>CM075811.1:30344994-31759688 GCA_037975025.1 Excoecaria agallocha
CAGTTATGAGAACCACTGCTTGAACCATTCAAGAAGCATAACATGTGCTAGTCTATCCAAATTAACAATATCCTTATCTTGTTAATTCTATAACTAGGGATATTTATATATTAACACATTTGCATGCAATAGACATCTCATATTATGAACACTTTCATGATTGCCTTTGCACCGTGTTTATAATATCTTGGACTTCATTTATTAATTTAAGATTTACAAACTCGTGTATTTAAACATAGCATTAATAAATGAATGATGCCTTTTATTAAGAATATAAATTCATACATATGAAAAACATCCCTATTACATGGGCTCTAGGGCATACTCTCTAACATAGACACTGTCTGAGGATGGCAGTTATCGATATGGTCACGTGACTGCAAATATTGCTGTGAGAGTTAGTAGTGCTCTGAAGGGTGTTCATATGATGCCAATTACTGTGATTATTGAATATGTTTTTGCTCGTTTAGTAAAATTTTACAATCAGCGGAGGGAAATGTACATCGCTAAAATGGGGCAAGGCTTATGGTTCATGTCTCGATGTTGCGATATAATGACAAAGCATGCTAACAAGGCTCATTCTCACATGATCATTGATTATGATAATCGATTCAAATTGTACAAGATAATTTTATCTAGAGCATTGAAGGTAATTGTTGAGCCTGATATATATATAGCCAGTCTCGACAAATGTGAATGCGAGTGCGATAAGTTTCAGGGAACAAAAATGCCATGTTCACATGCAATTGCATCTTGCATGCACAGACATCTTGATATATTCCAACTTGTAGATAACTGTTATACCATTAACGAGATGCTCAAATGTTATAATGGGCAATTCAATGCTATGGGACACAAAGCATACTGATCCGAATATAGTGGTCCTAAATTAGTTCCTAATATAGAGTTGCAGAGAAAAAAAGGTCGATAAAAAACTTCTCACATTCAAAATGAAATAGATCGACGAGAAAAGGGATCAGGCAATCATTGCAGCAAGTGTGGTAACATGGATCACAATAAAAAAAACTTATAGTATGGATGTTAGTTCGTCTAGTCAATATTTCAGAGGCTGATAATTGCATATATAATGTAACTGCATGTTGAGTATTTAAGTTAATAAATTTTATTGTTCATGCTCTCAATTTTATTAAACAGTTATGAACTTTTACTATTGAGGTGCTCAATTTATTTAATTGCTTATTATGCTTATAATATTCATGAAACTAAATTGTAGATAACTTGAAATAATCACTAATAGAATTAATATCATTATATAATACATCATACAAATAGCCAAATAATTTATATTTTCGATAAATAATACAATAGTCAATACCTCTTACTGTGATTCGAAGTGCTATGTGTATCGGTTTGACTACCCGTATTATCAACATTTGGATATTAGGATGACCACATGATATCACTATAACCACCACTGTGTAATGGCTGGTCAACTAAGCCCTAAGTACTGACTAGATTTGGGCCACTAAATAGTTCATTGAAAAAATCATCATGTTCCATTGATGGAACTGCTTGGAAAAATGGATCAGAACCGTATTGAAATGGTTAGCCCATTTGCTCATATAGCATGAACTTATATGGAATTGATGGACCCGTCTGTGTAAGCACATCGTACTACTGTTGTTCTGTTGAAGATAAACTGATGTTTAGGTCAACATTCAATCTGGATAGCCTTGCTTCAAAATCATTACATCTAGGTGGTGCAGATGCAGTATCAAATAACTGATGCTGACTATCTAGATGCAAGCTGAAATAACTAGAAGGGTCATTAGGAATATATGGCCACTGCATAGGCCCAGGACCATACTACATTATAGGTGGCATATATTTAACAGTTGGACGTCTTTCTCCCATTCCTCTCCTGCTGCATCCTGACTGACAAAAATTTTTAAAAGAATAGGTCATCGGGGGGATCTATGTAGTACAAGGAATAGGTTGCCTGAGATAATATGTTAACCATCCATCAAATGCACCAACAACACCTAATATACTATCCGATGCCATACGAATATGAAACTCTGCAGCGAATGATGAACCAATATCGGTATGCCTGATTCATTCAGCATAATCAGCCTACATGCAAATAAATATATTTGTTACAATTCATCAATATTATTACTTAAACATATAAATAATTATTTTAAATCATATCGATGCACCAATGGATGCTCTAATCGGGGTTATCCACTATCTTATTTGTGTAGTATACAACTGCACATATTGCGATCTCCGATGTAAGGGTGCACGAAAAGGAAGATCCATAATGCAATGAGTATGCCGATTATTTCATTCATAAATAAAACTTGAAAATTTTTCAGGCTAATTATGATTAGTAAGCCCCATTAAATCGATCGAGTGCACAATATCATTGTATTGGACTGGGAGTGGGATCGGTTGGTCAAATCTAAATTGTCTTAGACACCGATAGGGGTGGTGCACTCGATAATATTAAAACATACAAGTGGCACAACTGATGTCCATATATCATTTCCATTAATACAAAATTATGGTAATAACTACAGCACAAAATTGTAGGGCTCCCAATCCATTTATAAAAAAAAAATTATATCATATGTCACATTGTAACAAAATTTCCTTTTTTATAAATGGGAGTAAGAAAATTTATAAAAATCATAAATTATATGTAAACCTGATCATCACCCTGTAAGTCAAAATCCAGAAAGTACTCCAAAATATCTTTACTATTATTTTTTGTCAGATCCAATTGTGATCGCCACCTGATTAAAATAAAGATCAACAATATACTATCAGCCAACAATTTGAATGAACAAAATTTAAATAAATAAATATATTTATTTTTTTCATAAAAATGGAATAAAATTTACCTGTATCCATAAGGCATTGACTGATCAAGAATATACGGGTGAACAAACGGGGGTCAAATATGAGGTATTCTTTCCTAGATCCACATTTGTAACAATTGAAGGTAGCATCTAAGTGAATTGGCGGTGGGTTTGGTTGCATGACATAAATCTCTATACAGCCATGTGAGGACTGCAAAACCCCAACTATGCTCACCAATAATTTGTAAATTCTTCAATAATGGGAACCACATTAAATGTATACGACTATTTGACTGTCCCAGACATAATAAACCACCTATACAACAAAGAATCCATGATCGAGTAAAATATTGTATTTGGTACTCGGTTGCATCGGCCGGCAACAAATTAAAATTTATTGATAGCCATATCAATTTATCAGTGTTTCCCTTAAATCATCTTCATAAAAAACTTGACTCAAAAGACGACCACAAAGAGCATGCCAATCATGTTGTAAATGTCCACTCACAGCACGTCCTTCAATGGGCAACCCGGTTAGTACAACAATATCTTGAAGAGTTATTGTCACTTCACCCACAGAAAGGTGAAATGTGTGCATCTTTGGTCGTCACTTCTCAACAAGTGCTGTTATTAATTCAGCATTAACATGAATGTTTCCAATTTGTGAAACTCCATAAAATCCAGTTAATCATAAATATAGAATTATTCGCTCGTCAATATTTCTATAATGACTGTCCAAGCTGGCTCCGCGTGCTGGCAACACATCATGTTGAACCGAAAAATAAAAAAAAATATTAGTGATTTATCCATAATTACGTACATTAATTTAAATTATTAAACATTGGAAAATACATTTACTATTCCATTCCAAATAGCATCCGCTCGATGTATGCATTGTAGTATTAAGATATCACCTTTGATGGGTCTAGGATTAATATGGGTGTAAGATATCACTTTTTTGTTTACCTAGTATTAAGATACCAATAAATGTTATATCTGTATTGTCAACATTTTTGTCATAAATAACTATTTATATGTTTACATAAAAATCATTTCGTATAATAATACTAATTAAATGATATAACTTTTGCTGAAATAATCAAAATGCATGGCTTTTATAAATTATTTGATAAAAATAAATAAGCATAAAATAAATGCACACAATAACTAATTAAAATGCACGTCTTTCATAATTTACTTGCCTTTTTTCGCATATCTCAAAATTACTGAATATATAACACCTTTCAAAAATAAAAATAACAACATTAATAATATATTTAAATTCTTTACTACAACTAATTATTAACTATAACAATTACTTTAATCGCTATTAATTCTTACGGCATTATAATTCACTAACAATATAATTTAGTTAATTTATTACATTTTACTCTAATTTTATTATTAAATGTGTACAAAAATTGATAAAAAAAATAAAACACACTTAAATAAATAAATAAATAAATTACTAATTAGGAATTTAGTGTAATTGAATTACCAATTAATTGACAAATTAATTGTTAATTTACCAAAATTAGTATAAAAAATGCATAAACTTACCAAATAATTATATTTTTCATTTAAATATATTATTATAACATATTTAAATTTAAATGTTATGAAATTACTTTTTTTTTTTTTGCAGATCACCAAATTACCTAATATATAACACATGTCAAACATAAATTAATACAACATTAAAAATATTTTTAAAATTATTATTATTATTAATTATTAATTGTAACAATTAATTTATTCACCATTAATTTTAACTGAAGCAAAATTTACTAACAATACAATTTTATTAATTTAATAAATTATAAAATTCATATTAAAAAATTTCACATCATATTATAATTACCAAACATGTGAAATTATCCTATTTAATTTTTATTATTAATATTTTCATATTTTATTTATATCTAATGTTACAAAAAAAATTAAAATTCTATATTACAATAACAAAATGAGTAAAAAAAATATTAATTTTTGTATATAATCCTCAATTATAATAATTTTACATTTATAAAATAATTGATAAATTATTTTTAGAATAAGAAAAACAAGAAAAATTATATTTTTTAAATATAAGCAAAACAAAAAAAAAATTTGCATGACTTACCTGGATGGAGATTGAGAGGTAGCAAAAATGTTAAGAGGCAGCAAAAATGGTGGAGAAGGAGAAAGCCAAAACCAATCTCGGATGATGGTCTTAATATAGGGCATTTACCCTTGAAGAAGACCAAAATTTGAATTATTTCTATTGAACATGAAGTGACAATTCATCCTGGGACTTTTTAGAATTTTTGCATATTCACGTGGACTAAGGAGGGAATTCTGCCATTGCCTAAAATCACTGCAGATTGTAACAATTTTAGATCCTGAAACCGCTACAGTCTACAGCAGTTTTAGATGCTGTAAAGCCCCTCGTCTCCTACACTAGTGAAACCTTCTGACAAAACCACTCCACCTAAAAGCAGTTTCAAAAAACACCCTAGTCTTATAATATTTTTTTGACACACCCTATTTGTGTAAATATTTTTTAAATTTGCATTATTTAAAAAATTTTCCCTTAAAATGGATCATAGTTATAAGGTGGGACACAACCTAGTTTAAATTAAAAAGCAATTAATGTCATAAGGGCTTCAGCAATTCATATCAATTAAATTAAATAAAACTAGAGTATTGATCTAGGGCGCTGATTGAGAATGATTACTGTGCTTATAATTCAGGGCAAGGAACACATAACATACATATATTATTGTAAATAACATAAATCAAGTATAAACTAAAAGATAAAATGCAATAATAAAAGATGGGTGGTATAACCAACCATAATAGATATTATTAAAGTTAAAGAACATAAATTTAAGGAAATAAATTAAAGAAGAGTTAAGGTAATTTCTTGCCCTTAACTAATGAAAATGGGGTAATTTTGTCACTTAACTTTTTTTAAAGTCCATTTTCCCTCTGAAATTAATTTTTTTAGTGCATTTTTATTATTAAACTTAGTATTATTATGTGATTTTTCCCTTCAAATAAATGAAAAAGTCAAATGTATAATGACACAAATGACGGAAAATCAAATTGCAGCATGTCATCACTCTCTCTTACTCAACCATTCAGTTAGCAAAAAAAATAAATAAAAAGAAAAGAAAAACTCTCCTCTCTCATTTTCTCTCATCCTGAATTTTTCAAGTCCTTTATGAAGAACAAGCAATGAAATTGTTACCAATATATGAATTTTTTTTTAATATTTTCAAGTCCTTTATGAATTTTTCCCCTTAATTACCTGTTCTTCTTTAGGTTTTTGAAAATTAGAGAGAAAAAAGAATAATGAGACAAATTTGGCCCCTCAATTGCAACTTCTGTCCAAAGAGAATTAGACAAGGTTATGATTATCTAAATGCAATTTCAACCATTCAAATTGAAGAACAAGAAGTTCCAACCATACTCATAAAAGATCAACCTAATTTAAAGGCAAATGATTGCCTAATCGTTAAAAAAGCTAAAGCTAGGCAATGTATAGAAAATTCAAAATTGTCTACTTTTTACAACCAAACCTCAACTTTCAAATCCCTAAAAATGATCTCCACTGTTTAAAATGAAAAAAATATGTGTCTTCTAATTGTCCAACAAAATTTAACTTGATCAAAGTTTCAATGGATGTTTGATCGCTAGAAGAAATAGACTAGGTCAAGTTTAAAAAATCCAAAATGAAGAGAGAAAAAGGAGAGAGTTTTTTTTTTGCATTTTTGTCACGTCATCAAAATGGCTACCACGTATGTGTCGATATGTAACGTTATTATTGGGCATCATTAACTTTGTTAGACATATGGGCCAACCATCTAGTTGAGGGGCAAAATCTCACTATAAAACTAAGTTCAAGGGCAAAATGGGCTAAAAAAGAGTTAGGGGTAAACTCATCCCATTTTCAATAGTTTTGGGGCAAAAAATCACTTTAACCCATTAAAGAATATGAATAGAAAATGGGCAATAATACCGGCCACTGTAGATCAATATTAAGTATCAAAATTAATTTATTTAGTGCGTTAAAAATGTCACTTAAATTAATGAGATAAATGTACAAATAAAAGTGATACAAGTTAAATTTAAGTAAATATAGGCTTTCAGTTAAAGAGTGATGGGTGTTGATGTGGTAAAAAGTTAAAGGTAGTGGGATTTGTAGAAAATGTGAGTTAAAGATAAGTGTGGAGAGTGATGGAAAGAGAGAGTATGGAAAGGGTGTATAGATTTGGTATAGAGCTTTTTAAGTAGTGAAAAGAATGGATTACTTTAGAGAAAGGTGGTGTATTTATAAAGGGGTGAGTGACACTGTTTCAATAGTGCAAGCACTATTGGAATCATGGAAATATTATAGTATAAGTGGGAGATATTGTGAAATAGTGAAACTTGTGTAGTTCTTTTATTTTTTGCTTTAAATCGTATATATTTGCATGGGCTTTATGTGCTTTTTCCGTTGCTTTGTTTAGTAAATGGGATATGGTGTATTTTTGCTCTTGAACTTTCTAAAATGGTGTAAAAATGCCCTTAAGCTTTAAAATTTTAAATTTATACCCTTGAAGTATAATTTTTATGCGAATTTTGCCCCTATTTTGACTTTTAAGATTTTAGATGTCCTTTTAAATATATGATGTTTTCTTTTCTTTCAATTTTATCCTTTTTAATATTTAAATTTATTTTTTATTTTAATTAATGTAGATATAATATTTTTCATTACAATTGCTTTTTTTTTCATCTCCTCTAAAGTTTTTGGGATTCCGTCTAATAATTCATTATCATATAGAGCTCTTATTTGTCCATCTATTTCTTTTATTATATCTTTAATATTTATT
Organism: Excoecaria agallocha; assembly: GCA_037975025.1. NCBI lineage: Eukaryota > Viridiplantae > Streptophyta > Magnoliopsida > Malpighiales > Euphorbiaceae > Excoecaria > Excoecaria agallocha. The sequence goes on from CM075811.1 coordinate 30,352,676, forward strand.
TTTTCTAATATTTCTGAACATGCGTTAAATATAAATATATATGTGTGTGTGTGTGTGTGTGTGAGACATGCGTTGAACCCTATTAGCATCTGATTTGCTCTCGAAAGCTCGCTTTTAGGACTCGAGATCGGATCAAGGTCCGTTTACTCATGAAAGCCAATCACTTCGCAATGGATAGGGTTCAATCCAATATGCGATGCATGATAAGTGTGAAATATATATAGTTTTTGATATGTTTTTAGTTATGTTATTTATTTATTTTGGTTTTATTTGGGTTAATTTAGAGTTAATTTGTTAATATTTATGTTTTTGAGGTTAATTTTGTGTTTTGTTTGATTTTCAGGTTTAAATTGATATAAAGGGCTTAAAGTGTAAAAAGGACAAAGTTTAGGGCTAAAAGTGCGAATATGAAGAAATTAGGCGAGAAAACTAGTGTCCAGTCCAGAGCCTTGAGACATGACCGCGTGAAAGTATTAAAGAATTCCACACGTGGCCACGTGAAGAAGAAAGTAGGAGAATACGTGGCCATGTGAAGAGAAGTGAAGAAAATAGCAAAAGGATCCGTGGCCATGTGAAGGCAATTGTGAAGACCACGTGACCACGTGAATTCCCAGTGAAGGACCACACGTGGCCACGTGTGGAAGAAGAAGTAAATGACCCGTGCCCACGTGTATTGAAAGCACATTGAAGGCGTGGCCACGTGATGAACTTTCCCATATCGCGAAGGATTTACGAGCTTCCTATTTAGAAGAATTTGATTCCTATTTTATGACTGGAGTTTAACAAGGAGTCTACTACAATTCTTGCCTATAAATAGCAGTCCAAAACACAGAAGAAGGGGCATCAATCTTTAGAATTAATCCTTAGAATTAAGCTTTGTTTTCTTAGTTTTTTACGTTCTTTGTTTTTACAGTTTTTTCAAAACATTGTTTTTTTTAGTTTTAAGAATGGTTTGTGAGTAGTTTTCTTTAACTTTTGCTAAAGGATACTTGAATCCTTGACTTGTATTGTTATGACTTGAGTTTGTTCTTAAATTTTAATACAAGTTGATTATTTCTTGGTTCTTAAACATAGTCTTGTCTTTTCTCAATTTTAAGTTGATTATTAACTTGATTAAGAATTGGTTAATTAATTGGTTTAAGTTGATTAATGATTTGCATGCTCTTAGGTTAATTTAGTTGAATTAATGCATGGTTATAAACTGAATAAGCTATAATTGTGTGTTAATTTGAGTAAGTTAAGATTAAGAAAAGGGTAACTAAGAATAGGTGAAAGTTAAATCTCTTGAGAAAGGCTTTAATAGACATCTAGGAGACTTAATTCAGTTCTTTATGCTAAGTATTTAATTGTTCTGAATAAGAGAGTTTTAATGCTTGGAATGATAATCTTGAATAAAGTTATCTAGGTTTATTAAACTGAATTTTCCATAATCACTTGTATGTTTTCTTTTAATTAAGTCATAGCAATATTTGTTAAGGTGGATAGTTCTTTAGTGAAAGTTGTCTTTATCATTGATTTTTAACTCATTCAATTTACTTGCTTTCAATAAATCTCTTCTTTACTTTAGTTTTTTTTCAATTGTTTTAATTTAGTTTTAAATTATTGTTTTCAAATCATCACAACTTTGGGATTTCTCTTCTCTCTTTACACACAAAAACTGGTTTTGAAATTGAAATAGCACATACAAGCATAAGTTTCCCTTGGGTTCGATATTTTGGGTCATAATCTTATTTTCTTATATTACTAGCCAATCTAGTACACTTACTAGACACCGGTCAATACACTCAGGCCTCCAAAAGGTATGAGATTGCACATTAAAGTATCCATATCCATTTACTATTAACTGACTTATGAGGCGTCTGCTAAGCATCACAAGGCGTAAATTTAGGAATCACCCCCAATAGAATATTGAAAAAGTGATTTTTTAATACCTTGTGATACCGAAACCAGAGAGAGTCTGGATTTCACTCCTATTTATATCTTTGGTTAAAATTATATAAATGAGTTTAATGATTAATATATTTTATCTTTTCTCTCACACGAGTTACCATGCATAGAAAAATAAAGGCGCATTCAAGCACATTGTAAAGCGATAAAGCATGGCATGAAAAGCATTAAGGAATGTAAGAACAAAGTAAAGATAAAATCATACATAAATTGAACAATTGATTGAGTCCTTTTGATAAGGACAATGGTTCTCAAATACATATTTACAAAAAGAAATCATTTTTAAGTGTATTTTAGAGTAAAATAGGGATAGTTGATCCCTTACGGCTTTGGAAAAAAGGAATCGTGTTTGTCAATTTTAAATAAAAAATCTTTTGTATTTATAAAGAAAAATTCCTTAATTTCCTTTTATTATAGAAAAATCTCACTCAAACTTGTATAAAATTATTTAGTGTGTTTTTAACTTATTGTTGGAAAAACCATTTATGTGCAATAAAAAGGGCATTAAAATAATAATAAAAGATAACATGCATAAATCATGCCATTAGTTAAATTGGGAATGTTGGTTCCCTCATGCATATTAATAAAAATTCTTTATGTGATTTTTGGAATAAAATAAGATATTGGTCCATTTTATGAGAAAAATCCAATTAATTAGGTAGAAACATTTTAATATCATTTTTTGCAGTTGTCGTGCAAAAACTCAGTTTTTACTAGATATTACAACCGATCAAATTGAAAGCATTAAAAATAATATTATAAGCCTGAATAAGGAATTAAAAGAAAATTCTAATCTAACCTACTCCGCCTTATCCTCCGGCCCGACCAAATAGGAAAATTATACATAAAAATATATCAAGAAAATATAGTTAGTATATATTAATAAAAATGACAATAAAGGTAAATAATGCTATTAATGATAATATTTATAATAGTAATTATAAATACTATTATTAAAATAATAAAATATTAATAGCAATATTTAAAATTAACACCAATTAATAATATAAAAAATATAATAATAATAATAATAATAATAATATAAACATAGTAATAATAATAAATTAATAAATAATAAAATTAAAAGAATTAACTAATAATTATAAAATAATTAATTTACATAACAAAAAAGAAAATAAAAAAAAGACACAAATGGACAAAAAGAGGGAAGAATGTGAGTGAGGTGTGAGTGCCAAAGGGGACCTTGACTAGCGCTTTTAGCGATGGAAGTTGTTGGCTGTCGCCATAAAATCCTATCGCTAAAGGTCCATTTCCAACAAAGGATGAAATTAAGAAAGAGAGACTTTTAGCAACGGGAAACAACTAGGCGTCACTAAAGGACCTAGAAATACACCTCACTTAACAACCAAGGAAAAAAATTATTTTTTGCCTAAAACCAATCTACCAAAAAATCTTAAATAACACATAAAATAAAACACCAATTAAAAGGTATACTAAATTACATAAAAAAAATAACAAATAAACAAATAATTTAATTAAACTAATACAATTAACAAACTAACTAATTATATTGAAATATTAAATAAACTAACAACAAATTAATATGGTAAAATAAATAATTAACAATAAAGTTAATAGAAAAATAAAATTAACTTAACAAATACTCACCATATTATATGGTAAAATAATTAATTTATTAACTAATATAATAAATTAATTGAAAAAATTAGTTAACAAATATACAATTAATTAACAATTAGTTACAAATATGTGAAATTAACAAAATATTACAATAGATCTAAAAAAATTAACAAGAAAATAAGCTAAAAATATTATTTACATAATTAATTAAAAATTATTTATTTAAATTTATGGGTTTTAGGATTCGAGAATATTACCTTCAGTGTAGGTTTGCCTAGAGATGAGGATTCAACGCTCAACGGTTTTTTTCCTGATTTTTTGTGATTTTTTGGAATTTTTTAAAGTTTAGAATGTGTGTTTTCCATTGGAGAAGATGAATAAAGAAAAGCAAAGAAAAAGGAAGAAGAAAAAGGAGAGTGATTAAGGAGGAGAGAGAGTGATAATTATGGCCAAAACCACCCTCAAAATATCCCAAATAGATATGGGTTAGTATTAGATTTTTTCTCATTATTTTTTTCCTATTTTCAAGCATATTTTTCAAATTTTGGGTGGGTTATGGGTTTGGCCTGTGAGTTGACTTTGACTTTTCTCTCTTTTTTTAGTTAACTGACCTATAACTTGAAAGTTTTTGCTATTTTTGGACCTGATAATGACTTGTTTTCGATAAGGTGTCTTCTAGACATTTGTTCCTCTATATCTTATCTTTCCAATGAATAAAAATAACTCAATTTGGATTTGTAAATTAGGATTTATGGTCAAAATACTGACAACTACTCCTTAGAAATTTTTAAGGATAGAATTGGTATTTTAACTTAGAAAAATCATTGGAAATAATGGGTTCAGAATTAGATCATTCTCTATTCATGAAAGTTGCTCCAAAATGATTCTAGTTTTTATTAAAATTTTATTCAACTCAATATGAACTCTACAATGAGAGTTATGTTTGAATTACTATAGAATGGTCCGGGTGCAATGACAGATTCAGGTCATCTATGTTTGAGGCTAATTTTGAAAATTTTAAGGACTGAACTAGATTTAGATGTCTTATCAAAGTTGTAGATCTATATCTTAAGATTCAAATTGCTTTTGAATCATCTAATTATGAGATTTGTAGGCTGAGATAAAGGCAAAATAATCCACACTACTCTAAGTTTTAAAAATCAGTTTTCTCATTTTGCACTATTTGAAAGCGATAAAGAAGAAATAGACCCTAAAAAGGATTTTTAAACACTTAAAACCTATAAGAGTGATCGAAGACATTTTGAAAACATAAAATCTGGGAAGAAAGCCTGGCACTTCTGCTCCTTGTCCGTTTGTGAGAAACTATTTTCTCATCAGGTAACTCTGATCAAAAGCCAACTCAAGACCCAGTGTCTACAATTTTTAATATATATATATATATATATATATATATATATATATATATATATATATATATATATATATATATATATATATATATATATATATATATATATATATATATATATATATATATATATTATAGTTAAACTCATCGTCTAGATTTGATAATATTTTTATTTCTTCTAAATATATTTCATATAATAATTAAATATCTTCATCATTATAACTAACTAATTTTCAATTAAATTTTTAATCATTTATTATCCAGTTTTTACTCATTATACTTACTTATTTTTATTGAGCAGTAAATGATTTTAGGCTCTGATACCCGTATTATTTAGAAAATTTTTATATCTTATAAAATTGAAGATATGTGGCAATGATCAAACATTATAACCAAGTTACCTTTTGGACCAATAATCCGTAGATCGAATTATTTCAGCCTATATACCTTTAAATTGAATTATATATTAACTTTTATTAGTTTTATCCTAATTTTATTCCTTTCTTTATATCTTTTAACTAGTTTATATATGATTGATTTCTTTGTATGAAATATTTTAAGGTTTCTATTTTGTCACATATACCTATAGTTAGTTCTAATCCTATTTCTTCAACTATTGTTATTCTTTTTTTCTAAATATTCTATTTCATTTTTTATATAATATATTATCTACTTTTAATGATTTGATTCTATTACTTATTCTAATTATTTGTCTTCTTATTTCATCCATATTAATTATAGAAGTAAGACATTATTAGAAAATTTAAACATTTCAATTTCATTTAGAATAATATTCTTTCTTTTCACCTTTTTTTTAGCATGCTATCTTTCTAAGAAATAGAATTAAAAACTAGTACCATAAATGAATAGAAGTTAGGGTTTCAATATACCTTATAAATTTTTCTTCTCTAGGTCCAAACACTTCCTTTATTGTTGCTCGAATATAGTTATCAATGCTTTCTAATAACTGTTCTCCCTTAGACTGTATGGACGTTTTGGGTTGATCTGAGCTCTCTAGGAACTATACATCCTACCCTCTTTCACACAAATACAAGCTTGGTATTACTGAAAGATGCTACTAGGTGGACTTTGATAGAAAATTTTTTAGGGTGTATAAGTGATCTAACTCTCTAGGTTTATCATATCTAATTTCCTATATTTCTTAAAAGATTTTAATGCTAACTGCTAAGGTTACTAAGAAAGAATAGATGAAATTATTAGAATTTCATAAATTTTATTTCATTAAAAAGGATTACAAATTTCAAACTGAGAGTAAGCAAGCAAAAGATAGCTTGAAAAATTAAGCCGTGCCCCTCCTGAATACATAATGGGTTTTTATAGAGATTGAACCCTACATCTATTACATTATTATTCTCACATTATTGCTTATTTACTTTATCCCTTACATCATAATTTTTGGCTACATCTTTTAATTATTGTCTTTCTTTTCTTTAGAGGGGGTCCAATTCCACTAAAACCTATTCCTTTCTTTTTTCAGTGCTTATCTCTTTCCATAGATTTCTTTCAAATATTTGTCGAGCAGCTTTTGTCATGGGTCCATCTCCTTTTAAGATGCCTTCCGGATAAAATTTTAATCGATACCTTTGATGCCACTCACTAAAGTGATTTGTGATCATTATTCCTTTAGGATAAGTAGTATAATATTTTGTCATCATTTAATATTTCTCTTAGTCCTTTAACAAGGGTTTCTATATTTTTAACTCTCAACTCTGGTAGATTTTTTATTATCATAGGTAATAAAGTAAATGTTTTATCTTCTTCAGGAATAAATTCCTATATGTTAGTTCCCATCTTGATGAATATCTCCACAGAATTTTGGAATTAAGTTCTTCATCCCATTCAAGAATGATAATCATTATTTTATATAGATTTTTTATGACTTAGTAATATTTTTGAATATTTAAACTTGATTTTTAATTGTTTTTGGTAAATATTTGATTCTTCTAAGTCTTCTTTGGGATAGATTATACCGATTAATCCAAATCAATATAATTTTTGAACCATTTTGGGATTTACTCCTTTTTTAATGATAGCTTTGTTGTATGTTATATTCATTGGGATGGTGCTTATTCCAATAGCATTGGTAAACTTAGCTAGATATTGAAATACCCTGAGAAAATTAGATTCCCATTTTTTTTTGCTCTGAAGCATCAATCTTAGCTCTTTCATCATCAGTCCATACCTTTTTAGATATTAATATATTTTTAGCTATATCTTTTAGAGTTATCAGCCTTGAACTAAAATTCTCTATATGAGTAGATGTTGAGGAAATATCATGATGGTCTAGATATGATACAAATTTTGTCATAGATAAATGTTTAGATAAATCATCCTCTATCTCCTTCTTGGTTATAGTTATAAGAATCGTCATTTTTTGTTGGCTAGAACTTTCTGATCTATTTAGATTTTTGATAGGCTATTTAACAACGGCCTGTACATAATTCATAGATATTTGGTTTATCTCATTATCTATTTCTAGAACTCGAGATATACATTTTTTGATAATTTCTAATAGCTCTTTCTTTTCAGAAGTGAGCTTAGATAGTTTGTCAGTACTTTTTTCCATAGTTATCCTACAATATAAAAGTTGATACTTTCAAATAATTAGAGCTCTTTTTTAGGTCTACTAAGTAAATCGGCTAATATGTTCTCTTTTCCTAGAATATATTCAATATCAAAATTAAAATTAAAAAATTATTCTTGCCATCCTATTTTTCTTTTTTGTGCTAATTTTTCATTATAGTTTTTTGTAATAAAAGATTTTACTTGTGTATTATCTATTTTTACTATTAATTTTTTAGGTAATAAAATTAGTTCAAATTTTTCTATTGCATATTTTATGGCTAATAATTCTTTTTCATTACTGTGGCAATTCTTGTCAGCATTAGTAAATATTCCTTATGCATATCTATATATCCTTTTCTCCATCTTTACTTTTTAAAATTACTCCCCAATAATCATCTGAAGCATTGGTTTCTAATCTTAACTCTTTATTTTCTTCTAGCAGGGGTAGCTTTGGTAAATTCCTACAGTATCCCTTTATTGCCTTTACTACCTTAGTGTCTTTTCTATCCATTTCCATGGATTGTTTCCTTTTAATTTGTCTTGAAGTATCTTTCTATTTTTAGCGCACTCATGGATAAAGTCGCTAGTATATGTTATATATCCTAAAAATTATTGGACCATCTTTGTAAGGCCCAAAAAGATACCTTAATAGGATTAGTGTATAGTAGAGAAAGAGATTGAAAAGGGTTCAATGTAAAAGAACTGTTAATTAAGCAATCGGGACGTAATCGACATTAATGCAAATGTGAAGGGTAATTTCGTAAATTATCAAATTAATGGTAAATGTGTATTATATGGAAGAAAAAATAAACGAAAGATGATAAAAAGAAATCTCTCAACTCTTTTGATCACTAAAAAGATATTCTTCTTCTTCTTCTTCTTCTTCTTTCAAAAGATAAAATTGTTCTAACTTTTTATAGCAAAATAATAAAATTCGTTCTTCTCAAAATCTTATGTATCCATCTTCTAACCATCCACGCTTTATATACTCCTCTAAGCAAAGTGTCCTTTGAAGTGCCTTTATAGAAGTACACAACCTTTGGTGAAAGCCATGCCTCTTGAGGTGCCTTTTGAAAAATAACTATCCAAGTCTCTTGCTATCGTGCCCGCGACCACTATCTCACTCGTGATAGGACACGCTCCCTCAACTCTTGACTTTTTTCTTTTACTTTGACTTATCTCTACTTACTTGCTGGGTCGTGCTCACGACCATCGCCGTACTTGCGATAGAGACTCTGATTTCTTACTTAATTATGCCTTCTTCTCCTTGTTTTCTCTACTTTACTCCTATAAAAACACAAAACACACAAAAACATAAAAGATACCACATTTCACACAAAAATAGCTAAAACTAACATTTACTCCACAAACTTAAACATAAAACACTAAATTAACATGCACTAAAATACACATATCAATTTCCCACACTTAAACATTTGCTTGTCCCTAAGCAAACACTAAAAATGCAAGAACACAAAAACATAATAAAACACATCAACAAAACATCACCATAGAGCTCGTCATACTTGATAAATATTTTGTGACAAATGAAACAACCTTTATCTTGCAATATATTAGTCTATGTCAACAAAAACCAAGGCAATATCATGAATATTCAAGTTTAGTATCCATGTACATTCAACTAAAGAATCATGAAAATGCAAAGTACAAAAATATAAGCACCCTAGAAATCACACTTCTTACAACATGCACCCCTACATGGAAAATGTCACATAACATAGAGTAACTCTCTCTCAAGCAAACACCTTTCCTCACATTACTTAAATATTTAGTGGCTAGTATTTCACTCCTATTCCCTAATACACCAATACATCCCATAAGCTTGTAATGCATAAAAATCTCCACTACTAGACAAAGTCAATGTATAAAATCAAAGGGTTTTACTAAAGGTTGTAACTTGGTTTAGGTTATGGCAAGGATACTTCTTAGTTAAATAGCTTCAAATGTGGAGAAGAAGAGTAATTACTACATCACATAAGACTTACAATTTAAAATATAGCATGATACATAAAGATTCGAACTTATTTTTCTCAAGTTCCCTTATTTATGTTCACAACTTTATATTTTTTTTCCTTTTATGCTTCAAATTTTCCTTTCTCTTTTTTTTTTCTTTTGTTTATTCTTTGTTTTTTTTATTTTTCCTTTTTTTACTGGACTTATATACAAAGGGGTCAAAACTACTACCATGCATACAACTAAATCACATTTGTCTTATATGACATAATAAGAACCAATCTTCCCATAAAAAGGGTGCTAAAAGAAAAAGTTTATCATTCAAAAAGTGGATTAAGGATAATAATGTGCTTATCAATCAAAGAAATTATTAAAGGCTCAAAATTGGGTACCTAAAGTTAAAAAGGTTCGTTTATTTATGCAAGTTAAAAAATTGGCTAATTCTAATGCCCTTATCATCCTTCATGCATACTTATACTAAATGTAATCTCAAAAATTACTCACCATTAGTTCTATAGTATATGGTATAAAAGGGTACTCTCACAAGAAATTATATCATCATTTAGGCTCAAAATCTCATAAGGTTAAAGTTCAAAGTCACTCTAAGCAATGTTTCATTCACTCAAAGAAAAGTATATGTATAAAGAAACATAACTTAAAAAGAACCTATATCAAAGCACTTTGCCTAAACATAACCCTTCATAGGTGCAAAAAATATACCAAAATAAGTAATCCAATAACATTCCCAAAGAATTTCATCAACTAGACCAATGATCCCAAAATGCTAGAAATTTCATAAATATGTCACCAACTAATCATCAAATATTTAAGTCCCGTAAATACACAAACTAACATACAACCTAAACAAATATAACAATAACCTAGCTTTCCCACAATTAAAGGACACAATGTCCTTATTGTCTAAAGAACATGCATGACCCAAAAATTCTTCAAAGAAACATAACATAAAACAAACACAAACAAGATAGAAAATAAAAAATTTAAAAAGGAGTAAAGAAAATTGCCCCTTAAAATGCTCCACTAGGAGAATCAGATGGAGAAAGTCTAAACTCCATATTCTACTTCTTGAAAAATGATAGCAATTTTTTGCTCAAACTCTAGTGGCTCTTGCTAATCTCTTTCATATGAGTCTCCATTATATCCACCTTCAAAGCTAAATTCCTATTGGCCTCATCTATAGCATCCAAGTGATCGAGCACCTTTTACCAACCGGTTAAACTACCCCCTTCATCAGTATCTATACCTAAATCTTTAACACCCTCCTCCTCATCATCACTCTTACTTTCATCATCTTCAACAGTAGTAGCAGGGTTTTGCCTTTGCTCAATGCATTATTCTTATTATGTATATAATAAAAAAATAGTAGAGGCCATCCTCCTCTTTTTAACAATAGTGAGTTTCTAAAAAATTTAACATCCAACATAGTAATACTCTCACCCTTATCAGGCTTAAACCTATACAACTTGCCCAAACACCCTAAGATGATTTGAGTTACCAGATGCCCTATATCCACTATCTTGGTCTTGGCAATTGATACATGATACAACCCATCAAAAATAAAATCAATAGAGCAGTGGGTTTTCTTAGCTTGCACTAAAATCAATTTCATATGAGTAAAATTTTCCTATTTCATGCATTTCAAATATTTGCCAAATTCTTGAGAAATCCTTAAGTCTTCTAATAGATAAAAATCCAAATGTCACATGCCCACTATGTCCTTTTTAGCAGAGAATTAAAATTTCTTACCTCCGTCCTTAGAGAAAATATGAAAAAGGCAATCGAACATGTCTTAAAAAACTGTAGTACCTTGTGATTGTAAAAAAGCTCCAGTAGCCTTTTTTCCCTTAGTCCCAACACTTTTCAAATGTACCATGATGAAAATCTAGCACCCAAACAATAACTCATAAAGGATTCAATGGAGAAAACCCAAAAACAAAAAAATAGAAGCAAAAAGATGAAGAGAAATCAAGTAGAAAAAAATGAAAAGTTTAGAGAGAAAATAGGAAACACTGTAGAAAATGATCAGTTAGGGTTTAAAAAATCAATTTATAAGGGAAAAAATAGATGCAATGGTTAGAAAAAAAATCCTAAAATTTTAAAATTTGTTTTTTATCGCACTCACGATAGAGGCTAACTTTGCACTGTATTGCACTCGTGACCAAGGTCACACTCATGACTGAGGTTGAATTAAATTTTCATGCTTATATGGTCGCGCTCGCGACATAAGTAACGCTCATAATAGAGAAAGACAAATGAAATTTTTTTGAAAAGAATAACAAAAAATAAGTATGTAAATAAACTTGAACACGAATAAAACCTATAGAACATACACTAACTTGATTAGTAACAATAAAAATAGAATAGAAACATCCAACTAAATAACAAAAACAAAGAAAAAGGGAAATAGAAAGATTATTTAAGTTTATTTAAGGCTAACTTTATCAACCAAACTTAGAGAGATACATAAAACCTCTCTATCATGAAAAATCGATCCAAATAAATCTTACATCTCTAGCAATTGGCCTTAAACAATTCACCTTTATCATTTTTAAGTTCCAAATACCCATAATCAAATACTTGAGCCACCTCCAATGGCCCACTCCAATGAGATCTAATTTTTTCGAAAAACAACTTCAATCTAGAATTAAAAAGAAATATCTTATCCCCTACTTGAAAACTCTTATGGTTAATACGTACATCATGCCATTTCTTAGTCCTTTCTTTATATATCCTTGCATTCTCATGTGAACTAAGATGTAACTCATCAAACTCATTCAATTGTAAACACCTCTTAAAACTAGCTTGTTTAAAATCATAATTCAATGCCCTAATTGCCTAAAAATCCTTGTGCTCTAACTCAAAAGGCATGATGTGCGCCAGATCCCATTAGCATCTAGTTTGCTCTCGAAAGCCCATTTTTAGGGCTCGAGATCAAATCAAGGTCTGCTTAACTCATGAAAGCCAATCGCTTCAGAATGGATAGGGATTCGGTCTAACATACGATGCACTCGAGCCTTCAAAAGGAATGAGATAACGTATTGGAATATCCCTATCCATTTACTAATGACTAGTTTATGAGGCATCTGCTGGCCATCACAAAGCTTAAATTTAGGAGTCGCCACCTAATAGAACATTGAAAAAGTGATTTTTTAATATCTTGTGATACCGAAACCAAAAAGAGTTCGGATTCCACTCCTATTTATACCTTTGATTAATGTTATATAAACAAGTTTTAGTGATTAATATACTTTATTTATTTTCGCACACAAGTTATCATGTATAGAAAAGAAAGTCACACTCATATAAGAAAGCGGTAAAGCATGGCATTTGAAAGCATTAAAGAATATAAGAATAAATGTAAAGATAAAACCATACATAAATTGGGAAATTAAATAGATTCTTTTGAATGAGGACATTGGTCCTCGTATGCATATTTACAGAAAAAAAAAACGATATCATTTTGGGAGTACTTTGAATAGAAAATGGGATAATTGATTCCTCGTAGCTTTGGAAAAAAGAATCGCGTTAATTCATTAATTTAGAGTAGAAATATTTAGTGAGCTCTCAATTTATTGTTCAAAAACCTATTTATTTATGATAAATAATATAAAAGGATAATAGTACAAGTGAAACATGCATAAATCAGGCTATTGATTGATTTAGGAAAGTTGGTTCCCTTATGTATATTTATGAAATTCTTTGGTTTGATTTTTGCAAAAAAAAAAATATGATATTGGTCCATTTTATGAGAAAAATCCATTTTAATTAAGTAGAAATAGTTTTGGTGTCATTTTTAGTTAAAACATATAAAAAGATATATTTTACTAGTTATTACAGATAATTAAATAAAAGGTATAAAAAATATTACAAACCCAAAATTAAATAAATAGGAAAATAAATCCTAAGCTATCCTACTTCTCATATTCTTTGGTCTGACCATGGAGGGAAGTTATACATATAAAAAATATGATAAGAAAACATAATTAGTCAATATATAATAAAAGTAAAATAATAATATTAATGATAATATTAAATGATAATAGTTAAAACTATTTTCATTAGACGATAAAAACACTAATAATTATATCCACAATAATAAAATTAATACAAATTAATAATAATAATAATAATATAAAATCAACAATAAAAATACTAATAAAATTAACAAGACAATAATATTGATAATGCAAAAATAGCAATAATTATGATAACATTAACAATAATACCAATTAATTATAATCAAATTAGTAAAAATACAATTAAAAATTAAACTAGCAATAATTCATAAAAAAACATATTAAAAATTAAAATAATATATAGTAAAAGAAATTAAAATAAATAAAATAAAAAACCAATCTAATTTATTAAACACATAATTTACAAATTAGCACAAATAATTTACAAATTAAAATAAATAAATAATTTATTTATTAAGCCATATAATAAATTAATTCACAAGGTTAATTAATAATTACCAATTAATTAACAAAATTAAATTAATGGAAGAAATGGATAGAATTACGATAGATCTACAAGATTAACTAAAAATTAAACTAAAAATATTATTTACATAATTAATTAAAATTAGTTATTTAAATTTATGGATTTTTAAGGGTTTGAGAATATTAACTTCAGTGCTGGTTTTCACAAGACGAGAATTGGTGCTCTATGAAATTTTTTGAATTTTTGATGAGTTTTTAGAATTTTTGAAATTAAAATTTTATATTTTTCATTAAAGAAGAGAAAGAAAAGCGAGAAGAAGAAGAAGAGAGAGAGAGAGAGAAGGTGGGGATTAGGCTTAATGTCTAAGCAAAAGCCATAAAAAATCCTTTAAATGGGATTAGGATTAACTTTAGATTTTTTTCCCTTTATTTTCCTACTTCTAGGCTCATTTTGCAGCTTTGCAGTGAGTCACAGACGTGGTTCGTAAGTCAACTCATGGACTCGGTCTGTGAGTTGACTTTGATTTTTTCCTCTTTTCTTAGCCAATTGACCTTCAACATAAAATATTTTTTTCATTTTTAGGTCCAAAAATGATAATTTTTTGACAAAGTATCTTCTAGACATTTTCTCCTCTACGTCTTAGCATTCCAATGATTCAAAAATCAATCAATTTGAATTTTTAGATTGGAAATTATATTCAACATACTAATGACTACTCTTGGAAAATTTTCAGGGATAAAATTGGTGTTCTGACGTTGAAAAATAACTTGGAACAATGGGTTCATATTAGGTTATGGTCTCTTCATGAACATTGCTCCAAAATAATTCTAGTTTATATTAAAATTCTATTCATATAAATAGGATATCTATAAGGGGAGTTATTCCCAAAATACTACGGACTGGTTCAAGTGCAGGGACCGATTTGGGTCATCCATGTTCAAGCCTAATTTTGAGAATTTTAAAGACTAAACTAGGTTCAGCTATTTTTATCAAAGTTGTTGATGTATATCTTAAGATTCAAATGGATTTAAAATCACCTAATTATGAGGTATGTAGCTAAGATAAAGCCAAATTACCCCAGGCTGCTTTAAGTTTTAAAACTCGATTTTCTTGTTTTGCACTATTTGAAAGAGATAAAAAAAAGGAGAAGATCCCAAAAAGGATTTTAAACATTTAAACCTGTAAAAGAGATCAAAGATATTTTGAAAATATAAAATCTAGGGAGAAAGCTTGGCACTTTTGCTCCTTATCTAGTTATGAGAAACCATTTTCTTATCAAGTAACTCTAATTAGAAGCCACTTCAGGATCCAATATCTACAGTTACCCCCAATTTGGAGAACTTAGTACACTAGTGCCTAAATGAGCTAAAATTTAGAATAAGAGAGGCAAGGATATGTACCTAAGATGGTCATCTCCTTAACTACAAAGGTTTGGTGATGAGGCAATCCATATAAGCTTTTCGATAAAAAGATCGCATCACACAATCCTCACCTCAAGCTTGTGACCTGATTATAAGTAAAGAGCGCCTCTCAAAGAGGACTTTGGATTTATCTGGGTTTGGTTTGAAAAGACTTTGGATTTTAATTGGCTTGCTTCAAAGAGACTTTGGATTTTGGTTGGGTTGCTCCATAAAGACTTTGGATTTTTATAGGTTTACTAGGAAGAAACTTTGGATTTTGGTGGGTTTGCTCCGAAAAGACTTTAGATTATGGTTGTTTTGGGTGGTTTACCATCAATTTGGTGATGTTTTAACCATTTTTTATGACTGTTTTGCTTGAAGTGCCTCTTGAGAGGATGTTATGCTCATGAAGAGACTATGCTCACGAAGATAACGTGCTCCTAAAGAGATTGTGCTCACAAAGAGACGTTGCTCACGAAGAGATGTTGCTCATGAAGAGATTTTCCTCATAAAAAGACTCTCTTCATGAAAAGACTTTGGTCATGAAGAGACTGTGCTCACAAAGAGACTTCAAATGCCTTGTGAAGAGGACTTTAAACTCACAAAGAGAACTTTGTGCTCATGAAGAGACTCTGCTCATGAAGAGACTTTGCTCAAGAAGAGATTATGCTCACAAAGAGACTTAAGATGCCTTGTGAAGAGGACTTTGCATTCACAAAGAGGACTTTGTGCTCATGAAGAGACTTTATGCTTATAAAGAGACTTTAGATGCCTTGGAAAAGCATCTTGAAGGTATATAATTGAGACTATGGGCCTGGTTATCCCCAATGAAGATGTGCATCAGCATCCTAGCTACATAAGGAATCTTTTTTTATGGGTTTACATGATCTTTGCCTCCTGAAGATTTTGTCTTTAGGCGAGGTAGCCATCTTTTGGTAAATACCCCTTAAAAATAGTGTTAAAATGGTCTTGTTCTAGGAAATATTTTTTTTCTTGAATCAGATTGATCTCTCCCTTGGGAGTTTTCCTTTGCGGTTTGATTTTCTATTTCTTAGAGTAGTCATGTGGCCATCTTTAGGGTATGGATTCCCTTCTCATTTTTCCTTGCAAGAAATTACTCACATGAGAAAGTGCAAGAAATTATACAAGCATAGGTGTGCAAAATTCATATGTGCATGTATGAACACGTATATGAGTTATGTATGATAAGTACCACATGTGCGATGTGTGAAAAGAGTAGCTTGCTAAGAAGCATCTAAAGTTTAAAGTAACTGCAACTAATCAAATGCTTTAAGCTTAAATTTCATTCATCCTTAAATAATTTGAATGGACCACATTCTCAACTAGTTTAATCTCAATAAGAGAAATTGAGGGCTTATTCTCGGTGAGGGAATTGAAGAATAAGCGTGTTGATATCACAGCTTACTAAACTCACACATAAGCACAATACATACTGAGTAATTTTTATGTATGTGTGTTAAAGGCCAAAAATGAATTTTATTTTTGGAAAGCAAATTCTGGATGCAAATTTAAGGGTGAGGTTCAACTCAAATACATCAATGTATTAATGGCTTTCCATTTGAAGCTCAAGAAACACCATATGCCTCTTCTTACATACCAAACCTTGCTAAAATGTCATCTCTACTAGGTTCGATAAGACCGAACCTAGAATTAGGAAGTTTTACATTGGTTGCAATGTTAGGCTTGGGTAAATGGCTATTAAAAAGGGTCAAGTCCTTAGAGAAAAATGACCACTATATTTTCTTAATTAATGGTAAAACTATTCTTTACCTATTTCCCTCCTATCTAAAGATGCTTGGATTTGGCTTTGGTGATTAACTCATTGGGTATTATCTAAGAGATAATAACTCAAGATCTCCCCCCTTTTCCCTTTATTCTTATTGATTTCAAAGGTTTCCCATTTCCCTCATCTTTCTTTTCTTTATTTCTTTTTCTTTTTTTTTTCTTTTTTTCCCTAGTTTTTTCCTTTTTCTATTATTTCTCTTTTTTAAAAATTTTTTGATTCCTCCTTCAAACTCATTTCATCAAATAGGTTTGAATTCCTATGGGTGATATTTATACAAAGAATTGGTAGAGACTAATCTTCTTATTCTTGAAATGTGGAATTAGCTTTACCATAGTGGTCATCTCCCTAAGGGGAAGCTAAAACCATTTTTGGTTAAGGGGTTGTTTCGATGTGTGTAACAATAAAATGAACATGTATTTAGTATGCTTGAAATAAAAGCTCAAAGGGCTAGCAAGTGATTATGAAATATAGGTAGAAGGAAGTCATTTAAAGGGTTATACAAAAAGGGCTTCCTAAATCATTTTTTAGGCTCTGTCTTATCCCGAAAATCACTTTAATGGGTAAATAAAAAGGTTCTAATGCTCTTAGTGCATTTTACTCAATCCTCTTATTTGAAAACAAATATTTTTCTTTTAAAATTGGCCCGAAGTGCTTAAGATTTAGAAACTGCATGGTATAACGAGGGCTTTTATACAATTCTATAGATAGAGATAATGCATAACTATCTCCTACTTAGTTCATATTTGAATGAAAGAGAAATTTCTCAGAATCGAGATCAAATCCATTCATAGTTGATAATAACTAGGATAAAATAAATTTTCAATTTGAAAGTGAATTAATGAGAATCAATTATGTCAAAACTTTAAACTTTGCTTAGCAAGATAAATTAAATTTAAGGCATAAATTGCTTTAATTAAAAACACTCCTTGTATTTAGGGAAAAAAGATTATTCTATGGTAATAATTGTGAATGCATCAGGGAGATAGTGGTCCTCAATTGGATTTGGCAAAAAATGATGATGTTGTAGCAATCATCATAGATGCGATAAGGAGATAATGATTCTTGAGTTCATGTTCGGGAAAGGGAGGTGGTCCTTGAGCCTAAAACGGGAAAAAATGATTATGTGAGAACCTTGAGATATAACTTGACGAAGCAAATTAGGCTTGAGGCCCAAGCTATTTTAATGAGGGTACTTCTTTAAGGACGCTCACAGGGTGGGGCAAGGGCAGGGAGGGGGTCCCTGCTCCCTGCCTCATGCAATATCGGGGATTCCCCGTCCCTACCTCCATCTGGAACACGAGGAAAAATACCTCCTTGTCCCCACCTAGAGTAGATCCCCATTCCCCGATGGGGATTCCCTATTAATGAATCCCTAACCTAGCCCTGAATTAAATATATCCTCTAAATTTTATTTTCATTTTTTTAAAATTTCACATAAAAATAAAATACAAACTTTAAAAATTAATAACTTAAAATTAAAAATATTCCATACCATTCAAATACAAATATTTATAAACATCCCATATAATTCAAATTATAAACTAATACACTTCACTTAGAACACTTTCATCTCGATGAGTATCAACCTGAAATATCAATTAATCAAATATAACAAATTACTTCTATATTTATATATAAATTAAAAGTAAATTAAAGATTAATTACAAGAAGAAGTCAATAGCATAATATTTTATTTATAGAATAAACTCCCATGTGAGATTGTGTTATTTTTTAAAGTACAATTTTGTATATATTTAGATTTTATTTTTATAAATATATAGGATCACAAACAAACTATAATCTATTCTATTATTTTTTTAGTGTACACATTCTGTTGCTTGTTTATAATTTCGCATGAATAGATCAAGTAAAAATACTTTTTAATTTTCTTATTTGATAATAATATATGAATTAAGATATGGATTGAATGTAAATAAGAGTAAAGTTAATTAAGAAGATGGTTACTATCCAAAGAATTACGTATTTCTATTTGGATATTAAACATCTCCACTTCAATTAATATGGAAATTATTTAAGAGGTGTAGTTCATAATTTAAATTTGTGTTACATTTATTGAGTTAATAATAATTATGTTATTTTTTATTTTTTTATTTATAAGTTTTTACTTTCTATTTTGAGTAATAGGTGCGAAAAATAGTTTACTAATTATATTAGATATCATTATACTAAATTTTATGCAATGATGGTCATATCTAAGTGGCTTAATTACCTAGTATTTAACTATAAAATTTACTAATTAGTTGGTAGGAAAAAAACAAAAAACAAAAGAGGGCTCAGTATATGTTTATAATGTTTTATGTTGTTAAATGCATTCTTCATGCAGTAAACTAACGTTATGAACAGATACAATCCCATAATAAAACTAATTTCAGCATACAATAAACTAAAGTTAAATTAAAAACCAAGAAATGTGCATTGTTCACAATAAAGAAATATAAAAAGGAAAGAAAAAGTATTTGGATCATGTAATTTTAAAACTGCACTGATAATTTATAGCAGTCAAAGTTGGATTTTATCACTTCAAATTCAATTTTTGAGTAAGCAGTGGATAGAGAAAGAAACAATTAGCATATTGTTTACTCGTCAAAACTCAAAAGCAAAAATAAATAGACATTGCTTATATATATAAATTTAACAAAGAAAGAAAGAATTTCTAAAACACAAAACTGTTTCGAAGTGAAATATATGGTTTACGTCAGTGTTTGTATTAAAAAAAAGCCTAGTTTAATTCCAAAGGGCACCATGCACTTCTTAGTAGCCAACTACTTCCATCCCTTTAATCCCAAAAGGTAAGATCCAATTTTTTTTTTATAAATCAAGGAATTTTATTAATGACAAGGAGAATGCAATAAAAAATGGAACAAGGAACCCACATATTCCTAAAGCATTGCTGCCCCTAATAAACATGACACTTGTAAAAATAACAAAAAAAAAACAATCCCAATTGAACAAACATCAGATTGAAGAATAAAACACCAGACTCAAAAGACATTAGCAAGAATTTGTAATAAACAATCCCAAAGAAACCAGCCAAAAGAGATAAAAAAAAACCATTAAGGAAATTCACATCCCCAAGATAAGAAACCAGCCAAGAAGGCAAGATACAATTTTAATAAAAACAACTGATATCAAATATAAATTGAAATACAACAACTTTTTCATACAAAAAAAAAACCAAAACATATCCAATTTTAATAAACCAACTTCTTTAGATAAAAAATAAAATAGATCTAATTTTAATAAATTAAAACATCTAAAATAGCAATTTCTTTAGACAAAAAAAGATAGAAAATAGACTAACCAATTGAATAGCAGAGGTAGTAGATGTCGGTGAGGAGCTACGATGAGGAAGAGTTATGCCTTCAAATTGGATTTCTTTGTTAGAGAGAGAGAGGAGCAGTTATGCCTATGAAGGAGAAGAGAAGAAACAGTAGGAGAAGGAAAATTAAATGAGGTTAGGATTTTAATTGAGGAATTTATAAGGAATGGCACATAAGTAATTATAATAATAAGGATAATATAGTAATATTATACACGAGGTCAGGGATCCCCACGGGATCGGGTCCCTGCAGGTGTCAAATTTTCCCCGCTCCATAATCATCATTATACTTTCCTGAGATTGATGAAAAGATGGTGTTGCGACAGTCATCCTAAATGCATTAGAAAAGTAGTGACCCTCAAATCATTCTTAAGGAAAGGACAATGCCATGGTTTTTTTTGAATGCATCAAAAAGATGATGATCCTTAAACTTGTAAATTAAAAGAAAGCTATGTCAAAACCTTAGCATAATTTGGCAAGATAAATTGAGCTAGAAATACAACCTAAAACTAGGAACAGGACAAAGCTACAGCCATCTTGAATGCATCAAGGAGATGATGATCCTCAATTTTGTAAAAGGAAAAAAATTATGTCAGGATCCTAGACATATAAATTAAGTTAGGAATACTCTCTGAAATTGGCAAAAGAAAAATGTTATGATAGCCATCATGGTGATGTGAGAAATCCTTAAATCTTAAGGTTGTTGTGTATGAAGGCCCAGTTGAATTAAAATAAGGGCAGCAAAGCATGCTTTCACCTTACCTATAAGGTTATGAAAATGACAACACATATAAAAGACTATGTGTGACGTGTACAAAAATGCATGCAAGCAAGCAAAAATGTATGCATGAAATGCATAGCCTACACCATAGGTGTTTAGGGGACTCCATCTGGAATGCAATCTGGTAGATGATCCTTGTGCATCTTTCTTAGTGTTTTTAATCTTCAGGTAAGATTTCTCTAGTTATCTCCTTTAGTTTTTTCTACTTTGTTTTCCTTCTGAAATCTTCTATTATTTTAAGGGAAACAATCCATCTTACCCTGGCCAATGATAACCTGCCCTTTTTATAAACAGCACATAGCATATGATGCCTTCAAAGACTTAAAAATTGCAAAGGAAGACTTAGCCATGTGAGACGTTGTTGTCTTTACCTTGGAATTAAACCTCCATCGGTATGTGTCTCTATGCATGCCATAGGCTTCTCTTGATAGGTTAACCATATGCCATTGCCCAACTTATGTATGCATTCTTATTTACATACATCATGTAGTAATAACAATAGTATGACTAGACATGTAATACAATAACACAGATCTTGATTTAATCTCATAGGTGTCATCTTGGGTGCATCCGACTCTTGTTTTCAATCAGCCTTTATAGGTTTAATCTCACAAATAAGTCAAGCTTGAAATTTAGGCTCGCTTTTTAGGTGAGTTAAGCTTTCTATCTAGGTGTACTATTTAGAAAGATAATAATAAAATTCTGGAATGTTTTTATCATCTCGTAGAGTGCCTTCGTAGGTTTAGGTAAAATTTTAATTTTTTTGTTTTATCTTCTTATGACTCACTTCAAGAGCTAAAAAATGCACCCAAAATGTCTCTATGCCTGAGATTGAATAAATATTTGCATTTATTAAATCAATGTCTTAAAGATAAGCCATAATCATTGTTATGCATGTTGCAATAAAATAGGACCTTGTATACATAAGAAAAGCTCATATTATTAACATAGCTGAAGAAACATTTACATTGTTTAGAGACACATTTTACATTATAAGAAAGATGGCCTATAATGCATCTCCTCTATTGTAGGTGCAGATAACAAAAGGAAATATCTTTCAACACCTTAGGTTCTCCCTTATTTGGATGGTTCCCCTAACATCGGTGATATCTACATCCCCTAACTCTTATCATTGGAACTGAGCGAGTAATGGCTAAACATTTTCATGCTATATACATCTCAAAGCACATACCATTCTAGTGAACCCAAGTCAAACCCAAACATTAATGGTCATATAGTATTATAGCTTTTATGGATCTAGTATCTACTAGGTGTCAATTAGGTTTTGAATGCGATCTCTCAAAAGGCAACAGTAGTTAGTTTTATGCCCCGTATACTGATGATAATCGTAGTACCAATCAGCCTTATGTCTCAGCTTCCCTTAGCTTTTAGCTGGCATAGGTGGCAAAGGTTGTAACTTCCCCTTATTTATGAGATGAATGAGGTACCATGGTAATGGCCTGCCTAGATTTGAATAATGTCGTCAGCTAAACTCTGCAACTGAGACTCTTGCGGTCCTATCACCATTACCCTTGTTGTTACTGCTACCTTCACAATTCTTACTAGAACTAAAATTCGTAGAACTAGCCTTTATTTCTAAGTACTCAGCCTCTACTTCGATGGCTATATCCTTGAGAGATTCCCAATCCTTTAATCCTTTCATTTTGAGACTGTCTCATAGGTAGGGATTGGAATTCCTTATAAAAAGCTTGATCTAATCATCAATATCATGCTTTCTCTTCATTTCCATTACTCTATTTTTTCACCTCATCAAATACTCATGAAAAGACTCATCCTGCTTCTACTGTAGTAGCTCAAGGTCTTTCAGAGTAACTTCCATCTGTGTACTACAATCATACTGTCTTAAAAATTCTTCTATCAGCATATCCCAATCTTCTTTAATAAGTCTGTCTAGACCATGATACCAGCTGATGGTAGGGCCTGTAAGGTTGAGGTAAAAATACTCAATCTTCTATATTTTAGTTAGGGTTATCCCCTTCATGATCAATATGTATTGCTTAATATGTGCAGAAGGGTCCGAAGTACCATCAAATTGAGGTAGGTCTAGCATTTTAAACCTTTGAGGAAATAACTCATCCCCTTCCAGATCTTTATCTTCAGGATCCATTCCTCTTTTAGCTAATAAAACCAGAGATAGGGCCTCTATCTCCTTAAGAACTAAATCCTCCATTCTAGGCAATCTTCCTTTTGGAACTTATGTTACTGCCAGTTTTTTCTCCTCTTCAGGGATAAAATCTTCTTCAAGAGAAATTCCCTTAGCTTTTTGCTACTCAAAAAATGGAGCTTTCAAGCCTATTCCTCTTGATTTAGCCATCAGAAAAGGTCCTGTAGGAGCAGTAATAGAAGTGCCTCCAACAATTATAGGATCTCCATGTGCAAATAGGAGTGCCAAAGGCTGATGTCCAATAGGTTGTACTAAAATGGACATCATCTTAGTCATCATAGCCCTCATCCTTCCCTCAAACTCATCCAGCATTCTATTTAGTTCTTGACTGTCAATAGCCTCAGTCTGCATTGGATTCGTCATATCTATAACTTTCGAAGCTGACTTGAAGATATCAAGCGAACTCAGATCTATCTCTGATTTTGATTCTGCTTTTGATTATTTTGAATGAAGCTCTTTAACAACGTGATTTCTAGGACCTCTAAAACACTTAGGTATGTAATCGAGAATGGCTAAAAAAAGTCAAAAGGTTAGAATGATGCATGATACATAGACATTTTAGGCATACATATGATACACGACATACATGTTTTGCATGAATATGAATACATTATGATGTATCACACACAAATAAAAATACACACTTTCATGGAAAAAAGGATTAGCATGCATGTTTTACATTATTATATTAATTATTTGCTTGCACATAAAATGGAATGCATGTTCACACACAATCATGCAGATAAGATTCAAATATTTTAGTTTTTGTTTACATTTTAGGTTACGATTTATGTATGCAAAAATTTGTACACAAGGTGATATGTATATACCTAATGAAAATAAATATATATACACAAAACATGCATATTTTGTTTAATTATTATTGTTAATTTATAATTAATTAGAAATGCATATATATGCAACACGGACAACCACATACAAAAATAAAGAAAATAAATACTTCTAACTTTATTGCTCCCATATAGAAGGTTATACGATCTCTTTCCTAAACGGGATTAGCTCATGGGTTAACAAGGAACCCAATGAATGCGTATGATGCATGGTAAAACCTGGCAGCATAACTTCTCTTTATTTAAAGCATATGCTAATTAATTTTGGTGATTGTGTATTTAAATAACCCAAATAAACTGAAATGTACCCACTAAAGCATGAAAGCCTTTAGTGAGAAGACATCTAAGTTTATTGAAATTTATTCAATACACAAAAGCCCATATCATAAATAAGGTATTATGGCATATGCCCCCTAGTGGAAGTATTCATGCCATTACATGGGCTTTAGTCCGATGATACAACTTTAGAGCTACCTAAGTGTTATCTTTGCTAATAGGTCTAGCTTATCATGAGCATAATGATTGATTAGGTCACCATTTGATATACAAAAAGGTACGAGACTTAGGTTGGTAGTCCTCCCTACCACTTAACTATATTGAGTGAACGTAAGGTCATGTTTTGGGAATGCATCAGGGCTAAAAAAAGGATGCCTAACTTAATTTTAAAGCTCTAGCATGAATGTAATACAATTTTTTGAAAAGAGATAAAATGTATTAATCTCTAAACTCATTTATATTAATCAACCAGAGGTATTTTCAGAGCAAATTCTCGTGTTCCCTAATGGAGTCACCACTATGATAGATGTCAAACCCCATTAGCATCATGTTTGCTCTCGAAAATTCATTTTTAGGGCTTAAGACAGGATCAAGGTCTGTTTAACTTGTGAAAGCCAATCAATTCATAATGGATAGGGATTCAATCCAACACACAATGCACTCGGGCCTCCAAAAGGCATTAGACAGCTCATTAGAGTATCCCTATCCATTTACTAATAACTGACTTACGAGGCATCTATTGGGCAGCACAAAGTATAATTTTAGGATCACCACCTAATAGAACATTAGGAAAGTAATTTTTTAATACGTTGTGATACCAAAACCAAAGAGAGTTCGGATTTCACTCCTATTTATACCTTTGGTTAATGTTATATAAATAAGTTTTAATGATTAATACACTTTATCTTTTTTCATACACGAGTTATCATGCATAAAAAAGAAAGGCACACTCAAGCGTATAAGAAAGCGGTAAAGCATGGCATTTGAAAACATTAAAGAATAGAAGAATAAATGTAAAGATAAAACCATATATAAATCGAGGAATTAATTGGATTCCTTTGAATGAGGATATCGGTCCTCGTATGCATATTTACAAAAAATAAGGGCAGCATTTTGGGTCTACTTTGAATAGGAAATGAGATCATAGATCCCTCAAGACTTTAGAAAAAAGAATCACATTAATTCATTAATTTAGAGTAGAAATTATATGGTGAGCTCTCAATTTATTATTTAAAAACCTATTTATTTACGATAAATAATATAAAAGAATAATAGTGTAAGTAAAACATGCATAAATTGGACTATTAATTGATTTGGGAAAGTTAGTTTCCTCATGTATATTTATGAAATTCGTTGGTGTGAGTTTTGGAATAAAATAGGATATTAGTCCATTTTATGAGAAAAATCCATTTTAATTAAGTAGAAATAGTTTTGATGTCATTTTTAGTTAAAACGTATAAAAAAACTATTTTTTTACTAGCTATTATAAACAATTAAATGAAAGGTATGAAAAAATTATAGGCCCAAAATTAAATGAACAATAAAATAAATCATAAGCTACCTTGCTTTTCACATTCTCTGGCCCGCCCTAAGAGGAAAGTGATACATATAAAAAATATGACAAGAAAACATAATTAGTCAATATATGAATAAAAGTAAAATAATAATATTAATGATAATATTAAATGGTAATAGTTAAAAGTATTGCCATTAGACGATAAAAACGTTAATAATTATATTCATAATAATAAAATTAACACAAATTAATAATACCAATTTATAATAATAAAATTAACACAAATTAATAATAACAAAGATGATGATGACGACGACGACGACGACGACGACGATGATGATGATGATGATGATGATGATGATGATGATGATAATAATAATAATAATAATAATAATAATAATAATAATAATTAATAATATAATTGTAATATCAACAATAAAAATACCAATAAAATTAACAAGACAATAATACTGATAATGCAAAAATAGTAATAATTATGGTAACATTAACAATAATACCAATTAATTATAATCAAACTAGCAAAAATACAATTAAACATTAAACTAACAATAATTCATAGAAAACATATTAATAATTAAAATAATATATAGTAAAAGAAATTACAATAAATAAAATAAAAACCAATCTAATTTATTAAACACATAATTTAGAAATTAGCATAAATAATTTACAAATTAACATAAATAAATAATTTATTTATTAAGCCATATAATAAATTATTTCACAAGGTTAATTAACAAATTATCAATTAATTAACAAAGTTAAATTAATGGAAGAAATGGATAGAATTAGGATCGATCTACAAGATTAACTAAAAAATATTATTTATATAATTAATTAAAATTAGTTATTTAAATTTATGGATTTTAAAGGGCTCGAGAATATTACCTTCAGTGTCGATTTTCACAAGATGAGGATTCGATGCTCTATAGAATTTTTTTGATTTTTGGTATTTTTTGAAATTTTTAAATACAAAATTTTCTTTTTTTTAAGAAGAGAAAGAAAAGAAAAAAAAAAGAAGAGGGAGAACGTGGGGATTAGGCTTAATGGCTAAGCAAAAGCCATAACAAATCCCTTAATAGGATTAGGATTAACTTTAGATTTTTTTCCCTACTTCCAAGCTCATTTTGCAGCTTTGGGGTGAGTTACGGACCTGGTCCATGAGTCAATTCACGAACTCGGTCCATGAGTTGACTTTGACTTTTCTCTATTTTCTTAGCTGACTGACCTCTAAATCGATATATTTTGCTATTTTTAGGCCTAAAGATGATGTTTTCTAGACAAATTTTCTTTTAGGCATTTGTTCCCCTACATCTTAGCTTTCTAATGATTCCCTAATCACTTATTTTGGATTTGTAGATTGGAATTTATGGTCAAAATACTGATGACTATTCCTAGGAAGTTTTAAGGGATATAATTGGTATTTTAACTTTGAAAAATCAATGGAAATAGTGAGTTAAGAATTAGATCATGCTTTCCTCATTAAATTTGCTCCAAAATGTGTCTATTTTCTATTAAAATTGGATTCATCTCAATAAGAGACTTATGGATGGAGCTATGCCAAAAATACTAAAGATTGGTCCAAATACAGGGATAGATTCAAGTCATCTATGTTCGAGTCTAATTTTGAGAATCTTAAAGACTAAACTGGATTTAGGTATCTGCATAAAAGTTGTAGATATATGTTTTAATATTGAAATGGCTTTAGAATCACCTAATTATGAGGTTTGTAGGCTGAGATAAAGCCGAAGCACCCCAAACTACTATAAGTTTTAAAATATGATTTTCTCATTTTGCACTATTTGAAAGAGATAAAGAGGGAAAAGACCCCGCAAAGGATTTATAAACATTTAAAACCCTTAAGAGAGATCAAAGATATTTTCAAAATATAAAATCTAGGGAGAAATCTTAGCACCTTGACTTCTTGCCCAGTTATGAGAAACCATTTTCTCATCAGGTAACTCTGATTAGGAGCCACCTCATAACCTGGCGTCTACAACAGGCAAATGACATGCCTTTCTAAATACTAATCTATATGGAGATATACCAATAGAAGTTTTGAATGCAGTACAATATGCCTAAAGAGCATCATCCAATTTATGTGCCTAATCCTTCCTTGGACTATAAACAATCTTTTCAATAATCCATTTCAACGTCTTATTAGATATCTCTACTTGACCACTTGTTTCTTGGTAATAGGGTATAGGTACTCTATAATACCCCCCATACTTATGCAATAAAGATAAAAAAAAATGGTTAATAATGTGTATACTTTGATCACTTACTATGGCCCTAAGCACTCCAAATCTTGAGAAGAGCTTTTTCAAAAATTAAACAATGACCTTTGAGTCATTGGTTGGTGTTGCCATTGCTTCCACCCATTTGGCCATATAGTCCACTCTAACCAATATATAATTTTTCCCAAATAAAGTAGGAAAATGACATGTACAGTAATCCCCTATATGTCAAATATCTCCATTTCGAAAATATTTATCAAGGGCATCTCATCTCTTTTCCCAATATTGCCAACCCTTTGGCATCAATCACATTGAGCAACAAACCTCCTAACATCTTGAAATAATGTAGGCCAATAAAACTCACACTCAAACATATGAGTTTTTATCTTTATGCTCCCATTGTAACCTAAATATAAGGTTGAATGACAATGGGTTAAAATATTCAAATACTCTTCCTCACCTACATAACAGCGAATAACTCCATCTCCACAAATCTTGAATAAGCAAAGCTCCTCCCAAAGGTAATATTTAACATCTAAAAAGAACTTCATTCTTTGTTGATATGACATGCCATATGGAAAAATTTCTGCAGCAATAAAGTTAGCAAAATCTGCATACCAAAGTGTCCTTAAATGCTCAACTAACATTAAAGGCTCATAAGGAAATTCCTTATTAATTTCATCTTTATCCCCCATAGGTCCCTCATCATTTTCTAACCTTGAAAAATGGTCAGCTAATAAATTCTCAGATCCTTTCTTATCTCTTATTTCAATGTCAAATCCTTGTAATAAAAGGGCCCAACATATAAGATGAAATTTAGCATCTTTTTTAACAAACAAGTATCTAAGGGCTACATGGTCCGTATATAAAATAACTTTATATCTCAACAAGTAAGCCCTAAATTTATAACATGCAAAAACAACAGCTAACATCTATTTTTTAGTAGTTGTATAAGTTAATTAAGGACCCGATAATGTGTGACTAGCATAATATATCACATGGAAATATTTTTCTCTACCAGCCAGGTCTGCTAGGACTTAGGGTCAAACCAATCATCGGGTTTATCAGTATTGTGCATTTAATCAGTACACAGGTCATTTTATAGATTACTGTAGAACTCTAAGGGATAGAATTTAGGATTTTATTAATAGTAAGCAAATTAATGAATCAAAAAAAGGGAAAAAAGAAGGGAAACTACAGTACAGTCCCACCTCCTATATCAATGATTGGATTGGGTTTGTCAGAGTGTTAGGTCCTGTATAATTTGTATGGCAATAAGTACTTAGCCATTGCTTATCCTAAATAAGCAAATCTAGTGGAGCAACCCAAGATAAAGATATGTGCAATTGCTTGTTAAGAATCACCTGATGAGGAGGAAGGATGCATTATTCCTTTAGATTTATGGGATTCCAAAATTAAGAAGAAGCGTACAAGGTAAAGCTTATCACCAGAAGTGGCAGGATAATACCTGAAATAGAGAGGTCTTTTGACTCTCAGCTACTTGCGGTAGAAAAGGATCAAGAGAAATATCAGATCCTCAAATAGTTGAAGAAAACCCAGGTTCAAATTTTTATGTGGGATTTGTTAAGGTAATCACCTTCTCATAAGAAAAAGGTAGTTAAGGCTTTGAGAAAGTTTAGCATTGCAACAACCATTTCACCTTCAGAACTGGAGAATTTGGTTAGAGGAGGTACTGGGGAGAATATTGTATACACTAATGGAGACTTGCATACCAAATTTCAGAAGCACAACCATCTTTTATACATAAAGGCCTAAGTTAATGGTAAACACACTGCCTGTGTGATGGTAAATGATAGTTCTTCGATTAAAGTGTGTCCATTAGTGGCACTTCCTACCTTTAGGCTGAATGAGATGATTTTGAACAAATATGATTTGGTAATCATAGCCTAAGATAATTCTCATAGGTAAGCAGCAGGCACTTTTAAAGCTGATGTTCAGACTTGAGAAATTAATACCGAAGCAGAATTTATGGTATTACCGATACTTGCTAACTTCTCGATGCTCCTGGAAAGACCTTGGATTCATAAGCTGGGGGGAGTACCATATACTCTTTACCAAATGATTAAGATTCCATATGAAAGCAGGGTATTCACTGATGGTTGTGAATTATAGGTATGTTTTTAGTGTGTTTTATGTGTTTATTTATGTTAGTTTAGTGTTAATTCAGTTGAATTTATGTTGAAATTGTTAAATTATGTGTTTTGAGGTTTAATTATGAGTTTTGAGGTTTAATTATGAGTTTTGGTATTTTTCAAGGCTAATATGAAGAGAAAATGGATAAATTGAACAAATGAGAAGTTTAGGGGCAAAATCTATAATTTTGGGAAAAGTTGGCAAAATTATATCGCAAGGGATAGCAGCTCATCACTCGGTTGAGTGATGAGGATCACTTGGCTAAGTGTCTAAACACTATTCTGAGTGTTTTTAGTCACTCACCTAAGAAGGATTTCACTTACCTAAACTAAAAGTCACTCTCTTAAGTGCTAAAGCCACTCTCATAAGTCTTCATGGAAAATAACAATTCAAAACTTCCTATTTCAACTCAAACTCAATTCCTCTTTTGTTTAGGAAGTTACAAGGGCAAAACTTCTTCTTTAAGCAGTAGAATTTAGCTATAAAAGGAAGACAAAGCACCAAACTTTAGGGGAGATAGTTGAAAACACTTAATTATGAATTTTTCTTTATTTTAGCTTTAGTTTTCTTTAGTTGATATTGTACAGTAGTTTTAAATTAGTTTTTCTTTTGTTCTTAGTTTACATTACTTTTTATTTTAGTTGTTCTTTTTATTTTAGATTTCTTTCATTTTCATCATGTTTGGTAATTAGTTTCTTTTCTTTTCCTAAGGGAAAATTGAACCCTTATATTTTCATTGTAATAACTTTATTTTGAGCTTTAATTCAATACAAGTTTGATTATTTCTTAGTTTTAAGCCATTTTTTATCTTTGATTCTTATTGAGTTGATGATTGACTTATTTTAATTAATGGTTGATTCGATTTCCATTGCTAAATCCAATCAATGTAGATTTGATGAATTGGTCAAAATTAGCAACAGAATCGATTTTTTTTGGAAAATTTAGCAAAGAAAATTCATTTTTCATTGCTAAATTCACCCACCAATAAAAAAAAATCACGAAGGTGAAATCCGTTGCCATTCCATCGCTAAAAATTATTACAATTTTTTATTATTATTTCGAACACAAAATACATATAGATAAAATATTACAAAACTACACTATCCTTGAATAATCTTTAAGTAAACACAAATAACCAGGAATAATAAACAATAGCTAAATATTGACTATTTTGAAACTAGATACTTCTTTAAGTGTACAACTAGTGGAAAGCTATTAAACAATGTGTTTCACATTTATAGTATCTTTATAAATCAATTACCCGCAACCAGCATCTGAAGTTTCAAAAAATAAAAAGGCAAGTCAATAATCACAATGGTCGCATAAAACAAAAATGAAATAGTCAACAAATAAGTAGAGAATAAGAAGTTATAATTATGCATACAACTTTCATAAAAATGGTAATCAACAAATCCAACCATTCAGAAGCATCCATCCTATTCCTCAATTCATTTATTTTAGCTTGAGCTGTAGAAAGCCTTTCTTGGTAAGCAGCCTCAGCCTTATTAGCGGTTTTAACTCTCAACTCTAGACTATATATGTTCATCCAAAGCACACCTCTATGTTTCAGCTTGAGAGTGCACCTTATGTTCTAATTCTTTTATTTCAAGCACATTTATGTACAAAAGTTCAAATATTACTTATGATAAAAATAAAGAGGCATTCGCAAAGCATAAAGGAAATTAGCATAAAAAGTTACAGGTATAGATAATTTTCCTACCGGTAAGTAGGGGCAGAGACTAGAAGAAAAAAAAGTAGTGGGTGGGGAATGATGGTTAGTTTGTGCTAATAAATATATGACAGATTAAACATATAGACATTAACTCAAACCATTTGACAACTCAAACCAATTTGTTAACAATTACAGCGAAATTACTGCTTAAATAGAGCCTTGAGAAAATGGGAATATGATACACTTACTTGATGATGCTTTAGAGATGAATAGTAGCAAGGGGTGGAGCTATGGCCACTATTTGCTACAAGTGAGAGTTTGAGCAAACTGATCTCATACAATTGTCCAACTAAACTAGGTGAAAAAAACTTACATAGCAAAAGTGTAGTTAACTAGTGGTGGAAAATACTATACTATGATAAATTAATTTAGTTTCATTTTTGTAAAATTCAACAATGTCCAGTTAGGACTTCCATATATGATTTAATGATCGGTGTCTAGAAAGTGTACTAGATCGACTAGTAATGTAGAAAATATAGATTAAGACTCCAAATGTCGAACCCAATGGAAACTTATGTTTGTATGAAAGAATTTTGAGTTTTAGAATGAAATTTGTGTGTAATAGAAAAAACAAATCCCAAAGGTTATAATTTTGAAACTTAATTAAATTGAAAATAGAAAATTAAACAATTAATGAACCAAATTAAAATAAACAACTGAAGTAAGTAAACTAAATCTTAAATGAAAGCAAGTAAATAGAATTGAAAAAAATCAATATTAAAACAACTTTCACTAAAGGACTATCCACCTTAACTTTATACTGTAATGACTTAAATTCAATAGAAATACCAGTGATTATGGAAAAAACAAAATGATATAATGCCTGATACCTTGAATCAAGAATATCTTTCTTAAGCATCAAATTCTCTTTTTAGGAACAATTTAACACCTAGCATAAAAATCCAGTTTATATTCCTAAACATTCATTGAATTCTTTTACATGTAATTTCAACTCTAATTTATTCTTAGTTCTTCTTCTCTTAGTATTAACCAATATTATCAATACATAATTACCTCAAAGACAGAAAATAATCATGCATAGATAGTAAAAAATAACCCATAAACATGCAAATTAGTGATAGTGCCTAAACCAATTTTTAGTTATTGAATCAATAAACTAATAATTAATCTTAACACAATCAAAGATAAAAAAAAATAATCAACTAATATTGAAATTAATTTTTAGTTTCATTTTTGTAAAATTCAACAATGTCCAGTTACGACTTCCATACATGATTTAATGATCGATGTCTAGAAAGTGTACTAGATCGACTAGTAACATAAAAAAAATATAGATTAAGACCCCAGATATCGAACCCAGTGGAAAATTATGTTTGTATGAAAGAATTTTGAGTTTTAGAATCAAATTTGTGTGTAACAGAGAAAACAAATCCCAAAGGTTATAATTTTGAAACTTAATTAAGTTGAAAATAGAAAATTAAACAATTAATGAACCAAATTAAAATAAACAACTGAAGTAAGTAAACTAAATCTTAAATGAAAGCAAGTAAACAGAATTGAAAAAAACTCAATATTAAAACAACTTTCACTAAAGGACTATCCACCTTAACTTTATATTGTAATTACTTAAATTCAATAGAAATACCAGTGATTATGGAAAAAAAAATTATATAATGCCTGATACCTTGAATCAAGAATATCTTTCTTAAGCATCAAATTCTCTTTTTAGGAACAATTTAACACCTAGCATAAAAATCTAGTTTATATTCCTAAACATTCATTGAATTCTTTTGCATGTAATTTCAACTCCAATTTATTCTTAGTTCTTCTTCTCTTAGTATTAACCAATATTATCAAAACATAATTACCTTAAAGTCAAAAAATAATCATGCATAGATAGTAAAAAAATAACCCATAAAC
Organism: Excoecaria agallocha; assembly: GCA_037975025.1. Classification (NCBI taxonomy): domain Eukaryota; kingdom Viridiplantae; phylum Streptophyta; class Magnoliopsida; order Malpighiales; family Euphorbiaceae; genus Excoecaria; species Excoecaria agallocha. The sequence goes on from CM075811.1 coordinate 30,386,799, forward strand.
ATGCAAATCAGTGACAGTGCCTAAACCAATTTTTAGTTATTGAATCAATAAACCAATAATTAATCTTAACATAATCAAAGATAAAAAAAATAATCAATTAATATTGAAATTAAAGCTCAATCAAGTCATCACAATACAAATTAAAGATTCAAGTATCCTTTAGCAAAAGTAAAACTACTCACTGCTCATATTAAAAATTAAAGCAAAACTAATGAGAAGAGTCAAAAACATCGAATTACAGAAGCTCCCTTAATTAACTTATATAGAAAAATCAGAGAAAACCTCTTGCTCCTTGGTTTTGTTCTTCACAAACTAAAGAAAAACTGACAAACGTAAAAACAAAACTAATTTGTGTTTAAGTGATGAAGTTTTTGCTTTATGATTGCTCCCCATGTTCTGGTGTTTTTGTCAAGTATTTATAGGCAAATAAAAATAATTTTGGCTTCTATAGCTTCCCAATTCAGAATAGGAAAAGAAATTTGCTATTTAGGAATTTTTGTCAAACTATGCTTTTTATGCATGGCCAAGTGGTTTTTTCATCTTTGAATTACACGGCCATGCATAGGAATTTTCGTCAAACTATGCTTTCCATGCACGACTAAGCACTATTTTTGCTTTGGTGATGCACGGCCAAATATGGCCTTTTTTCCTTTTATCTACACTTTATACGTGGTCGTTCATAATTTCATGCTCGGCCGTGTTAATTGCCTCTAGACTGAACGTAAGAAATCGTGCTTCAATTTCTTAAAATTACACATTTGGCCCAGAATTTTTCATTTCTTTCAATTAAGTCCTTTTTTCTTCATTTTAGCCCTGAAAAACACCAAAATTTACAATTAACCCTTAAAACACAAATTCAACCAAGTAAACTAAAATTCAACTAAATTAAAGCTAAATAAACTCAATTAAACACCTATATTTACTCCAAAAATATCATTTATTTCACAATTATCAAATACCCCACATTTAGACTTTGCTTGCCCCTGAGCAAATTAGAACAATCCAATTCCTTAAAATAATCAAACTCAAATAAAGAATTATGCATTTCAAAACCAAGCTTAGCAATTAATAAGAGCACTTAATAAAATTTTCGACTAGAATAAATGCAAACAAGACAATATAAGTTAGTTTTCATGTGTGTGTGCAAGACCATTTTAAGCAATTTTCAAAAATTTAAAACACCAATGTCAATTCATAATTAAGCTTAGAATGATTGTAAACCTAAGTGCCTAAATGGTTTCACACTTGAAACTTTAGATACACTATAGGCCTCTCCTTTAACACCAAAACTTGAAGGTCATCTCTACTAAACAACTTAAAAAAAAAAACTTAAAATCTTTTAGGTCTTTTAAAGGTTATAATGAGGTTAAGGTATTGGCTATCAAAGAATGTTCAAAAGATAATCAACGAGAAATAGCCACTCTAAACTTAAATAAATCACATTTCTAAAATTTCAAACTCTTAAGCACAATTCCTTTTTCAAACTTGCATACTCAATCCCTTTTAAACATTGAACACACCCTGGCAGAAGCAATAAAACTAAAATCCATCTCACTTTGCTCAATTTTACAAATTTAAGAAGTCAACATTTCATTCCTTGTAAATACCCCACACTTAAAATTTTACCATATATGCTAGCTTTATTTATTTTCTTTTTCTTTTCATCTTTCTTTTCTTTTTTTTCTTTTTTATACTACTAGCTCCTTTTACTGGCAATTTACAATAAAAATGGGTAAAACAAGGACATTATACAAGCACTTGGCTTCATTTCACAATTTCCTACCCTAATTGATACAACTATTCTTATTACACTTAATTAAAATGCCAAAAAAATGTAAATCCATCCAAATCTATAGTAGCCAATTCTAGATGGTAGATAAAGGCTTTTAAGCTATATGGTTAAAAGATAAGTGTAACAAGAACAAAAATTATGGTACCCATTAAGTATACCTCATCAAGCTCAAATTGGCTAACAAAGGTTAATAATATCAAAAGGATAGGAAAATAGTCTTTTAATTAACTCAACAAGAAAAATTTGCCTAGATCACTTCCTAAGCTGTTTGAGTTGCTTTTATGCTTCTAAGGGTGATGAGGAAGGTTCTAGTGTCCTAAAATTCCTTACTCAACTAATTCATTGCACTGGTTTTTCTAAGTAATAAAAACTGGTCTTAAGTGGTCAAAGAATTAAAAACTAATAGATATTATTCAAGTTGAAAATTAAACTAGCTAGAAATTTATCAAACAACATACTTGTTCTACTGCTAAGCAAAGATTTTAACTTGCACATTCTAAAATTCAAGTTCAACATGTTTAAAATTTTGAGGAAAAACTGGGGCAAACTAAGTTTTTGTGCAAACTAAGTGATAACTTTGAACTACACTCCCCTTCTAACAAGACTTACAAACTTAAAAGCAAAGAAACTAAAATTATCATTAAACTATAAATTAAAAGTTACTACAGTAATATCCTAAATACAGAACTTCAAACTAAAACAACTAAAAATAAAAACATCAAAATAATAAAAAAAAAATATATTCATAAACTAAAATAGGGGTAAGATGTGTCTACTTTCTGAACCAAAATTGAGCTTAACTCAGTAAGCTCTACCCTTTTCCAAAAAATTTGCTAGCCACAGCAAAGGCAGTGTCAAACTAAGATGGTGGAAGTGAAGGTGGAGGGTAGCATGTCCAAAAATCATGCACAAACTTCTCTAAGGTTGGCTTGACTTCCATAATAGTATCTTGCATGTTATCCATCCTGCCCTGCATCCTATCCAAAAGTGTCTGTTGGAAATCTAACCAACTACTCAACTGGTTGAGGTGAGCCTTTAACTCTGGTGTAATGGCATCATCTGATGGTGGGTCCTCTTCTTGAGCTACTCCATCTACATTCTATGCATCTCGATGCCTGTCAAAGCGGATACCATTCTCCCTTAAATACTCCACTCTTGTTATCCAATGACAACGTGGCTTAGGCAACAAAATCTTCATTCATTTGAGCATGACGTGTCAATGCAAGGCATATCCCTATCAAGTGATTGCCAAAGGTGGGTTGATCAACTGCCTCTGCTAGAATCGGAGCAATCCAACCAATGGAAATGACATGAACATTAGATGGCCTCTTCTGCAATTCCTTTATCCTTTGTGCTATAATCAAAGCACCATTAATGAAAATACCATCGATCATACAGTGAAGGAGCATACTCTGGGATGCATTAACTGCACTAATCCATTAAGACAATTGTAGACACTTTTAGATAAAAATCGATGAATAATTCTCAAGGCATGATCCTTTAGAGCATAAACTTTACACCTTCCTCCTCTCCATGGCTCAGGATTCAATGGATCTCGAACTCTCTTCCAATTTTCTTCAGTAGAGGTATTAGATAACTCCACTAAGGCATCTGGTAAGAAACCTAAATGTTTTAAAAACTATTTAAAGGTCATAGAGTAACCTATCTTTCAAAGTTTAAAGCCCACTATACCTGTATTGTCACCATTTCCTTTAAAATAACACTCGAATAAGTACAAGAAATCACGAGCAAGGTTTGGATATACTTTAGGCTTATGGTCAATAAATGTGCTCCCAACCAATACATTGAATCAAGGGTAGCACCTCATTCCATAGGTTTCCAACAGGAATATTTAGAAAAAATTGACTGAGATATGCTGGTTGCACATAGGTGCAAGCGCTAAAATACTCAAACTTAGCAGACTTGGCTTTGTCAACATAAGACAGGAGGCATATACCAGATAAGTTTGAAGCTTCGAAATACTTAACCTTCTTAGGTACCACTAAAAAAAAGGAAGAAATGAGTGTGTAAAGTGATAAACAGAAGGTCAAAAGAAAAAAATCATGTATGGGACTATATGACAACAGCTAATTTATCCAACGATGTATGGTAATGTATTTAACACAGCAAGAAACAGAATCAAGAGGGAAAGTAAAAGAAGCATGAAGGTGTAACAATACTCAAAGGAATGGTAATAAGCAACAGGCATTTATAAAGCAAAAATGATGCCAAAAAGCAATGACATAAAAACATCCTTAAGAAAAGTTAGCTACAAAATGTTATGACAAAATTTGTGAAATATGTGTTAACGAGCATTATTGAAAATGGAGAAGTAGCTAACTAAAATCACGAGTCAAAATGTATGCCAAAAGTGATAAACAAGTAAGCAACAATTAATGAACAAAGTTACTTAGGCATTTCACCGAGCAGGTGGTGTGAACATGTTTTATAGGTAGAATGACGATCAAATTAAAGGATAGTGACCATCAAAATTCACACCAAACATCAAAAACAAGCATATTAGAGACACAATAACCAATCATTGAAAAAGAAATAAAATTGAAGTACAAATTTAATGTTGAAATGCACCTAAAATATGTAAACCACCAATTCCAATTGCAAGCTTTAAATGAAATGAAATCGTCAAATTAAAGAGAAGATCCAAGAATTACTTACTGTAGAGCAACTGCAGGAGAATTGTAGAAATAAAAATGAGTGAAGTGTGTGAAATTCATGATAGAGGTGTAAAGTGTGTGGTGGTGGAGATTGATGAAGAAAGAGAAGAAGAGAAGATGAAGAAGGGAATGGGTGAGGTAGAAATGAGGGAGAAGGTGAATGGTGGTAGGAAGAGAGGAAAAGGGATGGCGATGAGGGTTGAGACGTGGGAGTGCGGATGGGGTGGGAGAGGGCTGGGCGGGGGCGGGTTGAGTGAACAGGCAAGGAAGAAAAAAATGAAAAAGTAAACAAATATATATATATATATATATATATATATATATATATATATATATATATATATATATATATATATATATATATATATATATATATATATATAAAGGGAAAGCAAAAAGCAGATGTACGGCTGCATCTAGGCTAAGTCTTAGGCGTGCACGGCCACACAAGGAAGAAAGGAAATAACACGCTAGCACGTATGAGGGAAAGACGGGGTTGCACGGAGGCTCATGGGCATGCTGGCTTGGCATGCGGCTGCACGGATGTGGGTGTGTTGGCGCTGCTCAACCGAGCAAATGGCCATTGGACTCCAAAAATTTTTTTGGTCTCAAAATTTTGCTTGTTTCATGCAAAAACTCTCTAAATTCACTTTTAATTTCCCATTTCACCTACATGCCTCCTACAATTTATTTTTCTCTCAAATATGGCTCTTTTCCTTGTGATTTATGAAAAATTCTTCAACTAAAGTCACATTACTGTCAAAAATTTGCTTAGGTATCATAATTAAACCAGTATAAGCAAAAATTGATGGACTACTCCCAATCTTCTCCAATTTACACCCTTAGACTCCCTAATCCACTTACTCAACTCTGCAGTTATTTATTTCACAAATCTAAACTGAAAAAAACTTAAAACCAACTAAAAACACACAAAATTAAAATTTACTCACTCATAAATTAAAAAGCAAAAAAGGTAAAGATTTTAAGTTCTGAGTTTAAGAGTCCTCAGCTAGACTTTCAAACCGGCTTTAGTAGTCCCGAAGCACCATGGTTGCCTCAGCCTCATGTTGTCCAATTTTATACAGCTTGAGCTGATGACCATTCACCTTATATTCGCGTCCATCTCTTGGATTTTTTATAGTCACAAATTTGAAATTATTGCTTGACAAGACTTGATATGGCCTGAGCCATTTGGATTTCAACTTTCCTAGAAACAATCGCAGATGATTGTTATATAATAACACCGATATACCTGGAGCAAAGTCTTTCACCTTTAAGCGTTTATCATGCCAATGTTTTGTTTTATCCTTGTATATGGCTGCATTGTCATATAACCATTATCAAATTTCTTCAAGTTCATTGAGCTGTAATTTCCTCTTTTCCCCTACACTTCTCAAATCAAAGTTAAGAAATTTTGTAGCCCAATATGCTTTATGTTCTAGTTTGATCAGAAGGTGACATGCTTTTCCAAAGATATTCTATAAGGAGACATACCAATAGGGTTTTAAATACAATTTTATAGGCCTAAAGAGCCTCATCTAACCTTTAAGACAAATCTTTCCTATAGTTATTAACTGTCTTTTCTAAGATTGATTTCAGTTTCCTATTAGATACCTCCACTTGTCCATTGCCTGAGGATGGTATGAGGTAATTATGTTATGGTTGACACCAAATCTCCTAAGCAAGGTTCAAAATTGATGGTTGACAAAATATTTTCTTCCATCACTTATAATGGCTCTTGGTGTTCCAAACCTAATCAAAATATTTTTCCTAATAAATTCAAGCATGACTCTAACATCACAAGTTCTAGTAGTTGTTGCTTCTACCCATTTACTAATATAGTCCATAGCTACTAAAATGGACTCAAAACCAAATGAAATTGGAAATGGCCCCATAAAATCTATGCCCCATACATCAATTGCCTCCTCTTATGAATGTTAAAGGAATTAAAAGTTTCCTTGGTCATGCCAATTTTACCGTCGATTTATTAAGAATTTTTCTAAAATTACTAAACCACTTTATAATTTACTGCTTAAAGATGTTGTATTTAACTTTAATGATGAGTATTTGTAGGCTTTTAATCAATTAAAGCACAAGTTAATTACAACACCTATCATAGCATTATCGGATTGAAACTTGCCTTTCGAGATCATGTGTGATGCTAGTGACTTTGCAATAAGAGCAATGTTAAGACAAAGGAAGGAGAAAATATTTTATATCATTTATTATGCCTTAAATTCAATAAAAATACCAATGATTATGGAAAAAACCAAATGAAATAAAACCTAATACCTTGAATCAAGAATATCTATCTTAAGCATCAAATTCTTTTTTAGGAACAATTTAACACCTAGCATAAAAATCCAGTTTATATTCCTAAACATTCATAGAATTCTTTTGCAAGTAATTTCAACTCCAATTTATTGTTAGTTCTTCCTCTCTTAGTATTAACAAATATTATCAATACATAACTACCTCAAAGTCAGAAAATAATCATGCATAGACAGTAAAAAAATTAACCCAAGAATATGAAAATCAGTGACAGTACCTAAACCAATTTTTATTTATTGAATCAATAAACTAATAATTAATTTTAACACAATCAAATATAAGAATATACTTAAAACCAAGAAATAATCAACTCATATTGAAATTAAAGCTCAATCAAGTCATCGCAATACAAATTAAAGATTCAAGTATCTTTTAACAAAAGTAAAACTATTCACTATTCATATTGAAAATTAAAGCAAAACTAATAAGAAGAGTCAAAAACATAGAGTTACAGAAGCTCCCTTAATTAACTTATACAAAAAAATCAGAGAAAACATCTTGCTCTTTGGTTTTGTTCTTCACAAACTGAAGAAAAACTATCAAACGTAAAAACTAAACTAATTTGTGTTTAAGTGATGAAGTTTCTGCTTCATGATTGCTCCCCATGTTCTGGTGTTTTGTCGAGTATTTATAGGCAAATAAAAAGAATTTTGGCTTCTATAGCTTCCCAATTCAGAATAGGAAAAGAACTCTGCTATTTAGGAATTTTCGTCAAACTATGCTTTTTATGCACGGTCAAGTGGTTTTTTCATCTTTTAATTGCACAGCCATGCATAGGTATGCACGGCCAAGCACTATTTGGCCTTGGTGATGTACAGCCAATTATGACCTTTCTGTCTTTTGTCCAATTTCTTCGACTTTTGATCCTTCTACACAATTTCTTCATACGTAGCCATTCATAACTTCATGCTCAGTCGTGTTAATAACCTCTGGACTGAACGTAAGAAATCTTGCTTCAATTTCTAAAAATTACATATTTGGCCCAGAATTTTCCATTTCTTTCTATTAAGTCTTTTTTTCTTTATTTTGGCCCTAAAAAATACCAAAACTTACAATTAAACCTTAAAACACAAATTCAACCAATTAAACTAAAATTCAACTAAATTAAAGCTAAATAAACTCAATTAAACACCTAAAATTACACTAAAAATATCATTTAATTGATAATTATCATTTAACAAGGGGTATTTAATAGCAAGTGTAAAAATAAAGACAAAAAGAAACATCTAGCAACAAAGAACCTCCAAATTTAGCTGCATTTTAAGAGATGTATCAACTTTAGAGACATTAAAACATTGATAACACAAGGTTGCCTTCCAGCAGGTGCTCACGGGGCTATATGAGACATCACCTCAAACAATGACCTAAATATTTACTTAATTAAATGAGCATTAATTTAAAGTATAAGCCTATCAAATACTAAAAAAGATTAATAGCAATTCTGATGAACATCACTCAAAAGTGCATGAATCATATATTAAAGAATGAAAGCACTACCAGGCATAAAATATGCAGGCTTTTGAGCAATTATGTTTAAAATTGCAATTATGTTTGTTTTGCAGCCAGTTGATTTGGATGTTCTTAGTGTTTTGCAACAAAATGCTAGTTGAAAATAATTATGCACAAAACAAACATAAAATTCATTAATTTTATTTATTAACTATTGTATAAAGTTTATTTAATTAGTAACAACTGAAGCAAATTGCTTACCCTCTGCATTGAAGAACATGTAGAACACTGAAAACATCCACTACAAGAAAAATCCAGTTTTCCGACGAAAATGAGTAAATTTTTGTAGGGAAATGAAAATTTCGACAGAATTTAGCGGCGAAAACTGGCATTAGAGAATTGGTTGTTGGCACTTTTGCCGACGAAAATATTTTCGTAGGTAAATTTACTGACGAAATACATCATCCGTCGTTAATTTCGTTGGGAAGTGCAGATCAAAAAATGATCATAATTTGCCATATTTATCGACGGAATTAAAATTTCGTAGGCAAATTTACCGATGGAATTATAATTCCGTAAGCAAATTTGCGTAACAGTCTGCTATATTCTGTAGGCAAATTTACCAACGGAATTAATATTCCGTAGGCAAAATTACCGACGCCATGTACACCATCGCTAAATTTGTCGACGGTTGTAAGCGTTCCATAGGCGATTTTGCCTATGGTTTGTGGTAATCCATAGGCAAAACAAAGACCATTTTTCTTCTGTCGAAAATTTTCGTCTACATTCTTAGCTAAGATTTTGATGTATTTCAATTAGTAAATCTTAATTATCAATTTTTTGATTATTTTTTTCTCTATATAGTGCAACCCTAATAAAAAAATATAATTTACAATAATAAATTAATAAATATCTAATGCATAATATAATATAAAATTTATAATATTCAATAGTATATCAAACCATTATCTTACAAGTTCTGAAAGCATAAATATCATCCCTAACAATTTAAAACAAAAACACTGTTACAATTTCTAAAAATAGATAATTGAACATGGCTTTGAAAGGACAAAAAAGAAAAAAAAATATATTTAGGAATGATTTTATTGCATGTATTGAAATTTCGGTGACCACTTCTCATCGAGGAACTTGCATGCCTAGAAAGATTGTTGTGAAGTTTCTCATAGCTAAATCAGTAAAGAAAAAAAACAAACTATAGCTTGTCATGCATAATTCAAGGTCAATCAAACCTCAATAATCTGATCCAGTTCAATATTTAGCACTTGGTTAAACTGAGATTCAATAACACCATCCATTTACATTAATCATTTTATTTTTCAGCTACACAAAAAAAAAAAAAAACTATTCATCATTTATCAAATTTCGTAGCTACTAACAAACTTATTGAGATTACAAGGAACTTATTAAGATTACTAGGTCAACAGAGATTCACATTTTTAATCCCCAAACTATAACATCAAGTTCCTCAATACTAAGAATTTAAATGTACATATTTCAAAATGATAATATACATGCAACTTGAATAAGTGACATTACTTGCTTGTCACATGAGGAGGAAAAACTTGAGAGTCAACAGCTCTTCGAAATATATATGCAAATTCTTCACTTGAGCCACCTATACCTAGTGACTATAGGTTAACCTCCTTTTGTTTGAAAGAGTTTACTGCTGGCAGCTTCACGGTGATTAACAATCTGCACGCAAGTACAGATTGATATATTAATGAAATTTGCAACTAGAATTAGCAGACAGCAAGAGTAAATATATTCCACATTAAGTCATCATATAAAATTGATAACGGCAACCTGTAAAAGATCAAGCAATATGAAAAGTTAAATAAACAAATTTGATTTCTACAAACATGTCCATCTCAGTGTGTCATCTCAAACACCTTCACTAATATCAGATTGTGTGCATGCAATGAGCATATATTATGAAATTTATGATAGTATTGCTACATATTGCATATAGACAAAGTAATGGAAGAATTAGTGGTGAAAATCACTGCAAAAATATAAAATAAGCATTAGACATGGAAAATAGAAAAATAAATATATAAATTTATAATCTATTCCACCAAATGGCAATGTTACAGATATGTATGAAAGTCAGAAACCTACCAGCTGATCTAAGAAATCTTTCTGGAACTTTGCTTCTGACTCAATCTCTTGAGCCACCTGCAACATAGGAACAAGTAAGATATAAAAGAACATTGCAAATATAGAAAACTGTACACATGATACCAGTAAGGCCAATGCTATGTTGCAAAAAAGGAATCTACTGCAGCCATTTAGTTGGATGGATGATCAAGGTCGGTCACAAATAAATGATTTCAAAAATGATTAGCTTCATAAAACTGACAAGCAAGCAAAATACATTTCCCAAAGTTGGAAATAATCTGGAAAGAACCCATTCATAAACCATTGAAAAGAACAACTACAATAAAATCATCACCCATATCAATCTGAGGTTTAATCATAGAACAATTAATTTCACCAAGTAAAACAAACATTTTGGACTAATTTAAATCACACGGTGACTGGCCAAATATTATCTTACACGAGCAATGAGATTCTGTTCATTATTGATCCTTCCTTTGATCAATCGCTTTCCTGCCTATAATGAGCTCCAAGAGAACCACTCCAAAGCTATAAATGTCTAATTTAAAAGTCAGCTGACCCGTCATTGCATAGTTTGGTGCACAATATCCATATATATTATGAGTTGTAACTCAACAATGATTAATTAGTTATAATGGGCATAAGTAGTTAATTAATTAATTATGAAATACTAAAAGCAGATGTAAGAATCTTAAAGATATCAAAAAATAAGGTTAAATCCATATTAACCTTTTTGTTATGCAATTCATACAACATATTTTGATGAAACAACATGAAAATAAAATAAGCCATTGTTAATTCTAAATAAAATCTAATTCATTTACTGTAAAACAACATGAAAATAAAATAAGCCATTGCTAATTCAATTTAAATATATAGTATACTGTTAAATATAAGCTTTACCTTCAGGCAGTACAGCTTTAGTGTCATCAACAACATCGTCTTGACCATAACCTGAAAATACAAATTTCAATGTAACGTATGTAGCATCATAACAAAACCTTCCATCTCCAAATATTTAAAATGCAAGTCATATTCCAAATATTTAAAGTAGTTATTTCCAAATATTGGCCAGTAAAAAGAGTAATAATAAAGAACTCATCAAGAATGAAAAGATACTCATAAAGACCCACTGTAGGAGGTAGAATCTTGATTCTTGAACTTTCATTCAAGAGTAAATGAAAAAGCAAGCAAGATTAAAAACCTGAGGAATGGCTAAGCTGGCAATGGAATAATTAGTGGGTTCTTAATTGCTGAGCATAAAAATCTGTTCCAAGCAAAATAAAGGTAATAGAAATCAATGGCATTTTCTAATATATGAAAAACATTTAACGTTGTCTAAATTAATCAATAGCTTTATGTTATAACCCCACCAGTATTTATTTATTTTTATTATTCATTTTTCCTTTTTTATTTGGAATTTTGATTTGTTACTTTTTAATTAATATAACCCCACCAGACCCACCTTTCTCTATCCGCCCACCAAGAGGCCTATAAACAACTCTCTAACCTCTCCTATCTGTTTCAAAATAATTAATCAAGTAATAAACTTATGATCGGAATCCCATATGAATAAAATCAACAATTAATCAAGTAATCCAATTATTTATCATGGGAAAATTAAAGAATAAGAGCTGTACAAATAAGAATAAAATGGAAATTTGGAACAACAAATATATAGATCAACTGGATCTACATCAAGATTTAACTAATCCCTTCCTCTCACCACTTCTCTCTCTCCCAGATTAAAAGAATTAACTTCACCAAAATAGAAAAGGATAAACATAGAGCCAGAAAAAAGATACATGATCTTGAATAGAGAAACGGGAAAGAGAGTTAGAGAGTTGTGGTTGCTGAACTGGTTTTGAAGTAGGAGTATACCAAATAAAATAGAAATCGGTTGATTAAATTACTAAGTTTCAGTGTTTCTCTATTATCTTTATTTCCTCTGCTTCCAATCCTGCATGTAAGCTATATTGTTTTTGTCTTTCAAATGACATTATTGATTAAAAAGAGAGGTAGAAAAAATAAATATAAAATAGCATAGCATAAAGATTCTGAAATATATATGTATATGCAGACACTAGTTTTATTAAAACAAAGAAAATCTGAAATAATGAGAGAATGCCATATAAAAAGCAATGAAAAATGGGACTTAACGATCTGATATAATTATAAGAAAGGGCATGAAGTAGAAATTTCAAGAGCAAGGCAAAGAACACAATTTGGACAATCAGCAAGGTAACAAAATCAGCACATAAACTTTTTCAATTAATGCAGTTCATATTATTGTCAATCATGGAATATGCAGCAAGTAAGGAGAACCCAACCCAAACCAAGCACATTGTATGGTATTTCCTTAGAAGAAAAATCAAAATGTGAATTATAAGATAGTGATGCAAATTTTGACCACCAAAAGTGCAAATGGAAAAGAGTGAATGAAACAAATTTATGCAATAGCAGCATCCTCATCCTATTGCCATCTAGACGTTCGCAGACTGAACCCAGAAATGAATGAATTGGGGAAGGAGCCCTATTGTTAAGTTAAAAGATGTCTAGAGTAGGAAAGGAGATTGAGAAAGCCTTCAAAATAGGTTTGACTAAAAACTTGTAAAATATCTGAAGATATAGCTTCATAGAAAAAGAGGGTCCTTACTTGCCAAGATCAAGATGTGGCCAGGTTATTTCAGAGCAGTATATCCTCTCAGGCCATGACATGGTGTATGGAATTGGCAAACGCATATCAGGCCACCCCAATTGTGCAAGAACTGATGAATCCTGGAGAGGAATAAAATGGAAAAAAAAGTGTAAGAAAAGAACAAAGAACTCCTATATTGACACTTGACCAAAAATATAATAGTAGAAAGTGCAAAAAGAAGAAAAATTCTAAAGTGATCATCATATCTGTGTTTCAACCATGAAATGAATGATTGATTGAGGATGAATTACTATCTCAATGTTATCATAGTCAGCCCCATACAAATAACGAGCTTCAATAACTTCTAAACCCTGTCCAAGAAAAAGAGAGTCGTTTGTTACCCAAAGCACGGATGCAGATTTGATTTTTGTTGCACGTGCTGCTAGAGATTTTGAGTAAATTACAGAAAAATAGAGCAATAAAACAAACCTTATTGAAAAGGGTAGCAGAGTCCACGATTATCTTTTTCCCCATATTCCAGTTGGGATGTTTTAAAGCATCAGCTACTTTAACTTCTTTTAATTTTTCAACAGGCAAATCCCTGCAGCAATGAAGTGATCAAATAGTCAAAAGCAGCTTCATTATTTAATTTAACAGAAGACCATAATCATCCATTAAAATAAATGTACGAGACAGAGCAGTAGATGACAAACTTAATATTCAAAAGTCATTAAAAAATTATGATACTCTAAACTGTATATAAAAATTGAAATTGGACTCGAATTTTCAAACCAAAAAAATGTGAAGAATGCACTAAGTGATGTTAAGTACATAAACCTTTATTTTTATCCTCAACATTGACTTGAAAGAAATTTCAACACATTTATTTTAGAGATTATATTAAAGTATGCCTTCAGATTATAAACTTTACCTTTAAGCCTGCACAACCATCCCTGTAACTACACTAATAGCATCTGGATGGCAAGCAACCTGAAATTTAATTACAGGCAATTAACAACTAGAACAGTTCCATTAGTTAAATATGAAAAATTAGATAGCAGGTTACCTAAACAATTCCTTGCTCTTCAGGAATAATCTCAGGCTTTTCTTCAAGATTAGCCAAAGCCTCTTTGAGCTCATTAACCAATGATTCATCCCTAATAGACACAAGCTGAGGTTTGAATGTCTTCACCTGTACAATTCAACAAATTATAAGTACTAATGCTCTAAGCCAAATTAAATTTTCCAAAAACTCCAACACTTACTCTGTGTGTGTGTGTGTGTGTGTATTAAGCCAATGATAATTATCATATAAACATTAACTATCTTTGTTAATCTTTTCTTAGTTTGACCCATATGTACAAGGTGTAGGTAAGAATTTCCCATTAAAATAGAATAAGCAGCATTTGAAATGAAAGTAACATTAGTTCGAAAATTCCAATAAATTTTATAATCCTAATTGCCTGAAATATGTTTTAATTGAAGTTGATCATGACACGAAGGAGCAACAGTGAGATTTCTAATCTCCACATAACAAAGTTATCGTCTCCAAGCTGCTCAAAAAAAGCCATATGTGTAGAGACTTTTCTTTTTTAATCGAACAAAAAGAGAATGTAGACTTCAGATCTTACACAGAAAATCACATGACATTTAATAGGCATCATGCAAAACAAGAGAATGCAAACTGGATTGAAAACTTTTTCACCTATAACTAAACTTTATTCGTTTGATATACAATTTCTTTTGAGAATTTCATGGTCAAGTCAAATATGTAATTTTACTCTCGGATATTCCAAAGTAAATTAATTAAATTTTCTAAATAAATAAACTACTAGAATTATACAAGTCTTTGTATCGGAGGCATAAAGCACCTTTAAGATTTTAGTACTTCATATACCCAAAGCTGAATCTGGTTATCCTTTCTATGCACATTCCCGCACTTCAATCAAAAATAATACTCCTTTGCGCTCAACTTCTGTAATAAACAAATCCTTGGAGCTTACAAAGAACAATTTCTAGTCTCTTCTGCCTCGTTGCATCTCATATAAACCCTCAATAATTATATCAGAAACAAGAATCATTTAACATCATTTAAAAGCAAAAACACATTACATGAAAAGTTCTCAACCAGAACTAGCGAAAATCATTCAAACTCAACATGCCGATATTCCTCAAGCTGTTATTAAAGCTTAGTTCAGGATAAAAATCTAATGGGAAATAGACATGGAAAAATAAAGTTTCAGATTAGCTTCGTCACCACCAGAAAGTCATAACATTTATCAGATAAACCTATCCCCTTTCTTCAATTTAAAATTTAAACTAAACCCTAATAATCTAGGAAATAAATGGTGTAACAAAAAAAAACAAATTACAGGTACCTTCTCCGTTTCTTAGAGATGGGATCATCGGGATCTTCATAATCGTCTTTAAGATTAGCCCCATCAACCACCTTCACCCTTTCCCTTTCAGTCTCTGAAATGCCACCATTCCCATTTTCAGAAGCACTGGAGTCCTTGTCGGTAGAAGTATCAACACCACCACCGGAGACTCCTGCTGGAGAATCAACGAGGATATCAGCCTAAAAATCGTCAGAAACCCATTTTGGCTAAATAGGGAGCAACCCGTCACAATGACTTCATGGCTTGGTTATAGGAGGTAGGCCTGTGCAACGGTCAGTTCGGTTAACCGAACCAAACCGAAATAACCAAAACCAAAATTTGAAGAATTTATCAAATCGAACCGAATCGAAGTATATAAATAACCAGTAATAACCGAATCGATTTTTTCGGTCAATTCGGTTTGGTTAACCGAAAAACCAAAAATTTAAATTTATTTAAAAAAATAAAAAATTGTACCTCAAAATTATATAAAATTATAAATTATAATATATTAAAATAAAAACATCCAAATACATTTTCACTTTCTATTATTGGAAATAGTGGTATTTCAGAATAATTCATTCTCCATCTTATTTAATTATTCTCAAAACCACCAGTAACTGGGTGAGCCATCACTTCCTTTTCACATAAAATAACCAAGATATAACTAATGGCGTACAAAACTAATCATCATTTTAAACTTTAGTCTATTTGCAATCAATATCTTTTGAAACTTTTTCACACAATCCCCTGAAGCAAATCAATTTCAAGGTAATTGATGATTAACATTATAAAAAAATAAAAATAATATAAAAAAACACTTGTGCTATTATTTGTGGACAAGCAAGAAAATAATGATGAGAACTAAAATGGACCAAGGAAATTGTAATTATTCTCATGAAAGGAAGTGAAGGCTGTAAGAATCACATAAAATTCAAGCGATAGGATCATGATGACCATTATCAAGTTTTGTCTTACGACTGTATCAGCCAAAATTATGTGACAACTAAGGGAAGGAAGTTTGGCAAATTAATCTTAAGCCATTCGCCCATCAGGGCTTCAACAGAATAGAATGACCATAACTCATCTCCAACATGAGAGGACTCTTGCACAAAATAGATAAAAAGCCATCACTTATTTGAACAGCTGGGAAATTTTGGTCAAAAAAGCTTGCAAATAACAAAAAAAAAAAAAAATAGCAAATCAGCTGCATGTTTCATGAGTCATTAAGCTCTAGCAAAGTAAACACTTATTTCTAACTTCATGCAGAGAATCAATAATAAACGGACATATACTTTCCATAACTCAAGAGATTTTTAAAGTGTAGGATAATAACTGCATCTCATAAGCATGTAGTATCATTGAAGTCTCCACATTACAAGATTCCTAAGGGGAATAGCATGCAATTAAAAGCATCAAGATTTTTTTTCCCCTCGAAAATGCATCAAACTTACAGAAAATTGATTTGCTAAAACAGGTTTGTCTTCACATATTTTAGGGAACAGTTGCCAGCGCTAACAAATTCCATTCAATTACACCAACACAAACAATATTTTCTCACAGTTTTAATCATTGCTTCCACATCAGCTTCTTTTGAGACATCACCTCCGAAGGTGAGAGCCTGACCACCACAAGCCTCAATCTGCAAGCAGAAAAAGCACCATAGAACAGTAAACACTAAACAACAATTACAAGAAGCAGAATGACAAGTTCTTAGTGGAAAACATAAGTGCGTGAATAAAACCTAATCCATTATTGTCCACGCCAATTTTTAAATAGGATAAAAGATCTTAAAAGTTCCAAAACAATTCATGTCAACAGATCAGATTGTTCATCTTTTTATGATTTTTTCATAAAAATAAAGTGTGTTTATGATATCTTGTTCATCTTTCAGCTCTGATTTGGTTCAAAGAAACATAGCAAAACACCTCAAAAAAGTAAACTGCAATTTATGATTTCTTGTTCATCTTTTAGAATCTCGAAACCATAAAACAGAACAGGTGGATCGGTGGATGCATACCTTAAAACAAGGATCGGTGGATGGCGAACTGCTGCTTTAACGATCGGAGGGTGGGGGGCGAGGCAGCGGCAGTGATGTGCAGATTGCAGAGAAAATGGGTTAGGGGCTTAGGGCAAAAATGAAACCCGCTTGACGCTACACGCTCACTGAGTAATGTGCATAGGATATAACACTTAAAAATTAGAACGCCGTAGTCTAACTTAAAGATCGATCGGTTAGGTTTTTATGCGATTTTTGTCTCTAATAACCGAATCGAACCGAAATAATTGAATATTTTTAAAAATTCAAACCGAAATCAAATTGAAAAATCAAAAAACCGAATCAAAATAAAAAAAATCGATCGATTTGGTTCGATTTTTCCGTTTTAACCAAAGTTTGCTCACCTCTAATAGGAGGCATGTTGAGCCTCCTATTAAGTGGTTGGTTCCTTGCTGCAGATTGCTTTGACTTAAGTATGATGGCTTGATATCATCCAATCTAACTGTTTTTCTCTGTTTGGCCTATCTTTTCTGGGGGGATGTATTTTGGGACTGACCTTACTGTTATTGGAGAGTTTTCTCTTGCTGATTATTTTGTTATTCTGATGTTGGCTGATGATTCTGATGTGCAATATGTCTTGCCTTCCTACTGGTCTTTTCTATCTGAGATGGTATATAATTGTAGAAGATTTTAGTATGCCTCCCGAATGTACTTTGGTTGTTTTTTTATCTCACAGATAGACTAAGTGTTATGCCTTATAATCATCTCAATTTATGGTATTTGGCTGAAGATCTTTGAACTGGGTCCTTGTGATTTGCACCCGTGTTCTGTTTTTGCCTAGTTGAAAAGCTAGATTTGGCTAGTCTAATTTAAATGTGTTTGTCTGGTTGTTTGATGTTTTGATCCTTGGAAGAGATCTATTTCTGCTTTTGCTCTTAGGACTGTCAGTTTGCTTTTTGCTTTGCCCTGTGTATCATCGGATTTTCTTCTTTTATAATAATAATCTATAACTTATAAAAAAAAAGTCGCATAGGCTCGATGCCCTATTTTTTTTATCAAAATATATCCAAAACTTTGCCTTTTCATAAGTATACATGCAAAGACCAACATCCTCATCAAAATGGACATCATAAATTAATTCCTCGATTTGTGTATGATTTATTCATTTATTCTTAAATGCTTTTTTATGCTATGCTTTTAATGCTTTCATAACATGCTTTACAGCTTTTCAACATGCTTGAGTTCGCCTTTATTTTGCTAGCATGATAACTCACGTGAAAAGAGAGATAAAATAATTAATCTTAAAAACTCATTTATATAGCATTAACCAAAAATATAAATAAGAGTGAGTTCCTGAACTATCTATGATTTTGGCCTTATAAGATTAGAACTCACTTTTTCAATATTTTATTGGTGGTGATTCCATGATACCTGCCTTGTGGTGACCAGCAGACATCCTCATAGGTTCATTATCAACAATAAATGGGAATAAAATCATGTTTATGGAAAAATGATCAGGCTTTATGAGTTAAATGAACCTTTATCTGGTCTCACATCCAAAAAGCAGTCTTTTAAGAGCAAAACTAGATGCCTTTAGGGTTCAACGCGCATCACACATACATGTGTGTGTATATACATATGTACGGATTTGTATGTATGTACATACATACAAATAGACAAATGCATGTAACGTGTACATACATGTATGTAGACAAGCGTAAATATACACATGAATGTATGTAAGCATGTACATACATGCATGTGTGTATATGTATAATGAATCATTATTATGGTTTAATTTATTTTAACAAATTAATTAATGTAAAATGATACTCTAATTGAGTTTCTTTATAATATATACCTATAATATTTTTTTAGTAAATTTTCATTTTGAACTTACACATATTATTATTAAAATTTCAAAGTACTTGAAACATATTGATATAATAATAATAATAATAATAATAATAATAATAATAATAATAATAATAATAGATTAAAAATTGATTTGGTAATTTAAAAATCCAACAATTAGTCTAATGTTAAAAAAGTGATTTTGAACCGAAATCCAACCTGAAAAATAATGATGTAAAACTAACTCTATTCGATTCAATCCATTTGATAGGTCTAATTTAAATCTATATCTCATTATATTTTTGCCACTGTATGTATATTTCATATTAAGTATTGTGCTTGAAAGATAATTTTTGAATAACATGTATTAGTCATTGTTTTTCTGCATTTTACCTTGTGTTTTACAACACATTATCATATTAGATAATATTTTATGTCAAAATTGATGTGTGATACAACAATATAAAAACAACATAAGATGACACTACCTATTTTTAGGAATTTTGGGGTGCCTAACACCTTCTCCATACATGAGCGATCCCTAAGCCAACACATGTTTTATCGTTTGTGGTTAATGTATGATAAATTGTTATTTGCACCTGTCTTGTTTTATTTATATTTATGTTTAGGTCATTATTCTTCAATGATCATAGTAATCATTTTTACCATTCCTTACTCTAAAATTCTTTGGCATGGTTACTAGCTATTTTGCACAAGAACCGTCAAAATCTTAGTAGCACAATCACTGTTGATTACATTCTAGTTTTAGTGTTGTGAATGAGACAAGTATGGAAGGTCATATCAAAAGATGGTAATAGAGGCAGTGGATGGAAGTAGTTGGTTATTTTTTTATTGGTCAAAGATGCAAATTTGCCTTTAAAAACTTTTAAAAAACTGCGACATTACCTTTAAAGTTTAACCGATGCAATATTACTTCTAAATTATCAAAATTGGTGCAAGTTTCCCCACTAAACTCTCTATTTTTTTGACCAAATTATGTTCACTGGCCAATATTTATCTATTGACCTACATACCAATACTGAATTATATTCATAATTTACATATTTTGTATTTTGAAAGTTAGTTGATCATCTAATGACATTTAAAATTAGTGGCATTAGAGAAATTAAGTAGAAAATTAATTGGAAGAAGATAATTGCAATGTTAATCAAAAAATAAAAGCTTATAAGGGATTAGTTTTCATATGTAAGGGAGACATAAAATAGGAGTTAATTTAATATTTTTACCTCTTTTATACAATTCACATGATAGTTATTTGGATCCAGTATGACAATATATATTTCTTGTATATAAAATATAATGCCAGCTACATGTTTCCATAAACGGAGGATTATTGAATCGAAATCTTTGAAGGGTTGATTTGCTCTATTTTTATAACTTACATGGGTAAATTTGCTATTTTAAGCAAAGTTTAGAGGCAAAATTGACCCTTTAGTAATTCTAGCATTGAGTTACATGCCACTTTTTAATCCATATTAGCATGTTAATGGATGAAATTTAGTGAAAGATAATGTACCGTTTAGTTGGGGGTAAAATTATACCGATTTTGATAATTTAGGAGTCCAATTTACTGGTTGAAATTTTAGAAATAATATTACACTTTTCATAAATTTTAGACGAAAAATTGCAAATTTGACCGTTTCTATACATATATTGAGTTGGTTGTTTTCTATTACAAATGAAAATTAGGGACTTAACGTGATAAAGTGCTTGCTTGGAGGACTGTAAGTGTAGTTAACAAATTCAGTTGCACGTGCACGTACACTAGCTTTACCTACATCTCTGCCTATCTTATAAGGTAGTGTTTGTTAACCTTGGAAAAGTTGGGATGGAAAGAAAATAAAATCATTCCAACTTTTCCGACCTTTTCAAGCGTTTGTTAAAAAAAATGGATCCCACAAAAAAATTTTTTTTAACTACCTATATCTTGATATTTCAAGATATACATATCTTGACATAGGGTCAAGATATGCATATCTTGATCTTTCAAGATAAAAAATAACTAAAAAATTGAAGAAATTTTATTTTTAATTCATCCCAAAAAATTTAACAAACGTTTAGAAAAAATTTTCGGAATGCTTTTCAGTGTTATCTTGACTATTCCATATCTTGGTTCGGAAAGTATTCCAGTTTTATCTGAAAACTTCTTATATGGGTCGATTTAAAACTAAAACCCACAATCCTGGGAATCGTTTCGCTCAACAGCAGAAGCAGAAGCAGAAGCAGAAGCCATGAAGAAGCTCATTTTCTCTCAAGTTCGCCGCTATTGTCTACAAAAACCTTCCTCTCCATTTCCACTACGTCAAAGACGGCTCTCGTCTGATTCGAAATCAAACCAACCTTCTCAATCTGTTCCAATTCAACCGGTAGCATACCCAATAAAGCCCAGAGATCAAACAACGTCGGAGGAAAATGAATCCCCTTCTCGGTTACAACCATCACAGAAACAACTACAGCAACAATTTCCTACTGGGCCCCGGGAAAGCCCTAATCAGGAATCTAGGGTCAATTGGACTCGGGAAGAAATCCGATACGTGAAAGACGCACCGTCGATATCGCCGGTATCCTATCCTGTACGCGTTGCGCCTCTCCCGGAGGATAAGGTTGATGCTGACGAAGAAAGTTCCAAACTTGATGATAGTATGAAGCGGAGCGAGGAAATGGAGATGGAGAGTCGGAAGATTGAGACAAGTAAAAGGATATATACGGTTTTAGAAGAGGAACAGAAAATTGTGTTGCCTTTCCCTAGACTGATCAAGCCCGAAAAGAGGGAAAAGAGGCCTCTTTTTGAATTAATGGATGCTATTAGGCAAGTCAAGGTCAGTTTATATGTTTTTCACTTTCCTAACTATGCAACATTCTTTTCCTGGTTTAAGTTAGTTTCTTAATAGCTACAATGGTATCCGATTCTTGTATGTATATATTGTGAGAGTTTCATTTTGATTTCTTGCTATTTTAGTAATTTTTCAGGCCAATGCCAGGAAGACTTTTGATGAGACTGTGGAAGCGCATGTAAGATTGGGCATTCCCAGTTCCCGTTCTGACCTGGTACTTCCAATTCTTTAGTTAACTTCTTTCTTATCTTATGCCTCATTTCACCATGGAAATCCTTACAAATCAATGACACCCATTCAAACTTTAAGTCTTCTTTCAACAGCGTTTAGCAGCTATTTTCAACTTTTATGTGTGATAGCTGTTCTACAATCTCAATTTTACTTTCTATTCTAATGTGAAATGGTTACTAAATACAACAGCTATGCCTTGTATCTTTGGGATACTAATTAGATTTGAAGTGAAAAATAGCCATTAAATATTCCATTGCTTCTGTTTCTTGTGAACGAGATGAAGCTAGATGCTTAGTAGAGAATGTTGCAATGATATTGAAGATGTTGTCCTGGTTTGTTGTACCATATATTAGTATAATTTTTTTTTTAATCTCTTAAATTTGTAGTTTATAAATTAGTTCTCTAATTAGCTGATGTAATATGGAGTTTTTGTAGGTTTATTTTGTTAATGTTACTATAATTGGTTTCTTGATTTGCAGTCTCCCCCTTTCTTAATTTTTTCCCATCTCCGTATGTGTTGGCCTTTTGAATTTTCTAGTTCATTCCTAGTTGTTCTTAGTGCATTATTCTTATTGCTTTGTGTGTGATTGCACATGTATGTTTTCTGTTCTAATATCTGGGTTAAATATTGAGGGGCTGCTCTTTTTTGTTCCAACATTCTTATGGTTTCATGAGCAAATATACTTATATAATTTGTTTTAATGCCTGGTTACATAATGAGGGGCTGCTATCTTCCACCTTAAACCTCAAAAAAAGTGTTGGAGCTATAGATCTTGGGCCTTTGTTGGAGCTGGATTCTGGATTCTCAATACTTGTAGATCATTCTTATATTTAGTTTTTACCAACATGATTTTTCTCAATATGCAGATCGTACGTGGTACATTGACTCTACCTCATGGTGGTAAGAAGGTATTTCTAAAACTTATGCCGGGTATGAATTTGGTAACATGTACTTCATTGGATTGATGATCTGATCCCCGTTTCTCTTTCAGGTTCTCAGAATAGCTGTCCTTGCTGAAGGAGCAGATGCAGATGAAGCTAGAGCTGCGGGTGCTGATGTTGTTGGTGGTACTGAACTTATTGATGCAATTTCACGTAAGACACCATTTCTGTTCCGTCATGACATACTTGTACAACATTGTTGATCCTTGTTTTAAATTCAAAGTAAACTTTTCTGAACTTATTTAATTCATTCATCTTGTTGTTCTTTGTTTCAGATGTTGCTCAATCCCTTGTTTTTTCTCTCTTTATTTTTTTTCCTTAAATGTCTAAAATTTATTTTTTGAAGATCCAATCACATAACAAGGGGATATGAGTTTTAAGATTTGGAATTAACAGGATGTTATCTATCTTTGCAGGTGATGGTAAAATTGATTTTGACAAGTGTTTCACAACTTCTCAATTCTTTCCTCGAGTAGTTAAGGTAATGAATTAGACAAGGCTTTCTCATTAATCATAATTGTAAATATAGCTCTTAATTATCTTGTTCTTAAATTTTTCAGCTGGCAAGGATTTTGAATAATTATGGACTCATGCCTGATGCTAAAGTAAGTTTTTGTCTTAAGCTTGTTGATGGACTTATCATTGGATGATTATTGTGTTTGTATTCACCTGTACTTACTTGTGTAGCAAGGAACTGTGGTTACTAATCTGTCAATGGCCGTAAAAGAAGCAAAAAAGGAACAAATTAAGTTTAGAATGGACAAATCATCAATTGTTCATGTAGGACTTGGAAAGGTAGTTTCTCTTGACCCCATATATGGTGTTTTATCTTTGTTTGTTGCCAAATTTGCCTCCATCAAACTTCTATAATTATATTGTGGTTGCAACATTTTCTACAGGTAAGTTTTTTAGAGGATTCATTACGTGAGAATGTTGGTGCTTTAATGAATGCACTTTTGCAAGCAAAGCCTACAGGCCTAAAGAAGAGTAAGTGGCATCTATATGAATGTTTGCTTCATTGGGATTGTTGTGCACATATTTGAATCATATTATTAGGCACGGAAATGTGGTGACCATGAACTGAATTCAGAATTTTCTCCTACATAGAAATGTGAATGATGCCAATGTGACTTTTGGTATAGTAATAAAAATCAAGGATAAAAGAAAATCAGATTTCAGGTTTTTCCACTCAGTAGCATGTTTCTTGTTTTTATTTTTTGATCACCTGAACAAGACATCAAATCAGGATGGAGTCTGTGCATGCAAGAATTGGTACATTGTGGGCTATGGAATGAATTATCCCATCTTTCCATTGTATTTCAATGAGTTTGTATCCATGATTAGATTTTGTAAACCCTGGGTCATAATGGGGCAAACTGATTGTGGTGTCACGTTCTATCCTCTAGGCAACATGCATGATTATCTTGTGGTCAAATATGTTACTTTACTAAGATGCCTTGTGGTTATGAAAAAGGTACATATTGGCCAATTGCACCTGACGTATCGCGAAACATTTACCATTTTGTACAATAGATGGTAAAAATAACCTTTTTGTGCTCAATACATAGATAAAATATTGAAAAAAAATTCACACCGACGTTGAAGTTGTGAATCAAAACTGGTTCATGATTTAACGATGTGATACTTATTGTTGTTTTTATTTATTTTAATGCCTAGAACTTTAAAAACTGATGACATTTTTCTTTTTCCCTTAAGTCTAATTTAGTATCTCTTAATTTTTACTTTATCACATATTCTTTATTTTTGTTAGTACTGATAGTATAATGTCATACTTTTATACTCAATTTGATTACTCATTTGACCTTAAGAAATAAATATGATGATGTGACTAAACATAGAAAATGAACCTAGTAGTTTTACCATCATGTGAACTAAATAACTTATATTTTATTTTTTTTTTCTGTGACATGGTTACTATGTTAATATTAAGATTATTTACAAATATTAGTATCTTGAACTATTTATTATAAATATTATATGTGAAACAATTTAAAATTTATATTTTGGCTGATTTATCTTTTGACCATTTCAACCCCGGTGTAGTACCATATCTTCACTGGTTCTTTGTTAGGTATGGTTCTAAAAACCCTGGATGCTTATCAATGCAGTTTGAAATGGCAGTGAAATACTTCATTTGAAATATGAACCCACTAAGAACAAGAAAAGAAGTTTAATATACTTGAAATGCATGTTTAAATTGTACAAAAAAAAAGGGCATAATTAACTCCATTGTAATTGCACTGTGGGCTTCCAACTATAACTGTACTAGATTGATCAAGCCATTGGATTTTGCCAATCTATAGATGGGCAATGAGTGATGCATTTCAAAGGAAGCAGTTTAAGAAAGTTTTTGTGACCTCTTATGAACTTGAGCATGGCCTTTAATATTTTAATAACCAAAGGATTTTCAAATCAAGGAATGCAAGCTCCCCCAACAAGGTAATTTCAACATCTGGAAGAGTTTGACTTCTCTGTTGACTAGATTTGTTTAAAGTAAGCATATATATTTGCATTACATGACTTTGGACAATTTCAATATCTGAAGCCATGGGCAATTAGTTTTATTTTATAAGCCTCTTGCATATAGATAATGAATATCATTAATAGGTTTCTTTCTGCCCATGTTCTATACATTCAAGCTTTAACAAATACTTTCCCCTTTTTTCTTGCAGCTTCTAAATATGTGGGGTATGTGAACAGCTTCCATATATGCAGCACGGTAAGCTTGTGATTTTGCATGAAAATGAAAAGTTAAGCTGCTGTTGTACTTCAAGTTGTTGACAGGGTGAAGAATTTGCTTGGTTAATATTATTTATTTTGTTTCTGGCATAGGGGATTATATGTTTCTAGGAATTTGGGAACTCTTTATTTCTGCGGTCTGTTAATAAGATGCCATAGTTGTCAAAAAAAAGGGGGTAATTAGAAAGTTTTTGATTCTCATCATAGAAGCATGGATGAAATTCGGTGGATGGGTGGTTAGGTTTGATAGGCTGACCTATGCTGGTTTGCATAAAACTTTTGCTTAAATTGACTCCCTTCTATGATACAATAACTTGGTGTGAACTGAAAAAAACTTGTGCATGATGTATTCATGTGTTTGTATGACATATGGCCAAGTCCTTTTTCCTTATACTTCAATGTTCATTTTGGCATGGAGAATTGGACATTCCAGGACCGTGCAAATTGATTCACCCGCATATACATTTCCTTCTCACTTTCACTAAAAAGGGCAGTCAAGAGACTAGGGGAAATATTTGTAAAATCAAAATCCACATAGCAGCCCCTAGGCTAATGAAATTTCCCTCCTTCCTCCTGTAGACTTGTTCTGTCCACATTGAAGATAAGAAGGAACAAAACTACATCTTGCTGTATCAGATGTTATTTCTATTTTTAGTGTGCCGTATATTCTCTTATTCTCCATAACTCACTAAGTATGCTTGCCCTGGTCCTTGTTTGATGTTGAGAAAACATGAAGGTAAAAGGTTCAGAGTTTAAGCATCTTTTGATGTTGGTCTTCCTGTTTGCAAAGGGGTTATGAGTAAGAAACTCTTGTGATTTTCAACAGTGGAATTCTTAAGAAGTAGCTTGGAACTCTAAATCTTGGAAAGAATTCTGTTGGGTTGTTATGCAGTCAAATATGATTGGAAAATGATGATCTTAGATAGCTAGCACTTAGACAAACAGGGAATGGGTCCTCAAGATCAATATAAAACTTCAAGCCCAAATTCCAATGTCCACAAGTTAAGTGAATTTATGTTGTTTCCCAAGATAAAATTCATGGAACTTTCTAGCCTTGAGCAAGATTTAGAGTCCATGTACTTCTAAAGATTTGTCTATGATAAATTGGTGTAAAATAATACTTCTCATAGTTGATAACTACCTGAACAGCCAACCAGAAAGCAATTGAAAAACAGAAATTAGTTCAAAGTTAAAATAAATATTACGGAAATATGTGAAACACACAAACAAAAAACAAATGAAAGCCAGAAATCAATTCAGAGAGGACTAAGTTGCTGATGATTGATATCATTATTTCTCCCCTTAAAAATTTGCTCATCTTTGTGCATAATAGAAGTGTAATAATGATGCATGTGCTGAATATTTCCAAATTGACTGAGACCTTATCGAGGCCTTTGAAATCAGTGGTGCAGCCTCATCTTACAAAATTTCTTCTTCCCATTTATTATCGCCTCTCTCTTCCGATGCTTTTATCCAAAACATCCTTCTATCCAAAACAGTCTCTTGGAGTGACAACTAGGGAAAGCTATCATCACAATTGTAGCAGAGATTTAGCCCTTTGTTCCTCTCATTTATCCCTGCTTCACTTTTTGATGAATGGTGACCTCGTTTCACTTGCTGAAACCAGAGTATTCTCTGGTTCTCAGCCATCCTCCTATTGTATTCACCTAGCAAGCCAATTCATTGTTTTAATGTTATTATTTCTTGCTTTTGAGCCTCTTGAACCATTTTCTCCCATTCTGTTTCAGTGCTACTCTGTTATGTGCTCTATCCTCTATCTAGGTACAAAAGCATAAAATACCAGCCACGCTGATACCAAGTTCTTATGCTTTCTTTATTTGATGTCAGGTTATGGGCCTGTTGACTGTTAAATCAAAATTTGGAGTAGTTCCTAGCATAGTTTGGGTGGCCTTTCTCCCTTTCTTATTGATGAATTAGAATCTCATTAGAGAAGAACCATTTTGATCTCATAGAAATAGCTGTGTTCCCTTTTGGTTCTTTAAATAGCATAAGGTTCACTACCCAGGTATTTCCTTATGTAGTTAGTATTGTTGGTTAATTTATGTTTGCGCCTACAGTCAAACATTTGACTGCTCTGGAGTAGAGCTTGTGCTACTTTAAAGGAGTTTCTGGACTTGGCATACTGTATAGAAATTACTAGTACACTCGAATTGAGTGTGTTGTAGATGCTGATTGGTTCGATCCAAGATTGATAGAAGGTCCACTATAGGCTATTGTCTTTGTTGGGGGAAACATGGTGTTATGGAGAAAAAAGAAGCAAAGTTTTGTATCTTGATTCAGTGCAGAATGCAAGTATAGAGCTATGTTAACAGTTCATGTGTGAATTTCTGTGGATACATCATCTTCTGGCTTAGATTGTTTTAAAGCCTTCCTCGCCTGCAAAAGTCAGGTGTGATAATCAAACTGCTATTCATATTGCCTCGAATCGAATGTGTCATGAAAGAAACAAAGGCACCAAGGTTGATTGCCACTTCATACATGAGAAGATTCAAGAAAATTTTATTTCCACTAGTTATGTAAAAACATGAGAACAATTCGGTGATATTTTCATAATAGTTTTAAATGGAACTTGGGTTAATCATCTTTGTAACTTGCTGCATATAATTAAAATCTATGCTCCAACTTGAGGGGGGGTGTTACAGGATGTTGATTAGCTGTGAAGATGGACTTTCCTTGTGTAATTAGCAATGTTTTGGAAATTGGATTGGCTGATTGAACCAGTTAAACTGCGAACCAGTAAAAAATGCGGTTTGATCCAACATAAAAATTGGAATATACAAAAAAATAGGATTGAACTGGAAAAAATTGGAAAAAGCCAGAAACCAGTGAACCAGCTTGGAACCAGGTTCAATGTAGAAAATGGTGTGTTTTATTACTTTTGTATTTGTTTTTTAAATATTTAAAAATAATCCTAAATTCAAAACATCTTCTGTTCGATTTAATCCCTACCTCCTATGTTGTTTCTTTTCCAAACAAATGACGATGGAGCTTTGTTGGCCAGCTGCCGATCATTGCTGACCCACAAACAACACTGAAGCTCTCTTCCTTTTGCTCGATCCCTAGCTCCAGAGTGCAGCTGGCTTTCTTCATTTCACCATCTGCCTGTTTTGCTCTTTGTTCTCTATATTTACCTGGATAGTCAAGTAAAGAAAAATTCCAGCAGAAGAAAGAGTGCAACCCCATTTTGAAAGCACAAGCTTTGTTTTTAATTAATAGTACAATAGTAGCAGTGGTTTGGTTTGTGTTGATTGGGTATTGGTATTGGGGCAGTGTTTTTATGGCAGAGTTCTTGGTGGCTCTTTGACCAATTCACCCACATCTTCTGTTGTTTTTCTAGTTCATATTTACTTAGTGCTAGGATTTTCTTTGTTTTGATAATTAGAAAACACAACTAACTTTAAGTTCATTTAGCCAGCATGGTAGAATTAGGATTAAAGAATTCTCTATCACAATGTGAAAGCCAATTCACTAATTATAATTAGAAATTGACAATGAATTAAAATATATATTCTTTTTTTCAGGAATAAATCAAAAGTCCGAATCTGGTTGTGCTGCACAAATCAAATATATCACGGGGAGATTTCTGTATTTAATTGCTTGTAATTAAATTAATTTTTATATTTGCAAATTGTCAACGATTTAAAATTGATATTCCTAGATTGATAAGTTGATAACTAATAGGTTTATGAATGTATTTTTTTTATGAATACTTCTATTTTCTGAAAAACAAAAAACCCGGTCAAACCATGAACCAGTTGGTGTACCTGGTTGACATCCGGTCTGTTTCTGAAAACATTGGTAATTAGCATTATTAGAGGTAGCTAATTGTTAGGGTTAACATCTTGGTAGTTCACTACAACTAGAATCTATTGTATGTGTATATATATATACCTTTGATTTCATTGACTAAGATATAGAGCAAACAATCATGTTGATTAGCTGTCAAGATGGACTTTCCTTGTGCAATTAGCATTATTAGAGGTAGCTAATTGTTAGGCTTAACATTTTGGTTGTTATCATAATTAATCTCTTTTATGTGTATGTATATACTTTTGATTTCATTGACTAAGATATAGAGCAAACATACTGTATATCTATTCTGTTACAACTAGCGTTAAATCTAATTGGTTTGTGTAGTCCTGCGTAGTATTTCACAATAATAGTTTTGGGAAATCTTGTGAGGATTCTTTAATATGTTAATTCAGTTACATTGATGTCAATTTGACTGGTGTCCCTTGAAAGTGCAATTTCCATTTCAAGAGCAAATTAGGGTAGCTATGAATATAAATTGACAGAAGTGATTCTTGTCAATTCTCTGAATTTTGTTTAGATTTTCTGAGTGTACATATGTTGCCAATGCTACTTCTGTTACCGACACTAAGATGTGTGGAAAATGAAATGTGTGCTTAGCTTTTAAACAAAGATAGTTAACAAGCTGTTGAATTTGTATTTAATTTTCTACTTCAACTAATCCAATTCAGTACCGCATGCAGATGGGACCAGGGTTTCCAGTTTCAATTCAGTCATTATCCAAAGCTGAGGATCACTACAACAGAGTTTACCTGAAGTCCCCCAACATAGGTCGCCCATGATTTTATTTCTCACTGGGGGTGGTGACAGTAGTGAAAAGGGGGTTGACGGCTTGCAATCCACAAATTTTTGTTTTGTGCTTTGCCATTTATAGCTGTTATGTTGGGCATCTAGCATCTTCCGTTCAAATAGATCCTGGGACTAATTATCCCGTATAATTAGAAGCCAATCTTCTTATAAGGTGAAATGCCATGACATCTCAAACACAGATGAAAATGTCATGAAAATTTTTGACAGAGATCTTTACTTTTAGTTAATCTAGCACTTATAGTTCCACCATATTCTTTGGCAAAGTTGAAAGTTTCTCCTGACTTATTTTGTGGCTTCTTGTTGGACATGGATGCGGCAGCATGGCTAGCATAAAAATGCGGCAAGCTGGTCCGGTTTCTCAAGGAAGTATAAGATGCAAACTAGAATTATCTGGAAAAAGAACAATATTGAGATAGCAATTTACAGAATTCTTGAGCAGAATTGACAGTGAATCCTGATATATGAATTGGGTATGTTGGAGAAATTTAATTTTTGTTGTTCAACTTGTTGGCCTTTTCAATCTGTTGCTTCAGTTGTGGATAATATGCGGATGGTAATTATTATTTGTTATTTTTTTTAATGTTTTTATTTGTTTTTTAGGTTCCTCTGCTTTTGGGTAAAAAGGCGTACTTTTTTTTTTTTATGTATTTCAATGTGCAAAATGGAATAATATCTATAGAATAAAAGAAATAACTTGGAGTGCGCATGGATTCTGAATGTTATTACATTATGCAGAAATAACTTGGAGTGCGCATGGATTCTGAATGTTATTACATTATGCAGAAATATAGAAAATCGAATGCATTGCTGGCTTTTTTATTATAATCGAACTAGTTTAGGTCGGATTTGGATCTTCGTTAAGATCCAAACCAAGAACTTCACTAATCTGAATTGAACTGTTTTGAAATACCAGCTTGTGTTGTACCGAGTTGTTTAGAATGAATTGTAATGAATTGTTTTTGGGTCTTTGAAACAATACAATGTATAGATTTTATTTTTACAATACAATTACAAGATTCTCTTCTATAAAGAAAAATTCTGACTTTGAAGATTTTGTAATCCTTGAATTTGAATGCATTATGTAGGCCTGTTTATTGGTTAGATCAGTTCGGTTTTAGATTTGCATAAATTTATAATTTAATATCTGAAATTTTAGAATATTTCACTAAGATAATTAAAATTGCATAAAATAGGGACTTTATGGATCTCTTTTTATTAGATTTTTAATTTATATGGATTTATAAATTTAATTAATATATATTCACTAAAATAAAAATTTAAAAACTACTTAAAATAATTAAAATAAAGATAATGTGCATAGATTTACATATCATGTCCTCAAATACTTATCAAATTGCTTTAAAAAATAATGCTAAAATAATATTTAAAAAAGATACATTCAAAATCCTCCAACTATAAAATATACATATGAAATAAATCTAACTTCTCAAACTCTAAAGATAAGTCCAATATTGCAAAATTATCAATGCAGCACACAACATAATATTGGAAATTAAAGAAACCAAGCACTGTACCGAATCTAATTTAGTAACGGTAAACCTGCATTCCATGCAAACAAACAGTGATTAAATACAATAATTTTCGATTTCTTGCAATGCAATGAATGAAATTGATCCAAACTCCTAATTCGTATGTGGAACTAGTTAATTAGGGTTTTTATGAATATGTGGTAATTTTTAAAAAAGATTCGAAAAATGGAACTACAATAAATATTAGAAATATAAAGTGCTGAAAAGTTGCATATGAGGGTGCCGGTATCTAACTTGGAAGGCCCCACACAATTGATCGGTTGGGATGTTGGAAACCAAGTGGATAAAATGCCAGTATTCGACTCGAGGGCCTCATGACAGGATGAAAATCGACTGAAGTTGTGCCGTTTTCTAACCTCTTTTCTGCCCAATCTGTCACCATGTAGAGAATCTTTGTGGGCATTTTTTTTTAATCCATGCATCAAAAAAATTTTCTATCCAGCCGATTGAGGGTGAACCTATGATAGAAAGAACATATCACGATAACACTTCAAGAGGTAGTTATTCTGATTGGGTTACTGATTGATAGTGAACATGTGACAGGAGGAACAAACCTTGATTGGATGAGACATCTTTGGTTGGTCATTTTTCTTTATAAGCTCTGGATTAGACACGGATTTAAAAAAAATCCACAAAGATTCTCTGCAGGGTGACAGACATGGCAAAAAAGAAGCCAGAAACCAGCACAACTTTCAGCCGGTCTCCATCCCGCTATGGGGCCCTCGGGTCAAATACCAGTATTTTATCTAGTTAGTTTCCAACACCCCAACCGGTCAATTGTGTGGGGCCCTACAAATCAGATATCGGCACCTTTATATTCCAGTTTCTAACACCTTAGATTTTTAATATTGTTTACTGTAACTACATTTTTTATTTTTTTTAAATTATCCTAAATTCATAAAAAAAATCCCAGTTAATTAATAGTCTTCATAGTTTAGCATATGCGCAAGTGTGTGTGTGTATATATATATATAGGCAAATCATAATAGTGGAAAATCACTAATCAAACCGCAATCTAAGCAAGAAAATACAGTGCTAAACTTTCAATGTCTTGGCAATCCAACTCCAAAAAGCCAAAAAAAGAAAAAGACCTAGAAAACTATTTGACACTCTAAGATCCCAAATTCTTAAACCCGGTTGTCCATGTAGCAGACAAAAGGCATATATCTAATGTCCCATATCCTTAAGCCACTCTAATTTGTAGCACTTCTATGCTCAAACGATATGCTTTACATAAGGAATAAATAATTTATCAAAATGCTATTGTCACAAATAATTCACATATTTACGCTCCAACATTCTTACTAGACTGCCATTTAAAATTCGGCCAAATCAATAATTATCTAGAAGTCCAATTTTTAGATAGAGATCTTAATTTTATCTATATATCTATTTTTCTTTGGCCAAAAGTGTACATTTGCCTAAAAAATTTGTCAAAGTGCAATGTTGTCTTTAAAAATTTAATTAGTGAAATATTATCCCTAAAATATTAAAATAGGAGTAATTTGGCCCTTACTAAATGATCTATTATCTTTAACCAAATTTTTTCCGTTGATCTATTGATATATATTAAAGAGTTTCATGCATCGCCATGTTGGAATTTAAGGATGTGCATTGGTCGGGTTCGGGGTGAACCCGATCGAACCCTTTTAACCAGCAATTCGAAATTTATATATTTTTCTTACCCGATCCTACCCTATATAGACATCGGGCCCCTAACTGTTAACCTGATATTTTTCAGACTCCGACCCGATCAACCCGAATTTATTTTTTTTAATTTACATATTTAAATTAAAATCCTAAATTAATACAAATAAATAATATTAAATACCATAATTATTTTAAAAATACAACAAACTAATAAGTTCAAAATTATATTAAATATATATTATTTATTAATTAATATTGTAGAGAAATTAGAAATTTTTTATTTATATATTAAAAATTTTGGATTGTTCGGTCGAATTAGTCAGGTTTTCACGTGACCCGAAATATATATAATATCAATAACCAAATCCAATTAATCTCATCCGAATGCATCGGTTAGGGTCGGATCGGTTCGGTTTTTGCACATCCCTATTGGAATTAGTAAAAAAGGTAATTCTGCCCCTTAAGTTACAAAAATGGAGCAAATTACTCCTTGCCTAGTCAAATACTTTGATTCGATCATCTTCCGTGTATTAAGACATAGAGATGACATTATATTGTATATACAATAAATATATGTTGTGATATTGAATTCAAATGACTATCATGTGACATATAAATAAAATATTAAAACCATAAATTAGCTTACATCTTGAAAACAAATCCTTATAATAATTTATTTTTTTGAATGATATTACAATTATATATTCCTCTAATTTATCTTCTACTCAGTCTTTCTAATAGCACTTATTTAAACGTTATTAGATAGTCAGAGAACTTCCATA
This sequence comes from Excoecaria agallocha, assembly GCA_037975025.1. Classification (NCBI taxonomy): domain Eukaryota; kingdom Viridiplantae; phylum Streptophyta; class Magnoliopsida; order Malpighiales; family Euphorbiaceae; genus Excoecaria; species Excoecaria agallocha. Next base: position 30,421,465 of record CM075811.1, read on the forward strand.
ATGACAAAATGTATACATTGTAATACAATTCAATATTGATGTGCAGGCTGGTGGATAAATATTGATCAAAATTAATTTTTTTTGCTGAGAAGGACAGTAGCAAAATCAGAATAATTTTGATTTTAATAAATAAAAGTGAATTATAAAAAAAGTGGCAAAAAAATATTGAATGGAAGATAAATCGAAGGAAGACATAATTGCAATGTCATTTAAAAAATAAATTATTATATGGATTTAGTTTTAAGATGTAAAGGAGACGTAACATACGAGTTAATTTAAGATTTTTTTTTTATCACGTGACAGTTACTCGAGTTTAACCTGAAAATATTTGTAACAATCTTATCAGAATAATATTTTCCGATACGAAATATAGCGGTAAATGGTAAATTTTTTTTTTCAAACTTCAATTACTGCCAAAAGATTTCTATACCATTTAAATTACTATTCAATTTACAAAATTTCGGCAGTACAATTGCTAGAACTTACTAGCTTCCTGAAAAATCAAACAATTCACACAGCCTCTCCAAGGCACAACAGATCATATCAGATAACAATATACATATTATTCACTACCTATCCATCACACTTATACAAACATAACAATATTTACAATTTCATAATTGCTAACCCTAAAAAAACATATCAATCTTTATCTTTGCTATTTAAGCATATACATGCCAAATATACTAATATAATCACACTAACTTTTCTTCTTCGATCTCTACTTTCCTGTGTACCAAGTTCCCGCAACACTTCAGAACTTGCATGCAGTAAACACTACGTGCTGAGCACTAAAAATGTTCAGTGGTGACTACTAATCCTAAAATTTCCCAATTACAGCATAATTACATAAATTATGCAAACTTTTATTCTTGTTCATCAAAAATCTACTTTTAATTTCTTTCATACTATTTTCATTATTTACCAATATTTTTGGTAATCATTTTGCTTTGATAGTATACTTGTCAATTTATTTTACTCTACTTTTGTTTGTAATTCGATTTCAGATTGACTTTGACTTTTACGTTTTTTACTTTTATTTTTACTTAACTTTTTTCATATACTTTGGATCACTTGACACAGTTATCATTTCATTTAAAGAGTTACATTGGTACTCGTATTTTTTTTGGTACTTTATCCATTTACTGTTTCATTTCCTCGATTAATTACACAGTTATTCATTAAATAATATAATTACAGTTTTCGCTATTTATACGTTTGTTTCACTTTGGCTTTTTAATTAATTATTACATTTCAATTATCAAAGCTTTTAACTTTTAATGCAAAGTGATGTAGTTATTTGGAACCCTTTGCATACAGATCTTTGTTTTCTACTCTTTTTACAAATGAATCTTTTTATGCACTTATTTCAGAGTTATTACCTTTTCCATTTTAACTGAACAACCGTTTGTCTTTTAATCGTTTTACTTTTCATTTAACCTTTACTTTCAAAATTTTATTACTTAGTCATAAATTTACACTTAAATACATTATTGTCATTTTTTACTTTAAATACACAATTAGTACTATTTTTTTGAATTTTTTTCAAATAATAATTGGTACACAAAATACCAATTAATTCTCATAGGTCTTTTCATAACATTTTATTTCAATTTCTTTTCTTTACAGAGGTTTATTATTATTATTATTTGCTGTACAAACATTACTTATGATTTTATTCTTGTAAAATATTTTCTTTTCATTTTTATTTTTAATTACAAACTTTGGAAACAATTTCAGTTTTATCCCAATTTTTTATTTTTCTTCAGTCAAGTCCTTTTTCATTTATAACATTTACATTCAATTTACTTTTACAAGTCAGATTTATTCATTTCAATGTGCCCCTAATGCAATATGACAAGACTCTTAAAAAGGATATGCGGGACATGGACCCAAAGGTCTCACTAATAGAAAAATGATCCACACTGAACCATTTCTCAAAAAACACATCACTAACACTTTCACTTTCACTTTAACACTAAAGCTATAGAGATTAGAAATCCTACCCATAACAAAGCAAGTTGTCATGACTTATACCGCGATATAGGGTGTCCCTATATTTAGCCAATTATATCCTAAACAAGAATATCATTACCTGACTATTGCTAAGGACAAAACAATCAATTATATTCGAAATAATTTTTAAACATTTAAAAATCTTTAATTTCTTTCCCTATTTTCTTAATACAATATATATTTTGTCATTCACACTCTATTCAGTGCTTTTGACTAATTAATAGCTTTTTCTTTTCTTTTACTTATCTTTTTCTTTACTTTGTCTTTTTTATCACTTTTGTGAATTATTCTTCAATAATTCACTCGGATACTTAGTACTTTCCAATCTTTTATACATTTTATGAATTATATCGTTATAATTCACCATTTCTTATGTCTTGAGCACTTTATACTTTATGAATTATTTCTTAATAATTCAATAATTGACTTTTTAATGATTTTTTCTTTTCTTTTTTTTTCTATCCAGAATTTTAATCTTTTGGATATGCCAATTTTTATTCGGTTGGTGAATTATTTTATAATAATTCATTCCTTTAATGCTTTTTATGGACAAATTTATTTTGATAAATTAGCCAACCGTTTATTTTATAACTTTTTGAGCAATTATGAATTATATTATTATAATTCATTATCTCATTTTTCAAAATTGCATTAATTGGCTTTTTCTTTTCTTTTATACGGGAATAATTTAATTCATATAAATTGGCCATCTTTTACGTGTTTATTGAATTATTTTGCAATAATTTAATATTCTTAATTAAACATATTCCATATTATATTCCAAAATGTTCTAATAATTCATATAAACTCCTAGAAATTTATATGCATATTATTATACAATTACTATTATTTTTCACTTCCCTTATAAAATATTTCACAATAATTCTTCATTTTCACTTAGCACATGCACCAATATTCAACTTACAAATTCTCTAATAATTTCCATATTTTATCTAAAAATTCATGGAAATTTAAATTTTATGCCTATTACAAATTCTCTAATAATTTCCTATTACTATTTTAAGACATAAGTAATAAAAATTCACTAATTTCATTAATTTGATTATCCAATAAATATTTCAAAAATATTCAATTAATTCCAATAAATTTCAATAAAATTTATGGATGCATTATTTCATAGTCTCTATCAAATTAAAGCTCAATTTCATCCAATTACATACCATATACTTTATTTCATTTCCAAGAAAATTTTGGCTCATATAGAAAATTGCTTAATAAATTTTCTTAACTCAATTTACACATTATACTAAGCTTAATTAAAATCTAATTGAACATTTATAACATTAATTTCAAATTTTACTTAATAATGTAATAGTTTTCCTTAATAAATTTAAAGGAAAAATTCAACAAATTAAAGGAAAATTAAAAATTTCGTAGTCACATACCTTAATGATCGAATTCGCTTCGATTTACTTAATAATTTGCTCATCAGAGCATCGCCGGAGGCTCGTTGGAGACTCGCTGGTGACAATCCGACATTGCCATCTCGTAGATCGAGATCTCCTGACTTCATTTTCGGTGGTCACGTGCCCAATCGTTTGTTGGTTTGGTCGAAATCAAAGCCAAAAAGTTTTACCTCCTCCATGACCGATCTACCCATCGCCGACAAACGAGGAGTGATGGATATCGAAAGACTCACCTCGTCGTCGGGAGTTGATCGGTGGTGGTGGTATCTTCGTCCGCCACTTTGACTCATCGAAATGAAGGAAAACTGGTTGCCATTATAAAAACTCCCCACCCCTTTAGGACACCGGACGCCAGAGAGGGAGTGACTGTCGCGCCACTCGTCGCCGTGCGGTGGTGGCCGGTGTAAGGTGTCTTCCTCTTCTTTTCTTTCTTTTTTTTCTTTTCTTTTCTTTTTTCTTTCTTCCCTGCCTTGCGTCGTCGTTGCCCACTGCACTTTCTTTCTTTTTTTTTTTCTTTTTTTTTTCTTTCTTTCTTTACATCTGAGCACCTTTTGTTTTTTCTTTCTTTTTACTAACCCTTTATGGCCATTTGTGGCCAATGTTGGCTTCCACCTTTTTTTATTTTTATTTTTTTACATATAAATATATATATATATATATATATATATATATATATATATATATATATATAATTTTATCATTTTGGCTTCCGAAACTTTTTCTCTCACTTTCATAGCTCTTATTCATTTTAAAATCGATTCCATAATTTTTATCACATCAAAAATAGGTGGGACACAAATTTTTAATTCAATCGGAGTCCATTATCGATCTAATTTAAATTTATCAGTCCAATTTGATAACTGTTGGTGTCACCGAAAATTTCAATTCTTATCACCAAAATATTCTATACAAAATTTAAGGTAGGTATGCAAAATTTGACAATATTAAGAGTTCATTTACTATTTTTAAAAATTACACAAAATCAAGCCACCTTCGCTACTAGGGAAATTGACTCACTACTTTTTTCGTATTTTTGACTTTTTGAGGCTCATTTGATCTCGGTTTCACTTCAAATTTCAACACCGGACTCACCATGACCAATACTTTTCGATGGTCAAATAAAATATTTTTAACTTTCAGGTGTACTTTTCAGCCCGAAAAATACTATTCACTATCGAAAAATACGATTTACGGCCAATCCGGTGTTGAGGTCATTACATTTCTCCCCTACTAAAAAAATTTCTTCCTCGAAATTTACTTATGTCGAAGAGTAGATGATACTAAACAATTGTCTTATCGAAACTTCTTTCTCATTTAATGGTTCCGAAGCATCTTTGCTAATAAAGTCCACTTATTTTTAAACTAACCAATCTCAATATCAAAAATCTTGATCACTCTCTTTTCACATGTCATATAACCCTGTGTGCAGATTTCTTTCATATTTCAAATCAAATTAACTCATGCCGATTTCCTTACACTTAATTAAGTCCAACATAAAATACTCGACATTTTCTTTCTGACAATGCCTCAATAAGAGTCAGATTTCTATTGAACTTAATATTCTTGTCGCATACAAACTCTACTAAGAGCAAGTACTTTTCACAATTATTCTTTTATTATCTAAATTATCCATTCCGACTGACCATCAGTACAAGGGTGGATTACTATGCTAATGTTGAGATTATCGCTAAGCTCTTATATAACATTTTTTTCTTTAAAGCACAGACAATCCTATAACAGAATTTCTAATCACATTGTCCCATTTCCAGTTAGACATCATTATAAGTCAAAACAATTCCCGAAAGAATCTAATGCTTCACGTTTATTTGTTGACACATCAAACATTCACTTACAATATCTATCACATTACACTTTTCAACCTGACATTCAATACTAAGCTTGTAATCCTGGTACATCCGATGATTTTCAGGATACAAAGTATTACTATCTCTGTGGGTTTCAGTAAGAATCTTTCAACTCATTCACAGTGACTATCCCACAAACATTCTCTTTCTGAACCATTTTTTCCTACTCGATACTCAATATCGGTTTCACTTATAATTTAGCTAATAATACCCCATTTAGAGCTAAACTTAAATTAAATTCATGGCTCGAAGAACCAAATTTAAGTGCATTCACCTAATCAAATACGGATTCCTATGCTAAGGGTTTCATCCACTTCATTAACCTTTATGTAGTACCCGGCTAAATCCAGAAACTCCACATTTAACCAAAGGTTACATTCACTAAACTGAGTAGATAGTTGCTTTTCTTTCACTACTTGCAGAGCAAATCTCAAATACTTATCATATTCTTTCTGTGTCTCAGAACATACTAGATGGTGATTACTCAAATCCATTAAAATGGATCTAAGTAAAAGTGGAAAACTCTTTCCTATTAATTCACAAAGGTGGTCGGTGCGATAACAAATCTAACTGACACGACCAAAAACTTATAAGGGCTACATAAGATACAGAAAATAATCTTGAGTACACTATTTTTCATCTCATTCTCAGGTCATCCCTATGCTCATCATATTCCTTGTCAATTTCATCCTATCAAGTGGGGCCTATACACACAGTATGATGCAGATTAGATGCTGTCAAACAATATAAAATGATATGCAATGAATGTATGATTTCATGTATGTAGTAGAATACTGTTACGTATTCTTATATGATGCAAATGTTATAACCCATCCCAATACTATGTATGTACAATCAAATCCCCACGCCTGTAAAGGAATCACTGACAGGTATATAGAGCATTTTAAACAACCTCAACTTATTATCAATTTGCTCAATAACATTTTAAACCATGACAATCTAGTCAAGGAATCTCTGTGTCCTTTACAATTTATCCGAATTCAATATAAAATTCCTTCTTTTTTTTTTAACTTTCTAACACACTCCTTACTTTGTCCTTCTTTGGACTGTTTCTCATCCACATAGACACTTAGACACTCACATTTACATTTAGTTTCAGTCAATACTTTATTTTCTTGCTTTGACCTCCAAGAAATCTCAAGCAGCAATACTTTCATTCTTACTCTCTATCATCTTTACTGTATATAATCAATCACTTTACCTTTGATAATCTCAGTTAAATGTCAACTTTTCACTTTTTTTTTAAAAAAAAAAGAGGGGAGCATGTACATGTCAGATTCCTAATACTTATCCACCTATAATTAGCATGTATATACAGACAAACCTATCACTTAACCTTATCCTACTCCGATCTTAGAACCGCTTAAACCTTGGCTCTGATACCACTAAATGTAACACTCTTATCAAAACAGTATTTTCCACTATGAAATAAAGCGATAAACGGTAAAATTTTTTTTTCAAACTTCAATCACTGCCAAAAGATTTCTATACCATTTAATTACTATTCAATTTACAAAATTTCGGTAGCACAATGGCTAGAACTTACTAGCCTCCTGAAAAATCAAACAATTCACACAGCCTCTCCGAGGTACAACAGATCATATTAGAAAACAATATACATATCATTCACTAACTATCCATCACACTTATACAAACATAAAAATATTTACAATTTCATAATTGGTAACCCTAAAAAAAACATATAAATCTTTATCTTTGCTATTTAAGTATATACATGCCAAATATACTAATATAATCACACTAACTTTTCGTCTTCGATCTCTGTTTCCCTGTGTTCCAAGCTCTTGCAATACTTCAGAACCTGCACGCAAAAAATACTACGTGCTGAGCACTAGAAATACTCAGTGGTGACTACTAATCCTAAAATTTCCCAATTAAAGCATAATTACATAAATTATGCAAACTTTTATTCTTGTTTATCAAAAATTTACTTTTAATTTCTTTCATACTATTTTCATTATTTACCAATATTTTTGGTAATCATTTTGTTTTGATCTTATACTTTTCAATTTATTTTACTCTACTTTCGTTTGTAATCCGATTTCAGATTGACTTTTACTTTTACGTTTTATACTTTTATTTTAACTTAACTTTAATCCTATACTTTGAATCACTTGACGTAGTTGTCATTTCATTTAATGACTTATATTGGTACTCGTGTCTTTTATGATACTTTATCCATTTACTTTTTCATTTCATCGATTAATTACACAGTTATTCATTAAATAATATAATTACAGTTTTTGCTATTCATATGTTTGTTTCACTTTGGCTTTTTAATTAATTATTACATTTCAATTATCAAAGCTTTTAACTTTTAATGCGAAGTGATGCAGTTATTTGGAACCTTTTGCATACAAATCTTTGTTTTCTACTCTTTTTACAAATGAATCTTTTTATGCGCTTATTTAAGAGTTATTACCTTTTTCATTTTAACTGAACGACCGTTCGACTTTTAATCGTTTTACTTTTCATTCAACCTTTACTTTCAGAATTTTATTACTTAGTCATAAATTTACACTTAAATACATTATTATCATTTTTGACTTTAAATACACAATTAGTACTATTTTTTTTGAATTTTTTTTTCAAATAATAATTGGTACACAAAATACCAATTAATTCTCATGGGTCTTTTCGTAACATTTCATTTCAATTTCTTTTCTTTACAAAGGTTTATTATTATTTTTTATTTGCTGTACAAACATTACTTATGATTTTATTCTTGTAAAATATTTTCTTTTCATTTTTATTTTTAATTACAAACTTTGGAAACAATTTCAATTTTATCCCAATTTTTCATTTTTCTTCAGTCAAGTCCTTTTTCATTTATAACATTTACATTCAATTTACTTTTACAAGTCAGATTTATTCATTTCAATGCATCCCTAGTGCAATATGATAGGACTCTCAAAAAGGATATACGGGACATGGATCCAAAGGTCGCACTGATAGAGAAACAATCCACACTGAACCATTTCTCAAAAAACACATCACTAACACTTTCACTTTCACTTTAACACTGAAGCTATGGAGATCAGAGATCCTACCCATAGCAAAGCAAGTCGCCATGACTTGTATCGTGGTATAGAATGTCCCTATGGCTAGCCAATTATATCCTAAACAAGAGTATCATTACCTGACTATTGCTAAGTGCAAAACAATCAATTATATTCGAAATAATTTTTAAACATTTAAAAATCTTTAATTTCTTTTCCTATTTTCTTAATACAATATATATTTTGTCATTCACACTCTATTTAGTATTTTTGACTATTCAATAGCCTTTTCTTTTTTTTTACGTATCTTTTTCATCACTTTGTTTTTTTATCACTTTTGTGAATTATTCTTCAATAATTCACTCAGATACTTTGTACTTTCCAATCTTTTATACATTTTGTGAATTATATCATTATAATTCACCATTTCTTCTATTTTTAGCACTTTATACTTCATGAATTATTTCTTAATAATTCAATAATTGACTTTTTAATGATTTTTTTTCCTTTTTTTCTGTCCAGAATTTTATTCGTTCGGATACGCCAATTTTTATTCGGTTGGTGAATTATTTTGTAATAATTTACTCCTTTAATACTTTTTATGGACAAATTTATTTTGATAAATTAGCCAACCGTTTATTTTATAACTTTTTGAGCAATTATGAATTATATTATTATAATTCATTATTTCATTTTTCAAAATTGCGGTAATTGGCTTTTTCTTTTCTTTTATACGGGAGTAATTTAATTCATATAAATTGGCCATCTTTTACGTGTTTATTGAATTATTTTGCAATAATTTAATATTTTTAATTAAACATATTCCATATTATATACCAAAATGTTCTAATAATTCATATAAACTCCTAGAAATTTACATGCATATTATTGTACAATTACTATTATTTTTCACTTTCCTTATGAATTATTTCACAATAATTCTTCATTTTCACTTAGCACATACACCAATATTCAACTTACAAATTCTTTAATAATTTTCATATTTTATCTAAAAGTTCATGGACAATTTAAATTTTATGCCTATTACCATTTTAAGACATAAGTAATAAAAATTCACTAATTTCATTAATTTGATTATCCAATAAATATTTCAAAAATATTCAATTAATTCCAATAAATTTCAATAAAATTTATGGATGCATTATTTCATAGTTTTTATCAAATTAAAGCTCAATTTCATCCAATTACATACCATATACTTTATTTCATTTCCATGAAAATTTTGGCTCATATAAAAAAATACTTAATAAATTTTCTTAACTCAATTTACACATTATACTAAGCTTAACTAAAATCTAATTGAACAGTCATAGCATTAATTTCAAATTTTACTCAATAATTTAATATTTTTCCTTAATAAATTTAAAGGAAAAATTCAACCAATTAAAGGGAAATTAAAAGATTTCGTAGTCACATACCTTAATGATCGAATTTGCTTCGATTTGCTTAATAATTTACTTGCCGGAGCATTGTCGGAGGCTTGTCAGTGACAATCCGACATTGCCGTCTCGTAGATCGGGATCTCTTAACTTCATTTTCGCTGGTCACACGCCCAATCGTCCGTTGGTTTGGTCGGAATCGAAGCCAAAAAGTTTTACCTCCTCCACGATCGATCTACCATCGCTGACAAATGAGGAGGAGTAATGGGTACCGAAAGTCTCACCTCGTCGTCTGGAGTTGATCATTGGTGGTGGTGTCCCAGTCCGCCGCCTTGACTCATCGGAATGAAGAAAAACCGGTTGCCACATTAAAAAATCACCACCCCTTTCGGACACCGGATGCCGGAGAGGGAGTGATCGCCGCGCCACTCATCGCCGTGTGGTTGTGGCCGACATGAGGTGGCTTCCCTTTCTCTTTTTTCTTTTTTTCTTTTCTTTTTTTTCTTTCTTCCCTACCTTGTGTCGTCGTTGCCCACTGCACTTTTTTTCTTTTTCTTTTTTTTTTCTTTCTTTTCTTTCTTTCTTTACATCTAAGCACCTTTTGTTTTTTCTTTCTTTTTACTAAACGTTGGCTGCCACCTTTTTTATTTTATTTATTTATATATATATATATCCATAATTTTACCATTTTGGCCTCGAAGCTTTTTCTCTCACTTTCATAGCTCCTATTCATTTTAAAATCAATTCCATAATTTTTATCACATCAAAAATAGGTGGGACACAAATTTTCAATTCAATCGGAGTCCATTATCGATCTGATTTAAATTTATCAGTCTGATTCAATAACTGCCGATGTCACCAAAAATTTCAATTCTTATCACCAAAATATTCTGTACAAAATTTATGGTAGGTATGCAAAATTTGACAATATTCAAAGTTAATTTATTATTTTTAAAAATTACACAAAATCAAGCCACCTTCCCTTCCAAGAAAATTGACTTTTTGCCTTTTTCGTATTTTTAATTTTTGAGGCTCATATGATCTCGGTTTCACTTCAAATTTCAATCCCGGACTCACCATGACCAATGCTTTCTGATGGTCAAATAAAATATTTTTAACTTCCGGATGTACTTTTCAGCCCAAAAAATACTATTCACTGTCGAAAAATACGATTTACGGCTAACCCGATATTGAGGCCATTACAATATTTATTTTTTGTGTATATAATATGATATCAATTATACATTTAAATACATGAAAAATGGTCGAATTTAAAATTTTAACTAGGTGGGGCTAATTTGCTCCATTTTATGTCTTAACAGGCAAAATTTGCTCTTTTAAAAAAAAGTTTAGAATAAAATTGCTCCTTAGTACACGTGTTACTCTTTAATTCACATCAACAGGTCAAGGGATGGAATTTGGTAAAAAATAATGGACTGTTTAGTGGAGAGTAAGAGTGCATCGATTTTGATACTTTAGAGATAACATTACACCTAAGGGTATACACAATACGGTACAATTCGAAAATTTATAAATTTTTATATTATTTTAAAATTTTAGATATTTTAAAAATTAAGCATTGTGATTGTCTTAAAAATTCGGAATGATTCAATAATGTTATTTAAAAATTCGGTATGGTTCTTCAGTTCTTTCGGTACTAAATAATATAGTATAATACAATTCGATATTTCAGATAATTTAATATTTTTAAAATTTTGCAAAATAAATTCACACAATAATAAATACAAATAAAATAAAAATATCTCAATAAGTATAATTAAAGTTTAAGTCAAAGTACCTTGATTAAAAATTAACATTTGACAGTTTTTCTCTGCATTATGTTGGCACTAATTTTAGAATCTTGAGAAATATCTGAAAAAATAACATAGATTTTAAATAATTATATAATAATTACCTAATTCAAACTTTTTAAATTTTTCGGTTGATGCCTCTGAAACGAAAAGTATAGCCAATCTCAACTATTTTTGGCAACAAATGAAAATCTCGGCTGTAATCGAAGTTAAAAATCTTTTAAATTTGTCTAAAGCCTTTCCTCTAAAGCTATTTTAGAAGTTACAATTGAGCATTGAAAAACCAAGATATCTCTATCAATTTTAGCCAAAATTGGATAATTTGGCTCATTTATCTTTTACCAACTTAAAATGTCAAAATTAGAAGATTTTTTTACAAATTTATCAGTTAAATAAGCATCCAAATATCATTGAGACACAACTTGCTCCTTATCCTCATTTTCCAAAAACAACACATCAACATTATCACCAATTTCATCAAAATTAGGAGGTGGGGCTATTAGGGGTGTAAAAGGGTCAGAATCTTCCTGTACCAAATCGAAGTACTGGAGAAAAAAATTCAGAATTGAATTATACCATTGTCTTTTTCACTAGAATTGAACCAAATTGTACCATTGAATTTATTTGGAACATGTAAGGTCCCAACTATTACCCTAGTTGTAAATGCTTGAAAATGAATAATTTTATGAATCTATACGTGATTAAGACTAAATTATCTAAGTGAATTTCGGATTAGAGTAAAGAGGGCAAGTGACATTTTCAATTTATTTTGTGAGTTGAATATGAATTGTTTGATATGAAATGTTTAAGGGTATAATTGAAGAAAAGAATATAAGTTTGGAGTGAAATTAGAAAACAATGAGAGGAGGTTAAAGTTAAATGTTATTATTTTCTAGATAAGTTTGGTTAGCTACAAAAATAAAAAATAAAAAAAGAAAAGAAGAGAGGAGAAGACGGAAAGGAATGTCAGTGGTGGGTTGCTAGTACCGGTGATCATTCGGCAGTAGCTCTATTGCTGATGGCCTTTGCGACTACTCTTCTCCGTCGTGACCATTGCTCAGCTCAAACAGACCGCAGCTCTAAGTAGATCCCAATTTTTCTCTCTCTTTCCAATCCATTTTTCTTTGCTCTTTATCGACCAACCTCGTTGATAAGAGGCGATATGGGTGGTACTGCAGGACTTCTGAGGGTGAGATAAAGCTTCAATGTCCTTTGTTTCTCCCCTCTCATCAGAATCAGAAAGATCTAAGGAGTGGCGTTCGCTACCTTCCAGCATGTTTTTCGACGGAACAGGACGATGGCAAGGCGCGTGACCACTGCCGGCAGGCTTAGGATGTCGGGGAATTCATTTCGACACTAATCGTGTAGCTCCGATGAGGCTCCGATGAAGCACCGATGACCGGTCTGTCGAGGATAGGAATATGCAGATTCGAAGCCAATTTTCACTAATAGGTATGGGAACTATGTTAAAATTTTGATTTCATGTAAAAGATTGAAGTAAGATTTGGTTAATTTTTTTGAGATTTTGATAGTAATAAGGTATCTGTTCTTACAAGCAAGCCATTAAGATGATGTTGAGAGATAGAAGATTTAATACAGTAAATTTAAAATTGGAATTGTAGGTGATTGATGTTTAAATCATGAGATTGGGTGAGTTTGTTGCTCTGTTATAGGAATTTCTTGAATTAGAATTATATTAAATGATAGGTTCAGGAGATTGATTATATTTGGAATTAAAAGTCTGTTTCATGTGAATGTGATAGAATATGAGATCTATGTCTAAATTGGAATTCCATGTAATGTTAAACATAAGAATGGGATAATTTTTTTTAGGAGTATAGTGAAAGTAAATTACTTGACTTTGCATATATGTTCTTTTGGTTGTGTAATTGGTTTAATAGTAAAGTAATGGTGTATTGTCCTTTAACCTTTGCTCTTTCACACTATTAATTATATAGGGAATGGTTTAAACACAACTTTTAGATTATCAAGAAGAGCCTAGTTAGTAATTGAATTTTTTTAACTAATTGTTTAACTTACAAAGATGTAATTCCTGAGTAAATTAACAATATGATATAATTGGAAATAGTAGTGATTATAAGCCTATTGTTTAGTTAGTAAGGAGATTACAAAGTGACAGTTTGAAAAGTATAGTTTCTACGGCGTTTGTTGTCAGTTTTCTGGATTTGTTTAAAAATAAATAGTTTAGCCAAAACATCAATTTTAGTAAAATTTTTCTTAAATAGTTAAACTTGAAATATGATAACATCATGATATATAGATTTAATCTATGATTATATGGTTTAACAAAATTATAATATAATAATATGTCTCTGTTATGATAACAGTAATTTATATCAAATAATCGTTGTTGCTGTCATTGAATAACTTCTAAATTAGTAGAAGAAAGGTGACTAGGTTATGATGGTTTAAGTATTAATAAATTAGTTACATGTACAGTATTTGATCAAGTTTAAAAAAAAGGGGGGTTACTCTTTGGAGATAGTTAAAGTTAACTAAAGTTTTATTCTCATTTCTTACTTTATAAAACTTGTACAAGTATTGGTTTATGAAGTATTTAACTTCATATATGCTACTATCTTTTATGATGCATTTTGCTAAGGTATTAAACAAAGAAGTTGTTTGACACGTAAGTGATCATGATAGAGTATATAGATGATTGCTTAGGATCTAATAGACTATAGGTGAAAATTATAATATTATAATACAAAGTAAGTGAAATTGTAACTAGTATAGTAACAAGCTATTGGTATAAATGTGAAACATTTACCTCTCTTGATACATTCTTGTCCGATACTTGAATAACCATTATGAGCATCATTATACTAAATGGAGTAGATATAGTGGTATGTTTATGCATTTATGATAGTAAGAGAAACTGATAATAAAAATGCTATGCTTTTACACATGGTTGCCTTAGTATATGACTAGTTAAGATGATATAGTAACATATATAAGCATTATATTAAATTTATATACAAATACCGACATCTCTATTAATGATGATACATTGAATACATGTATCGAATATAGTATGTTTGATGATTAAATTAAGTACAGTGGAGCTCTTATGATAAACCATACAGGTACGTCATTCTGTAGTGATTATGTGTTTATATGTTGATTCATGCACCAATGGTTTAAATAATTGTATATGAATTCATTCCTATGAACATAAAATAGTCAAATATGAACTATCATGATTGCTATAAGTATTGTCAACATATAGCTATTAGAATGTTTAATGTAATTTGAAAGAATCTATATAAAGTAGATTCCTTTGATGACTGAAGAGTAGTTTAAAGAGAATTTGTTGAATTATTGTGAAATAGTTCATGACATAAGTGAAAGATGGTTCAAAAACTATACAAAAATATTGAAGGTTCTGAATAACTGTATTTTCTAGATTGAAAAGGAATTAAAATGATGAGAAATTTGATAAATGTTTTGAAAGTAAGTAAAATTTGTGCCCTTAGAAAGAGTCAGGCAGTAAAATCTAGCTCTGGATATAATTGGCTGGCCATAGGGATATTTGTACCACTGTACAAGTCATGGCGACTTGCTTTACTATGGTTGGATTGTTGATCTCCATAGTATTTGTCATACGTACTGTCATATATTCATATGTTTTATAAGAAATGATTCTTTGGGGTTATTTCTCATCTGTTGTGGTCCTGTGGGGTCCACATCCGTATATCCGTTCTAAGAGTTTTTGTCGGGTCTGTACTAGGGGCATTAATATGAAAATAAGTTAAAAAAGTGTAAAATATAAGAAATGTTATAGTTCAGAACTAATTTGCATAAGAATTATCCTCTTATATATAGCAAATGGATAATAAATTGAAAGTTATAATATTAATGAGCATGTGATTCTTTAATACTATCTAAGCGTTATGTATATATATATTATAAGTAAGTATTATACACTAAGAATTTATCTTCAATAATTATTTTGTTTCTAGAAGTCATAAGCTAGTTTCTTAATTTGTTATATTTGTTCATATATACATGTAGTTATGTATACAACTCTGTTACAATTCAAGTGCATAACTTTTGGGACAAAATGGTGTTATGTAATATATAGTTGGCCATGCTAAGTTTGTTTTAATGACTACATGACAGTGAGTACATACTATATTTTAAATGGTATATATGTATAAAGGAATTATGCCTAACATCTTTTGTGGTAACAATTACTGATGAATTGCTTACCGAGTTATTAAGTTTTTGTTGTCTATATGAGTGATATGTTTCTTCTCTTATGCTTGTGTTTTATTGCTGAATGTAAAAACTTGTGTCTAAGGTAACTGAAGGTATCTGCTATGAGCATTATTAAACTTTGTACTTGTATAATTGATTTTATGTGTTAAAAAGCTTGTCTTTAGATTATGGTGTTCCCCACTAAGCTTTATGGCTTAGCACAGATTTTATTATCCGTGTAGGTAATAGGATAGGCTTGTTTCTGGTTAGGCAGCTGCTATGACTCAACCATCAGAAAAGGAAATCCAATTGTAGCAGTTCACTTTTGAGGTTCACAGTTGTAATGAGGGAATTAAATGTAAATTGCTCATTTATTTTGGAGTATTATACTGGTTAAAGAGTGTAATATGTAATTATGAATCATCTAAGAAAATGTGATTAATAATGAGAATGGATGTATGAGATGCATGTACAAATTATTTTTGTATTGTTGTGCCCTTGAAGGGCTGAGGAAATCGTTTGATTTTCATATTAGATAAGTTTTTAGTTGTTATATTGCCTAATTTTTATATGGTGATTAGTCAATTGGACAATTATAGTTTAATCGGCATACTAACTTTATAAGTAATTCATATTGGGCAAGTTTGCAGTCAAAGGAGTAGTTAAGGTTTAATATATATATATATATATATATATATAATTTTGGCTGATCACTTGTTTCAGTTAGACTGTTCAGAAAAGGTGTTACATTTTGTGATATCAGAGCCCAGGTTTAGCCTTTTCTGGGTAATGTGAGATTAGGAATATGTTTTTTGAAATTTTGATGGATTGGTTAAGTGCATATATCAATGTTCTTTGTTGTTTTAACTTGGAATTAGATACATTTTTATAAATGGTTGACCTATGATTTTGTTTATATTGGAGTAACTAGTAGGATCATGATTTTGAGATAGCAAGATGATATTAAGGGAATTTTTAGCATCTTTCACTCTCTGATATTGGAAGTATTTATATATATTTATGCTATGTGATTGAAGTATAGCATAATACTGTTAATAGGCATATCTGGATCATTTTAATATGGTGATTGAGAAAGAGTTATATATATTCTGGTGAGGTTTCTTATAGTTGAAATTGATGTGATGATAAGTTGAGGTTTATTAAGATGCCCCATACACTTGTCAGTGATTCCTTTACAAGTGTGGGTAATTGATTAAACATTTCATAATATTGGGATGGGACAAAACATGTGCATTACATGAGAATACACGTTGGTATTCTATTACATACTTGAAATCATTCACGCATTGCATGGCATCTCATATCATCTGTTAAGACATAAATAACATCATAACATATGTATAGCCCCACCTGAAAAGGAAAACTGACAAAAAATATATGAGCAGGATAATAATTTGATAATAGGAAAAAAAAAATAATAATAATAATAATAATTATTATTATTATTATTATTATTATTATTATTAAAGAGATAAGTTGGATTAAACGGAGCAATTAGATACGAAGCTTTTGGTTAAAGTTGGTTATAGTTAAAGTAGATTTTTGAGAAGGATGTTAGTAATAATGGTTCATGCTGTAAGTTTGAATTTTGAGGGCGAAATTCTTAAGAGGGAGAGAATTGTAAGGTCAACTATCACCCTAGTTGTAAATGCTTGAGAATGAATGATTTTATGAATCCATATGTGATTAAGACTAAATTATCTAAGTGAATTTCGGATTAGGGTAAAAAGGGCAAGTGACATTTTCAATTTATTTTGTGAGTTGAATATGAATTGTTTGATATGAAATGTTTAAGGGTATAATTGAACTAAAGAATATAAGTTTGGAGTGAAATTAGAAAATAATGAGAGGAGGTTAAAGTTAAATGATATTATTTTCTAGATAAGTTTAGTTAGCTACAAAAAAAAATAGAAAAAAAGAGAGGAGAAAATGGAAGGGAACATCGGTGGTGGGTCGCCAGTATCGGTAATCATCCGACAGTAGCTCTATCGCTGATGGCCCTTGTGACTACTCTTCTCCATCGCTCACCTCAAATAGATCGCAGCTTTAGGTAGATCCCAATTTTTCTCAGTCTTCCCAATCTATTTCTTTGCTCTTTTTCGACCAACCTCGTTGATAAGAGGCGATATGGGTGGTACCGCAGGACTTTTGAGGGTAAGATGAAGCTCCAGTGTCCTTTGTTTCTCCCTTTTTGTCGGCATCGAGCAAATCTAAGAAGTGGTGGCCACTACCTTCCAGCATGTTTTTCGACGGAATAGGACGGCGGCAAGGAGCGTGACCACCGCCGGTAGGCTTAGGATGTCGGGGACTTCATTCCGATACTAATCGTGTAGCTCCGATGAGGCTCCGGTGAAGCACAGATGACCGATCCAGCGAGTACAAAAATATGCAGATTCACAGCCAATTTTTCACTAATAGGTATGGGAACTATGTTAAAAATTTGATTTCATGTATAAGATTGAAGCAAGATTTGGTTAATTTTTATGAGATTATGATAGTAATAGGGTATCTGTTCTTACATGCAAGCCATTAAGATGATGTTAAGAGATAGAAGATTTAATACAATAAATTTAAAATTGGAATTGTAGGTAATTGATGTTTAAATCATGAGATTGGGTGAGTTTGTTGCTCTATTATAGGAATTTCTTGAATTAGAATTATATTAAATGATAGGTTCAGGAGATTGATTATATTTGGAATAAAAAGTCTGTTTCATGTGAGTGTGATAGAATATGAGATCTATGTCTAATTTGGAATTTCATGTAATGTTAAACATAAGAATGGGATAATTTTTTTTTTAGGAGTATAGTGAAAGTAAATTACTTGACTTTGCATGTATGTTCTTTTGGTTGTGTAATTGGTTTAACAGTAAAGTAATGGTGTATTGTCCTTTAACCGTTGCTCTTTCACACTATTAATTATATAGGGAATGGTTTAAACACAACTTTTAGTTTATTAAGAAGAGCCTAGTTAGTAATTGAATTTTTTTTAACTAATTGTTTAACTTACAAAGATGTAATTCCTGAGTAAATTAACAATATGATATAATTGGAAATAGTAGTGATTATAAGCCTATTGTTTAGTTAGTAAGGAGATTACAAAGTGACAGTTTGAAAAGTATAGTTTCTACGGCGTTTGTTGTCGATTTTTTCCCTTTGTTTAAAAATAAATAGTTTAGCCAAAGCATCAATTTTAGTAAGATTGTTCTTAAATAGTACAATTTGAAATATGATAACATCATGATATATGGATTTAATCGATATTATATGGTTTAAAAAAATTATAATATAATAATATGTCTCTATTATGATAATAAGAATTTATATCAAATAATTGTTGTTGCTATCATTGCATAAGTTCTAAATTTGTAAAAGAAAGGTGACTAGGTTATGATGGTTTAAGTCTTAATAAATTAGTTACATGTACAGTATTTGATTAGGTTTAAAAAAAAGGAGGGGTTACTCGTTCGAGATAGTTAAAGTTAACTAAAGTTTTATTCTTATTTCTTACTTTATAAAACTTGTACAAGTATTAGGTTATGAAGTATTTAACTTCATATATGCTACTATCTTTTATGATGCATTTTGCTAAGGTATTAAACAAAGAAGTTGTTTGACATGTAAGTGATCATGATAGAGTATGTAGATGATTGTTTGGGATCTAATAGACTACAGGTGAAAATTATAATGTTATAATACAAAGTTAGTGAAATTGTAACTAGTATAGTAACAAGCTATTGGTATAAATGTGAAACATTTACCTCTCTTGATACATTCTTGTCCGATACTTGAATAACCATTATGAGCATCATTATACTAAATGGAGTAGATATAGTGGTATGTTTATGCTTTTATGATAGTGTCAGAAACTGATGTTAAAAATGCTATGCTTTTACACATGGTTGCCTTAGTATATGACATTTAAGATTATATAGTTACATATATAAGCATGATATTAAATTTATATACATACATAAACATCTCTATTAATGATGATACATTGAATACATGTATCGAATATAATATTTTTGATGATTAAATTAAGTACAATAGAGCTCGGGCGATGGTTATGATGAACCATACAGGTACGTCATTCTGTAGTAATTATGTGTTTATATGTTGATTCACGCACCAATGGTTTAAAGAATTGTATATGAATTCATTCCTATGAACATAAAATAGTCAAGTATGAACTATCATGATTAGTACAAGTATTGTCAACATATGGCTATTAGAATGTTTAAAGTAATTTGAAAGAATCTATATAAAGTAGATTCCTTTGATGACTGAAGAGTAGTTTAAAGAGAATTTGTTGAATTATTGTGAAATAATTCATAACATAAGTGAAAGATGGTTCGCAAACTGTACAAAAATATTGAAGATTCTGAATAACTATATTTTCTGGATTGAAAAGGAATTGAAATGATGAGAAATTTGATAAATGTTTTGAAACTAAGTGAAAATTGTGCCCTTAGAAATAGTCAGGCAGTAAAATCTAGCTCTGGATATAATTGGCTAGCTATAGGGATATCTATACCGCGGTACAAGTCATGGCGACTTGCTTTATTATGGTTGGATCGTTGATCTTTATAGTATTTGTCATATGTACTGTCATATGTTCATATGTTTTATGAGAAATGATTCTTTACAGTTATTTCTCATCTGTTGTGGTCCTGTGGGATCCACATGCCTCATATTCGGTCTGAGAGTTTCTGTCGGGTCTATACTAGGGGCATTAATATGAAAATAAGTTAAAAAGTATAAAAGATAAGAAATATTATAGTTCAGAGCTAATTTGCATAAGAATTATCCTATTATATATAGCAATTGGATAATAAATTGAAAGTTATAATATTGATGAGCATGTGATTCTTTAATACTATCTAAGCATTATGTATCTATATATTATGAGTAAGTATTGTACACTAAGAATTTATGTTCAATAATTATGTTGTTTTTGGAAGTCATAAGCTGGTTTCTTAATTTGTTATATTTGTTCATATATACATGTAGGTATGTATACAACTCTATTACAAATCAAGTGCATAACTTTTGGGACAAAATGGTGTTATGTAATATATAGTTGGCCATGCTAAGTTTTTTTAATGACTACATGAAAGTGAGTACATACTATATTTTAAATGGTATATATGTATAAAGGAATTATGCCTGACATCTTTTGTGGTAACAATTACTGATGAATTGCTTTCTGATTTATTAAGTTTTTGTTGTCTATATGAGTGATATGTTCCTTCTCTTATGCTTGTGTTTTATTTCTGAATGTAAAAACTTGTGTCTAAGGTAACTAAAGGTATCAGCTATGAGTATTATTAAACTTTGTACTTGTATAATTGATGTTATGTGTTAAAAAGCTTGTCTTTAGATTATGGTGTTTCCCACTAAGCTTTATGGCTTAGCACAGATTTTATTATCTGTGTAGGTAATAGAATAGGCTTATTTCTGATTAGGCAGCTGCTATGACTCAACCTTCAGAAGAGGAAATCCAATTGTGGCAGTTCACTTTTGAGGTTCACAGTTGTAACGAGGGAATTAAATGTAAATTGCTCATTTATTTTGGATTATTATACTGGTTAAAGAGTGTAATATGTAATTTTGAATCATCTTAGAAAATGTGATTAATAATGAGAATGGATGTATGAGATGCATGTACAAATTATTTTTGTATTGTTGTGCCCCTGAAGGGCTGAAGGAATCATTTGATTTTCAGGTAGATTAGATAAGTTTTAGTTGTTATATTGCCGAATTTTTATTTGGTGATTAGTAAATTGGACAATCATAGTTTAATCGGCATACTAACTTTTTTTATGTTATTCATATTAGGCAAGGTTGCAGTCAAGGGGGTAGTTAAGGTTCAATATATATATATATATATATATATATATATATATATATATATATAAAATTCTGGCATATCACTTGTTTCAGTTAGTTTGTTCAGTAAGGGTGTTACATTTTGTGGTATTAGAGCCCAGGTTTAGCCTTTTCTGGGTAATGTGAGATTAGGAATATGTTTCTTGAAAGTTTTGATGGATTGGTTAAGTGCGGATATCAATGTTCTGTGTTTTTTAATTTGGACTTAGATACTTTGTTATAAATGGTCGACCTATGATTTTGTTTATATTGGAGTAACTAGTAGGATCATGTTTTTGAGATAGCAATATGATATTAAGGGAATTTTTAGCATCTTTCACTCTATGGTATTGGATGTATTTATATATATTTATGATCTGTGATTGAAGTATAGCATAATACTGTTAATAGGCATATTTGGATCATTTTAATATGGTGATTGAGAAAGAGTTATATATATTATGATGAGGTTTCTTATAGTTGAAATTGATGTGATGATAAGTTGAGGTTTATTAAGATGCTCCATATACCTGTTAGTGATTCCTTTACATATGTGGGTAATTGATTAAACATTTCATAATATTGGAATGGGACAAAACATGTGCATTACATGAGAATACACGTTGGTATTCTATTACATACATGAAATCATTCACGCATTGCATGGCATCTCATATCATCTGTTAAGACATAAATAACATCATAACATATGTATAGCCCCACCTGAAAATGAAAATTGACAGAAAATATATGAGCAGGATAATAATTTGATAATAGGAAAAGAATTATTATTATTATTATTATTATTATTATTATTATTATTATTATTATTATTATTATTATTATTATTAAAGAGATAAGTTAGATTGAACGGAGCAATTAGATATGAAGGTTTTGGTTAAAGGTTGTTATAGTTAAAGTAGATTTTTGAGAAGGATGTTAGTAATAATGGTTCATGTTGTAAGTTTGAATTTCGAGGGCAAAATTCTTAAGGGGGAGAGAATTGTAAGGTCCTAACTATCACCCTAGTTGTAAATGCTTGAGAATGAATGATTTTATGAATCTATATGCGATTAAGACTAAATTATCTCAGTGAATTTCGGATTAGAGTAAAGAGGGCAAGTGACATTTTCAATTTATTTTGTGAGTTGAATATGAATTGTTTGATATGAAATGTTTAAGGGTATAATTGAAGAAAAGAATATAAGTTTGGAGTAAAATTGGAAAGCAATGAGAGGAGGTTAAAGTTAAATGTTATTATTTTCTAGATAAGTTTGGTTAGCTATAAAAAAAATAAAAAAAATAAAAGAAAAAAATAGAGGAGTAGACAGAAAGGAACGTCGGTGATGGGTCACCAGTGTCGGTGATTGTCCGGCAGTAGCTCCGTCACTGATGGCCCTTGAGACTACTCTTCTCTATCGTGACCATCGCTCACCTCAAATAGACTGTAGCTCTAGGTAGATCCCATTTTTTCTCTCTCTTCCCAATCCATTTTTCTTTTCTCTTTTTCGACTAACCTCATTGATAAGAGGCGATATGGGTGGTACCGTAGGACTTTTAAGGGTGAGATGAAGCTCCGGTGTCCTTTGCTTCTCCCCTCTCATCGGCATCGGGCAGATATAAGGAGTGGTGGCCGCTACCTTCCAGCATATTTTTCGATGGAACAGGACGGCGACAAGGCACGTGACCATCGTCGGCAGGCTTAGGATGTCGGGGACTTCATTCCGACACTAATTGTGTAGCTTCAATGAGGCTCTAGTGATCGGTCTGGCGAGGACAGGAATATGCAGATTTGAAGCCAATTTTCACTAATAGGTATGGGAACTATGTTAAAAATTTGATTTCATGTATAAGATTAAAGCAAGATTTGGTTAATTTTTCTGAGATTATGATAGTAATAGGGTATTTGTTCTTACGTGCAAGCTATTAAGATGATGTCGAGAGATAAAAGATTTAATACAGTAAATTTAAAATTGAAATTGTAGGTGATTGATGTTTAAATCATGAGATTGGGTGAGTTTGTTGCTTTGTTATAGGAATTTCTTGAATTAGAATTATATTAAATGATAGGTTCAGGAGATTGATTATATTTGGAATTAAAAGTTTGTTTCATGTGAGTGTCATAGAATATGAGATCTATTTCTAATTTGGAATTTTATGTAATGTTAAACATAATAATGGGATAATTTTTTTTATGAGTATAGTAAAAGTAAATTACTTGACTTTGCCTATATGTTCTTTTGGTTGTCTAATTGGTTTAACAGTAAAGTAATGGTGTATTGTCCTTTAACCGTTGCTCTTTCACACTATTAATTATATAGGGAATGGTTTAAACACAACTTTTAGTTTATTAAGAAGAGCCTAGTTAGTAATTGAATTTTTTTTAACTAATTGTTTAACTTACAAAGATGTAATTCCTGAGTAAATTAACAATATGATATAATTGGAAAGAGTAGTGATTATAAGCCTATTGTTTAGTCAGTTAGTAAGGAGATTACAAAGTGACAGTTTGAAAAGTATAGTTTCAACAGCGTTTGTTATCGATTTTTTGCCTTTGTTTGAAAGTAAATAGTTTAGCCAAAACATCAATTTTAGTAAGATTGTTCTTAAATAGTTCAACTTGAAATATGATAACATCACGATATATGGATTTAATCTATGATTATATGGTTTAACAAAATTATAATATAATAATATGTCTCTGTTATGATAATAGGAGTTTATATCAAATAATTGTTGTTGCTATCATTGCATAACTTCTAAATTAGTAGAAGATAGGTGATTAGGTTATGATGGTTTATGTCTTAATAAATTAGTTACATGTATAGTATTTGATCAGGTGTAAAAAAGGGGGGGTTACTCTTTCGAGATAGTTAAAGTTAACTAAAGTTTTATTCTCATATCTTACTTTATAAAACTTGTACAAGTATTGGGTTATGAAGTATGATAGGAGCTTGAAAAGCTCATAAATATTGTGTGTTAATGTGTGGTTTTGTCCAGTATTATGTTTATTATTTTGGTATTTTATCTATATTTTGTTTCTTTTATGTGTTTTGTGTATGTGTAGTTGTTTTATTTGTTTTATAGGAGAAGGGGATGATTTAGAGATTAAAGGAGTCAAGTGAAAGAAAGAAAGCCAAAGGTGAGCCAGAAAGGAAGTGTCGCGAGCGCGATAAAAGGTCGCGAGGTCGCGACAGCATGAAGGGCATAGAGCCAGGCCAATCAAGCATAAGCATGCCATGTCGCGAGGGCGACAAAGCAGAAGGGCTCGCGACAGCCAGCGGAGCCAACCGAGCAGAGGCGTGTATTGTCGCGAGCACAACAGTAGTCGCGAGGGCGCGACAAAGTGTGGATGAGCAGTTAGAATTCTGAAGTGATGCAATTTTCCATGAACAAGGACAATTCTTGTGAAAGGATGTCTTGAAGGGACATAATTTTTAGAGAGGCATATATATGCCAAGTGAACAGAATTTTGAGGATGATGAATTTTTATAATTTGATTTTGTGATCCTAAGAACAATTCTTTTTTTTTCTTTTAGTACTTTAGTTTTTATTTTCATGTTTTGAAGAGGAGACAAGAAGCAAGGAAGAAGAAATCTTGTGTGAAGGGAAAAGGGTTGAGAGATCCCCTTCTTCTTGTCCTTATGTTTTATGTTTCTTCCTTGTAATCTTTACATGAATATTATGTTTGCATTTGATTATATATGAACAAATTTCTATTTCCATTTATAATATTGATCTTTGGTTGTAGTATTTTCTATTAAAAGTTTATTGGTATCATTATAAGTTAAGGAAGACGACCTTCAATGTGCAATTCCTTTTCTGAAAATTCACAAAATGGTCATAGATAAGGGAGTTAGCGAGAGCAACGTCTTATGGAAAGTTAATAGGAAATTCATTATCAAAGCATAGTTTGAGAGATCACATGTGGAGATAATTGCTATAGGTTGGTGTTTAATCTTAAAATGTGTAATTAAAATCCACTAGTTCATTAACGAGAGTTGAGAATTAGTACTTTAATTGTATGTTTTAGGCAATCTAATTCATGTCGAGAGAGTGGTTTAGAAATTTATTCCAACTTGGCTTACTAATAAGATTAAAAATTATAATTAAAATAATGGTATCAAATGCATGATTATTTAATTTCATAATATTTATTGTTTTTTTTTATTATACTTAACTAGGATTTAATTAATTTTATGCAATAGAGTAGTTAGAATTAACTTGCATTTTTTAACATCGTAAACAAGATTAAAATCAAGTAGTAATAGTGTACAATATTAATCAACATTTCCTCGTGGGATTGACATCTGAAGTACTATAATCGGTACACCGTATACTTGCGGTATTTAAGCTTTTAGAAAAAGCATAACAAAGTATTTAACTTCATATATGCTACTATTTTTTATGATGCATTTTGCTAAGGTATTAAACAAAGAAGTTGTTTGACACGTAAGTGATCATGATAGAGCATATAGACGATTATTTGGGATCTAATAGACTATAGGTGAAAATTATAATGTTATAATACAAAGTAAGTGAAATTGTAACTAGTATAGTAACAAGCTATTGATATAAATGTGAAACATTTACCTCTATTGATACATTCTTGTCCGGTACTTGAATAACCATTATGAGCATCATTATACTAAATGGAGTAGATATAATGTTATGTTTATGCTTTTATGATAGTATGAGAAACTGATGTTAAAAATGCTATGCTTTTACACATGGTTGCCTTAGTAAATGACTATTTAAGATGATATAGTTACATATTTAAGCATGATATTAAATTTATACACAAATACCAACATCTCTATTAATGATGATACATTGAATACATGTATCGAATATAATATGTTTGATGATTAAATTAAGTACAATGGAGCTCTTATGATGAACCACATAGGTATGTCATTCTGTAGTGATTATGTGTTTATATGTTGATTCACGCACCAATGGTTTAAATAATTGTATATGAATTCATTCCTATGAACATAAAATAGTTAAGTATGAATTATCATGATTACTACAAGTATTGTCAACATATGGCTATTAAAATGTTTAAAGTAATTTGAAAGAATCTATATAAAGTAGATTCCTTTGATGACTGAATAGTAGTTTAAAGAGAATTTATTGAATTGTTGTGAAATAATTCATGACATAAGTAAAAGATGGTTCACAAACTGTACAAAAATATTGAAGATTCTGAATAACTGTATTTTCTGGATTGAAAAGGAATTGAAATGATGAGAAATTTGATAAATGTTTTGAAAGTAAGTGAAATTTGTGCCCTTAGAAAGAGTCAGGTAGTAAAATCTAGCTCTGGATATAGTTTGCTGGCCATATGGATATCTGTACCGCGGTGCAAGTCATGGCGACTTGCTTTACTATGGTTAGATCATTGATCTCCATAGTATTTATCAGACGTACTATCATATGTTCATATGTTTTATGAGAAATGATTCTTTTGGGTTATTTCTCATCTGTTGCGGTCCTGTGGGGTCCACATCTCGCATATTCTGTCTGAGAATTTCTGTCGGGTCTGTACTAGGCGCATTAATATGAAAATAAGTTAAAAAGTGTAAAAGATAAAAAAATATTATAGTTCAAAACTAATTTGCATAAGAATTATCCTCTTATATATAGCAAATGGATAATAAATTGAAAGTTATAATATTGATGAGCATGTGATTCTTTAATACTATCTAAGCATTATGTATCTATATATTATGAGTAAGTATTGTATACTAAGAATTTATCTTCAATAATTATATTGTTTCTAGAAGTCATAAGCTAGTTTCTTAATTTGTTATATTTGTTCATATATACATATAGGTATGTATGCAACTCTGTTACAAATCAAGTGCATAACTTTTGGGACAAAATGGTGTTATGTAATATATAGTTGGCCATGCTAAGTTTGTTTTAATGACTACATGAAAGTGAGTACATACTAATATTTTGAATGGTATATATGTATAAGGGAATTATGCCTAATATCTTTTGTGGTAACAATTACTAATGATTTGCTTACTGAGTTATTAAGTTTTTGTTATCTATATGAGTGATATGTTCCTTCTCTTTTGCTTGTGTTTTATTGCTAAATATAAAAACTTGTGTCTAAGGTAACTGAAGGTATCAACTATGAGTATTATTAAAATTTGTACTTGTATAATTGATGTTATGTGTTAAAAAGATTGTCTTTAGATTATGCTGTATAGCTTAACACGGGTTTTATTATCTGTGTAGGTAACATGATAGCCTTGTTTCTGGTTAGGCAGCTGCTATGACTCAACCATCAGAAGAGGAAATCCAGTTGTGGGTAGTTCACTTTTGAGGTTCACAGTTGTAATGAGGGAATTAAATGTAAATTGCTCATTTATTTTGCAGTATTATATTGGTTAAAGAGTGTAATATGTAATTATGAATCATCTTAGAAAATGTGATTAATAATGAGAATGGATGTATGAGATGCATGTACAAATTATTTTTGTATTGTTATGCCCCTGAAAGGTTGAGGGAATCGTATGATTTCAGGTAGATTAGATAAGTTTTTAGTCATTATATTGCCGGATTTTTATTTGGTGATTAGTCAATTGGACAATTATAGTTTAATCGACATACTAACTTTATAAGTAATTCATATTGGTCAAGTCTGCAGTCAAGGGAGTAGTTAAGGTTTAGTATATATATATATATATATATATATATATATATATATATATATATATATATATATATATATATATATATATATATATATATATATATAATTCTGGCTTATCACTTGTTTCAGTTAGACTGTTCAGTAAGGGTATTATAGAACATATTTGGATATTTTATCTATAACCGAATCGAGAACCATATTAAACTTTATCGAGTTATCTTGTACCAAATTACACGAAAGAATCGATATTTATTAATTATTATGTATAATACTAATAATTTCTATATAAATATTACTTTTGATTTTTATTCTATATGTACTACATAAATTTAAATTCATAATTATTTACATTAAATATTTTAATACATAAAGTTAAGATAATAATTAATTAATAAATTAAACTAAATATTTTAATTATTAAGAATAGAAATTTAATTATTATAATAATTATTATATCTATATGAATATGAATATAAATATATAATTAAAACAATTTGTATTTAATTTAATCTATCTTTAATATCACTTCACTACTATTTAATTTTCTTTATAAATATCTATATAGATATGTAAGTTAAGCAATTTATCACATAACTACTTTATTAATTAATTTCATTTGCTCTGAGTATTAATTAACTAATACTCTTCTATTTTTAGGACAATACCTATATGAATATATAAATTAATAATGTAATTAAATATATTTATTATATGTAATGAAATATTGTCAATTAATGTATTATATGAGTGTATAATTATTTTACCAATCAATTTTATTTATTTTTAGTGCCATTCAACTAGTATGTATATATTTACGCACAAAACTTATATTAGTAATGGAGTTGTAAATCAACGGTGTGATTATATATAGTTATTATATATAATAAAATTTTATCAATTAATATAATTATATGAATATGTAATTATTTTATCAATTAACTTTATTTACTTTTATATCATAAATGATTGAATGTACTTATATGAGTACATAATCATCGTATCAATTAATTTTATTTATTTTTAGTATTACTCCAATAGTATTTATTTATTTTTTTAACTTAAGACGTAAATAAATATACAAATTAAAATTTAATTATATAGTTTGGAAATAAAATAAAATTATTTATCGTATTATATGCATGTATAAAGTGATTTAATATTATCCTAAATGCATGTTTTTTTAGGATATAAAACTCAATTAATTACTTTTCATTATAACATTTGAATTCAAGTATTCAACTATATATGCCAATAAAACAACTAGAGTGCATATTTAAAATATTTGATAAACAACTTAAATATTAAGGATTACAAAAAAAGAGACATAAAGATTTCTTAAATTGCAATGAGAGTTATATTTTTATTTTGTTCTATAGCATTTTTTGAAATATCTATCTTCCTTTTAACACAAAAAATTGGCTTCTAAAATACTTCATTTTATAAATTATTTTATTAATAGTCATTTAAAAATATTTTATATTTACTCTCATCTTTATAAATAATGGTTAATATAAATTATTTTTCTAATGGTAAAAAATTGAATTTGGGATTAAGAATTAAAAATTTTTAAGAGAAAAAATTTTATATTTTAGATTTTTGGAGGGAGTAAAAGATTGAATTAAGTAGTTAATAATTTAAAAAATATTGATAATAGAATTATTTGAGGTGACAAAAAAATTTAGGTTTAAGTTTCTCTACCTTCACTATTTCCCCATTTCTGCCTCGTCTCTACCTTCACCACGCTCCCCCCAGTTCCTCCACCTCTTGCCACTACCCCTCACTCTGCAAATTTTAGCTCACCAATCTCTGTCTCTCTCACTTTCTGCCAGTTACTCTCTTTATTGTCTTCTGTCATTTCTCTCTTCCTTCAAATTCTTTGTCTCTCTAGAACCAACGACTAAGTAAGTGTTCTCCTTATCTTTCTTACTTCTTTATGCATTTAAATTTTCTTTTCCATCTTCACTGCCCTACTTTTGATTTAATTTGTTTTTCTCTTGATTTAATTTGTTTGTGATTAACTAAGGTTAAATATGGTTTTTTTTTCTTTTTATGATGATTTAAGAAATTGTTATAACATTTTGATGCTTTATGTGAAAAAATACTTTATTTTTATCATTTATGCATATTCATTGTGTAAATTATTATGCATATAGGCTTAATCAATTATGCCCACCTAATGTTCGATCAAATGCTTCAATGACACTTAACATCCAATTTTTTTTTCACTTTTTCCTCAAATTATCTTGCTTTAATTGTTTCAATTAACCCTGCTTATCACTATTTTGCTATCTCTCTATATTTTCCAGTCACTCGTAAGTTTTGCTTCTCTCTATGCTCTTTTTCTACTCTCTAATCATTTTCTTTTGCCTTTGGTCCCTGTGTAATTATTTTTTATTTTTTTCCTTTTCTTCTCTTTTAGATTACGAATTAATCTATCAACTAAAGCTCTGTGGAGACTTTCTTGACCACTATTGCTACTGGCTAATGCATTAGCATTAAGCAAAACCCACCATTTTTATATTTATATCATTTCTCTCATTATATTTATATCATTAAGCCTTTGCCTTCTTAAGATTATATGGTTTCAGGATTTTAGATTATTGGTCGATTTGTTTCAATACCATAATTTGCATTGCTTAATAACATGGCTTGTTTTCAAAATGAGATAAAGAAATTAGTTTTTAAAGAGACAACTACTTTGAATGGATTGATAGAAGAACGTAAAAAAATTAGAAGAGATTAGTGTTGATCAAATTATAGCCCACTACCTAATTCTGATAAAATTGATGATGATGTTAATGTGTGATTTTTGAAAAATGAGGATAAAGAGCAAATTGTATCTCAAAGAGATTTGAATGCTTATTTGATTGATAAATTAGTAAAAAATTCTCCTGATTTTGACATTTTGAGTTGTGGAAGATAAATGAGCCAAATTATCCAATTTTGGCTAAGGTTACTAGAGATGTCTTAGTTGTTCAGTGCTCGACTGTAGCTTTTGAATCAGCTTTTAGCAGTGAATGAAAGATTTTAGGCAAATTTAAAAGTTATTTAACTTCGATTATAGCCAAGGTTCTCATTTGTTGCCAAAAATGGTTGAAATCAGCTGCATTTTTTGCTTCAAAGGCATTAACCAAAGAATTTAAAAATTTTAAATTGAGTAAGTATTATATTTGCGTAAATTTATTTAAAATTTTATATTTTATATTTATATTTATATTTATATTTTTTGGTGATCTAATTATTTGAAAGCTTTTCTTATTTTTTTTAGATATTGCTTAAGATTCTGAAATCATTGTCAAAATAATACAGAAAAAGACGGTCGAATGTTAATTTTTAAATAATATATTTTGACTTAAATTTTAATTGAACTTGTTGAGATATTTTAATTTTGTGTGAATTTATTTTATAAAATTTTAAAAATATTGAATTATCTGAAGTACCGGATTATATTTTACTTATTGTTTAGTATGGAAAGAATAAAAAAATATTATTTTATTTTAAATTTTTATAGAACTTTATCAAATTATCTCGAATTTTCAAGATAATACCAATGCTTAATTTTTAAAATATCCAAAATTTTAAGATAATACAAAGATTTGTAAATCTCCGAATTGTACCGCACTGTATACACCCCTATGGGCTATAATTTGATTAACATTAACCTCTTTCATTTTTTTATATTCTTTTATCAGTTCATTCAAAGCAATCGTCACTTTAGAAACTAATTTTTTCGACTTATGCTCACCATAAAAGCTATGTATTTTGAAACAAGAAATTTCATTTTAAATATATGATTTAAAACAACATACATTCATCTTATATTAATAGAAATCCACTACTTATCAAATTTTAACTGTATTTATTTCTCTATTTCAATTAAAAAATCATCACCACTAATTTGAGAAGATTGCAATAAATTCAAAATATGCACAATCTTTGAAGAATGCAAATTTGAAGTTGAATATAATGATCTAAATAATTTACAAGTCATATCATAAAATCTTTTCAGAAATTTTGTGAGTATTGTAAGTTATTTCCATTTAGTTTCAATCAACCGGCCCAAACTTAATGAAATATTTGCTATCTATATCTTCCAACTTATCAAAATTTTTTGGATACCCCAAAGCAATGTCTAACCTCAAATACGTTGAATTCCACCTAGCAGAGTAATCTATGGTCAAACTCTTTGCATACATGATGTTTACTATCTCACAAGATTTTTCAAAAGAATCTAACTTTTAAGGACTACTTGTAACGTACTTGATAACATCTCTAACCTTTTTTATAGACTCTTTAACACCAACACATTTAAGCCTATATTTCATAATTAGACTTAAGATGTGAGCAAAACATCTTATGTGAAAAATTTCACCACCAAAAACTAATGCATCGCTCTTGTTTAATTTATTTTTCAACTATTGAATTGTAGTATCATCATATGTTGCATAATCAGCAGTTATACACATCACTTTGTCAAACCCTAATCATCCATACAATTATCAACAATACTAACATTACTTATTTTATGACTTTTAATAATACAAAAATTCAATATTTTTATGCATCTTCCAAGTTGATTCAATAAAATGTACAATTAAAAATAAATATGATAAATTTTGGAATGCTAGTTCAAGTATCAGTTGTTATGAAAACTCTTTTGCATTCAACTTTTAGAAAATCTCTCCATTTCTCTCTCTCCTTCATAAAAAGAGTACAACATCTTTTAGCAATAGTCACTCTAAATGAAATTTTAAATTCAGGCAGAAAGGATAAAATATTGGAGAGAGAAACTCAAATCTAAAATTCTCTATGACCTTAGATAGTTTTATTTTTAATATTTTAAAAATTATCAACTACTTAAATTCAATTTTTAACTCTCTCCAAAATCCAAAATAAAAAAAATTCCCTCTTAAAAAATTTTTAAATTTTATTTTTAATTTCCTCTAAAAAGTTTTAATTTTTCTCTTTTATTATTTTTAATTATACAACTAAAATTTCATTATATATAATAACTATATAATTAAATTATTAATTTTTATATTTATTTACGCCTTTAGCTAAAAATAAATAAATATTATTTTATTAACACTAAAAATAAATAAAATTAATTGATAAGATGATTATATACTCATTTAATTACATTAATGGTGTAAAAGTAAATGAATTAATTTATAAGATAATTATATACTCATATAATTAAATTAATTGATAAAATATTATTATATATAATAACTATATATAATCACATTATTAATATAGATATTGTGCACAAATATATAAATACTAGTTGAGTGGCACTAAAAATAAATGAAATTAATTAGTAAAGTGATTATACACTCATATAATACATTAATTGGTAATATTTCATTACATATAATAACTATATTTAATTATATTATTAATTTAGATATTCATATAAATATTGTGCTAAAAATATATAAGTATTAGTTAAGTGATATTGTAACGCTCGTTCTTATTACCTTTTATTTACATATTTTTTATTAAATTATTTGCACAATTACACATACATAGATATAAGTTAAACATACTTAACGTATCATTACAAATTAATTCATGACATATGTTTTAAATTCTTTACATTGAGTACTTTAAAAAAAATAACTCTACTCCAATACTAGTCATCACTCCTAATCCTCTATGGTGGCCTAGGGATGTTGATTTGAAAATGACATTTATATTTTACACTTGTGCACCTACATGGAAAGAACACTTGTGCTGAGCAATGGCTTAGCGGAGAGCAAAATAAAATAATTGACTTCTTATCGAAGTTTCACAAATAACATAATAACATGCCTTTTCCTATTACAAAATATGTATGCTTATAACAATAATCCATGCATTAGGAAACATTACAATACCATTTCTTAATGATGCATTAAGTAACAATTCAATAGAATTCTCTAATCTCACTTCATTATTCAATAAAGAACACTAACACTATCATGAGCCACTGAAACACTTACACTCTTGATCACTTATCATTACTCATTAATCAAATCACTTTTATCGCCTAAATTTTTATTAATGGTGGATACGGGTACAAACATTAGATACTGGCAAGCGATATCAAATACTAGAGACATAAAAGTCTCGAGTCACTAAATACCAATGGGTATCGAAACACTAGTCACCCGCAGGTGACAACACTAGCAGTTGCGATCACTATCCCCTTTATAGGCATACCTATCTATCTACTATTTTATGAAATTCAGGCCTCAACAAGTCACTAATCACTCAAAAGTATTGCATTTGATACATTTAAAACCATGGCATCAATACACTCAATATAACATGCAATCATTTCACTATATCATATCATTCTTATTCAAGTACACAAATGATACAATATAACATGCTCATCATTCATTTAGTTGCATATAACATTGCTAATATAACTGTTTATATTCATTTATGTTAATTAACTATACAAGTTCTTACGCATTAAGAGTTAGTATTTAACTTTACTTTACTAGTTCATTATGCTTTCCACTCATTTTATGTCACTAATTACTCTTAATCTTATGTTTAAAATACCCTAATAGTATTTAGGGAGGTTTAGGTATTCTTTAATATCAATTTGGAATCCAAATATCACGTTTAGAAAGAGGTAAGGAAGGATCACGATCATTAGATTATACTTACTGACGATGACATAAGTGTCATTTTGGTCATATACTGAATTTGGTCTATATCACGATCAGTACCAAAAAAAAGTGCTAACTATGATATAGGTTACGGGAGGGGGTCACAGTTATTAGATAATACCTGGTGACTATGACATAGATTTTATTTTGGTTCTGGATTGAAATTTGCACTATGTCATGATCAACATAAATTTTTTGTTGATTATGAGGTCTATTCGGCCCAAAGGTAGATTTTCAGTCTCAAATCTTTTATCATTTTTGACCTAGAGAATGATATTTTCAGGGAAAGTGGTCCTACAAAGTTCTTCCACTATGTCTCTAGTTTTCAAAATATGAAAAATCACTCAATTATGACCTCTAAATCACAAGATATCAGCAAAATATTATATACTACTCCCATTAGCAAGGTAGCAGACATCATTCAATTTTAAGTTAAATTTCGAGGGCTTTAAAGGTAGGTCAGGTCTTGGATTCTTCTACAAAGTTATAAATCTATATATTATCTTTTATTTTCAACTAGAATCATGTCAATTAGACATATATGGAAGGATTTATGAACTTTACACTAAAATTTGTTCATATGAATCCTAAGAAGATTTCCATTACTTCACTTTTCAAGACACAAATCATCTTTCTTTAACAACAATAGTAGTAATTATTTATATCATCATTCACAAAGTAATTATAGCATAAAAACCTAAATAAACACATAGTATAAGGAAGAAAAACTTCCAACCCTAAAAAAATTGGCTACTTTCACTCTCTAAAGCTCTTCTTTCTCCTTTCCTTTTTCCTTGCTACTCTTTTCAACAACTACACACAAAATTCATTCAATTACTAATCAAAATAATAAATACATAAACTAAAGAAAGGAAGAAGAAGATTCTCTTTACATAATCTATTATTTACTCACCTTGCAAGTTTCTAAAACCAATCAAATATACACACACCTTGTCAAAAGAAACTTAAAGACATAAAAGAAGGGGAGAAAATGGCTAAGCTTTTTGGCCAAAGAGTGGCTGGCCAGCTCAAAGAAAAGAGCAAAGATTTTTTCCTTCTTTATTGATTCTTTTCCCTCTCTCTAGAATAAGCACTTGCCTCATTTCCATTAGGCCATTTTTTTGACTAAATTAAATTACTCTTTGCTCCCTCTTTTATCTCTTAATTATAGAAATATTTAACATTAAACTTAATATATAAACTTTCAATCAAGCACTACAAGAAAAATGCAGTTTTCCGATGAAAATAAGTAAATTTCAGTAAGGTAAAGAAAATACCGACATAATTTAGCAACAAAAACTGGCGAAGGTAAATTCGTTGTTGGCCCTTTTTCCGATGAAAATATTTCCATCTGTAAATTTACCGATGGAAAATATCAACCGTTTTTACATTCCAACGGAATTATCCATTGGAATGTAAAGATCGAAAAATTATCATAATTTGTCATATTTACCAATGAATTTAAAATTGCGTAGGTATATTTACTGACGGAATAAGTATTCCATCACTAAATTTGCCGACAGTGATAAGTATTCCATAGGTAAATTTACTGACATAAATAAGTAATCTTGCCTACAGAAAAAAATACCATCGCTAAAGTTGGCTATGGTTTGTCATACCCTGTAGGCAAATTAGCGATGGTATTTTTCCATCGGTAAATATGGAAAAAAATTAGCAATAAAATTATCCTCAACTATTTCGTCACTTAAATTATTATAAATTTTTAATAATTATCAAATAATTCGAGCTATACATATTTAATACTATAGCTGCCAACCACAGTAAAAGCTTCAAAACTTTAGAAATTTGACAAGCATCTTCACTTTCTAACAATGCATCCATGAAAAAATATTTTCACACATGTATAAGTCCATCAATTGAAGATACCAAATTCGACAACTTTGAACATATAATGCTGTTATGATTTGTACAGCTGTTAGCTTAATTATAGGAATTGATTGTTAGCTTAATTATAGGAAAATTATTAGGGATTTGTTTCCTAATTCAACTCTTGTAAACAATATAAATACATGTATATTTTCAATGGAAGACACAATAATTATTTCACTTTCACATGGTATCAGAGTCTAGTCGAGTTTCTGGGTCTTTTTTTTTAGAGTTGCGATTCCCTCTTGTCGGTTTCGGGTTTCTTTCTCCTTTGGGTTTTCGGTTTTGAGATCTGATTCTTAGGGTCATTTTCCGGTGACCGTTTTTTCTCATAGCCACCACAGGAAGGAGCGCCTCCGTTAGTCCGACCATTTCACCTTTTTTCCGGATACCATTGGAGCTGCGCGTGAACCTCACGCGCCGATCGAAGTTTGACGCCTTCCTCACGCGCCAGCGAGTGACGGCGCGTGGATTTTCTGACGGCCCTCCGATTCCAAATCCAGCGTCGCCTGAGTGTGTCCGACTAGTTCGCAGGGTCGATTTTCTCGTCTGGTCTCTTCTAAAGGGCGCTCTCTCTTAGATCTGTTCCTGCCTCTTGGGTTCTGTCCTTCAAGTCTTTTGCTGCTACTGTTTCTTGGTGAGATATACTGATCTCTTTGCTGCATTGGTTTTATTGTCTAAAGTTATTTGTGACGGGTTTTTAATGGCTGAGAATAGTGATAAGAAAACTGTTACTGAAATTATGTTTGGTTCGTCTAAAATTACGGATAGAAAACTGACTGGAAGTAACAATATGCACAAACATATGGAGTGGATTATTCGGAGACCTTTTCTCCAGTTGCAAAACTTTCATCTGTTTGATTGTTTATTTCCTTAGCTGCTAATTACAATTGGCCACTTCATCAACTTGATGTGAAGAATACATTCTTGCATGGGGATTTGAGTGAAGAGATTTACATGGAGCAACCACCTGGTTTTGTTGCTTAGGGGGAGTCAGGGAAGGTGTGCAAATTAAGAAAGTCTTTGTACGGGTTAAAACAGTCTCCTCGTGCCTGGTTTGGGAGATTTAGTACAATTGTGATTGAGTTTGGCCTACGGAGAAGTGCACATGATCACTCAGTGTTCTTTACATCATCTACTTCTGGGTGCATTTTGTTGGTTGTATATGTGGATGATATAGTGATAACTGGAAGTGATGAAGCTGAAATTACGAGGTTGAAAGCATTCCTTGGGACTCACTTTCAAACCAAGGATTTAGGATCATTGAAATATTTCTTAGGGATTGAAGTTTCTATCAGTCAGAAAGAGATCTATCTATCTCAAAGAAAATATTGTCTGGATTTATTAGATGGTGTTGGTTTTATTGAGGAAAAAGCATGTGATGCGCCTATGACACCAATTATAAAGCTGAAAGCTGAAAATGGAGACTTGTTTGGGAATCCTGAAAAATATAGGAAGGTTGTGGGAAAATTGAACTACCTTACTATCACTCGTCCTGACATTGTTTTTCCAGTAAGTGTTGTTAGTCAGTTCATGTCATCTCCTAGAACCTCACACTGAGATGCTGTTGTACATATTCTGAGATATTTAAAATGTGCACCAGGACGTTGCATCTTATATCGAAATCATGGTCACCATACTATAGAAGGTTTCACGGATGCAGACTATGCAGGAGATCTTTCAAACAGGCGTTCTACCACCAGTTATTGTGTCTTTGTTGGAGGTAATCTTATTTCTTGGAAGAGTAAGAAACAGAATGTGATGTCCCGATCGAGTGCAGAATCTGAATATATAGCTATGGCACAAACTACCTGTGAACTTATATGGCTACGTCATTTGCTTGGAGAAATTGGGTTTGATCAGTCTAAACCAATGAACTTATGGTGTGACAATCAAGCAGCTATCTATATTGCAAATAATCCTGTGTTTCATGAGAGAACCAAACATATAAAAGTTGACTGTCATTTTACTCGAGAGAAACTAGAAGATGGATCAATCTCAACTTCACATGTCAGAACAGGAAGTCAATTAGCTGATATATTCACTAAAGCATTACCTGAAAATCGGATCAACTACATTTGTAACAAGCTAGGCATGATTAATATCTATGTTCCAGCTTGAGAGGGAGTGTTATGATTTGTACAACTGTTAGCTTAATTATAGGGATTGATTGTTAGCTTAATTATAGGAAAATTATTAGAGATTTATTTCCTAATTCAACTCTTGTAAACAATATAAATACCTGTATATTTTCAATGGAAGACACAAAAATTATTTCTCACTTTCACTATAATGCAAAGCAGGAAAATGACATGCTGATAACATGAAAACTATTTGATTTAATTTACTACATCATGAAACTAGCAAAAACAGATGATAATGGGTCATATTGTAGGTAAGATCATACACCTAACTCTGTGCCCATGAATTAACTCTTAAGTCTCCACAGTAGATCAAATAAACCACAACCACCATAGAATTTGAAGAGAAGCAAGAGATGTGAAAATTAAGGACAGCAAGTCACATGTTATCCCATATGGCATGAAACAAGAAGCACAGAAAAACAGTACCTTAGATGTTACAATCTTCACCTCCAGAAGCCAAATGCCAAATGATACATACTATAAAAAAATGCTCTAAATGTGACAAAAACCAGCATGCCAAAGTCAGAATCTACTGCAATTCATGCAAATTAAAAGAAAATTTCAAATATGCAACTAATTAGAGAGGGGTGGATAAGGGAGGCCAACTGATCAAATTTGCAACTTAAAACAGTTGAAATGATAATCATTTCATTCCTTATGACAATCAATGATGGTTGATAGATAATCATTTCAAAACTGCATGTTTTGGCAATAGACAATAATTAATTTGGGCAAAACGACAACTTAATAGATTTCCAAAAGAAGAAATGATGTACCCATGACACAATTCAACCAGCTGAGGGATAAGATCAGTTTCTTTAAGGCCAATGATGGCAGTTAAGGTCATGGAAACAGCTTGGGAAGTGATAATAATTAGAGACTACAGCCTCTGTATTGACGTTTTAGTCTTGTCTAGCTTCACTTCGTCCTCTTCCTTGTACTCCTGAGTCTGAAGCATAGAAAGCTTTTTCTCATGCTCAATCTTCACTCCTTCTCTAGCCTAAAAAATTTATTAAACATGTTCCTTACTTTCATTAGCCTTTGACAAATTGAAAATCTTCTACCACATTGGTTTTTTTAACACATAAAGTACCAACAAACAAAGTACCTAGAAAGTTAAAAAGACTATGAGAATAAGAATTAAATACTTATTAATTAAATAGTAATAAGAATTAGCAAATCATGTAACAAGAAATTGATTATTAACAATTAGTCAATATTTCATTTTTAATCTATCTTAATCAAAATACAACTTAAGTGGATCCAAAACCCAAGAATGCCTTAGAAATGAAATCCAAATTGCAAAATTCAACTTGGCCTACAAAAGGGCACCGGTTAGCTGGATCAACCACTTACGTCTCCCTGAAATAAGATAGAGGCAGTTTCGTTATTTCGCTAGCCCGTCAAAGGCATTTCAATCCTTCCATCTAGATAGGTAACAGCGTAATCAAGGGACAGGTAAGTGGATGAAAAAAATTTAAGTACAAAGAACAATCGTCCAAATGAAAGATCCCATAAAGAATTAGAAAATGATGTACTCACAACTCACAGTCTATCAAGCTAAAGGTAAATACAAATTAATTTTAGCATAATCGAGGGGGTATTCTCGTCAAAGACAATATAAAAACAAAACTATCATCACCGTAAATCGGGTGATGTGGTAGACGTACGCTATCTATCTCCGACCATTAGTGGACATCCTAGTCATTTAACAATTACAAATGTTTTTTCATGGTAAAAAGTTTCCACATTTTTTCCTTAAAAAAAGAAAAAAGAAAAAGGAAAGTAGGTTACCTAATTTACAAGATAAGCGTAAGTAAATCCTTGAAAGATTTAGATTAGTTCGATTACCAAGCAGCAGTGAAAACTTGAGCTCACTGAGCAACCAAATGATCAAATGAAATATTTATCAGTGCTTGGAACCAGTAAATATGCAATACAATGCCAATTTGACCTCCTTGTTTTTCCTAGTTTGGTTAAATGAATACTGATTAAATTCCCATCCAAACAAAATTCTCCCACTTGTCCATTATATATAAAAGAAACTAATACTAATTATGGGAATATAATTGGGTTGAATTTGTACCTGATAGTAGTTCTTGTAAATGAGTAGCAGTGGCATGTGATAAAATCATATTATGAGCAATAAGATAAGGTTCCAAGACAGAGTCACCAGCAGCACAATTGTTAACTAGATAAGAGCATCTGCCAGGTGCATGTGTACCACTATAGTACCCATATTCGGCAACCACATTTGGCTCATTTAGTGTCACCCAATATTTCACCCTATCTCCAAAAGCCTTTAAGCATACCTCCGCAAAATACCCAAAATCTTCCCTGTTAAATTAAAATTGTAACTTAGATATATATATAAGCTCATCAATTCTACTTTAAATGATAATATTGGCAATGCTATATAATTTTAATATCAGTTTATATTTTGTTGCCATTAAAGTTTTTAGAGTATGTTTGGACCATCATTAAAGTAAACTTTTAGATTCTGTTTGAATCATCATTATACGTCATTAATAATGTACTATATATATATAGTTCGTATTAAAAAAAAAAAAAGAAGACAAGGGTTAAAATTGGAAAGTTAAGGCATTATACAATGGAAAACTACCAATTAAGTGATTCAAGATTCGTGTAGTCATTAGAGGTGGCTGAGGGCAGTTAGATCAATAACTCTGAGCAAAATCCATATAATGGGCAAGCCAATTTCATAAAGTTCTCTAATCTGTCTCCCTTCAATATCTTAAAATAAATAAATAAATCATATAAGCACCAATGTAAGGAAAACCACTTCAAATAAACTCTCCTCCCACAACCGCACAACTACACCCACCCATTGGGAAGAAAATATAAATAAATAAAAGAAGACATTTTAAAAGAAAACCATGTTCCTAACCATTATTCTATATCAAACAAACCAGTATGCAGCAATTCGAACAAGAGAGGAAAATGTCATCCAAGATGTTTCTTCTTCAGATTTTGTGGATACTTTAAGCAATGAGTCATAGACTCTACCAACTTCAAATATAAGAGATGTGTGCCTCAATCCAGCAAAAATATTTACTCTT
Source organism: Excoecaria agallocha (assembly GCA_037975025.1). NCBI lineage: Eukaryota > Viridiplantae > Streptophyta > Magnoliopsida > Malpighiales > Euphorbiaceae > Excoecaria > Excoecaria agallocha. The sequence goes on from CM075811.1 coordinate 30,463,583, forward strand.
TCTTGAACCGTTTAAAATCAAGAATGACATACATGAATGACATATCAAACAGGCTGATGCTATATACTTCAAAAATTGAAATACTAGCTCGGAATTAAAAAAAGGTATACAGGAAATAAAAATTAATGAAACAGAATAAACGTAGAAGGGATTAATAATGTTAGTGTTTTGAAAGACAATATTATGTAAGCTATTGGTTAAAAGTAATCACTAATAGAAGATATAGAGGGTAATTAATCACATTAATCTCCAAGACATAATCAAGCATCAGAAAATAGGAAATCTTACGAAAGCTTTGAAAGCAGGGCGATGAGGAGCCATCTCATACATACAACATCCTAATCAACATTTGAATAAAACCTAACACCCCAAAATTTGAATAAGAAGACTATTAGGGCTTTTCATTTTGTAGGTTAATTGTTCAAAATGTTGTGATTTCTAAACACTCCCCTTTCTCTTTTTCATGTACAATTCATCATATAAGTTCTGGTTGTAAACATAATGAATAAATAAAACCCCCCTCTTTATCACCTTATTAGGAATTAAACAACAAAACAAGAAAGCATGGAAGAAGAATTTATTATTCATACCCAAAAAGAGCACAGTAGACTCCTGCTTGGTCGAGGTAACACCAAATGCACTGCCTTTCTGCAAACTTGAACGTAAAGCTTGATTCTCCGCAATAAAGCACTGAAGCAACCACCCCAGTATTCTGCATTCGCCTTCCAAATACCTATTTTTGACTTCCAGATCCCTCATATACATCTTTTTCCTTTCTCTTGACCTCACAGCTGCATCCCTATTCCTCAACTGCCTGGAAAATCCCACAAATTACTACCTATTACGTAAAAGCCTCACAAAATCGATTGCCCAAAAAACAAATGGTCATAGCTATTCTCTCACGCTCATACATAATTAAGCTCAGAAGTAGATTTGTTAACACATATAATTCATATCACCTCAATTAGTTACTTTTGTAACACGTGCATAATCCGATATCATACGAGCCGGCAATTTTTCTTCTCTCATACCTTGTGAAATTCTAGAGTATCTCCCCCAGATTTACGAAGCTCAACCACATACATAAAAGGGGCCACCTCAAATATCTGGTAAAAGAAAAATAGAAAGAGATTATCTCAATAAGGAAGAGTCTCTTATTGCAGAACATAATTTGCCATCATGGAGAATCTAATTTGGCCAGCAAATGTTCAATAATTATTCATTCAGTTCATGTACTAGGAATTTAAAATGAATAAAAAACTAAAGATATATATTGTAGAGCCCATAATTATTCATTCAGTTCATGTACTGGGCTCGTCGGAGGCTCTTCAGAGCTTCACCGAAGGCTCGCCGGAGCTTGGACCAGGGCTGTCTATTTGATGCTCATTCCGTCAGGAACTCATCTTCGGCAGCCACGTGCTTATACCCTTAACCGTTCATTCAGGATCTGTGTCAAAAGATTTCGACATTCTTACTTCGATCTCCCATTTGTTGACAAGTGGAGAGAAGCAAAGCACCATTAGAGATTTATCTCACTTTAAGGGTCTCGCCGGTGCCACTCATTTTGTCATAAAAAATCAAAGGAGATCGGAAAAAGAAAAAGGATTTCGATGGAGGAAACCCTAAATCGACAACCCCAGTGTTGGAGCCGATCAGATGGTGAAGGGGAGAAGACGATCTGGTCTGATGTTACGGCGGAGGAGATGGCTCGGCATCGATCACCAACATTGGTGTGGCATCCTTCCAGTCCCCGCCTCCTTCTTCTTCTTCCCGATCCTTTTCCTTCCTTTTTTTTTCTCTTTCTTTTTCATTCTTATTTCTATTTCTAATTTTTTTTTTATCCTATGAGCATAATAATGTTGCTTTTGTCTGCTTTTCTTTACTTTTCTTAATCAACTGTATTACTTTCACTATTTACTATTTAGCATGAGCAAGTGTCGGATTAAGATACAAAATGCCTTCAAAGTTTATTACTTCGAATTAAGCTAATTTTTTAGGAATTTTTAAATTATCACCATTTAAAAAATTACTTCGAATTAATCAAATATCAAATAAATTATAAATTTGTTAAAAGTGTAAATAATACTTTAGGGAAGTGTAAATCAAAGAAAAGAACTATAAATTGAGGAAGTGATGTGGATGAGAGGAAATCCACTTCAAGTTATGTATTTTTGCTTGATAAGAATACCATTTTATAGAGTAGCAAGAAGCTCCATCAACACTAGAAGCTGAATTTATTGCTTTCTCCGCTACAGTATAAGAGACAATTTTGATTGAAATGGTTTGTGAACCATTTGGGAGTAACTACCTTAAAGAAACTAGTGATAATCAGTCATCGATGGATGTATCAACATTAAATGTAATACCCTTATCAGAATAGTATTTTTTGATGCGAAACTTAGCAGTAAACGGTAAAATTTTTTTTTCAAACTTCAATCATTGCCAAACAACTTTGATACAATTTAATATTTTATTCAATTTACGAAATTTCGGCAGCACCATGGCTAGAACTTACTAGCCTCCTGAAAAATTCAAACAATCCATCCAGCCTCTCAGAGGCACAACAAATCATATATCAATGATAGTCATTTACAACTCATTAACTGAAATTATCAGAACAGTAACAATATTTATCATTTAACAAACATTACCTTAAATACAGTTCAGTTCTATACTCTCACTGTCTAAGTATATACATGCCACAAATACTAAACATAAAAGTACAACTAATTTTCTTCATCTTCGCATTCTGCTTCTCCGTGTATCAAGCTCCTTCAATACTTCAAAACCTGCACGCAGTAAACACTACGTGCTGAGCACTAGAAATGCTCAGTGGTGACTACTAATCCTAGAACTTTCCAATTTAAACATAATTACATAAATTGTACAAACTTCTATTCTTATTTATCAGAAATTTACTTTTAATTTCTTTCACACTATTTTCATTGTTTACCAATATTATTTTGTAACCATTTTACTTTGTTCGTATACTTTTCAATTTATGTTACACTACTTTCTTTGTGATTCGATTACAAATTGACTTTTCCTTTTACGTTTCTTACTTCTACTTTTACTTATCTTTTGTCTTATACTTTTGCAATACTTGACGTAGTTGTCATTTCATTTAATGAATTACATGAATACTCATGTCTTTAATGGCAAGTTCCTGCTCCTAGTTCCATTAGATAATTCAAATACGATTTCCATTATCTATTCTTTTAATTAACTTTAATCTTTAGGCTTATAGTCTTTATTGCAAAGTTATGTAAGTATTTTGGATCACTCTGCATACAAATCTTTATTTTCTTTTCTTTTCTTTTTAAATGAAACTTTTTCATTTTAACTAAACAATCGTTTGTCTTTTGATCATTTTACTTTTCACTTCCTCTTTACTTCCAGTATTTATTATTTAGTCATATGTTTACACTTAAATACAGTATTATCATATTTGACTTTAAATACATAATTAGCACCATTTTTCGAACTCTTTATTTTCTTAAAATAATAATTGGTACATAAATTACAAATTCAATCTCATGGGTCTTTTCATAAACATTTTATTTCTATAACCATTTTCTTATTATTATTGCTTATTAATTAGAACCTTTGGGAATAATTTCGGTTTTATCCCAAAGATTTCATTTTCTTTCAATCAAGCTCTTTGTCATTTATAATATTTACATTCAATTACTTTTACACTTCCGATTTATTCTTTTCAATATGCCCATAATGCAATATGACAAGACTCTCAAAAAGGATATATGGAACATGGACCCAAAGGCCCCACTAAACAGATAGAGAAATGATCTCGGAAGATCAAGTCTCACAAAACAAAAAACAGATGCACTTTCACTTTCACTTTACACTGAAGCTATGGAGATCAAAGATCCTACCCATAGCTAAGCAAGTCGTCATGACTTGCACCGTGGTACAGAGGTGTCCCTATGGCTAGCCAATTATATCCTGAATAAGAATATCACTACCTGACTATTGCTAAGGACAAAAACAGTCAAGACCTTTCTGAATGATTTTCAAACATCAATAATTTTAATTTCTTTTATTTTGCTTAAAACAGTGCATTTTGTCAATCACACTCTTTTTAGTGCTATCGACTATGCAATAACTTTTTTGTTTCCTTTCCTTTTTCTTTCCGATAAAATAATTCACTATAATTAATTATTATTCTTTCGATTTTTAATTAATTATTTTCTCGATATATTTTTTTCTCATATTTTGTGAATTATGTCAGGATAATTCACTCTTTACTTTCTTGACACTTATTGAATTATTGCTTGATAATTCAAAAATATACTTTTACAGTCATTTTATTCACTTTTTGACTCTTAGTCAATCTCTTGCTCTTTCGGTATGAATTTGCAATTATTTGAAAATTGCAATACTTAATACGGGTTGTGAATTATTTATAATAATTCACCATTTTATTCGAATTATGAATTATTTTATAATTCGATTTTTCCTTTGAGTACTGTTCATTTATACGGTTAGTATTCACTTATATAATTACTATTTACTCATACGATTACTATTCACTTATACAGTTACTATTCACTCATACGATTACTATGATTAATTTATTTACTATACTTTTTATTTTCTGAAAATTTATCATTTAATCCCTTCATTTTTCTTATACGAAATGTACATTAAATTATATTAAATTATTGCTTTTAATTGTTTATTGAATTATTTCTCAATAATTCAATATTTCAATTACGTATATTCCATATTTATTTTCTAAATTAATCCATACATCACATAAAATTCGTAAAAATTTATGTGAACATTGCTTTTCAATTATTATCGTATTTTCTTATTTCATGAATTATTTTAACATAATTTATCATATACCATACACTTAACAATTCTCTAAATTTTCATAAATTTCATTAAAAATTCATGGCAATTTATTTTATGCTTATTATCATTATATAACATAATCAACAAAAATTCTATACTTTATCAATTACATTATTTAATACATATTCCAAAATAATCATATAAATTTCTATAAATTCCATAATAATTTATGGATATATATTATTTCATCTTCTATCAATTACGACTTAATTTCATTAATTTACAACACAATAATTCATTTCTTTAACAAGGAAATTTTTGATTCACAAAGGAAATTTCTTAATAAATTTCCTTAACCCAATTTATACACTATATTAGGCTTAATTAAAATTTAATTGAACAATAATAACATTAATTTCAATATTAATCAATAATTCAATATTTTTCCTTAATAAATTTAAAGGAAAAATTCAACAAATTAAGGAAAATAAAAAGATTTCGTAGTCACATACCTTAACGGTCGAATTCGTTTCGATTTGCTTAATAATTTGCTCACCGGATCGGTCGCTGGAGCATCGCCGGAAACAATCCGACACTGTTACCTTATAGATCGGAATCCCCTTTTTCATTTTTCGATGGTCACGCGCCCAAATTCTTTCTTGTTTGGCTGGAATCTTGACTTGAATCACCCGCCAAACCCATTTCCGATCTACCGATCGCCGGCGTTTGATGAGCGATGGAATACATCGGAAGACTCGCCTCGTCGCCAGGAGTTGATCGGTGGTGGTGGTGTCCCCGTCTGATGTCTTGATTTGCCGGAACGAACAAAAAAATCCATTTAAAATAAAAATAGAAAAACGCAACGATCGGACCACCACAACGGAGGCCGGACGCCGGTGAGAGGAAGAGGGCAAGCCGCTCGTCGCCATCGCGATGGTGTCCGGCATGAGGGGCGGCCGATGATTGCCGATCGGTCCTCTTTTTTTTCTTTCTTTTTTTGCTTCACGCCTCTGTATCTTTTTTTTCTTTGTTTTATTTCTTTGTTTCCCTTAAGATTGTGGCCAGTGGCCACAATCAATTTGCCGATAACTTTTTTTTTTGTCTTGTCTTTTCTTTTTTTTTTCTTTCTTTACCTTTCTTTCTTAGTTTTCTTTTACTCGGTGGCCACTATGTTTTGGCCAAAATCAACTTTCCTTTCTTTTTATTTTTCTTTATCTTTTACCAAGTTGGTGGCCAACATATTTTGCCCCAATTTTCTGACATTCATTCATTTCTTTCTTTCTTTCTTTCTTTTTTTTTATTTTCATATATTTATATTTATTTATCCATAATTTTACTATTTTGGTACCTACAACTTTTGCTATTACTTTCAAAGCTCTTATTCACATTAAAATCGATTCCATAATTTTTATCACATCAAAAATAGGTGGGACATAAATTTTTAACTTAATCGGAGTCCGTTATCGATCTGATTTAAATTTATCAATCCAATCCAAAAATACTAATATTATAGAAAATTTTACTTTTTATAGCCAAAATAATCTATATATTATTTTAGGCTTAACTGAAATTTTTGATAATTTTCAGAGTCCGTTTACTATTTTTAAATATTTATACAATATTAAGTCAATTTTCCGATAATAAAAATTGACTCGCTACCTTTTTCATATTTTTGACTTTTCGTGATCAATTTGACCTCGGTTTCACTTCAAATTTCAACCCCAGACTCCCCATGACCAATATTTTCCGATGATCCAATAAAATATTTTTCACTTCCGGGTGCAGTTTTCGGTTCAAAAAATACTATTTACTGTTGAAAATACTGTTCACGGCTAATCCGGTGTTGAGGCCGTTACATTAAATATCAATAAATTAAAGATATTATTGCACTATGAGAACTGAACTTACAATATATTTTCTTGTTAGATATGATTGCAGATCCATTAACAAAAAACCTGTATTAAGAGATGTGTTTTGAGAGACACATTAGATTTCAGAATTTACATAGGATTTGATTTGTACTATTTATGTGATCCCTTAATATTATTATTTATGAATAATAATAAAGTTCATTATTTAGCAATACATAAGTGTGAATGTTAGTATGTGAACATTTACTATTATTTATTAAATTATTGAGCATGTTGGATAAAGAAGTAACCTACTCATATGGGTGTTTACCTTAGTTTTGATAATGAGTTAACAAAGACTACGATGAGGCAACTTTTGAACATATGATGAACTCGAGAACATGCTCAAAGTAAAAGTACCATCTTGTAGAAATTACAAGATAAGTCTCGTTAAGATGCAAAATAAAGATATACATGAGACTGCATGCTTTGAATTGAGATCTGAACTAGAGTAAGTGTAATCCTATAATAAGTTAAACATAATTATCATGTTCTGTCCAAAAGCCAGAAGTAATCCTGAAGGAAATAGACTAAAGCTGAATATTTCGATGTATTGCAACCTTATGCTTCTGTATGGTGTTAAATAATAATAACATATACGCTCATTTAAAGGAAAGGAAAGAACACCATAACACATACATCATACCATATGTGCTTGAGTTGATCGAGGAAAGGGAATCTTATATGAATGATCTCAAATTTTTTTTAGTGTGAGACCCTAGTTTTTGACCCTCAGTATCCTTAACTTATACCAGAAGTATAGTTTAGCATAACTAGCTTAGTTAGTCTCCAAAAGGTCATGAAAAATTTTGGCCCGATGGATCTAACTAGAAAAATGAATTAGACTATGATGGATGAAATATAGTAAAAGAGAAAGATATTTTTCGATTACATTATGTAGTTTCGTGATTCATCGATATGCCTATTATAGTTTTTATAAGTAGAGATACAATAGTGAACATAAAAATTATTTTTATGAGATCATAAGATAAAACAACAAATGTGAGAAAATTATCTAGGGTTTGACATACAATTGTGAGAATATCTTGTTTCTCGAGATGCTATATATCCCTAACAGGTGTATAGCGTTAGTGTTCTCGATGTGTGTCGATCACATGAACTATCTACCTGTATGCTTGGAGAGAATGATTGAAAATCATTTCGTCATATGCTAGTGGTAGATGAAGGAGTTTGGGATATATCCATGACTCTCGAGATGAGAAATTGGTATCGATATAATTGAGATAATACTGGAACAGAAAATAATTTATATGGATAAGTTTCATATTGGATTTTTTTTCTTAATTAAGGAATCTACCATTTATGAATATATTAATATGGGTAGTTACATATCAATTTTGTAACTGACATATTTAATGTAGAATTATTTTCTTATTAATTAAATTACAACTTCAATTTAATTCTCATCAATTAAGGTAATTATGTTACATTAAATGGAGCCTTATATAAGGGCTAAAATCAATCATTTGAAAGAAAGAGAAAAATTAGAGATACAAAACTCTGTTGGTTTATCTCCTCATATATTCTCTCTTTATCTGAGAAATTTTTAGTTTGTGGATCTATGCATTCATTCTGTAGTTTGTGACACGTGGGTGAAAGGCTTGCCAGTATGGTGAAACATACGATTTTTGCTTTAATGATCTACGCTTTGAGAGATATTTATATTTAATTCTCATAATATATTGTGATATATTTTTCTAACAGTATGTTTTAGAAAAAAATGAAGAAAAGTAAAAAAATTTTAAAGTATAAAAATAAAAATATAATATAGATTATATATGAACCGATTAATCATGGATTAACAGTTAATCACAATCCAAAAACTTAAACCGTAAACAAAAACCTAAAATTTAAAAATTAAAAATTGTAACCGAATTCATTGGATCGGTTAACCATAAAAGTCGATTCGATTTCGGATTGATTTTGCGGTTAACCATATTTTTATTTTTTTCTCACCCCTACTAATTATTGTATATTATTACATTATTAATTTACGTAATTATTACTCACATAACTATAATATAAAAAATATGTGAGTATTGCTGGTTGAGTAACTCTAAAAATAAATATAATTATTGATAAAATGATTATATATATATATATATATATATATATATATATATATATATATATATATATATATATATATATATATATATATATCAATTAATAAAATTTTATTATAAATAATAACTATATATAATTACATTTTTAATTTTTATACTCATATTGTTATTGTGTCAAAAATAGATGAGTACTAATTGAGAAGTATTAAAAATAAATAAAATTAATTCATAAAGTATTTATGTGATAAATTACTTAGCTTACACATCTATATAGATATTTGTAAAAAAAAATAAATAGTAGTTGAGTGATATCAAAGATAAATTAAATTAAATACAAATTGTTTTATTTACACCCCTAATTACACCTATTGAAAGATGAGCACGTATCAAAAAAATGTAATTACCATTTCTCCTGCAATACTCATTTATCTCCTTCACGAAGAAGTGGACTCAATCGAGTACTCCCTTGCAGCTTTGTTAGTAAAATATTCTTCAAAAATCGATTTGTAGCTTGGATATGTAGAGTCGACATAGAGAACTGAGAGAAGAGGAACGAGGGACGGGAGAGTTAGGGCATCAGATTTTGCAATTTAGGGGACTAGGGCAGATAGCTAAATATAAAAATGTAAATATATTAAATATCATCTTAAAAATGTTGTATTTTGATTCATTCAATTTTTAGATCTTACGAACCAAACCGAACGATATTACCACACTTTATTTCTATCTAAAATTGAATGAATCGAAAACTAAAAAAAATCAAATTAAATAGATCAAAATACATTTGATTCAGTTAAATTTTGAATTTCAGTTCAATTTTGCATGTACAAATACCATTTACACCACAAGAGTGCATTTGAATTTGGTGATGCAGCAATATATGATAGAAAGAAGACTTTTTAGGAATTGTTGGGTCTTGGCCTGTCTTTCCTTTACAAAATGATAATCCATTAACTTGACCCAAATTAATTATCAACTAAAGGATTCCTGAAATACTTATGTAGTAGTACATGCTTTTGGAACAAATACTTAGTAAATACTAATACTTATATATTAGTAGATAATTAACTTGATCCAAATTAATTATCAATTAAAGGATCCCAAATCAAGTTGCATATGAACATTTCAGAAGGGTCAACAAAATGCAACTTAAAATATAAATTATTAAATCAATGTATGGAAAAAACTAATTTTGAAGCCTCCAAATTCATCAAAATTTTTACATTGGATTCCTAAACTAAAGTATGTTGATATTGAATTTTTGATTAGTACACTTTGTGTCATAAAATGAATAAAATTAACGGAAATATTGGCTGCTCTTGATTAGATTGGCATTTGGTCAAATGTAAAAGATTTGTGGAACCAACATACACAGGACTAAAATGACCAAGTTTAAATGGCAATTTTAAATTTGAGTGAGGTAAATTCCATCACAATTTTACAATGACAGACAATAAATCTGTCGCTAAAAGTGGTATGGCAATCATATTTCCTCGCTATTGAAAATCCGTTCCTAAAAGGGGTTAGTGACGGATTTTGAGGCTTTAGCAATAAAAATGATCCATTGCTAAAAATAAATATTTTTAGTGTAAGCGGATTAGACTTGGATTTGAATTCTAAAAAATCGATGCAATTGAATGAATTTAAAAAATAAGTCATAAATTTCTTAATTAGTACACACTCATTAAATTTCTTAGTTGTTAAAAATAAATTGAATGCAAATAATTAATATGATACATAGGTTTTCCTTCCAATAAGGTCAAATTTTTTCTTTTGAAATTAGTATAAAAACAAGATATAACTACAATATAGCATAATTAACGTATTCATCACACACACACACACATATATATGGAGTAACTCTTTTTTTTGTTTTTTAATTTATGAGTCTAAAATTTTTTCTTCAACTCATTTTCATTATTTGTTGTATGGTAAAAAAGTTCTTGAAAATTATTTTTTTAAAAGGAAAAGTTATTTTTTAAAATTTATATAAGTTGTTAAAATTTAAAAGTGATTGAGATTTTAAAAATATTATAATAAAAATTTAATTCTTTAATTTAAAAACTATGTTAAAAAAGTGATAATTGTTGTAATATTTATATAATTTTGTATGAAAATAATGAAATATGATAAGGAGGCATTGACATCCGTTGTCAAAAGAAACAAAGAAAACCCATATCTAAGTGACGTGGGCTTTGGACAAACAAACCCATCTGTATCTTTATATCTTTCCATTTCCCTCATTTTTTTTTTTTTTTTGAAAGGTCCATTTCCCTCATTTACTTCTTTCTTCTCCACTATCTCCTTCTTATTCCTAATTGTCTGCGTTTATTTAACAATTTTATTTATTTTTTTAAAGAAATTCTTTTACCTAAGCATTCTCCGATCCATGGCCGCCGCAGCCGCCATCCACGACCTCCCTGACGTAATTTTATCCAATATTCTTGCTTCCATTTCCGATACTCGAACGAGAAACTCGATTTCTCTGGTTAGCCGGAAATTCTTTGTTCTTGAGAGAGCCACGCGCACTTCTCTCACTCTCCGTGGCAATTCACGGGACCTTTTCATGATCCCTACCTGTTTCAGATCTGTTACTCATCTTGATCTTTCTCTACTCTCTCCTTGGGGCCATTCTTTGCTCTCCAATTCCCCCGGTCCTCGCCTCCTCTCCCACCAACTCGCCGTTGCTTTTCCACTCGTTACTTCACTCACCGTCTATGCCCGATCTCCTTCTACTCTTCAGATTCTCCTCTCCCGGTGGCCGCGATTGACCCGTGTCAAGCTAATTCGGTGGCATCAACGCCCGTCATTTTCTTTTCCTGGTGCCGATTTTGTTCCTTTATTCGAGCAATGTCGGGTTCTTACTTCTCTTGATCTCTCCAATTTCTATTACTGGACCGAGGATTTACCTCCGGTTCTTCAAGCTTTTCCTATTGTTTCTAAGTCATTGACTTGCTTAGATCTACTCACTGTTTCGCTCCCTGATGGATTTAGGGCAGATGAGATCAAAACAATCACGGCTTGTTGTGCAAATCTCACCGAGTTTCTCGTTGCTTGTATTTTTGATCCCAGTTATCTTGGATTTGTCGGAGACGAGACATTGCTTGCTATTGCTGCTAATTGTCCTAAATTATCGGTTCTTCATCTTGTTGATACAGCGTCCGTGGGAAACACAAGGACTGATCCTGAAGAGGAAGGGTTTACTGGAGAGGATGCTAGGGTTTCGGTTGCTGGCTTGGTTGATTTTTTCGCAGGCCTTCCATTGCTTGAGGAGTTAGTTTTTTGTGTTTGCAAGAATGTTAGAGACACTTATGGGGCTTTCGAAGCTCTTAATTCGCGGTGTCCGAAGCTGAAGGTGCTCAAGTTAGAGCAGTTCCATGGCATTTGTATGGCAGTTGAGTCGCAGCTTGATGGGATTGCTTTATGTTCGGGGCTGAAATCTCTATCCATTAACAAATGTGCAGATTTGACAGACATGGGTTTGATTGAAATTGGTAGAGGATGTTATAGACTGGCTAAGTTTGAAGTTGAAGGTTGCAAGAAGATCACAGTTAAGGGGATGAGGACAATGGCGTGTCTGCTTCATAAGACTCTGGTTGAGGTCAAGATCTCTGCTTGTAAGAATCTTGATGCTGAAGCATCTTTGCGAGCTTTGGAGCCTATTCGCCATCGGATTCAGTTCATCCATATTGATTGTGTGTGGAATAGCCATTGTTTCGACCTCAATGAAAACCTGTTTGAAAGTGACGAGGTTGAATATTCCAGCAAGAAAAAAAGAATTAAGTATTCTGATGAAAGTTCATCTATGCAAAGCAGTGGAGATGGTTGTTCGAGCAAGTCTTGGAATGAACTAAGAGTTCTCTCCCTCTGGATTGGTGTTGGTGAGCTTCTAGTTCCATTGCCAATGGCTGGCCTTGAGAATTGCCCTAGTTTGGAGGAGATTCGGATACGGGTCGAAGGGGATTGTAGGGGCCAGCATAAACCATCACAGCATGAATTTGGGTTGAGCTGTCTTGGTCTTTACCCTTGTCTGTCAAAGATGCAGTTGAATTGTAGTGACACAATAGGTTTTGCATTAACTGCCCCATCTGGACAAATGGATTTGAGCTTGTGGGAGAGATTTTTCTTGAATGGGATTGGGAGTTTGAATCTTATCGAGCTTGATTATTGGCCACCGCAGGACAGGGATGTTAACCAGAGGAGTCTGTCACTTCCAGGAGCTGGCTTGCTCGCAGAATGTCTTGCACTAAGAAAGCTCTTTATCCATGGAACAGCACATGAGCATTTTATGAGGTTTCTTCTCCGAATTCCAAACCTCAGGGACGTGCAACTTAGGGAAGACTACTATCCAGCACCGGAGAATGATATGAGCACAGAAATGAGAGTCGGTTCATGCAGTCGGTTCGAAGATGCCTTGAATGGCCGCTACATTCTTGACTGAAAATATGTTTATGGTTGTTTCTTGCTTTTGATCTCCAAAAGCATGTGAAGAACCTTAGGCATTTTTTCATGATGGGCAAGTTTGGGGCTGCTTATTGTTGTTTTGTCGTCGTTTTTTTTTTTTGGGCGCAAAAAGGAACTTACGACATATATGTATGCATTGAAATTCAATTGTTTCGCAAGAAACCCTTTTCCATTGAAGGCCGTTTTGAAGCATTTAATGTTTTTCACAATGATTTAAGGAAAATCAAGACAGTTTACAACTTAGCCGAAACACATTGTAACGCCTCTATCATGTTTTCTATACATCAGAAAAAGCTTATCAGCAGAGTGTGTATTCGCAATCGAGCAACCGGGAGAGTACCTCTTCACAGCTTGGCCTTTCAGGCGGCTCTGCCCAGCAATCTCCAATAAAGACAATAATAACTTGTTAGATTGCTTAATAATAACTAGTATTCAAATATAGTTGACCAAATATACTGATGGAGCCTCACTCAAAAAGGACTGACCAAAAATGTATTGTAGGATAGAACAGTTTAAACTTTGTAGAGCAGGATTAATTTACTCGTAAAGTGGCATGTTATGGAGGAAGTATAAACTTTTAGGTATTTCTAGTTATATCAACTGAAATACATACCTAAAATCAACCTGCCCAGTGGACCGTCAGGAATCTCCAGACGGGATCCCTCATTAGCGACAGCATAAACTACCTGAACAGCAGAGAAGAAAAGAGCTGTCAGCTGCTTGGAATTCGAAAAGAATCTTGAATTATCATGGTCTAAATATATGGTTGAAATTTGAATTAACGAGTGTCCATACCCTTTCTGGTGGTACTCCTTCCCATGGTCTATTTAGTGTGCAGAGCTCCCAGATTATCACCCCAAGGCTGAAAATATCACATTTTTCAGTGAAAGGCTCGTTGCGGATGAGCTCTGGTGCCATCCATTCTGGAGTTCCTGCAGATGAAGAGTCTCTCATAGGCATCTCTGACATTATTCTTGAGAGTCCAAAATCACAGATCTTCACAGTCCAATGCTTGTTGACAAGGCAATTTGCACTTTTAAGATCACGGTGAACTATCTTCATCCGATGGATACACATAAGCCCTCTGGTCATCAGCAGAAAGTACGCATACAGTGCATGTCATTTGTTGACAAAAATCTTTAAAAATACTAAGACACAGCAGCTTGCAGTATTCTTTAGAATTTATTCAACTGTTAATTTGCAATCACATATTGGCTTCAAAGTTTGACAACAATAGCTGAGAAAGGGTGGAAGACGCAAAAAACACAGCAATGAAGAGAGAATTTTCCACAGAAAGATTCATTAAGAAAGACGACATACCATGTCTTGCTATTAGAACCTAATCACACGATTTGCATGTACCTCGAGAATTTGTTTTTCGATTGTAATTTCACATCCTCACAAAAATGCCAAACCAGCATCTAGAAAAGCATTGCAGATGCCTACAGTCTAACAAGATATCAAGGTAATATGTTCAAAACAGAAACTTCACATGAGGACAAAGATTGGCTTGTGAAGTTATCATAATTATTATGTTCAATTCCTTTCCTCCTCACCTTCTTAACTCCCTTTCTTAGTATTCCAACAGTTCTTGTTTTATAATCTAACAAGACTTGTATTCAGGCACAAGCATGTCCATGTAGATGGTATAGACTAGCCCAAACTAGTCTAAACTCAAATAATGCATCAATAATTTCAGCAGCAGTCTAGACCAACTTCTTCAACTGACTATAACTTTTCATCAAGTACCAAAATGACTAGAAGAATGAATAACATATTCCTGATATAAAGAATTTTTCATCGTTTGATTCCTATCTAAAACATTTTTGGTTACTGATTAATTCCAGTAAAATGCTCCAATATTTTGCTCCCTACTTTCTTGTAATGTGTTTCTATCAAATTTTAAAGCTCCTTAATTATGTAATAACATTCAAAACGGGGGAAAACAAGAAGGAAAAACAAAAAAAGATTGCATCTTCTCATATTATAATTTCTCCCAAGGAAAAAAAATAAAAGATTGTAACTTTTCATATATAGTTGCTCCAGTATCTGATCACCAATGGACAGGGCATGTTATAAAAGCACTAAACGCTGCTCATCCATTTCTTGATTTTTTCTTTAACTAGTGACAGGACAGAGAAGTAGGTCCAAGTATCATATGCATTCCCTAAACAAGCTTCGACATCTGCCTAACCTTCATTGATTTTCATAAGTTAGGATAAGCATAACATACCTGCATATATCACGCAACATTTTTAGCCTTCTCCTCCAAGTAAGCCTCTTCTTCTGACCGCTCATATGGATCAAATAATACAAAGACCCCATCTCCATATATTCCGTAACCATTGACAAGTGAGGAGGCTTCATGCAAGCACCCAAAAATAAGATAACTGCAAGCACCAGCATCTATTGATTCAGCAACTGTTCCCAGCAGAAAAAGCAGGCGAAATAATAATATTCATAAAAATAAGGGAAGGATTTTATTCTAGTCCTTCAATGTTGCCCATAACTATAAATAAGAAATTTTTTTTATACAATTAAAATCTTATTTGCTGATTTGACTCAATTGTAATAACAAAAGCAAAGAGCATGCTAAAAGATTCTTAAATGCCATTAAGCCTATTGAGACAATATATAGATTTACATAGGAAAGCTCATATATGCAATTAAATTCTTACATGCCAAATCTCACATTTTGGAAGTGTATAAATTAATAGAATCCCATTCTTCTAAATCAAAACGCAAGTGACTTTGGAAGAAATGAACACTTATTAAGTTCCATAATAAAAAGTCACACACTACTATCCCAAATAAATTTGTATCTTTATAATCATGGATAAAATATAAAATCAAGGAGATCCTTTTGATTTTTCAATCTTTTCAAGTAATTTAATTCAAAGGGATTCTCACTCATTATTCCAAAGAAATAAATCATAGCACAAAAATATTTCAATTGAATTCCTGCAATAGTACTAAATTCACTCTAGCATAAGAACCATCCCTTCCAGGACCTAAATATTTGTATGTAGTTCTTTTATAAACAACTATATAAAAAAAAAACTCATAAGTTAAAATATTTATCATCCCTAAGTCTCATCTGAAATTCCTCTTCCCCTTAATTTTTCCCACTTTATTATCTTATGTTTTTTGTCTTAAATAATTTTAAGAGCTCTCCCGTCCCACATACTGGACAATGTTTGATTTATTGTTCTTCTTAGAAAACTTTTGTTGGTACAAGTATTACAGCAATAATTCTGCCTTTTAAGCTGTTTGCTTTCAATAATGTCTAAAATTCAATTATGTTTACCTCTTAAGTGCTTAACTGGTTATCTCAAATGCAAATTACTACAAGTATTGCAAGTTAACTCCAGTTGGTTTATTGCACATATTGATATTTAAAGTTATATGTTATTGGCATCAATGCAACTTCAAAGCAAATATTTTAACTTCAAAATGTATAAGGACATTTTGGTGATATTGACAACTATAATATGGAACAGCAACTTTGAGAACATCTCATCAAATGTGGCCAAGGGTGAAATTTGGAGAATAGTGTAATTTACACCGATAGAAATAAAGAATAAAATGGCTTTTGTATTTCGTCCAGTTTTCAGAATATAAAATTCTGCAAGTGAGAATATTAATGATAACTCATTATTCAAACAGAGAAGTGTATCCCTTTTACTATGACATGTTAGAACTTGTTTAATTCTCATTGGAAAAACCGTCCATTTAGTCCCATCTTTTATTGTGTTGCATTGAAATCCATAAATATTTATTTTATTACACATTGACTCTAAGGACTATAGTAAAAAAGATGAAATTTCAGGGTCCCAAACTATACTAAAATCATATTATTATTTTTTAACTTTATTTGTCAAAATTGGACCTAATAAGTGCTAGATCTAATCTTTAGTGAGACAATACAACACACACAAAAACAAAGGGTTCAAAATTTAGGAATTCAGAGCTTTTTCTTACAAGCCATATGATGTTGATAGTCACAAACAGTTATATCAGATAAATAAACATCACTTTCAGACTAATGAATATAAAAGGGTACTTGAGCATACTAGAAGGGAAAGAATGATACCATTAGGGTGTCGAAGACGGCTGCAAGACCACACATGCATAAAGCCACGTGGACAAAATAAATGTCAGAACGGTACACAAATAAAGAAAACTGAAAAAGAACCAACATATTTGACTAGAGGAGACCTTAAAATGGATATTTCATTGCAGAAGTCCTCCATGTTTTCAGGAGTTAGATCTTGCTCTAGAAAGACCTTAATTGCAACATCAGTTCCATTCCAAAGGCCACGGAAAACTTCCCCAAAGAACCCTACATACAACAAACAATAAAAGATCACTCAACAGCATTTTTTTTTTTTGGAGAAAACCAAGTTTCAAATGGAATGCCTATGCTGGAAAAATTCCATGGTTATTATATTCATTTAGTTTTATCTTAACCAGAACTATAACATCTATTTTAACTTTCTTCAAAGGTTGACAGCCAGGGTAGATCTTCACTGGAAACTCAGTCTATAAGGTCTTTCAAATAATCAAGTCACTAATAAGCATTGTTTAGTCATGCAAATATAACTGTTCCATGTTGAGTATGCTTTCTGATAAGCAAGCAATAACTAAGTTTCATTTCCACCTAAAAACAAGAAGGTTTTGTAGCAGAGCATCAATAGCAGTAAGAAGGTTTTGTAGCAGTGAGCATCAACAGCAGTAACAACTGGACTGTAACTGTAACAGCACAAGGAAAACAATTTCAAACTCACATACAGGTAAGAATTGCAAGAAAAATGCTTACCAATCCCAACACGAGTTCCAACAGTTAACTCTGAAAAATCAATATTCCATTCTTGGAAAGGTAGCAGAGGCTTATTCTGAAACATGGGAGATTCAAGAACTTTATTCCATGTTGAATATAGTTCAGCATTTGCCAAATAACCTGAAGGCCCCCTTCTCTCCGAGGTTTGACTTCTATATTCGTTTGGTGATGATGGTAATGATATAGCCTTTTGGGAATTAATGTGGTCCCTTTGCATGTTATATAAAGCAGACCTTCCACCAGCTATTTCATCATTACCATCAAGACCGAAATTAGATACCTGAAACAGTAAGCAAACTGATCATCAATAACAATGAAAGCTGGCAAGATCATTAATGATTAACAATACATTTTTATCACTGAAATGAACTTGCATGTATCTGGCAGACAACTTAGCAAAAATAACATGATTTTCATCATCAAATTATAAAATATACAACAATGGGACAAAACCTGCTTGACCATTCACAACACGAACAAACGCCAATCAAAATGGAGCAGTTTTAGTTCAATAATTAAAATGACGATAGGATTTCCTGGCTAACTGAAAAATGACCTGCAAGTGAGACCAAAAGAATCTGCCTGCTCACTAAATAGCTGCTGTTACCTAAATTCTCTTAAGAAATTTGAGAAAAAAATCAGAACCACATGGCAATTGCATAAACAATCTCATAAAAGAGTAACTGAGTTAGCAGAAGATCGTCATTGAACCCTTGCTCTGATTCCAAACAACTGCCCCAAAGCATGATCCTGAATAGTATTTCAATCCTATCAAATACCTAAAAGCATCAGAAGCACACCACATCTTCAGAAGTATTGTTACACTTTATTCCTCCTAAAGCTTTTGACATTAATAAAAGATCTGCATAATTGATAGGGAACCATTTCCAAGCACTTCATTTATTAATACAAAAGTAGATTGCCACAAGTCTCACAACTATGAAAGCAATGACAAAATATAGACAGATAACCAAAATAGTTTGCCAAAAAATCGATCTTTTCTCCTTAGATCATCTCTGAATATATACAAAGCATCTAATATAAATAAGGAACTAAATCTCTATCCATTAGCCTAAGATAAAGCTAATTATACAAGGAAAGTCAACTGTACAAAATATGAAACCTATTAAAATTATATACACTGATATCCCCCCTCAAATTGATGCTGGGCGATCCAAAAGCATCAATTTGTTAACAAGTAGTTGATGATGACCACTAGAAAGTGCCTTAGTGAATATATCGACAGTTAGATGCTCATTAGTAATATGTGGTAGAGAGATGAAATGAGAATCATATGCCTCGTGAATAGAGTGACAATCCACTTCAATATACTTTGTGCGTTCATCAAAAACTGGATTGGCTGTAATCTGAATAGCACTAGTATTATCAGCATGAAGAGGTGTAGGATTGATTTGGCAGAAACCAAGCTCAGCCAGAAATCCTTGAAGCCAAATAATTTATGAACAAGCGGATGACATAGCTCTGTACTCAGACTCAGTGGAGGATTTAGAGACGTGATCTTACTTTTTGCTTTTCCAAGAAATCAGTGAAGAACCAAGAAACATGCACCAACCAGTAATGGACCGTCGAGTATCAGGACATCCAGCCCAATCAGCATCATTATAAGCAACAAGATGAAGAGAAGAGTCTTTTGGAAAGAACAAACCTCGCGAAGAGGTACCACACAAATAACGAATGATGCGACAGACAACGGCTAGATGAAGATGCCTGGGTGCTTGCATAAATTGACTCACCTGTTGAACAGCAAAAGAAAGATCAGGACGAGTAATAGTAAGATAATTTAAGCTGCCGACAAGACGTCTATACAAAGTAGGATCAGATAAAAAATCACCCTCATCACGACAATATTTAACATTTACTTCCAAGGGAGTAGGAACAGAACGACCATCCTGAAGACCAGATAAAGAAATGAGATCTTGAGTATACTTATGTTGATGTAGAAAAATACCGGCTAATGTAGAGCACACTTCAAGACCCAAGAAATAGTGTAGATTGCCAAGTCTTTCATATGAAAAACACCTTGAAGGTGCTTTTAAAGCTGAGAAATCAATTCAGAATCAGTCCCAGTAATAACAATGTCATCAACATATACCAGAAGCAAGATAATTCCTTTAGATGTTTTGTGTAGGAACAAAGACGAATCATACTGACTTTGAACAAGAGAGAAGCTATGAAGAGTATCACGAAATTTACTGAACCATGAGCCTATTTCAATCCATAGAGGGATCTCTTTAAGTTACAAACATCTGAAGGAGTAGAAAATAATCCAGATGGTGAGATCATGTATACATCTTCTTTAAGATCACCATGCAAAAAGGCATTTTTTACATCCATTTGTCGTAATAACCACCCCTTGGAAGCAGCAATAGCAAGAATGAGTCGCACGGTGGTTATTTTGGCAATAGGTGCAAATGTTTCCTCGTAATCCAGACCATACTCTTGCCTATTACCGAGAGCGACCAACCTTACTTTATATCTATCAAGTGAGCCATCCGATCGCAACTTAAGGGAATATACTCATTTACAACCGATGGGCTTAATACTAGCAGGGCAAAGAAGCAAATCCCATGTATGATTCTCCTGAAGGGCTTGAAGTTCTTCTTGCATGGCTTTGACCTAACATGCTTGTTTTAGCTGCCCGAGAATAAGAAGGAACCGCAGCATAAGATAGTGTGGCAGAGAAACCAAACCTATCTGGGGGACGACGGACACGGGTGCCTCTTCTAGAAGCCATTGAAGGTGGCAGCAGATCAGGATTGAGGGAAACATGTGATGATAGAGGGAGCTGTCGTCGTTGATAGACCATGCCTGATTTAAAACGCTCAATTGAGCGAGAGTTGTCATCAAAGTGAGGAAGGAAAACAGGATCTGAGGAACTAACATGTTGCTGAAAGTAGTACTCATGTTCAAAGAAAATCACATTTCTAGAACACACATGTGGTTGGCAATAGCATCATAGCATAAAAATCTCTTGTGAGCAGTACTATAACCCATAAAAGCCACCAGACTAATTGAGCTGTAAGCTTGTGACGCTCATGAGGAGGTAAGTGAACAAAACAAATACAGCCAAATGTGCGCAGTGTATGATAATCAGGATGCATGCGAAATAGACGATAAAATGGAGAATCAAAATTCAACTGTTGAGAAGGAAGATTGATTAAATAGACTGCAGTAGCCAAAGCTTTCACCCAAAATTTAGATGGGACAGAAGATTGCAAAAGCAAAGTGCGAACCATATCTAACAAGTGACGGTTCTTTCGTTCAGCCAATCCATTCTGTTGAGGTGTACAAGGACATGATCGCTGAGATACGATACCCTTCTGTTGCAAGAAACCCTGAAAGTCATGTGACATATATTTCCCACCATTATCAGACCGTAAAACTTTTATAAAAGTCGAAAACTGTGTCTCAACATAAGCCACAAAAGCTCGAAATGCAGTTAGCACCTCAGCTTTGGAATGCAGAAAATATATCCAAGTAAAACGGTTATAGTCATCAATGAACATGATAAAATATTTATACTGCCCATGTGAAATAACTGGAGTAATACCTCAAACATCAATATGTATTATTGCAAAATAAGTATCAGCATGACTACCACCAGTAGGAAAAGGCAAAATCTTACTTTTTCTTAATTTACATGTAGAACAATCAAAAGACAAAATATGATCAGAAGACTAAACTTTATTTCCAAGAAAACCAAGTTCCATCAATTTATTCAAAATAACATTATTCGGATGACCTAACCATTTATGCCAAACTTCACCCTTATTGTCAACAATATTAGAAACCAAAGACAAATTACGAGGAACAGAAAACTGCAATGGAAACAATCTGCCCACTTTAGGCCCCCTCACGATCACCTTCCCCGACGCCTGATCCTGCACAAGACATCCATCACGAGAGAAGTTTACATTACAATTATTTTCCACCAAATGACCAACCGAAATCAAATTAGTAGAAAATTCAGGAGAAACAAACACATTGCGAAAAGAAGGTCCAATATCACCAATGGCAATAATAAGAAGATCATTTCCATTAGCAATTTGTATGTTTTGAGTGCCAGTATATTGTTGAAGATTTTGTAACAAATGAAATGATCCAGTCATATGATTAGATGCACCAGAATCAACAAGTCAAGGAAAAAGAATTTTTGTACCTAGCCCCTGAAGATTAAAAGCTGAAAAAGCTGATAAAATCATTTGTTGAACCATTTCTGGAGTAACAGGAGGTTGACTAATGGTAGAAGCAACATTGGATAATGATGCAGATGGTGGGATATCATAACTACTAGCTAGAATAGCAGCTTGTAAACCTCGAATACGACGATTTTCTGGACGAGTAGGACAATCCTTGATAATGTATCCAGTCTGCTTACAATAATTGCGGAATTTCTTACTGCAAATTACGAGCAATATGCCCATATTCCTTGCAACTAAAGCATTGTATCTGTCCCTTTCCTCGATCCTTTCTGTGAGCAGTATAAGCAACATTAATAGGTTCAAATGACTCCTTGGATGCACCAATAATAGCTTGTGTAGCCAACCTCTGTTCCTCATGTAAGAATTCACCAAAACAAACATCCAATGATGGAACCAAATCTCTATTCAACAATTCAGTTCGAGTAACTTCAAATTCTAATCTTAATTTCATCAAAAACTGATCACGATGACTATCTTCATGAATTGCTTGAATACTGGTTAAAGCATCTTTAGGAACTTTTGCATAAATAATACCAGAATATTCGCTCCACAGGTTAAAAAATCCAGAATAATATTGCTCAATGGAAAGATTACCTTGACTGAAATTGCTAAGCTCAAGTTCCAATTGAAATCGCCGAGCAGTATTATCTTGATGATATATTCTCTTCAGATAATCCCACATTTGTTTGGCAGTAGTAAAAGAGCGCAAATTGTTCACCATATGAGCTTCAATAGAGCCTATGATCCAGGAAACAACTCGGGCATTCTTTGTCTCCCATTCATGTCGAGCTGTATCATCTGTAGGAGCAGAAACAGATCCGTCAATGTGAACCCATAGCTCCTTTCCCTTCAAAAACATCCTGAACTGAAATTCGCATGCTGCATAGTTTTTGCCAGTAAATCTGATCCACAAAATCTCTGAAGAAGACATGTTTCAAGAGCCAAGAAGAAAGCTGACCCACAAACAAAGGCAGAAAATCAATTCCAGAAGCGAAAGAAGAAAGCTGACCCACAAACAAAGGCAGAAAATCAAATCCAGAAGCAAAAGAAGAAAGCTGACCCACAAACAAAAGCAGAAAATCAAATCCAGAAGCGAGACCAAGACCGACCAGAAGCCGATTAAAAAAAAAATCAACTATTCACCCTCCAAACCAAGTTAGATGAGCAAACAGACACCGGATAACCACCGAAAACTAGATTGCGACGGCGGAGGAGAAATCTGAGAAGAAACCGTCGCCGCACGTACCACCACGCGCCGGAGCGTGGAACAGTACACAAAAAGTTGTGACGGCGTGTGTACTCCACTCGCTCAACACCCGGTGACCGGATTTGGAGAACATACCGAAAATAGTCCTGTGCTCCTCTGATGGGCAGTGAGATCCCGATGTGCACAGTGAACGACAACCCAAAAAAATTTCCAAAATTCAGATTCAAAAAAACCCTAGCTCTGATACCATGACAAAATATAGACAGATAACCAAACTAGTTTACCAAAAAATCGATCTTTTCTCCTTAGATCATCTCTGAATATATACAAAACATCTAATCTAAATAAGGAACTAAATCTCTATCCATTAGCCTAAGATAAAGCTAATTATACAAGAAAAGTTAACTGTACAAAATATGAAACCTATTAAACCTATATACACTGATAAGCAACATAAAGCACAAATAAGCAGAATATTTACTGCAAAGATAGTAAACATGCTGAAGACAAAGCTATAAACCTCCCTAGTTTAAGCATGACTTCTAATCCAGAACCCCCACTTAACACCCATTTTTTTTCTTTTGCACCAGGTCATAATACTCCTGCAATTCCATGGGAGAATAGTAAAGATATTTAACATCGATACTTTCTTTTCCTTTTTTGCTCATGAAAAAGTCCATTTAAACAAACTACTGTGGTCACTTCTTTTAAAGACTTAATCTTATTGTCAATGGGGTCAAATCCACTTGGCACGAATCAGATACCAAGACGCAACATGAAACATTGACATATAATCGCTTATTGTCAACTACCATTTTGGAACTCCTGAATATGCAATCAAACTATTTCATAATACTCCTCTCTCACTCATAAAATGAGACAATTAGCAAAGCATGCAAAACAAAGATTCAGATCCAACCACATGCTGGCTTGCAAAGCAACACAAACACATTAAAAACACACTATCTGAAGAGATAAAGTGATTGTATCCTATGTCTTAAAAATGAGCCAATGATCACTATATCCATAATTTGCTTGGACGGACTTTCCTGAAGAAGCTTTGCATCTAGTGTCACCAACAAAAGAATAGCAGCCCATGTAAGCAGACAGCCCAGGCCACAGCAAGCACCTGTTTGGAAAGCCGTGTGCTTATGCTACATCCTTTAATCAACATATACCCACAATCAAATATGAATTTAACATGGCAGTGAACATGGCTGCACAAAACAATGAATGATGGCCATACCAAAGTGGTGCATGGTGTTTGCATTTGTAGGGGTTAGAAGTGCATGTATTACTTTAAGATTCTCAAATTACAACTAAAACAATTAGCAAATACAGTAGCTTATAATATAAACAAATATATCAATACATTATGTGCATAAATATAGCGATCATAAGAAAAGTAACACTAACTATAACATTTATTTGTAAATTAAGTTTTAATATCAGAAATAAGAAAAGCATACCTTATTTGGAAAATCCGACCCATTTGGCTTGTCATTTAGAGAGTTCGCAAATGATCTCTCATCTTCTCGCTCCCTCAAAAGTCGATTGTGCTTCAATGATTCATTCAATGCACGCACAGCCCTGCAACAATTCATTACATCATGAATAATCTTTTTTCAACGTGAGCTCTTTTTCCAAAAAAAAAAATTGAACAAATTCTGTAAGCACAAGCAAATTTGTCAAGAAATATTGGAGGAACACCAAGCAGTTTTGTAATTGGACAAGTCATTACAACCTATGTGCAGATAAAACTGAATACCTTTATTCTGCATCCAAAGAATGCTTGAGCTTTGAAATGCAGAAAGAATTAGTTTATTAACTAATAAAATAAGGGACCAAAGCAAAAACAAAAAATAAAAAGGGCAAAAGCTTCGTTGGGAGGCTTATTTGGCTAGGATAACCATTAATAACCTTTAAAAGGTAGGAACAATGCCAGGATGAAAGGGTTTTTTTTTCTCTCCAAAATTGAAGAAGAATTCATACAATACATAATTGTATATTCTAGTTGGACCGACAAGATTTGAAACTTGTCTACACAGTCAAAGATGCATGTTATTTAGAAGCAGATACAGTGGGGGATGAGCTGGAGACAAAAAAGGGAATAAAAACATGAACAACCCAATTCAATCAAATCCCAAATAGTAAGGTCAGCTAGTTGATCCCTTAAAATATTTTACCAAGCACCTACCTTTCTGTTATTTGCTGTAATAATAACATTTTACCACTTAAACATTGTAATTCAATCAAATCCTGTGTTTCATGAGAGAACCAAACATATAGAAATTGACTGTCATTTTACTCGAGAAAAACTAGAAGATGGATCAATCTCAACTTTACATGTCAGAACAGGAAGTCAATTAGCTGATGTATTCACTAAAGCGTTACCTGGAAATCGGATCAACTACATTTGTAACAAGCTGGGCATGATCAATATCTATGCTCCAGCTTGAGGGGGAGTGTTATGATTTGTACAGCTGTTAGCTTAATTATAGGGAATGATTGTTAGCTTAATTATAGGAAAATTATTAGGGATTTGTTTCCTAATTCAACTCTTGTAAACAATATAAATACCTGTATATTTTCAATGGAAGATATAAGAATTATTTCTCACTTTCACATTTTACACCACCTCCAACTCCATCCTTGGTTTTATTAAAAGTTGCACTGTATAAATTTTATTTAGTTCTGAATAACTTGAAAAATGATTTCTTTAGAAAAGCCAAAGTGGGAATCAGATTTTGAGGAGAAACCTTACATAGCATCCTGAGGAATGAAGTAACTTAAAGATGTCATTTGCATAAAGGCCATGATATTAAGACATTCAATCAAACTGTGTCACCAAGCAAGGTATTTGGAGATTTCAGAACTAAGATTCAATATGAAAAGAAAAAAAAAATAGAGGTAACTGGTCCAATTACAAGTTCAGGAAGATGGAGCATGTTTGCCAATTTAATGTTGCACTATTATGAAAGCATTATCACAAGCTTAAATTCACAACTGCTCCCATGCACTCCAAAATTTCCAGCATACCTCAGGATGACAATTCACTGACATTGGCATTATCATTCTTTTCCACAATGGTGATCCTCTAATTGAGAAATGCACAAACAAATGTTTCAGATCCTATGATTTTCTTATCATGCTTTGAAGGCATATAATTTTCTTTTTGTAGTACTTTAGTATCAGAATAACTGACGACGTTAATTTTTCTTTTGTCTTCTGATGAGGCAATAATATGGCATGAATCACCCATGTAAAATAATTTTTATGTGATCAGGTATTGTAGTAAGCATAATATCCACATATGAATTAAAAATAAATAAAACAAAATGAAGAAAACATTAAATAAAAAACCAATCAATAGCAGCAAATATAAATATAAATTAAGCACAGTTTATAATGAAACAAGAACCAACCTCACGATATCATCACCAATCTCTGGTGTCATGCTAATGCTTCTTCTTCTTCTTATTCGACAAGCTTCAGATATTGATGCGCCATCAGACCTGTAGCTAAATAAATGTTAGACCCTTTCCTACTGCAAAAAGTTGCACCAATGTGTAGGACAAAGACAACTTAAAAAAACGAAAGCCAATTAGGGACAGAATAAAGCATAAGCTCTGGATCAATAATATAGGGTATCATTAAAGCAGTGATATAACATAACCAGCACTTATTAAATTTAAGCATCCATTTCCTCATGTCTCTTTTTTATTTTCTCTCTCTTCAATCAATACAAAATAAAATCCTTTGCTTTTCAACTTAAACATTACAGTAATCATCAATGCCATCCATTATGGAGCCGAAAACAAAACTGTGTTCAGGAAGTATATACGAAGGCACGCTTCAAAGTTGAAGTTTTTCAATCTCAGCATTAACTTATTTTAAGATATCTGTACAGCTAATATAACTATAAAATAACATAATTTTAGGGATTTGATTTTTTCCTTTTTTAGCTCTAGTACACTTGTATAAATACCCGTATATTTTCCATTTGAATCAAGTGAATATACTCTCACTTTCACATGGTATTAGAGCCTAATAGAGTTTCTGGATTTCTTGTTTTTGGATTTCTGGGTTGCTTGGTATCAGTAACGTGTTTTCTTTGGGTCACCTGTTTGTGACTGTTCTTCTTCCTCACAGCCACCACAAAAAGGTTCGCCTCCATCATTTCGGTCGTTCCACCTTTTGTCAGTGACCATCGGAGCTGTTAGTGGACCTCACACACCGCTCAAAGTTCACTGTCCTTCCTCACACGCCGATGAGTGAGGGTACGTGGTTTGCTCGTTAGACCTCTAACTTCATCTCCAGCGTCGTCTGATCATTTCCGATCAGAACCAATGTCTTCGTGAGGAGATTCCCTCTATTGATTGGTGTTTGATTCTCCTATCTCTCTGCGCCAGGTTCTACCTCGCTCCTTTTGAGATTCTATTCTCAAATTCTAGTCTCAAGGTTCTGCTCTTTCGTTCTATTTTATTTCTCTAGTGATTGGTTGAGAAGTTTGGGTGTTCATTTGTGTTGGATATATTGAATTTTCTTTGTTGCATTGTCTGCTAATTTCATTACCTAAAGTTATTTGCGACTGGTTTAAATGGCTGAAAGTGGTATTAAGAAGACTGTTACTGAAATTATGTTTGAAACTTCTAAAATTACGAATTAAAATCTCAAACTGGAAGTAATAATTATGCACAATGGAAAAGAATTATCGTAGATTTGTGACTAGTGTACATTTGGAGGACCATTTAATTAGTAATCCACCGTCTAAGGATGATGTTAATCAAAAGAAATGATTAATGGAGGATTATAAGTTGTTTAATCAAATCCATAATACTTTAGATCCCACTGTTGATGTTGTGAATCACTATGATAGTGTAAAAAAACTATAGGAATATCTGAAATTTTTGTATGCTTGCAAATAAGATATGTCTCGTGTCCATAATTTATTGCTAAAAATTTATTGAGCGGAACAAAAAGGTCGCTCTCCATTCAAGTATTATACTGAAGTGAAACAAGCTTTTAAAGAAAAGCGGGTTATGTTTTCTATTTATGCTGACATTAAACAAATGCAAGAACAATAGGAGCAAATTATGGTACAGTATTTCTTAGTAGGGTTGGATCCTAAATATGATATGGCATGCATACAATTGCTAACTAGTGAGTCACTTCCTTCTTTTACTGAAATTTATGTTTGTTTGCTTAGAGTTTGTAAAGACGGTGATCTGCCTTCTGGTATAGTGCCCAATGATACAGTCGCATTGGTTAGTAATGTTTCGAATAGTAAACACGAAGGTAAAAGTGGAAATAGTAGTGGATCTGTTGTTGGGAATAGTATTAACTCTCATACATGTCATTATTGTGGAATTGAGGGGCACATAAAAAAGAATTATTGAAAATTGCATGTAAAGCCTCCCAAGAACTCATGTCAGATAAATAATAAAAAGTTTGCAAATGTAGCTACTTAGAATGACATTCTACCGATTCCACAGTCGTCCTCACCATCTGTCACCATTTCAGCAGATGAGTATGCCAGTTTAACTGCCACTTATGATTCACAACAATTATCTTTTGGGATATCAGTTTTGGCTAATACAGGTAATCTCACTGCTTGTCTTTCCACCTCATCTTGTAGTTAGATTATTGACTCAGGTGTTACTGATCATGTGACTAGCAACACAAGTATTCTCTATTCTTTCAAGTCTACTGATAATTTATCGTGTTACTTTAGCCAATGGATCTACTGCTTCTGTAATTAGGCGTGGGACAGCAAACAAAACAAAATCTCTCCCATTATTATCTGTTTTATGTTTTTCATCATTCCCCTTTAACTTATTATCTGTTAGCCAAATTACCAAAAATTTTAACTGCTGTGTTATTTTCTATCCCAATTATTATTTTTTTCAGAATCTTGGAACGAAACAGATTCCTGGTAAAAGGTGTCTGGTGAATGGCTTATATGCTCTTGAATCAATTTCTGGACCTATACCTTGATCCATTACATGCACAAGCTCGTCTTCTCTTTTGCAGTTTTATTGTCGTTTTGGTCTTCCTCTTTCAATTTTACAAAAATTATGTCCTAGTGAACAAAATGGGTATCGTTGTTACTCTCATTCTTTAGGTCGTTATTTGGTATCTGCTGATATTACATTTTTTGAGCATATACCTTTCTTTGATTCCCCTGTATCCTCTCCTTCGCACTCTAACGATCCAGGGGACAATTTTCTTATTTATATTGTTAGTGAACAGATTGTTTCTCCTCCCTCTTGACCTGTTATTCCTAAGTTTATTCTTGATGTATGCACTATCCTATCGAGACACCTTCTGCTTCATCTTCAGATCCTCCCATCTCAACCAGATGCTAGCCTTGATCTTCCTATTGCTTTTCGCAAAGGTAAACGAACATGTACTTACCTTGTTTCTTTTTTTGTATCTTACCATACTTTATTTCCTTCCTCCAAGCCTTTTGTAGCTTCCTTAGACTCTATTGCTATTCTCACATCCCTTGCTAAAGCATTAGCTCATGATGGTTGGCAAGTTGCAATGAAAGAAGAGATGATGGCCTTAGAGCAAAATCATACTTAGGATCTTATGCCTTTACCCTCCCAGAAAAAAGCCATTGGTTGTAAGTTGGTGTTCACTGTTAAAATGAACCTGATGGTTTTGTTTTTCAATTGAAAGCTCGATTGGTTGCTAAAGGATATGTACAGACATATGGAGTGAATTATTCGGAGACTTTTTCTCGAGTTGCAAAACTTTCTTTTGTTCGATTATTTATCTCCTTAACTGCTAATTACAGTTGTACACTATATCAACTTGATGTGAATAATGCATTCTTGCATAGAAATTTGAGTAAAGAAGTTTATATAGAGCAACCACCTGATTTTGTTGCTTAGAGGGAGTCAGGGAAGGTGTGCAAATTAAGAAAGTCTTTGCATGGTTTGAAGCAATCTCCTCGTGCTTGGTTTGGGAGATTCAGTACAGTTGTGATTGAGTTTGGTCTACAGAGAAGTGCATTTGATCACTCAGTGTTCTTTACATCATCTAGTTCTTGGTGCATTTTATTGGTTGCGTATATGAATGATATAGTGATAACTGAAAGTGATGAAACTGAGATCACAAGATTGAAAGCTTTCCCTACAACTCACTTTCAAATAAAAGATTTAGGACCATTGAAATATTTCTTAAGGATTGAAGTTTTTCGTAGTAATAAGGGGATTTGTCTATCTGAAAGAAAATATTGCCTGGATTTATTAAATGGTGTTGGTTTTATTGATACAAAAGCATGTGATGCACCTATGATACCAAATGTGAAGTTGATAGCTGAAGATGGAGACTTGTTTGCAAATCCTGAAAAGTATAAGAAGGTTGTGGGAAAATTGAACTATCTTACTATCACTCGTCCTGACATTGCTTTTTCAGTTAGTGTTGTTAGTCAGTTTATGTCATCTCCTAAAACCTCACATTGAGATGCTGTTGTACATGTTTTGAGATATCTAAAAGGTGCACGAGGGCGTGACATCTTATATCGAAATCATGGTTACCACACTATAGAAGGTTTCACAGATGCAGACTATGCAAATCTTTTAGACAGACGTTCTAACACAGGTTACTGTGCTTTTGTTAGGGGTAATTTTGTTTCTTGGAAGAGTAAAAAACAAAGTGTTGTATCTCAGTCAAATGCAAAATCCAAATATAGAGGTATGGCATAGACTACTTGTGACTTATATGGCTACATCATTTGCTTGGGGAGATTGGATTTGTTCAGTCTAAACCGATGAACTTATGATGTGACAATCAAGCAGCTATTTATATTGCAAATAATCATGTGTTTTATGAGATAACCAAACATATAGAAGTTGACCGTCATTTTACTCGGGAAAAGCTAGAAAATGGATCAATCTCAATTTCATATGTTAGAACATGGAGTCAATTAACTGATATATTTACTAAAGCATTACCTTGAAATCAAATTGATTACATTTGTAACAAGCTGGGCATGATCAATATCTATACTCCAACTTGAGGGAAAGTGTTAAGATATTTCTACAGCTAATATAACTATAGAATAGCATAATTTTAGGGATTTGACTTTTTCCTCTTTTAGCTCTAGTACACTTGTATAAATACCTATATATTTTCCATTTGAATCAAGTGAATATACTCGCACTTTCACAACTTACTTAAATCTACATTCCTAGGATATTAGTCTTTTAGAAGCAAGCATCAACACCTTGTATAAGGAATATGCTTAACTATATATTAAAAGCTTCAAGAAATTTATACAATGATGTTCTATTACAATTTTCCATTTTTATGAGCTCTACTATCCATGCAAGTATATGGACTCTGCAAAGACTAGTTGCATTTTAAAGACCTTCAAAATTTTCTCAATCAAAGAATTCAGTATTGCTGTCTCCTAAGTTTTCACACAGAGAAAAATGGCTTGGCCAGTACTTCAAAAGCAACTTCAATTTAAACCCTTCAATAAAAATCAACAGTTTTGAACCATAAAGACATCTTAAGCTTTCTATTAAAGCATATCACAAGCTATTGCTAATATGTGTAAGCCTTAAAAGGACTTTGCATGATACTTGCCAAAGGACAGTAAGCCTCAATTTCACACCAATAGGAATTCCATATGGATACTTTTCCTCCATACCACTCAGCTTACGGAAATGTCTTCAATAACATCTGGTCTTGCAAAATCTATTTTGCTACTTCATCCATGCTATTCTATATATACCCTTGGTCGCTCTCTCATTTAAGTTCAATTGTTTAAATATTCATATTTTATGCATGATAATCATGCCAATACCCTGTTAGTCATGTCACCAGAAAAAACCCAGAACTAACATGCAAGCTTAGCAAATTCCTAAATTCTAGACATGAGCACCACTGGACTTCAAGAAACTTTCCTGATGCATTAAGATACTGCTGGAATCAGAACAATGAAAGATATGTGCCCAAATTAACTTATGCTAGCCAACTTAATCATATTTAAACAAGTGTCTATCTAGGACAAGTCATTGAGATAAATCATTGAAAAGAAGAAAACTATGGGGCATAAAATTAAATACAAAGCAGTAATCAACTTCTAATCATGCTAAGGATCCATCTAGCATGTTGAATACAGACACATGTACTTGCACAAACAAATTAACAAATAGAAAAAAGAAACACCTGAACAATTTACACTGCATATCTAAATATATGGATGTAATTAACTTATTAGGCATATTCAAGTAATAAGATGAAACTGATAAGAACCTTGATGTAGATACATCATCTGCATAATCTCGAATTGAGTGCCTATCACCACTTAACATGGACCGTCCACGTGCTCGAAATGAAGGATGGTCTGGACTGGGAAAAAAAAAAGCGCTTTAATACCCTATGAGAGTAGGAGAAAGGTATATCCCATTAAATTTGTTTAGGATTGAAAGTTTCTTGAACAAATTTTATACCATTATCTGGTTAGTTAATTTATTGATTTTTAGCAAAGCACTAAACTAAACCAATTATAGGTGTTTCAATATTTTAGATGCCGAGACAAACTAATTAAACAGCAAACATAATATTAGGGTTGGTTTGATTGAGCACTATGAATAGGTATTGGAGGAACATGATAAACCAAGGTATCAAGGCATCTTGATGCCCAAGTGCAAGGCATGGCATGCACCTCATGAGGCAAGGGAAAGAAAGACCAGCTTCATAATACGATACAACTGAGCTTGTATGTAAGACTACTAATAACCCTAACAAAAATATGCATGAACTTAGCATCAAGATATTCTAAATCCAAAATAAAGCTGCTCAGAAATAATCCCTGAAGCAACCATAAGAGCTGCTCATCAACAAACTCAAAATAATCTCATCGTCACTATAATCACAACAAATTAATTACTTCCAATCCTCCTCCTTCCCAACAATTCTGGAAATAACATTTTCTCATCTCTATGTACTAGAGGAATATTAGCCCTCAAATGATACTAGGAGCAGAGATGCACGACATTTCTGCCTTCTGCCTGTAATTGATATGGCATTGTAAGCCTCCTTTTAACTCCACTAGCTCATGCAACCCCGTTCTATAACAAATAATCATTTAACAAATTCATCATTTTATTATTACTACTATTATTATTTTGTTGCTTTCACGCTAGCCCAAAGGATCCTTCATTAACCATGGTACTTAAGTTGTTGGTTTAGTTTGTCACTAAACATCAGATTTGAACCACATCAAACTCCAATCCCTTTCATAAACAAAATGTTAAGAGCATAAAAAGTCACAAGGTTAAACTATTCAGTTTAGAAGTCCAAACACAATACTATAAGTTCTATTGAGGCCCTTCGAAAAGGTGATGTATAGCCACCAACTAATATGCTAGCATGTACAACATTGATGCACGCATGTGATATATTTAATAGTTATTAGATATTAGATCTAGTTATCTATTAGTAATTAATTTATTCATATTAGAATATTAAATTATTAGAATAGAAATTTGTATATGGAGAGAGACTAGGCCAGCAGGAACAAGAGGATTGCAATCCCAAATTTAAAATACATGCAAATCCCAGAAATTATAAATTCAATACAAGATTTAAAAGAAACCTTGAACTAGCAGTTCGCTGTTCAGCAATGACCTTTCTCCGGCTACGACCGCAAAAGGTTGTTGCAATATTCGGCTCACTGTGTGATAAGCTGGGACGTGAAGGAAGAGAGAGAGAGAGAGAGAGAGAGAGAGAGAGGAGAGGAGAGGAGGAAGAAATCCAACCACAGACATCCCACGCTTTGTTAGAAACCAAATTAACCATAAGCAAGAAAAGACTGGCAAAACAGAAAAAAAAAGGAACTATCATTGCAAAAGGCGTAAAAGCAACAGGGATCCTTAAGAAATGAAATCATATATTACTTCAGTTTCCTATGAATCGAAGTAGCAGATCGCAACATCATATTTTGCAATGCAGGACCTGACACATTTGGGGCAATGTCCAACTTTCTCTGGAACTGCAGGCTCTCGTCTTTTTCAGCACTGCAATAAAAGTGCAATCAAGAATACTGCGATATACTTAATATTGGAATTCATACTTGAAGATACAATCCATGTACATTAGTTCAAAACATGAGTCAACACCATTTACTAACCTGTCAGGATCCATTCTCTCTGAAAAGCCATATAGAGGACTGTTTGGTTCAAGTGGTGAATCACAGGAATCATTTTCTGCAGAATCACTTTCCCCCGCCGCAGGAATATGAGTCATCAAAATTGCCCTGGTTGATCGAGGTATCAATTTACCAGGAAACCGCATGAGATCAACCAGTAGCTCCACAGAATTCAACACAACTATCACAGACATGTGCTTGTATGAGTCCACACACTCAACAGTTCCATCATTCGGTAAGCCCTAACTCAGAGGCAAAAGGTAAAAGATTGTTAGATAAAATTTAAGACATCCTATATGATAAAAAAGACATAAATTGCATGAAAACTAGTTCTTATGGAAATTGATAATGTCGAACAGTTAAACCCACTAAATGAAGTAAAAAGCTTACCACCATGAGCCTACTTTCAAGACCTACAGCATCTGCTAAGACTTTAAACAAGATTGCTCGTGGACGGCATGAGCCATGTTTTATTTGACCAAGCAACTGAAAACTCCGATTTTCAAACATGTGAGATGTTTCCTCCAGTGCAGCTTTTGCTGGACTTTCCACATTTGACCTTTTATAAAAATCCGATACCTGTTCAAGGAATATGAGGAAAAAATCAGAAGAAAAGCGACTTTTATATATAAGAAAAGGGATCGATATAAAAAAGATCAACATAAAATTGCTATGGTTCATTATGATCTTCAAATTGGCTGCAAAACTGTTACAGAATAGTGTAAATAGCTAGAGATAGGCGTTTCTATGTAGGCTTATAGGCTTTTCAATGTAGCCTTTTCTCCCTAGTACATAGGCTTTTTCACCTAGTATAAATTTACTTTTTACTTTTCTCCTTATATATATATAGATAGCATAAACTCATAAGAGAATTGAATTGAATAGAGAAAACTATTCTTCCATTGTGTTTTTCTATACAGTATCAGAGCCTTAATACTATGTTTTTCTCACAAGGGTGTTCCCATATTAGGTATATGAGAATATAATTATTCATGCTAGCACCAAGAGAAAAACATGTCCTTTAAATTATTGTTGAGAGTTGATGTTTTAAATACATCCTTTGCTAGCATTGCTGCATACAAAACATATATTTCAGAAATACCAAGAAGTATAAAAGCAAGTTTACTTTTCCAGAAGATTTCACTAAGAAAATGGTGCGTGTGTGTGAGAGAGAGAAATGTTAGGAAACATGTAAGCTAATTGAGGAAAGGATCTCTTTTCCATGGAAAATATTGTTCTTCATGTTTCTTGAGAAACTGGAAGGGTACTTCTATAATTTTCCAAGTGCTCTTTTTAATTAGAACAACAAAACAAGAAAGAAAACGTTAGCAGCCTTTCACTGATATTTGGAAACCTCTATCCCAGCCAAAATCAAGGAGAACTCAAAAAAAATATAACATGCAGTTTCTGTAAGTCTCTTTAAAATTTGAAAAAGTGGACAACAAGGTTTCCAAAGAGAAAATCTCCAATCTTTAGATGGCAAATCTGTGAGAATGTAAAATTCCCTTAAAGGGTTCATCTTCCAGAAAGTAAATATAAATTTCAAAAGGAAAATGAAATATAGTTTTCTTATCGTAAAAACACCCTCAGAACAAAATCTTTTGAGCAGTAGGATGCAGAAATGGAGGAATTTCCTGTACTTGATCAAAATAGAACCAAGAAAGAGTCCAATCACTTAAATCACAAGTATATCAAAAATAAGCGGCTGCATAGACATCTGACGAGATACTGCTGAAAAAGCTCATATTTTGAAGAGTTCTCACCAATCCAGCAATCTTTTTTATCATTGCTGCTGGCTTTGCGTTCAGCCCTTTCACCAGTGCTGCAATCAATTGCTTCAGCATAGATAACTTTTTATCTTTCTTTGCATCTACAACAATAATATCAGCTTTGAAACCCTCAGCACCCAAAGCATGAAGCTCATCTAAGGATGGAATACTATCAAAGAGCTCCTTCAGCTTTTTGTCCTG
The DNA here is from genome assembly GCA_037975025.1 of Excoecaria agallocha. Classification (NCBI taxonomy): domain Eukaryota; kingdom Viridiplantae; phylum Streptophyta; class Magnoliopsida; order Malpighiales; family Euphorbiaceae; genus Excoecaria; species Excoecaria agallocha. The sequence continues at coordinate 30,500,272 of CM075811.1, forward strand.
ACAAACATCAAATAATATTAGCTAATGATTGAATGAAGTATATGCTTCTAGTAAGTGGATATCCAACCAAAATATTTCAATAGAGACTCATGCATCCCATGATGTCTTTCATCTTTGATTACGTCCGCACATTTAGAGGAACAACTAACCGTACCCATTCTTTGCATTGCGCATTCAAAATGGAAAATTTGCATAACAATAATGCACACACACTCATAGTGGCCCAAGAACAAACACTAGATGAATCATGTCCACATTTATACAATAAAAGGAACATTATCATAGAAGCTCATTTCCATTGCCTGCTGTCAAAGTAGAAAAACTGTACAACAAAAATCCAGAGAGTTCAAGATTTTCAAGAAACGGTGAATGAGTGATGCCTGCAGTTTTATAGTACAGATACAAAAAAGTAGTAGAGGAGGCCAGATACAAGCAGAGGAGGAATCCTGCCCAGATTTTTGTAATACAAAGAAAGAGCATATTGTGAAGTAAAGTTTAACCAGAGTTCATGGTTTTCCAGGTCATATAAACTTTACAAGCAAATCATAGGAGCTTATTGTTCGGAGCTTCAAGCTTAACCGGAAAATTCAAGTAATTATCAATGCTGCAATCACTCAAGGAATTCCATTTTTATAGAACAAAGTACTTTCAGAGAAGTTCGAGCTTTAAAGTGAATAACATTCTTCTAACAAAGTTCATATTAAATCGAGTATTCTCCTTCATGCTTTAAGATTTATATTGATTTCCATAAGCTTCAAAAAGCTAGGTCTATTCACATCCACAAATGTATATCAAATTCATATTTAGATTAAAACCATAGAAGTTTCCAACGCAAGAAAATATGTCCTCGATAATTACAGGTTTCTTACCTTCAGGAAACTTATCAAGAGATACTGTTTAGGGATTTACAGTTCCTAATCTTAATAAGACAAGGCAAAGTCTTAGCTATCTAGAATAGTTCTTAGGCTTCTGCATAAGAATATCATGAGAATTTGAGGTTTTATGAGAGACTTGTTTGGTTCGAGCTCATTTTTCTTCATCTCCTTTTATTTCTGAAGTAGGTAAGGAAATTCCCACACCATGAACAGCCACAATATCCATTCTTTTCCTTGGTTATATTATCCTTACACATACTAATGTAATCAAATACTCCTACACATTTCCCTAGATCCCCTTGCAATGACAAGCCATCTCCAGTTTCAAACTATCCAAAAGAACTGCAACCTTTCAAGTCTATCCCTTATGTGAGATCAAACTCCAACTATGTCAACCTCTAATTCAATCCTAAACCTTTCTTCTATCTAATACTTTGCTGTAAACCTCAAATCTTTAGTTACTCTAGCTTTGCCTCCATGCTGGAACTGGTAGGCATAATCTACTGAATCAGTTTGGTATAAAAGTAAAGCATAATTGAGTTTTTATTTGCAATATGATAACTACCAGAATATTTTTTTCATGAATCATGAAAATTAATCATAAGCATTTGAGACACTTCCTTGACATTATAAAACTACCAAGAGCAATGTCGGAAAAATGTGCAAAAAATGGAAATCACAATAGAAGAGAACAGTGAAATGGAGAAGCTCCCTATCACTATCCTCGGCAAGAAGCATGTTGAATTAGCTAATTTTCTAGAGAGACTAAAATTTAGGATAAGACCAATTTGGTCTAAATAATTTCTCTAAATCAAGCAACCATTCCAACACAAAATTCTACGATATTTAACATGTTTATCAAAGATTTGATCCATTTTTTACTTATCATGTCAGCAGGTACAAACTTAGTTTTATTTCCTCCAAAGCTTCGTTTAAGCAAACCCTACAGTGTAACTGATGCAATACAAGCTGCTTCAAATAGAAGTTCAAAAGAATATATGTGTTTCTACATGTTAGTATGGATGTGAAAGTCAGTCAAGATGATAAAATAGAAGAATTTTAACATTTCGGCTTCTACAACTACTCATTATCATCTAGTCAAACACTTTGCCGTCACAGAAACAAAGTTGATGAGAACCCATAAAGAAGGAGATGTCGAAACCAACAGCTAAAGCTGTTAGTCCTAGAAAATGAAGGAGGACAGTTTAGTAATGGTACTAAAATAGAACTATTTTGTTATAGTAAATATTTCAATCCTTAACACTTCATTTGGATTGGAGTTTGGTGGGTAAGGTAGGGAAATGCTTCATAGAGGTGCTTGTTTAGCAAGAGGAAAAAGGAATTCACAAGGTTTTTCAGAGTCAATTGGGGGTTTAAACACTCTTTTGCTCCTCAAATTAAAGAGGGGCTTCAGTTTTTTCTTTTCCAATTTAATCCCCATTTGAACTTTTTATTCCCTTCTATAGCTACTGGATTTAACAGCTCGGTTATTGCCTTTCAAGTCATTTCCTAGTCATGGGTTACTTGCAAAACAAGTTTGGACAAATAAGCAGCTTGTTGGGAGGAATACAAATGGCAGCAGGGTTTTCTTTATTTTAGTTCTTTAGATATGCAAGTCTTAGTGACTTTAAATGTGACATTCCAACATTATTTGAAGGCTCGGAGAGGCAACTGTAAATGATTGATGAAGATTGGGATATAAATTAATAATTTTTAATAATTTAATCATAAAACAAGTAGATAAGGATTGGTCTTCAAACTTCACATAAAAAAAATTAATAATAATAATTTAAACGGAACAATTTATATGGAATAATTGGCGAATATTATAAATTAAATTTTCATGTAAGAAAATAATTATACACATACACTTTCTTGAGAAGGTTATTTGTTAATTTTTATATCCGACCTTCTCTTCCAAAAACTTCCAACCAAAGAAGACAAGGTTACAATATTATTCACCCTGCCTTCCCCCAAACTTGACAAGTTCCACATTTACTCTTACTGCACTTCACTGCAACAATGAGAATTCCTAATTTAGAAAATGCAGTCTCTCCTTCATAATACCCTGAAGACTGCATAAAACACAATTCTGAAGTACATATTTTATCATACAGCCAGAACCTCTCCATTTCAGAACCATAGAATCTCCAAATTCTCTAGACATACTAAACTCCTAATAACACCCAGCCATTTCACAATCTTAAACAAGAGAATATGAGATTCCCCATGTTTCTAGCACATGATACCCAATTTTGGATAAAAGCATGCCTCCTTTATAGCAAGAATGATGCAGTAGAAGCTTATTGTATATGCATGAAATCTAGTTATATTCTATTCATGTTTCTTTGAAAATATTTTCATTACTCTTTTATACTTTTTAATTTTTTTTTCATTATTCCAAATTCTTGTTCACTTCTGTCACCACAAAAGTCTTTTGTTTTGAGTAAGGACTCTGTTATAATATGGATTGTAATTAACTGTATAATATTCTCTTACCTTGTACAAAATAGAAAGTTTCCTATTTAGTATTTTTGTTTTCGTATAAATTCTGTAGTAAGCATCAATTCAATATACAGAAAACATAATTCTCCCGTCTTATCTTGTGTGTTTTATTACATGGTATTAGAGCCTTCTAGGCTTGATTTGGGAATTTATTTGGTTTTTCTGGGTTTCGTTTGGGTTGGGTAACATGTTCCAACCACTATTTGGGTTAGGTAACCTTTTTCGGTGACCATCTTGTCTCACCGCCGGCGTCAGAAGAAACGCAAGGGGATTTCCAGCCTCTACACAAAATCCGACGTCCTTCCGTCTGGCGAGTGATCCACACGTGCCGCCACAAGCTTTTGCCTCTTATCTCACGCGCCGGTGAGTGGAGGCACGTGCCTTTGTCCGCTGGCCCTCCGATTCTATCTCCGGCATCGCCTGGGTATTTCCGGTCAGCTCCCGGTGTCGTTTTGGCTTGGTTCCCTCTTCTACTAGTATTTTGTTTCAAATAAGATTTTGTCTCTTTTCCGTTCTTTGTTCTTTCTTTTGTTAAGTCCCTTATTGGAGGTTTGGGCTTTTCTTTTTGCTGGGTATTCTGAGACTATGTTGCTACTTTGATTGATTTTATTTTGTATAGATATTATAGCTGCCAGTAAAGGAATTTTTAGTGATACTGTTAGTGAGATTATTCTTTTGTGTAAGATTACAGAAGAAAAATTAGATGGATCTAATTACCTTGATTAAAGTGGAACGATTAAGATCTATTTTCGTAGTATGAATAAAGATGATCACTTAACTGATGACCCTCCTACTGATAAAACTGAAAAACAGATCTGGATGAAAAATGATTCACAGTTACTTTTACAGATTAGAAACTCAATTGAAAGAAATGTCTTGGCTTAATTTCTCATTGGGAACGTGTAAAAGAGTTAATTGATTATTTGGCTTTTTTATATTCTGGAAAAAGAAATGAGTCTCGTATTTATGATGTCTGTAAAGCCTTTTATTGTGCTGAAAAAAAGGCAAAATCACTCACCACCTATTTTATAGAGTTTAAAAAAAATTATGAAGAATTGAACATGCTTCTAGCTTTTAGTGCGAATATTAGAGAGCAACAGGCTCAAAGAGAAAAAATGGCACTAATGAGTTTTCTGGCTGATTTGTCATTAGAATTTGAGATAGCCAAATCTCAAATTCTCTCTTGATCTAAAATTTCTACTCTTCAAGATGTATTAAGTAGGTTATTGTATGTTGATAATGCTTTCTCCAGTCAACAAAATAGTGCTTTTGTTGCCAAAGAAAGTGTAGGTGATAATAGAAAGAAGAATATGCTGAAGGGAGGAAATAGATTCAACAATAATCGAAATACTGATACTGTCCGCTACTATTGTAAAGAACCAAATCATACGAAGCGCTACTGTAAGAAATTGCAGAATCGCAATCAGTCGGCACAAGTTGCTAATGTTACTACTTCTGGTTCATCATCCGAGTATAATATCACTATTTTTGCTGAAGAGTATGCTAAGTACCAGGAAATGTTAAAGGTATTCTCAACTTCGGTTACTATCGAGGCAGGTAACACATGTCTTATCTCCTCTAGCAACAATTGGGTCATTGATTCTAGTGCCACGAATCACATGACAAGTAATCTTAATACTTTCTCTGATTTTCGATGTCATAAATCTCCTTTACCTGTTACTATTGCTAATGGGACATTATATAACATCGTGGGGTCTGAAACTGTCAAACCGACTTCTTCTATTGCTCTACCTTTTGTTTTAAATCTGCCTAACCTAGCTTTTAGTTTGATATCTGTGAGTAAACTTACCAAAAAACTCAATTGTTGTGTCTCATTTTTCCCTGAACACTGTCTTTTTCAGGATCTTATGACGAAGCAGATTTTTGGTAAAGGACATGTATCTGGTGGTCTCTACATTCTGGATTCTCGAGTACCACGATTTGTCGCTTGTTCCAGTGTAGTTTCTCCTTTTAAAGCACATTGTCGGTTGAAACATCCCTCTCTACCAATTTTAAAAAAGTTGTGTCCGCAGTTTCATGATATATCTTTCTTGGATTGTGAGTCTTGTCATTTTGCAAAACATTATCATAACTGGTCAAGTCCTAAAATTAATAAACGAGCTGATTTTGCTTTTCAACTTGTTCATTTGGATGTTTGAGATCCTTGTCCTCTTATGTCAAAAACTAGGTATCAATATTTTGTTACTTTTGTGGATTATTTTTCCCACATGACTTAGATTTATTTTATGAAGACTCGTTCTGAATTTTTTTTTTCATTTTTCTACTTTTGATGCTGAAATTAAAATCCAGTTTAATGCCTCTGTGAATATATTACGAAGTGATAATGCTAAGAAATATATATCACATTTTTTTAGCAGTATATGTCTCAACAGGGTATTTTTCACTAATCCTCTTGTGTTGATACCCCTTCTCAAAAAAGAGTTGCTAGGAGAATAGGCATTTACTTGAGAATGCTAGAAATTTATTATTTCAGATGAATTTTCCTAAGTATTTTTGGGTTGATGCTATTTCTACAGCTTGTTCTATGATTAACTTGATGCCATCTACGGTGTTGAATGGTAATGTACCTTATAGTGTTTTGTTTCCAAATAAAACACTATTTCTAGTGGAACCACAGATATTTGGCAGTACTTGTTATGTATGAGATGTACGACCTCATGTTACCAAACTTGATCCTAAGGCATTGAAGTGTGTTTTTTTTTTATACTCGCGTCTTCAAAAGGGATATAGGTGCTATTCTCCCGATTTGCAGCGACATTTGGTTTTAGCTGATGTTGTATTCTTAGAAGCTAAACCTTTCTTTTCATCCTCACCCACTCTTAAAAGTCAGGGGGAGGAAGATGAGTGACTCATTTATACAGTAATATCTTCTCGAGAGTTTGTTGATGTGTCTACTGTATCTTCTGGTACTGAGCAGATAGCAAGTGATGATCCTTCAACATCAGCAAGACCACCAATTGTTCAAGTTTACTCTAGAAGAAGAGACACCTATGATACATGTCCTGCACCAGTACCTTCATCATCTGATCCTGCTCTTGCTAATAGCGATCTTTCCATTGCTTTTCATAAAGGTACACATAATTGTAAATCCACTTATTCCATTGCTAATTTTGTTTCCTATGATCACCTGTCTTCCTCGACATACTCTTTAATTGCATATTTAGATTCTATCTCTATCCCAAAGACAGTTAAAGAAGCCTTGTGTCGCCCTGGATGATATGATGCTATGATTGAAGAGATGAATGCCTTGGATACAAATAACACTTGGAAGTTCGTGAATTTACCAGAAGGAAGGAAGGTTGTGGGTTGCAAATGGGCCTTTACAGTCAAAGTTCATCCGGATGGCTCTGTAACTCTGTTGAAAGCTCGACTTGTTACTAAAGGTTATACCCAGACTTATGGGGAGGATTATTCCGATACTTTCTCTCCAATCGCCAAATTAAGTTATGTTCGCCTTTTCATATCTTTGACAGCTTTCCACCATTGGCCCTTACATCAATTTGACATCAAAAATACTTTTCTTCATGGCGATCTTTAGGAAAAAAATATATATAGAACAACCACCTGATTTTGTTGCTCAAGGCGAGTATGGGAATGTTTGTCATTTGAAGAAATCTTTGTACGGATTAAAGCAGAGTCCTCATGCCTGGTTTGGTAAATTCAATGAGGTTGTCCAAGAGTTTGGACTAAAGAAGAGTCAGTGCAACCACTCTGTTTTCTACAGACAATCGAAAGATGGCATTATTCTTCTTGTGGTTTATGTTAATGATATTGTGATTACAGGAAGTGATCTGCAGGTATTTTTTCACTTAAGTCTTCCTTGTATGATAGATTTCACACTAAAGACTTGGACCAGTTGAAATATTTCTTGGGAGTGAAAGTGACGAGAAGTAAGAAGGGAATTCTTCTATCTCAACGAAAATATGCTCTTGACTTGCTTGCAGAAACTGGCAAATTAGGAGCCAAGCCATTCACTACTCCTATTGTTCCCAGTGTACAACTTACAAAATATGATGGTGATCCTTTTAACGATCCAGAGAAATACCGAAAATTAGTTGAAAAACTAAACTATTTCACAGTAACTCGTCCAGATATTGCATTTGCAGTGAGTGTTGTTAGCCAATTTATGATTGCTCCTACGATCAAGCATTTGTAAGCTTTAGAGCATATCTTATGTTATCTGAAAGGTGCTCCTGGATTAGGTATATTGTACAGTGATCATGGGCATATTCACATTGAGTATTTTACAGATGCTGATTGGGCAAGTTCTAAGATTGATAGGAGGTCAACAACCAGCTATTGTGTTTTTGTTGAAGGAAATTTAGTGTCTTGGAGAAGCAAGAAGCAAACTCTAGTATCCAGATCTAGTGCAAAATCTGAATACAGAGCTATGTCACATTCTGCATGTGAGATTTTGTGGATTCATAATTCACTTGCTGAAATTGGTATAAATCCCTCGCCTCTAGTAAAACTTTGGTCTGATAATCAAACTGTTTTTTATATTGCCTCAAATTCAGTGTATCATGAACGGACTACGCATATTTAAGTCGATTGTCACTTCATTTGTGAAAGGATTCAAGATAACATCATCTCAACATGATATGTGAAGACAGGAGAACAGTTGGGTGATTTATTCACAAAAGCCTTAAATGGCTCTCTAGTTGACTATTTATGTAACAAGCTGGTTATAATTAATATCTATGTTCTAACTTGAAGAGAAGTGTTATAAAATGGATTGTAATTAGCTGTAGAATATTCTCTTACCTTGTACAGAATAGGAAGTTTCCTATTTAATATTTTTGCTTTTGTATAAATTTTGTAGTAAGCATCAATTCAATTTACAGAAAACATAATTCTCCCATCTTATCTTGTGTGTTTTATTACAGACTCCAATCCCCAAAGGATCAAATATTAGTTTTGTTCAGTCCAAAGTCTTAAAGTTTTAGGATTAATTTAGTTTTTTAAACACAAGTTAAATATTTTAGAACTGAAAATTTTGCTCCTGAGCTGTGTGATGCAATGTTGGTGCAACACCTAAAGAATTCTAGGTGTGCGACTCCTAGTAGTAGATTATTTGGTTGTATTGTAAACCAAAACCTTTATAGGGTTAACTCCTAAATTTCTACCCATCCTAACCATCACAGAACCCTAAATTATTAATATACAAATTGAATTACCTCATACAAGTTATTTATCCTCATAAAATATTGCAGCTCACAACATTGTATTAGCTACAAAGAAGATTTCCTAAGAGTAAAACTTTTCCTTCTAGTTGCAATTAATACTAATGGAAATCTTTCAATCAACCACAGGTGTAATAGGTCCAAAGAAAGTAACTCAAGAGTCTATGGTTCGAGCAGGAAACATAGCTTGCATTTAGCAAGAGCCCCTTGCACATGTTTCATCTTCATAAATGCTATATGGATTACCACATTGTGTGTGGTAAATACCTTTGCACGGTGCAATAGCAAAATTTTGGGTTTAGAGCCAGCATTCAAGATCACTTTAACACCACCAGGGTTACAACAAAATGAATCACATAATTCTAAAAAGAATAAAAATTCACCATTGACAGATTTTAGAATTGATCAAAAATGTGAATCTTACACTTTCATGGTTCTCTAAATTTCATATTCATCCACAGTTTGACTAACTCTTTTCTAGTGCCAAATCATACCTTAAACTTTCTCTTTCTTTATTCCACAAATGAGAAGAAACAACATAATTTGACGACTGAATTGAGCATCTGAACAAAAGTTATCAAGAAACTTTATGTAGGAAGCTCAACCTAGTCCAAATTGTATGCCATTATTTGTATTTGGTTCATAAGAAAATAAATTTAATAAAGAAAAAAAAAAGTAGATATTGCACAATTCTGCAGTTCTAAAGCATGCACAGTTTGACGAACTCACAACTCTCAAGCCAAATCAGGCTCCCACTCTCTCTCTCTCTCTCTCTCTTTAAAACTAAATTGACCATGTTAAATGAAACTATTAAGATGTTTTCTATAAGAGGACTCTGTCTCACTATATAAAAGAAATATAAAATCCTTTTAAAACTAAATTGACCATCTTACATAAAACTCTTTAAGGACTTTCACAGTAAGCAACTTACCTTGTCCAATTTGTATGTTACATGTTAAGGAAATGAAAGAGTTTCAGGTGACTTTACAACAACGCTTTTGGCCAATTCATTCAAGAAATTAAAATGTTTGATTTGCAAAAAACATTCAGGTATTATAACTTTCTCAAACACATACATACACAAAAAGAAGAAGAATCAAGGAAAAGCCTATCCATGTAAAATACATACGAAAATAACCATAAGAAATTGCCAAAAAGGAATTTAACATAAATATAATTATTATATATCATTTTGAGGAAAATAAATAGGAAAAGATAAACTCATTTTTATTCACAAAGATATTACTAAAAACTCTCTCAGAAAACTCAGGTTCCACAAAAATCAGAGTGAGGAATAATATTAGTGTATCTATATACTCACTGGTATGACAGAGTAGAAACCATTAGGAATCCCTTCTAAGAGCATTCCGGTGCTCCAAAGAATTTGTGAAGCAGTTTGTGAAGACAAACCATCGTCCTCATAACTTCTAGGTGATTCCTTATTATTCAAACTATCTTCTTGTGAAAGCAAAGAAACAGATTGAAATTTTTCCATAAAATCAGAACCCCACCACACAGCATTAGAAGGCCCTTGTTCTGTTGGCCCCATGTCATCTCGTGTCTCTTCCATGTTCTTATATATTTTGGATGTAAAACCATTTCAGCCCCCAATCCTTACCCCATAAAAGTTCTTAATGCAGAAATATCTTTTATACAACTAAAATTTGTACTAGAAACCCCAGTTGTTCCAATTGCTCTAAGCTGGAGGCCATTTGACTTGCTCGAAGACCCTACATGAAATTAGGAAGGTCATTAGTGCATAAGTTCCAGAAATGAATATACAGGGGAGTAGAATGCAGATTACAACTGTCAATATAGGAGATGGACCTCAAAAAGCAAATATGGCTTAATTTCCCTAAACAAAAGAAAATAAGAAAATTACTGAGCTCACAAATGTTCTATTTTTGGATTCAACATCAAACTTTTTGAGAAATTCCATAAGTGCAAGGGATCAAAACATGTCAGAAAATATAGTCAACCCAGATTTTGATTAAGCAAGCTAAGAGATAATATAAGATTGGAGCTAGAAGGTTTACGAAGGGAAATTCAATGGAATTCATAATTGTTTCAATTTTTTTGCCGCTACATTTTGCAAAATATTCAAGGCAAATGCAACTCTTTTGCACTTTTTCTCCATGCATAACCTGATAATGAAGATAAGCACAAAACCCTAAGCTTCCATAAATATAGGTAGTGCCAACACCATGAAACTCAAGACCCATGGATAAGAAAAGAAAAAAGTATCAATTTAGGGAATTGGAATGAAACAGATAGCACCTTTCCCCACCAGTGAGATCCAGTTTAAAGGTTCATATTCTACATCAAACTAGCAGCTAGTAACCCAGGGGAAAAACTAGTGACCCCAAATAGACACAATATAAAAAACCAGTGTGATAGACAAATTTTAGTTTATATCTGGTACAGAAGATACTGACGTATTGCATACATTCCAAAACAACATTGATCATGCACAGCCATTAACTTGCATTATTTCTTTTGATTACACTTCATTATGCGTGTTGACAGCTTGAAATTGAGAGCTCTCCATGTTTTCTTATATTTATCATAATCCACAATATAGAGTCAACTGTCATGAAGTTAGCACGCTTTCAGCATGAAAGATGAAATTGTTTCTTCAGAGCAAGGGGAATGCGTGTGCAAGCATAACTACTTGCCAAATAATGTACAGACATGTTAACCACATGGAAGAAAGTACAGAAGAACAATAGTGTAATCAAAATACTTAAATTTTAAGTTCATGATAAATGATCAATCATATGGCACTGCAGCAACCTAAGAGCCCATGCAGAAATTAAACTTAACCAGAAAAAGGAAATGCTAAGATCAACTTTTGTTCTCGAACAGATTTGAGATCTGTTTCATCAGAATTCTAAACGTAGAAGCATGCTATGCACATTTGACAAGACCAAAGGACACGTGTGCAAACATTCGAAATAACAGAACAGTCTTTTTCTTTATTATAGATAACACAACAGTTAAAATTGCCCAAAAAAGTAACGGGTCCCAGTTCTCCCCAATCCCCAAAGTAAATGTTAATCCAAACTTTCCAAGCGACAGATCAACATCAGTGTTACAGTTGAAACCCCAAAAACTATATTCATATGAAACTTACCAGGATATTTAACGATCAAGCTTAATCATGAGGCTCTAATAGCTGTTAAACTAGTAAAATTGAAATGAAACAAACAAAATATGATCCAACTTTCAGTTATAAAAGAACCCCATTCCAGAAATACTTCACCTAAGTCGCTTCAATAGCTAGAACTACAATCCTCTGTGAATTAAAAATAAAAAATAAAAACCCGAAACCTTTCTTCTCTTTAATGAACGTAGAAACAAATAAAATAAAAAACAATTACCCATCAGTGTTTTGCGAATCTCAAATCACACCTAATTGCCAGCACGACTGATTGCAATCAGAAACAGTCTCCAAAACAATAAACAAAGGCAATTTGAAAACAAAATAATAATAACAACAACAACAATAAGAATAATAATAAAAAAAAAGCGAAGAAAATATCAAGCAAGAAAAAGAAACATAAGTTACCAGAAGCAGATCCAAGCATTTGTGTCCTTGGTTCGACGCCAATATAATTTGAATCTCAACTATTTCTTGAACAAATTAGACTCATCATCCGTACATCACTCTTTCTTTCTTTTTCTTCCAAAAAGGAATTAATTATGCCTACGTAGTATATAAATACAAAGAGAAAAGGGCCGGGGGATAGTAACGAGGAATTAAAAGAGAGAAGATGTATGCAACTTAATTTATAATTTTTTTATTTTCTATTGTAAAAATAAAATAAAATAAAACGCTTGATTTAGGAACAAGATGTTAAAATCTATGCAACTAAAAAGAATTTAAATGAATATTTTTTTTTTTTGGTGAAAAGAATTTAAATGAATAATTTGATAAATGAGGAAATCGTTTTGTTTTAAATTTTTTTGAGAAGGTGAAGAGTCACGTGCATGAGAGCGGGGTATCTGGGACCTCTCCCCGACAGCCAGCCGGCTTATGGGATTGGCTCACCAACATCCACACCTCCGTCCGCGTGAAACAACTTCCTTTCTTTTCTTTTTTTTCGGAGTAATTTTCACGAATAGTTCTTAATAATTTGCCCTTATAACCCATCCATTTTTCATAAATATTTTTTAACTTAAAACTACCATAACTTTGCTTTTCTTATCTCAACAGTGCATTTATCCTGCTATTACAAGTCTATAGATTCTCACTCCAAAAGTTTTTGCCAAATTTCTGATGCCAATTAGAGCAAGAATGCTCTATACTAAAAGTTCTAACTCACCTAAATGTAAGTATAGAGCTATTTTAGAATTTGGATTTTAATATTTATGACTTATCTCAATTTTTTGAAATTCGTTAAGGTACCGAGAATTCACAACAAAACACAAAACCTCTTTATTTTTGAGAAAATTATATTCAAACTCGTTTTTTTCTTGAAAGCAATTTTTCTAAACGACCTAAAAAAACATTCCATGAAAATTTCAAATTTTTCAAAAGTTTCGTTTAGAAAATTAATACAACAATAGTATTTAATAATCATATTATTGATTTTTTATCAAGTCCATGATCTAGATAGAAACAAGCAGAAAATTGATAATTATTGGATATCAAAAATTATTTTGCACTAACAGTTCATTTAAGAATCTAATAATAATATTGAATAAAACTAAAGTTCTCATATGCTTTATGCAATCACGATACTTGTTATGATTAGCTACATGTATTTTAACAATTTCTCTATCACTGGATACTAGCTCTTTTTCCAAGTACAATACTTGATTTCTATTGGTTAAATCTAATAAACATAATTTTTCCACAGCATTCGCAATATTAGAAGGCATATAATTATAACTAGTAGAATATATACCTTAGTCATGAATTGGGGTCCACCAAGCTTTTGCTCCCCTCCTATTAGCAGAGACACCTTAGATGTTGGAAGTTTTTTTATGTTATGGCTACCATTGTCACACTCCTTACCAATATTAAAAGGAATATAATTATGACTACAAAACATATACCTTACTCATGAACCAAGGTACACCAAGCTTCCATGAAAAGCTTTAGCTTTTGCTCCCCTCCTATTAGCAGAGACACCTTAGAGGTTGGAAGGTTTTTCTATGTTATGGCTGTCACTGTCATATTGACCGATATCTAGCAAGTATACTAGATCTGCTAGTAATATAGAAAAATATAATTATGACCCTCTAATATTGAACCCAAGGAAAACCTGTGTTTGTGTGAATGATTTTGAGTTTTAAAATAGAATGTGTGTAAAAGATAGAAGAGAATCCCAAAGTTATGATGTTGAAGTTTAAAAACTAAAAACGAAACTTTAAAACTAAAAATAAAGTAAAACAGGTTGAAACAATTTGAAATAAAAGCAAGTAATCAAATGAGGTAAAAATCAATATTTAAAAGAAACTTTCGCTAAAGGACTATCCACCTTAACCAATATTATTATGACTTAATTAAAAGACAAACACAAGTGATTATGAAGAATTCAGATAAATAAAATCAGATAACGTAACTTAAGATTATCATTCCAAGCATTAAATTTCTCTTATTAAGAACAATCCAACACTTAGCATAAAGATCTGAATTAAATCTCCTAGATGTCTATTAAATTCTTTTTCAAGTAAATTTAACTTTCATCTATTCTTAGTTACATCTTTCTTAATCTTAACTTACCTTAATTAACATAAAACTATATCTAATGAAGAATATAATCATGCATTAACCTAAGTAATTTAACCTAAGAACATGCATACCAATGATCAAACTAAAAGTCAATTATTAACCAATAATTAAACAAGTTAACAACCAAACTTTAGCTAAATAATGATAAGACTGTGCTTTAAAACTAAGAAATAATCAAAACTTGTATTAAAATTAAGCACAAGCTTAAGTCATAACAATAAAAGTTAAGAATTCAAGTATCCTTTAGCAAAAGTTAAAGAAAACTACTCACTACACATGTTTAAAAACTAAAATAAAGATTTCAGAAAACAATAAAGAAAGAGAAAACATAAAACGACGTAAAAGTAAAAACTATTGAACTCTTGATAATTGATGATTGATTCTCTTTCTTTGGTGCTTCAGCCTTTTATTTACAGGCAAAACAAGTTGTAGAATCCTTCTAAACTTCCTAAATTAAAGTAGGAAAAGAATTCTTCTTAATCGGGAAATCCTTCGCAGCATTGGAGTTCAAATTGCACGGCCAATTAAAATCCTCTTTGGTGAGATGCACTGCCATGCATTCTTCCCCAAGGAAGTGCATGGCCAAGCATATTTCTAGGCAATAAAACACATGGCCAAGTAAGCTTTCAACTTCCTTCATCCACAGCCAAGCAAAAGTTAACACTCTTAGATGCACGACCACTTGAAAAAGGAAAGTAGAAGTACACGACCAAGCAAGAAAACAAGCTTTCTTGGAAAGTAGAAGTACACGACCAAGCAAGAAAACAAGCTTTCTTATGCATGGCCAATTGATCGTCTACTCAACTTCACGTATCATTTCTAGCATTAATTTCCTTTTTTCATAGTTTTGGCCCAAATCTTTTTTCCTTTTTGTAATTAAGTCTTTTTTCTTACAAATTAAACCTGAAAAGCACCAAAACTTATAATTGGCTTTTAAAACACATAAATCAACATTTAAACTAAAAAATAACCAAAATTAAACCAAATTAACCAATTTAAACACTTAAAAATATACTAAAAATAATATATAATTCACACTTATCAAATATCCCACACTTTAACCTTGCTCGCCCTCGAGCAAATTAGAACAATCCAACTCCTCAAAACAATCAAACTTGAATAAAGAATCATGCATTATTGGCATTTTAACAAAAGCACTTGATAAATTCTCTAAAAAAAATAATCTCAATCAAGACAATATAAGTTAATTTCCTTGAGTGTGTGCAAGACCAAATCATTTTAAGTATTGTGTAAATCAAAACATCAATACAACTACATAGTGAAGTTTAGAATAAATGTATAATTATGTATACAAATGGTTTTGCGCTTGAAAATCTAAAGTCACTATACGCCTCTCCTTTAGCACCTAAACCCGAAGGTCATCTCCACTAAACAACTCAAAATAAACTCAAAATCACATAGGTCTTTCAAAGGTTGTAATGGGGCTAAGGTTATGGTTATCAAATAATGGATATAAGATAGTAAAAAAGAATAGCCACTCTAAGATAAAACAAACTAACAATCCCATTAACTTAATCAATGAATAACTTAGTCAAACTTGCTTAGCTTAGCTTTCATAATCAAAACTCTTTTTTTAGGGAAAATATAACTAAATCATGCCCTTTTAGAAGTCACCAATATTTTTCCTTCCTTATACTACACCACACTTAGATTTTATCATGGATGCTAGCTTTATTCTCAATTGATATATATATATATATATAAGATACTTGAACAATATCAAGGTAGATATAAGGTAATTTTTCACTTGACTTCATCAATAACTCCTGACAAAAATTTTCTCACCACACCCATCAAGAAATTAACTTCATATAAATCCATTTAATCCTAAAGTGGTCAAATCCATAAGGTAAGATAAAAGTTTTTTAGGTTATATGGTTGAAATTTAAGTGTAATAAGAAAATCATTGATGGTACGCATTAAGCATACCCTTTTAGGCTCAAATTGGCTTACAAAGGATAAAATTTTCATAAGGGTAGGAAAAAGGTTTTTAAAAAGCCTAACAAGAAAAATTATTGCCTAGATCATTTTCTAAGTTGTTTGAGTTGCTTATATGCTTCTAAGGGTGATGAGGAAGGTTCTAGTGCTCTAAAATTCCTTACTTCACTATTTTATTGCATTATTTTTTTTCAAGTTCAAAACTGGTCTTAAGTGCTTTCAAAAGAATGGAAACTAACAAATATTTATCAAGTTGAGAATTAGATTACCTAGAGATTTATCAAACAACATATTCACTCTACTTTCAAGTAATGGTCCTAAACATGCATAATCTAGTATTCAAGTTCAACATGTTCATAATTTTGAGGGAAACAGGGTAAACTAAGTTCTCGTGCAAACTAGATGAAAAAGCTAAACTATATAAGTTTTTAATAAGTTTTACAAACTTGCTAACATAAAGGAAACACAAAATATCAACTTTAAACAAAACAAAACACAAAACACAAAATATAAACAAATAAAACATAAAACCGATTTATGAAGTAAATGAAGAAGGTTAGAAATGTTAACTCCCTGAATAAAGTTTACGTTCTACCCCCTCCCCAAAAATTTTGCTATCCACAGTAAATGAAGAAAGATTATACAGATGGAGGCGGTGGTGGTGGTGGATTTTGCCGCCAATACTGCTGCACAAAAGTCTCCACTGTGTTTTTGACATCCAACATAGTGTTCTGTAGTGTGTCCATTCTTCCTTGTAAGGCAATCAAATGAATCTGCTAAGCATCCATCCACATACTCAACTGATTAAAAGGGCCTTCCCATTCAGGTGTTGCTGGGTCATCTACAGGTTGATTGTCAGCTGGTGCAGCTACCGCTTCATTAGGTTCATCGGGTTGCTCATCAAGACGAATGTTGTTTTCCCTTAGATACTCTTCCCGTGTAGACCAATGGCACCATGGCCTAGGAATCAGAATCTTTATTCTCTTCGGCATCTTATTATCAATGCATGGTAGCTCTCCCTCAATTGGATCTCCAATGGTGGGGTGACCTACTGCTTCTACCAAAATTGTAGCAATCCAACCAATGGAGATGCTATTGACATTATCGGGCATTTTTTGTAGTTCCTTAATCTTATTTTCGATGATCAATGATCCATTAATAAAGATGCCATCTACCATACACAGAAGAATCATGGTCTGTAAAACATTTACTGTACTTGTATTCTTTAAATTGTTGTAGACACTCCTTGTCAAAAATCTATAAATAATCCTCAGTGCATGATCTCTTAAAGCATGGACTTACATTTTCCTCCTCTCTATGGCTCAAGTTGCAAAGGATCTCAAATTTGTTCCCAATTATCCTCAGTAGAAACATCGGTCAATTCAACAGGAGCATCTGGTATAAATCCTAGATATTCTGAAAATTGTTTGAAGGTTAATGAATATCCTCTCTTGCAAAGCTTGAATCCAACAGTACCCGTATTATCAGTGTCCCCCTTAAAATAACACTCAAATGAGTATAAGAAATCTCATGCCATGTTGGGGTACACCTTTGGCTTTTTATTGATGAATTGTGTCCACCCAATGCACTGAATTAATGGGAATACCTCATCCCATAAGTTACCAGCAGGAATGTTGAGGAAGAATTTGCTCAAATATGCTGGTTAAACATATGTGCAGACACTGAAATAGTCAAATTTATCCACATTAGCTCGATTAACATAAGATGGAATATGGATACCTAAAGAGCTTGCAACGTCAGGATTTTTGATTCTCTTAGGTGCCACTAAAAATTAAAACATAAATGTGAGTGTAACATGGTAAGCTATAGACTGAAACACAACTTATGTTAAATAAAACTCATGGAGGATAACGATGTATGCATATAAAAGATGAGGGTAGAATGAGATTAATAATGTAAAGCAACATGAGTATATAGCAACTAAGTATGCAGGACAATTGATTAAGAGAATGTCACAATAGATAAGTCGAAATATAACCCAAATTGTATTGATAAAGTCATGTAAATAAGCATGCAAGACATAGGAGAGGTGATGAATCATGAATATTGAACAAAACAATGTCAACAAAAGAGTTATGCATAAGTCAAGATAAAGGGAAAATTCATTGACACATTTTATCGGGCGTGTGGTGTGCGCATGTTTGAGCAACAAATTGAAGATCAAAATGAAGTACTTTTGCCACCAATTTTTACATGAAGCAACTATGGCATGTAAATTAGGTACTCATCAAGAAATAATGTCAAAATAAATTATGATGAAGTAAAAATTTCATGTTGAAAGTGACCTAAAAATGCAAGGTTATAGGCTAGAATCTAAACACATCATGGCATGTAATGGCATTTAAACAAAATTAAAGAGATCAAAGTGAGTATGTACTTACTTGAAAGTGAAGAACCTAATAATTTCGTGCACAAAATATAATGATGTGTGTGAAACGTGAATGCCCAAGGGAAAATATGAAGAAAATGATAAAAAGGAGAGGAATGTAGAGAGGAGAGAAAAACAAATCAAAGGAGCGAGAGAGAGTGGTGGTCGGAGGGGAAATGTGGTGCGTGGCCATGGAAGAGATTTAAAGTGGAGGAGACACGGGAGTGTAGGAAATAAAGAGGAAAGAAAGAAAACAATAAAAATCGTGGGAATTTAAAGAGGAGACAGTACCCTCACATATGGCCACGTATGGGCATAGGCAGAGCCACACGCGGGCGCATATAGGGGTAGGGTGAGAAACACACAGCAGCGCAGATGCAGAGGCCCAACATGTGGGCGCGCATGGGGGCAAGGGGAAAAACACGCGGGTGCACAAACTTCATAGGGCGAGGCAGTCTCTCCACGTGCGGACGTGCAAGGAGACTGGGCATGCTGACCAGTAGGTGTGCAGAGCCTTCTCGACAACCGGGCAATTTCGTGCAATAGTGTGTTTGAAAATTTTCTGCTCCAAATAAAACTGAATTTCATTTTTCAAAAACCTGTGCACTGTATGTGATTTTCAAAACTTTATTTTTCCTTTAAAACTTGATTGTTTCTCTTTAAATTAAAATTCATTTATTTAAAAACCCTTAATTTATGGTCAGTTGTATGTGATCTTAAAAACATTCTATACCATTCCTACTCTAATTCGTGAATCGCAACTACTAAAACACACGAATCAAAAATAAAAAGTGAACTTACTAAAAATAATAAAGAGAGAAGAGAGATGAAGTTCTGAGTTTAAGAGTCCTCAGCTAGACTATCCAAACCGTATTTTAGTAGTCCTGAAGGACCATGGTTGCCTCAGCAACCTCATGATGTCCAATTTGATATGGTTTGAGTCGATGATCGTTCACCTTATATTCACGACCATCTCTTAGATTTTTGATCGTCATAACTCCAAACTCATTGCTTGTCAAGACTTGATATGGTCCACTTGGATTTGAGCTTTCCCGAAAATGATCGAAGATGACTGTTATATAAAAGCACTAACATACTAGGAACAAAGTCTTTTACCTTTAAGCGTTTATCATGCCAACGTTTGGTCTTTTCTTTGTATAGTGCTGCATTATCATAAGACCATTGCCGAATTTCATCAAGTTCATTGAGCTATAATTTTCTCTTTTCTTTTGCATTTCTTAAATCAAAGTTAAGAAATTTCGTAACCCAGTAAGCTTTATGCTCTAGTTTGACAGGAAGATGACATACTTTTCCAAACACTATTCTATAAGAAGACATGCCGATAAGGGTTTGAATGCAGCTTTATAGGCTCACAGAGCCTCATTTAATTTTTGAGACCAATCTTTCCTATAATTACTAACTGTCTTTTCTAGAATTAATTTCAACTCCTTATTAGATACCTCTACTTGCTCATTTTCTTGAGGATGATATGAGGTAGTTAACTTGTGTTTGACTGTGAATTTTCTAAGCAAAGCTCAAAATTGATGGTTGAAAAAATATTTGCCTCCATCACTGATTATAGCTCTTGGTGCTCCAAACCTAGTAAAAATGTTCTTTATAATAAATTCAAGAAAAATTCGGGCATCACAAGTTCTAGTGGCTATGGCTTTGACCCATTTACTAACATAATCCACAGCCACTAAAATATACTCAAAACCAACTGAATTTGGAAATGGTCCCATAAAATCTATACCACAAACATTAAAAAGTTCTACTTCAAACACGTTATTCATAGGCATTTCATCATATTTAGAAATATTACCAACCCGTTGACATTTATCACATATTTCAATAAATGACTTGACATCTTGAAATAAAGTAGGCCAAAAGAAACCTGATTGGAGAACATTTTTTACCATCTGATTAGGTCCATGATGGCCTCCCACTTCTCCTTCATGGCACTATCACATAATATCTTCTTGTTCTATTTCCGGTACACATCGTCTAAGCACTTGATCCGAGCAAATCTTGATTAGGTACAGATCATCCCAAAGGTAGTGCTTGGCATCCGCTTTAAGCTATTTCTTTTGTTGCCAAGTAAACTCTTTAGAAAGATAACCGCCTGCAAGAAAATTAGCTATATTAGCATACCGTGGAACTGAATTGTCATAAGTATAAAAAGCAAAAATATGTTCATCAGGAAATAAGTCAAAATTTTCTCCCTTTTCAATGCTAGCATGATCTAAGCTAGATAGATGGTCAGCTATGAAATTCTTAGCTCCTTTCTTATCCTTTATCTCAACCTCAAATTCTTGGAGTAGTAAAACCCATCGATTAAGCCTCGGTTTGGATTTCTTCTTAGCAAAAAGGTTCCTCAATGCAGCATGATCTAACCACATAATAAGCTTGGAACCCAAAAGAGAAGATCTAAATTTTTTAAAAGAAAATACTATTGCCAAAAGTAACTTGAGCTCCGATGAGTGTATGGCTTGCATAATAAATGGTATAGAAAATCTTCTCCTTCTGCTGTCCCAAAACTGCTCCTACTGTATAATCACTAGCATCACACGTAATTTCAAAGGGTAAACTCCAATCCGGTGATGCTATGACTGGTGCACTTACTAACTTTTACTTTAACAAATTAAAAGCTTGCAAACACTCAACATCAAAGTTAAATGCAGCATCCTTAAGCAATAAGTTAGAAAGTGGTTTAGATATTTTAGAAAAATCCTTAATAAACCGATAATAAAATCCGACACGACCAAAGAAACTTCTAATACCCTTAACACTAGTTAAAGGAGGTAATTTTTCTATAACATCGACTTTTGCCTTATCTACTTCAATTCATTTTTCACAGATCTTATAGACTAGGACAATTCCTTCTTTAACCATGAAATGATATTTTTTCGAATTTAGAACAAGGTTAGTCTTTCGGCACCTCTTTAAGACCAATTCAAGATTGTTTAGACAAGACTCAAAGTCACAACCATATAATGTGAAATCATCCATAAAGACTTCCATAAATTTTTCAATAAAATCATGAAATATGGCCATCATGCATCTTTGAAATGTGGCAGGGGCATTACATAGACCAAAGGGCATCCTTCTATATGCAAATGTTCTATAAGGACATGTGAATGTGATCTTTTCTTGGTCTTCCGGGGCTATAGGTATTTACATATACCCCAAATATCCATCTAAGAAATAGTAAAATCTATTTCCTGCCAGTCTTTCTAACATTTGGTCAATAAAAGGTAATGAAAAGTGATATTTTCTAGTGGCATTATTTAATCTCCTATAATCAATGCATACTCTCCATTCCGTTACCATGCGTGTAGAAATTAATTCATTATTCTTATTGGTTATTATAGTCATTCCCCCCATTTTAAGTACACATTGAACCGGACTAACCCAACTACTATAAAAAATGGGATAGATAATACCTGCATCAAGGAGTTTGAGTACCTCATTTTTCACCACTTTTTGCATCGCTGGGTTTAGTCATCTTTGGGATTGTACTATTGGTTTGAAATTATCTTCCATAGGTATCCGGTGCATACAACAACTAGGGCTAATACCTTTCAAGTCGGATGTTGCCCAACCAATTGCTCCTTTATGCTTCTTGGGGACCTCAATGAGCATTTCTTCTTCCAAACCTGTCAATAAAGATAAAATAATTATTGGTTCTGCATTATCCTTTAAAAATACATATTTCAAATGAGATGGAAGTGTTTTAAGTTCAGAATTTTCTCCCTCAGGAGGGGATGGTTCATCCTCCATATTTTCATTGCACTCCTTCTCCAATTCTTGTCATAAGAGAGATGTTTTAAAATCTTATTTACATTGAAGACCATTTCTTCCTCATTGAATCTCAAGGTGACCGTTTGCCCATGAACATTGATCAACGTTCTTGTTGTGTTCAAAAATGGTCTACCTACTATCAATGGTACCTTCCTATCCTCCTCCATATTCATTACTACAAAATCTACTAGAAATATGAAATTTCCTACTTTTACCAACAAATCCTCAATAATACCCTTCGATTTTTTCACCAATCTATCCATCAATTGAAGTGTCATTCGGGTTTCTTTAAGATCTCCTAAGTTCAATTTCCTGCAAATTGAATAAGGCATCAAGTTAATACTAACACCCAAGTCACACAAAGCATGCCCGATAAAATTTCCTCCTAATTCATAAGGCAGGGTAAAACTACCATGATCTTTTAATTTTTCTAGAATTTTGTTCTTTAAAATAGCACTACAATTATCGGATAATTGAACTGTTTCTATGCCTTTTAACTTCTTTTTATTAGTGCAAAGCTCTTTCATGAATTTAGCATATTTAGGCATGTATAATAAAGTTTCAACAAATGGTAAATTTATATGTAGCTTTTTAAACATGTCTAAAAATCTAGTTAATTGTTCATTTTGCTTTTATTTTCTAGCTAGAATAGAAAAAGGTAATTGAGATTCATCAAGCATAGTAGAAATAAGTTTTTCCTTACCTTTATCCTTCTCAACCGTATGAGGCACTTTCTCAATATTTTCAAAATTAGGAAAACTTACCTCCGTTGTTAGTTCCACCCTTCGAGAGGAATTCTTACCAATTTCGGTCTTTTCTAACTCCTTTTCACTTCTTAAGGTGATTGTTTTAGCTGCCTCCTTTGGGTTGCGGTCGACATTGGATGGAAATGTTCCTTGAGTCTAGTTGGATAGTGAGTTAGCAAGTTGCCCCATTTGGTTTTCTAGATTCCTAATAGATGCCTCTTAATTCCTCATCCAAATATCTTGTAATTTCTATCTAGCATCTTGATTAGCCAAGATTGAATTTTAGGAGGCCATAAAATTTGCAATCATCTCTTCTATGTTTGATTTCTTCTTTTGTAGAGGTGGAGGTTGAGACTTTTGAAATCTCAGTGGTTGATGGTATGATTGTGATGGGTATGTAGTTGGGTAATGTGTTTGAGCTTCATTTTGATATGGGGGATGGCTATTCGAAGGTTAATTGTGGTTAAAGGGAGGTCTAGGGTGAGGATTTGAAGTAGTTACTTGATTACCTTCCCTCCATGAAAAATTTGGATGGTTTCTCCATCCTAGGTTGTAAGTGTTACTATAAAGGTTCAAAGCATTCACTTCTTCTACCATTCCTTCAGCATTCTTCATTCTCGGAGATCCTTAAATTCCTATATAAGCATTACCTTCATTAGATAACATGGAAACATTTTAAACTTTAAGTTCATTTATTTCTCTTAAGTGTTCTTTTCTCATTAATTCCATTTGAGCTTTTAACATAGCTATTTCATCTATATTATGAACTTCCTGTTTCTTTTGTGCTGCTTTAAAGGTTGTCCATTGAGCATCATTAGTAGCCATTTCATCAAGAAGTATGAATGCTTCTTCAGGAATTTGGTTTATGAAATTACCATTTAAGGCTGCATCTAACAAAGATCTTGTTGATTGATTAGCAACTGCATAGAAAATATGCATTAGTTGATAGACAGAAAATTCATAATATGGACAGCTTTTTAAAAGTCTCCTAAATCTTTCCCATGCTTCATGAAATGGCTCCTCATAAAATTGCTGGAAATCATTGATTTATTTTCTAATGAGGGCTATTTTAATAGGTGGAAAAAATTTACACAGGAATTTTTCTTGCATTTGCTGCCAAGAATGAATGGATTGATTAGGTAACATTTGTAACCAATCCCTAGCTTTTCCTATGAGGGTAAACAAAAAATGTTTTAGTCTAATTGTATCAGTTGATATATTTAAAATTTGCGCAGTCTCACTAACTTCTAAGAACATATCCAAGTGTTATGCAGGATCCTCTATGTTTGAACCCAAAAATTGGTTTTTTTGTACCATCGTGATGGTAGCAGGTTTAATCTCAAATGGCTGGTGGTGAGGAATTATAATGGTTCTATGTTCTTCATTCCACCTAGGCATAGCATAATCCTTAATGGTCCTAGGTCTAAACCCATTCCAGGGAGCTTGATTTGGTACGTCTTGCTCCTTGATCCTAGGCGGTGGTGGATCATTCATAGGTGGTTCTATTTCTGGGTCATACATATTGTCTCTTAGCCTTCTAATCCTATGGAATGCCCTTTTAATCTCAGGATCTATAGGTAGAATAGGGTTGTTTCTCACCATAAACCAATAACACCTGAGAAAATTCAAACAAAAATCAGAAAGATAGATGAGGAAGAGAAGAAAAACACACAAAAATCTACTTTAAAATTAAAATAAACAAATGCCAATGTGTTCCCCGGCAATGGTGCCAAAAACTTGATCGATGTCTAGCAAATGTACTAGATCGGCTAGTAATATAGGAAAATATAATTATGACCCTCTAATATTGAATCCAAGGAAAATCTGTGTTTGTATGAATGATTTTGAGTTTTAAAACAGAATTTGTGTGTAAAAGATAGAAGAGAAATCCCAAAGTTATGATGTTGAAGTTTAAAAACTAAAAATGAAACTTTAAAACTGAAAATAAAGTAAAACAGGCTGAAACAATTTGAAATAAAAACAAGTAATCAAATGAGGTAAAAATCAATATTTAAAAGCAACTTTCACTAAAGGACTATCCATCTTAACCAATATTATTATGACTTAATTAAAAGAGAAATACAAGTGATTATGAAGAATTCAGATAAATAAAACCAAATAACTTAACTTAAGATTATCATTCCAAGCATTAAATTTCTCTTATTAAGAACAATCCAACACTTAGCATAAAGATCTGAATTAAATCTCCGAGATGTCTATTAAATTCTTTTTCAAATAAATTTAACTTTCATCTATTCTTAGTTACACGTTTCTTAATCTTAACTTACCTTAATTAAGACAAAACTATATCTAATGAAGAATATAATCATGCATTAACCTAAGTAATTTAACCTAAGAACTTGCATATCAATGATCAAACTAAAAGTCAATTATTAACCAATAATTAAACAAGTTAACAACCAAACTTTAGCTAAATAATGATAAGACTGTGCTTTAGAACTAAGAAATAATCAAAACTTGTATTAAAATTAAGCACAAGCTTAAGTCATAACAATAAAAGTTAAGGATTCAAGTATCCTTTAGCAAAAATTAAAGAAAAATACACATTATGCATGTTTAAAAACTAAAACAAAGCTTTCAGAAAATAATAAAGAAAGAGAAAACAGAAAACGACGTAAAAGTAAAAACTATTGACCTCTTGATAATTGATGATTGATTCTCTTTATTTGGTGCTTCAGCCTTCTATTTACAGGCAAAACAAGTTGTAGAATCCTTCTAAACTTCCTAAATTAAAGTAGGAAAAGAATTCTTCTTAATCGGGAAATCCTTCGCAGCATTGGAGTTCAAATTGCACGGCCAATTAAAATCCTCTTTGGTGAGATGCACTACCATGCATTCTTCCCCAAGGAAGTGCATGGCCAAGCATACTTCTAGGCAATAAAACACACAGCCAAGTAAGCTTTTAACTTCCTTCATCCAAGGCCAAGCAAAAGTTAACACTCCTAGATGCACGACCACTTTAAAAAGGAAAGTAGAAGTACACGACTAAGTAAGAAAACAAGCTTTCTTATGCATGGCCAATTGATCTTCTACTCAACTTCACGTATCTTTTCTAGCATTAATTTCTTCTTTTCACAGTTTTGGCCCCAAATCTTCTTGCCTTTTTGCAATTAAGTCTTTTTTCTTATAAATTAAACCTGAAAAGCACCAAAACTTATAATTAGCTTTTAAAACACATAAATCAACATTTAAACTAAAAATTAACCAAAATTAAACCAAATTAACCAACTTAACCACTCAAAAACATACTAAAAATAATATATAATTCACACTTATCACATACCCCTTCCTTATAGACCATTTTGAAGATTCTCAAGGTATATGGTAGCAAAATTCATATAAGGAAATTCAAATTTTAATTCTACTCCCCCTAAAACTAACTGAAGGATATTTATAGATACAATAGCTAATAGCTCTACTTTTGTTTTCCTAGCTCAAAAGTAAAATAGTAATTAAAAACAGAAAACTAACAGCTAGTATTTATGGTATCGTTATCCAGCTGAGTACAATACTTAATCAGATTCCTTATCTTATAGATAAGATAAGATAAAAAGCAATCTCATAACTCTATAGAATATCGGCACAACATGGATGCCACTTTATCTCTAGCCTCAATTATTCATACCCAAGCTAACAATATGGGTGACATATCACTCTATTATTTCTCTTTGATTCGGACATCCCAATTTAATTTGTCATCTTCTTTCAGGACTATCTTTATTTGTTTTTTAAGGTGTCTTTCATAATTGTCTACCACCATCTTCTAAGTTTTGAAGGTTTTAAACTTAATATCCAGGCTAGGACTCATTTCCTTTAGCCTTAGAAGTAATTCATCTGTTTTTTATTTACCACAAATATTTATTAAAGTTTCTTATGACAAGGAAGATCTCTGTACTAGATAGTATAAAAAATTCTAAGGATATATTATTCTTAACAAAGAATAACTCCTTCTAGCACAAACTTAAGAAACTTAATCTAAAGCAATTGGTTAATAGCCTTGGTTTCTTCTAGTTTTAAAAACTAATTATCAACCTTTTGGGGTTTCATAAGTCTTTATGCTAAAATAGGATGCAAAGCCCTTAATTGATAAAAAATAATGAACTTTACCATTCTTTTCATACTCTATAATTGTACTAAAGATCTTAAATAAAGCAATCTTGGTTACATCTTTTACCATATTTATTGCAATATGTATTATCCCTAGAAGTAATGAATGCATAGAAATAACTTCAAAGTCAACTTTGATTATTTTCGCTATTCCCATTCTAATGAAATAGATACTTTCCATTATTCTTTCTACACTTAACCTTAATGTTGGTTTTTCATATGAATGCCAATGCAAAGGGTGCGACCAAAAACACTCTTGTAGTAAGTGATGTATCGCATCAACTATTTTTTTTAATGGTATACTTAACAACTCCAGGAAGTAGTTGAGTAAATTTACTAAGAAGTCTCTTTCTTTCTAAGACTTGTAAATGGAAATCTTCTTTTTCTACTAGGTAAAAGCCAAGCTACTCTTCTAGTTTTATGATGTAAGATACAGCTTCATCCATAAAATGTTCAAGTTGTTAAAAGTCTTCTTTTATGAGTCCTTCTAATAAACTTGCACATAAACTAGATCCATCATTTGATAAACCAAGAATTATGATACTTTATGAAAAATACTAGGTTTAGTTTGTCAAATTATTGATCATAATTTTTGTTACAAAATTCATTTTAAGAATCTACAAATTGCTGCTAAAATGGTGGTTGACTAGCTCTTTCAAACTCGTTGCCAACTTCTTAGGGAATTCTGAGGCAAAATGTCCAAGTCGCTTACACAACCAACATATATCATCTCTTAATTCATTTTCTCTTTGTCCCAATGGGACTAGGGCTTTTCTCTCCTTCCCTTTCTTGTTTGGTTTATAAAGACATTCCCTCTTGGAATGCCCCTTCCTCTTGTATAACCAACTTATTTTGTTTATAATGGTAAGATCTATCTAAAAGACTATAAAGTTCATATGAAAAAAAGTTGACAATCACATTTTATCTGGAAGGAATATATTCAAAATCAAACTTGCAATAACTAAACCATTATTGCAACTTTAAAAGTCTAGTTTGCCTAGCTTCTTTAAAGTTTATTTTCATAAACCTTTTTGCATAGGTTGAATTTATTCTAAGAGTAAACTTTTTTAGTGCTAAGAAAATGAAAAAAAAACTTTAATACCATTTTTTACAGCTAAAGTTTCTCTTTCATGGATTAGATAAGTCAGTTCTACCTCTTTGAAACTTTTGAACCAATACTTCCAAATAGGTTTTTTATTCATTTGTTTTTTTAACTACACCCTAACTCCTATCTAATACATTTATCTTTAAAACTAACTCATTTGCATTAGAAGATTAATTCAAATAAGCCAAAATTTTCATTCTTACCCTTACCTAAATTACAACTTGTGTCTTTATCATCCTAATACCAAGGATTTTTATTAGATGTTTTGTTAGCTATTCTTCCTAGGTATTTGGATATATCTTTCACGAATTTTTTGGGACTAGTATAATTAGCAAGTCCATAAAATCTTTGTACTTGCTTTTTATCTTCCAATTTATCTTAGAATGAGTTATTTTTTCAAAGATGTGGCTTTGTAGCCAAAAGTTTACCTTTTTGCAATTTCAATCCCTAAAAATAAGATGGAATCATGTCTTCCTTTTAAAAGACATCAGTCACTTGTTTAAGGCGACCGATTTGCTCTTCTTCGGTGTTATTGAAAACCAGTACATTCGCTATACATACCACATAAAACTTCTTTACTGCTTTAAATGCATTATTCATTTTGCATTGAAATATGGCTAAGGTATTTTTCAATTCAAATGGCATAACCAGCCATTTATACATTCCTTGAGGAGCATTTAACATTGTTAAATGTATTAAGCTTTCCTCTATTTTTACTAGCCAATAAACATTTTTCAAGCCAAATTTAGAAAAAAATGGAAAGTTGTTTAAAACTTACTCAATCTGTGACATCTCCTACAGTAGGGATCGTATAGTCATTATTTTTGGTTTCTTGATTTACCTAATGATAGTCTATAACCATCAATATTTTTCTTACACCTTTTCTATATGGTTGATTACCATAGAAGTTAGACTAGCATGTGAGCTAACATTATTCCTTATTAAACCCCTTTTTAAGTAATTTAGGAATCAATTTGTGAAATTCCTTAATCATTTATTCTGTATAAGTTATGTTTCTAGTCCTAATGATTTATTGGAATCTTTTAGTTCTAACTTGGCAGCCATACCATTTAGATTCCATAATTTTAGTAGATTTTTATTAAACTTGTCCACCAATTTGACCAAAAACTTATCCTATTATTTATGTGATAAATGCTCTAGATTTTTCTATTTCATTATGTATTCTAAAGCATAACTCATCTTATCAATCTTTATTTACATCGTGAGAATCAGATAACTGATCTACCAAAGTTTTAGCACGTTGTGCTTGCACTCTAAAAGCTGCTTCACAAAGCATAGGTCCAAAAAAAATCAGAAATCCTATCTGGGTAAAAACTAAATCTCAATTTATGTTTGGAACTATAAAGGATTTAAATTTGCATTCCTGCAAGAGAAATGTAAGTTTCATCCTGGGCAAAAGATAATTTTTTCTTTACTCTCGTAAAAACAAATTTCCTAGAATGATATCTACATCGAATTCTAGAAATAATAAATATTGTCAATGATAAATTTCTTTCAACCAATTATAACAAATACTTGTTTAGCTTGGTTTTTAACTAGGTTTACTTAGCATTTTGCCATTTTTATCATTATAGGTTTGGCTAATAGTTGCCACTATTCATCAGACAATGCATTTTACTCATTATTGATCTTGTGATAATTAATGCATCTATAGAGTAATCATAATGGCCTAAAAATTTAAATGTTACCTCAATGTATGTACTTAAACCTGCCTTGTCAAGGCTAAAAGCCTTTTCTAAATAGACTGGGATAGAAGAATCTCTTTCCATATTTTTTCAAAATGAATAGAATGTTGTTAGGAGATTTTTTGTCTCTTTTACAACCTTAAGAATTAGTGTTAATGCCTTATGGCTTTTACATCTTTTTGACTTTCATCATCATCTACATAAATAGATGGGTAAACCCATAAGTAGCCCTTTATACTTGTTAACAAAAATCATTCAAGTACCTAAACTCCATTCCAACCATATAGCCACCCGAACCCCTAGAATATGATATAAATAAATACACAATCATAGTAAACCAAAATTAGAGTAGCACGTGACCTATAAATGCATCTGACATGGCAAATGACTTTATATTATGGTGACACATGTCAGCTGGTGTTGTTTTTAAATTTACAAACAGAAAAATCCATTGATTTTTCGTCTTTAACTTTTATTATTAAAAAAATCTCCTGCTAACCTTGGGTTGCTAAAAATAGAAGCAACATTAGGAAATAGGTCTATGAAAATCAACAATTCGGGAAAAAATGGAAATTTACATCAAAATCTAATTAAGCTTAGTATCCAAAATAAATTCATTACAACAAATGAATTAAACTCACAAATTGAAAGTGCTCAGTTATTCTACAAATTCAACAAAAGCATCAAAGCACATGTAGGCACTTGCATTGCCCTATTTCACAAAGCAAGAAACCAAATGCCACAAATAAAAAAATTTGACACACATATCAACTATAAGTCTCAAAAGCAACAAAAGTATCAAAAAGTCCATAAAGTTGATAGATAGCAAATGTATTTAAGGTGGAATCTTCCACTGACATTTGCTTATAATCACTACTTAGAGCATTATCCTCTCATTCTTGACCTTTAGAAGCATAAATATAAGCATCCTAGCCCTATCAACCCAAGTACTACCCTATATATTGTACCACTTGCTACACAAGCTTCATCAATTTTTTTAAGAAAAAAATTAATCAATTTTTATGAAAATATCCATGTGATGAATATTTTGTATTAGGATCTTAATAGGAAGGATGTATTAGATCCAAACAAAATGACTACTAACATCAATTCACAAGCTCTAAGCTACATTGTCTAGTCTCAAGCTTCTCTTTAGAAAACCCATGTTTTAGATCAAATCCATTACAATAAATTTCCACAACATAAGAACTACTTAGTGCACTCAATGTCAAATACTTCCATAAATTCTGCTAAACCTTAAAATACACTAAAAATCGTAAAAATAAAAACATAGCACAGTACTCCAAACGAAAGCCAAAAAAGAAATCTAAATCAAGAAAACTAAAGCAATTAAATCATAATTGTATATCCTACTTCACGAAAAAAAAACATTAACAAAATCGAAGATCAAGTAGCTATAAATAACAAACTCAAACCTAAATTTACGAAAACAGAGATAATCAATGAAATTTAACATATAAAGACAACATGGATATAGTAATAAAAAAAGCATCCATCGTCCTCAAATAATAGAAAAGTGAAATAAAGAGATCAAATCAGAACTTCGATAAGGATCCGACTTTATAGAAATCGATCCTAACCCAAAAACACTAAAATCCAAAACTTAAAAATTGATTTCCAAAAAATAAAAAAAAAGAAATTAACAGCCACCCAGAGTGAGAAGATAAAATGTATACTGATCGATGTAGAAAATTTTGGGAAAGAAAAAGAAGAAGAAAATATCAAAATGACGTCATTAGTAGGAGGCAGAGGATCAAACAAAAGAGAGAGAAAAGGGCGATGCTAGATCCATTTTTATAGGTTATATGTACAAGGGTTTTAGATTTCTCTTTTGGTTAGATAATAAGAGTGAGAGTGGGAATAGCAATTTGGGTGAATTAAGGCAGCGAGTGAGAGTGAGATCGAGAGAAAGACCTAGATTGAGAGTGAGATTAAAAGAAAGAGGGCGAGATTGAGACATCGAAAGAGTTATTAGTGAAGGAGGATGAGAAAAAGAGGATAACTGTGTTGGTTATTGGTGGAGAAGGATAAGAAAAAAGGATTTAAGGGAGAAGAACATTTTTAGGGATTTTGCAATTTGTTTACTGTTTAGGGAGAAAAAGGTTGAATA
This sequence comes from Excoecaria agallocha, assembly GCA_037975025.1. NCBI lineage: Eukaryota > Viridiplantae > Streptophyta > Magnoliopsida > Malpighiales > Euphorbiaceae > Excoecaria > Excoecaria agallocha. The sequence goes on from CM075811.1 coordinate 30,532,561, forward strand.
CCAGAGGTTAACGCTCTGTTAATGGCGTACACTGTATGCATTTTTTCATGTCAGATTTTAGGTTTATTTATAGCATAATTTACCTATTCAGGTGTTTATATGGTCGGCAATGAAGTTTAGGTACCCAAATGTTTTTTGTTGAAAAGTTCGGGGGTTACTTGTGGGTTTACCCTAAATAGATAAACTAAAGTCTTTATAACCTATTATTTTCTTATTATGTATAGATGATTGACTTTCCTTATTTCTTAAAGATATTCTTGACAAAAGAAAATACTAATCTATTAGGCATTTGATCAACAATCCTAAGATTCCTCATAGATTCTTCTAATTGGAAAAATATATTTCTTCCCCTTTATGTTATTTAAAAAGAGTTTATTGGTCTATAATGCTTGATTAGTTCTATGATAATCCAACTTTTGAGCCAACATAGTTTTACGTGATTTATTTCTTTCCCATAGACCTGTTTAATAGTTGTTTACCCTTTCTTTGAACAGTTTTGTTATTTTAGAAATATTTTTCACTCTAGTGTTTATTGTATTCACTAATTTGAAAACTATCCTAGTGTGGTATGAAAAATTCTTAGCCTGGATATTCATTTTATTCATTTTTAAAAGCTTAATTCTCAAAGTTACTAATTTACCTTTATATTTATCACTCAAAGACATTAAATAGTTTAGATAGGTTTGAAACCAGATTAGACCATTTGTTAGATCAGTCAACATTCATGATATTAGCTAATATTTAAATTCTTTCCATCTTTTGTCTAGGAAAGCTGCTATCATAGTACTATCTACTAGTAAATTGAACTGCAGGATTAAACAAGCCCTATGTGAATATATTTATACTCACCTTTGGATTTGCTAACCATTTCCCTTATTTTAGCTAGATTGATTAAGGATACATCTAGTGCTTCTAGCCCAACTAAAAGCCATAAGTTGTTGACTCATACTGGGAGACATTTACAATTGATTTAAAGTTGAACCTAAAGTTACTATAAATGTTGTTGATGTTTATATTGGGCAGTTTCCATTCTAAAAAACCCTTAAATGGGTCTTTATACTGGGAGTATTGTCCAATAGGACTAACTCTTCATCTATGGCAACTTATACTTCATTCATCATAAATATTTGAGTTGTTCATAAATTATATTCATCTTTATCAGTTTTGTATTCAAAAACTACTTCATAGATTAAATTTATTACAGAGACTATATTAGAAAAGTCTTCCTCATTTATAGGTTCATAGACTAGATTTTTATTTTTGGAAAACATTTTTCTCAAATTTTATTTTTGTTTATTTTTGTGAGGATAAAAATCAACTTTGTGAGCCACATATCTAACAACATAAACATCTATTCAAATGCTTTTCTTTAGGGCATTTAGGTTCTCTCTTATATTTTCTTTTGAACATTTTTATTCTATTTTTGTCGCTAAAGTTAGTCCTTTTTTATAAGTTAAAAGGTCTATTTAGCCTTTTTCTTTCATTTTTCCTATTTTCTGATATTTTGTTTTCTTGTATCCTTTAAATTTCTTTCTCCTAGAAGAATATCCCATTCTTTTTTGGTTTTCATCTTCAGAAGCACATCCATATCTTCCTAGATATTCAACTGAAGAACAACACCTCTTATTTAAATAAAGATGACATTTTCATCTGGCCTTTCTTAAAGCTAAGTGTATGCCTTTCTCATGGCTTATTTTACTGCACGTATCTTTGTTCCTAGGACATCTACTACCATTAAAGGTTTTATCATCTATAAGTGTTATAGTTTTATTGACCAAACCTAAGAATTTCTAAAGTCTTAAGCCAAACTATTATTTAAATTTACAATTTTTTTAGGATATAAAATATAAAAAACCATTTTATCTTTTCTTAATTTTTCTATAGTTTTTTCTGGATTTTTGCTAGCCACCTTAAGTTTTTTCAATTTGTGCTCTCGCTTGACTGTACTAAGCTTTTGGTGAATTTTCAATAGCGCCATTTATTATGATAATGTTTAAGGACTCTGTTCACTTCATCCTGTATTTCTTTGAATAGATTCAAGCCCAAAGAATTATTAGAGTTTGAAACTTTTATGGATCATATATGTTAGGAAAGTTTTCAACCATCACAAAACTCTTTAAAGCCTTTTTATCCTATAAGGACCAAGTTTAAAAGCCTTTAACTCAATTCTATGCTCTAGATGAAATAAAGTTAAAGTTTAGGGACCAAACAGATATTAGATTTAAAGTTTGAGGATTATTCATGTAAAAACACTTATCACTTTAAACTTTTACCGATAATAGCTAATATGAAGGACTTTTTGAGTATAAGCTTTAAAGATGAAGGAGTTTCGGGTGAAGAAATATAGTTGAGGGGCTATTTAGATGTGAAATGAAATATTAAGAACTATAGTTTGGCCTACCTTTTTTAATCGAAAAAGGTATAAAAATATCCCTTATGATTTCTACATGTATTAAAATGCTTTTTCATTTATTTTAGAGAAAAAAAATGCCATTAATGTAATGGAAATTAATACAAAAAAATACCCGTATAAGTAACGTTTGTCAACTTTGATATCGAAGCTAAGGCGATGCTGACATAGCACTAAAGTGATACTCACTTATGGCAAAGTATGCCATGTCAGTGTCATATTTTACCAAGTCAATAAATAAATTCTTAATAGGTAAAACTAGAAAAATATAAAGAAATAGCCAGTTTTACTATATGTCTGTGTCACCTTAGTGCCATGTCAATGCTAGAGTTGACGAAAATTACTTACAATGACATTTTGTACCAATTTACATTACATTAGAAGCATTTTTGCTCCAAAAATAAATGAAATATGCATTTTAGTACCCTAAAGAAAATGTATGGGGCATTTTTGTACCTTTTTCTTTTTTCAAATTTTTTCATTATTTGGGTTAATAGTTTATCCATAATTTTAGATACAGTGAAAGTGCATGCAAATTTTACTTGTTAGATTAAAAATCCAATGGGGTGAGATTTATGCACACCAATACACTAAAAATAATAATCTTCATACAATAGTCCTATAATTTTAATGCATAGAGATACGCACCACATGATGAACTCTCTTTAAATAGATATCCTTAATTTTTTTAATAATGTTTATTGGCAATCTTACAAACCAGTTATGTAATTACCTCAACACCGGGTTAGTCATGAATAATATTTTTCGATAGTGAATAGTATTTTCAGGCTGGAAAGTACACCCGGAGATAAAAATATTTTATTGGATTATCAAAAAATATTGGTCACGGGTAGTTCGGAGTTGAAATTTGAACTGAATTTGAGGTCAAATAGGCCTCCAAAATTCAAAAGCATGGAAAACAAAGTAATTAGGGTTTAGGGTAATAGTTGACCAAAAATTTGATCGGACCATTAAAAATAGCAAAGAAAGCCTGAAAATTATCAAAAATTATATATATGCCTAAAATAATGTGTAGAATATTTTGGTAAAAAAAGTGAATTTTTCAATAACGCCAATAATTTTGAATCGGACCGATTTAATTAAATCGGATCGAGAATGAACTCTGATTGGGCTAAAATTTTAGATACAACCTATTTTTAATGTACTAAGAATGATGGAATTAAATTTGAGATGATTTGGTATTGGAAAGTGAAATAATTTAATTAAGGCCGATTATTGGATAATTTTTGGGCTTAAACTAAAAATAGCTTAATTCCAAATAAAAGCCCAGCCCAAAGCCCACTAATAGAGCATATAAAAGGCAGAATCTCTAGCAAAATCCAGCAACTTCTATCAGCACCTTCACCTCTTTTTATGGCCAAACCATTCTTATAATAGTTTCTCTCTCATCTCTTTTATTTTTCTCCCAAATCACCTTAAATAAAAGCATAGGATAGTATTTTTAGCCTCTCTAAATCACCCTAGCAGCCTTTGGTCTTGGATTAAAGGAAAGGAAGCAAGAGAAATCAAGAGATTAAGTTTAGGTGTCAATTTGAGGTAAGTTAAATCCTTGGTTTTAATTTGGTTTTTAGGTGCCTACTACTAGTTTTGGGTGCTTAAAGTTTATTTTTGCTATCATTTTAAGCATTTGAGATCAAAATCATAGGGTTTATATTGATATTATATTCGGCCAATGAAGGATTTCAATAGGAAGAACATATTTTCAAGGCCAAAGGCAAAGAAAAGGAAGCTCAGACAAGGCAAAGAAAAGGAAGCTTAGGCAAGGAAAAGCACAAGAAAAAGGTTAGTGGCTAAATAATCCTTTTATTTCTCTATTAATTGTATGATTTTTCTTTAGGTTTATTAAGAAAAATTTAATATAATTGGGTATACTTGAAATTAATATAATAATAGTGAAATTAGATCTTAATTATGCATATTAGGAAGCTTAAATAAATTTAAAAGCATATGTATAGTATACTTTATGTTATGACCGAATGATGATCCAAGGGAAAACAATGTGTTTTTAAGTTATTTTGATGAATTTAAGTCTTATAATTATAATAGGAATGAAATTTGATGTCTATGAATTTTTGTACAATTTATAGGAATTAAATGAATATTTTTGAGATAAATTTTAGTTAGGTATAAAAGTGATAATGTGAAATTAATGTGAATTATTGCATAATTTGATGATAAAGTGGTGAATTATTATAAAATAATTCACAGACTATGCAAAAGAGACTGAAAAGGTTTACTAGAAAATTAATGTATTGAAAAGTATTAAAAATAGTGAAAAATTGAATAATAAATTGAAATTAAGTGAATTTATGCCCTTAGAAATAGTCAGGCAGTAAAATCTAGCTCAAAATATAATTGGCTGGCAATAGAAATATCTGTACCATGGTGCAAGTCATGCCGACTTGCTTTGCTATGGTAAGATCTTTGATCTTCATAGTATCCGTCATACATACTTTCATATGTTTTGTGAGGAATGATCTTTTGGGATTATTTCTCAGTCTCCTGTAGCCCTGTGGGGTCTACATCCTGTATATTCAGTCTGAAAGTTTCTGTCGAATCTGTACTAGGGGTATAATGAAAAGAAAATATTAAAAATATAAAAAGAAAGCTAAAGTTGAAGATAATAGGGAAAAAGGACCAAAATGAAAAGAAATAAAAAAGTTTAGGAGCAAAATGGCAATTTTTCCAACTGATAGATTTCATAAGTAAAAGTGATAAGAAAATGATTAATAAAGGTAAAATGGTAATTTGGTCAACCAACGGTCTAAAAAGTCAACTTTTAAAAAATTAAGAGGCTAAAATGTAATTTTACATGAAAAAGTCAAAATAAGATTTAAATGGTAAATTGTAAGCCTATTAATAAAATAAAAGGAGAAAATAAGAAAAAATGGTATTTTGGTAAATAATGAATAAAAAGGGTATTTTTGAAATAAATTAAAAGTTTAAGGACTAAATTGGAAAGTTATGTAAAGTTTGGATATTAAATGGAAAAATATGTTTGTAGTAGTGTAACATGCTTTTGAATGAGAAAAATTGATAAATTTAGCGTAATAGGAAATTATGCATGTTAGGAAAAATATTATGATTGTTAGTTACCATTGGGCATGGTTAATGCTCAGCACGTATGATTGACTGCATGCAGGTACTGAAGATTTGGAGCAATAAGGTACACAAGAATGAAGGATATCATAAGAAAATAGAATTGCTAGTTTTGTATTTGGCATGTATAATATTCATGGTTGTGTTAAGAATTGATTTGTAAAAGTACAATTTTGTATATGAGTGAGAATAATGAACTGTATATGCTTATATGGAAACTATGTATTCTATTGTGCTAGAGAATGTATGGATGAATTATGTATATTATTGTGCCTCAAAGAGGTTGTGGTAATTGTCTACTTTTCAGGAGGCTAGTTAAGAATATTGTCATTATATTGCCGAATTTTTGAAAAATAAATAGTAAAATTGGACAGTTATAGGTCAGCGGCAAATAGAAATTATATTTTGAATTTGAAGTTAGTAACCCTAAGAATAAAAGAAATGCTTGTTGTAATAGAGATTAAAAAAAATTTCCAACCAATTGCTTAAGTTGATAAGATTGTTACAGTAAAGGTGTTACATTTTGTGGTATCAGAACAGTGGTTTAGACGGTTCTAAGATCAGAGTGGGACTAAGTGAATGACTTGTCTGTATATACATGCCAATTGTTAGTAAAAGGGTGTTATGGAAATCTAATGTGTACTTGCTCATTTCTATTTTATAGTTAAAAGATGTCTTCTGATCATGATAGATAGGTGAGGGATGGAGAGAGTGAGGTATCAATAGGTACTGGACAGCAGGAGGCTCCTCAGCGGCAGGCTTCCTCTCCATAAATGGCACCTCTGCCTCCACAACTGGACTTCCTTAACCTTATGGCCGATTACATTCAGCAACAGCTGCAAGCAGGTCAGGCTCAATCCTCGCAGATAGTTGCTCAGGTACAACCAGCTCCACTTAGAAGGAAACCCATTTTGGAGCAGTTAAAAAGGCTTGGGGTTGAAGATTTTTCTGAAAGAGATCCTCTGACACCAACATAGGCAGAATATTGGTTGTTTAAAATAAAAAGACTATTTGAAATTACAAACAGTTTAGTAGAGGAAAAACTGGAGGGTATAGCTGCTTTGATACATGGACCAACATTTGTTTAGTGTGACTCTGTTAGGAGACATACCCCAGTGGATTAGTTTACTTAGGGATTTTTTGTTAATCATTTTGAGCTTTAGTATATTGGGTCTGAGTATAAATTGGCAATGCAAGATGCCTTTTGGAGGCTTAGATAGGGTAATAAGTCAGTGGCAGAGTATTAGTGTGAGTTTGAGCGCCTCAATGCCTACCTTGATGAGAGTCAATCTACAAATAAAAAGCTATGACAAAGATTTGAGAAAAGACTGCATCCTTAGCTTAGACAGATAATAGGAACCCAGCAGTACCCTACCTTGAGAGCTATGGTTGAAGCAGCCATTAAATTGGAGACTATCCAGGCTAAGCAGGCTGAGAGACAGTCTAGGTTCCAGCAAAAGAGGAAGCAGGGACAGTCCAATGGAAAGGGAGCTTAGGGTAAGAAGGCAAAGGGATCCTCAGCACTTTAGGGCCATCCTCCAGTTCCAACAGGTCGAGGACAAGGTAATGCATCATGGAGTAGAGCTCCAGCTACCTGAGCAGCCATTACTCCTTGGGACAGAGACAGTGGAACAACTGCAGCCTGTGACCATTGTGGTAAATTCCATCATGGGGAGTGTAGATTTTTGACTGGAGCATGCTTTAGGTGTGGGTCTAGAGATCATCAGATCAGAGACTGTCCAGCATTACAAACTGCTTCAGTTGCTTCTCCAACATGAGGTAGTGGGTCCTCTGCACTGAAAGATCGTGGTAGGGGAGCTGCCCCCATCACTTCAGCTTCTAGGCCAGTTGGGCAGTCATTGCAGGGATATAGGCGAGCTGCAAGCCAGACATATGCTGTTAGAGCCAGAGAGGAGGATGATGCTCCAAATGTGATAGTAGGTAAATTTTTTCTATTATCTTATTCAGTTCATGCTTTGATTGATCCTGGTTTGACTCATTCCTATATTAGTACTGCTTTAGCTTGGGATAAAGGGATAAAAGAGGCATGCTTAGACCAAGATATCTTAGTGAGTAATCCTCTATGGCATTGTGTAGTAGTGAATAAAGTGTATAGACAGTGTCCTGTTAGTGCCCAGGGACATGTATTCCTGGCAAATCTGTTTGAGTTACCATTTCACAAGTTCGATGTGATACTAGGGATGGATTGGTTATCCACCCACCAAGCGACTGTTGATTGAAAAAGGAAAAGGGTCATTTTAAAGCTTGAAGATGGTTGAGAGATCACAGTGGTAGGTATGAGGACTGATTTATTCTATGATGTGATATCTGCTACTGCTACTAAGAGATTGATTAGGAAAGGGTGCGTAGCTTACATGTGTTATGCAGTTGAGGCAAAGAAAGATAGTCCAAAGGTGTCAGACGTGCCTAATGTCAGAGAGTTCTAGGATGCGTTCCCTAATGAGTTACCAGGTTTACCACCTGATAGGAAAGTGGAATTCTCTATTGATGTTGCTCCAGGCACCACACCTATCTCCGTTGCTCCTTACAGAATGGCACCTGCAGAGTTGAAAGAATTGAAGATTCAGCTTCAAGAACTGCTTGATAAAGGATTCATCAAATCCAGTATTTCTCCCTGGGGAGCACCAGTCCTAATTGTCAAAAAGAAAGATGGTACACTCAGGTTGTGCATTGATTACAGACAACTGAATAAAGTGACAATAAAGAATAAATACCCCCTTCCTCGCATTGAAGATTGGTTTGATCAGCTGAAGGGTTTTCCAAGATTGACTTGAGATCAGGCTACTACCAAATGGGAGTAAAAGCTACAGATGTGCCTAAAATTGCTTTTCGCACTAGGTATGGCCAGTATGAGTTTTTGGTCATGCCATTTGGACTTACAAATACACCGACCGCCTTCATGAATTTGATGAACAAACATCCCTATCTAGATCAGTTCGTAGTGGCTTTCATCGACGACATTTTGGTATATTCCAAGACACTAGAAGAACATGATAAGCATCTGAGAATTATTCTACAAACTCTAAGAAAAAGGTAACTGTATGCCAAATTTAGCAAATGTGACTTTTGGCTGAATGAAGTCTCTTTCTTAGGTCATGTGATTTCTGTAAAAGGTTTTAAGGTGAATCCTTTAAAGATTGATGCGATTCTTTAGTGGAAGCCACCTAAAATGTGACTAAAGTGAGGAGTTTTTTGGGTTTAGCTGGGCATTACAGGAGATTCATAAAGGGCTTCTCCACTATTATAGTCCCCATGACTCGATGCTATAGAAGCATACCAACTTTTGTATGGACTGATAAATGTCAAGAATGCTTCGAGAAACTCAAAAGTATGTTGACAGAAGCTCTTGGTCTCACTCAAGCTGAGCCAGGTAATGATTTTGTGATCTACAGTGATGCCTCCAGAAATGGTTTAGGGTGTGTTCTGATGCAGGAAGGCAAAGTGATTGCTTATGCCTCCCGATAGCTCAAGACTCATGAGAAAAATTATCCTACTCATGATCTGGAGCTAGCAGCTATTGTTTTTGCATTGAAAATTTAGAGGTCCTATCTGTATGCAGAGAGATGCTATATTTATTCAAATCATAAGAGCTTAAAGTATTTGCTTACTCAAAGAGAGCTTAATCTCAGATAGAGATGCTGGTTGGAGTTGATTAAAGACTATGATTACTTTATCGACTACCATCCAGGGAAAGTCAATGTGGTAGTTGATGCACTTAGCAGGGAATTCATGTCAGGTAATGTAAATATTTTCAAATGAATCTGTATAAGTGATTAATAAGTGTAATTGATTAGTAGTATTGTTTGTAGCTCTTCGGGTTATGAATGTTAGTTTGAGTCTGGCATCAGATGGAGTTTTATTAGCTGAAATGTAAGTAAAGCCTAACTTTATGCATCAAGTGAAGATAGCCCAAAAAGAAGACGACCGACTAAAAACTATCATAAATAAGTTAAAGGATAGAAGTGAAGGAGACTATTCTTTGAATGATGATGAAAGCCTTTGCTATAAGAAAAGACTCTGTGTTTCGAATCAGAAGAAACTAAAGAAGAACATCCTTACCAAAGTACACCATAGTAGCTATGTCATACATCCTGGAGGTAACAAGATGTACCAGAATTTGAAATCTTATTATTGGTGGCTAGGTATAAAGCAGGATATGATAGAATTTGTGAGCAAATGTCTGATATATCAGCAAGTAAAGGCTGAGCACCAGGTTCATTCAGGATTAATTTATCCTATTTTGATACTTGAGGGAACATGGGACAGAGTAACTATGGATTTTGTCACAATATTACATGTTACTCAGAGGAAGCATGATGCTATATGGGTGATTATTGATGGACTCACCAAATTTGCTCTTTTCTTGCTAGTTCGGATGGATTATCCTTTAATCAGGCTGGAAAAAATCTACATTAATGAGATAGTGAGACTACATAGAGTGCCATCATCCGTCATTTCTAATAGGGATCCCAGATTTACTTTTCATTTCTAGAAAAGTCTACAAGAAGCTCTGGGTACGAGGCTCCATTTTAGCACAACATTTCACCCCCAGACAGATGGCTAGTTAGAGAGGGTGATTCAAATTCTAGAAGATATGCTACGATGCTGTGTACTTGAGTTTGGTAATAGTTGGGAAAAGTATCTATCTCTTATAGAATTTTCCTACAATAACAGCTACCTATCTAGTATAAAGATGGCTCATTTTATGGCTTTATATGGAAGAAAATGCAAGACTCCTCTATGTTGGACCGAATTAAGTGAAAAGAAACTGGTAGGATCTGACTTAATTCGTGATTCAAAAGAGAAGGTACGGATCATTAAAGATAGACTGAAAGAAGCCATGGATTTCCAGAAATCATATACAAATCTTAAGAGGAAAGACATAAAATTCCAAATCAGAGACAGTGTTTCTGAAGGTATCTTCATGGAAGAAAATTAATAGATTTGGCAAAAAGGGGAAGTTACGTTTGAGATTTATTGGCCCTTATGAGATACTTCAGTGAGTGGGTCTTGTAGCTTATTGATTGAAGCTACCTTCAAAGTTAGAGAAGATGCACTATGTGTTTTATGTATCCATGCTCAGAAGGTACAGATCTGACCTTAGCCATGTGATCACACCAGCAGAAATTCAAGTGCAAACTTACATGACCTATGAAGAAAGACAAGTGAAGATCCTAGCTAAGGAGATTAAACAGCTAAGAAATTAACAGATTCTACTAGTGAAAGTGATTTGGCATCATCACAACGTGGAAAAGGCTACATGGGAGCCCGAGGCAACAATAAGACATCAATATCCTCTACTCTTTGATCCAGGTAAATTTTGAGGATGAAATTTCTTTTAGTAAGGGAGAATTATAATGGCCTTAACACCGAATTAGCCGTAAATAGTGTTTCTCATTAGTGAATAGTGCTTCCCGATAGTGAATAGTGCTTCTAGGTTGGAAAGTACACTCGGAGATGGAAAATATTTTATTGGAATATCAAAAAATATTGGTCACGGATAGTTTGGGATTGAAATTTGAAGTGAATTTGAGGTCAAATAGGCCTTCAAAAGTCAAAAACATGAAAAACGAAGCAATTAGGTTTTAGGGTAATAGTTGACCAATGATTTGATCGGATCATGAAAAATATCAAATAAAGTCTAAAAATTATCAAAAATAACATATATGCCTAAAATAATGTGTAGAATTTTTTGGTAACAAAAAGTAAATTTTTCAGTAACATTGGTAATTTTGAATCGGACCGATTTAATTGAATCAGATAGGGAATGAACTCCAATTGGGCTAAAATTTTAGATACAGCCTATTTTAATGTGCTTAGAATGATGAAATTAAATTTGAAATTATTTGGTGTTGGGAAGTGAAAGAATTTAATTAGGGTCGGTTATCGGGTAATTTTCGGGCTTAAACTAAAAATAGCTTTAGCCTAAATAAAAGCCCAGCCTAATGCCCACTAATAGAGCATATAAAAGGCAGAATCTCCAGCAAAATCTAGCAACTTCCATAAGCACCTTCACCCCTTCTTATGGCCAAACCATTCCCACCATAATTTCTCTCTCATCTCTTTCATTTTTCTCTTAAATCACCTTAAATCAAAGCATATGATAGTATTTTCAGCCTCTCTAGACCACCCTAGCAGCCTTTGATCTTGGATTAAAGGAAAGAAAGCAAGAGAAATCAAGAGATTAAGTTTAGGTGTCAATTTGAGGTAATTTAAATTCTTGGTTTTAATTTGGTTTTTAGGTGCCTACTACTAGTTTTGGGTGCCTAGAATTATTTTTGCTATCATTTTAAGAATTTGAGATCAAAATCATAGGGTTTATATTGATATTATATTCGGCCAATGAAGGATTTCAAGAGGAAGAATACATTTCCAAGGCCAAAGGTAAAAAAAAAGGAAGCCTAGGCAAGGAAAAGCACAAAAAAATGTTAGTGGCTAAATAATCCTTTTATTTCCCTATTAATTGTATGATTTTCCTTTAGGTTTATAAAGAAAATTTTAATATAATTGGGTATAATTGAAATTGACATTATAATAGCAAAATTAGACCTTAATTATGCTTACTAGGAAGCTTAAATAAATTTAAAAGCATATGTATGGTATACTTTATGTTATGACCAAATGGTGATCCAAGGAAAAACAATGTGTTTTTTAGTTATTTTGATGAATTTAAGTCTTATAATTATAATAGGAATGAAAATTGATGTCCATGAATTTTTGTAGAATTTATAAGAATTAAATGAATATTTTTGAAATAAATTTTAGTTAGGTATAAAAGTGAAAATGTGAAATTAATGTGAATTATTGTATAATTTGATGATAAATTGGTTAATTATTATAAAATAATTCACAAACTGTGCAAAAGAGATTGAAAAGATTGACTAAAAATTTAATGTATTGAAAAGTATTGAAAAGAGTGAAAATTGAATAATAAATTGAAATTAAGTGAATTTATGCCCTTAGAAATAGTCAAGCAGTAAAATCTAGCTCAGAATATAAATTGTTGGCCATAGAGATATCTGTATCGCAGTGCAAGTCATGGCGACTTGCTTTGCTATGGTACGATATTTGATCTCCATAATATCTATCATACGTACTGTCATATGTTTTATGAGAAATGATTTTTTGGGATTATTTCTCAGTGTGCTATCGTCCTGTGGGGTACACCTCCTATATATCTGATCTAAAAGTTTCTACCAGGTCTTTACTAGGGGCATAATGATAAGAAAATGTTAAAAGTGTAAAAAAGAAAGCTAAAGTTGAAGATAATAGTGAAAAATGACCAAAATGAAAAGAAATAAAAAAGTTTAGGGGCAAAATGGCAATTTCCCCAAATAATAGATTGCATAAGTAAAAGTGATAAGAAAATGATTAATAAAGGTAAAATGGTACTTTGGTCAACCAACGGTCTAAAAAGTCAACTTTTGAAAAATTAAGAGACTAAAATGTAATTTTACATGAAAAAGTCAAAACAAGGTTTAAATGATAAATTGTAAGCCTATTAATAGAATAAAAAGGAGAAAATAAGAAAATAAATGGCATTTTGGTAAATAATGAATAAAAAGGGTATTTTTGAAATAAATTGAAAAATTATGTAAAGTTTGGATATTAAATGGAAAAATATGTTTATAGTAGTGTAACATACTTTTGAATGAGAAAATTTGATAAATTTAGCATAATAGAAAATTATGCATGTTAGGAAAAATATTATGATTGTTAATCACCACTGGGCACGTAGGATACTCAGCATGTAGGATTAACTGCATGCAGGTACTGAAGATTTGGAGCAATAAAGTACACAGAAATGAAGGATATCAGAAGAAAATAGAATTGCTAGTTTTGTATTTGGCATGTATAATATTCATGGTTGTTTTAAGAATTGATTTGTAAAAGTATAGTTTTGTATATGAGTGAGAATAGTGGATTGTATATGCTTATATGGATACTATGTATTCTGTTGTACAGGAGAATGTATGGATGAATTATGTATATTGTTGTGCCTTGGAGAGGTTGTGATAATTGTCTGCTTTTTTGAGGATTAGTTTAGAATATAACTATTATATTGCCGAATTTTTGAAAAATGAATAGTAAAATTAGACAGTTATAGGTCAACGACAAAAAGAAGTTATGTTTTGAATGTGAAGTTAGTAACCCTAAGAATAAAAGAAATGGTTGTTGCAATAGAGATTGAAAAAAAATTTCAAACCAATTGCTTAAGCCGATAACAGTAAGGGTGTTACAAGTTAACTAAAGGTATATTAGCTTGTTGCATAATTTAGACACTTTCATTTTAATGTATAGTAATCGGATCTGATCATTGGTGGGTTTTGGATATGTAAAATTGAAGACTTTTATGAAAGAGATTTTTTTATTATCTCACATACATATGATCAATCAATGTACAAGGGATTTTATACATTAATTTCTACGACTAATTTGGAAGTATAACTTAATTACACAATTAACTAAAGAAATAAATCATATATTCAACACTCCTCTTAAGTGGGTATAAAAATATTAGATGTGCCCAACTTGAAAACTAAGGTGTGAAAGGCTCAACTATTAAGTCTTTTTTTTAAAAAAAAACATCAACTAACTACCTTTATGGCTTCATATGAACTAAGCTTAAGACATCATTAGTTAATATTTCTTTGACAAAGTGTCGATCAATCTTGAAGTGTTTCGTCTAGTCATGTTCATTGGATTATGAGTAATACTAATTGTAGCTTTGTTAGCACAATACAAGGATAACTTGTCTTTTCTAGCCAACTTCAACTCTGCTAGCAACTTCTGTAGCCATAAAAGCTCATAGACACCTTAAGTCATAGCTTTATATACTCTGCTTTTGCACTTGATCTAGCAATCACACTCTGTTTCTTACTTTTTCAAATGACCAAGTTACCCCTTGTGAAAATGAAAGTATATTCACTTAATTTATTGAAAAATATATAAGTATTTATACAAGTATACTAGAGCTAAAATAGGAAAGAATAATCCCTAAAATGACCAAGTTACCCCTTGTGAAAGTGAAAGTGCAGATATCGTAACATTTCTCCTCAAGTTGGAGCATATATATTGATCATACCCAGCTTGTTACAAATGTAATCAATCCAATTTCCATATAACGCTTTAGTGAATACATCAGCTAATTGGCTCCCTCTTTTGACATGTGGAGTTGAGATTGATCAATCTTTTAGCTTTTTCGAAGCAAAATAACATACGACTTTTATATATTTGGTTCTCTCATGAAACACAGGATTATTTGCAATATAAATAGTTGCTTGGGTTTCACACCGTAAGTTCATTGGTTTAGACTGAACAAATCCAATCTCCCCAAGCAAATGACATAGCCATATAAGTTCATAGGTAGTTTATGCCATATCTCTATATTTGGATTCTACACTTAATCGATATAAAACACTTTATTTCTTACTCTTTCAAAAAATAAGATTATTCTTAAAAAAGACACAATAATCGGTGATAGAATGCCTATCTAAAATATCTCCTATATAGTCTGCAAAGACTTTCTTAATTTCCACACCTTCCCTGACTCTCTCTGAGCAACAAAACCAGGTGGTTACTCCATGTAAACTTTTTCACTCAAATCCCCATACAAGAATGCATTCTTCACATCAAGTTGATGAAGTGCCCAATTGTAATTGGCAGTTAAGGAGATAAATAGTCGAACATAAGAAATTTTCGCAACTGGAGAAAAGGTCTCTAAATAATCCATTCTATATATCTGTGTATATCATTTAGCAACCAATTAAGCTTTCAATCAAGCAATAGAACCATCGGGATTTATTTTAATAGGAAACACCTACTTAGAGCTAATGGCCTTTTTCTATGAGGGCAAAGGCATAAGATCCCAAGTATAATTCTACTCTAATGCCATCATCTCTTCTTTCATTGCAACTTGCCAACCATCATGAGCTAATGCTTTAGTAAGGGATGTTGGAACAGTAATAGAGTCTAAGAAAGTTATAAAAAAAACTTAGAGAAGGGAGATAAAGCATAGTAAGACATAAAAAAAGAAGCAAGGTAAGTACATGTGCATTTACCTTTGTGAAGAGCAACAAGAAGGTCCAGACTAGCATCTGGTAGTGATGGAGGATGTGAAGATGAAGCAGAAGGTGTCTTAATAGAATGGTGCATATGTTAAGAATAAACTTGATGAATAACAAGTCGAGATGGTAAAGATACTACCTGTTGACTAACAATATAAATAAGAAAATAGTTCCTTGACTCACTAGAGTGTGAAGGAGAGGACAGAGAGGAACCAAAGAAAGGTGTATGCTAAAAAAATGTAACATCATCAGATATCAAATAACGACCCGAAGAAGGAGAGTAACAAGGATACCTCTTTTGATCATGAAAGTATCCCAGAAAGGCACACTTAAAAGATTTAGGATCTAGTTTTAAAACCTGAGGTCGTATGTCTTGAACAAAATAAGTACACCAAAAAATTCAAGGAGTAAGATGAAATAGTGTAGATGAGCGAAAAGAAAAGAATACAAAATCCGATCATCAAGAATAGAAGATGGCATTTTGTTGATTAGAAAACAAGCAGTGGAAACATCATCTACCTAAAAAACTTTAGGAACCTGCATGTGGAACATTAGCGCCCGGGCAACTTCTAATAAGTGATAGTTTTTTCGCTCAGGTAAGGTAAGTACATGTGCGTTTACCCAAGAAACAAGTTAAGTACATATACGCTTACCTTTGTGAAAAGCAATAAGAATGTCAAGGCTAGCATCTGGTAGTGATGGAGGATCTGAAGATGAAGTAGAAGGTGTCTTAATAGAATAGTGCATACTGTAACACCCATATCACTTAACTGTATAACCAGCACTGTTCCGACCAGTCATAAGCCGAAATTTTTTTTCCACCACACATATGCTTATAATTCATTATTTCTTTTCTTATACTCTTAAAGTTTCTAAAAGGTTTTGTCGATGACCAATCACGGTCCAAATCACTATGCACCTAATAAAATTTTAGCAATATACCGCCTGTATATTATATTAGCTCCTTGAAAAGCAGACAATTACACAGCCTCTCTGAGGCACCACAATATCAATATCAATTATCATACACTCAATTATGTATCATTCCATTCATATCCTACCCTATGTCACATTCCTATTTCCATTACATACACATCATTCATAATCACCTATATATCACTTATCACTCAATTCATTAAATACACTACAAACCATTTAATAATACAGCTCCAAAATGCAAATTTATATTTACATGTCCAAGTGCAATATTTACATATATACATGCCAAAATGCCTATTGCTAAAATATTCAAAAGAAGTCTTGCAGCATGTACTCTTGCTCCCACTACTGTATACCTGCATGCAGTAATAACTATGTGCTGAGCACTAAACATGCCCAGTGGTGACTAATAATCAAAACATTTTCTATAAGCTTAATTTAATCGGTTAAATATATATAATTATTAACTTAACCCCTTTTTAGTAAAAACACACAAAATTTATTGGCTTATTCTTATAGTCATCATTTAAATCTTATTTGCAATATTGGCCATTTACTACTTGCTTTTTGTTTAGCTTTTCAATTTAGCTTAAAACTTTATTTTCCTTTCAATTTCACCCTTTTTATCGCGTAGCTACTAATTTACACTTATTAAGCTTATTTTTAGTTTTTAAGCCAATAATTGATGTACATTACATCAATTTACACCTGTTTTGTCATTTTTAAGCAAAATTACGTTTTAGTCTCTGTGGGCTATAAAACTTCATTTTTAAGCAGTTTAGCCATCAATTGACTATTTTACCCTTATTTACGAAATTTTTAATTAATTTATTCATTATCTACACTTTTTGGAAAAAATTACCATTTTACCGCTGAATTTTTATTTTCTTTCCATTTAGTCATTTTTCTTCATCACTTGTCACATTTTACTTTCTTTTCACATATTTAACATTTTTCTGTTATTATACCCCTAATACAAACCTGACAAAAATCCTCAGATCGGATACACGGGATATGGGCCCCATTTGGCCACCACTGATAGAGAAATGACCCCCCAGGAACCAGTTCTCATAAAACACATATCAAATACAAATACACTTACTCTTATGCACTGAGGCTATAAAGATCAGTGATCCAACCCATAACAAATCAAGTAGCCATGACTTGCACCGCAGTACAGATGTCCCCTGTGGCCAGCCAATTATATCCTGACCTAGTTTTTACTGCCCGACTATTCCTAAGGGCATAGTTATGTTTACTTTTATTTAAATTCGGTTATTTTACTTACTTCATTAACCTTTTTAATTTTAGAAAAATTCATCGGTTAATTTTTCATTTCTTTTTAACCGACTGCGAATTAATTTCATATTAATTCACTATCTTTTACTTATTTATTGAATTATTTCTTAACAATTCAATATATATTCACTTTTATTTTTCAAAAATATTCTAATAATTCACCTAAAATCTACAAAAAAATTATATGCACAGCATTTTGCATTTATTACCATTTTCCACTCATTTTATGAATTATTTCACAATAATTCATTAATTTCACTATGTACAAACACAATTATGAAACTTAAAAATTCTCAATTTAATTCCATAAATGCCTTAAAAATTCATAGGCCTCAAATATTATATTTAGAATCATGTCAGGCTATTATTTATTAATTTCATGCAAAAATCACTCGATTTTCACTTAAGGGAATTTTAGCCACCCTAACTAAGTAACCTTAAAAAATTTTCTACTTCACTTTAAGTATTCTAATAACATTCATCAAGGTTCAATTTCATTTCTCTAATCTTATTTGCAATAATTAATCAATTTAACTTAATTTTTCCTAATTACGTAAAGGAAAATAAAGTCAATTCATAAAAAATGTAAGGATTTCTTAGCCACTTACATTTTTTTCTTGCTTTTGATTGCCTAAGCTTCCTTTTCATTGCCCTTGCCCTTAACAACCCTTTCTTCTTCTTCTTCACCTACCATGGCCGAATTTCTTAGCTTAATAAACTCTATTTTTTGTCCTCAAATGCATAAATTAAGCTCATAGCTGAATTCTACACATCAAAAATTATAGAAAAACACTTAAACATCAATTTAAATCAATAATTTTTCCAAGGTTTACCTTAAATCCCTAGACTTTGTAACCTTGTTTTCTTTGCTTCCTTTGCTTAAATCCAATGTTAGAGGCTTAATTAGTAATCTAGAGGGATGAAATTATAACTCTTATGTTGGGATTCAAGAAAGATTTGGAGTGAAAATGAAAAAAAATCAAAGGGAGAGGGAAAGAGAGAGTGGTTACAAAGTCTAGGGATTTAAGGTAAATCCAATTGAGTTAAAAGGCTCATTTTAGGCCATTTAAAGCTCAATTTAATTTCTCTCACTTTCTTATTTCAAATCACCCTAAAAATAATTCTATCACTCTTACCACATCGAAAATAGGTAGTATACAAATTTTTGGCTCAATCGAAGTCCATTATCGATCCGATTCAAACTTATCGGTCCGATTTGACAACTGCCAGTATAACCGAAAAATTTAATTCTCATTACCAAAATATTCTACATAAAATTTAAGGAAGGCATGTAAAATCTGGCAATTTTCAGAGTTTGTTTACTATTTTTAAAAATTCACACAAAATCAAGTCACCTTCCTTACCAAGGAAATTGACTCGCTACATTTTTCGTATTTTTGACTTTTGGAGGTTCATTTGACCTTGGTTTCACTTCAAATTTCAATCTCGGACTTACTATGACCAATACTTTCTGATGGTCCCATAAAATATTTTTCACTTCCGAATGTACTTTTCGGCCTGAAAAGCACTATTCACTATCGGAAAGTACTGTTTACGACTGGCGCGGTGTTGAGGCCATTACATATACGTTGAGAATAAACTTGACGTATAACAAGTCGAGATGGTGAAGATACTACATTTTCACTAACAATATAAATAAGAAAATAGTTCCCTGAATCACTAGAGTGCGAAGAAGAGGACACAGAGGAACCAAAGAAAGGTGTATGCTAAAAAAATGTAGCATCAGCAGATATCAAATAATGACCCAAAGAAAGAGAGTAACAAGGATACCCCTTTCGATCACAAGAGTATCCCAGAAAGGCACACTTGAAAGATTTAGGATCTAGTTTTGAAACCTGAGGTCACATGTCTTGAACAAAATAAGTCCACCTAAAAATTTGAGGAGCAAGATGAAATAATATAGACGAGGAAAAAGAAAAGAATATAGAATCTGATCATCAAGAACAGAAGATGGCATTTTATTGATTAGAAAATAAGCAGTGGAAACTACATCTACCCAAAAAACTTTAGGAACCTACATATGGAACATTAGTGCCCAGGCAACTTCTAATAAGTGATAGTTTTTCCGCTCAGCTCTACCATTTTGCTAAGGGGTAACAATATAAAAAGACTAATGAATAATACCATGCTGAGAGAGATAAGATTTAAAAGAATGTAAAACATATTATTTAGCATTATCACTTCTCAAAATACAGATGGATTTGTTGAATTGAGTTTTAATTTCAGCATGAAAAGTAAAAAATATAGTGAATAACTTTAATCAAGATTTCATAGGATAAAACCAAGTAATCAGAGAATAATCATTAATAAATGTCACAAAATAAAGAAAACCAAGTTTGGATGTAACAGAATATGGACATCATACATCAGTATTAACCAAGTAAAAAAAAGATTCAACATATTTATTTGGTCTAGGAGAATAAGATACTCTATGGTGTTTAGCAAATTGCAAGCTTCACACTCTAAAGCATATTCCCATTTAAGATTAGGACATGACTTTTGTAAAATAGGAAGAGGAGGATGACCAAAATGATAATAAAGTTGCAAAAGAGAAAATGAGCTTTTATAAGCAATGGATTGAGGTACTGGTTCAGAAGTTGATTAAAGAGCATAAAGCCATTCACCAGACACCATTTTCCAAGAATCCGTTTCATTCCAAGATCCTAAAAAATGAAATAATTGGGATAGAAAATAGCACAACAGTTAAGAGTTTGGGTAATTTGGCTAAGAAATAACAAGTTAAAGGGAAATGATGATAAACATAAAACATATGATAATGGGAGAGATTTTGTTAGGTTTGTTATCCTATGCCTAATTACAAAAGTAGTAGATCCATTGGCTAAAGTAACACAAGGTAGATTAGCAGTAGACTTGAAAAAAAGAGAACACTTATGTTGCCAATCATATGATCAGTAGCACCCGAGTCAATAACCCAACTATGAGATGAGGTGGAAAGACATGTAGTAGGGTTACCTGTATTAGCCAAAGCTGATATCCCAGAAGATAACTGATGAGAATCATAAGTGGCAGTTAAATGAGCATACTCATTTGCTAAAATGGTGACAGAAGGTGAGACGACTGTGGAATCAGCAGGATACCATCCTGAGTAGATACATTTGCAAACTTTTTATTATTCATCTGACCTGAGTTCTTGGAGGGTTTCCTATGCAATTTCTAGCAATTCTTTTTAATGTGCCCTCAACTCCATAGTAATGACATGTACAAGGTTACCACTATTCTCAGCAACAGAACCACTACTATTTCCACCTTTACCTCCGCGATTACTATTCGAAACATTACTAACCAATGCCATTGTATCATTGAGCACTATACCATAAGGCAGATCATCATCTTTACAAACTCAAAGTAAACGAGCATAAACTTTAGTAAAAGAAAGAAGAGACTCACTAGTTAATAATTGTGCGCATGCCACATCATATTTGGAACCCACCCCTGCTAAGACACGTTGTACCATAATTTGCTTCTCTTATTATTGCATTTATTTTATGTCAGCAATAATAGGAAACATAGCTCGCTTTTCTTCAAAGGTTTGTTTCACTTCAGTATAATATTGGAATAAGCAGCGACCTTTTTATTATGCTCGGTAAATATTTAACAATAAGTCATAAACACAAGATATATCGTGTTTGCAAGCATACAAAAATTCCAGATATTCCCATTATTCTTTGATACTATCATAATGATTCACAACATCATCAACATCAGAATCTAAAGTATTTTGAATTTGATGAAATAACTTATAATCCTTTATTAACCATTGCTTTCTAGCAATACCATCATCCTTAGGTGGTGGGTTGTTAGTTAAATAATCCTTCAAATCTACACTAGTCACAAATCTACGAACGATTCTTTTTCATTATGCATAATTGTTACTTCCAGTCAACTTTCGATCAGTAATTTTGGACAAACCCAATATAATTTCAGTAATAGTTTTCTTATCACTACTCTTGTCCATTCAGAACAGTTTCAAAATAGCTAAAGAATAAAGGCAACAGATAATAAAGATGCAACAGACACTGGAATCCCAACCCGAATGAATACCCAACCTTCTTAACAAATATCTAACCTTCTCAACTAATTACCCAAAAGAAAAAATTGGATAAAAAATAAATCTTGGCATAGAGTTCTAGGAGAATCAAACACCAATCAACAAAGGAAATCACCTCATAAAGACCTAAATTCTGATCATAAATGACCAAACAATGCTGGAGATGAAGTTGGAGGTCCAACGGGCAAGCCACATGCTCTCACTCGCTAGTGTATGAGGAAGGGTGCTGAATTTTGAGCAGCACATGAGGTCCACTCATCGCTCCAATAGTCATCGAAAAATGTAGAGGTCGGACTGGCAAACCTCCTTATGGTGGCGATGAGAAAGAAGATCAGTCACAGACAGGTGACCAAAAGAAATCACGTTACTGACTCTTAAATAAGAAACTCAAAAACTCGACTAGGCTTTGATATCATGTGAAAGTGAGAGTATATTCACTTAATTCTATTGGAAAATATATAGGTATTTATGCAAGTATACTAGAGCTAAAA
This sequence comes from Excoecaria agallocha, assembly GCA_037975025.1. Classification (NCBI taxonomy): domain Eukaryota; kingdom Viridiplantae; phylum Streptophyta; class Magnoliopsida; order Malpighiales; family Euphorbiaceae; genus Excoecaria; species Excoecaria agallocha. Next base: position 30,554,998 of record CM075811.1, read on the forward strand.
TAGAAAAAAAAAATCCCTAAAATTAAGCTATTTTATTGTTATACAATAATTGCACAGATATCGTAAAACCTCTCATAAAGTGTGCAATAATTAGAGGTGGATCATCTATCATTTAGGGATCTAGCCCAATCTAAATCTGTAAAGGCTTCAATTCCAAGATGACCATTGAGCTTACATATGAGATTCCCTAGGATCATGCATAAACCAACTCACAAATGTGTTGCGCGTTGAACCCCATAGACATCCATTTTGCTCTTGAAAACCCGCTTTTAGGGCTCAAGATCGAAGGAGGTTCGTTAAACTCGTGAAAGCCAATCACTTCATAATAAATAGGGATTCAACCAATATGCGATGCACTCGGGCCACCAAAAGGCATGAAACAGCGTACAATAGTATCCCTATCCATTTACTAACGATCAACTTAAGAGGCATCTTCTAAGCATCACAAGGCGTAATTTCAGGAGTCGCCACCCTAAATATTGGAAAAGTGATTTTTTTAATACCTTGTGATACCAAAACTAGAAAGGGTTAGAATGTCACTCCTATTTATACCCTTGGTTAATGTTATATAAATGAGTTTAATTATCAATATATTTCATCTCTTTTCACATGAAAATTATTATGCATAAAAATAAAGCGCATTCAATCACGTTGGAAAGCGGTAAAACATTTATGGAAAGTTTGTAAAAAAATATGGCATTGAAAGCATTAAAAAAATAAGAACCAAGTAAAGATAAAAATCAAGCATAAATCGAGGAATTAATTAAGTTCATTTAAATGAGGACATTGGTTCTCGTATGCATATTTACCAAAAGATGATATTTTTGGTGTATTATAGATTAAAAAAATGGGTTAATTGATCCCTTGTGGCTTTAGAAAAAAAAATCGTGTTAGTTGATCAATTTAGAGTAGAAATTATTCTATAAGCTTTTAGTTTATCGTTCAAAAATCTATTTATTTGCGATACATAAATAAATGCATGAAAAACAATGATACAGATAAACATGCATAAGTCAGGGATATTGATTAAATTGGAAACATTTGTTCCCTCATGCATATTGATTTTTGAAATAAAATAAGATATTGTCCATTTTATGAGAAAAATTTAATTAATTGAGTAGAAAGTATTTTAAGTGTTATTTTTAATTAAAGCGTGTAAAAATAATTTTTTTTACTAATTATTACATATTTTTGAAAAATAAAAGGAAAATTAAATACAAGCCCAGAATAATAACAAATAAGACAATAAATCCTACGCTACCATTTTTTGCCATATTTTTCGACTCAATTCGGATGAAAGTTTTTGCACATAAAAAATGATAGGAAAACGTAATTAGTCAGTAATGATAAAAACGATAATAAATATAAAATAATAATATTAAGGATAATATTAAATAATAATAATACTTAAATGTTATTAAAACAATAAGAATATCGATAATAATAATAATATTTACAATAATAAAATTAACACGAATTAATAATAATAATAATAATAATAACCAAATAATTAAAAATATTAAAATTAATGATAAAAAGATTAATATTAATAAAACAACAACAATAATAACGATGATGATGATGATGATGATGATGATGATGATGATGATGATGATGATGATGATAATAATAATAATAAGAGAAATAAATAAGAAAATAAAATAAAAATACTTATTGAAAGAATTTTGGCCAAAGCACAAAAGGACAAAATAAAAGAGTGAGGCATGAGTGCAGAGACGAAGTGGAGGGGAGTGATCACAGGCTCATCCCAAAGACAAGCAAGTCATGGGCATACAAATGAGGGAATGTCATGGCTCAATCCATGCAAATCAAGCCCAAGCCTAAGAGTCACGATCAGATTCTTAGATACGTCACGAGCTGGGCCCGTGAAACATCAAAACTTTACCATCAACTTTAGAACGATGCCATGAACGAGAACTCTAAACTCAAGACTGATTTCTAAGGCTAAATTCACATAAAACACACCCAAAATTCACTTAATCATATATAATACTCAAGTAAAAACCAAGCACCCAAATCAATGTGTTTTTAAAGATTAAATTTAGAGATAGAAATTGCATTCTAGAGAGAGAAAGTCACAATAAAAAGAATGAAAATAAGCTCAAACTTCACAAATAGACACACACTCACGAGTAAAAGAAGAAAATATTCATGGAAAACACTAGATACATAAGATTGATACATCATACACAAGAATTAAAAGACACTTTAAAAATAAAATATATACAAAACACAAAAAATAGAGTTTAGAACTTTAACAGGGATTAAGTAAATGGCTATTTAACTTAGTAAATGAATAGTCTTTTTTATTACCTTCATTATCATTGTGATTAAAGCTAGTAAAATCAGCTTTATGTGCTCTTTTCCTTCTTCTCTTCTTTGTGTCCAAGCTCTTTTCTTTTAAAAGACCAATATCTCCAAGTTTTTTTTTTCAAAATCCAGTCTCTTTTTTTCTATAAAACCACCTTCTTCCTTCCTTTATTAACCGCCTTTTTTTAATCCCGAGAAATATCCCATCCCTTAATTAATTCTAGATTAGGCAAAGCAAATTTTTTGATTGAGAATAATCTTGTGTTTTGCGGGTGAGAGTTAAAAATTTTGCTAAGAAATGACTAGTCATGGTCAGGCCTCACGAGCACTTAAGCCAAAAGCGGGACCCATAAGACTTTAACCTAGAGTCACAGTTTAGGCCATAACAACTAGCCTATCATAGGCTTAGCCATGACAGCCAGCCTATTACGGGCTAGGTTGTGACAACAGGTCTGCCATGGGCTGAGCCATGACCCATAGGCCCTCCATCCCTAAGCCAAAGATCTGTCACGAGCTAAGCCATGACGATTGTCATGGGTTTGGCCCATGACAACAGCCTATGATGAACTCCTGAATGAGCCAGAAGATATGTTTCAAAGGCCCATTTCCCATCATTTGCAAAAATACAAAAACAAGGCTTATAAAAAGTATTTTCTCCTTTCAAAACCTAAATGAAAATAATTTTCTTTTCAAAGACTTAAATGCAAGTATTTTTCATGCTTAACAAAATACCCATGGAAGAGAAAAAAGGCACTACTATTTCCTGACCAATTTAAACATAGTGATATCATCATCAGGTAACCCTGAAGAGGCTAATCCAGCCTCAGTGACTACCGCTGCCTCCAATTTTAGGAAACTAACATACTATGTCTGGTTTGTCAAAATTCAAAATAAAAGATAGAAGATGTGTTCTTGAGGTGGTGAGCTTTCAGTTGCCTTGCACACGTACCACTTGGGTAGTGAGTCTTTGGTTGGGTAGTTACCATTAGATCACCAATGTTTTAACCCTTAACTCAGTTGTCACTGTTAGCTTGTTGACATTTTAACTCTTAATTAGGACATCTGATTAGTGCTAGTTTTTCAACATGCATAATTAGGAAGGATGACATCTAATTTGGGTCCAGCTTGTGGGGGTATGAAATCAGGAAGGAGGATATCTAGTTTGACTCCAGCTTGTCGAGGTATGAAATCAACGGGAAGGACATCTAATTTGGCTCCAGTTTTTTTAGGCATAAAATTAAGAAGAAAGATATCTGATTTGGCTCCAGTTTATTTGATTTGTCATTTAGTAATCTATGCCAAAAGGGCTACCTAAATATTTTTCTAGATTTTGTCTCACCTTGAGGTCATTTAATCAGATAGGTTGCAGTGCTCTTATTGAGTTATACCCAATCCCCTCATTTGCAAACAACTTTTTTTTCAATTTTAAAACTAGCCCAAAGTGTTCAAAGTTTGGAAACTGTATGGTATAGTGAGGGCTTTTATGTAATTCAATAGACAGAGATAAAACATAAACTACCCCCTATTCTGCTCACAATTGAATGAAATGTATATTTCTAAAATTGAGGTCAAACCCATTCACAGTTGAGAATAACCAAGATAAAGTAAAATTTCAAATCAAAAGTAAATTGACAAGAAACAATTATGTCAAAACTTTGGACATCGCTTGGCAAAAAAATAAGCTAAACTTGAGGCATAAGTTGCTTTAATTGTAAATACTTCCTATACTTGAGAAAAGCAAAAACAATGTGGTGGTCTTTATGAATGCATCAGAGAGATAGAGGCCTTTGAATCAGAATTGGCAAAAGAAATAACGCTAGAACAATCATCTCAAAAGGGAGGTGGTGATCCTCAAGTTCACATTCAGGAATAGGAAGTGGTCTTTGAGCCTGAAACTAGAAAAAATGATTGTGTGAGAATCCTAAGATATAACCTAATGATGTAGATTAGACTTAAGGCCCAGGCTATTTTAATGGGGATATTTCCCTGAGATTGATGAAAGAATAGCGCTGCAACAATCACCTTAGATGTGTTAGTGAGGTAGCAACCTTTAAAGTGTTCTTAAGAAAAGGATGGTGCCAAGACTATTTTGAATGCATTCGGGAGGTGACAATCCTCGAACCTATAAATTAAACGAAAATTATGTCACAACTTTGGGCATAACTTGGCAAGATAAATTAAATTAGAAATACTCCCTAAAATTGGGAACAAGATGAATATGTGACCATCTTGAATGCACTAGAGTGGTGATAATCTTCAAACCTGTAGGAGAAAATTAAGTCAGAGTCTTATCAAGATGAACTAAGTTAGGAAGGCTCCCTAAAATTGGCAGAAGGGTGATGTTGTAGTGGTCACCGCATTGACATGAGAAATCCTTAAGTCTCCAAACTTCATACATAGGGACCTGAGCAGATCATCAAAGCAAAGATAATGGAGCCAACTTCCACTCTACCTACAAGGTTATGTACATGGCAACATACATGAAAGTTTTCTTATGTGCGAGAAGACATGTACGAAGCTATATATAAGGCATCCATATGTGTGCAAAAATATATATAAAACTATATACATCAACACTTATGTTAAAAAGCATGTAGAAATGCAAAAAATGCAGGATCACATGTAAATATGTAAATGCAAGCAGAAATGTAGGAATACAAGAAATGTATGCATAAGGAACATGTCTTACACTGTACATGGTTAGGGGACTCCATCTCGAATGTAAGATGGCTGATGACCTATGCACGTCCTCCTAAAAGGCCCTGGTTTTCAGGTAAGCCTCATTTGGTTATCTTATTTAGTTTTTTCTGCTTTGTCTTCTTTCTGAACTCTCTTATTATCTTTAAGGTAGTAATTTGTTGCTGCTGCACCCTGGGTAAAAGAAAGTACAATTCCCTATGGACTGTAGGATATTTATCCTATTGGGTGCTAACCCACGCTATGCTTATACCTTCAATCTCTCTACTCAGAAGTTATGCCCTCTACCTGAAGGATTTATGGTGACTTTTCTTCCTAAAAGACTTAGCCAATATACCGAATGATCGTTGACATACTCATCTTTCCTGATGGCATTATTTTACTGATCTAAATTACTTAAAGATTAACATTAAACTCAAGGGAACTACTCAATTTCTACCATTAGCTTGGCATGTTTACCAATATTCACAACAAGTCGTGTTCACGGCTAAGATTTCTGTCTACCGTCAGATGGCAATCCATATGTTTATTCCTATGTAAGCTATGCAAGAAACATATAAACCTCTCATGATCTCCTCCAAAACTCACCCTGAGGATGCCAATCTTTTTCCAAGCAAGGATGTGTGTTGTGGTACCATGATCTATTTGAACACCACTGCTAGAGCACTTAACACAAAAGTCAAAGCAGTCAAGGTGTATGCCAACAAGCTTCTCATCCCTAAGCATAATGCTTAGAAGTCTAAATGGTTGCTCAGTCTCTTCAAGCTCTCATAAGATAACAGGTGCTTCTTTCTGATGGATCATCCGCTATGAACTTGGTAACCACTAGCGATAAGCCCTCAGGCACTTCTACCGTTCTTTCCCCCCAAGGCTAAAGATGTATTTAGCCTATACCATCATATTTTTAAAGGCTTTAAATAATTTTCATCATCGAACAGGACAAGGATTACTCTCGACTTTCACCAAATTGTGGATAGTACTACCGTTACTACTTCAAAACTTATCCTGACCTTAAAGAAAGCATTTGTTGCACATAATATTGATATCCTTCCAAGGATTTCCTTTTTCAGAGATCTACTTTCAAGTAAGCTTCAAGAAAATTTCATTTAGGTGCCTTCCTTTAAGTTTTTTCCATGCACTACTCTTTTTTTGAGCTTTCTTATTGCTTCAAAGTAAAGTGATCCATATCTGCTAATCTTCTATCAAAGATAAACTCTTTCTTAACATGTCGTATGTTCCATCTGGTGCCCTAAAAATTGGAACGAAATTCCAACCTGGCTTCTACACTCTACTCAGCAGCTTGTCAAAGTACTCACTGTACCCATTCTAGTCTGTACCCCTTTCTTGTAAAACTTGAAGTCACTAAAAGGATGCTTTCCTAACTCCAATACTTTTCCTTGCATCCTGAATTGCAAGTCGACTGCCAAAGGAGAGGCTATATTCTTACTGAAAACCTATCGTTCCTCTGAATACTCATAGTTTCCAGAGATAACACAAAACATTTCTACTTCATCTGGTTCAAGTGGCATAACTTCATCTTTACCGACCCATACTGGATTATATTTATGACATTCATCAGGAACAAACTTCTGAACTCTAAGTGGTAGCTCTTCTTTATGGTGGAAACATCAAAAGAAGCATCTAAACGAAAAGGTGTTGCATTTGTCGCCTGAGAATTTAGCCTCTATAACACCTTTATATATGCAATAAGTTTCTTTTTGTATCTTAATCATATGTTTATACCTAGCTTATATATGCGTTCTTATTTGCATACATCATATAGCAATAACAACAATTATACCCAGATATGTAATGGAAAAATATGGTCTATTCAAACTCGGAGAGTAACAACTTGTTTGCAGCTGACTTCTGTTATCAATCAGCCCTCATAAGTTTTCTTCATTGAATATTTTCTCTTAATCCCTAAATTTTGCCGAGGATACCTTTTTTAGATTTTCGTCCTAGGGAGGCTATATTTTCCTCTTTTTGTTTGGTTATTTTTGTTTTTTTCCTTCTTTTCTCTTTTTTTTCTTTGCCATAGTTTCAGTGCATCACTGCTGCTTAACTCATTGGATCCTTTTAGCCATTGCTAGTAAAAATAGATTATCCTTTCTAATTATAGCGTTTCAGCAGCAAAGGTTTAACCTTAGTTCGAATAACTAGAAGTATTTGATTTGAATGGTTCCTTCCAAAGAGTGGCCATAGACGCTATTTTCAAAAGATTAAGCTGGCCTTTCTCTTCATTTTAAACTTGACCAGGATGTTTTTCTTTGAACTACAGGAGACCATACTTTTCCATTGACCTTGATAGTTAAGCTCTCAAAGCAATTCCTTCATAGTTAAAACTCAATCTTGATTGGTTATGATATGTCTATCTCTAAATGTCACATCATGTCAGGTCCAGGCAAAGACTTCCCTCTTTTATTATTCTATTTTTTCATTAATTTTCTCCATTCTGTTAAGCTATTCTCATTTTAGGAGCCATATTAGATGCAATCAAGGTGTTATTGCTTTTGAAATTAAATAGAGAAGTGTTTATTGAATTAATGGCTTATATAAATGCCATAATCATTGTCATGTATGATGTATTAAAACAAGACATAGAATTTATAAGAAAACTCATATTATCAACATAACTAAAGAAGCATAAGCATATGTTACATTAACAAAAAGTGGCCTATGTTTTTTTTATTACAAGTTCAAGCAGCAAAAGGTCTTTTCACTTTTTAGGCTCTTCACGCTCCGAACTGTGCCCAAGGTTAGTAGTGATATTTACATCATACAATTCTTTAACCCTCTTACCATTATAATTGTATAGATAAAAGCTGGATATTCACATACCCCATGTATCTCGAAACCTATACCATTTGATAAGTTGAATAGAGCTAAGTTCTCATAGAATCACAACTCATTCCTCCCTTTTTTGGTTGGTGTCACCTATTTGAGATTAATGATGCCCTGAATACATCTTTTTAAGGTGCAACAGTAATCGATCTCATGCCCTATTTGCTGATGGTAAGCATAGTACCAATCGGCTTTATATCCTACCTTTCCCATGTCCCTGGCTGGCAAAGATTGTAACTTTCCTTCCTTCACTAAATGTTCAAAATACCATAATAATGGCTTTCCAACATTTAGGCTCTAATGTGAAAAGGCTCTCATCATAGTCTCGGGAATACTACTATAACCACCTCTACGATCGCCTTTACCCCTATACTCCAAACTTCTATACCTTTGTCAATCATCATAGTAACCACCCATTAAACTTATGGATCCATCCCCTGCAGCTAGATATCTTTCATCATTTCGACTAGTGAATAAAGCCTGATGTACCATATTTCCTCTCTCTATAGCTGGTGGGAATCTTATTAGAAAATTTCCTTCACTTTTAGGAGATCTGATATTTTTAGCACTTGATAATTTAGGCTGCAAATTGAAGATAAGAGATACATTTGCTAAAGCACCAGTAATGCCTTTCCTTTCAAGGTTGTTAGCCCACTTGCACATCCTTTTTGCTTCAAAAGAAGCTGTGGAGGCTGTCAGCCTAGTCTTCATTGATGTAATCTCCTTTTCAATATCATCAAGCCTCTTTTCCATACCTAAAAGATGAAGAAGACATAGTTATGAGAAACTAAGCATTTCAGTTCTTTCCATTTTTTTTAGTAGCTGAAGTGAAGTTTGCATTAATGCATCTTCTCAATACAAATATGAGTATGATTTTGAGTTATACTCTATCTGGAATGTTTTACTTTTTAGGGTTTGCATTACCACTGGACCTTCAGTTTATATGGGTGTGAAGTCATATTCCAAGACATATCTCCCTTCTTTCCTCAATTCATCTGGTGAGATAAGCGATGCTTTACCCTTATTATCTGCGGCAGGAAAAATTTTAGGTCTTAGACCCTCAAGTTCATCATCTAACAGAGGTATCCTTATAGCTATCAATCTTTCTTATCTGATGACAAAAATATCAGGATGCAACTTGGTAGATGGCGCTAAAGTGAGCATCAGTTCATCCATTGAGTGCTTAATTCTCCTTTTAAACTCATAAAACCTCCTATCCCATTCCTGAGGATTAGAAATCCCAATCTACGATGAATTGGCCATTTCTATGTGTCATAAAGTTTCTATGGAAATATCATCCCCAAACATATTTCTTACTTTAATTTAGTTTTTGACCGTCTCAGATGAAGCCCGCTAAGAATTCGTTTGTCGGGACCTTTAAACCACCTAAGTGAATCTAAATGGCTAAAAAAATTAAGGGGTTAGAATGATGTATTCAAAGAACGGACATGTTAAACATAGATGATAAATGACACACATTATGATTCATGAATAAAAAATATTATTATGATGTATGGCACGCAGACAAAATACGCACATTTTTATGGCAAAGAGGATTAACATACATGCTTTACATTATTACATTAATTATCATTATTTTTTTGCACACAAAGTGAAATGCATGTTCACACACAATCATGCATATAGGATTTACATGTTTTTAGTTTTCACTTGCATATTAAGTCGTGATTTATACAAGTAGAAATTATACACATAAGATGAGATCACATACATTCGAGAATCTATGCACACAAATTTTACACATTTTAATTAAGCAGAAGTTATACACAAGGTGAGATGTACACAAAATATGCACATTTTGCTAGCTATTATAATTAATTTACAATTAATTAGAAACATATATATGCACATAGAGCATGGACAACCATATGTAAGAGAAAAGAAATGAATGTTTCCAACCTTATCACTTTCGCACAGGAGGTCGTACAGTCTCTTTCCTAAGTAGAATTAGCTCATGGGTTAACAAGAAATCCAATGAACATGTATGGTGCACGGTAGAGAACCGGTAGCATAACCTCTCTTTATTTAATGTGCATGCAAATGGATTTTGGAGATTATGTATTTAAAAAATCCAAATAAACTAAAATACACCAATTGAGGCACGAAAGCCTTTGTTGAGTAAACATCTGAATTTATTGGAATTCATTCAATACATAAAAGCCCAAATCACAAGACAATGTATTATGGCACATGCCTCCTAATGGAAGTATCTATGCCATTACATGAGCTTTAGTCTGATGATACAACTTCAGAGCTACCAAGCATGGTCCCTACCAATAGGTCTAGCTCATCACGAGCATGAAAAACCGATTGGATCACCATTTGATATACCAAAAGGTATGAGACTTGGGCTAGTGTGTCCCTTCCTAACACTTCTCTATATTGAGTGAATGTAGGGTCATGCTTCAGAAATGCATTGAGGCTAAAAGAGGAATGCCTAACATAACTCTAAGGCTCTAGCATGAATGCAATGAAAATTTTTGAAAAGAGATAAAACATATTAATCACTAAACTCATTTTTATGAAATTAACCAAAGGTATTTTCAGAGAAAATTCTTGAAATCCCCAATGAAGTCACCACTATGATGCGTATCGAACCCCTTAGACATCTATTTTGCTCTTGAAAGCTCATATTTAGGGCTTAAAACCAATGAAGGTTTTTAAACTTATGAAAGCCAATCACTTCGTAATGAATAGCGATTCAACCAATATGCAATACACTCGAACCTCCAAAAGGCATGAGGCAGCGTACCAAAGTCACTACAAAAAAAAGTTGATTTTACCGATGGATTTTACCGACGGACTCATATTCCGTAGGTAAAATTAAGATATTACCGATGGATTACCGACCAAATGGACAACTCGTCGGTGAAAAAGATGAATTAGAGAAACGACAATATTTTTTACCGACAATTAATTTTTTGTCGGTATATTGGCAGGAAATGTTGGCGCCAATTATTTGCGACGGTTTAACCGACGATTTATTTCGGCGGTAACTTATTTTCTCATTGTATTGATGTAGCGACCAAATTTTTATCGGTAACACCAATATTTAAAAAAATGCGAAAATTTTGGGCACCTAATATAGCGACGGAATAGTGACGAAAATTTAAGTCGACGAAATTAATTATTGTTACGACGAGTTTCTATCGTCGGTAATTCCGTCGGTAGTCTATTAATAAAATTTTTTTATATTTAATTTTAATAAAAAATTTTATGGTTAAAAATATCACACTTTCGGTTCTCACTCTTTCATTCAAGCCCTAGTCTCACTCAGCATTTCTCTCAGCCACACCAATGTCCCTCGCTGCTGTTAACGAGGTTCCCCCATCGTTATTTCACCACCACCCATTTTGATATCAACTTAGTTGTGCCTGAATGTTTGTTTAATGCTTCTCAGATACTATCTTTGTCTGTAGTTGTTTCTTTCTCCTAACATATCCTCCTTTCAAGGAGAAGAAGAAACAAGAGGAGTGGTGTCTGATTTGTTTAATAACAATCTCAATCTTCACCGAAACCTTCAAATCTCAAGTAATGGCGACTCACAATCTTAGTCGTCTTAAAGCCCAGCGTAATGAGCTCAAATCAAGGGGTACGTTCTCCAAATTTCTCATATTTTTATGAATCTAGGTTTTGTGGTCTTTCATTTGAATTAGATTTTTGGGGTTTCGTTTGGGTGTTTTGTGAATTTGGTAGCTAGGGTTTTGTGCTCTCGATTTTCTTCGTAAATGTGTCAACTTTGGGATGAGTAGTATTGGGATTTAGAATTCGATGATAACAATTGATATATAATGGTATAGCTACCTCGTACTTGCTTTGATCTACAAAAATAGCTGTTGTGCTTAATTATTTCTATTTATTGAACTGGAATTGCGTCAATTAGATAGGATTTTCAATGAGCTGCACTAAATCAGTTTTAATGATTTACTTTCCCAATCTCAGCTTCCACATATTCTGTTAAGAGGGACTTAAGTTTAAGGTTAAGTACTGAGTTTTTTCGTGAGCTTCATGGCCTTCTGTTGCTCGTGAAATATCTATTCTACCCATTTCTTGACTATTTTTCAGTTCCTTCTTGTTGACTGCAGTGCTAAGATTTGGAATTTAATTTTAAACTCTTTTTTGTGGGTTGCAACGAGTTCTGTTACAGTTTAAGTGCACCATTCGCATCAAATTCGCTACCCTTACTCTTCAAGGAATGCCATGGCTACCTTCTCACGTTCTTCATTAGGCAAGATGGGAAACAAAGGTTTCTTCTTTAATTTGTGTTTAGTTAGGATTTAATCACTAACTTTTTTTAACCCGTGTTTTGTGGCTTGGTTTCCGTTTTTATCTGGTTTGTGGGGGCTCTCTCCTTTTTTTTTGTCCTTCTGCTTGGCCTAGTCTTTGTCTCCTTGTGCTTTTATCTTTTTTGGGTGCAACACTTTCTTTTTAGTGAGAGCTGTTTGTTTTTTCTTTTTGGCGAGAGCTATTTGTTTTTTCTCTTTGGCGGGAGCTGTTTGTTTTTTCTTTTTGGTGGGAGCTGTAGGCTGAAGGTTTTGCTCGGCTGGTTTAGAAAGGATGGGTATTTTGGATCTACTTTCAGGTTTGGTTGATTGGGTAGCAATGGTAGGTTTTCAAGTTTTGTTTTTGGCAGTTCAAGGCTTGAAGATCAGAATGATACGGGAGTATGCTGGGTTCTGCTATTTTTTGGCTTCTTCCTGTATCAGATGTTCATGTGTTTTTGGTTCTTATGTTTTTGTACATCTGCAATGCTGGTATCTGATGAGCCTCCAGCTAATTCTATTAAGATAGAATTCATTTATATTAATGTGCTATTATTGATTCTATTAAGATAGAATTCATTTATATTACATGTGCTATTAATTTTTGATATTATTAAAATAACATTCATTTAATGTATACTGCATTTTTCTGAAACTTTTTTTCATACTTGTTAGTGCTTAAACCATGCATGTAATCTTCTGTGATTGTTGCTGTCCTGCTATCAACTACTATTATCACGCTGAAGTGCAGATATTCACCTAATGGTTTGAACCTATAAGTGCATTCCTCTAAATAAGTAACATAAGTCTCATAAGAGTTACTATCTTAATGTGCAATTTATTACACTGAATTTTTTTGATCATTGGTTTTTTGAAAGTTAATTTGAATATGATTCATGCAATCTAGTTACCATATAATCTAATAATATTGGGTCAAGTAATTCTTATTTTAGGGGAATATTGAGTTGTATCATGCACTTCTCACATTTATTCTTTCAGCCTACTCTCATATTGAGTTATCTCTGTTAAACTATAGCAATTACTTTAGAGTGCTGATGAAAAATGAGTTTCACATTCTTAATGTTATTGGTTTTGGATATGAGTTGACCTCTCCTCCTGTCTTTTTTGTATTTAATTTTAAGATTGTTATTTTCCTTTTATTAGTTCTTACCTGGATTGCAAAATGTTCACTAAAATATTCTATGGAAATGCTTGCCTTGACCATATGTGTTCTAATAGAAAATTTTTGGTTGCAGGGGACTAAAAAATATTCCAAGGATGTACATTAAAAAGGTTAATTGCTCAGAATGGGAGCAGATTCCAGTGCCCAAAAGGTGGAGTTTAATGAATTAAGATCCGATAAAGATATGATTGGGACTGTTACTTTTGATTAATAACACCGACAACCGTTTTAAGTTCATCTTTTCCGTATTGACTTATTTGATTTGTTATTATGCAGAAATAGTTTTGTCCGACTCTAGAAGACAAATCCTTTCTTCTTTTGTGCTAGCTATTTTGCAAAACAAATCGTGTGGGACCTTTACAGCAATGGATTGTGCCATAAAGTGGCATGCTAGGGGTCTATGCCATGTGGAAATGTATGTGCATCCTTGTTGACCTTTAATTTATTCACTCTATTATTTATTTTTCCTTTATGCTTTTTTTTTGTTGCTCGTTTATTTATTCCTAGTTGACCAAAATGCCAATGGAGCAATTTTTTGTTACATAAATCTGTGTAATCTGTGTGAAATTGTGACCATTGATGTGCTATTCTTGGAGTTGTTTTTTCCACTGAATATGTGCTTGCTGAATATGGGAAATCCATTGAGGGTTTGACATTTGTTATTCAGGTAACTATGAAAAAAATTTGACAATTCTTTATTTTTAAGTTTTATATGTTTGACATGTATAAATCCATAATTTGCATGTTGTGATTTTGGAATTGTGAATGAGTTAGGAGAAGGGTCTTTTGTAGTTATTTAGTTTGGTGTGGTCGAAAAAGCAAAACGGAGGACAAATGATAATCTCTGCTTTTGGTCTTTCTTTGCTTCTACTATGAACATCTTAGTTACAAGTGCGGTTCACTGCAGAGAGTTAAGGTAATAAAGCATTTTAGGTTTTCTTTGTACCTTCTTGTAGTTATTCTTTTAAAGCTCATCCTTTCTTCTTCTTTTCTTTATTGTGAGCTGTTCAATAATGACCCATGGTTACTGCTCAGATTAGAAGCCTGTGACTGCCATGATAAATGCAAAATAGCATTACAAAAGTTTTTTGAGTCCTTGCAGTTAAAAGGTTGCTGTCCTCACTTGTCTCATGTTTAATTGTTTTCTAAGTCTGATGCTATCAGGAAGGGACAGCTGATGAGGCCTGAGTCATCTCAGCTGGACTCCCTCCTTCCCAGAAAGATATTCCCACTTCTCTTTTCATATATATTAAGAAAATTTATTTAATATTCCTAATATGTCCCTACATTATTAAGGGGAATAGTAAGAAATAACAATTTATATTTTTTTTATTACAAGGCTCATTAAATTGGGATGTTTTAGGCTTTTAACAAGTTAACTATAAAATTAAAAGGAAAGTGGAACCATAATTTGTGACAAACAAAAATGAAAAGTGAGACTATCTTCATATGGATTGAATGAGTATATTTTATCAAGTTAACTATAATATTAAAAGGAAAGTGGAACCATAATTTGTGACAAACAAAAATGTAAAATTATGAATTTTTGAACTTTCTTTCAGCACTGTTCTCAAAGGCCAATACTAAAACCAGCAGTTTTGGTTTCCAGTATGAGTATCTAATATAAAGATCCTATAAACACTGATTTCAGCTTCTACATATTCCCTTCTCCCATTTGTTTTTGTTTAAAGCTTTCTTTGGGTATATCTACCTACAAAATAATGTTATTGCTATAAAGGACAATGAAATGTGCCTTCCACATATTATCAATATTAATTTTTTCATCTAATGTTTATTTACACTGTTCATTTCTTGACATTTGTTTTAATGTGCTTGTTCAATTGATAATTCAATGTGTATTTGTTTCAGGGAGACTACTTCTGCCTACACTGAAATTCTGGCACAATGAGATTCCAATTTATGATGCAGTTAGTGATGTCCTGAAATTCCCATATTTGCACACTCTTAAGTTTTGGACAACACCTGAAGTGTTTATGCCAAAGTCTTTTGACAGTGCCTTAAATGTAAGTGGACATGCTGCACTCTCTTCAAATTCCCATGTTCTACTTCACTCATAAATGTATCATGTATTTATGATTTTATGTGATTATGCTTCATGTCAAGTAGACAAGTGGTTAAGAGAGAGGACCTCGAACTTAGTAAGATGATAATTAAAAGCTTTCTCCATATTAATAAGAAATAATGGTTCTTAAGTAGTAAGTTTCTGTACATAGTTGATTTATTAGCTTTTTCCATGTCTGAAATAATGGTTTGTATTCACTTGTCAAAAATTGGAAGCAATATAATTTCTAATGAATCTTATAAGTGGTTAGTTATTGAGAAGAGCGCAATCTAATTTCTAATGAATCTTATAATTTTTTTTTTCTTTTTTCCCTTGTGATTGCAGCAAGTGAGGGGTCAGATCTGGAGCTGAGTTTGATTTCGTGTGATGGGGCTGGAGATGTTGTCAAGTGATGATAAAATTTTACATTATCAAGTCATTTTTGAAAGAGTTGATCATTTGAACCCTTGCATTAGTTAAGTAATTGAAATGTTATAACAGATACTTTTTTTCTTTTTGGTTTTTGTGGTTGTTTTTCATTTTAATGTATTTATTGATTTTGTTATATAATAAAATTATTAATTGATATATACCTTCAAATTAAATATTAGATTGGTTGTATTGAATTCATTGTGCTTTGTTAAGGGGAATATATAATTGAAAAAATAAATAATAAATTAGTTTTACCGAAAAAATACCGACGGATATATCTGTCACTGTTTTTTAAAATAAATTAATATTTTGTATTAATTAAATTTACTGACGGATAACCGACGGATATCTGTCGCTAAAAAGTCAAACCGACAAAATATCCGACCGTTTTTTAGCAAAACTACCGACGGAATTGTTTTATATTCTGTCGGTAAAATCCGTCGGTAAATCGTGCCGACGGATTTTTCCGCCGGTAATTTGGTACCTACGAGCGTTTTACCAACGGAATAATTCCGTCGGTAATACATAAAAAACCGTCGGTAAAGCCTTTTCCGTCGGTAAAACGCCCTATTCCGTTGGTAAAAATCCGTCGGTAAAATCAATTTTTTTTTTTGTAGTGAGTATCCCTTTCCATTTACTAATAATCAACTTATAAGGCATCTGTTGAGCATCAAAAGGTGTAATTTTAGGAGTCGCCACCCAATAAAACATTGGAAATGTGATTTTTTTAATACCTTGTGATACTGAAATCAGAGAGGGTTTGGATTTTATACCTATTTATACCCTTAGTTAATGTTATATAAATGAGTTTAATAATTAATATATTTCTTTTCTTTTCTCACACAAGTTATTGTGCATAAAAATAAAAGCACATTCAATCACCTTAGAAAGCAGTAAAGCATTTATGGAAAGCTTGTAAAAAATATGGCATTGAAAGCATTAAAAAAATAAGAACAAAGTAAAGATAAAAATCAAGCATAAATCGAGAAATTAATTAAGTTCATTTAAATGAGGATTTTGGTCCTCTAATGCATATTTACAAAAAGGTGGCATTTTAGGTGTATTGTAGATAAAAATAATGGGATAATTGATTCCTCATGGCTTTAGAAAAAAATTGTGTTAGTTGATTAATTTAGAATAGAAATTATTCTATGAGTTCTTAGTTTATTGTTCAAAAATCCATTTATTTGTGATAAATAAATAAATGTATGAAAAATAATGGTACAGATAAACATGTATAAGTTAGGGATATTTATTAAATTGGAAATATTGGTTCCCTCATGCATATTTATGAAATTCTTTTATGTGATTTTTGGAATAAAATAAAACATTGATCCATTTTATGAGAAAATCCAATTAATTGAGTAGAAAGTATTTTAAGTGTTATTTTTAATTAAAGCGTGTAAAAATAATTTTTTTTACTAATTATTACATATTTTTGAAAAATAAAAGAAAAATTAAATACAGACCCAAAATAATAACAAATAAGACAATAAATCCTAAGCTACCCTTTTTTGCCATATTTTTTTTTGACTCGATTCAGATGGAAGTTTATGCACATAAGAAAAGGTAATTTGCCAATAACGATAGAAATGATAATAAATATAAAATAATAATATTAAGGAAAATATTAAATAAAAATAATAATTAAATATTATTAAAAAAATAAGAATATCCATAATAATAATAATATTTACAATAATAAAATTAACATGAATTAATAATAATGAAAAAATCATAATAGCAATAATCAAATAATTAATGATATTAAAATTAATGATAAAAAGACTAATATTAATAAAACACCAAGAGTAATAACAATAATAATATTAATATTAATAATAAAAATAATACCAACAACAACAAGAATAATAATAACAACAACAAGAATAATAACAACAACAACAACAACAACAACAACAACATGATGATGATGATGATAATAAAAGAAATAAAATAAAAATAACTATTGAAAGAATTTTGGCCAAAGCATAAAAGGACAAAATAAAATAGTGAGGCATAAGTGCAGTGACATAGAGGAGGGAAGTGATCATGGGCTCATCCCAAAGACAAGCAGGTTATGGGCATACAAAGGAGGGAATGTCATAGCTTAATCCATGCAAATCAAGCCTAAGCCCAAAAGTCACGGCTAAATTTTAAGATACATCACGGGCCACATCTATGATGGCCATCATGGGTTAGGCCTGTGACACATCAAAACTTTGCCATCAACTCTAGAACAATGCCATGAACAAGAACTCCAAACTCAAGACTAATTTCTAAGGCTAAATTCACATAAAACACACCAAAAATTCACTTAATCTTAAATAATGCTCAAGTAAAACCCAAACACCCAAATCAATATGCTTTGAAAGATTAAACCTAAAGTGATAAACTGCATTCTAGATAGAGAAAGTCACCATGAAAAGCATGAAAACAATTTCAAACTTCAAAAATAGACACACACTCATGAGTAAAACAATAAACTATTCATGGAAAACACTAGATACATAAGATTTATACATCATACACAAGAATTGAAAGATACCCTAAAAATAATTGTATACAAAACACAAAAAACAGAGTTTAGAACTTTAACAGGGATTAAGAAAATGGTTATTTAACTTAGTAAATGGATAGTCTCTTTTATTACCTTTAGTGTCGTTATGATTAAAGCCAGTAAAATTAGCTCTATGTGCTCTTTCCCTTCTCCTCTTCCTTGTGTCCAAGCTCTTTTCTTTTAAAAAACTAGTATCTGTGTGTGTGTGTTTTTCAAAACCCAGTCTCTTTTTTATGTAAAACCACCTTTCTCCTTCCTTTGTTAAATTTTTTTTTAATCCCGAGAAATGTCCCATCCCTTAATTAATTCCAGATTAGGAAAAAAAATTGATTGAGAATAATCTTGTATTTTGCAGGCGAGAGTTAAAAATTTTGCTGGGAAATGGCTAATCACGGGCAGAGCCCATGATAAAAGTGTCACGAGCAGGCCTCACAGGTACTTAAGCCAAAAGTGGGACCCACAAGACTTTAATCTAGAGTCACTGTTTAGGCCATGACAACTAGTTTATCATGGGCTTGGCCATGACAGTTAGCCTATCATAGGTTAGGTCGTGATAGTAGGTCTATCATGGGCTAAGCCGTGAGCCATAGATCCTTCAGCCATAAGCCAAGGGTTTATGGGCTAGGCCGTGATGACTGGCCCTTGACAATAGCTTATGATGAATTCCTCAATAAACCAGAAGATATGTTACAAAGGCCTATTTCCCGCCATTTGCAAAAATACAAAAATAAGGCTTATAAAAAAGTATTTTATCCTTTCAAAACCTAAATGCAAATATTTTTCTTTTTAAAGACTTAAATGCAAGTATTTTTCATGTTTAGTAAAATATCCATGGAAGAGAGAAGAAGACATTGCTATTTTCTGACCATTCTGAACATAACGATATCATCATTAGGTGACCTTGACAGAGGCTAATCTAGTCTCAGTGACTACAACTAAGTGGTTGTATAAGCAATATCTGGTCGAGTGTGAGAGAAATAAATAAGCCTTCTAACCAATCTCTAATATCTACCTTTATCAACTGATTCTTTAGTTTTACTTATAGATTTTGGTTGCTTTCAATGGACGATTCTGTAGGTTTACATCCCAACATATTAGTTTCCTCTAAAATATCCAAGATATATTTCCTTTAAGAAATGAAGATTCCTTTGGTTGATCTTGCAACTTCAATTCCTAAGAAGTATTTTAACTTTTCAAGATCATTATTTTCAAAATCCTGGGCTAAGAGCTTTTTTAGCTGAGCTATTTCTTTTTTATCATCCCTTATCATCAGTATGTCATCAATAGAAATAATAAGAAGAGTAATCTGATCATTGTAATGTCTTATAAAGAGGATATGATCAACATTGCTTTGTTGATATCTAAAAGAGATTATGTCTTTGATAAATCTATCAAACTAAGCTCTTAAAGATTGCTTCAACCTGTGCAAGGCTTTCTTTAATTTACACACATTTCTTTGAGTTCTCTCATTATTAAAACTGGTGGAATCTCTATAGAAACTTTCTCTTCTAAGTCACCATAAGGGAATGCATTTTTTACATATAATAGCTACATATAATAATAATCCAAATCCAAATCCTAATCCAAGTTAGCTACATATAATAGCAAGATTCTAATTGTATTCATTTTGGCAATAGGTGCAAATGTCTCTTAATAATTAACTTCGTAAGTCTAAATGAATCCCATTGCCACTAATATGGCTTTAAATCTTTCAATCGAACCATTAGCTTTGTGTTTTAAAGTGAACTTCCACTTGCAGTCAAGTAGCTTTTATCTAAAGGAGCAACTAGTTCAAAAGTTTCATTTTTGGTGAGAGCTTTCATTTCTTCTACCATAGCCTTTTTCTACTTTGAATTTGTGATAGTTTTATCTCTAATTTTATGGAATAAATATAGAGGAAAGAGACAAGGCAAAAGCTCTATAGAAGGGAGATAAGGAATCATATGAGATAAAGTTAGAAATATAATTTTTTATACATGACCTGACCTTTTTTCTTTGAGCAAAGGGTAAATTCAAATCAAAATCAGAGGATAACTCACTTAAGGATGCATAATGGCATCTTTAGACTTATTTTTCCTTGAGTATCTTAATAAATCAGGTATATTTAAATGCCTAACAACATTCTCCCCAAACATTAGTCTTCCTCTAAACCTCATCATTCCTCTTATTCTCCTCTTGAACAAGATTATTAAGGAATATAGGTATTACTTTTTCTTCACTAATCTACCCTTAAAGTGGTGATTGGGTAGTGATAAAGTAAGGTTCAGATTCCTAAAAGGTAACATCTTTACTAACATAAAACTTCCTAGATGGAGGGTGATAATACTTATATTCCTTTTGGGTTAGAGAATACATAATAAACACATATCCAAGGGCCTTCAGATTTAATTTTCCAACATTCCTAATATGGACAAAACAAACATACATAAACACCTTTGATGGAATAATATAGCTATTCTTCTCAGTTAAAACTTTTAAGAATTCCTAAAGTTAAGAGTTTTTAGAGACATTCTATTGATAAGATAGGCTGCCACTAGTATAGCATCTCCCTAATATGGTTTTAAAATATTCATAGTAAACATAAGAGATCTAAGAACTTCTAATAAAATGCCTATTTTTCCTTTTTTCTATCCCATTTTGAGCACTAGTATATATAAGGACACCTGGTTTGATGAACAACCCTATGAGACTCTAAATAAATAAAAAAAACTTACTATCCATGTATTTTATCCCATTATCAATTCTCAGGACTTTTATCTTAGCATCAAATTTGGTGTTAACAATTTTTTAGAAAGATTGAAAGTGGGAGAAAATATCACTTTTTGCTTTAATCAAATACACCAAAGTCATTCTAGAGCAACAATCAACAGAAGTAACAACTCATCAATTTCCAAATAAAAAGATAGTCTGTATATGAATAAACATAAAAGGAATAATGATTTTATTAAAACTTAAAGGATAAGAGTTACTTGTATGTTTAGCATACTCACAAGCATCATAAGATAAATAATCAAAATGAGTTCTAGAAAATAAATTTGGATACAGTTTCTCTAAGACAAAAAAGGATGGATGCCCTAATCACCTATGTCATTGTATTACTTCCTAATTGACATCCTTATATCCTTTAAAAAGGACTAAGCCTCGATTATCTTCCATCGTGTATAGGCCATCATACTCTCTGCCACTGTGAATCCTCTTCCCAATTTAAAGATCTTGAAAGATACAATAATTAGGAAAAAAAACTCAATCTTATAGTTTAAAGACTTAGTGATGGTACTGACAGAAAAAAATATTGACAGAAAAGTGAGAAATATGAAGAACATAAGATAATTTAATATTTATAGTATAAACAATAAAACCTATCCCAGAAATAAAGGTCAAAGACCTATCAACTACCCTAATACTATCCTTTTTTAGACAAGGAAAGTAGTTAAGAAAGCTTTTAAGAGTGCTTGTCATATATCTACTTACACCAAAATCAACAATCCATGATCAAAATATGCAAAAATGTTACTTGACTTGACAAAAATTGTAAGTAGAACTAGAGGGTTAAGCTGAGATAGAAAACGCCTAAGATGCTAAATTTCATTAAAAGAGAGACTGTCAATTAAAGCTATCTTCTTGGATGGTTCTACCGTCTTAACATATTTTCTTGTGCCTTATTAGGGTGGCTTGTTTTCCCCCTTGACCCTTAGTAGGTCTCCCATGTAACTTCTATCAAGACTCATTTGTATGCTTTAATTTTCCATAGTAATCATAGTGCAAATGATCTTTATCAGGAGTAACACCCTTCGACTGCTCATGAGTAATATGGCCAGTTAAGCTTGACTTCTCAACTAGTGCAGTGTAAAGCATGGCACTTCTTCTGTTCTCTTTCTACTGGATACAAGAATGTGCTTCCTTAAGAGAGGGAAAAAAGGACATGCCAATAACTTAAACCCTTAATTGGTCAAACTTAGGATTCAAACCAGCTAAAAAATCATAGACATGCTCATTTTCAATTGTGTTTTTAATTAGTACCGTATCATTAACACACTTAACCTAAAATTCTTGATAATAATCTAGTTCCTACGACAAACTACCCAGCTTAAAAAAATAATCTGAAATAGTAAGCTCACCTTGTTTTGTGCCATGGATTTTGTTATGAAGTTTTAAAATTCGAGCATCATTTTCTATTCGAGAATATGTGCTTTTTTATAGCTTTCCATATCTTTTCCATAGTGTTAAAAAGTAAGTACTGTTGAGAGATGTTAGGGTGCATAGAATTAATAAGCTACTACATAACTAATGAATTATCAAAGTCCCATTGACTAAAGGTGGGATCAGTGGCAAGTGATGGTTTCTTATCTCCAAAAGAAAAATCATGTAACCTTTTAGCCTTGATAGACAGTAAACATGCTCTAGACCAAGCTAAATAGGTGTTACTACCATCTAGTTTTACAAGACTAATTTAAAAGTAGAGGTTGTCATTAGTCATGTAATATTTTTCCACTTCCTTAATATCAAACATAATAGCGGGAATAAATTAAAAAACTCAAGGAGCAACATAGAAAAATGAGTGGTAGAACCTATTCATGAGAAGCCTAAAAAATCTAAACATCAGAAGTGATCAGATAATGGTTGGTCAAAGTAAAAGAAGGCTAGTGGACAGATCTAGGCAAGATTCGGTAACAGACAGTGGCCGGAGAAATCTACACATGCCACAAGCGCTGGCAAGAGGATAAAGAACCTGAACTATTTCGACAATGCCTAGGCTCATGGGCAAGGTCTAATGGTGCTGAAAATTTGGGTACTGGCCAAACTTGGCCTTGGCATTGCTCCGATGAGGGGCGGTGTCAAAGAAGAGGGATAAAATGCCACCTCTTCACACTTACCAAAAAATTATGCATTGAAATTATTTATTTATTTTTTTTAATACAGACCTACTATGGAAGGAAGTAAACTTAACCTTCAAAATGGTAGAGGCTCTGATACCCCGAAGATTTTATGAAAGAGATTTTTTTTTTATTATCTCACATGTATATTATCAATCAAATATACAAGGATTTTATACAGAATTCCTATGACCGATTTGGAAGTATACTTTATTTAAAAAATTAACTAAGGAAATAAATTATATATTCAACAAAAATGTTAAAAAAAAACCACGTAAACCTACCAAAAATCCATCCTATGAATAGATCTAATGGTCATTACTCATCATGTGGTTCTGTTTAGCTAACAGAAAAATGACCAATGAACTGAGTGAATGACATGTGGATGGGAATGGCATACCCACCGTTTTTATCTACTTACCAATTTTTTTTTTTTTGTAAAAAGTTTGTCAAAGAAATAATTTTGAGAGATTGTATTGTGCCATCCAAAATTAAAAATTTAAGAGATTAACGAACAAAGACAAAAATTCAAAAAAGATATTTTTGAATTTTTCATGGAGCTTATAGATTAATACCATTACTGAGCTTTTTCAATATTTTAAGTTCCATTCTTTATCTCTTTTAAACTTTGTCATCTTCTTAATTTGCTACAATCATAGAATGTTGTTGGTAAGTGTGGACATCGAAGGATACATAGCGTGTCCCATATAGAGAGTATGATGGGTAATGATCAATGATACACTCCGTCCATAAGGCTGGTCATGCACAAATAAGCAAGTAAAAGTTACCACATGGTAGGTCAAATTAGGACATGAAGCTGAGAGATTCTAAATTTAGAAATTTTGTCTTATTTATGCCTTTAAAAGATATCCTAAAATTTTTCATTCTAAATTTAGAAATTTTGTCTCATTTAGAATTTTTAATTCATCATGTGGTTTGCACATTTATTAATTCTCTTTCATACAAATTTGATTGAAAGACCTAAATTACTACACAACATTTTATCATACAAAAGCTAGCAATCCTAAAAAATACCTCATAAACAAAATAAGTTTTATTTATTTTGGTAGACATTGGTCCCTTATTAAGTGAAATGAGCCTCTAACTAGTCTAAAAGTTAGGATATTGGTCTTCAATCCTAATTCAATTTATTTATGAATAATGTTAGGGACTTTGATCCCATTTTATTTAAAGTGGGCCGTTCATCGTGAAAAACCAAATACATTTCATAAAAATATTAAATATAATAGGGATTTAAAAGGCTTTTATTTTATAGAATGAAACTATATACAGCATTGATCCTATTTATTTGATATTAGTGAAGATGATGTACATTTAGAAGATCCATGTTATTAGATACAAAATCCCAAAATCAATTGATTATTTACTTTCAATAAGATATTTTATCGTTTAAATTTATTTTCTTAATGGAAATTTATTTATCTTTCCTAAATATAAATTTTTAATGTAAGGTTATATATATTTTTAGAAATGAAACCTTTTTATTGCAATTAAAGTAAAGATATGGAATCCATTTGGGGTTTCATGGCCTAAATCCATAATTTTGATTCTGAACTCTTTAGAACCTCCTTATAGCTTGTAGACTCATCATTTTCTACTGGTAACCCATCTTTATTCTTATCTATGAGAAATCCATATCTCTTTGAATTTATGCTCACTTGAGTAGAACATTTAGGAGCTTATGTATCAATGAGCTCTTCTACTACCTCTTTGAACTTAGTAGAAGGTCCATTATCAATAGATTGATTAAGTTCATTTTATAGATCATGCACTTCATCAAGCTCAATCCTACTCTCACTATCTTCTCTTAAAAGAAATTCTTTCTCTTAGAAGACAACATGATTTGCAACAAACGCCTTTTGTTCCAAACTATGGTAAAAATAGTGTACAAAAGATTCTTTTTGACACCCCATAAATAATTGCTTATCAAACTTAGCCTCCAACTTGTTTGATACTTTTCTCTTTACATAAGAAGGACATCTTTGTACTTTCATGTGTTAATGTATATGTTTCTTATTATACCATATCTCATATGGTGTCACATTAACCAACATGGACTTTATTTAATGCATAAATATCTAAAAGACTCATTATAGATCGAACCATGTTCAACAAGGTTCAATTTCTTCTTTCAAATAATCCATTATGTTGTGGTGTATATAGAGGAATCTATTGAGATAAAATCCCATAACTACAAGAAAATTAGCAAATAGCAATGAAAATTAGCAGTCGAATTTTTTGAATATCCGTTGTTAATAAAAATTAGCAATGGAACATCGATTGTAATTTTGACGATTATTATTTTTTAGCAACGGAAATCATTTTCTGTTGCTAAATTTAGCAATGGATTTAATGTTTGTTGCTAAATACAACCAATGTATGTTTCAAACCAACATTACCAACGGACTTGCTTTTTCCGTTGCTAATTTTAGCAACGGAATAAAATTTTCGTTGCGATTTTTACCAATAGAATTTAAATTTTCAGAAATTTCATTGCTATTTTTAGCAACTGAAATCAATTCCGTTGCTATTTCTAGCAACTAAATTAAAGTTCCGTTGCTAAATTCAGCTGATATTATAAAAATATTGCGACGAACATGTCGTCACTATTCCGTCATTAAATTATTGTTGATTTTTTTCTTAAAATTACTTTTAATTTTTATTCTTTTTAGTTAGTATGTATATAATCCCATCGGGCCTGTCCTAACCCATTCAAAAGAAATTTAACTCCTCCTTACAAAAGAATAAAAAATGAAAAATGTGTGTCAGTACTCAATGCATGTTTCTTTGGTCTGATATCAATGCATATATTACGCCATTCATATACCCCTTTCCAATAACTCCCACTACTCTCTTGCTACTGTTCACTGCTTTGCATCGTTTCAGATACCAGGCCAGGTACTATATATATACATGGATAATTACAAAATTTTTACAATTTTAATTACCTTTCTAAATCTCCTTAACATTCAATTTCTCTAGTTCATGAATATTACTTACAATGTCTCGTTCATAAATAAGAGGTTGTAAAAGTGACGGATATGAAAAACTTAGTTTTTGATGGAGCTCAAAACTGCCACTGTCGTCACTTGATAGCTGTTATAATGGAGAAACTATATATCAACATATACTTGAACAATAATACATAATAGTACATATTAAAGAAAAACCAAGTTGTTCTTTGATGTATCAGATGAATAGATGATTCCTTGAATAAC
This sequence comes from Excoecaria agallocha, assembly GCA_037975025.1. Taxonomy (NCBI): domain Eukaryota; kingdom Viridiplantae; phylum Streptophyta; class Magnoliopsida; order Malpighiales; family Euphorbiaceae; genus Excoecaria; species Excoecaria agallocha. Next base: position 30,581,503 of record CM075811.1, read on the forward strand.
TAAAATCACTAAATTCAACTTCTTGTTCTAGTTCAGAGCATTTAAGCTCTTTCAAGCTGAGAAAAATAGGATTCAAATGTTCATTAGACATTATATTGCATAACAGATGAATCGGTATTAATGCTTGTCCATTTTTCCGTGAGTGAAGCACATATGAAGGTAAACTATGTATGAAGCAACTAAAACCAAAACATGAAACTACTCCACAAGCTGCATTTCCATAACTACCATATGCAATAACACTTATCTGTACTCCAGGAAAACTATGGTAGAACTAACATGCAAGTGGTTAAAATTTCAATAGATCTTCAGTTAAAACAGCAAAGAAAAGAACGTAACTGGAAGTACAATCTTGATTTTATTGAATAAGCTAGAATCATAAGCAAAAGAACAGTAACATACTTGTTGCAGCATTCACGAAAGCATTAACCTCCTCTTCCACTCGATCCAAATCCTAAACAAACTCATAAAAGAAAAGGAAAATCAAGCAAAGCAGGGAGTAATACATGTCTCTAAAATTCATAATTGAAAAAAAAATTACCTGCTGAGCACCATCAGAAGCTTGAAAAAATTGATTGTTGATATGGAGAGAACGTTTCTCGATGGTAGAGGCTTGAAAAATTAGCAGCAACCTTATTAACTGCAGGTACCTGTGAGGCATTGATCTTCATTTTATCATTATCAAAAAAAGGCATTGATCTTAATTTTATCATTATCAAAACTTGCAGTGCATAAACAAATATTGGACATATAAAGCTTTAATAGTAACCAATATTTACAAACCTCAACATTGGTAGAATTCGAGTACTTTCCTATGGACATTGTCTGTTGGCATTTCAAAGCTAAATCCTCTGATATAAACCCAGTTCCATCTGCAAGTATTGCACACTTCCATCCTTATCTTTAACATCATTACCATTAGCATCTTGCTCATTAAAATATTGCATATTGGGTAGTAAAAAAAAGCATATGAAGCTCAATGACAGCAATATAAAATTAACACTGCTCAGTAGCCATGTTGAGTCAAACAGCAGGGTGAATCAAAATATTTCACAAAAAAAGGCAGCTAAGCATAATTAATGCATATTAAATACACAGGTGGGAGGAAAGAATTAGCAAAAAAAAAAAGTAATGAAAAATAATTGATTTTTTTTTTGTGTTAAGCGCATAAGAGTACTTTCATTTGTACAAATTTTGTACATCTAGCTTTTCCCTTTAATTAATTAATAATATATGCAGAATTAATTCATGAATCACGTCACCACACCCAAAATGAAAAATAATTTTGGAATAGTTGTGGCTACTTTAGTGACATTTTACTAAGGAACATATCCCAATAATGAATCTATTTTTCGTTCTTTTTTCATATTGTACATGTCAATTTTAAATTCAATTAAAAATTTATTTTTGAGATTTATTGAAGATAAGACAGTACTAATTAGCAAATTGAAATGGTAAATCAAATTAATTCCCATATATTTTCAGTCTTCCAATATTTTCTATTATAAGTTTTCAAACAATATAACCATTTGGTTTCTAATGACTTATGCATAATCAGACTATATATTACTTATTTCTGTCTTTAGTTGCACTAACAAGTATGACCTATCAAACTGTCTTTTTCTTTCATGAAAATTACTATTCATCAATGAAAATGGAAAATGAATGGGAAAAAGGTATTTATTTTATTTATCGTTTGCCAAAAAAAAATTTAATTTACCCTTCAATTTTTTTTCCAAGAATGCTCCAGAGGTCTTAAAAATTTGTATTATTTTGCAATATTTTTTGGTAATATTGTTAAATTGAGATTAATAGTGCTGATGTAAAAATTGAGGTGGCTAACACTATATATACATGGCACCTGCATGTAGGAATGAATAGTATATTATGGTCTAATTTATCAATAAACTTCGCTTTCCACTAACTCATAAATTAAAAATACTGATATTAATTACCTTTTACATTTTCACAAATATTGTCCAGGTAGAATCAGACTATATATTTTGATTTATGCATAATCAGACTATATATTACTTAATTTCCACAGCTATTTGAACTTCTTACAACCAAATCACCCTTACCCTCCAAACCACAAAAAGACAAACAGTTTGTTTAAAAAACTTTCACCTGCATAGAAGCGGACCTTCACCTGCATAGAAGCACCTGAAGATTTAAACTAAGTGACCTTATTGGTTCTTTACCTATATACAGTCATAGAACAGTTATAAGTATCCCCAATAAACAAAAGAAAATGTAGCAGTGAATGAATTGAATAAACATAAGTGAGTAATTGTAATTGCCAATTGAAATATTTAGTGTTAGTGGCCTATATACAGCCATAGAACAGTTTTAGTGTTAATGGGACTTTTGGTTAAGAAAAACGTGAGTTTCTTTGTAAGCCTATATAAGGCTATTGAATGAATTGAATAAATCTTCCAACCATTTTTTTCTGCAAAAGTATCAGTTCACTCTCAAATTATTCTTTTATTGAGCTTGTAGTTCCCGTTCTGTTATATATGTGTGTGTGTGTGTGTGTGTGTGTGTGTGTGTATGTATATGTATGAATGTATCTATTATACATAGAAAACACAAAAATTATGCACGTATAAACTCAGTTCTATTTGGTTTATTCAACTTTCAATATACAATACGGCTACAGCCATTCCACTTTCCTATTCAACCAAACCACATAGGAAATAGGAAAGGCACAAAAAAAGAGCAGAATGATGCCTGAAGCATTCATATATCAAATATATACTAACAAATTTATACACTCACTTTCTTCTTTTCCTGATGTTCATGCCATCCAGATCAGAAAATCACAACAGATAAGACATGTAGAGAACTATGAATCAATATAAATTTATTCTTTACCTGCACTAACCCTCTTAAACAAAGGCGTCTAACAGTTGAAGACTCATCTGATGCATGTCTACATAATGCTTCAACCATCTGCTCTAATAGGGAGTTAGATCCACTACTGCATCATCAGAGAGAAATGAAAGTGATGTGTAATAGTAAGTACAAAACCATTAAAAACAGAATTATTTAAATGATTAAAAGCAAGCAATACAATTTGGAGATAACATAAGAAGTAGAATTCTTTAACTTACTACAACCAAGAATTATTTCATTAAATTGCATGATTAAAAGGAGAAAATGAGCTTCAAAAGCATAAAACTCCAGTAAAAGAATTAAGAGGGCATAGAAAGGGACATCGGATGATCATTGAGGGAATACACAAACTAAGCAGCAAGAAAAATATATACCTCCGTCTCCTTGGAATCACCTGCTGGAATTGGCAATCACAGTTCAAATAAGATTGTTTAAAGCCCAAGAAAACCTAAAATCTAGCTTTATCGAAATATGAAATGTCAAAAACGAAGACATCAGCAGAAAGAAACAAAGCTATGAATATTTAACCAAAAAACAGATGCATGTCAGAGCAATTAATAAGAAATCAATATGCTGCATAACAGAACCAACAGAAATTTAAAAAAATGACAGCTATCCAAACTCAAATACATCCAGACTAAAATGGGCAACCAATTAAGAAAACTTGCAGTCTTACTCGAACTAGACCAAGGTTCTTTTTTGCTATTTCTTGAATCCTTTCCCCAATCCAACTCATTCCAGTCATCAGCTTCGTTATCCAGAAAGAGGTCATCCACTTTTTTGCTGCCCTCTTAATTCACACATGCTTAGAAAAAAGAAACAGGGAAATTCAGTTGACAATCAGAAAATTCTAGCAAAGTAACTTTATTTGAAATATTGGATAAGTACTCACAAAAAGTGTTGCCTTAGTAAATGATACTTGAATATCCAGTGAGCGATATAACGATTTGTAACCACCAGAATTGACGCCAACCAAATATCTAGTAAGCCAAATATGATGATTATAATATTCAGCAAGCTATACTAGAAGGAGTGATTATAAATAGGTTTTTGGGAATATGAGTATACAAACTGTTAAATTAGAACAATGATGATCAAGTGAAAACAAAAATCATGATGATTAGCATTGCCAATCACATCTGAATAGACAACATTTTAGCAGCAGCATTGCCAACCACTTCTGAAATGACACTTCATTAGAATCAAATGCTGGATAAGGACATCACATTAGAATTTGACGGGGAAGGCACAGCTCTAGTTGCGGGACAATGTATAATATTATATATGAGAACAAATAAGGCTATTTTAGATGTTAAAAGAAAGAAAGCTACTGCAATGACAAAAATAGTAAGGAATTAACACAAAAAACTTAAGAAATGAGAAGAAATGGAAAAATTGCAATGAGACTTTATATAGAATGGGAGGAAAAACATAAAAATCATAATAAATTAATGAAATTGGGAAAACCTCATGGATTTAACAGGACACATGACAACTAATAAGGATAATGAAAAATCACAAGTATAATAGAAATAAAAAGCAAAGATCTCTGTGCAAAGGCTCATGTGCAAAACACACACATGGAAAATGATTATTTTCAGCTAATAAAAAAGATTGAAGCAAAAAACAACAATTTTTATGAAGGGATGAAAATGATATGGCTGAAAAATATTTTTTGCCTTCACCTCTAGTTAAACACAGAAATTCACATCTAAGTGCTCATATTACCAAAATCAACAACTTGCAAACACTGTCAAAATCCATAGAAGGATAATAAATTAAAAACATAAAATCTAACTCAACGGTAACTCTTATGGAACCTGGCACGAGCACCACGACCACCGAGCTTCTTGGTCTCGCAGTGCCTAGGATCAGTAACGAGAAGAGTCCTATCTTGCTCTGTTCATCAACATACTTATGATAAAAAGCCACGAGAGCTTTAGCGATGCTCTGGCGGATGGCATAGATCTGAGAAGTGTGCCCACCTCCTTTGAACTGGATACGGATGTCGACGATGGCAAAGCGGTGGCGGCCAAAGAGGAGAATGGGCTCGTAGGCCTTGAATCGAAGGATCTCCAACTCAACATGCTTGATTGGACAGCCGTTGATCTTGATTAAACCTCTTCCTCGCTTGTAGTAGGTGATGGCACCAATGGTCTTCCTACACCCAAAGCATTGGACGAACTCTATTGGTGCCGCTTGCGCTGCCATTATTAAGGTTCGGAGGGTGACTCAGAGAGCTACAGTTGGAGAGCAACAATAAATATACGAAAAGAGGGGATTGGAGGGTTTATGGCTAAATGATGCGTTTTGTTTATTGGGCTTTGATGAACTAACAACAGTTTAGCCCAACAACCCCTTAACATGAATGAAGAATCAAATTTAGAATTCGATTGCTAATTTAGCTACAAAATTTAATTTCGATTGCTATTTTAGCAGCCAAAAATAAATTTCGTTGCTATTTTTTAATAAAAATATAAATTAGCAACAAAAATTTAATTTTGTTGCTATTTTTATTGAAAATAAAAATTAGCAATGAAATTCTATTTCAGTTGCTAATTTAGCAACGAAATTTAATTTTGATTGCTATTTTAGCAATCAAAAATAAATTCAATTACTATTTTTCATTTTCAATTATAAATAGCAACCGAAAATAAATTTCGTTGCTATTTTGAAATCGAAATTTTTTAACTCTGGTTATTCAGCAACCGAATTATTTTTCGTTGCTAAAATAGCAATGAAAATTAAATTCTATTGCTAAATTAGCAACGGAAAATCATATTCCGTCGCTATTTTTTGTTCCAAAATTTTTTCGTCATCTGTTGGCACCTTATTTAGCAACAATATAGTGATTGGCGCTAAAAATTTCCTCCACTTTTAGCGATAGAAGATAACCAAATATATTTTTGTTGCTAAATTTACAAAGTTTAAACAATTTTAGCAACGGAATCAATTCCGTTGGTATCTTTACATTTTCTTGTAGTGCATTGTATCATGGATTAAGTATTCTCTACCTTTATTTGATCTTAGTGTTTTAATACTTTTGCCAAGTTTTTTCTATAATGTCCCTTATATATAACTACAACCTCGTACATGCATACATATTTGGTTCTTAAACCTCTTATCTATTACCAAAGCATATGGTTATGTGCTTATTTATTTACTGGTTTAGGCATATTCTTATTTTATCATACAATTATTCTTTTAGGTTACTTACTTTATGGTGTAGCCATACCACATTATAGATATCACTTTACTTTGCCTTACTTGGTATTTCTTACTCATATATCACATATAGATTACGAATATAAAATTTAACCAGTTGCCTTACATGTTTCGTAACACAACTACACCTATTTATGTGCATGCCATAATTTAAAATTATAAGGATATAAACCTATAATCTTAATCTTCTCTTATGTTGGCCTTTAAATCTATAAGATATCCCTGGACCCAGTTACATTCACTTGAACTTACATGGATAAACACTCATAATAAACTACACATTTAATGGGGAACATTATAATGTGAATGACCTCTCACAAAGGTTGCCTTCAACACACAATCAAGTAACATATATTTATACATAAATAAGATAAACATACAAGTACATAGGTTTGCCTACATTAGCACATATCATGTAAAATGCATACATTTAAGTCATTTATGCCATAAGAATCATATTTTATCCTCTTATGGAATTTATGCATTTAAGTTGATTACTATTACTTATTGCACCTGTAACACCATATACCTAACATTGGTTGAGTACTAGTGTGTCATACATGTGGTGCTATTAATTATATTATCTTTTAATCATATGGTGAAATGACTATAAATTTACGTATAAAACACTACTAATTTTGTCAAAAGTTACTATTAATTTGATAAAAATATTGATAGTATAATGACTAATAATACTAGCCTTCCTGAAAAATTTAAAGTATACATCCCAATTGTGACATGTACTGGAGCCTACTCAATTCCGGATTGGTTCTCAGAGGTCCACTGTTAAGGTTCAAGACCGGACGAGGCTCACTAAAACTCACAAATTGGCCACTTTACAATAGAAAAGGGTTTAAGGCCAACTTATTATTGATGGTCAACCCATGAAGGCATCCAATGTGAGCTCAAAAGGTAGGTTTCATGGAGTCGCTATCCAACAAAATGTTGAAAAATGAATCTTAATCTTTTGATGCCCAAACAAAGATCAATGTTTGGGATATCACTCTTACTTGGCATTTCGGTTAGGTATTTCTTATAATTAAATTTATATTATTAATTCACTACCGTCCTTCTCACACGATGCATTGCAAAGAAAATAAATAAATAAAGCCATAAATAAACAAAGAATTAAATTCACTGCTTAAATTATTAAATAAGAAAATCTTTCAGCTGGAAATATAAAAAATATACATAAATCGGGATATTTATTAGATTTAGAAACATCGGTTCCTCATGCATATTGACAATAAAATTCTTTTTGTGTGATTTTTGGGTTAAAAAATTGGACATTGATCCATTTTATTAAAAAAAATCCAATTAGTTGGTAAAAATAATTTTAAGTAAAATTTTTCATTTAATGTGCAAAAATTATTTTATTACTACCTATTGCAGCTCAAAAAATAAATGCATCCAAAATAAATAATAAAATACAAAGAAATAAACAAATAAATAACCAAATAAATAAAGCATAAACAAATCAAGCAAAAATAAAATAAAAAGATAAAATGACAGAAATAGAACCATCCAAGATGATTCTCCAAGGCACTCCAGCCTCAAACTCCCAAATGATCCATATGAAATAAATGAATTGCTCAAAAAAATGAAGAAGATAAAAAGTTAGAAATGCAATAAAAGTAAATATTTGAACAAAATAAATATAGCATACTAGAAAAGACAGTAATAATAAAACATATTATGTACATAAAATTCATAATAAATTAAAATAACATGGTAGAAGAAAATATATAAAAATAAATCAATAAATTACATGAGCAAATAAAGGAACGAACAAATAAATGTAATTAAAATAAGAAACATATGAAATGCCAGATGAATAAAAGAAAATGAAATTGAGGAGATGTAGCATGTGAAAACCAAAGAAAATGAAAGAAATAAAAGAATGAAAAGTTGGCCCAACATGCATGCAAAATAATGTGAAATAGCGGCCAGAACATGGAAAATACGTGCAAAATGAATATAAAGGAAACATGAAGAGAAAAGACAACATACATGCAAAGGTGGGCCAATCAAATAAGACAATATAATGCATGAAGTAAGTATGAAACAAAAATAATTAATAAAAATTTACAACAACAACAATAATAATAACAATAAAAACAACAATAATAAAAAATATGTACATTAACACAAATAAACAAATATTAGTAAAAATAATATTAATAAGACATAATGCCATTATAAACAAATTCAAATATAATATATGATTTATATTACTAATGACAATAAAAAAAATTAATAATGAAGAAATAATGCAATTGCATGAATATTAATTAGCAAAGCAAGAAATTAATAAGTGAATATGCAAGAGGACAAAGTAATGCAATGCAAGGAAAACACGTAGCGGTGACTAAATTAAGCAAATCATGCAAAATAAAATTATGCAAACCATGCAACAAGCTAACATGGCCTAAAAAAATATGTAAATGTATGAAGCCATGCAAAATAAGATAAAACAATGTATAAAATAAATGTCAAATGTTACGAATGAATAAATTCTTAGCAAAAAAAAAAGTAATATTAACAGTAAAATACAATAATATGCAATATATTACATAAACATAAAATAAAATAAATTAATGTGAAATATTGAATTATGTGCCAAATAAAGAGTAAGTAAGTGAATGAATGAAACAAAATTAATGTAAAATAAAAATAATGAATTAATTCAAACAAACTCTATATAATTTTAATTGATTAATTAATCAAAAATAACAAAAAATAACAACAACAAGGAAATAAACAACTCAAACCAAGAACAAAAATAGAAATATCACTCCAATGAAAAATCACATAAAAATTATTGTATATGAAATAAAATTAATTTAAATGGGGTTAAGAGGCTAGTGAATATTACTTTTGGAATGTGTAGCCCCAAAATTAAGAGAATCTAATCTAAAAATTGCTCTCTTCCTCGTTGTTCTCTAAGTTTTTTACTGGAAAATCAAAGCGAAAATGGTTTTTTCTTTTACTGTGTGATTTGCAGTGTATGTGCTCTTCTTAGTTGCTCTTTTTTTTTTTTTCTCCCTAGCTATCTTCGTGCCCTTCTTTTGTTCCAACACTCTTCCCCCTTTTACTAGGTAATTTTCTTTCTTAATGGAAAAGGCTACTCCCTTTAACCTAGCATTTTCTATTCCTTTTATCCTACGCTTTCGTGCTCTGTCTTCCTTCCTCTCTCTTTTTTCATGTCATGCACTTTTGCTTTTTACTTTGTTACTTTTTTTTTTTTTTCTTACTTACTTCACTTTGGTTACTTTTGTTTTTCCCTTTTTTATTTCATGTTTTCTTTTTTCTTTTTTTTTTTACTTTCTTTTCTTTTTTGTTGTTACTATTGTTTTTTTTTTAACATTTTCTTCTTTATTTTTTATTTTACTTTCTTTTCCTTTTTTTCTGTTACTTTTGTTTTTTCTTTTTTTTATTTCACGTTTTCTCTTTTTATTTTACTTGCTTTTCTTTCTTTTCTTTTTTATTTTTATTTCTTATTTTTTATTTTACTTTTATTTTCATTTTTTATTATTTTTAAGATATTTTTATAATTGTAATTTAATTTTTTTAACTAATTTAAATTTAGAAAATAGAAGCCCTGAGTAAAAGCATTGAAAATTCTGGAGGAGAGCAAATAAAAAAGCACCTATCTTTTTGTAACTAATTTTCCTTTTAAAAACACAAAACCCGAAAAGAGAGCATCGTGATTTTATTTTCTGGCTATTTTAGAGCAACACAATCTTCATTGGGTAACCCTGATTAGAAGTTGCCTTAGGATCCAGTATCTGTAATTGCTCCCAAATTTAGGAAAGTTAGTACACTACTACCTAGGTTAGCCAAATTTAGAGTAAAGCGTTAGAGATACGTATCTGAGGGGGCTGTGGCCTCCTTATTTGTTGATTAAAGATTCATTCCGAAGATAATCGATCTCTTGATTTGATGTAATTAAAGACACGTACCATTTAAGGCAACGAATCTCTTAAAGACACGTATCATTTAAGGCAACAAATCTTTGGTTGATTTGAAGGCAAGTACCATCTAAAGCAGTGAATCTATGCTTTGATAAAAGATGCATACCTTCTGAGGTAATGAATCTCTGATTTTGATATGATTAAAGACACATGCCATCTAAGGCAGTGGATCTCTTAAAGATGCGTACCATCTGAGGTAGCAAATCACTTATTGGGTAGTTATTGTTAGCTTATCGATGTATTAACCCTTGGTTAATTATCTAATTAGTGTATGCCATCTTATCGGCATGCAGAATTAGGATGAGTTATTTGTATCTGATTAGCACTAGCTTGTCGACATATAAAATCAAAATAGTTAACTTGATTGATGCCTACTTGTCAACATGTTGAACCATCACAGATCTGTTAAATGCCTCTTAAAAGGAATTTGGTACTTATAAAAAGGACTTAATGCTCATATGAGATTAGAAATGCCTTGAAAAATGACTTAATGGTATGTGGTTAAGACCTCAGGCCTGCACAAAAAGCATTTAGTTAGCCTGCTATTTTATCATTCATATAGAGGGTATTACCTGGCTGCTTTTGATGCCAGCATGCAAAATATCATCTCACATTTTAAGGTAAGTCAAAATCATCCCAGCTTTTAGGATCATTATATGAATAGAGGCTTATTGGCTTGCCCCCTATTGTGGGGTGATGATTGAGTTGAATGTTTGCGGCATTGATTAAAGGAATTTGGCATGTCATCTTCATTTGAGAAACTTGTTTATGATTCTTTTTTTTTTCATTTTTCATTTTATTTTATTTGCAAAATATTTGGTAGAGGAGTATATGCAAAGGATTATAGTGTATGAGATGTGTGAAAAGAATGAAATGTATGCAAAGAGTTATACGTGTGAACTACATGCAAAATAGCTATGTACAATGGAATGCATGGGCCATGCAAAGTGCGATGAATTCTATTCATCCAAGTAAGTTAGGGGTGAATAATGATCTAATCTTGTTGCATTTCTGTTTGATAATCCCTTATTGCTCCATGTCATTATTTTAAAGGTAGTGCTCCACTTGTAGGTTTTCACACTAGCTTTTCTCTGCTGGAAAATACATCCTATTAGGGATTTTCACATAACCTTACGTCTAACTTTTACTTGGAATGGACCCAACCCATTTCAGTGGCTTTTTATTTTTCTTTTCTTTTTTTTATAGAATAGACTGCCTATTTTTAGGTTTTTATCATGTCCCTTGGCCTAACTTTTGCTTAAAGAGCTAGTTACGATTTTTATCTCTAATAGCCTTTTTTTCCTTTATTTTTTTTGAGGATCTACACTCCCAGTTTACACTTTAACATTTGTCCTTATAGGTGCCATAAGTTTCTCTTGATCAATTAATCATATGCTTATGCTTAACTTTATGCATGCATTCTTATCTACATGCATCATATGCGATGTTAGTAATCATAACCGGACATGTAATGTAAAAATATTGATTCCATTTAGTCTTACGAATAAACACTTTTTATGCATCCGACTTCTGTTATCAATAAGCTCTTTCTTGTTTTCTTGATTGAATATTTTTATCTCAACCCTTAATTTTTGCTTAGGGCACCTTTTTTCGATTTTCACCCTAGTAGGGTGCCCAATTTTAGTAAGGATATCTTTTTTTTAATTTTTGATGCACAAGGTTATTTTTGTGCTCTTTTCTTCTTTTTTTCTTTCTTCTTTCTTTTTTTAAATGGTGCCAATTGTCGACATGCCTAAATATCCATATAGTTGATGCTCCTACTAAAAAGCTCTCAAGACAATAACTTGGCACCATAAGGTACATTAACCTTCGTTATGTCATCCATAAATTTACTACCAATGCTCTTGCTGAAATGTTTTTATCACAATAACTCGGTATCATAAGGTTTCTGTCACAATAACTTGGTACCATAAGGTGTATTAACCTTCATTACGTCATCCATAACATAATTTTTCCCCTTATCATTGGAAGTTAAAACAATCTTTTAGACCAAGCCTCTTTCAGTGTGCTTTAGTTTCATACTATGATCTTGACTAGATTATATACACTTCCCAATAACTATGTCACTACTCTACAAATTGGCACCAATATGAGAAAAACCATCAGTAAGGTTGTTGACACGTCTGTTTGTGTTCGATATCTTTCCAAAATTTACATTATCATCTGAGTTTCATCTCTTTTTTAATATTTTTTTATTTTCAATGTCAGCCTTATAACCTCTGATGTTTTCAACCTGTGTATGACTCTTTCACCGAGGAGTCTTTTTGGTTATGGCTTAAATGAACATTGATTGTTACGATAGCTTTTTAATTCTAGCTTAAGCTATATTCCATTCTGACCTCATGATAATCCAGATTTTCCAAGGCAACCAGCAGTAATGGTTCAAAAAAAGGCCTTTACAGATAGTATGGTTAGTGAGATAGAGAATCCATCTTGATATTAGAATTTACCATGGGAAAACCAATAACCTGCTGAGACTTGCCTTTGAGCCTGATATAAGACTTTTCTTACATAGTCATGAATGAAAAAGGGGAATAACAACAAAGATATGTCGAGTTCATAGTAAGTGTATGATGGGGATTTATTTGAACCCTTAGTCTCACTAGACTGCGTATAGGATGAGTAGGGTATCATTCCAAAGGGAACAGGGTAAATTTTGTATTGAAAACACAAAGAGTAGATGGATAGGCAATGCTTAAAATGGAAATTATGTATTTAAATATCTAAACTACTTTGCATAGATTAAATCAAATTGGATTAAAGATGACTTAAATGATAGTATGAACATACATTAAAAATATGAAATAGTAATTCATTTAAGAACAAGTACAGGTAATTGTATAAATAAAGTGACTGGAGAATTTAGCCAATATTCTTTAAAGCAACTCTCGTTGTCAGTAAAGATGTTTTCATTTAGAGTCTATAAGCACTCTCATGTCATTATAGAGATAAAAAAAATTATAAAGCTCTATACCAATTCTTTAACCCCTCAAAGTGAATTCCTTAAGTCAAATTAAAGAAATTCAATACTTCAAGTACATTCATTTGTTTTTCCATCAAAGAATTCCAACTCTCGTTGCGAATAAATTGACTAACATGCCAAATATGGTGGCCAATCATACATAGCAAATCAAAGCACACAAATGGATGTAAATCATACTTGATTCATAATAATAATAAACATGTCTTAAACAAATACTAGTGCATAGTTATAATGTACAAAGGAAACTAGCCAAATACATAATTGAATTTAAGACAAAACAAGAGAAAGAAACTCATCTCATGTTCCTTTGGCTTTGTCCCTTTGTAATCATCTAATAAAAACTAAGTAAAAATGTTTATCCAAAATAATAACTATCTTTCTAAACACTAAACATTGATTCCTCTTTTTTATTCAATTAATGCCATCCATATTTATAGAGGGAAAACTCTACAAACATGTCTCTTCATAATGGTTGTGAATGTGAAAAGTTGCCATAAAGGGTCATGATGGTTGGTTGAAAAATCATGTCGCTTGAGAACAGTTGCCAGGATCGACTCGTGAATTCCTTCACGAGTCGTGATCCTTCACATATTGTTCCACTCGTGAACATGTGTCTTCTCTCAGAATTTAGGTTTGACTCGTGATCCCTCTGCCTACCGAGTCGTGAATCCTTTTACGACTCGTGAATGTCTGAGTCGTGAAAAGAGCTTCCTTCTTCACTCCTTCTCCACTCGTGAGGCTCTTCACGAGTCATGCAAAGTTGTCCGAGTCGTGAATCCCTTCACGATTCGTGAATATTTATCCTCTTTCTCCACTTTTTCACCCACCTTATCCTACAATACAATTAAACACAATAATTAAACAAAAACACATAAATATATATATATATAATACTACATACTTAGCTACTTAAATGAAATAAAATAGACACTAAATAATAGACCATTTCACATGGTATCAGTGTACTTTATAGCTTGCTTCCCATCAACTTTTATAAAAAGGTATTTGACACACTATAAAGTGGCATAATCTTTTCTCTCTCTTTTTTTTCCTTTTCTCTCTTTTTTATCTCTTAAATTTACCTCGCTTCAGGATTCATAATGGATGCAATCAAGATGTTCTTTTTCTTGAGATCAAGTGGAGCAATCTTCATTGAATTAATGTTCAAGAAATGATTTATGGTTATTATCATACATGATGTAAATAAATGAGACATCACAAATATAAAGAAAGTTCATATCATTAACGCAATCAAAATAAAAAAAGTTGTTTTTGTTTAAGGACACTTATTACATCATTAAAAAAACTATTTAGACCTCATCTTTATCTGGATGATGCCTCCAAGGTTGGCAATGATATAAAGCTTGTAAAGAAAGCCTTAATTTTTCCCCTTTTAAATTCGCGCTTGCTGGGTGTCAACTAAATCCTGAATACAATCTCTTAGAGGATGACAATAATCAGTTTTATGCCTTGTGTGTTGGTGGTAAGCACATTACCAATCAGTCCTTTGTCCAGGTTTTCTTTAGCTCATGGCTAGCTTTGCTGGTAATGGTTGTAACTTCCTTTACGTATTGAGATGAGTGAGGTGCCAAGATAGCGATTTACCCATGATGGTATAATGATTCCCTTTTGTTTTTATGGATGAAACTTCTACAACCTCATCATTACCACCACTTGAGCCTTTATTCTTCTACTTGTTTCCATGATTGCCTTTTTCTGAACTCGCAGCTCGAGCCTTTTCTTTCCAAATATTCCCCTTCAACTTTAATGGCGATGTCCTTAAGAGATTTTTTGTCTTTAAGCCCTTTCATTTTTTTTATTTATGTCTTAGGTATGGGCTTGTATTCTTGATGAAAAGTCTGATATGATCAGGGGTTTTTGGCTTTTGCATTATCGCCATCACCCTATTTTTCAAATGGGAAAGGTATTTATGGAAGGACTCTTTGAGTTTCTGGTATAACAGCTCTAGATCTTTGAGAGTGACCTTTATTATGGTGCTGTAGTTATACTGCTTCATAATATCCTATATCAATAGTTTCCAATCTTTCTTAGTCCTACGATTTAACCCATGGTACTAATTGATGACAGGGCTTATCAGACTGAGAAAAAAATACTCAATCTTTTGCTTCCTAGTCAAAATAGTTCATTTCATCACCAATATGTATTGCTTCATATGTGTTGATGGGCCTAAAGTACCATCAAACTTAGGCAAAATGGGCATCGTGAACCTTTAAGGCAGCAACTTTTCGTTGATCAAATCTCTATCCTCAAGATTAATTCCTTTTCCAGCTAGCAAAAGGCATGTCATTGCCTCAATCTTCTTTTCCAATTTCTTTAGGGCCGCATCCTCTATCCCAAGGCTCTAATTATTTACTACCAGTATTGGCTCATCCTCTTCCTCATTTTTATAAAGTTTATTTTAATAGCATGCATTTTAACTTTTTTTTGCTTCATCGATGGGGTTTATGGCACCGCAATAGCTATCGAGGAAGTACCCCTGATAGTGTTCAGCTCTATTTAGTTTGAGATAGGAGTTACGACTGAATTATATCAGGTGGTGCAAATAATCACCCAATTATAGCCAATAATCTTTCTTCGTATTCCTAAAACCTTCTATTCAGCCTCCAATCTAACTCATCAAGTGCTTGCGGTGCATCTACCATTTTTAACTCTAGTAAGGTAATTATCACCTAAACCACCTGAATGAATAGTCTACGATGGCTTAAAAAAATGAAAGGTTAGAATGATGCATGATATGGTGAGGCATGTGAATTATATACATAATGCATGAGTATGAATATGTTACATGCATACATATGATACTTAACTTTATCGTTAGAATGATGTGTGATGATGCATAATATACAAGTGATGCATAAGCAAGGTATGCAAATGATGCATGGGTGTGATGTATGAGTATGATCTGCATAGTATGTATGATGTATAAGCAAGAGGTATAAGTATGATGCATGGTAGGGGCATGAACATAGTGCATGATATAAATATAATAAATGACACATGTTTGAAATCATATGATGCCTAAGTCAATCGTCACAATGATGCGTGCATGTGTATGATATACATACGATACATAAAGTACAAATATGGCATACACATGATGCATGGTGCATGTTAGATATGGATATGGTGTATGGTATACATAAGGTGTATGATGCATGTTGAGGGAATATATGATTCATGAGTCAATTGTTATAATAATGCATAAGTCAATTGCTATAATGATGCATGATGATGCATGCGGATGGTATATATATGATGCATGAGTGTATTAGGTACACATGCAATGCATGGCATACATATGATGGATGATGCATGAGTATACTAGTTATACTTACGATGTATGGCATGGGTATACATATGGTATATGGGAATGGTATGATAATGCATGTGACTAATATGATGTGTAATTCAATCGATGCATGATGATGTATGAATGATACATGTGTAATGCATAATGCATGAGTGTGTTAAGTGTCAATCACAACCACATACAAGCAAGAAATAGCCTTTCAACCTTATTGCTCCGACACCAGAGGTTGTGCGATCTTTTTCTTAGGTGGGCTTAGCCTATGAGTCAATTGGGGATTTAATAGACACATATGGTGCATAACAGAAAGTCGACATCATAACATCTCTTAATTGAAAATGAAGGCATATAGGTTTCGCCCATTACATATTTAAACAATTCAAATAAATCAAGTTGGGCCCAGTGAGACATGGTAGCTTTTTATTACTACCCTTCTAATTTATTTGAATGTGTTGAATACACAAGGACCCATGTAGTAAGCAAGAGTTATTAAAGTCATACAACTTAGGTAAAATAGCTATTGTCATTAGATGGGCTTGTAGTCGAGTGATGTACTTTAAGGCTACCCAAGCATGGTCCCTACCAATAGGTCTAGCTCATCATAAGTATAATGACTGATGGGCCACCATTTCATATACCAATTGGTACTAGACTTGGGTTGACAGTTCTCCTTGACATGTCCCTACAATAAGTAAGTGTAGGGTGTGCTCAAGATAGCACCAGAGCTAAAAATAGGTGCGCCTAACTTAATTCTAAGGCTCTAAAATGTATGTAAGAAATGCAATTTCAAAAAGAGATAGGATTAATAATAAAAACCTAATTATAAATAACTTAACTGAGATACTTTAGGAGAAGGTCTCTTAGTCCCTAGTGGAGTCACCACTGTGACATGTGTTGGAGCCTGCTCGATTCCGGATTGGTTTTCAGACCCTGGCTTTTAAGATCCAAAACTGGACAAGACTCACTAAAACTTATAAATTGACCACTTCACAATTGAAATGGACTTAGACCTAATTTATTGTTGATGGACAACCCATAAATGCATCCAATGTGGGTTTAAGAGGCATATTTCATGGAGTTTTCATCCAACATAACGTTGAAAAATGAATCTCAACTTTTTGATACCCAAATAGCGATCGATGTTCGAGACATCACTCTAACTTGGCATCTCGATTATGTGATTCTTATAATTAAGTTTTTATTGTTAGTTTACTACCTCATTTCTCACATGATGTATTACGAAGAAAATAAATAAACACATCAATCAATTAAGAAAGCAGTAAATAAAATGATAAATAAACAAAGAATTAAATCAACTTCTTAAATTATTATATAAGCAAATAGTCCAGTTGGAAATATAAAAGACATACATAAATTAGCACATTTATTATATTTGGGAACATTGGTTCCCACATACATATTTACAATAAAATTACTTTTTTTTTGTGATTTTTTGGTTAAAAAATTAGACATTGGTCATTTTATTTAAGAAAATTCAATTAGTTAGTAAACATTATTTTAAGTTGAATTTTTCATTTAATGTGTAAAAAATATTTTATTACTAATTACATCCCAAAAATAAATACATCCAAAATAAATAACCAAATAAATAAAGTATAAATAAATGAAGCAAAAATTTAAAAAAAAATTAAAGGATAGGAAAGGAACCATCCAGGATGATTCTCCAAGGCTCTCCGAGCTCAAACTCCTAAACAATCCATACAAAATAAATGAATTGCTCAAAAAAACAAAAAAAGAAAAAATTAGAAATGCAATAAAAGTAAATATTTTAACAAAATAAACATAGCATATAAAAAAATAATAATAATAAAACATACTATGAACATAAAATTCATAATAAATTAAATAACATGGTGAAAGAAAATATATAAAATAAAAAAAATAATTAATTAATTACATGAGAAAAAAATGAACAAACAAATAAATGTAATTAAAATAAGAAACATATGAAGTGCCAAATGACTAAAAAAAATGAACTTGAGGAGATACAGTATGTGTAAACTAAAGAAAATGAAAGAAATAAAAGAATGAAAAGTTGGCCTAAAATGCATGCAAAACAAAGAGAAACAGTGGCCAAAACATGGAAAATAAATGCAAAATGAATATAAAGGAAACATGAAAAGAAAAGGCAACATACATGCAAAGGTGGGTCAATCAAATAAAGACAATATAATGCATGAAGTAAGTATGAAACAAAAATAATTAATAAAAATTTACAACAACAACAATAATAATAATAATGTATGCACATTAACACAAATAAACAAATATTAGTAAAAATAATACTAATAAGACATAATGGCATTATAAACAAATTCAAATATAATATATGATTTATATTACTAATGACAATAAAAAAATTAATAATGAAGAAATAATGCAAGTGCATGAATACTAATTAACAAAGCATGAAATTAATAAGTGAATATGCAAAAGGACAAAGTAATGCGATGCATGGAAAATACGTAACAGAGACTAGATTAAGCAAACAATGCAAAATAAAATGATGCAAACCATGCACCAAGCTAACGTGGCCCCAAAAAACATGTACATTATATATGTGAAGCAATGCAAAATAAGATAAAACAATGTATAAAATAAATGTACGACAATAGTCAAATGTTACAAATGAATAAATTCTTAGCAAAATAAAAGTAATATTAACAGTAAAATACAATAATATGCAATATATTACATAAAATATAAAATAGAATAAATTAATGTAAAATATTGAATTATGTGCCAAATAAAAATTAAGTGAATGAAACAAAATTAATGTAAAATAAAAATAATGAATTAATTCACGCAAACACTATATGATTTTAATTGATTAATGAATAAAAAATAACAAAAAATCACAACAACATAGAAAATAAACAACTCAAACCAAGAACAAAAATAGAAATATCAGTCCAATGAAAAATCACATAAAAATTATTGTACATGAATTAAAATTAATTTAAATAGAGTTGAGAGGCTAATGAATATTACTCTTGGAATGTGTTGGCCTAAAATAAAGGGAATCTAATCTGAAAATTGCTATCTTCCTCATTGTTCTCTCAGTTTTTTACTGGAAATTCAAAGAGAAAATGGTTTTTTCTTTTACTGTGTGTGATTTGTTTTGTGTGCACTCTTAGTTGCTCCCTTTTTCTCCCTAGCTATCTTGGGACATTTATTTAAATAATGTGTTTTAAAAAATTATTTACGTAATTGGTGTGTGTCAGAAAATATTTATACTTTTGGGGTGTGGGTCTGAAACCGCTGCCACATGGAGCGGTTTTGTCAGTGGCTGGAAAAAGGGGGCCCGATTTCAGACTGAAATCGCTGGATACAGAAGCGGTTCGAGAGTCTGAAACCGCCGGTTTCAAACTCTAAAACCGCTTCTGTATCCAGCGATTTTAGTCTAGAATCGGGCCCATCCTCCATTCTTCGGCTGAAAGAAAATTTTCTCCGCGCCTATATATAAATATTGCCGATCGCTTTCAATTGCACATTACCAATTTATACTTCTTATCATACATTTGATAAGTTACGAGAACATTTTTTTTTTCAGGTCAATAATATATTTTCAACAGTATTCTGAAAGGGAAATACAATTTAATAAATTTTGATTTGTAATTTAATATTATTAATTTAAGGTTGCTTATATAATAATTTTAAATTTATTAACTACAATGCAGAAGTAAATTCAGAAGTTGGAGTAACAAGTTACGAAAATCGCAGTTGTACTCTTAAAAAAAGGTAAGCTAATAAATTAAATATATTTATTTTTTATATTGTATATAAAGAAAATCGTTATAGAAATTATGAATATGTGTTGAAATTATTACTATTATCATTTTTCGTTGTTAAAATTATATATATTTTGTTAGTTAGTAATTTCCTAATATTATTATTGTTATTATTATTAATAATAGTGTAGTAATTAATTTTGTTATTGTTACAATAATAATAATAATAATAATAATTATTATTATTATTATTATTATTATTATTATTATTATTATTATTATTGTTATTAAATTTTTTAAAATTATTATTATTATTATTATTATTATTATTATTATTATTATTATTATTATTATTATTATTATTATTATTACTACTACTACTGTCGATATTGAATTTGTTATTTATATTAAATTTATTATTAATATTGTTATTAAATTTATGAATATTATTATTATTATTATTATTATTATTATTATTATGTAAATTTAAATATATATTATAATATTATTTCAACTATAGGTTATTAAAAGATGTCGACATATACTAATTTTTATGTGTACACGGGAGGAGAAATTAGTGTTGGAGCATTGGGTTTTCAATATGATGTATCTGGTGCAAATGCTATTATAAGGAGGACGAGAGTTAAAAATAGACCGACTCTTTCGGAATTGATCCATAAAATTCACGTGAAATTGGGTTTAGGTATGAATGACATGATTGCCAAAATTATTTATAAAAGTCCAATGTACAACCGAGGATCGTTATGTTGGACGTCGGTTGATTTGGTGGAAGACAATGATATAGATATAATTTATGATAATTTTAGGAGATATGATGATTACAATTTGGTTGAATTAATTATTGTACTTGGTGAGGAGGGTGCAGGAGCTAGTAGACCAACATATGAATATGGATATCAATTTAGAAGTGAGGATATGGAGAGAGAAAACCTTGAGGCAGGTCATCATCAATTGTTTAATGAAATTCTACATAGGCAGTCTACACAGTCTATCAGTCGTCAAGATAATGATAGACAGGATGGTGATTTAATTGGAACGCAGACAAGCATAACTTCAGGAGAAGGTCAATTAGACGGAAAAGTCGTTCAACGGAGAGAAATTTTGTTCAGATAAGTGGTGCAGAGCGAGGTCGTGTTACATAGCTCGACAGTGAACCTAGGCATTCTATTCCCCATGTCCTAGATGTAAGTCATTAGTGTTCTGTTTCCCATGTACCTGCTGATAGTCAACAGCATTCTAGTTCGCATGTTTATGATGATAGTCAACGCCATTTTATATCCCATATTCCTGATATCAATCAACAGCCTTATACTCAGCAGGTTATAGATGTATGTGCCAGTCAACAATGGCATTCTTATAATCGAAGAGATGTTGATTTACAATGTGATAGCATTTTTGGCAATACCCAAAATATGGATGCAAACGAGGATACAAGATATAATCCCATTAATACAGATGGTGAAAATGAATCGTTAATTCATTTGGGGGATGATGATGATATTAAAAATGTTCCAATGTTCAATGATTATGTCTCACCTAACGATGATGAAGAGGCTGAAACTGTCAACATGCAAACGGACAGCGATGGCAAAAATTCTGATGATACTGAATTTGCCAGTCCATTAGCATCCATGCATCTAATTCAAGAGACAGACGTGGATAATTTTGTGTTTCCGTCAGAACATTATTCACAAATTAATTTTGAAGCATCCCAAGTTGATCTTTCTGAAGATGTCTAATTTAAGACTTGGGATGGTGTGTCTGAGTTATCTATCAGAATGGTTTTCACAATAAGGATGAAGTAAAATCATGTGTGAAAAAATATTCAATAATGAGGAATGTGGATTTTAGAGTTGTAGAATCGAAGCCACGGTATTGGGTTGTCCGGTGTGCTCAGGTGGATGACGGTTGCCTATGGAGATTAAGAGCATCTAGAATTGGTAATAGTCCTTTTTAGACTATCACAAGGTTCCAGGGACCACATTCTTGCCTTGCTGCCAATGTATCATTGGATCATCGACAATTGGGTTCTGAAATAATTCGCAATCGTATCATGGGTATGGTAAGTAAACAACCCATTCTACCTATTGATGTTATTATTGCGGCTGTTAAGCAACAATTTAATTTTGAAGTATCATACCGCAAGGCATGATATGCGAAGATGAGAGCAATATAGTATATATTTGGTAATTATGTTGAATCATATGAAAAGTTGCCAAGTTTTTTAATTGCTTTAGAAACCTATAATCCCGGAACTATTTTCGAGTTTGTGGTTCATGAAACACAAGACTCCAATGTGAAGTAATTTCAATGGGTTTTTTGGAGTTTTAAGCCAGCCATAAATGGATTGGTTCACTGTAAACCCATTTTGTTGATAGATGGTACATTTTTTACTGGAAAATTTCAACAAACCCTGCTTATAGCAAGCTCCATTGATGGTAACAACATGTTGTTCCCAGTTGCCTTTGCTGTTGTTAAGTCTGAAAATAAATCTAGCTAGGCTTGGTTTATGTCAATGCTTAGGAAGCATGTCACTCAATGTGTCGGCATTATAATTATATCCGATCGACATGCTGGGATAATGGCAGTATTTAGAGATGAAAGAAGTGGATGGAAAGAACCGCTATCCTTCCTTAGATTCTGTCTACGACACTTCATCAACAATTACAACACACACTTCAGGAACGGAACAATTAAAAATCTTCTTTACAAGGCTGGTAAGAGTTATTCATTTTAACATATCTTATTCATATCAATTAATTTTATGATATAATTATTCCATTTTTATTTAGGGGCCCAATTTCAAAGACGCAAGTTTAAGCAGTTGATGGACAATATCAAGGAACTCGATGAAAATTCCCATAACTGGGCAATGAGGATATCATTGGATCGTTGGGCACTATCTGAGGATGGTGGTTATCGATATAGGCACATGACTACAAATATTGCTGAGAGTGTTAATAGTGCTTTGAAGGGTGTTCGTATGATGCCAATTACTGCCATCATTGAACATGTTTTTGCTCGATTAGTAAAATTTTTCAATCAACGAAGGGATATGTACATGGCTAAAATGGGTCAAGGCTTGCGGTTCACGCCTCGCTGTTGTGATATAATGACAAAGCGTGCGAACAAGGCTCGTTCTCACATTGTCATTGATATAATGACCAAAGAGAAAAGGGATCAGGTACTCATTGTAGCAAGTGTGGTCAAGTGGGTCATAACAAAAAAACGTGCAGAATAGAAATTGGATCATCGAGTCAATATTTTAGGGGTTCATAATTGTATGATTGATTTTACTTATAAGATTGTATTGTTGTTTGTTTTAATTTTATGTATTATTAATTATTTTGTTTCTCGAATCATTGAACAATAATATAAATTTGTTCCTAAGGGTCCGAGGAAAAAACAAAACTTTTTGTAAATATTTATTCACATATAGTACAATAGTCAAAACCTTCTAGTTTGACTCGAATTGCTATGTATATCTGTTTGACTATTCGTCTCATTAACATTTGGATATTGAGGATCTGGCATGAAATTACTATAACCACCATTGTATAATGGTTGGTCAACTAAGCCCTGTGTACCATTAAATAATTCATTAAAAAAATCATCTTGCTCCATAGATGGGCTAGCCTGGGTAATTGGATTAGAACGGTATTGAAAAGGTAGCCCCGGTTGGTCATATGGTATGGACTCGTATGGAAGTGATAGACCCGTCTGTGTAAGCATATCAAACTGCTGTTGATCCACTGAAGACTGATGGAATATGACATGGTATGAATGTGATGATAACGCAGCGGAAAAACAAAAATTTTTCATCATACATACCATACAAATCCAAAGCAAGAATCGAAACATGCAATTTTAGGGTTTAAAAACTTACAACTTTGGATGCCTTTTAAAACTTGAGTTTGGTGATGACCAGCAACCGATATAAATTTATCCACCTTAGATCTTGATCACTAATGCCAAGGAACAGCCTTTTACGCCACTCCCTCTATTCTCACACACACAATTGCACCGTCGGCTTAAAATCGAGATTGCTAGCTCTCTTTTAAGGTATTGTGTAATGGCTATAGTTTGAAGCTACAAAATTTGATTTTGTACTTCTCTTAGGTTGCTTTTACTACCCAAGAACACAAGAGAATGAGGAACAATCCTTTCTCCTTGTGAAAATTGGACCAAAAGAATTAAGAGAGAGAGAGATGAAGTTCACGCCACACTTAGAGAGAATTAGGGTTTCACGCCAAAACCAACTCTCTTTCTCCTAGGGTTTTATTTCTTTATATATTATTATCTTTTTGGCAAGTGTTATCTGAATTTACTACCTCAAGATAATTAATTCAACCTCAATCACTTCCTAAAAATAAGTAATATATTTTGAATTAAACTCCATTGAATTTAAAATTCAAATTTGAAATAAAACATAAGACATTTAATTAAATGAAATCACTTAATATAAATAAATAGCACGTGCCGAAATTTCTTGATTTCCATCTTGGAATTTCGGCCACTACATCTATTATTTAAATAATTTAATTTAATTTAAATTCTTTTAGGCTTTAATACTCAATTAACTTAATTAATACAAGATAATTAATTATTTGAAATTAAACCTTGTGGGCTGAATTTCTCTCTCTCATGGACCAAGGTCCAATAGCAATTATAAAACCCATTACACACATTAATTTGACTTTAATTAAAAGCCCAAATTAATGTCCAATACTTTATTTAAATATTTTAAGCCCAATGCTTTGTGTGCCATCATATAGGTCCATTTAATGTTGGCAATGAATTAATAAATTAATTCAAAGGCTATATATATTCTCTAGCAAGATATTATAGCATTCCAAATTAAATGAAAATGCATATGGCATTTAGTGACCTAATGCAATTTTGCATAGTCCCTTACCCATAAATATCAGAATTAATATAAGGCATGGAACTAGTCATCCTTATATATATTAATTCCTTTCTTGATATTCCGGTGACACTGAACTCTCAGATAAATAATGATTACTCATTATTTCATCTCGGTATGGCCATACACTTCTCAGTTCACTGATCAAGTGGCCGATGATATTTTCTCTCTTATTGAGAGGGGTAATCCCTTCACTTCTCTCATGCTCTCTAACATGAATCAATGCATACCCAATCATACTCGTACTTGCCACTCTGTTACAAGCACGTTAGGTGTATGTCAAAGTACACAGTAATTCATAAAGAGTTTTATAGAGATTTCAGGTCTAAGAACTCCGATACAAAACTTGCATATGAGAAACACTTATGACTTGTACCATGTGGTGTTCTCATGAGCGGATCGTATCCAGATACCATGTTCTTTAACATGTATCTATGATCTCTGATTGACACTCTTGTCCTAATGATCCGTAAGACAGAACTCATAATATCAGAGAGAGCATACTAGTCTTAATTCATTGTTATTCCCATAATAATGACTGACTAGGGATGTTTAGAATGAAGTCTCATTTGTTTCAAGGTCTTACAACCATGTGCCTCACACATGATAACTTAAACTGAAATGACATTCTTGGATAGTTTTATCAATTGACATGCACAGGAATACAAAAGATAAAACAAATGCTTCATAATATTAATTTCAAGTGTATTGTTACAATGCATTGGGGCTAGGGCTTACACTAACAAAGACAAACTGATATTCAGATCAACATTCAATCTAGATGGCCCAGCTTCAAAGTCATTACATCTACGTGATCCACCTGCACTATCAAATAACTGATGATGACTTTTTGGTTGCCAATTGTAAGAAGTAGAACTGTCATCATCAATATATGGCCACTGCATAGGTCCAAGACCATACTGAAGTCCAGTTATATTAGATTCAACTATTGCACGTCTTTTTCCCATTCTTCTCCTGTTACGGCTTGACTGACGAAAATCCTCAAATGTATGGGCCATCAGTGGGATAGGTATTGTCTCTGGAACAAGCTGCCTGGGATAATCAGTCAACCCTCTATCAAATGCACCAACAATACCCAATATATTGTCTGCTGCCATACGAATACCAAATTCTGCAGTAGATGATGAACCCATATCGGTGTGTCTGATTCGTTCAGCATGATCAGCCTACATGCAAAAAATGATCACGTTATTAATATTTTTCAATATTATTAATCAAATAATTCAAAAATTATATTTAATCATACCGATGCACCGAAAGAGGCTTCAATCGGGGTTATCCACCGTCTCGTGCGTGACGTATACCACTGCATATATTGTGATCTGCGATGTGGGGGCACAAAGAGGAGGACCCATAATGCAGTGACTATGCCGATTATTCCACTCGTGAATAAAACTAGAAAATTTCTCAGGCCAATTATGATTAGTATACCCTCGTAAATCGATCGAGTGCACATTATCATTAAATTGGGCTGCCTGTGGTATCGGTTGGTCCATTCCAAATTGTCTTAAACATCGATCGGGCTGGTGCCACTCAATAATATTAAAACATACAAGTGGCACAACTGATGTCCAAATACCATTTCCATTCGTACAAAATTCTGGTAACAAGTGTACCACTAACTTGTACGGCTCCCATTCCATCTATAAAAAAACTTTCATATGTAATATTATACGAATTATAAAAAAATATAATTAAAATTTATTATTACATACAAACCTGATCGTCATGCTGTATATTAAAATCTAAACGGTACTCGAATATATCTTCACTATTATTTCTGCTGAGATCCAATTGTGATCTCCACCTGATCAAAATTTTACAATCTATAATATAATTTCTATAAGAAAAATAATTCAAAAAGCTAAAATAAACTTTTTATCTTATTTAGTTCATAAATATAGAATAAAATTTACCTGTACCCATAAGGCATTGACTGATAAAAAATATAAGGGTGGACAAATGATGGCCAAATATGAGGTAGCCTTTCCCATGCTCACATTTGTAATAATTAAAGGTAGCCGCCAACTGAATTTACATTCGGTTTCGTAGCATGACATAGCTCTCTATATAACCATGCGAGGACTGCAAAACCCCAGCTGTACTCACCAACAACTTCTAAATTCTCTAACAATGGGAGCCACATCAAATGTATACAATTATTAGACTATCCCGGACATAATAAACCTCCTATACAATGAAGAATCCAGGCTCGAGTAAAACATTGTATCTGGTACACAGATGCATCGGTAGGCATCGTATTAAAATATCAGGACAGCCATGTCAATTTAATAGTGTTCCCCCTTAAATCATTTTCCTCTAGAACATGACCTAAAAGACGATCGTAAAGCTCATGCCAATTATGGTATAAATGACCGGTCACAGCACGTCCTTCTATGGGTAATTCGGTGAGTACAGCAATATCCTGAAGAGTGATTGTGGCTTCACCTACAGCAAGATGAAATGTGTGCGTCTCTGGTCGTCACCTCTCAACAAGTATTGTTATTAATTCAGCGTTAACATGCATGCTCCCAATTTGTGATACTTTAAAAAAACCCGTTATTCGTAAATATGGAATAATTCGTTCGTCAATATTTCTGTAATGACTGCCCACGCTGGCTCGGCGGGCTGGCAGCACATTATGTTGAACCTAATAAAAATAAATATTATTAGTAATTTATCCATGATAATCGATAATAAATTATTTTTAGCTATAAAATATATTTACCGTTCCATTCCAAACAGCATCCGCTCGATGTTTGCGCTGTAGCATCAGGATATCATTCTCCATTGGTTTGGGATTAATATGTTCCTGATTTTTAAATTGTTCCATTTTTGTATACACCTATATGACTAATATACAATATTTTTTAAATTCTATTTAATTTTTGATATAAATCAATAATAAATTAAAAACAATACAGTACAAATAATTTTGATACCCTATTATATGTGACAATAATATTAATAATATTAACAACATTAATAATAATAATAATAATAATAATAATTGTAATACTAAATTAAATAATAAGTTGCCATTTTATTTATTGTTTTAACATATTATTTTATTTTTCCTTTTATACTACATTTTTAATTTTTCGCATTAAATATTAACTTGCCTTTTTCGCATATAAAAAAATAATCTAATATATAACACTTGTCAAATATAAATTAATAAAAAACTAAAAATTTATTATTACAATCTTTACTTTAACTGTATTGTTTTTAACAATTAATTTATGCAACAATTTTTTTTTCCGTAGCAAATTTTACAAACATAACAATTTAATTCATTTAATCAATTATAAAAATCATATTAAATAAATTTCTATTACTATAAAATTTCCAAACCAGTCTAATCATTCTATTAAATTTTTATTGTTAATATTTCACTAATTTACTTAAATCAAGTACAACAATGTAATAAAAAAATTCTACATTATAAATACAAAATAAGTAAAAACATTATAACTTCTTGATTTATAATAAGTCTATATTATAATTTCTAATTTATAAATTAAAAAAATAAATTTCAAAGTTTTAGAGACTTACCTTAAGGCTTGAAGGGCTGCAAAGACACAATAGAAGAGGGGAAAGAGAGGGCATTTGCCCCTTGTCTCTGGTTGCTCTTAATATAGGGCTTTTGCCCTTAAAATTACTCTGTAAAATAATTTCAATGGGGAGTCACGGATGGGGAGCCAAATATGAATTTTCACATGGACTGGAGGGTAAAATCTACAGCGTCTGAAATCGCTGCAGACTGTAGCGATTTCAGAGTCTGAAATCGCTATAGTCTACAATAATTTCAGACACTGCAGCTTTCTTTCCTCCACGTGCTCCCACACACTCTGATGCCTTTTGACAAAACCGCTCCATGTGGCAGCGATTTTAGACCCACACCCCAAAAGTGTAAATATTTTCTAACACACACCAATTACGTAAATAATTTTTTAAAACACATTATTTAAATAAATGTCCCAGCTATCTTCGTGTCTCTTTTTTGTTATTGATCTAGTAGCCTCTCCCTTTATTTGCCTTCTATTTTTCTGGATCTAAAATGCAGCCCTCTTCCTTTTTTTACTAGGTTATTTTCATTTTTAATGTAAAAGATTACTCGCTTTAACCTAGCTTTTTCTTTTCCTTTTATACCGGGCTTTTGTGCTGTACTTTCCTTCCTCTTTTTTTTCTCGTCATTCACCTTTTTTTTTTTTACTTTCTTACTTTTTTTTCTTACTTATTTTACTTTGGTTAATTTTGTTTCTTCCCTTTTTTATTTCACTTTTTCTTTTTTTTGTTAGTTTTGTTTATTTTTTTATTTCATGTTTTCTTCTTTCTTTTTTCTTCTTTTTTTACTTTATTTTCCTTTTTTTTTGTTACTTTTGTTTCTTTTTTTTATTTTACTTTTATTTTCATTTTTTATTATTTTTAATATATTTTTATAATTGTAATTTAATTTTTTTAATTAATTTAATTTTAGAAAATAGAAGTCCCGAGAAAATACCTCTTTTAAAAGTACAAAAAATTATGAAGGAGAGCAAACAAAAAATCACCTTTCTTTTTGAAATTAATTTTCCTTTTAAAGACACAAAAATCAGAGAGAGAATCATGATTCCGTTCTTTGGCTATTTTGGAGCAACACAATTTTCATCGAGTAACCTTGATCAGAAGCGGCCTCAATACCAAATGTCTACACCAATATCCAACCAATCCACATTTCTCCATCAATTATCATCATCTCAACACATATCACAATATTTCATCATCAATGTCATGTCTCATCAAAGCATAAAAATGACATCACATCCCAGTTACATATACCACATATCATTTACATACCAACATTCTTCACTATAATTTAAAATTATACATGCTAAAATAATAAATTTACAAGGTTACATAACATTCTTTCATATGGTTTATACATGCCATACATATACAACTTCACATCTCTTGCTGCTCCTCAAGTCCGTATCATGGCATCTCCCCTATGTGCAGTCAAAAATAAACTACGTGCTGAGCAAATAAATTACCTAGTGGTGGATACTTAACTAAAACATTTGAAACTCATTACACACTAGTCAACATTAATTAGTTACAATTTCCATTAATTCTGTTAATACATTTTCATTTTGTTCAATAATTTCTTTAATCCCATCCCACAATTTACTTAATAAAAGTTTAACCCTTAATTGTTTATTATTATAATCCAAGTTACCATTCAAGTTTTAACCCCCCATCCTTTAATGTTTTTCTTTGATTAAACACTTGTTTCATTAACTTCATATTCTTAACAAATAAATTTTAATTTATTGTGGAAATTATTGATTAGTCCTATTATCACAAGTTGCTGCCAAATTCTCCTCTATGCCCCTAATTTTCTCATTTATTTATTTGCTATTTCACTATTAATTTTTTTCTTCACTTACCATATTAAATTACAATTTTACCCTTAATTTACCATCTTTTATCAAATTTACAATTATGTCCACATAATTATAATATTTACATTAAATTACTATTCTACCCCAATTTTTTATACTTTCACTTTAGTCCTCAATTTATTCATTTCCCTCCATAAATATCATTTTGCCTTTATAATACCAATTTAATCCATTATTTATAATTTTCCCACTATGATAATATATTTTATCATTTAATTACAATTTTATTCCTAATAATTTCCAATGGAAGCTCTTAAACTTGATACGTGGGACGAGAACCCCAAAAGTTCAAAATCAGTCGAGGTGACCCCTTGAAGTGACCAACGCCTCGACCAAACATCAAAATCATATTTATTTTCTCAAAACTCATACTATTTTTATGCGTAAACCACCATTGGCCTACCACTTCAAGATGTCATGACTTGATGTCGCAGTATATGTTTATATGGCTAGCCAATTATATCTCAGACTTTTGGTTTGACCACTAGTTACTAAAGGCTATTAATTCTATCATTACATTTCTTTCTTTTCCTATTTTATACATTGTATAATGATGTCAAATCTTAACATTAATTGTCATAATCATCAAATAATCATTCTTCATTATTTATCACCATGATTTATTCAAATACATATCATTTCCACACTTTGCACCATTCTGCCAACATAACATAAATTCATGCTTATTTGGTTCATCATCGCATTCCATTCCAGTCATGTTTTCTAGATATAATTTACTTATTAAAAGCATTTATTTCACATGATTCATCAAATTCATCATCAATCTTCAAGGTATATAATTCGGCCTCCTTAAGTACCTATACATTACCATTTCTTTTTCCATTAAAACTTATTCTAATCATGCTTATTAAGTATATTTTACTCATTTCTAACATTTAATTATTATAATTTCTTATATATTGTCATATTCACATAGTTACATAATGTGTCCAATTTAAGGTTTTACTATCCAATTAAATTTTCAAGCATTTAATCACTTTAATTCATTTGTTTAACATTCAATTTCACTTATTTAACGTCAATTTTAAATTTATCATGCATTCACACATAATCCCTAACATACATAACCTGTAATTAAATGAAATAAATTAGCTAATGTTCCACATACCAAATTATCATTTGCTTATCTTAAGCTTCTTTTTCTTTCCCCTTTTCTTTATTATTCTCACTTGTCTCTTCTTTCTCTTCACCTAGCTAAATTGTGCATATAATAAATCCATTAATTGCCTTTCAGTCTTCAATCTAAAATCACAAGAAAATATATGATTACCTAAATTACTAATTAATTCCAACAAAATTTTAGCTATATGTTTACTTGGCAATTTCGTTCTCTTTCATTTCTCTTCCAAATTTCTCAACTTAATCCACACTAAACACTTGAAAAAGGCTAAAAAGATGTCAATATTTAATTTTTTTATGAAATATTAAGGTTAGTTTTGGTTGAATTAAGGTTAAGAAGAACAGAAAATACAAGTGAGCTTGAGAAAAGGGAGTTCGGCCGCACTAGGAGTATGAAGAAGGATGTCAATTTCTTTAGAGAAATCTAATTTTTTGGTGGTATATACACCCTACAAATGGATGGCCAAGATTCATTTAGACACTATTTGATCCAATTGCTTAAATTATGCCACATGTCACCATTTTCTTGGTTCTAATATTTGTTAAATTCTTATGAAAATTATTCCAAAAATATGAAATAAGCATTCCTTAAGGTGGGCTTATATTTTTGGGTCAAAATGAGGTCATTTCGATAATTTTTTTGGTTCGACGATACTTTTACCAGTCCAAAAACCAATTTTTCTATCTTAACTTTATTTTAATTTAACACTTATAAAAATTCATTATAATTATTTTTAATAAGTTTCTATGCCCAGAATAATTTTTGAAGTCTAGAATAATTTTTTTTACAGCTGATCAAAGTTCGGTCAATAATACTTACTATTCACATCGATCTACTACTTATTTTTATTTTTAAACTTTTGAGGCTCTATTTGACCTGATTTTCACCTCAAATTATATCCTTAGACTTTTGATAAATTGTACTTTCCAGAGTCAAGAAAAATATATGTGGGTTCCGGGTGGTAAAATTCATAGTCCAAAAAGTACTATTTATATGGTCCAGGTATCTGGGATATTACATTGCCATTTCATATTTCCTCAATTTCATATATACCATTTATGCATAAAATAAAATAACATCAAGTATGGAATTACATTATTACAATGTTGGCATATACTAGGCAAAATTCACATTTCCAAACCATGTATATCTTAATAATCACATTCCACACTAACATGTACTTTAAGCACTTAAATTCTTTATCTTTACATATTCTACTATTTCATGCATTTTTAATCCACATGTACAATTTAATTCATTTATTAACCTTTGGATCACATATCCATATTTAAGTCACATATTCACGTTCAAATCACATATTTGTATCTTAATCATATATTCATATTTAGCCTACGTACTATTTATATGTTTGGATAATAAGAATTTTAGTAACCACTAAGGTATCAATTTATGGATACTAATGGTATAAAATTGTGGATGTCATGTATTCAATATCAATTATGTGGAAACATTATTGTCTTATAAAGAACCATGGACACAACTAGTGTCAAAATTGTGGACACTTTAGGAATGTTAAATTAGGGAAGCTACAACTATATCCCTATTAGGTATGCCTATCTATCCATAACCAAGACTCTAGCAGGCTATATATTTTTACCAAAACATAATAAAAAGCATGGCGCATCAATTTACTTATCATAAATATCAGACAAGTATGAGTAAACTTCAATCCATATTTGAAGGAAATAAAACATTATTTAAGTTACCATAGTACAATATATAGAATTCACAAACTATTACTCATGCCCATACTTGCCATAAATATAATTCAAAGTTACACGTGCATTTATATATATTTAACCTCCAATATACTTAGTATACATATAATGCATACAAGGGTTTATACTTGAATTAGGCTTGGCCCTAGTATACCCTACTCCTATATTAATCATACAACATCAATAAAACATATCTTCATTATTAACACAATATAAATATCATAATATCAATTTAGTTCATGCAAATAACATACACATTTTCAAAATTGAGAAGTTTCCAACTGACAGTTTCTGTTATTCAATTTTATCTCCATTTTAGACCTAAAATTTTTAATATTCAGATTAAGGTGCCTTCATAAGAATCATTTCTTTATGTCTTAAATTTAAAAAAAAAAGTTAAGAATCAGACAATTTGGAATTGTAAAATGAGATTTATGGCATACAAAAACTACAAACTACTTCTAAATATTTGTTTAAAGACAAATTAATTGCTTTATATTTTAGCTAATTTTTAGTTAAGTTAGAGATATAATTGGGTTCAAGTTCTTTATGGAAGTAGCTCCATTATAAGTATAATTTTTACAAAAATTGGATTCACGTCAATCAAAGTTTCAAAGAGAGAGTAATACCTAAAATACTACCTATCGCTCTTATATTATTCACACTAATATTATCTTCTTTTATTAGATTATACTCTAATAGTGTCTTAAAGATCTAATTGCTATAAAATATTTCTTAGGTCATTTACATGCATATTCATACATTTTAAGATATCCCAATGTGTTAATTTGGCCATACAACATATGTAACCCTTTATATGCCATATACACACATATTGGCAAACTGTGCACACTTAGGGGCTCTAGGTGGAAATCCATCCCCAAATCAATTTAAGACTCACAAATCAACCTATAATTAGTAACAAAACATCATTTCTAGCATATAAAATCATATATGCCATATATAGCTCATGCACATAAACATATGGTTGAGAAATTTTCAAACTTTGTTAACTAGTTTATTTTGGCCTTCACAATTTCTTCTTGCTCTTTCCTTTAGTTTGTTCTTCCTATAAATTAAAAAACACAATAAAACATATATTTTACATAGGATATAATCTCCCTAATCACTTAGAAGAAGAAAAGATGAAAAAAGCATTATATTCTACACTAATAATTAGAAATTAGACTAGTTACCTTAATCTTGCTTTTTTAGTAGTTTAATCTTTTTTATTCTTGTTAATCTCAAAATTTGGTATGTGAGTATTTTGGTGAGGGAAAAGAAGAA
Source organism: Excoecaria agallocha (assembly GCA_037975025.1). Taxonomy (NCBI): domain Eukaryota; kingdom Viridiplantae; phylum Streptophyta; class Magnoliopsida; order Malpighiales; family Euphorbiaceae; genus Excoecaria; species Excoecaria agallocha. Next base: position 30,616,258 of record CM075811.1, read on the forward strand.
AGAGAAATCTAAATTTTTAGCTATTAATTTTAACTTCTTTTCTATAAATCCCTTGAATTTTCTTTACTTTTCTATATACTTACAAATTTCAAATTTAAATGGTGCACACTTTAGACTTTTGAAAATTGTGAATTCACCCTATGTCTTCTCTCATTTAGAAATTTTCATGTAATTACATCTCATTTACACATTGACCTAAGTATTTTATGTATTTATACATTGACCCATAATTTAGGCTAATTATGAAATTACTCCTAAACTAATTATTTCCAATTAGGTCCTAATACTACACTTTTACTTAACCTTTTTATTCATTACTTAATCTTTTCTAAGCATATTCTAATCCTACTAGGGTATATTTTGGGGTTTTATAATATTTTCACTTTATTTTTGAATTTTTTAAACTTTTTAAAGGTTTTAATCTAATACTTCATTAAATATACGTACCTAAATCTTAAGTAGTCATTAATAAATGAACTGAAGTAAGGATAACCACGTCTGACATATGTTGTCATTGGATGACTGTTTGCGATATCACATTTGTTCAATTTATCTTACTTTCGATCAATCAAGAATTCAATTTAATTAGCCCAAAACTCAAACTGGACATCTTAAGAAATTCTATCTTATTTCTAATAAGCTAATCTAAAATAACAATCGGTATCATAGGTGTGATACATATTATATGTAATAGGGATGTATTTCATATGTATGAGTTTATATTCTTAATAAAATGCATCATTCATTTATTAATGCTATGTTTAAATACACGAGTTTGTAAATCTTAAATTAATAAATGAAGTCCTAGATATTATAAACACAGTGCAAAGGCAATCATGAAAGTGTTCATAATATGAGATGTTTATTGCATGCAAATGTGTTAATATCTAAATATCCCTAGTTATAGAATTAACAAGATAAGGCATTGTTAATTCGAACATACTAGCACATGTTATGCTTCTTAAATAGTTTAAGCAGTGGTTCTCATAACTGTGATTATGGAAGATAATCAAAGCTAATATGTGGATGCTTATTAGAAGAACAAGTTCATTGGAGACCTGTATAGAGAATCCTCATATGGATATTAAATCTATGTCAGTGAGGAATCTCTTCATAGCGGTTGTGCAAGTATCCTTAGACTTAAGATCACCAAAGTTATCTTAAGTAGCAAGTGGTATATTTTGACTTCATAACTGATTACTTCCAATTAAGAGTGAACATAGTTAGGAGATTGGGTATATCATAACCTATTTGAAGATAGTTGAGTGATTGAAAAAGGATTCACCATCCCAGATTTAATAAGGGAAGTTATCTCGCATGATTCTATAATTGCCTTGTTCAGAGAATCTCTGGCCAGAGTAATATGCCAAGATGGATAGAGATCCATGGAGGGCATTTTGAAAACAATGGTTAAATTAATAGAACATACATAATTAGATTTATATGAGTTGACAGAAATCCATACTCATAATCTAATTGAGATAAGAGTGGTGAAAGGAGTAATTGCACGGTAACTATTTTTATGGAAAGGTATAGTCAAATCACTTGATTTTCCTGACATTTAGGTAGTCATGATGCTTGGTTAGAGGCCAATCATGACTTGTATAATAATGTATCAAGAATATCAATGGGGATTGATAAAATGATTTAAAGAAGTTTAAATCATGTGAGTTTTGAATAGAACTCACAATTACATATTATACTGCTACTATGGACAGGAACCCAATAGGTCACACACATATAGAGAAAAAGGATAAAATATTAAAATAACAAGGATAATAATATTTGATATTATTATGGGAATAGAGAAGTGAATAAGAGAATAATTAATTAAAGAGTTTAATTAATTATGATCAAGTAAAATTATTCGCGGAACTTTTGAGAAATGTTCTGTAAAATTGGACCTAATTAAAATAATGTATTTCATAATTAATTATTATTAGACTATAAGTGTTATAGGACTGATATAATAATTTATAGATCCATTGGAGGAATTACACAGGCCCAGAGAAGTGAAGTTGGCATAGAAACCCTCTAGAAGAAGGGCCACACGCCAACTCCAAAACAGTAGGCCTTAGAGGCCTATTTCTTGGACCAAAATAAATTAAATATGTTACATAAGTGTTATGGAGCCTACATATTTAATTTGGTTGGATTTGAAATTCATTTGGGTAATTAAATCCAAGTATATGTATAAGAGGCATAGTTTGTGGGTTTTGTGCATAGTCTTTTTTGAAAGGGCTTAAATTGAATTTAATTGAGCCCAAATAATTATAAATAATTCAAAAAGCCCAATTAATAATTCTCCAGCAATTTTAAAGAGCCCAATCCCATTATGAAGTTGGATTTTTAACCTAACTATAAAAATCCAAGTGATGGGGAATTAGGGTTAAGAGTGTGTGAACACTTAAGAAAAGTTTTCTTCTCTTTTTCTCTCTACCCTAGCTGCCACTCCCAAAGCTAGCTTCTAGGATTTTTAGCCAGCCCTTGTTTTCTACCAATTATTGGTTCATTCTATCATTCTCTAGTGTGGATTACTCATTGGAGGTGTTCGATTTTGGACACTGTGGTTTGCGACAACCTGGTGCGAAGGAAAATCAACTGTACAACAAAAATCAAATGTGATTTTTCTTATTCTAATTAATATGTATATTATAAATTCATGACAAGATCAGATATATTGGTTAAAAATTTTAAATTCTGCTTATGTATGAGATGCATGTAACCGATAATTCCCAATAGGTGTAATGCCTATCAGAGCTCGCTTGATTTTGATTTGGTTCTTGAAGGCCTATTTTTAGGGTCTAAGATCGGATAAGGCTCACAAAACTAATAAATTAGCCACTTTATAATAGAAAGGAATTTTGTGCTCGATATATTATTAATGATGAAAGCATCCAATGTGGGCTCAAGAGGTAGGTATCATGCAGTTGCCACTTAACAGAATGTTGAAAATAAATCTCAATCTTTTGATGCCCAAATAGAGATGGATGTTTGGAACATCACTCTTACTTAACATCTCGGTTAGGTATTTTTTATAATTAAGTTTTTATTATTAATCTACTACCTTCTTTCTTGATGTATTACAATTAATTAACTAAACACTCAAGTATGTAGGAAAGTAATAAAGAAAAAAGAAAAAAGTAAATCTACTTAGACTATTACATAAACAAATTGTCCAATAAGAAAATAACAAATAAAATGCCATACATAAAATGGGAAATTAATTAGGTTGGAAACATTGGTTTTCTCGTGCATATTTACAAAAAGCTCTTTTCATTGAGGTGTGATTTTGGGATGAAAACTTGGAATTGGCCCACTTTATTAAAAAAGCCCAATTAATTAATAAAATGATTTTATGAATTTTTATGTTAATGTGCTTTTATTACTACCTATTACATTCCAAAATAATAATATATCAAAATAATCAAATAATAAAGAAATAAATAAAGAAGAGAGTGGATAACAAAAAGATAAAGTTCTTCCAAGGCATTTGCTCTAAGGTTCTTCACCTCAAAAATCTTCCAAAGTCTAATGCAAAATAAATATTAAATGCTTACAAATACAAAAGAAAGTAAATGGTTAGAAATATAAGAAAGGAAAATAAATAATAAACATTAAAGGTAAAATAAAACAATTCTGGACTAAAAATGATAAATATAAAAAATGTAAAAAAATGCATGAAAGAAAATTAAAATAACATTTAATCACTTAGCTAAGTATGCAAATAAACTAAGTATGAATAATAAACATGAAATGGCACAAATAATGGCCACAAACGGCCTACATGCATAATGGATGGCCAATCAACCAAAGAAGACAGGACAAAAAGGAGCTCCCACATCATTTCGTCTGTCGAGATGATAGATGGTCGCCTGTAGGGGTTTCTTCTTCTCTATCACAAGAAATGTAGAGAGTAACAGGTAAAAATGCATCAAAAGGGAAATAAACTTATTCCTCACCTAAATATGCATACTTTATATCCTAAAACATGCCAAATCTAGCCAGGAGAATCAAATACACATTTAAAACATGTTAAATAATTAATTAAACATAAAATACAAAATTTTAATCAAGAAAACTAATTATACATCAATGGTGAAAAATCCTAATTATGCCATTCTACATATGTTATCATATAGAATAATCATGGCAAAACATTGAAATAACATTTAATTAAGATAATCATGGAATAAAAATAAAAACAAATAAACAACACTTTCATATAATGAATTGATGTATCTACATGACAATTAATTTATTATTAAAATAAAAGTAGAATAAAAAAATTCAGAATATTAACCTTAGTTGCATTTTCAGAAGGTTAGAAATTGTGCTCCAAGTTCCTTTCCAATTTATTTTCATGGTTAAAAAATAATAAAAATATTTTGTTCTTATGAAAAGATGTAAATGATCCTTTTTATTCTCAAGAGATAAAAATCAATTTTTTACTTTTAAGAACTAATTGTTACCTCTCTAAAATTTTCCAAATTGAAAAGATAAATTTTTTAGCCACCAAAGAAAGATGAAAAAGAAGTATAATAAGGACCCTCTAAACCCTAGGATTTTTCTATTTGTTTAAGAGAGTTTTTGAGTCCCATTAAAACTCTTATTTTTCAAGGGTTTAAAAACCCTTAAAAATCTTATTTTAAGGTTTAAATCCCTAATTTAGATCTTAAGAGATTAGATCAAATTTGAGATAAAATTTCCCCAATAAATCCTTTATTTCTTGCTTAAAAATATATGGAAAGTAAATTTGAAAATCACATGACAGATGGACGATGACAAAAGGGCAAGGTGTCTATAATCGGGTGTCTGTCACAAATGTCTATCACCACAGAAGGGCAGTGACAACGAACAGCATGTCTGTTAATGAGAAAAAGATGATTTTGCCATTAAAATTTTTGGAAATCAAGGATAGGACTCAAAGTTTTCATTCTCCATCTGTACTACGAACAATGCTTCCTCATCGGGTAACTCTGATTAAGGCTACCTTAAGATCCATAGTCTATAACAGGATGGTTTTTATTTATGAAATTGCCACTTGAAGTAATAAAAAAAACCTTATGGGTCGATACTAGAAATGGTTCAAAATACAACTCCAATTTATGCCTCAAATAATTAATTTTAAATTATTATTCGATTTGAGTTAACAACATTATCTCTCTTCTCACATGATTATACGTATGCATATTATCACAACATTAACATTAAAATTTGTAGAAAGAGAGCAACAAAAAGCAATTTATCTGTATAAAAGAAATTAAATCGTTCACACGAGACATGAAAGCCTTTAAAAAGCTTTTAAAATGTGTAACTAATGTTAAAAATTCATCAAAATGAGCCAATTATTTGGTGTGAGGGCTTTGGTCTTCATACAAATAAAAGACTAAAGACATTGGTCCTATTTAAATTACATTTTAGGCAATTTTAGGAGAAATATAGGTCCTATTTTTTATTTATACCAAACTTTATGTCATCCAAAGCGTGTAAATAATCTTCTTAAGAACTACAACAATCTACACATGTACAAATATATGTAAAACGGGTTGATTTACTGGATTTGTAAATATTGGTTCACACACGAAAATATATTGTAGGACATTGATCCTTTTTAGAAGACTTTTTACAAGTGTAAATGTTATTATAAAATCAAACCCTTTTTTAGAAAAAATACTAATTTATTTGAATATAAACATTTTTATAAGATTTTAGGCATGTAGAATATTTGATTCGAATTATGACAACATGAATGAAATTTATAAGGAAATATGTATTGTAATATAAATGAACAATTACATGGAGAAAGTATCAAATCATATAAATCTTATAAGGAAAGGAATAAATACTAAAAAGGAAAGTAAATATACAGATATTAAACGAAACAAGGTAATAAATCAAAATGTATCTTTTATTTATTTGGAAATATTTTATTTAAGGTAAAATGATCCAATTAAAGAAATGATGAATTTCAAATTCAAAAAATATAGTCTAATTTTCTGATTATGGTAATTATCTTAATTATCTCAATTAAATCTTTATATTCTAAATATTGGATTTTGTCTTTATTTAATGGCTAATTACAACAATTAAAATAACAAAAATGAATAAATTAAATTAAGTAAATAAAACAAAAAATGGAATAGAGAAAATGAGAAAAACACTTACAAAAGTTCCTTACAGGAATGAGAAATGGTAGGAGATGAAAACTATGGGCATTATAATTCATTTTATGGGTGTAAAAGATGGGAAAGAAGGATTTACAACCGTAAATGTAAATGGAGGAATCACAAAAGAGCTAAAAAGAGAAGAAATGCATAAAATAATATAAAATGGATCAGAACATAAATAAAATAATAACGAAAAATATGAAAATAGGATAATAATAGGAAATTAAAATTCTATTTGAAGGGTCCCAAGCCAATTATCTTTAAGTTTTTAGCTTAGAAATTGTAAGGATTAGAGCCAAATTAGATTCAAGAAATTAAATTAAAGAAAAAAATGAAAAATTAATAAATTTTTGGAGTATTTTGTTGCTAAAAAGTGAATTTTTTAGTAAAACTTTGGACTTTTAGAAATTGTGCCTCTTTTTATTTATAGAGAGGGGGAAGAATTAGGGCTATTGAAGGGAATAGGGATGTGCAAAATTGAACCAAAACTGAGAATCAAACCGAATCGAATGAATTTTGGTCTATTTGATTCGGTTAGTTTAATTTTCGATTCATTCGTTTCTGAACCAAAATATAAAATCGGTTTAATCAGTTCGATTCGATTTCTGAAATTGAAAAACCAAAGGAACCGAACCGATCAAAGTTTTTAATATATATATTTTATTGTATTATAATATCAAATTAGACACCCTAACTTAGTGGTGGCGTGAAACTCAAACAAGACAATAGGTCTTAAGTTCAAATCCTAGTAGGCACAACACACATATTTTTTTATTTTTCCTTACATTTAGTAAATAATTTGCATGTATATTACTTTCAAGGGTTGAATTTTTGGTTTTTAGAAAATTTTTATCCATATTATATTTACAAATTCAACTGCTAATTTAAACATTTAACGATTCTAACTAATATAAAGCAAAAACAATTCATAAATTAAAAAGAACCAATGGTATAATTTTAGGATAAAAAAATAATTAATGTATGTTAAATCATAATTGTCCTTATACTTTTAGGTCTATCTAATTTAGCCATAAAAATATGTAAAAATTTATAATTCTTTTTAGTGCATGATATTTTTCAATTTTTAATCATTAAATCAGTTATAATAAAATTTTTTATTTTTCCTTACGGTAGATAAAATTTAGTAAATTTTATCATGGTCTATCTAATTTAGCCATAAAAATATGTACAAATTTATAATATTTTTAGTGCATGATTTTTTCAATTTTTAATCATTAAATCAGTTATAATACAATTTATTTGATGGTAAAAAAGTAAGAAACTATACATTATGAAATTTATCCCTTAGTTAAGATTAAATTTGGAGGAAATAAAATAAAAAATTGTTGGTGGAATATCTTATTAGATTGCAAATTACTAAATTTTTTATATTCAGAGTATGTTTGGAGGTTGATCCGCCATCTTCATTAATGTGTAGTATTTTGCTGTATATTGTAGTATAGTTTGGTATAATTTAGACTGGATAATCTAATGTGATTTTATAACATATTTTAGGTTTATTTAATTATTAAATAGTTTTACAACAAATTACATAAATGTCCCAATAGTATAACAATTTTTATCAATAACAAACCATTTATATGAGTAATTAATCATTTTAATAATGGATAATACATTATTCATTTTAATTTTTACATAAAAATAATTTATTTAATTATTTTTGAAATATTTTGTTTTAAGAATAAATAACTAAATTGTCGCAATTGGAAACTAAAAAATAATAAATAAGAAATGGTTTGACATAATGAAAAATGAGATTAAAATGAATGGAATTGATTTGGAAACCAAAAACAAATAAACAAAAAAAAGTAAATTAAAGATTTAGACTGGATATATGGGTCCATTTAGGTTAAAAGTCCAATTAAAAAAAAGCCTATATTTGATCATATTCGGTTGAACCGAACCGAACCTACCAAAATTATTTCCGTCCATTCGGTTTTCGGTTCTATAAACTTCGATTTTGATTCGATTCTTATATTTTGTAAACTTAGATTTTCGGTTTGTTCGATTCTATTCAAAACCGAACTGAACCGACTATTTACACACCTCTAGAAGGGATTTCACTCTCGCATATATACATTCATGGTTCTAAAACCCTAAAAAGATGAATTGTTTTAGAAAAATGAAAAAACGGTGTAAAAACCTAACACATGGGCATTAAATGGCCATTAACGATCGTGAATTGGTTATTAACACCCATTGAACATGTGTTCATAGGTGTTAAAACTTAATTGAAAGGCCATAATAGTTTTTCAAAATAAAATTAATAATTTTAATCATTCAAAATTCATTTTTACTCTCTAATCTTTTTTTATCTGGTTAAATGTACTAAAAACTTATTTTATTATTTATTAAATTGAAAATCTTTTGAACCATATACATCTCCTTTCTTTTTTCATAAATCCTTTTTCATCATTAGATGATCTTCGAACTCGAGTGCGACAACCTAAAGTGTCTTTAATTAGCTCTAACTTTGGACAAGAAAGCAGATGTGTGTGATATGTGAGCCAAAGTTCGAAAAGGAATGTACCTAGTTAAAGTGACTCCATTTAATGGTAGAAACTAGGATGCATACCTTTTTAAGGTGTTTACATCTATTATAGCCCATGTAACATGCTCTTTTATAAGGCAATTCTCTTAGATTATTCTAGTTGTAGACTCTTTTGGTAGGCATTAAGTGATTCTTAGTGTATTGTTTATTTTAATTAGACTAAAACATCTTCAAGCCAATGCTGAGTTCTTGATTAGATAGGTATATTATCCGCCTGATGATGACTTCTTGATCTAACATGAACCTTATATGCCGAACGTTCAGTTCTTGATTAGACAAGTACATTATCTACTTAATGATACGTTATTGATCAAATAAGAATATCATTTGCCTAATGTGGAGTTATTAATCAAGCATAGAAATCATGTATCTAATGCTGAGTTATCGATTAGATAATAACATTGTTTGCCTGATGCTGGGTTTCCTGCAAAATTTATCTTCGTTAACTTAAATAAATAATCAAATTAGTGTTGATGACCTTAACTGTTAATATGCCTTTGTATGGGGAAACCATATATAGACACTAGATTTTAGGGTTTTTATTATATGAACTTGATGATGAAACAATCCTATAAAAAAGCAAAAGGCTAAGGGCATCTAAGTAATTATTTCATTTAAGAGATCAAAAAGAAATTTGCTTTGGAATTGGAGGAAAAATGGTTTTAAATGAGAAAGCTTTGACAACCTTAGTTAAAGGTAGTTCACGGTCATGAATTGCCAATTCACTAATGTGAATAGTTTTGCTAGCAAGGGAATTGATTCCAAACCCATGCAAAGTTTACATTTGATGGATAACTCACTACTATTGTCACTTTCCATTTCTTATGACATCGTCATTTTTAAGATTTGAAAATCAATAAATACCCTAAAATTTAAGGTTTAAATGGGATAATTCTCTCTCCAAATAATAGTATTTTCTGCATTTTTCATCATTAAAAACACCCAAAGTCCCTCATTTTATATCTAAAATCATTTTAAAACTTGGATTATTTGTTGGCTTTAGAAATTTTTGGGAATAGAAGAATAAAAGCTTAAAGGTAATTATATAAAGAGAATCTCCCTTTAATATATTGTTTTAGGGTTGGTTCATCCATTCATTAGTTGAATGTGACAAATCAACCCACTGTATGTTTTTTTTATTATTGTTTAAGGCCTTAAGACACATAATTTATTGTTTTAATAAATGTCAGATCTAGATTGTGAAACCCATTTAATGGATATTTATGTGTGTTCATTAGAAATGCATGATTAGGTACTTATGTGTTTGGATCTTTGTGTTTTAATGTTAAAAATGATGCTTTGATTTCATATGTAAATAGGTAAGATTTTAATAAAACTAATAAAATAAATTTAATTTATTTAAATGTATTTTTCTATGATTTAAAGCATAAAAATATGGTTTTAAAATCCATTTGGCCAGGATTAAATCAAGTAGAAATTGAAAGAAAAGCTATTATTTAGTAGTGATCATGAATTTCAATTTCATAGTTGTGAAACTTTGTTCTTCACTTCTACCATGAGAGCTGTCCAAATCATGCCTCTGAATTGCTATTCACAGGTGTGAACTGCATTTTCCAGCTTTTTCTCCTTTATTTTTTTTGCTTTAATTTATATTTATTGCATTTCTTTAATTCTACATTTATTTAATTTATTTATTGTCGTTTTATCACTTTTGGAGTAAAATAGGTTTATTTTATATATTTATTTATTTCATGCTTTATTTATCGCTTTATTAACATGCATAATATAATAAAATAGATTTTACTTCTATTAATTGGAAAATTCTCACCAATAATATTTAAAGTAATTAATTGGAATTTGTTGGTAAAATTAGACCATTTTCCTATTTTATACCCGAATATAAAATCAAAAATAACATTTTTAATAATGGAAAAAAATTTACATTAATTAAACAAATCGGGGTTTTTAATAAAATAAGATCAATGTCCTAGTTTTCATCCAATAAAACTCATAACAAAGGATTCATCATAATTGAATGAGAGAACTTAAATTCTTATTTAATTAAAATAAATAAATAATCCATTTGCATATATGTTTAGGCCATGCTAGAATATATTTGAATACAAGTTAAGATGACATGAAATATAAAAATGCTTTATTATTTTCCAAATGTGAAGGAGTGCATTTTATATTTATATGTCATGATATAAGTATGACAACAGGGATAAAAATTTTATTTAAAGGTTTAAACAAACTCGTTATCAACTAAGAGTATGAATAAGAGTGAGGTCCTAAACCTTTCTCTAGATTTGGCCTTGTAAGGTTAGACCACCTTTTCCAATGTTCTATTAGGTGATGACTCTATAATACCTACCTTGTGATGCTCAAATAACACATCAAGATTAATTGCTAATAATGAAATTAGAGTACCCCAAAACGCTCAACTCATACCTTTTATTGCTTAAGATTGGGCGAATTGGGTTTAACATTTTAACCATTGTGAAGTGACCAATTTTGAAAGGTAAGAGGCCTTTCCCTAACCATCCTTAAAAGTTGGAGCAATCTAGGTAAAATGGTTTTCTCATATAGCCCATAGGCAGGCATTATAGTGGCAACTTCATTAGGGATCATAAGACTTTTGCTTCAAAAGTACCCTTAATTAATAGTTTGTACATAGGCCTTGGATTAAGAAGTTTTATTTTCCTTTGAAAATTGCATTAGAATCAAATTGTAGACTTAGAATAAGTTATGCATCCCTATTTTACTTTAGTGCATACTTAAAGCCCAACTCTACATTCATTCAATGTGAGGACGTGTTACAGATAATCATTGGTCCAAGCCTTATGCCTTATAGTGTATCAAATGGTGACCCAATTAGTCATTATGCTCATGATAGGCTAGACTCATTAATAGTGATCATGTTTGGAGGCTTTAAAGTTATATACCATAGCTAAATCCCATGTAATGACATAGATACATTACATTGGTTATCTAATAAGCTCATTAATAAAATCCATTGTATCTTATGTGGGATTTTATTAATTGAGCAAGCCCAAATATGTTTAGATAATTTATCCATTGGACCTTTTTATGCCTACATGGGCTAGATTTTCCATTGGGCTTTTTTATGCCTAAATGAGCTGAGTTTTCTGTTAAGCCTTTTTATGCCTCAATGAAACTATCTTCACTTGGTTGGATTGCTTAAACATACGATGGCAAACCTTATGTATGTGTTTTCAATAAATAGCTTAAAGTTGTCGAAGTTTTGTCATGCATCATACATGTCCATTGGGTTCCATATTGACCTATGGATTAAGTCAGCCTAGAAAAGAGACTATTTAACCATATGTGTGAGAGTAATAAGGTTAGACATGACTTGTATGTGGTTATTTTTATTGCACCAAACGATTATGCTTTATTTTTGTAAGGATCCAAAATAGGCTCTAGTAGAATTCAAGGGCATTATCATGTTAATAATGTTTAATCAAGCTTAATTAGAGGAAATTTATTAGTTAAAACCTTGTGGATTAATGGTCTCATGTGGTTGAGGGTTAGAGAGTCAATTAAAATTGGATATACAAGGGTACAATTGAAAAGACATTTTAGTTAAGTGGTTAATTGTGATATAATTATGTATTAGTGGGAAAAATAAATAAAATAAAGGAAGATGGGGTGCAATTAAAGAAAAGAAAGTAATCATGGGGTCAAATTAGAAAGAAAGAACAAATAGGGATACATTTCTAACATGCAAATAGATGAGGGAGCATAAGTATACTTTGTCCTTCTATTTAAGTGCTAAAACCTTTGCATGTTGGAGAGAGAAAATATTGTCTTGTTTTTTGAGATGAGGAGAACGAATTTGGCAAGGAAAAAAGAGAAAGAAATGTAAATTTTCATTCACTCCTTCATCTCTCACTATAAAGTGTCATCCCTCTTCTCTCGCTCTTGTAAAATCCATCAACGTCTCTCTTTTCTCTTCTTTTTCTTGATAAATTTGGTTTCTTAACTAATAAGAACACTCTGGAGTTGCTGGAAGTTACATGTATCGATGGAAGGCTAGATTAAAGAGGCTTACAAGAGTATAATAGAACTAGAAGATTAGAAGAAGAAGGAAGATAAAGAAATAAAAGGATTTTTGAAGAATTGAAATTGCATGTTCAAGTTTGGGAATTTTTTTCATGTTGCATGTGATCATTATTATTGAAATTGTGGATTAGCATATGTAAGGGATGCATTTTTAATTTGTAATATGGTTGTTAATGGTGTGAGTTAAAGATTTATACTTTGCATGTGTTCATTTGATAAAAGTCTGAGTTGGATCACAACTCTAAATAGGGTGTTTCTAGTTTGTAATTACACCTAAGATATGGAACTATGTTTTTGTAGAAGAAACATTTGTTTGATTTTGCCTCTAAGTTTGTTTAATCTTGAGTTGTAGCCGGATGTGAGCTATTGTCTAGTTATAGTTAGTTGACTTCAGTATTTTGAGCATAATTATTGGTAGAAGGGTCGGATTGCTATAAGAAAAAATTTTGGATAAAATAGACATATAGGACCACACCTTTCATGAAGAAAATTTAGTTTAATTCTGTATCTATTTTATTCGATAAATTTTCAAAGTAGTGATAATATTGGTTGTTCTTGTTGACAAACTTGTCTTTGACTTTGCTGGATCTATTAGGAGTATTTTGTTAATAATTTGAGTTTTAAAGAAGAAAATTGACTAAATCCAATTGGGTTATAATATAAACTTTCATATCAAGGTTTTCTATAAGATGACCAAGTCAAATTGTGCCCTTAGTTATGTCAAAAATCATATTGAAAAGCGGACAACCAGTAGCCTTATCAATAGAAATAGTCTTTAGTAATTTGTAAATATGTTGAGATTTAGATATGATTTTCAGATGATTTTTAATGATTCAAAAACTAGAAACATAAAGGAATAAGTTTTTAGAAGGCCACTTGGCCTAAAAATGATGTTAAAAGGGTTAAAAATCGCAAACAAGATGGAACTGGAAGTCTGCCTCTGTGTAGAATGTATTTCATGGTCAGTACTCATTTGGTAATGACCGTGACCCTCCCTTATTTCACTTAAACTTGATTTTTGAACCGTAATTGGTCATCAAAGTTTATCTAAACCTTTCTATTTATTTTTAGGGCATTCTAAACATAAAATAAAGGTAAATTGTGACACTAAACATGTGATTTACATAATGACATAGATAATATAAGTTGTAAAGAAGGACATTAAGTATTGATGACAAAACAATACCTGAGATTTAAGATATATTGCTACCATATAGTAGAACTTTTAATGAAAAATACGAAAGTTTATAATATATGGCTATTATATATATATATATATATATATGCATGTACACATAAGGGTAATTATTATATGTGTGTAATACAATGTAATTGTAAATAATAATGTGCATATGAAGTGTATGTTTAAGAATATATGCTAATATTACTTTGTAAAGAAATTAGGCATAAAGAGTTGATAAAGCATGTCATATAATAAATATATGAACTATTATACATATTACTTAGTTGAGATAACTTGTACATGCCTATATATTATGCGTATGAATTATCATGCTAAAGCATATGAGAACAATGATATATGTTCATGTACAATTACTTGAAATGTCATATAAGATTGTATGTGAAAGATTTACATGCTTTGAATCAAATTTCAAGTATAGAAAAGTATTATTCATTAGGTGTGCATGATATGGCGTATATAGAAAGCTTATGCATGAACATGAATATATATATATATATATATATATATATATATATATATATATATATATGAATGTATGTTACCTATAAGTATATAATGAAGGAAAAGTAAAGCATGGAATAAAGATGCTCAATCATGAACAGGATATAGTGTTATAAAAAGTCATTCATGCACATGTATATGCTTTTGATTATCCTACTCATAGTTTTATATGTGTGTGTGTGTGTGTGTGTGTGTGTGTGTGTGAATGGTGAAAAAGAGCAAAGTATATAATAGTATCAATGAGCATGTTCACATGTTTAAAGAAAGTGTTACATGAACATGGATATGATTACCTTGGACATAGTTATACATGAGTTTTCATATACACATATGTATACGATTGAACAGAATAAAGCAAAGTATAAAGGATAAAGTAAAGAGATTTAATTGCTTATGTTATGTCTAAGATGTGGATAAATAGGCATGCCTATAAGGGTATCTCGTAGCTGCGATAGTTTCGACCCCATTTAGGTCACCAAAATAGTTTCAACCCCATTTGGGTTATAGTCGCCCAAATAGACATGGTTCCATTTGGATCATAAACAACCCTATTTGGGTTGAAACCGACCCCGTTTGGGTCTACTTGATCGGTTAGAAAGTTTGGTGCCTTTGGATGACCAAGTACCTCTGGGTGGCACCTTATAACCCTTTATCCACTTCTTTAGAAAAATGCAGGCCTAATTCAAATTTAAGAAAAACATCATATCAAATAAAGGATGAACGTCATGACAAATTCTTATCTTGATTTACATGTTATTGTTATATGAAACTTCTATATTGCATATGGAAAGCATGATATAAAAAGGAGATTACATATTATTTATGTACATTCACAGCACATAACATCACATGAATATACTAGAATTATTATCTCTATGCATAGTGAACTTGTGCATCATTGATGCCTAGTCAATAAATATAATTGGTGAAATATGTCCTCTATAGTTATATGTAAGTAGCTTAATATTGTGAAGGCCTTTGCATGAATCTTTGTATATAAAAGTTGTGAAATTCTTGATGTAAGTTCATGTTGTTTCCTGTTAATATGTTCCTTATAATTATTTGTTGCTTGCCTTACGTGATCTTTATAGTCATATACTTCTTACATTATTTTACATATATAAATACATGTTATTTTAAAATACATCAACATATAGTATACAGGAAAAACAAGGCATGGAATGAAGAGTATTTTATGATTACATGTATAAAATCCTTGAGAAGACATCGAAGTCTTCTGTACCTAGAAATGCAAGATATATAAATTTGTACGCATGGCATGCTTTGCTAGTAAAAATACACAAGTTACTTATTAAACATTATGTAAATGATAAAAGAAACGTGCGGGACTTAGTACATGTTAATATAAACAAATTATGAACCCAAGTTAATGATATAATAGTTTGATGGCGATAATAATTATTTAAATTGGTGAAAAAAATATATGATACATGGAATATGTTATTCATAGGTGTAAGATATAGTTTATTAATTTAAAGATCTATGATTTTAAATGGTTGTTCATGAACATAGATTGCTATAAGTATATGGGAATCAAGAAAGTAAACTAGATGTATAAGATTTTCAGTGTCAAAAAGGAATAATTTTATGGGCAAGAATTCAAAAAGTAAATGAAATATCTATTGGTATCTGATAGTGGATTGTAAAGTATAATAAAAGATAATATAGCCTTGGAGATTTATGTGAATATGGTTCAAATGATTAAGTTACATGCTTAAAGATATGCTTGTATATGTGCTTGCATTTTGACGACCTTTAAAAGAGGTTGTCCACATGTCTTATGTTCACAATAAGCTTTATAGCTTAGCATGGGTGTTTTATCCGTGTAGGTTGCAAGAAAGGATTTTCTTTCCAGGGTTAATATTTGCAACAGGATGGCCAACACAAGAGAGAGATCGAAAGTTATTTATATATTGCAAGTATAGTCTATTATTAAGTTCATTTTAGTTATAAGATCTTTATTTATTTTGATAAGGATGTAATGTATAAATTTTTAATAGTTGTAAACCTTGTTAGTTCAAAGAGACTCTTGAGCATATAGTAAAGTTTTAATAGTACAATACATATATATTGGTTTTATGATTTATTCAATATCTCTATATATATAGCCAAGGCACATGGACACAGTATTGAAAAAAAATTATTATGGGCATAAAAACATAGCAAAGAAAGTTTAATGATATCGGATATAGTGATTATAGCTAAGTATAAGATAAGGGTGTTACAATTCTAATAAACCTTATTTTGTAGCCACTATAGATTAGTCATCTCCAAAATGGTTTGGGGGTCTAACCGATTGCATAGTAAGGAATACTAGTCCGATTCATCAAATTTAAGATATCATGGCATATGCTACTCCATCAATTTCGACTAACCTTCAAGATTTGGATGCTAGGATTTATGACTTCAAGAGTAAGATTATGGTAGTGTTTTCCATTTGGTTCATTGACTTGGTACCTAGTTCTAGTGCACCACTTGTTGCTCTTAACCAGTTGAGGATGTTTTAGTAGTGATTTTAGATGTTCTTCCACCAATTGCCAATGTTCACAGTGTTGGCCCATTGGTTGCTCAAATTTTAGATAATAAAAAGGCTAAGGATATCATTCAGGGTTACTCGAAGTTTATTTTTATGGATAGCAAGGATAACAATTCATTTAGGTCTTAGGTTGCAAGAAAAAAAGTTTCAAAAGTAGAAAACATTACAGTGAGAGAAATTAGAAGCTAAACTCGAGGCTATGGCTAAAGTAATTTCTGTTGGTAAAAGGATTGACCTATAAGATATAGACTTAGACTGTGTAGACATTAATCTTAAGGTGGTTTCTGATCATAATTACCTAATAAGGATATTATTGCTCATAAATAGACAAGGAATGAAAGTGCTAGGATCTCTCCATATTTTATGTTTTTGAAGGGCTTTTTATAGCTATACAATACATTTTTCAGTGTTTAAAAATCTCTTTTTTAGGGTTTTGCCTCTGTTTCCCTAGTGCCAGTAAAAAAACATGATTTTAGGGTTAAAAATGTATTTTAGTGTCCAGTCACTCCCTTGACTTATGAGTCAAAGGCCCCATGACTCAACCCATAAAAGGACAAAATAAACCTACCTTGAGTCACTCCCTTGACTTATGAGTAAAGGGAGTGAGTCAATCAATGTTTCGTGGGAATTCACAACTGGAAATAGTGAAAAAAATTATCTTTCCTAATTATTATCTAAGCATTTATTGCTCATGATGAGGGATATGTAAAGGCAAAAAAATCATTTACAAGGTGTTTTCTTTCTCTCTCATTTTCTCTTTCTCTCACAAAAAATACTCTCTATAACTTGAAACTAAAAACAGAGGAAGAAAGAGGAGAGGCCTAAAGCATTGGACCTTTAATCTTTGATTAAACTAACACTGATTATAAATTTGTTTAATTTTGGTTTAATAGTATAAATATTTATTTTTCATTTTTATTACTTGATTTTCGTCAATTTTTTATTTCTCTGATTTAAGCTTGTTAACTTGTTATTGCTTGCTATTTATGTTTATTTTGTTCATTAATCCATGAATACTTATGAAAATCATGTAAAGTTGATGATTTTATGATAATTATAAGTTAATATTCATCATCTTCAACCTTCGGTTTAAATTTTGAATTTTATATTTTTTGCTTTAATCTTTGTTTTTCTTATGAAAATCATATTTTTCATGCATAAAAATGAGTTTGTTAGCCTTTCCATGCATTAAAATAGCTTAAAATTGCATTTTGGATGATTGTGGTGCATTTTGGCATGGTTCCAGTACTGGGATTGGTTTTTGGGTTGAGTCATAGCCTAAGGGCATGATTTGTTGGGCAACTTATGACTTTAGCCTATCACTGGCCTGCGACTCAGCCGTTTCTACTATAACTTGCCCTGGCTTGGTCGCCCAGCACTCCTCTTTTCCTCTTGTGTATTCCTAGCGCCTTTTGCCTATCTCTCTTGAGCACTTCACCTGCTCTCTCATCGGTTATGCCAATAACTTGTGTGCATGTTGCCCATTACTTGCCAGTCCTGCCAGTAACTTGTGTAACACCCTAATCTTTAACCTGTATTTATTGTATTGGATTGCATGGTCACTTATAAATTTAATCAGTCATCCATGAACGGTGCTATCTCTAAGCATGTTGTTCATAAATACAATATTATTGGATTAATCTTTAGGTGCTACCATATGACATTTACTAATTCGATTCGTGTTCTTAATTGCTCATGCATAAATATAATAAAATTGTATTATCATTTTACAAGTTTAAAATACATTTATACACATAATTATTATTGTACATTTCGGATAACATGATTGCATAATTTTCTTTATCACTATTACAAAGCTTAAAACTATGAGTCCTAATTATCTCCTCTTGTGTTGGCCTTTAATACCACAGATAATCCATGAGTTCAACTCCCTTGACCTAAACCTGTACGAATTTTCAAGCTTACTAGCTTAGCACAAAAACTATAGGGATAACCCCTCACAAAAGTCGTCAATAACATTCACGTATAAGTATACGCTTATATGCATATTAAAAAGATAGCATTTTTAGAAAATTTATTCGTAACACTACAAGGCAATGCATAAGTAGAAAGTTGTTAAAACTTACTACCTTCCTAATTATAGCTTCATGTTTAGTTCATAATATAAACAGATTCATTCAATTAAGTCATGGATTCATTTATCTCTTACTTTACATAAATCAATGTAAATCAATTATAGCATAATTGACATGATACAATATAAATTACAAATATAACATATGAACAATTAAAGGCCCAATAAGAATGAACACTTGCAAACAAGCTCAATGACAATGTTTATATGTTACGCAACCATTTATATATATAGTTCTTATAATTCTTAAACATGAATCATACAATTTGAATTATATATTTCCTAATCACTTCTTTTCTTTATATTGTTGATGTAACCACTTTAGTAATGTAAACACCATCTTGTACATTCATGCTTGTTTCTCACATATCCAAGATGATAGTTTTATAGGTATTCTTGTTTAGATACATTATTCATCCATTTTGCATTTACTATTACAAATCATAGGATTACATAAAATATCATTAGATCAAATCATATGGTTTTCCACATCATGCTATCATATTTCTAATAACAATAATTTATTCATATGATAAGCCTTCACCATTCTAAAGGTGTGAATAACAAGTGTTACTATGGTATCCAAAGGTATAATAAAGATACTCGAAGGTATCAAACATATAGACCCAAACGGAGTCTGTACCACCTAAAAGATCCAGAGATCGAATGTCACACATGATCCTAATTTCCTTAATATGACCAATTACAAAATTTCTTAGTTTAAAAAAAAAACTTGTTACTTTTACAATTACTCTTTATTTTATAAAAATTTTAGCAAAATTTTCTCTAAAATTTTCTAAGAACCCCTTGCAAGAAAATTTCCAAAATACTTCTATTTCAACCTATCCTAGCATCCATCTCCAATTCAAACTCCAACGCACAATGTTTTGCCCTTCTTCCAATATTTTACAATTCAATCTCAATCAAGTTAAAAAAATAGCACATTTAGTATGCCATTATTACTCAATTATAATTTACATAACCACTACAACATAAAATTAATTTACATGGTCAATCTACATAAATAAATACATAAAATTTACATTGCCATTATATGGTGTCCATGCGAAAATATTTAAAAAGTAACAAAAGAAATTGAGTTATGCATCCACCTCAAAATCTCTCCACTCCTACTGATGTGATGCAGATTTTGCTATAGATCCACTTCCACCTAACTTTAAAATTATTCAAAACCTACATGCAAAAAGAAAACCATGTGCTAAGCATTTTGCTTAGTGGTGTTCAAACAACTATATTTTTTCACACAATATAAATATTTAACCAAAATATGCTTAATATTTCACAAATTATCAAATGCAAATGCTTTCATTTATTGCTAAACATAAATAAATAAAATAACATTAAATCCAATATTAATAATTCAAGCATGTGTAATTCTCATATTAACTCATACTTCTCTAATTAAAAGCCTATTCATTTTTGTAATTTAACATATGACCATCTAACTATTAACTTTCAAGTAAAATCCCTATTTGTTTATTTGGCATTGGTTATTTATTCCTTTATTTACCTCAATTAAAATCTAGTGGAATTGGTCTCATCCAGATAGGCAATATTTATTTCAAGACATAATTCTTGAAACCATTCGGTCCATTACTGTTTCTCTTAGAATTATTATTTTTGTTATTATTGTTGCTATTATATATGTGTGTGTGTGTGTGTGTGGACAAAGCTCTTGAAGTCATTTAGTTCGGTTTCACCTGTAATAATGTAGTACTGCTAAATTCCCTTAATTGGAATACAAACCCTATCACATATCTCCAATTCCTATCTAGTTTTACTAAGGGCAATTATGATTAAATTCATATTTCATTCCTCCATTTAATTTAGTTTCAATTCATAGCCATATCTTGTGATTATTATGATGCAACAAATTATCTAGTTTATATTTTTATCTAAAAGTTTAAAACAAACCCCTTATATATACAAGTTTTAGCCAAGGCATATCAAAGTAACATTTATAAGCAACTTCCTCAAAATCATGATAAAATACATAAATTGTAGCTAATTAAACATAACTTATTAGTAACCATTTGTATCATTCTTAAGATCAAGTAATGACTAAATTTAATTTCGGTTTTCATTAATGTCTTTCTCCAAGTTATGCATTTATAATAAAATATGTATCCATCCAATTAAACAAAACAATAAACATTTTACAGGTCTAACAATTAACATTGTCTAGATAAAATGACAATTTTGAAACCCAACCCTTATAATTCAATTAAAGTATTTCATACCACTCATTTAACATCTAATTAGCTATTTATAACGTTAATTTTATGAAATCCTAATTCATTCATGAAAACTACAACTTACATAATATATGTTATTTGACACCTTGCAATTTAAATCCCTATAATTTAATTAAATAATCTTATTTTACTCATTTAATGCTCAAATACTTATTTATAACATCAATTCATAAAAAAGAATCCTACTCCACATACCACAAATCTTTGCTTATATAATACAAAAATTTAGAGAAAAATAGAATTGCATGAACACATACCAATTTGCTATCAATTTTCTTCAATTCCAATCTCTACAAGCTCCAATTTGTCAATTGTTCTCCATTTCTTTCTCCTTCACACACCTCTCACTTCCTTTTTCTACATATACCCACAGATTCCATAAATTCTTTAACCAAATAGAAGCAAGCATATATTTTAAACAATTTTTAATGACTATCTACTATAATATTTCATTAAATTCAAATTTTAATCAAACCTCTAAAATTTTTCCCAATTTCAAAATCCCTAGACACATATTTCTTCCCTCTTTCCTCTAATTTCTTTCATAACCCATTAATTAAAGGGATGAATGATGCTTACCTAGTGATTAATAGAGGAGAAAGTAGCAATTGGGAGCAAAAAATAGTGGGAG
This sequence comes from Excoecaria agallocha, assembly GCA_037975025.1. Lineage (NCBI taxonomy): Eukaryota > Viridiplantae > Streptophyta > Magnoliopsida > Malpighiales > Euphorbiaceae > Excoecaria > Excoecaria agallocha. The sequence continues at coordinate 30,638,311 of CM075811.1, forward strand.
ACTGAAGTAAAAAAAGAGGGGACAATAGGGAGAATGTGAGCTATTACCATGCGAAATAGAGGAGAAGAAAAAAAGTGCAACAACATTGGAGGGCTGCAGCATCATCGGAGGGCAATGTTGGGCGGTGCAGCGATAATTGTATGACCGAAGAGGGGGAGAAAGAAGGAGAAAAAAAGAGAGAAAGAGGAATAAGGAGGTAATAAAGGAGATCGTTCCTCCTGGAAAGAAAAATAGGCAGCTAACAAATAAACCCCACCCCAAAATGATGTAGTTTTGGGTGTGGAGGTGTAAAATTTCAAATTAGCCCTCTTTAAATGTTATTCGGCCCTCAAACTTTTCCATTTTACATTTAAACCCCTAATCCAACCATAACTTAATGTATAAACTTTCTTTTTCCTCTACATTATTTTATTTTAATAATACTCATTTATTTTATCAGATCATTTTTGAAATCAGGTTGACTATGGCATTATTCGGACTGTAAAAATTCAAACATTATAGGGTAAATCCTTTAGACTGATCAAGTCGACCCAAATAGGATCAGTACTATGAATCCAAATAGGGTTAGTCCTGTGGCAACTGCAATATACCCTTATAAGCATACCTATCTATCCACAACTTAGATATAGATGCAGACAACTATAATTCCTTTACTTTAATTTCTTAATCACTTTTCTTTTTTCAAAAGTATACATCATTAGTTCAATATATATACAATTTATGAGCATAGAATCATATACATGTTCATGTATACACATCTTGTACTTGTAATTAATGTAAAAGCATAAAGCTCTTCACTTATATATAAATGTCCTACTAATTATCATTCCATTATTTGTTTCACTATTAAGATAATATTTGCATGTATATCCACACTCCCACATTTGATTAAGGCATGTGATATGATCAAGACATACATTAAGTATGCATATATCTTTATACTTGCACATTTCATCTTCATACTCATATGATATATTCATAATCGTTACAATTACATGGAAACTAATATATATGTATATCTATATGATTCATTATGTACATATCCTATGAATTCTCATATTTGAGCATACTATCACACATTAAAATAAATAAATGTATCAAGCACACTCTGTAATGCCTTGAAATTCGTATTTGACATGTATGGCACATTCTAAAGCATAAGTAGTAACCTTAGAGCAATTTTTGAAGTAATTACAATAGAATAATAAGAAAAAATTTAAAAGTACATAAATGTTAAACATGCTCGGGCCAGAAAAATTTGAGGATGGGTGATCTAGCAGGAAATGTGATTTAACATTGGAATAAAAAATGGATATTATATAAAGTTCAATTGTATAATTTGAGATGAAATTGAGCTTAAATGGGCCCTTAAATCAGACAGTAATGATTTTACTCGGTACTCGGTATCATAAAGACCATTAAAAATTATTTTAATCATATAAACCTATTAGAAATAGCATAAAAGATCTATTAGAAGTGAAAAATAATTTTTTTGATAGTTTTGAAATTTTGGATTTCACGAAGCTAGAAGTATAAAAAAAGTGTCAGAATGACTTAAAATTTTAAACATAAGCTTCTGCATATATTATTGCACATGCAAAAAAATTTCAAAGCATTCTAATAAGCAAAATATCAGTTTCAGAAAAATGGTAAAAAATCAAGATTAAATTAATTAGTGAGATTAAAAGCAATATTTAATTTATCTAAGAGCATAATTGTCATTTAGAATTGAGCCATAATCAATTACATGCACCAACATAGCAAAAAGATGTGTAAGGACCAATGAAATCATGACAAGTAGTTTAACAATAGGCCATTGGATTAAATAGTAAATGAAGGAATCTTGGCCATTGATTTTGTGGAATTAAGGGCAGCCCTCTAGAATCCTCTACAATTCTACCCAAAATTCTATAATTTTTCCCATTCTTCCTTGCAAAGTCTGAACTACCCCATTCCTTTGCCATTCACCATATTTTCATCATTTCTTCTTCCTTCCACCAAATTTTAAGCTCTAAATTCACCCATATATAGTAGAAATCCTCCTGTTCGATATGGAAATCATTATAGAGCAAGAAAAAGCTTGGAAATGGAGAATTTCTAGTGAGAGAAAGTAAACCTAAAAAGGTAAATTCTTGAGTTTTGGTTATATTTAATTGGGAAAATTATTATAGGCTTATAGAGTATCATAAGTAATTATTTAGTAATAATTAAGTATTTAAATTCAGAACATAAGCTCACTAATTTCTCCTCCACAATTTTGGCCAAAAAAGAAAATTAAAGGAAAAGAGAAAAGCAAAGAGGAGAAATGAAGGAAAAAAAGGAAGAATAAGGAATTTGAAGTTATTCTAAGGTTAGTGGATACAAACTACACTCTATTTCATTTAATTTTTTAATTTTGGCATGAAATTTACATTATATAACTATAAGAATTCAAAGGCATAATGTGAAATAATTTAAGATAACCAAGTAAAATGATATTTTAACATGAGATAAATAAGAAATAAGGGAGAAATCAAATTTAGAAAGAGAATTCATGTTAAGACCAAATTGTACATAATGTAGTACAATATGAAATCTTGATGTTAATTAACCTCTTAAGTATGAAATGAATAACACTAAATGGAATAAACATAACTAAGATGATTTTAACTTAAAACAATATATGGACATAATATATATCGTGTGTACATAAGGATGTATCATTGTGTAACAATAATAATTTAAAGGAAAAAGATGAAATAACTTGATAAAATAATGTTTTAATATGAAATAAACATGAAATGAGAAGGAAATCAAGCATAATATGGGTGACTATATTATGGTTAAATTATGTATTGTTATGCTAAATCCGCAAACGCATGGTTTACTGATTAGTACTTAAGATATCATTCCCACGATGACCAAATTGGTTATTACACACTACTACTTAATCTTAATCTTGTTTACAATGATTGATAATTGGATTGTAAATTAAGCTATTAATATTATACTAATACTAAAATATTAATTAAACCTACTTTAATTATAATCAAAAAAGACAATTAAGATTAATGATATGAGTTAGCAAATATGAAACTTCATATTATTCTTTTGATTGAAATGCAACCTTTATAATGCAAGCCAAGTTCGAATAAGGTTTTAAATCACTCTCTCAACATGAAATAGAATGCCTAAAACATGCAATTATGATTCTAACCCTTAACTCTTATTAATGAATTAGTTAATCATAAACACATATTCTAAGAATAATAACCTATAACAACTATCTTACCATTCTAATCTCTCCAGTAATGTTTTGATGATAAATTCCTAATAGATTTCCATAAGAATATATCTCTTAAACTATACCCTTAATTATAATGAACATTCAATTACTTAAATGCATATAATACTATTAAGAAATTCTGCACTAAAGATTACTTGTATTAATTAGAATAAACAAATATTAACAAAGTTGTTTAAGATTATAAAATACAGCATTCAAAGAGTTACAAAGAAGAATAGACAATTGAAAGATAAATAAAAAGATGATCTCTCAATCCTTTTACTCATAAATGATTTTTTCTCCTTCTTTGATCTTTGTCTTCCCTTCAAAAGATAAGTTTTTCTATCGCTCTATCACATGCCTATATTATCTACAAAATCATTTTTTTCCTTTACATCTTCATTGTATTTATAGTCTCTTTGCAAAATAATGCAACTCTTTAGATACCCTTCTAGAGGTACACAACCATTAGTGAAAAGCAATGCCTCTTTGAAACTTAATTTGAAATTTGAATTGCATAACCACCATTTATAATTTCCTTATCAAGCATTGTAACCCTACAAGCACCCTTTCATAGGTACACAACTCTTCAAGTACCCCTCTAGAAGTACACATCATTTGGTGAAGAGTGGTGTCCCTTCAATGCACCTTTTTAAAGTTCAACTGCCCAATAGCCTCCTCTATTGTGCTCATGACTCCTATCATGCTCGAAATAGGACACAGATGAATCTCGTTAAAAATCTCCTTCTTCTTGTTGTAAGTGGTTTCCTTCCCATATTACACATGCGATGGAAGTTGTACTCATGATAGAAACTCTTATCCATTGTTGAGTTTTGCTCTTTCTCCTTGCTAAATTTTCATTACTCCTAAAATTGATAAAACAACCACACAAAACATAAAATATACCAAAATCTAGATAAAATTACCAAAAACTAAACATTTATAACAAAATTATAAACATAACACACTCATAAAACATGCATTATTAAGCTCACATCATATATCAAGTAGAATACTATGTTAATGTGATAATAATTGGCATATTAAGCATAAATTGAATAATGCAACGATGAATAAATACATCATGAATTATTTGAGCTTAAATTAACATATGGACACCATGTATATCATGTGAACATAACGATGTATATAAAGGGAATAAAATAGTAATGATGAAGTTTAAAGGTATACCATTACATAAAGGCCTAAGATAATTATTAAAGCATGTTAAGTATGATAATATATGAAAAACCATGATGAAGGTATGAGAATATGTTATGGCCGAATTGTTCCTTATGTTAGTGTTATATTTTCACCATGTACGGATCTTATTTACCATGTATGTTGTGATCCCATATGTAATATTAATGAATGCATGAAGAATGAAAATATATGATATGATACATAATAGTAAAAATATGAAGATTGATGTAGAAAAATAACATAATATAAGATAATTAGTTACTCTTAGTGGACAGTGGATAATTCAGGATACTAGAATATAATGGTTAGCCATAAGGACTTATATACCATGGTAGCACTATGAGATCAGATTGCCCATTAGGGATGGCAACGCATAAGTAGTCACCTCACATATATAGTTTTGAGGGATGGCTACGTTCAAGTAGTTACCTTTCATATAGTCATACAATACATTCATATAGTCATACAATCCTTATCCAGAATATTCGATTCAAGAATTTTCACTGGTCATCACTGGGATTAGAATGATAAATATATAAAAAAATAGGAAATAAATAATAAATTACACATAAAGAATGCCATAAAGTGGTTTAAATAAGAAATAATGTGAAAAATGAGATTAATAAATTCAAAAAGGGAAAAACGATAAATATATAAGAAAATGAGGATAAAATAATAAATCATGCATGAAGGATGCCATGAACCCAATTAAATAAGAAATAATGTAAGAAATATAGCTAAAAGTTCAAATGGGCAAACTCGTAATTACGCGAGAAAATAGGGATGAAAGGTAAATTATGTATAAAAGAGGTCATAAATATGATTAAACAAGAAGTAAAGTGAAAAATATGATTAATAGACTCAAAAAATATAAAGATATAATTACCCAAGAAATCAGAGGCCAAATAGTAATTTAGCATCAATAGGATGATTAAAGAAGTTAAAATAGTCAGATAAGTGAAACAGGATAAAATAGTCAGATAAGTGAAACAGGTTTAGGCAATCATAAGGCCTGAGTGAACACATAAAAGAGAATGAATGTCTAAGTTGATACATGTACATGCCATAAAGGAAAAAGTGAACTCAAGATTAGAATTTACCTGTCCCTTTTGGGTGTCTCAAATGATAGTTATAACTTTTGGTCTTAGATGAATGAGTGATGATGAGAGTGGGGCCCAAGCCAGTCCAGCAGTTAACAAGATGACTCTCACTATTCAGTCTCGCCAACCCAGCTAGCATACACTGCCACCAGCACGGCACCTCAGCTAGTTGCATATACATTTGCATTCCTTCACACTTACAGACATACAACATATACATACAGTTATACGGTCATATAGTATACTTACACAATCATACATCACATAGTATATCTATGCATTTACAATTTATACAATCATATAGTTACATGCCCTACATTTTTCACAAATGGTGGCGGGTCAGTTATGCCAGCGATTCCAGGCCCCTTTTTCCTTACAATCATAGTATCATTCGCCATCTCAGCCACCCTAAAAGTTCATAGTATCACCGTCGAAAAATTTAAAGGCTAAAGATTTAACAGCTTTAAAGGTTCTGAATGTTAGGTTGACCAAAACTCAGAATGTAGCATTTGTAGTTGAAATGCAGTATAAATTCAGTCAGTTATGACAAGTAAAGTTCATATAGTGACAAAAAGGGAACACTCATTATATTTCGAATATAATCAGGAAAAGACAACGAGCCCTCCTTTAGTAGAGAAGACTGTCTGTACTACAAAAGGAAGAAATGTGTACCAAACAATACGCAATTAAAGAGAAAAGCTCATAAGCAATGTTGTGCATCCAAATAGTAATAAAAGGGTATTGAGATAAAAAAAATAAAAAAACAATTCATTGATGCTCTGGATAAAGAGAAAAATAACGAATTTGTGACAAATGATTACTATGTTAGCAAGTAGGAGTTAAATATCAGAGTGACGCAACAAAAGCATGGAGAACTAAACTTAATGAAAGTAATTTGGTCAAACCCAAGGTTACCAAAGAAGTCAAGGGAAATTCATCTTTGACTAGATCTATAATCTAATGAAAAACTACTAAGAATTCTGGTCAAAAAATTAATTAGCTAAAGAACAGACAAATATTATTCATCAAAGTACTTGGAACATGTCATAACGTGGAGGAAACAACTTGAAAACTTAAGGAAACCATGAGACAACAATATTTATAGCTTTGCTATTTAGGTAAATTTCGATGATGAAATTTTTATTAGAGGGGGAGAAATATAATGCTTCAAAATTCATATTTGACATGCATGGCACATTCTAGAGCATGAACAGTAACCCTAGGGAAATTTTTGGAGTAATTACGATAAAGTAGTATGAAAAAAATTTAAAAGTGCATAAGTATTAAACATGCTCAGACCAGGGAGATTTAAGGATGGATGACCTAGTAGTCTTTGATTTAATATTGGAATAATAAAATAGGTATTAAATGGAGTCTAATGATATAACTTGAGATGAAATTGAGCTTAAATAGGCTCTCAAATCAGACAGCAAAGATTTTACTCGATACCGTTAAAAGGGGTGACCAAAAGATTGATCTGGCCTTAAAATATCATAAAAACCTTCAAAAATTAATTTAATCACATAGACCTATTAGAAATAGTATAAAGGAGCTATTAGAAGTGAAAATTAATTTTTTCGACTGTTTTAAAATTTTGGATTTTGAACCGGATGATTATACCTCAAGAACTAGAAGTATACCAAAATGGTGTTAGAATAACTTGAAATTTTAAACATAAGCTTCTGCATTTATCATACGAAGAAAAATTTCAGAGCATTTTGACAAGCGGAATGTTAGTTTCAAAAAACGATGGAAAATCGAGTTTAAATTAATTAATAGGCTTAAAAGCCATATTTAATTTATCTAAGGGCATAATTATCATTTGGAATTGAGCCATAATCAACTACATACACCAGCAAAGAAAAAAGATGTGTAGGGACCAATGAAATCATGACAAGTGGCTTAAAAATAAGCTATTGGATTAAATAGTAAATGGAGAAATCTTAGTCATTGATTTAATGAACTTAAGGGCTTCTTAAAGGAGTTTAGAATCCACTACAATTTTGCCCAAAATTTTGTAAATTTCCCCCTTCTTCCTTGCAAAATCTGAACTACCCCTATTCCTTGGCCATTCACCATATTTTCTGTATTTTTTCTTCCTTCCACCAAATCTTAAGCTCTAATTTCAACCACATATAGTAAAAATTCTCCTCTTCAACATGAAAATTAGTATAGAGCAAGGAGAAGCTTGAAAATGGAGAATTTCTAGTGAGAGAAAGTAAATCTAAAAAGGTAAATTAATGAGTTTTTGTTATATTTAATTGGGAAAATTGTTATAAGCTTGTAGAGTATCATGATTAGGATTATTTAGTAGCAATTAGGTGTTTAAATGCAGAACATAAGCTCAGTAATTTCTCCTCCACAATTTTGGCCAAAAGAGAAAATTAAAGGAGAAGATAAAAGCAAGGAGGAGAAAGGAAGAATAAGGAATTTCAAGCTATTCTAAGGTTAGTGGATGTAAACTACACTCTCTTTCATTTAATTTTTGAATTTTGGCATGAAATTTACATTAGATAACTATAAAAATTTAAAGGCTTAATATGAAATAATTTAAGATAACCATGTAAAATGATATTTTAACATGAGATAAATAAGAAATGAGGGAGAAATCGAATTTAAAAGGAGTATTCGTGTTGAGACCGAATTGTAAATAGTGTCATATAATATGAAATCTTAATGTTAATTAACCTTTTAAGCATGAAATGAATAACACTATATGGAATAAACATAACTAAGATGATTTTAACTTAAAACAATATATGGAAATAATGTATATCGTGTGTACATAAGGATGTATCATTGTGTAACAATAGGAATTTAAAGGAAAAAGATGAAACAACCTGAAATAACTTGATAAAATAATGCTCTAATGTGAAATAAATAGGAAATGAGAAGAAAATCAAGCATAGTGTGTGTGACTATATTATGGCCAAATTATGTATCAAGTAAAATATTATGTTAATGTGATAATAATTGGCATATTAAGCATAAATTAAATAATTCAATGATGAATAAATACATCATGAATTATTTGAGCTTAAATTAACATATGGACACCATGTTCATCATGTAAACATAATGGTGTACATAAAGGGAATAGAATAGTAATGATGAAGTTTAAAGGTATACCAATACATAAATGCCTAAGATAATTATTAAAACATGTTAAGTATGATAATATATGAAAAACCATGATAAAGGTATGAGAATATATTATGGACGAATCGTACCTTATGTTGGTATTATATATTCACCATGTACGGATGTTATTTACCATGTATGTTGTGATCCTATGTGTAATACTGATGAATGCATGAGGAATGAAAATATGTGATATGATACATAATGGTAACAATATAAAGATTAATGTAGAAAATTAACATAATGTAAGATAATTAGTTACCCTTAGTGCATAGTGGATAATCCAGGACACTAGGATATAATGGCTAGCCATAGGGACTTATTACTACGGTAGCATTATGAGATTAGATTGCCCATGAGGGATGGCTACACGCAAGTAGTTACCTCACACATACAATTATGAAGGATGGCTACGCTCAAGTAGTCACCTCACATACAGTACATTCATACAGTTATACAGTCTTCATTCCATATATTTGATTCAAGAATTTTCACTAGTCATCACTAAGGGTAGAATGGTAAATATACAAGAAAATAGAAAATAAATAATAAATCACACATAAAGATTGCCATAAAATGGTTTAAATAAGAGATAATGTGAAAAAATGAGATTAATAAATTCAAAAAGGGTAAAATGGTAAATATATGAGAAAACGCGGATAAAATAATAAATCATGCATGAAGGGTGCCATAAAGTCAATTAAATAAGAAATAATGTGAGAAATGTAGCTAAAGTTCAAAAGAAGAAAAATTGAAATTACATGAGAAAATAGGGACCAAAAAGTAAATTATATATAAAAGAGGTCATAAATGTGATTAAACAAAAAGCAAAGTGAAAAACATGATTAATAGACTTAAAAGGATAAAGAGGCCAAACCATAATTTGGCATCAATAGGGTGATTAAAGAAGTTAAAATAGTCAAATGTTGTGCCTTATTTCTAAGTGCTAATTTCGCAAGTATACGGTGTACCAATTATAGTACAAAAGATGTCAATCCCTCGATGACTGTTGATTAAGATTTGTACACTACTACTACTCAATTTTTATTTTGTTTACAATGACCATTAATTTGCAAGTTAAAACTATTATTAACATTATACAACACTAAACTAAATGTTATGCTAGTTTAATGATAATTGGAGAAGACTTATGAATGTGATAAATGTAACATATGCATAAATAAAGAATTTGATATTTTTCTCTTATTTAGAATTCAATCTTTATCATGCAAGCCAAGGTTGAATATTGTTCTATATCGTAGCTCTCGCATTTAGACTAGATTATGCCTTAAACATGCATTTATGGTTCTAAATCGCAGCTCTCGCATTTAGATTAGAATTACATAAACACACATTCAAAGAATAAAAAGCAACCTATAACAACTATCCCAACACCTTGATCTCTCTAGTTACATCTTGATAATGAATTTCCTATTAACTATAAGAAAGAGATTGCTCTTACAACTCTGTTACTTAGACCCACTTTAGTGATTTTAAGAGAAGAAATTGCCAACTAAGGTTTTTTTCCTTAACTTATAATTATACCAATTAAGTATTAATAGAAAATTCTACATATAAAGATAAGTGAAAGAGAAATGAATAAATATGAATATTGTCATTCAAGTTCCTAAAAGAGTATTAATAATAATTACAAAGAAGAAAAGTAAAAAGAAATCAAGTGAAGAGAATTATAATCCTTTACTGATGAATGATGACTTCCTCTTCCTTGTTAGTCTTCTCTTCAAACCATAAACTAAACTAAAAAGTAAAACCTAAACTATTGTTCTTTTTTTACACTTCTCAAATTAGAAAAATTAAAATGATTGATCTCTTTTCTGATTATTTTCTCAAAATAACTTCCAGGGTGTTTATAGATTTCCAAGCATCAAGTGCCCCTCCATAGGTATGCAATCCTTGGTGAACCTTGGTGTCCTTTTAGGTGACTTTTCAAGCTCAACTACTTTTAATTAGCATCTATCGCACTTGCAATAGAGCACACTTCCTTTCTTGTTTAGTTTCCCTCACGCTGGTTATTTTATTCTTCCCCGCTACTTATCGCGATCACGGTGCAACTATGGCGCTCGCGACATATCTTCATCTTCACTCCTTCATCTTGCTCGTACTTAGCTAAATTTGCCCATTTAAGCTCCAAATTGATTCCTTACTCCTGTAAAACAAATAAAACACACAAGTGCACACAAAACACATAAAAGCAACAAAATACACATAAAATACCAAAATATTAAATGCTATACTTAATAAAACTAAACACATATAGACACTATTTATGAACTTTTCAAGCTTATATCATCAAATAAGTGAAACAGGACAAAATCGTAGATAATGAAAATTTTAGGAACCAAAATATAATTTACCACTTCATGAAGAAACATAAGGACCAAAATGTAAATTTTTCATTTAGAAGGGAATAAAAGTCAAAGAAAGCAAAAAGAATAAAAAATGAGGTCAAACATGATCAAACATGACAAATAAAAAGTTTAGAGGTCTAACTGTAATTTTTTATTCAAGTAGGAATTATGTAAAATTTAATATGAAAAACAAATAAAAATAAGAATGATTAAGATAAATGGTCAAATTGAAGTCAAACCAAGACAAGAATGGTGAAATAAAAAGTTTAAGGACTAAATTATAATGTTACACTCAAGTAAGAATTATGTAAAAATTAGGAAGAAAATGAACATCTAAAGGATTAACTAGCAAAATCATGATAACGAGAGAATCAAATCGATGTAAATTAGCAAAAAATACATAAAAGGGGGTAAAATGGTAATTTACCATGACATAAAGAAATATTGAGAACTAAAATGTAAATTGAGGAGTAAAAATAAAATAAATATACAAAGAGAGAAAATAAGAGTAAAATGACCAATTGATAATAAATTTACACAGAGAAAGGTAGAAAGAGAGTTTTGAACAAATTTCGTAAATTAAAGGCAAAATTGTAATTTAGTGAAAATTTTAAGAAAATTGAGACAGAACTGTAATTTCAACAAAGAAAGTAAGTTCAAGGATTAAAACGAAAGGAAATTAAATTTTATGGTGAAAAATATTAAAATGGAGAAATAAAGGGTAGAATAGTAATTATAAGGAAAAATACAACAAAAAGATCAATTGAGTTAGAAAAGGAATTTAAATGTTAATTTAATGAAATATAGAACCTAAATGTCATATTGAGAAAACAACTAAGATATAAATGTTATTTTGATGGAAGTGAGGACCTAAATGAGAATGTCACAAAAGATGGAAAATTTAAGAGTAATTAAAGAATTTAGTACAATAAAGTATTATTCAATCAACAAGAAAAGAAATCTATAATGATATTGAAATGGAATTACATAAACAATATGCTTAGTGAGGTTAAATTTATAAACTATGATGAGATTAGAATAATGTTCACATAAAGTAAAATAATTAAATTAAGTGAAGGACAAGGACTAGTAAGTCAAAAAGGATAAAATAAAAATGCAGGGGCATAAGTGTAAACTAGTGGTGAAATTATAAGTAACAAGGTCAGACAGTAAAAAGGTGAAAACGAAAGAACATAAAGTCATTAAGAACTAAACGGTATTTCGAAAAATATATACATTTACAAATAGAAAAATAAAAATAATAACAATAATAGAAATCAAATAAATTTATTTAAATAAAATTTTGTGTAGTTGTATCCACCACTATGTAACAATATTGCTTAGCATGTAGTTTGTTGACTGTTCGTAGGGATGGGTAATTGAGGATGCGATGAAGAAGGATCAGAATGGCATGTACGTGTGTCATATTTATGGACATGAAGATTAGATAACTCATGTATTGGATTTTAGATAATTGGCATGTAGTAATTAGTGTTGTATAACTGTGAATCTAACTATATGTCTACAAATTTAAGCATATGAGTATGAAATTTTGGGTTTATGTTACGATGTGAATTGATTATTGGTTTAGAAGTGTTGTGAATGTTTAGAGAATTGGAGGTGAAGGTTGCCTTTAGGGAGTGTTGTTTTTATCAATTTGTAGGTTTGGATAACACGGTTTAATAGTCGTTATGTTGCGAAAATTTATACTAAATGAATAGTAACCAGGTGATGTTGTTAATGATGGTATACAGTACATAGAAATCATGAATGAACATAGGGTGTTACACAATCGATCAAAATTATATAATCAATATAGTTACTTATATGTGTAAATTATTTTGCTTATTGCCATTGTAAGTGTGTGTTCTTTCATTCAACACACAAACATGTACATATACTATGTAGTCATTTATGTCATACCCTTCACGTGTTATTTACTTCTATATGTTTTTAACATTACTACAATGTACTTTTTTGTATTCACTTATATTCGTATAACCCACTTACTAGTATAAGTACGTATGTAATAAGTTTACATTCTTAGTATTTGAAGTAAATTCATTACAAACATCTAGTTACTCAAGTATGTATGTCACACCTATTCTTACTTCAACACATATTTATACATGTCCATATTATATTTATATATATTTATTTATTTATATACTCTTGTAGTCTAGTTACATTGTTATATAAGCACGGAATTGATATTTAGACTTAGTAACCACATCAACCAAACCATATACATATAACTTCTTATGTTTAGGCTTAGTTTGCATTCATATCTCAATGTTCAATCATGTATTATATGTATTTCATGACATTTTATATCCCTTTATATATGTTTAAAGTGTTCTATAAGTTTTCAAGGAGGTTAGGGTGAGTTTCGATCACATTTCGGGATTTAAAAACCAAGTATAGGTTGGAAAATGAAGGTGACATGTTTGAGTAAAAGTCGTCTCAACTGGGTTGGTTATCTTTGGTTTGGTCTAGAATGTTTTAACCCGGCTAGGTCAAAAATCATCTCGTCCGAGTTGATTCAAAAACTTAATCTTTCAGTAGACAACTTTCCTATTTCAACATGTGCAAGATTTTTGGCATAGTAAACATGATTTCTTGTAACACCCTGATTCTAATTACCCAAGTAATAGTCAATTAAACCCGACTTTTATCTAGACTCAAAAATAAAATAGAGTTAAAATAAATAAATTTAATAGAGATGAAATGAAATAATGTAAATTGAATTGGGGTTTAATTGTGAATAAAAAAAGAAAAAAATAAATAAAATAAATTTGTAGATTGAAATTTTGAACCTCCACACCTAAAACTACATCATTTTGGGGTGGGGTTTAATTGGGTTTCCTTATATTTGTTTAGGAGGATTGGGTTCCCCTCCTAAAAACCACCTTCCTCTTCCTTTTTCTTCTCTCATTTTCTTTCTTTCTTTCCCTCCCCTTCTCTGATCACGATAGCCCTACCACCCATTGCTGTTGCCTTTCGTCGCCATTGCGGCTTCATCTAATGTCGCCTGCTCCTCCTCTTTCCTCATTTTTCCATCAAGTTAGAGGAGCAGCTACCTTTCTTTCCTTTTTGTTTTGGCTTCCACTTCTCTCCTTATTTTTTTGGTTGTGATTTCTTCTATTTGTTCAAGTGGTAAGCTTCATCAACTATTTATTTAGTGAGTTATAGTAAAAATATAGAAGATAGAAAAGAACTTCAAATTTAGGGATTAAGGAAATTTAATTGGGGAAAATTATTTATTTTTAATTAATTGATGATTTAAGTAATTAGATATCTGGGATTGTTGTAAATTATGTTTTAGCATATAATTGATGAAGGATTGATGTTAATTTGTGGATTTATCTATGAGAAAAAGAAAGTGAGATGGTGATGAAAGAAGAAGAATTAAAGCTTTTTGAAGTGGAAATTGAAGAAACTGCTATCTAATTTTGGTATGTTTCTTTGAATTTGTATATTATGTAAGTAAAGGTTTTAGTATATTGGGTAGGTTGTTGGATTCATGAAATATGTGCTTGAAAGGGAATGAGGTTTGGTTGGTACCTAAAGAGTTAAGAGTGCTCACTTGGCTAGTTTCATCTGTAAATTAGGTTCCCTTCAAGTTAGTTAATTTGTCTTAATTAGAAAATTAAGATAGAATAATAATTGAAGGCAAATGGAATTATAATTATAAATTAGGTGGTAAATGAGTTGTCACAAGTGTGTGTGTGTGTGTGTATATATATATAACTTGAATTCTAGGCTTGTAATGAATAATTTGAATTTTCAACTTGTAAACTTCCCCGTTGCGAATGATGTGGCAAACCAAAGATAGATTTCCTTATTTGCTTAAGTTAAGTGGTCCACGAAAATGGTTGATATGCTCTCGACAGTAAAGGGAACTCATTGAAATACATAATTATGAAATATATATATATATTTAGAACTAGGAAGTATTTTCTATGATTTATATGTGAGACAAGAAAAATGGATTAAAAGTACTCAATGATTAGTTAAGCATACAGCTAAAACATAAAGGGGATGAGTTAGCTTAACTTTGGTGAGCTAATAAACTATGAAGTTTAGTTAGTTGAATTTTATCTAGATCGACTAATTTTGTTTTATTCAATTGATTTAAATTGTGAAGTTAAAGAGATGTCATTACTTTAATTGTAAAAATGTATTATGTCCTTACTTGCTAATATTTCATCATCACGAACTATTCTTTTTGAGAAATTATGTTTATAATAAAAGAGTATAATGTTTATTAAAGTGAATATGTATAAAGTTAATTGACTCTTGGATGATGATAGTGTGGATTAGAGTGGTTTACATGCTATGATCAATGCTTAAGTATAACAAAGGATTTATATATTTAACTAACCTTGTAATTAATGATGAAATGAAATTGTTAAAGATGATGAAAGCGACAAGTATTAAGAATACATAATGATAACATATATAACCAGATAATCCCTATTTGCTCATCCTTAACTCACTCTTATTCATGTCTGAGGATCCTTCTATTTATGAAATCTCAAAAATTATCATTTGGTGCTTTCGTTGAGAGTCAATGCCGAATCCGAGTTGTTCAGCCTGAACATAAATAAAGAACATTCAAATCTACCCACTAACTGTTCAAATGCCTAGCCAATCCCAAGCGCTATCCTGTATGGCTAGATTCAGAAGAGCCAAGTATATCACAGGGATATGTAGAGAAAAATCCAAGACTGGAGGCAGATGAAAAGGTGTAAGCCAATAACATAGAAGGGTGAAATATCCCCCTCTCAAAGTGCTATGCCATGACATATGAACTCTTATGGCTCTGTAGCCAAAAGAGATATGAGAAAGGCAAGAGATTCACTTATTCACCTCCATGTAAAAGCCAGAAAATTGCAAGGCTAACTACTCCGAGCTTTAAGCATTATGTCTCCGTCAATTATTTCTCAAGCTCAAAGGGGAATGATGCATGAAGAAGAAATCGAAGGATGGATAATCCAACTAGATCAATTCATGAAAGAAAAATTTAGGCGAACAAAGATTTTAGCTCCTCTAGGGCCCTCCTCCACTACTAATTGAATAGATCACACCAGATAAAGAAAGTTGGATTAAAGAAAATAAACTCCAAGCCTGAAGAAAATAAAATGGCATACGCCAAGTCTGAAGGAAAACAAAATGCCTTTCCTTTAAGACATTACACAATTGATGCACGAGACTCACAGAACTAGCCTACTGGGAAAAGTATGAGGAAGGACACTTTGGCTGCCCTTTTCTTTACTTCTATGTAAGCTAAATGAAGGAAAAAACACAACAGAAAGTGAAATATCTTTTCCCTTCCATAGCACACTCTGAGATGGCACCTTTTCAACTAGGAGAAGAAGCACCGGAGAAGATCACTAATTGACATGCTCTTCTGTCTGTTTTAAGAAAAAGGGAAACCCCCATTTTACGTCAAAAAGACATGACAAAATGAAATAAGTCATGCTCAAAGTTTTCGACCAATCGACCTGAGAGGGCCACAAAGCGACGTCCTAGAAACCTAAACTCTCAGCAAGACTTATCACCTAAAGAAAAGATGTTGACTTGATCATGCATAAAATCAAAATAAATGAGGCCTTAAAAATCCCTAAAAGAAACATAAGAATGCAGATCTTACACTTCAAGCTTACAAGCCACAAAGAAGCTAGTCTCAACCAAAGGATGATGAGTCATCAATCCTTAATCAATGATTTCCCAATCAAGGATAAATCCCAAAGTGAGATAGCTGCCAAATCACAACCAAAGGATGATGTACAAAAACACAACTTCAATCGACACATCCTAAATGTAATCCCGATCAGGAAATTGATGAAATATCCCGATCGAAAGATTAATGAATAAAATTGAAGTTTAAGTTATATCTCAACTATTCATGTTAGCTGACACTCACCTCTTTTCAAATAAACTTTGCTGATTAGTAACTTTCCAATCGAACTCTTGCACTTTAATCAAATGGACTACTATCTTATAACGATTTATGACAATTGCTATCACAACAAATATTCACGGCATCAAGCAAGAAACAACAAAAGCATAAAGAAAGACAAATCGAGGCAGTAAAATTCGAAGCTGGAATTCATTAAAATGTTTGAAGATACATCAAATATAGAAATTTTTCACTCGAAAAAACACAAGGAGAAACACAAAGAAAAAGACAAGGAATGCTACATCACAAAATCCTACACCTACAATTTGTTGCTACAAGACCACCTCTTATCAACCCCTTCAATGGTGCAATCCTCTTTTTCTTTTAACATGTCAGAATTGGGAAAGGAGAAGAGAGTACAGACTTGCATCTCAACCATGGCTATATGAGAGTTCAAAATTGAAAGCTGGAAAAGAGGTAAAGGGCAAAGTCTATATCACTTACTGTGGTAGGTGATACATTGTTAGAGAAAAATCTAGCGATTCATTTATCTTCCTAAAATGGAAAGTTAAAAAAGAGCGGAGAAGTCCGAAGATGGGTCAAGTGGTTTCATAAGGAAAAAAGTAAAGTTTGCATATCTTACTTATAGGAATTTTTGCCAATTTGCCTCATAAAGAAGCCCTCACGATAAGCCACACGAAAACTACAATAAATGGGAAGTCAAAATAGAAGAGAATAAACCACCGCAATAAAAGCTCAGGAATCAAAACAATGAGAATTTAAAAGGGGCAATTAATTAACACTTATCCCAAGCGACCGTGAAGGTCTAATGACTGCAATTAATGACCCAATTAACTCGCTGACTTGGTCAAAACTAAGTAAACAACATGCAAAAGAAAGGTAACAACCACCTTATTTCCCGATCGATGTATTTAATTCTAGTCTCTTCGACTAATGACTTTATTTCCCGATCAACGTATTTAATCTCAATCTCCTTGACTAACGACCTTATTTTCCGATCGATGTTATTCCTAATTGATGTTATTTAACCCCAATCTTCTAGACTGAAGACCTTACCTTGGTCAGTGCACCTAAACCTTTATCAGAGTGATTGGCAAAATCGTTTGAGCACACTTAAAATGCGTGGTTGCCAAAAGCAAGTAGAAACATCTTTTGAAGCACAACCACTCCCAACAAAAGACGGATCAAATTAAATTCATGATAAGATAGGTTAGACCTTGCGCTTCGATCATCTTGAACCAATCGAACCCTTCAGAGGTAGGCGGTCACCTCCCTACCGACCTACACCTATGCTGGAGTAGGTCTCAATTCAAGTCTCCAAGCACTATAAATGGCAGGTTCATTATAAAACTCGACATAACTTGAGATCTTCTTACATTCACTTATCTCTTTAGCATTTTTCTCCAATTTGCTAACTTAAGTATCAGAGTGCTAATATTTGGTCCGATCGAGCTAGCCTTTTTTTGCAGATCTTTAAGTCATTTACCTAACCAGACGATCCCCGTTTGCTCATCCTCCGCTCACTCTTATTCATGTTTGAGGATCTTTCTATTTACGAAATCTTGGAAATTATTACTATGTTTTATATTATATTATATCATGCACAATACGATAAAATCAAATATGAAAAAAATGAAAGGCTTTCATTTTTTTATTTAAATTTGAAGCTGTCGTCAGTGCATTTACAAGCGGCAATTACTCTCTTTTTTTACCTCACTCTTTTCTTAAATTTTGTATTTGTGTTTTCAATTTTGTGTGTTTTTTTTATTTTTTTCAAACTTTTATAATAATATTAAAATCGGTATAGATCTGAATTTTTAATTTTTTTATTTTAGATTCAATTTTTGTATTTAATCAGATATTTTCTTTAAAATTTGATTCGATTTTTTTTTAAATCTGATTTGTTTAACTAATATTAAATATAATTTAAATTTGTTATTATGTAAGTATGTTTTTTTTAGCGTGGAAGTTGGTTTTTTAATGGAAGTTTTGTTTTTTTGAATGAGTTTTCTTATAAATAATAGATAAATTAAATTTTTCGCTGAAAGTTAGATTATATTATTATTATTATTATTATTTTCGTCGAAAAAATTTAGAAATATATTTTATTAATTTTATATATCTTTAAATTTTATATATTTATTGTTACTTTTTATTTTATTAATAAAAGTTTAATTTGTATTAAAAAAATATGACAAATCCAGGTGCACCCAGATTCATTTATAACCTATTTACCATGGATTAAGCCTAACCGGCAGAAGCGGCTTAGTTGCCGTGAACTAGAGAGCAACTTTGTGTAAAATTTCACAAAAAAAAGGATTGAAAAGAAAAAAAAGGAAAAGGAAAAGAATTGGTAATGGCGCCATCAAATATACGGAGTGAGGGGCGTTGTTCAGAGTATATCCCTCTTCTTTATACTGTTTCAATTTTCAAATGTCTTTATTTCCTGAAGGGACCAGATAGAAACTGAAGAAGACAAACATGGGAAAAAAGAGACAGAAGAAGGCGGAACAACAAGAAAACCCTAATGTTGCTGAAGCTATTCGTATTCGAATTTCTCAATTACTTGAGCAGTTTCGTGCTTCTAATGATCAAGGTATTAGTTTGCAATTCTAAATGCTCCGCTTAGACTGATTCGGGTTACTTCTCTTTGGGATACTTCTATTTGTGATAAATGAAATTCAATACAAAATGCTCCGGTTTTAGATTGAATTTCAGCTTCGTACCCATATTTGGTTGAGGAAAAGAAAATGCCAGGTGGATTTTGTTCAGTTCTTAGTTCCTTTCCCTAAAAAGCAGTAGGAGAAAACAACTACATGCTAACGGAACTGGAACTTTATTTTCGAAGTTTTTTGTTTTCTTATATTAGCCTACTGGATGATTGAATCGTACAATTCTGGATATTAATTTATGTCAAGTGCTTACATTTGGAGTGGTGAGTGGATATTTAACGGTAGGATTTCTATCAGGACAGCGAAGGATTGAAGAATGCTATTTGCTTCTGATGCTTAGTCTGCTCGCCTTACGTTGTCAATGTTGTTAATTAAAAATATGACCCCTTTTATTAATCGGATCGTTGATACCTGAGTGCTTCATGCAGTTTACACCTTTGAAGCTAACTTGTCAAACCGTGAGCGAGCCGTGGTTCATGAAGTATGCAGGAAAATGGGTATGACATCCAAGAGTTCTGGGTGAGTGCTAATTTATTTGTCCTTTTCTTAATATAGTTTTGTATGGTAATTATATAGAAGTCTCCAACTACAGTGAGATGTGTGGAATTAGTTATTTTGAAATGCAAGCTGTTAGATTTCCTTTATTTCTTTTTCTTTTCCTTTTCCTTTTTCTTTTTCTTTTTTACTTCTATATTACTATTTTTTTCTAACATAGTTTTATGTGATTCCAAACTTCTTTGTAGCCGTGGGAATCAGCGATGTGTGTCAGTATACAAAACTGCAAAGAAAGCAAACACTGCTAAGGCAAAGGATAGTGTCACACGTTTGACATTTTCAGAAGACTCAAGACTAGTCTTACAAGAATTATTTGCAAACTATCCACCTGAAGATGGAGAGCTTGGTGAAAAAATAATTGGAACCTGTGATGGAAGTAATGGTAAAATGCGAGGGAAAAAAGATGATATATTCAGTATGCCTTCTATGACAAAAGCAGATATCACAAGGAAAGTGGAAGCGCTAAATTCTAGAATAGAAAAGGCTGCAAACTTAAGACAGGTTCTACAATGACACTAATGCAGTAATGCAGAAATATGTGCCAGTTTCCTTGTTAGATTCTGTAACCTCATTAGTTCCCATGCTAGGAGAGCTTAAGCTAAGAATCTATGTATTTCAGTGGTGGCCATTGGCAAAGCACTGTCCATCTTTGTGGATAGAGCTTTATTTTTTGCAAATATGTAGTCTGATTGTGAAAGATTGCTTAGATTCCATTATTTGTGCAGATTATTGAAGATAGAGCTAAGCTTCCAATTTCGTCTTTTAGGGGTGCCATTATGTCTACTATTGATTCTCACCAGGTATTGTCTTATTGTCTTATCTGAGATAGTTTTGAAGATTTCTTGCTCGGCATCCAGGTTGCATATCACATTAGCCCCGGATATTATTTTTGATAATTCCTTGGGTATGTTAAATGTGCATTTGTTCTTATTTAGTTGGACAAGGTTTTCTTCATCATGTAGATATTCTTCACTATCTTGTTCTCTATTTTACATTGTAATTTCTGGAAGAAGACTGTAAATATTTACTTGAAATCTCACTTATCAGATTCTGTTGTGGAAGACAATTTTTTTTGAAGAATTTGCCATGATATATCTGATCCATGCATAATATCATAAAAAACGTATACAAATTCTTGCTGCTACTTAGTATTGATAATCACTCTGAAAGGGTATTTAAAAATATCAAGATAACTTCTGTCTCATTCAATGTCTTGACATAGGTTGTTCTTATTTCTGGTGAGACAGGCTGTGGAAAGACTACACAGGTAGCTTTTTTCTTTATGATATTTATATTTTATCCTATCCAAAAGTTATTTGAAGAAAGGCTTCTTTCCCACAAATACCATTGCTTTTTACAATGTTTTCCAACACATAAATAGTTGTACATGTAACAGACATGATGTACAATGTATATTTTAGTTTCCTTCATTTCTTATATTTTTTGCTTCTGTAAATTATTGTAATTCTTAAAATGTATTAGTTTCTAACGTATGTATAACACATATACATGATAAATACAACTATATTACATACATGTAGACATGTACATAGACACATGGACACAAACAAATGCATATATGTATGCAGAAATAAAATTTACTGACTTTGATAAATATATTTTCTTACATTTTTGTACATTTTATTTCAAACTATTTGATTTCTTTCAAAAATTGTGCACTTAAAGGCAATAAGGGTAACTTCAGATTTTTAAGTTACTATTTAAAATTTATCTGTTAAAGCACTATATTATTGGGGGAAAAAACTATTTAATTGTCTTTTGAGATCCAGGGATACAAGTGTGAATATTGCCAAGTGTCAAGAGGGTTTAATAATTTGATAGTCGGATTTTTAAGTAAATCTTTAACAGAATTAAATTTCATGGAATATTGTCTTTTGAAAAAAGCAAAAATGCAAGTATGGATATCGCCTGTCGTCAAGGAAGTTTTATTATTTTGCTTGTTTTATTTGCAAACTCTTTGACGTCAGCATGTCCTAATAGGAAATTGTAGATAATTACGAGCAAGGATAAGAGGCAATAGAATAAATAGATATAACAACTCAAAGTTTAAATAGCCAAGAAGTATCAGTTTCATGCTGAAAATGCTAGCTTGAAACATGAGAAAAAACCTCAAGACAGTTTAATATTTTGATTTATACCTTTTTTTTTTTATATCCACAATCAATTGAAATTAAGTTTGAGCTATAGCTAATGATAACTTATTATTCTACATTCAGTATAAACTGCTTGTATGTAATAATTTTTTGAGTATTTCCTTTTATATGGACCAATAGACAATACTTCATGAGCTTGATATGGGTAGTAATGGGGAATCTTAGTGGCTTAGAAGCTTTCTTTTAGACATTAACTTATGCAAACAATTTATGGTCATTATAATTAGCTTATATGAAACTCCAGGTGCGGCTACTGCAGCCACTGTTGTGTTTGCTCTTGATTTACTTGTGGAACTCTCTGATTGGCATTATATGTCAAATGGCTGTGCTGTTAATATGTTTGCTCTGCTCAATTGGTCATGTGCTCAATTGTTAAGGTTTCTATGCTTGCAAGTTGATAAATTTGCTACTATAAGGGCAAGACTCTTATACGATGAATCATGTCCAAGAATTTATATTCATTAACTTTCCGAGAACCTATGGCTATTACTTATTGTTCCCTTCTTGAAGGAAGTTAATTATTTTGCTCTTCTTTTTCTTTGTGAAATACATCTCTTATAATATGTTGAAGCTAGAAATTTAAACTTGTTTGGAACTTTATCTTTGTTATTCTTTATCGTGCACAATGATTTACCCAATTGCATTTTACATGGAAAGAGTATGCCATTGAAGCTTAAGGCATTTTAATTGAGATCGCTGAATATTTTCGCTTATTGTTTGGCAGTCATGTGGTCCTACACTTACGTGTCTCTTAAAAATGTTCCCTTTTGTATGGTAAATGGCATTCAATGCCATTGGGGCTCTTGAGCATATTTAGACTTCTGACCATTATTAGTTCTTTCTACCAAGCGGAGATGTAGGTCAGGCTGAACATTCTCTACTCATGGTTGAAAAGATTGAATAATAGAGATGGAATTTTGAAATTTAACAAACTTAGAAAGAAAGATTGGAGCTGGAAGTTTAAATTTTGACCATTAGCAGGTTGTCATGGCATTTGGCGATTAATAACAGGTTGGGAATCTGTATTTGTGATGGAAATTGAAGAATTGATTGATTTTTGGAGTTTTAAGGAAATGCATAAAATTATGTCCGCATTGAGTTCAAGGTGAGGTGGGGAGTGGAAAGAAAGCATAGAAACAGCTTAAGTTGATTTAATCATGATTGGTTGAGAAAAGAATGCTTGGTTGAAACTAAGAAATTGAGAGGGAAAAAGAAAAAAAGTTTAGGTTTCAGAAGTGTTAGGACTGATGGAAATAAAAGGTAGCTTGTCTTTTCACTTAATGGAAATTTTATGTTAATTAGTGGAATTGGACTAACAAAAACTTTTAAGGTTCAATTGTATATATTAAAAAAAAAAAGAATCAAATCTTGGGACTGAACAGCAGAGACCTAATAACTAATAGAATTTTAAGAGTCATTTCACCTTTTGTTTAATACGTGTGATGAAGCACCATTCTCAAATAAATCCCTAGCTTCATTTCAATCTTCTTAGGTTTTGTATGCATTGACAATGATATAGGTCCCTCAATTTCTTTTGGATCACATGTGGGGAAGAGGTGAGGCCTGTAAAATAGTCTGCACGCAACCTCGTCGTATCTCAGCCACATCAGGTGCGTGTTGCTTGTTAAACGTGCAAAGTTGTGGCTATCATTACTATTGTTGTTTTCCAAAATAAATTGTCCTTTAGAGATCTGCTATGTTGACCTTTGTTTCTACATTTTATTAGTTCTGAGCTTTTGGTGAATTTCATCTGTAGTTGCTGAAAGAATCTCTTATGAAAGAGGAGAAAATGTTGGACATGACATTGGATACAAGGTATATTTTATAATTCTCTTGATGATTAATATGATTTTTAACTGTATGATTTAATAATTAAGTGCCTTCATTTGATAATTACTTTCCCCTCAAAAGAATGCGGTTGGAATGGAAATTATGAGATTGCAAACCATGTAAATTTGGAAATATGAATCTGTTAATTTGGATTAGCCATTACTGTGCACCTTTTGGTTGTTTTAGTTTCTCGTAATCTTATTCACTTTTGTTGATATACAATGTCACATATCTGATTAATTGCATAAGCTGTGATCATATCTTGGATATTTTCATCGACATCTCAGCACAAGTTTCTAAATAATTGGCTTACACAGCATATAATCAGAAAATTAGATAAATTTGTTTGTTAAAGTTTGCTTGTAGATTTCTAAATGTAACAAGTTTCATTTTGCACTCTAATCTATTTTGCTCTGCTACCCATGGAATTGCCTATGTATTTGTATGCTGTATCACTGCTGACCCTTAACTCCGGTGCTAGATCCGATTAGAAAGTAAAGGTGGAAGGAACTCATCAATTGTGTTCTGCACTAATGGGATTCTTCTAAGAGTGCTGGTTTCCAAGGGCACAAGTCATTCAAAGCGAGAAGCTTCTGGTAGAACGGCCAAAGATGATCTTTCTAACATTACTCACATTATTGTGGTATTTAACAGCTTCTTTATTGTTAACATTCATATTTATTTATGACATTCTGCCCTAATATCATGATGTCTATATCTGCTAAATATCATTTTCCGTTTTGAATATGATAACATGGTTTAATTGGCATTCTCTGGTGTAATATTTGTATCTTTTTTATTGAGCTAAGAAATGTAGTCCTCTGAAGTTAGTTTCCTCTCTGTGAAATTAGTTTCGAGTTGGAATAGTATTGTCCTTTCTTGGAAATATTGGGTTTACAACATGCTTGAGAGTGGTTGAACTGGAAAGGGGGCCCACTTGACAGATCTCAACCAAATAGATGTTTGTTGCAATAGGTCCATATGTGGTTGGGTAATGTCCCTCATTTTTTATCTTTCTAAAGCAGGCCTATGCAAAAATAATCTGAAATGGCTCTATCTTTGCATATGCATTCCTCATGGCACACAAAAGCCTACATAAAATAACAGAAGAATGCACAACTTTATGAGATTCAAGAAAATGCTTACTCCACAAATCTGTAATCAAACTGGAAAAAATATGATTATTTCAAAGATTCTAATGCACAAATCCTAACTCCATAACAGCTAAGGGTGTCTTCCTCTCTCAATTATCACTCTTATGCAGACCAAGTTATTTATAGTACTTTGTCACTAGCCTTGTTGGACTTTGTAATTCTACAATGTAAAGAGATCCTTTTTCTTTTTTCCTTATTTCACCAAGTTAATCAAATCATTTGAAACCAAAATTATTTGGGGCCCTTTTGGGCTGAGCCCATAATACAAAAGAAAATTTTGCATGTTGCATAAAATATAACTATCTAATCTTTATCAGTGTAGGATAGGTTGAGAAATCAGCCTACTAATGATTTTATGGCAGGCAATTCAAGCAATTGATGTGTTTTCAGATATAAAGGGTAAAGGAGTTTGGCTGGGGCTGAGCATTGTAGATGTTCAATTGAAGAAATAGCGGAGAATGTAGAAACTATGCCAAACACCTAACCCTTTCAAAAAAACTCTGGAGAAACTCATTTCTATAAAATACATGAGAATTTTTATGCATAGACAAAATGGAATCAACTTTATCTGTAATATTCCTAAATCTGCCCAAGGTCCTAAATTGGATGTAATTTTTGGATTTATGAAAATTGTAAGTACACAAATTTAAGACTTTAACCTTGACACTAGCAGTTAATTAGACAGGGAAGATTCTAATATTTGGCCTGAGGAGAAACTGGCGTAATAATCTTTTAGGCTCCAGGAGTGTAGTTCATATTCTCATGGATTCATTATTTTATTTTAAGTCTTAAGTAATCTTCGTCTTTTTTTTTTTTTTTTTTTTGACAAAAAAGTCTCAAGTCTTCTTCTAATATAAATATCAAAAAAATATATCTATAATTCAAACTCAATTTGGTTTATCTATTTTAATCTATTCAAGCTATCCATGTGATACATAAAGCTTGTTAAGGATCAGCTTTTAAATTATAGATGTAACATGTATAGAGTTACGGATGTGCATAAAATTCTTTGAAAGAAAAAATTCCGAGTAAATCATACTTTATAGTTAACAAAAGATATTTTGATGTTCTGTTTCATACTTAAACTTTCATTTCACACATTTCCTGTTACTGTAATAGATGACCTTTTACCTGAAGCTTCATAAATACTATCAACAATGTCTATGATTTGGAATTCTTTTTGACCAATGTGATGGTTTCTGAATGAAAAAATTGTCCTTGTAATCACTTTATGAAAAGATATGCTTGAAAAATGATTTATAATGAAAATGAAGTTTTTAAGTATCGTGTTGGCTAAATAAAAAGAATTGAGTATTGTGTTAATGAAATTATTAGGTCATATGTACTGTTGAATAAAATCTAGAATCTTTTAAAAGTTTCTAGTTACTTTGAGGATTTTTTTTTTATTACTTGTCCAAAATTGTAAGTTGAAGCAGTCTAATGCCTAAACTAATTTTCACTGGATCAGATTGGTAATCAATGCCCTTGATTATTCAATTCTTTTCTTTTTGCTCTTGCAGGGAGGGAGGAAGGAATCTTTGTGATTTTACATAGTGGCTACTTAGATAACCAAAATTAAATGGAAATTTATTGCAATGATCTTGTATATATTTGTAACTTAAGTCTCAAGAGAGATTTATCTAGGTTGAGCAGTGAATGAATGGTCAAAGATAGAAAGAGAGGCAGCGCAAAAGTACACCCATCTTAGCAATTAACATTTAAATAGGGTTGAGTTTGAACAGAGGATATATTTCTCGGCTTAGGGTGCGTGATCTAAACTGATAAATGAGAAGAATTGTACTGATTGTACAATGGCCTAGGACAATAATTGCTTTTTTGGCCAATTTTTTTATTTGAATATTTTGCTTTATTTGTTGTTTATTGTTATCATATTTTATGTCTTCACAACTTAAAGATGTGCTTTCCCAGACATGCTTCTGTTAGAATCTGAAATCCTTATTTCCATAGTTGATAGCTCTTACTATGAAGTCATTCAACTGCTAGGGTTAGTATAATTTTATACATATATAGTTGATCATTTATCTAGATGAATTCAAAAGTTCAGAGGAAAGGGCTTATATTTAAAAGAGAGAAGACAAGCAACTGATATCTAGTTCTGTGCAAGGACTATTTTAGGCTTTTCAAATCTGTTTCTGTTCCTTGCCATATTACTTAAAAGGTTCCATCTACATGTATCTAATATGTGCATGTTCATATTAGTTCTATGTAAGCAGATTTGTTTCATGGAGTTATTTTGCTTGCAAAGTACTTCTTTGCCAAAAATTGATTTCCTTGACCATTAAACCAATGTTTTTGATGACTTGAATTGACTAAAGGGGGATAGCTTATGCTGTTATAGATGGGGTTTTCTTGAAATATTATCTTTCACAAATCCAGATGATTCTTATGGTTCGCAATTTAATAATTATGGAGTCATATATTTCTGCAATGGTTGTTATTGCTTTTGCCCATCTGATGATCTTATTTTACTTATAGGATGAGATTCATGAAAGGGATCGCTACTCGGATTTCATGTTGGCAATCATTAGGTATTTTATCTTTGATTTCAAATTCACCTTTATTTCTGATAGAGAACGGCAATGCTAGGCCCATAAATGTGAAGGCTCCTTATCCACCAAAAGGAATTCCTATTAGTGGAGGCAGCCCCATACACTTATAAGCCACTAACTGCCTAGGCAGTTAACCGATGTGGGATTCGTAACATTGCCCCCTCCATCAACAGCCGACGTCCACGGCGGCTGATATCCACTGGCGGCCTCTCCCCAAGGGTTCCTCTCCTGGGCCGCTTTCACCCCTTCTCTTTTGGGCTGCTTGTCACCCACTGGCGGCTTCTCCCATGGGGTTCCTCTCCTGGACCGCTTTCCCACAGACGGCGCCAATTGATAGAGAACGGCAATGCTAGGTCCATAAATGTGAAGGCTCCTTATCCACCAAAAGGAATTCCTATTAGTGGAAGCAGCCCCACACACTTATAAGCCACTAACTCTTTAGGCAGTTAACCGATGTGAGATTCGTAACATTGCCCCCTCCATCAACAGCCGACGTCCACGGCGGCTGACATTCACTGGCGGCCTCTCCCCAAGGGTTCCTCTCCTGGGCCGCTTTCACCCCTTCTCTTTTGGGCTGCCGTTCTCTATCAATTTCTTTATGGTAATCTTGCATTATTGTTAATTATCTTTTCTGATGTTTGTAACTTGCAGAGATATGCTTCCTTTATATCCTCATCTTCGGCTGGTAAGTCCAATTTGTTATGCTCTTTATGTAAATAATGCCATAAAATTTTGATTATGTTTTTGCATTCCATAATTGTAAGAGTACCCAATGCAGATACTGATGAGTGCTACTCTTGATGCTGAACGATTTTCACAATATTTTGGTGGCTGCCCAATTATTCGTGTTCCTGGGTTCACTTTTCCTGTGAGACTCTTTCCCAGATTTTAGTAATAATTTATTTTTCTTCAATGACTTGCAGTAAAATATACTTGCCTTGTGTATAATTCAGGTCAAAAGTTTCTACTTGGAGGATGTACTTTCTATTGTAAAATATGAAGATAATAATCATATTGATTCTGCAATGCCAAGTGTCCCAAATAAAATACATAAACTTACAGAAGAGGATGAAGCTGCTTTAGATGAAGCTATCAATTTGGCTTGGACAGATGATGAATTTGATCCTCTCCTGGATTTAGTTTCTTCTGAAGAAACTCCAAATATTTACAATTACCAAGATTCTTTGACTGGACTAACCCCATTGATGGTCTTTGCTGCTAAGGGCAGAGCGAGTGATGTTTGCATGCTTCTCTCTTTTGGTGCAGACTGTCATTTAAGGGATAAGGATGGACTAATGGCTTTAGAATGGGCCAAACAAGAAAACCAGCAGGAAACTGCTGAAGTAATAAGAAGACATCTTGAGAGTTCCAAGACTGATTCCTTGGAACAAAAAGAATTACTTGATAAATATTTAGCATCAACTAATCCTGAGCTTGTTGATGTTGTTCTTATAGGGCAGTTATTAAGGAAAATTTGTACAGACTCAAAAGATGGTGCTATTCTTGTTTTTCTTCCTGGCTGGGATGATATCAATAGGACCAGGGAGAGATTAACAGCAAACCCATTTTTCAAAGATTCTTCCAAGTTTGTCATAATCTCTCTCCATTCCATGGTTCCATCTGTGGAGCAAAAGAAAGTTTTTAAACGGCCACCTAAGGGTTGTCGCAAAATTATTCTTTCAACTAATATTGCTGAAACTGCTATTACCATTGATGATGTCGTCTATGTCATAGATAGTGGTAGAATGAAAGAAAAAAGTTATGATCCTTATAACAATGTATCAACTCTTCAATCTTCCTGGGTATCTAAAGCAAGTTCAAGGCAGCGAGAGGGACGTGCGGGCCGCTGTCAACCTGGGATATGTTATCATCTTTTTTCAAATATTCGAGCAGCATCTTTACCAGATTTTCAAGTTCCTGAAATTAAGCGAGTGCCAATTGAAGAGCTTTGTTTGCAAGTACTTTCTTTGCCTATTTTCAATTCTCATTTTATTTATTTTTTTCATGAATGGAATAAACATGCATTTCTTTTACCTGGGAGTTTTTGTTAATGGCATGAAGGATCTCATGTTTTTCCCCATGGAAGTGTTAGAGCTTTTTTTTTTCCTCCTCATGGAACTTTGGGGTGTTGAAGGTAAAAACTATTCTTGCTGCTATTCTGAATTTTTCTTCTTTTGTCATCAACTTCAGGTGAAGTTGCTTGATCCCAACTGCAAGATCGAAGATTTCCTGCGGAAGACTCTGGACCCTCCAGTTCCTGAAACGATACATAATGCAATTATTCTTCTTCAGGATATTGGGGCTTTATCACAAGATGAACAATTGACAGAACTAGGAGAGAAGCTAGGCTGCCTTCCTGTTCATCCATTAACAAGCAAAATGCTTTTCTTTGCCATATTGATGAATTGCCTTGACCCAGCTTTGACATTAGCGTGTGCTTCTGACTACAGAGATCCATTTACCCTTCCTGTACTGCCAAATGAAAAGAAGAGAGCTACTGCTGCTAAATTTGAGCTTGCTTCACTCTACAATGGGCAAAGCGATCAGCTAGCAGTTATAGCAGCTTTTGAGTGCTGGAAGACTGCTAAAGAAAGGGGTCAAGAAGCACGGTTTTGTTCTCAATACTTTATCTCTTCAAGCACCATGTATATGCTGCATGGTATGCGTAAGCAGCTTCAGTCAGAACTAATTCGTAATGGGTTCATTCAGGATGATGTCCTGTGCTGTAATCTGAATGCACATGATCCGGGAATAATCCATGCTGTGCTAGTTGCTGGTTTATATCCTATGGTAGGGAGAATGATGCCTAGCAATGGGAAACGTCTTCTTGTAGAGACTGCAGATGGTGCTAAAGTTCGCTTGCATCCTCATTCCCTAAATTATAAATTGACTTTCAAAAAGACTAATACCTGCCCGCTGATTATATATGATGAGATAACACGTGGGGATGGGGGTATGCACATAAGGAACTGTACGCTTGTTGGACCTCTGCCATTATTGCTGGTTGCAACAGAAATTGTTGTTGCTCCTGGAAATGATGGCAATGAGGAAGATGATGACGAGGATGATGATGATGGAAGTGATGCTGCAGTTGAAGACAACAGTGATGCAGATGAGATGGATGTGGATGATAAGTTGGGTGGAGATAATGAAGGGAAGATCATGTCATCTCCTGACAATTCTGTTAGGGTTGTTGTGGATCGATGGCTCTATTTTGGATCAACAGCCCTTGATGTTGCTCAGATTTACTGCTTGAGAGAGCGACTATTATCAGCAATCTTATTTAAAGTAATTATTAGTTTGTGCTTCAGTTGACTTCTTGGTTTACCTTAATCTGACACTGGTCAATGTTTTGTAGGTAGCAGATCCTTGGAAAGAACTTCCTCCTGCCCTTAGCGCTTCAATGCATGCAACAGCTTCTGTTCTTTCTTATGACGGGCTATCTGGGATTTCATCGCTTTCAGAATCTGTGGACTCACTAACCTCTATGGTCCATGCAACTGGGATTGATAACTCTGCTTCAGGAAGGAGAGGCATGGGCTATAATTCAAATAGCTTCCTTAAATCGCTGATGAACCATAAGATACAGCAGACCACACCTTCACGTTATAACAAACCTAGGTTTCCTGCATTTAAAGGGAAATCAAAAGGAAATGACCCATCAAACCAACCACTTGGTTCATGTGGTCCGATGCCAGATCAAAGGCCTCCACTACAAGGTCCCATTTCAGTCGGTAACAGTTCAGGTAATCATGGATCATCAACTCCAAGGGGGGATTCTTCTAAGCGGCAGCGTGGAAATGCATCCAAGAAGCACCGATAGATCTTTAGATTAAATTATATGTTGTATACAAGAAAAGCAAGATCTGCCCTTGTTAGAATGAATGCAGAATGACCTATCTGAGCTCAAGAGAGGTTTGAGTTAGAATTTACTCCTTTGATCTCAACCGTTGATGGAACAGGTTTGATTCAATACTTTTAGTTTGATCACTTTTTGCAGTCGTATAGAATATGGTCGGTAGGAAATTGTTAGAACAACAGATTTTTGGAATGACTTCCTAGGCAAAAGCACACTAGATTAGTTTTTCGTACAAAATGATAAGAATTATGAAAAAAGCACTTGTTTATGCAAAATATCTACTTATAATGTATGATCCAGATGAGAATATGTTGTTCGTTTAAGGATGTACCGAGTATCTTATTTGAATTCAGGTTATTGTGACTGATCTATTTTTAACAAAAGAAGTTGAGCCATTCCAATCCTTTATTTGATTCAAATTTAGTTACTTTTATTTGTTATGTATTCGTTGACACCATCAAAGTTGAGATATGACATCCAGTAAATTGACGGGCTGAATGAAACCATTTTTCTTTTACTTTTCCACTCCCGTTTTATACATTATGTTTAGGTTCGAATTCGTCTAAATATGTATTGAAGAATCTACGCTCAACTGGTAGTTTTATGCTTCGTGGAGATTGGGGCTTTGTTAGTTTCTTTCAAGTTTCCTGTGTTTTTTGGGTATACGAGTTCATTGTTCGGGGCATTTTATGGTTTTCGAGTGTGATTTCAGCACAAGGGTTGCGATTATGGCTTCCTTTTGCATCTTTTGTGGCCTTTAATGCAAAACTATATTCTGAGTTCTGACAAAAAAAAAAGGTTACAAATAGAAAATTCACCATTTCTCAGGAAAAATTAAAATTTGCTTTTAAAAAGTGGCCTATTTCTGCCTCTAATGATTGCATCAAAATTTACTATGAAGGCAGAGACGTTTAAAATGATTGCCTGTTCAATTTTACAATGCCCAGCCCATTGGTTAAATTGGGTACTGGGAATGAACTTCTGAGATTCTATCATTCATCTTTCTTAATACTGGTATGCCAAAGCAAAGCCAATTCAAGTTCTGATTGGGACTTCTGCAAGCATGGGTCACAATACATCAGCTTCCCTTCCTAATACATAATTAAAGACCCCTACTGGTTGAAATGCACTAAAAGCTAAATTAAACAATAGAATGACAAATGGATGATCAACTCGCATTTAAAAGTTTCAAACACTTGCTCCGCCGGAGTCCTGTGAAGGAGACCTGAGTGCATTTGAAGTTGAGCAATGAGATTTAACCAATGGGACCAGTGACTGCACAACATCTGCCATAAGTGGTCTGTAATCTGCCTCCGGTTGTACGCACATTGCAGCAATAGCTGCCACCTGAATAACCTCTTTCATCGAGTATTGGCCTTCCAGTGCTGGATCCATAATTTGCACAACCTTCTCCCGATCTGTCAAACAGGGCAGAACCTACTTGACAAACAACAAGGATGAATGACATCAAAATAAAAAGTGAAAACACAGCAGATTGTTAAGTCTCAAGCAAATAGGACAAAGTGCAGCATCGTCAAATGTAGTAAGCTGAATAAGGACACACAAGACTCACCCAATAAACAAGAACAGCTTCTCCAGGAGGTCTCTTCATATCAACTGGCACTCTGCCAGTAAGCAACTCCAACATAACAACCCCATAACTGTACACATCTGATTTTTTTGTTAAACGTCCAGTTAATGCATACCTATGCTGCAGAATGCAAAACTCAATATTGAAAATAAATAGTGGCTATGCATTTAGATAGAGAATTTAGAACTGAGATATTTATCTTGGCAAGATTAACCAGGCTATGCTCATGAATGTCAATAAAATTTTTTGTTCAAGGATGAATTTAAAAATTGAATAAAATTTTTTAACTTTAAATTCACTTCAGAAACAGCTAACAATGACATTCATTAAATAATCAACTAAAAAAATGCCAATTTAATGCAAGCAATCTATACAAGAAAGAGGAAAAAAAAAAAAACTCATTATCCTTCCATGAAATATGGAGCATTATATGAATGGAATTTTGGCAATACAAACTTATCTATAGAGTACTTGAAGGCCCAGAGGCAAATGTGTGATTGATGTAAGAGCTTTATAGTATCATACTCAGGGGCGACATATCCCTAGGTGCCCAGCACCCGAGTTGAGACGTGTCCACCAGCTTTGTCAGATCCAAGCTTGGCCAATCCAAAATCAAAAACTTTTGCATGGAAATTTTTGTCCAAGAGGATGTTGCTGCTTATTACAAGATTAGCTGCTGTAAATTAGCTATAATTTTTTTTTTCTTTTTATTTTCTTTTCTTATACAGAATAGAAAGTTTTCTAGTTAGGGTTTCTACACTTGTATAAATTATATATTCTTTCTTCATTTTAATATACAGAAAATCATTCTCCAATTTATTCTTTTACATGATATTAGAGCCTTCTATGCTTGATTTGGGATATTTTTTGGTTTCTTTTGAGTTGGGTAACTTGTTCCAACCGTTGGGTTACAGTTAGGGTTACTGTTTGGGTTGGGTACTTATTTTCCGGTGACCATCTTGTCTCACCGCCAGCATCAGAAGAAGCGTAAGGAGATTTTCAGCCGTTCCCCAAAATCTGGTGTTCTTCCGACGGACAAGTGGTCCTCACGTGCCGCCACAAGCTCACGCCCCTTCTCTCACGCGCCGGCGTGTGGAGGCGCGTGACCTGACCTCCGGCCTTCCGATTTTGTCTTCGACGTCGCCTGAAGATTTTCGATCAGATTCTGGTATTGTCTTGGCTTGATTCTCTCTTCTGCTGGTACTTTGGTCTCTCATAAGGTGTTGTCCTTCTCTGTTATGTGTTATTCAATTTGTTAAGATCTTGTTGGTTGTTTGGATTTTCATTTTGGCTGGGTGTTCTGAGTTTATATTGGCTGCTTTGATTGTTTTTATTCTGTGCGGATATTATGGCTGACAATAAAGGAGGAGTGAGGAAAACTGTTAATGAAATTATCCCTTTATCTAAGATTATAGAAAAAAAATTAGACGGATCCAATTATCTTGATTGGAGTAGAACGATGAGAATCTATCTTCGTATGGATAAAGATGATCATTTAACTGATGACCCTCATACTGATAAAATTGAAAAGCAGATTTGGATGAGAGATGATTCTCGGTTACTTTTACAAATTCGAAATTCAATTGAAAGAAATGTGCTTGGCTTAATTTCGCATTGTGAGCGTATAAAAGAGTTAATGGATTATTTGACTTTTTTATATTCTGGAAAAAGAAATGAATCTTGTATTTATGATGTTTGTAAAGCTTTTTATCGTGCTGAGAAGGAAGCAAAATCACTCACTACTTACTTTATGGAGTTTAAGAAAATTTATGAGGAATTGAACATGCTTGTACCTTTTAGTGTGAATATTAGAGAGCAACAGGCTCAGAGAGAAAAAATGACAGTAATGAGTTTTCTAGCCGGTTTGCCATCTGAATTTGAGACAGCCAAATCTCAAATTCTTTCTGACTCTGAAATTCCTACTCTTGAAGATGTGTTTAGTAGGTTATTGCGTGCTGATAATGCTTCATTTAGTAAGATCAATAGTGCTTTTGTTGTCAGAGACTTTGGAGGTGATAATGGTAAAAGGAATCCGTCGAAGGGAAAAAATAGATATAATGATAATCGAAATACTGATGTTGTTTGCTATTATTGTAAAGAACCAGGTCATACAAAGTGCTACTGCAAGAAATTATAGAGTCACAATCAGAGGTCACAAGTTGCTAATGTTGCGACTTCTGGTTCATCATCTGAGCATAATGTCACTATCTCTGTCGAAGAGTATGCCAAGCACCAGGAATTGTTAAAGGGATCTTCAACTTTTATTACTACTGAAGCAGGTAACACGTGTCTTATCTCCTCTAGCAACAATTTGGTCATTAATTCTGATGCCACAAATCATATGACAGGTAATCCTGATACTTTCTCTGATTTTCAATCCCATAAAACCCCTTTGCCTGTTATTATTACTGATAGAACATCATACAACATGTGGGGTCTAACACTATCAAATCTACTCCTTCTATTACTTTATCCTCTGTTCTAAATCTGCCTAACCTAGCTTTTAATTTGATATCTGTGAGTAAACTTATCAAAGAACTCAATTGTTGTGTCTCATTTTTTCCTGATCAATCTTTTTCAGGATCTTATGACAAAGCAAATTTTTGGTAAGGGACATGTATCTGGTGGTCTATACATTCTGGATTCTTGGGTACCATGACCTGTTGCTTGTTCCAGTGTAGTGTCTCCTTTTGAAGCACATTGTCGATTGGAACATCCTTCTCTACCTATATTAAAGAAGTTATGTCCGCAGTTTTATGATGTATCTTTTTTGGATTGTGAGTCTTATCATTTTGCTAAACACCATTGTAGCTCGTCTGGTCCTAGAATTAATAAAAGAGCTGACTTTTCTTTTCAACTTGTTCATTCGGATGTTTGGGGTCCTTGTCCTGTTATGTCCAAAACTGGATACAGATATTTTGTTACTTTTGTGGATGATTTTTTCCGTATGACTTGGATTTATTTTATGAAGAATTGTTCTGGAGTTTTTTCTCATTTTTCTGCCTTTTGTGCTAAAGTTAAAACCCAATTTAATGTTTCTGTGAATATATTACGAAGTGATAATGCTAAAGAATATATGTCAGATTCTTTTCAGCGGTATATGTCTCAACAGGGCATCCTTCACCAGTCCTCGTGTTGATACTCTTTCTCAAAATGGAGTTGCTAAAAGAAAGAACAAACATCTACTTGAGACAGCTAGAGCTTTATTGTTTCAAATGAATGTTCCTAAGTGTTTTTGGGTCAATGCTATTTCTATAACTTGTTTTCTGATCAATCGGATGCCCTCTACGGTGTTAAATGGTGATGTCCCTTATAATGTGTTTCCAAATAAAATACTGTTTCCAGTGGAACCACAGATTTTTGGTAGTACTTGTTATGTTCGAGATGTTCGTCCTCATGTTACCAAACTTGATCCTAAGGCATTGAAGTGTATGTTCTTGGGATACTCGCGTCTCCAAAAGGGATATAGATATTACTCTCCTGATCTAAAGCGACATTTGGTTTTCGCTGATGTGGTATTCTCAGAAGATAAAACTTTCTTTTCATCTCCATCCAATCTTCCAAGTCAGGGGAAGGAAGATGAGTGGCTCATTTATAAGGTGACATATTCTCAAAAATCAGCTGATGTGTCTACTGCATCTTATTGTACTGAGCAGTTAGCAAGTGATGATCCTTCAACATCAAAAAGACCACAGATTGTTCAGGTCTACTCTAGACGAAGAGACACTAATGATACATGTCCTGCGCCAGCACCTTTGTCATCTGATCCTGCTCCTACTGATCCCGATCTTCCCATTGCTCTTCGTAAAGGTACACGTAATTGTAAATTCACTTATTCCATTGTTAATTTTGTTTTCTATGATCACCTATCTCCCTCGACATATTCTTTATTTGCATCTTTAGATTGTATATCTATTCCCAAGACAGTTAAAGATGCTTTGAGTCATCCTGGATGGAATGATGCTATTTATTGAGGAGATGAATGCCTTGGATTCAAATCATACTTGGGAGTTGGTGCATTTACCAGAGGGAAAGAAGGCTGTGGGTTGCAAATGGGTCTTTACAGTCAAAGTTAATCCAGATGGTTCTATGGCTTGGCTAAAAGCGCGACTTGTTACTAAAGGATATGCAGACTTATGGGTTGGATTATTCTGATCCTTTCTCTCCATTTTCCAAATTGAGTTCTGTTCGTCTTTTCATTTCTTTGGCAACTTCTTATCATTGGCCCTTACATCAACTTGACATCAAAAATACTTTTATTTATGGAGATCTTTAGAAAGAAGTCTATATGGAGCAACCATTTGGTTTTGTTGCTCAGGGGGAGTATGAAAAAGTTTGTCACTTGAAGAAGTCTTTGTATGGATTGAAGCAGAGTCCTCGTGCCTGGTTTAGTAAATTCAGTGAATTTTTCCAAGAGTTTGGGCTAAAGAAGAGTTAGTGCGACCACTCTGTTTTTTATAGACAATCCAAAAATGACATTATTTTTTTTTGGTTTATGTTGATGATATTGTGATTACAGAGAGTGATTATGTAGGTATCTTTTTACTTAAGTCTTTCTTGCATGGTAGATTTCATACTAAAGACTTAGGTCAGTTGAAATATTTCTTGGGAGTGGAAGTGACGAGAAGTAAGAAGGGAATTCTTCTATCCCAAAGAAAATATGTTCTCGACTTGCGGAAACTGGAAAGTTAGGAGCTAAGCCATGCAATACTCCTATGGCTCCCAATATACAACTTACAAAAGATGATGGTGATCCTTTTGCTGATCCAGAGAGATACCGAAGGTTAGTTGAAAAATTGAATTATCTCACTGTAACTCGTCCAGATATTGCATTTGCAGTAAGCATTGTCAGTCAATTTATGGCTGCTCCTACAATTAAACATTGGGAAGCTCTAGAGCATATTTTATGTTATTTAAAAGGGGCTCCTAGACTGGATATACTGTACAGTGATCATGGACATGCTCACATTGAGTGCTTTACACATGTTGATTGGGCAGGTTCTAAGATTAATAGGAGATCAACAACAGGCTATTATATCTTTGTTGGAGGAAATTTAGTGTCCTGGCGAAGTAAAAAGCAAACTGTAGTATCCAGATCTAGTGCAGAATCCGAATACAGAGCTATGTCACAGTTTGCATGTGAAATTTTATGGATCCATCATTTGCTTGATGAAATTGGTATGAATCCCTCGTCTCCAGCAAAACTTTGGTGTGATAATCAAGCTGCTCTTCATATTACTTCTAATTCAGTGTATCATGAACGGACCAAGCATATTGAAGTTAATTGCCACTTTATTCGTAAGAAGATTCAAGATAACGTTATCTTAACAGGATATATGAAGACAGGAGAATAGTTGGGCGATTTGTTTACAAAAGCCTTAAATGGCTCTCGAGTTGATTATTTGTGTAACAAGTTGGGCATGATTAATATCTATGCTCTAGCTTGAGGGGGAATGTTACAAGATTAGCTGCGGTAAATTAGCTATAATCTATTTTGTTTCCTTTTATTTTTTTTCCTTGTACAAAATAGGAAGTTTCCTAGTTAGAGTTTCTACACTTGTATAACTTCTGTATTTTTCCTTCATTTCAATACACAGAAAATTATTCTCCAATCTATTTTCTTACACTGCTCTTAAAATCTCTATGAATCACTGGAAGACTAACATGTTCATGCAAATACTCCAAGCCCTTGGCAGCTTCAAGGGCAATTCTTAACCGTGTTTCCCAATCCAATCTTAAGTGTACATCATTATGACCTGCACATTTTGTGTCAACCAACAATCCAACTACTTAGAAGATTTGAGGGAAACTCAAGAGAGAGAGAGAGAAAAAAAAACTTGAGAGTTTTTTAATGCTGGTTTAAGGTGTGTTCTATTTTAACTTTGCATTTTTTTGTGCGCTAATGTGTTTCAAGATATAATTTGCAAATATGACACAGTATGCATAAAGTTCCTAACATATAACATTCTCTTCACATTAATTTTGACTCTTTCTACTATATTCTAATAGTAAAGCATGCACAAAAAACCAAAGGCAAAAGATTCACATTAAGTTGAATATATTGTATTGATAATTTTTATACAATAAAATCATCCTTAGAATATTTATAGAGAATGTCAGATTCCCTACAAAAAGATCACAGATGATTGTTTATCTACTTTAGGCTTGAGCATTTTTATGTCTAAACTCTAACAAATGATGAGGTCATCGGATATAATTCATATTAGACTCGATAATATGTTTTTGTTGAAACTTGAAAATAGTAATTTCATAGCATCTCAATACGTAAAATTGTATACTAAAAGCTTAATTTGATTGCTTCTATTCCAAGTCTAACATTAGAGATTCAACTAAAGATTTTAAGAAAAGAGATTTTATTGATTATCTTTTGTGTACAAACAAACAATTTACATCCCAATTTATACAAATGAATGAGGCCTAACAAGGAAATAATTCAAAAACCCAATATACAAAATAGAATAAAATCTATAAATTAGGGCCTAAGGATCAGTCCAATTAATGTCTAAACAAATCAAAGATTAGTCAACACTCCCCCTCAAGTTGATGCATAAACATCACACATGCCCAACTTGTAAACTAAGGTGCGATAGGTCTTGGTGGTAAGTCCTTTTGGTAAAAATGTTAACCAGTTGCTAGTCAAAAGTCACATGGAACAAGCTTAGGACACTATATATCAGCTTTCCTTTAATAAAATGTCGGTCAATTTCTATGTGTTTTATCTCGTCATGTTGTACTGAATTAAGGGCTATACTGATAACAGTTTTGTTGTTACAATATAAGGAAATTATATCATTTCTAGACAGCTTTAGTTCCTCCAACAACTTTCACAGCAATAAAAAGCTCACAAACACCCAATGCCATAACTTTATACTATGCTTCAGCACTTGATCAAGCAACCACACTTTGCTTCTTGCATGTCCAAGTGTTAAGTACCTTCCAACAAGCATGCAATAACTGAATGTAGACCTCCTATCATTTGGAGATTCATCCCAGTATACATTTGTAAAAACTTGTCTGAAGGTGACCATATTTGGAGAATAGGAAACCTTTTTCTTGGAGCAGACTTCAGATATAGTAAAATGCAAAAAAAAAAAAAAGAAATGCATTTGAGGTTCACAAGGATCATGCACAAACTAGCTTACTAGACTAACTGCATACACCATGTTTGGACTAGTGTGCAAGAGATAAATCAGTCTTCCCACCAATCTCTAGTATCTCCCAATATCTATTGGCTCACCAGTCCCTACTTGCAGCTTATGATTGCTTGTAATACAAAATTCTGCAATCTACAACCTACATATCAATTCCTTTTATAACAAAACGCACACAAGATGAGAGAATTATATTTTATGTATATTTCAAATAGAAGCCAAAACTATAGAGTTTATACAGGAGTAGAAATCCTAACTAGGAAACTTCCTATTCGGTACAAGGAAAGTAAATCAATTTACAGCTAATTACAATTCATTTTATAACACTCCCCCTCAAGCTGGAGCATAGATATTAATCATGCCCAACTTGTTACATAAATATTCAACCCGAGGTCCATTTAAAGTTTTTATGAATAAATCACCCAACTGTTCTCCTGTTTTCACATATCCCGTTGAGATGATATTATCTTAAATCTTTTCACGAATAAAGTGACAATAAACTTCAATATACTTGGTCCGTTCATGATACACTAGATTAGAGGCAATATGAAGAGCAGCTTGATTATCATACCAAAGTTTTGCTGGAGATTAAGGATATAAACCAATCTCAACAAGCAAATGATGAATCCATAAGATTTCACACACAGAATGTGACATAACTCTATATTCAGATTCTGTACTAGATCTGGATACCACAGTTTGCTTCTTGCTCCTTCAGAATACTAAATTTCCTCTAACAAAAATACAATAGCCTGTAGTCGATCTCTTATCACTCTTTAAATCTACCCAATCAGCATCGGTAAAACACTAAATATGAGTATGTCCATTATCACTGTACAGTATACCTAATCCAGGAGCACTTTTCAAATAACATAAGATTTGCTCTAGAGCTTCCAAATGCTTAACCGTGGGAGCCGTCATATATTGACTAACAACGCTTACTGCAAATGTGATATCTGGATGAGTTACTGTGAGATAACTCAGTTTTTCAACTAACCTCCGGTATCTCTCTGGATCATCAAAAGAATCACCATCATCCTTTGTAAGTTGTACATTAGGAACCATCGGAGTATTGCATGGCTTAACTCCTAATTTTCAAGTTTCTGCAAGCAAGTCAAGAACATATTTTCTTTGAGATAGAAGAATTCCCTTCTTACTTCTCGACACTTCTACTCTCAATAAATATTTTAACTAATCCAAGTCTTTAGTGTGAAATCTACCATGCGTGAAAGACTTAAGAGAAGAGATACCTGCAAAATTAGTTCCTGTAATCATAATATCATCAACATACACCACAAGAAGAGAAATGCTAGCTTCCGATTGTTTGTAGAAAACTGAGTGGTCATATTGACTCTTCTTTAGGCCAAACTCTTGGACAACCTCACTGAATTTTTCAAACCAAGCACGAGAACTGTGCTTCAATCCATACAAGTATTTTTTTCAGATGATAAACTTTTCCATACTCTCCCTGAGCAACAAAACTAGGTGGTTGCTCCATATAGACTTCTTCCTGAGGGTCGCCA
Source organism: Excoecaria agallocha (assembly GCA_037975025.1). Lineage (NCBI taxonomy): Eukaryota > Viridiplantae > Streptophyta > Magnoliopsida > Malpighiales > Euphorbiaceae > Excoecaria > Excoecaria agallocha. Next base: position 30,680,415 of record CM075811.1, read on the forward strand.
TGAAGGAAAGCATTTTTTATGTCCAACTGATATAAAGGCCAGTGTTGAGAGGCTACCAAAGATATAAACAAACGAAAAGAACTCAATTTGACAACTGGAGAGTATCAGAATAATCTACTCCATAAGTCTGGGCATCCCCTTTTGCAACAAGACAAGCTTTAAGCTGAGCTACAGAACCATCCTGATTAACCTTGATTGCAAAGACCTATTTGCAACCTATAGCTTTTTTTCCTTCTGGTAAATTCACCAATTCCCAAGTATTATTTATTTTCAAGGCATTCATCTCCTCTATCATTGCATTATGCCAACCGGGATGAGACAAAGCATCTTTAACAGTTCGAGGAACAAAAACCGAATCAAGAGAAGCAATAAGAGAACGTGTAGATGGGAATAAATGATCATAAGAGATAAAATTACCAATAGGATAGGCACACTGACGGTTTCCTTTCAATAGAGTAAGGGGAAGATCAAGATCATCTTGAACTGGATCGAATAATGAATCTGATGCAGGCATTATATTGCAAGTTCCATATCTCCTAGAATAAACCTATACTATGGGTGGCTTTGCTGGAGCAGGTGGATCAAAATCACCTACAATAGTAGGAATATGATCACTTGGAATAGGAAGACCTGAATCACTTGGAATAACAGGAGTGGAAACCACTGCTAACCGTGTAATAACATTATAACTCAACCAATGGTCTTCCTTCCCCTCTCTTGTAGAATCAAAAGATGGGTAGAATGGTTTATCCTCTTAGAAAGTAACATCAATAGACGCAAGATACCTATTAAGTTCTGGACAATAGCATCTGTACCCCTTTTGAAGATGAAAATACCCCAAGAAGACACACTTCAGTGATTTTGGATCCAATTTAGTGATTTGAGGTCGAACATCCCAAACAAAACATGTGCTCCCAAATATTCTTGGTTCTATAGGAAACAATGGCTTAGATGAAAAAAGAATAGAGTAGGGAGTCTCACCAGCAAGCACTGAAGAAGGCATGTGATTAATCAAGAAACAAGCGGTAGACACAACGTAGGCCCATAATTGTTTAGGAACTTTCATCTGGAATAAAAGAGCTCGTGCTGTCTCAAGCAAATGTCTATTCTTCCTCTCAACAACTCCATTTTGGGATGGTGTATCGGGACATGAGAATTGATGAAGTATGCCATTCTAAGTCATGTATATCTGAAAAGAATCTGAAAAGTATTTTTTTTTGCATTCTCACTCCTCAATGTGCAAGCAGAAACATTAAATTGAGCTTTGATCACATCACAAAAAGCACAAAAATGAGCGAATAATTCAGATCGACTTTTCATAAAAAATATCCAGATTATATGGGAGTAATCATCCACAAATGTTATAAAATATCTGAACCCAGGTTTGGATACCACAGAACACGGTCCCCAAACATCTAAATGAACCAATTTAAATGCAGAATCAACTCGTTTATTACTCTGAGGACTTAAAGAGCTACAGTGTTGCTTGGCAAACTAACATGACTCACAATCAAGAAAAGAAACATCAGAAAATTGAGGATAAAATTTCTTCAACGTTGGCAAAGCAGGATGCCCAACTGTCAATGTGCTTCAAAAGGAGACAAAATACTAGAACAAGCAACTGGTCTTGGTATCTTTCAATCAAGAATATACAAGCCTCCTGAGATATAACCTTTACCAATGATCTATTTTGTTACAAGATCTTGAAAGATACAATGATCAGGGAAGAAGGAAATACAACAATTAAGATCAAGTGTGAGTTTACTTACAGAAACCAAGCTAAAAGCAAGTTTCGGTATATGTAGAACTGAACCCATAGAAATTGATGAAGTTAGATTAACTGTGCCAAACCCGTTTACATGAGAAACTAATCCATCTGCCATTGTAACTAAAGAAGAAAATGGATGAGACTGACAAGTAGAGAATACATTTCGGTTACCTGTTGTGAGAGAGAAATAATTCTTATATCTTCCATTGAAAATATACAGGTATTTATATTGTTTACAAGAGTTGAATTAGGAAACAAATCCCTAATAATTTTCCTATAATTAAGCTAACAATCAATCCCTATAATTAAGCTAACAGCTGTACATATCATAACACTCTCCCTCAAGCTGGAGCATAGATATTGATCATGCCCAGCTTGTTACAAATGTAGTCGATCCGATTCCCAGGTAACGCTTTAGTGAATACATCGGCTAATTGGCTTCCTATTCTGACATGTGAAGTTGAGATTAATCCATCTTCTAGTTTCTCTCGTGTAAAATGACAGTCAACTTCTATATGTTTGGTTCTCTCATGAAACACATGATTATTTGCAATATAGATAGCTGCTTGATTGTCATACCATAAGTTCATTGGATTAGACTGAACAAACCCAATTTCTCCAAGCAAATGACGTAGCCATATAAGTTCACAGGTAGTCTATGCCATAACTCTATATTCAGATTCTGCACTCGATCGGGACACCACATTTTGTTTCTTACTCTTCCAAGAAACAAGATTACCTCCAATAAAGACACAATAACCGATGGTAGAATGCCTGTCTGAAAGATATCCTGCATAGTCTGCATCCGTGAAACCTTCTATAGTATGGTGACCATGATTTCGATATAAGATGCCACGTCCTGGTGCACCTTTTAAATATCTCAGAATATGTACAACAGCTTCCCAGTGTGAGGTTCTAGGAGATGACATGAACTGACTAACAACACTTACTGGAAAAGCAATGTCAGGACGAGTGATAGTAAGGCAGTTCAATTTTCCCACAACCTTCCTAAATTTTTTAGGATTCCCAAACAAGTCTCCATCTTCAGCTTTCAACTTTACATTTGGTATCAAAGGCGCATCACATGCTTTTGCCTCAATAAAACCAGCATCATCTAATAAATTCAGGCAATATTTCCTTTGAGATATATAGATCCCTTTCTGACTGCGAGAAACTTCAATCCCTAAGAAATATTTCAATGATCCTAAATCCTTGGTTTGAAAGTGAGTCCCAAGGAATGCTTTCAACCTCGTAATTCTAGCTTCATCACTTCCAGTTATCACTATATCATCCACATATACAACCAACAAAATGCACCCAGAAATAGATGATGTAAAGAACACTAAGTGATCATATGCACTTCTCCGTAGGCCAAACTCAATCACAACTGTACTAAATCTCCCAAACCAGGCACGAGGGGACTATTTTAACCCGTACAAAGACTTTCTTAATTTGCACACCTTCCCTGACTCCCCCTGAGCAACAAAACCAGGTGGTTGCTCCATATAAACCTATTCACTCAAATCCCCATGCAAGAATGCATTCTTCACATCAAGTCGATGAAGTGGCCAACTGTAATTAGCAGCTAAGGAAATAAACAATCGAATAGATGAAAGTTTTGCAACTGGAGAAAAGGTCTTCGAATAATCCACTCTATATGTTTGTGCATATCCTTTAGCAACCAATCGAGCTTTCAATCTAGCAACAGAGCCATCAGGATTTATCTTAATAGTAAACACCCACTTACAACCAATAGCCTTTTTCTGAAAGGGCAAAGATAGAAGATCCCAAGTATGATTTTGCTCTAAGGCCATCATCTCTTCTTTCATTGCAGCTCGCCAACCATTATGAGCTAATGCTTCAGTAAGGGACGTTGGAACAGCAATAGAGTCTAAGAAAGCTACAAAAGACTTGGAAGAAGGTGATAAAGCATGATAAGACAAAAGAAGAAATAGGGTAAGTACATGTGCGTTTATCTTTGCGAAGAGCAATAGAAAGGTCAAGGCTAGGATCTGGTGGTGGTGGAGGATCTGAAGAAGAAGCAGGAGCAGGAGGTGTCTCGATAGAATGATGCACACGTCGAGAATAAACTTGATGAATAACAGGTCAAGAAGGAGGAGATACTACCTGTTCACTAACAGTATAAACAAGAAAATCATCCCCTGAATCACTAGAGGGCAAAGAAGAGGACACAGAGAAACCAAAGAAAGGTGTATGTTCAAAAAATGTAACATCAGCAGATACCAAATAACGATCCAAAGAAGGTGAGTAACAACGATACCCCTTTTATTCACGCGAGTATCCCAGGAAGACACACTTAAGAGATTTAGGATCAAGTTTTGAAACCTGAGGTCGCATGTCTTGAACAAAGCAAGTACATCCAAAAATCCGAGGAGAAAGATGAAAAAGAATAGATGAGGGAAAAAGAAGAGAATATGGAATCTGACCGTCAAAAACAGAAGAGGGCATTCTGTTGATTAGAAAACAAGCAGTAGAAACAGCATCTACCCAAAATATTTTAGGAACCTGCATATGAAACATTAGTGCCCGAGCAACCTCTAATAAGTGATGGTTCTTTCGCTCAGCTACACCATTTTGCTGAGGGGTAACAATACAAGAAAACTGATGAATAATACCATGCTCAAAGAGATAAGATTTTAAAGAATGAGAAACATATTCTTTAGCATTATCACTTCTCAAAATACAGATGGATTTGTTGAATTGAGTCTTAATTTCAACATGAAAAGAACAAAATATAGTAAACAACTCTGATCGAGATTTCATAGGATAAAGCAAGTAACCCGAGAATAATCATCAATAAATGTCATAAAATAACGAAAACCAAGTTTGGATGTAACAGGACATGGACCCCATACATCAGTATGAACTAAGTAAAAAGAAGATTCAACACGTTTATTTAATCTAGGAGAATAAGATACTCTATGGTGTTTAGCAAATTGACAAGCTTCACACTCTAAAGTAGATTCCCTTTTAAGACTAGAACATAGCTTTTGTAAAGTTGAAAGAAGAGGATGACCAAAACGACAATGAAGTTGCAAAAGAGAAGATGAACTTGTGCAAGCAATGGATCGAGGCACTGGTTGAGAAGTTGATTCAAGAGCATACAAGCCATTCACCAGACACCCTCTACCAAGAATCTGTTTTGTCCCAAGATCCTAAAAAAGACAATAATTGGGATAGAAAATAACACAACAGTTAAGATTTTGGATAATTTGCCTAACAGATAACAAGTTAAAAGGAAAAGATGATAAACATAAAACAGATGACAATGGAAGAAAATTTGTTGGGTTTGCTGTCCCACGCCCAATTACAGAAGCAGTAGATCCATTGGCTAACGTAACACAAGGTAAATTAGCAGTAGATTGAAAAGAAGAGAGAATACATGTGTTGCTAGTCATATGATTAGTAGCACCTGAGTCAATAACCCAACTACGAGATGAGGTGAAAAGAAATGCAGCAGGATTACCTGTATTAGCCAAAGCTGAAGTCCCAGAAGATAACTGCTGTGAATCATAAGTGGCAGTTAAACGAGCATACTCATCCGCTGAAATGGTGACAGATGGTGAGGATGATTGTGGAAGCGGTAGGATGCCATCCTGAGTAGCTACATTTGCAAACCTCTTATTATTCAACTGACTTGAGTTCTTGGAGGGTTTCCTATGTAATTTCCAACAATGCTTTTTAATGTGCCCCTCAACTCTACAATAATGACATGTACGAGAATTGCTACTATTCCAAACAACAGAACTACTATTTCCACCTTTACCTCCGCGATTACTATCCGAAGCATTACCAACCAATGCCACCGTATCATTGGGTATCATACTGGAAGGCAAATCACCATCTTTACAAACTCGAAGCAAACGAGCATAAACTTCAGTAAAAGAAGGAAGTGACTCACCAGTTAACAATTGTGTGCGTGCCACATCATATTCAGAACCCAATCCTGCTAAGAAACACTGCACCACAATCTGCTCCTCTTGTTCTTGCATCTGTTTAACATCAGCAACAATAGGAAACATAGCCCGCTTTTCTTCAAAGGCTTGTTTCACTTCAGTATAATACTAGAACAGGGAGCGACCTTTTTGTTCCGCTCGATAAATCTTTAGCAACAAATCATGGACACGGGATATATCTTGTTTGCAGGCATACAAAAATTCTAAATATTCCCATAATTCTTTTACGCTATCACAATGATTCACAATATCATCAACAGCAGGATCTAAAGTATTCTGAATTTGATTAAACAACTTATAATCCTCCATTAACCATTTCTTCTGACTAACAGCATCATCTTTAGACGGTGGATTACTAGTTAAATGGTCCTCCAAGTCTACACTTATCACAAATCTATGGATTGTTCTTTTCCATTGTGCATAATTGTTACTTCCAGTCAGTTTTCTATTCGTAATTTTAGATGAACCAAACATAATTTTAGTAACAGTCTTCTTATCACTATTCTCAGCCACTAAAACCCGTCACAAATAACTTTAGACAATAAAATCAATGCAGCAAAGAGATCAGTATATCTCACCAAGAAACAGCAGTAGCAAAAGACTATGGGAGAACATAACCCACACAGAGAGAGGCAGGAACAGATCTGAGAGAGAGCGTGCTTTAGAAGAGACCAGATGAGAAAACTGACCCTGCGATCTGGTCGGACACACTCAAGCGACGCTGGATCTGGAATCGGAGGGCCGTCGGACAAGCCACGTGCCGTCATTCGCCAGCGCGTGAGGAAGGCGTCAAACTTCGATCGACGCGTGAGGTTCACGCGCAGCTCCGATGGTCACTGGAAAAAGGTGAAATGGCCGAACTGATGGAGGCGCTCCTTCCTGTGGTGGCTGTAAGAAAAAACGGTCACCAAAAAATAACCCTAAGAATCAGATCTCAAAATCGAGATCCCAAAAGAGAAAGAAACTCGATACCGACAAGAGGAAATCGCAACCCTCAGAAAAAAGACCCAGAAAATCGACTAGGCTCTGATACCATGTGAGAGTGAGAAATAATTCTTATATCTTCCATTGAAAATATACAAGTATTTATATTGTTTACAAGAGTTGAATTAGGAAACAAATCCCTAACAATTTTTCTATAATTAAACTAACAATCAATCCCTATAATTAAGCTAACAGCTGTACATATCATAACACTTGTCATATGATCTATAGCACCAGAATCAATGATCCACTAAAATAAAGAAGATAAAGGACATGTATTTGTATTTCCTACTCCAACAATAGTAATGGTGGGTGAAATTTTCAAAGAATTCCGATAATGGATAAATTTTGCATATTCATCTGTAGAAATCATAATATACTTCCTAGAGATACTGATCGTAGCAATGTTTGCTAATTTATACTTTTGATTATGCAATTTTTTACAGAACCTTTTTGTATGACCAGGTTTATGGCAATAATAGAACACCATATTCTTGTTCATACTCATTGAATAATATTAAACCGCAAAGAATAATACCTCACAAATATCCAAATACTACCGACATATAACCAGCAGCAATAAGCAGCAAATAAAAGGTTTCAAACACTAAAACCACAAATAGCCACCAAAAATCAGTTCTTAATATGAATGCCTCAACTTAAGCCAACCACGCCTCAAAACAAATTCCAGTACCTTAAATAAAAAAATTCCTTAAAACAAAGAATTAACGGTAACTAAAGAGGCAAGAGACAGAACTCAAGACCCACCTGAGAACCACACCTCAAAACAAACTCTAACACCTCAAATGCCAAAATACCCGACTTCTCAACAAATATCCAATCTTCTTAACTAATCACCTGAAAGATAAACAAAAATAGATAAGGAATGAAACCTGGTGCAGAGAACAGAGGAGTCAAACACTAATCAATAGAGGAAATCACCTCACGAAGACACCGAATTTTGACCGAAAATGATGAGGCGATGCCGAAAACGTAGTTGGAGGTCAACGGACAAGCCACGCTTAGGCAGACACCTCAGGCAGAGCAATGAGATCCAACTGAGAGGTCCACCACCTCAACCAAAAATTGGATGACCATCGGAGTACTAAGATCTGATCGAAAATGGTGAGTCGATGCCAGAGCTAAAATCGAAGGACCATCGGACGCTCTCCCACGAGTCGGTGCGTGAAGATGGAGGCAGACCCTTATAGAGGCGCATGTGGATCACTCGTCGGCAGGATGGATGCCGAATTTTGTGGGGAGGCCGGACTGACACCTGCGCACCTTCCGATGTGTGCGGCGAAGCAAACCGGTCACCGGAGCCAGTGATCCAAGATTGGATAGAATCTTCAACAGAAGATGAACCCAAAGAAGCCGAAAAACCCAAAAAATTTCCAAAAGAGCCTAAGCTCTGATACCATGTAATAAAACGCACACAAGATAGGAGAATTATATTTTCTATATATTTCGAATAGAAGCCAAAACTACAGAGTTTATACAGGAGTAGAAATCCTAACCAGGAAACTTCCTACTCGGTACACGGAAAGTAAATCAATTTACAGCTAATTACAATTCATTCTATAACACCTTTTAAGATATCCATAATAAATTTCTTGTGAGAAATGAACATTCTCTTTTCTGATCTAACAACTTCAATTTCCAAAAAATATTATAGTTTTTCTAAATCCTTTATTCCAAATTCCTAATCTAGAAGCTTCTTTAACCAAGCCATCTCTTCTTTGTCAACATAAACTATGAGAAAAAGGATCTTATCCTTATGATGCTTGATAAATTAGGATATGATCAACATTTCTCTATTGATAGCCAAAAGGAAGCATGGCTTGAATCTTTCAAACCATGCTATGGGAGACTGCTTCAATCAGTACAAGGCTTTCTTTAATCTACACACTTTTCCTTACATTCTTTATCAAATATCTTCTAATAGTCAACTCAATAGTTTTGAGTTAATCCTTTAGTTACCAATCTGGCTTTGAACTTTTCAATCAAACTATAGAGTGACAAACTCCCAAGTCTCCATTTTAGACAAAGATTTCATTTCTTCAACCATTGTCTCTTTCCACTTTGGAATTTTTGAAACTTTTCTTCCCATTCTGTGGAATACACACATAGGAAATAGACAAGGCAAAGGCTTTATAAGATGGGGATAAAGAGTCATAGGAGACAAAGGTAGTTATAGGATGTTTGGTACAGGACTCGACATGTTTCCTTTGAGCAATAAAATTATCCAAATCATAAATGGAATCAAAGTTTAAAGATAACTCATACGATTAAATTCTTGACACGTAGTAGGCTGCAAGATGCTTATTGTGTCTTATCTCTCTGAGTATGTCCTTAAATCTAGTTTATTTAAATGCCCAACATTCTCCCCCTAAATAACATAAGTCTCCCTTGGAGTAAACTATTAAGAGTTACAAAACTAGGCATCACAAGTATCACCTCTTCACTCTTATTATTCTCCTCCTTAAGAGATGATTAGTGTGTATTGAAGCAAGGTTCCGTTTCTTTAAAAGTGAAATCCATAATAAGAAGGTATCTCCTATGTTAGAATACTAGATATAGATGTCTTTGTTTTAGGGATTTGATAGCTATCTAATTATCCTTAAGATATTATTCAGTGATTTGATTTGATTTTGTAATTGTTTCCTTATTAAGGTATAGAAATCCATATATAAACCCATGAGAGGAATTAAACAAAAAACATAAAGAAGAAAATTCTCTCCATCTTCTGTTGTTTTCTTTGTTGATTTAAATATGGGATCAAAGTTTGGGTTTTAAGTCCTATCTCCAATCTTCTAGTCTCCCTTCTTCTGTGGGAAAAACCTTTCTTCATTTTTTTTTGATTTTCTAGTTCTTCTCTATTCTCCATTGTCACCACTAGGAAGTGGTTTGTTTACCCTACTGCCTACCCAAGAAGCAACACCGCCACTATATCAGAACTTTACTGAAGTTCGATCACCAGAAAAGCCACGCATGTAACTCATGCTGATAACATCCTTTGCTCTAGACTTCAACCACCAACATATGGGAATTTTTGCACCATCCATTGTCACTCTGGCGATCTTCTCCAATGTAGCAATTTTCTCCTTGGCCATTTTCTGACTTCACAGTCATTTTGTTGCATATCCACACATTTTCTCCTGCATTTCCAATTTTAAAGTATTGTTTCTCAAGGATATGATCTCTACATTTAGTTTTTGGACTGTTGGCAATTCAAGATCAGGTGACATCAAAACAATATCCATTTGTTTCTCAAATCCTCCTAGTAATACATCTGTAAAATTGCTAGTGGTAACTATATGTCTTGGGCTGCTTCTGTTGAACTGTGGTTTATGGGACAAGGATATAATGCCCACTTAGAGAAAAGTGGTACTGAAATTGGAAAAGATGAAAATGTCTGTATGAAAACCAATGCACAATTATGCAACCTATTGTGGCATTCTTGAGACCTAAAATTACTTCCTTTATTTCAGTCCTGTAAAACGTGTTATAGAGTCTGGACCAAGGCTAAATCTCTTTACACTAATGACATTCAAGGAATATACAAAGTTTGGGTCAGATTTGGTTCACTTATGCAAAGATCAACAAGACATGGTGAGTAATTTTGGGAAGGATGAGACCTTAAAAGGGCGAATTTACAGGACTGCAACCTGAGTTGTCCTTTATAAGACATTAGATTCTCACAAGTCCAAATGTTCCTAGCCTTGAAGAATTTGCAGCTCGTATATCATGCATTTCCACAAGCAGCAATGAAGTGATACCATGTGTCACCTGATAGAGAACAAAAATCAAATTAACCAAATAAACAAGTAAAACAGTAATCAAATGGAGAAATAGATGAAAAGAAGGTTGAATTTCATTGATAAAAGACTGTAATACAGCATTACAATCCCCAGGAAGGCAATCTTCCCTCTCCAAACAATGGAGTCCTGCTAAAACAGCAGCAAAATACAAATGATTCCCAAAAGATGAAAAACCCCTCCCCTTGCTCCTAGCTATATAATAACAAATAACCGTTTCTTTTCCTAGTGTCCAGCTTGACACTTTTCTCTCTCATTCCCCTGATCAAATTACTTCAACCCATTTAGTAATGTCCAACTAAATTCCTTCCATGCCCCTGCAGTGCTGCTGATTTCCCCAACCTCACGTTTGTCTATTGTTTCTTCTTGTGAACTTGCAGTTTCCTTGGCCCAAGCAAATCTGGATCCATTCTATCAATGCCACCCTCTTGAAATATAGTCTTGTCCTCAAGACTGAGCTGAGGGTACTCTTCCTTTATTACAGATTCGTCTTTCCAGGCTGCTTGGTTGATGCTCTTCGACTGCCATGGCACCAACCATTGTAATATGCTTTTGTCCTTCTCGTGGGTAACTCGTGAAACAGATTCCATATGGTGACCTTCCAGACTGAGCAAAGATTTATGTTTCACTCCATTTAATTCTTCTAAGGGCTCATCATTTAATGGTATTGGATATTCAATACCCCAGAGTTGAATTTGTTTGCCTTTGTACTCAAACTGCATCCACCTTGATTCAGTTATGCTTAATAGAACCCAAAGTTTTAAGCCATTCGATACCTAACACGACATCTAGTGGCCCTAGATCAAATAACAAAGCATCTAATCACAACATGACAGTGCCCAATTGCAACTCAACATTTTTGCATTTCTCCTGGGCACTAATGTTTCATATGCAGGTTCCTAAAATATTTTGGGTAGATATTTCTACTGCTTGTTTTCTAATCAACAAAATGTCCTTTTCTATTCTTGACGGTCAGATTCCGTATTCTCTTCTTTTTCCCTCATCTCGCCTATTTCATCTTGTTCCTCGGATTTTTGGATGTACTTGCTTTGTTCAAGACATGCGACCTCAGGTTTCAAAACTTGATCCTAAATCTCTTAAGTGTGTCTTCCTAGAATACTCACGTGAACAAAAGGGGTATCGTTGTTACTCACCTTCTTTGGGTCGTTATTTGATATCTGCTAATGTTACATTTTTTGAGCATACATCTTTCTTTCATTTCTCTGCGTCCTCTCCTTCACCCTCTAGTGATTTAGGGGACGATTTTCTTATTTATACTGTTAGTGAACAAGCAGTATCTCCTCCCTCTCGACCTGTTATTCGTCAAGTTTATTCTAGACGTGTGCACCATTCTATCGAGACACCTCCTGCCCCTGCTTCGTCTTCAGATCCTCCACCACAACCAGATACTAGCCTTTACCTTCCTATTGCTCTTCGTAAAGGTAAACGCACATGTACTTACCCTATTTCTTTTATTGTGTCTTATCATGCTTTATCACCTTCCTTTAAGTCATTTGTAGCTTCTTTAGACTCTATTGTTGTTCCAACGTTCCTTACTGAAGTATTAGCTCATGATGATTGGCGAGCTGCAATGAAAGAAGAGATGATGGCTTTAGAGCAGAATCATACTTGGGATCTTATACCTTTGCCCTCCCAAAAAAAGGCTATTGGTTGTAAGTGGGTGTTTACTGTTAAAATGAATCCTGATGGCTTTGTTGCTCGATTGAAAGCTCGCTTGGTTGCTAAAGGATATGCACAAACATATGGAGTAGATTATTCGGAGACCTTTTCTCTTGTTGCAAAACTTTCTTCTGTTCGATTGTTTATCTCCTTAGCTGCTAATTACAGTTGGCCACTTCATCAACTTGATGTGAAGAATGCATTCTTGTATGGGAATTTGAGTAAAGAAGTTTACATGGAGCAACCACCTGGTTTTGTTGCTCAGGGGGAGTCAGGGAAGGTGTGAAAATTAAGAAAATCTTTGTACGGGTTAAAACAATCCCCTTGTGCCTGGTTTGGGAGATTCAGTACAATTGTGACTGAGTTTGGCCTACAAAGAAGTGCATATGATCACTCAGTGTTCTTTGCATCATCTATTTCTAGGTGCATTTTGTTGGTTATATATGTGGATGATATAGTGATAACTGGAAGTGATGAAACTGGAATTACGAGGTTGAAAACATTCCTTGGGATTCACTTTCAAACAAAGGATTTATGACCATTGAAATATTTTTTAGGGATTGAAGTTTATCGCAGTCAGAAAGGGATTTATCTATCTCAAAGAAAATATTGTCTGGATTTATTAGATGGTGCTGATTTTATTAAGGCAAAAGCATGTGATGCGCCTATGATACCAAATGTAAAGCTGAAAGCTGAAGATGGAAACTTGTTTGAGAATCCTGAAAAATATAGGAAGGTTGTGGGAAAATTGAACTACCTTACTATCACTTGTCTTGATATTACTTTTCCAGTAAGTATTGTTAGTCAGCTCATGTCATCCCCTAGAACCTCACACTGGGATGCTGTTATACATATTCTGAGATATTTAAAAAGTGCACCAGGACGTGACATCTTATATCGAAATCATGGTCACCACACTATATAAGGTTTCACGGATGCAGACTATGCAGGAGATCTTTCAGACAGGCGCTCTACCACCGGCTATTGTGTCTTTGTTGAGGGTAATTTTGTTTCTTGGAAGAGTAAGAAACAGAATGTGGTATCCCGATCAAGTGCAAAATTCGAATATAGAGCTATGGCACAGACTATCTGTGAACTTATATGGCTACGTCATTTGCTTGGAGAGATTGAGTTTGTTCAATCTAAACCAATGAACTTATGGTGTGGCAATCAAACAGCTATTTATATTACAAATAATCCTATGTTTCATGAGAGAACCAAATATATAGAAGTTGACTGTCATTTTACTCAAAAAAAAACTAGAAGATGGATCAATCTCAACTTTACATGTCAGAATAGGGAGCCAATTAGCTGATGTATTCACTAAATCGTTACCTAGAAATCAGATCGATTATATTTGTAACAAGCTGGGCATGATCAATATCTATACTCCAGCTTAAGGGGGAGTGTTATGATATGTACACCTGTTAGCTTAATTATAAGGATTTATTTTCTAATTCAACTCTTATATACATTATAAATACCTGTATATTTTTCAATGGAGAATAAGAATTATCTCTCACTTTCACATGGAACAAGTCAAAGATGTTGAATTCCATATCTAATGTAGTATTGAGCAACAAATATGTTATGGTAACCTAAGATCAATATGCTTTGGTTACTTCTTATCGCCACCAATTTAACCCTGCAATCCCCTAGCTTTGATAAATAACAAACAAGATATGAACCAAGTTAGATAGTTGCAACTGCCATCAAGTTTTATAGGACTAATTTGTAAAGAGCGATTATCATTAATAAGGTTGCTTTCATTTCCTGCTGCCTTTTTATCCTTGTCTGTTAGTAGCAAGAAAGGGCTAGGACAAAAAAAGAGCAAAAGAGGGATAAATAGAACCTAGAAAGAGACAGACTTATGTTCAAAAGTGATCGGAAAACTATTGGCTGGAGTTGAAAAAGACAGTTGAGGTGGCTGGGAGAAGAAACAGCAAACAATGATCATCGGAAGGTAGTATAGGCACTGGCACGTGAATAGAGACTCTAAACGCTAGACAACACATGTTCTCACGCACATGCACAGATGGCAGTGATCTTCCAGGGAAAGGCTGACCTTGACCTAGGCTTCCTTCATGGAGGGATAGTAACAAGTGGGAGGCACTATTATTCGACACCTCTTGGCACTTTCCTAAAATTGGTACCGTAACTCTCAACCCCAAAAGAAATCTAGTGATGAGAAATAAAGCAATGGCTCTAATACCATGAAAATTTTAAAATGTAATCTTTGAAGGTCATGGATTGGGAATGGGAGGAATTATAATCAACAAAAAAAAAGAAAGTAAATTACCTTTTAATTTTCATCTTTTATTAAAATGAAAGCCATGAATCTTTTGCTAAAAGCTGCAAGAAACAATTAATGCAAAATGACATTTATTACCGAGAACTAGTGTAAGCTTAACACATCATTTCCGTGCTTTACTTTTGCAAAATTCCCCCAGCAATAAATGTTAGAAACATCGGAAAAATTGACACTTAATAACTTACCACTAATGGAATACAAATGTTCTTGCAATCCACCATTAGCCATGAACTCATACACGAGCAGTCTATGATTAATATCAGAACAGTACCCAAGCAAAGCCAACAAATATGGAGAATGCAGTCGGCTTAGCAGTTCCACCTGAATATGAACATACCCGCCCAATTAAAAGAGCTGTTTACTTCCACATTACAACAAGGAGAAGGAAAACAAAGAATTTAGAAAGAAATGGAACAATAAGAAATTGAGTTATAAATATCACGCACATGCAAAAGGACTAATGAAATTCTGAATTTATTAGGTGGAATCAAATTCTTCAGTCTTTATGGAGAAAAGAATATTAACAACAAATATATAAGGATCAAACCTCCACTTTAAATTCCTCTTCTCCCTGCTTCCCTGCTTGATCCATTAATTTAACAGCAACTTTCTTACCATCATTGAGCACTCCACGGTATACTGATCCAAATCCGCCATGCCCAATTACATTTGTCTTGCTGAAACCACCAGTGGCTGAATGCAGTTGCTTGAATGTGAATACCTGAGGTCCTTTCTCATAAGGTGCCTGCAGATGCTCGAAGCTGCCTTTTTCTACTTGATCATACCCTTCACATACAATTGTGTCACCAAGTATGCTCTAAGTCAATCATCCAACATCATTGATAACATTGAAAGTTCAATCAGTTTAAAATAACTGTATTTATTAAAATAAATCTATTAAGCTGACCGAAAGGAAATTAATCAAAAGTGAGTCTATATTTCTAACGTCATACTTCCAATTGTTTTCTCTAAGATGAAAGGCTCTCACCATCATGCACCTATTTAAACTTTCCACATAAACCCAATAAATTTATAGGGCCATGCAATGCTATATCACAATCATACAAAATTAAGTCGGTTCAAAGGAAGAGGAAGGAGGAAAAGAAACATATGCCATGGTCCAAATATGATACTTCTCCAATCTCCTGATCTAAGCAAATAAAGAGTCATACTTTATTTGCAATCAGTGATTAAAACTACTGAGTTGGCAAGAAAGCAAGAAAAAAAATGTAAAAACCTCAACACTCTATAATGGACTTATACAAAGGTACTAGTAAAAGGTCGTGCTACCACTGAAGAACAAAGTAACACAACCAATTTCTATTTTTCTTTTTTCTCTTAACTTTGTAGGTAATACATCACCTTCATTTAAAAGCCAAAAAACTTTTTAGCAGACCAAGAATAATTATTCCTTTATTGAGTTTCTTCCCTTGATTACTATTAAAATTAGAAAGCGAAAATTATAGCCAATTTGAAGAAACTAAAAGAACTCTTAATCATACTTTCCTGATTCTTATTTTTTTTTTTCCAAAAATAAGAAAGAAAAAGTAAAAAATGCACTTAATAAAATAGCTCCCATATGAAATGTCCAAGAACTTAAAAATATAGATAGCTACAGAATCTAGCTTCCATTTCCGTTAAATTTTCCAAAAAAAATTAGCATAAATGGGGAAAGATGGGTCTAATTTTGGGGGTTTTAAGGCGTTTGGAGAGTTTGTTGCGTATATAACAGTAATAACTAAAAGCCACGAACAAGTAGACAACGGCCAGTGCAGCAACGACGACAATGGCCACCAATGCTATACGCTCTTTCCTCTTGAACACATCATCCTCTGCTTCCATTTCAAATAAATTAAATGCAGAGAACAAGAAACCCTAACCCTAACCGTAGAAAGAAGAGAAGCAATTTTTTCAGCTTCTTGAATTTTGAGAACTTTGCAGACTCGCTCAATCTGTACTCAGTATTCTGTAATGCATGAGTCCACTGTTTGTCTCATTTTGCGCCCAGAATAGCACTGGCAGAGTTCTGTTTTCTCTTTTTTTTTAAAAAAAAAAAAAAAGAAAACATTTTAACTTTCATGCACGTTGTAATCAGGTGCTTACACATGCGGGCGCCTGCACGGGGCACAGTTTAGATGTGCGGATACAATACGTGCAGTTTTTAGAAAAATAAAAAATAAAAAATCTAAACCCATATATGTGTATATAGATAATTAAAGGAAAAAATTATCAAAAATTGTTCGCTGATTGAAACTAAATCTAAACGATTTATGCAATTAATCAGTGCAATTGAATTTAGATGCGAATTTTAATTTTTACTAATAAATTTTAACTTGAACTTAATGTGTGTATATATTGTGACGTGCACGCGAAGTCATTGTTCGTTTTTCAGTTCACTCTTGTAGGTTCGCTTTTAGAGTCTAAAATCGAAAATGGCTCACTCTAAATTATAAATTGGCTAATTCGTAATAAAAATAGATAAAATTCAAATTATTATTGGTAGTTAACTCATTAAAATGTCTACTAATAGATTCAAAAAGGTATGTGTCATAGAGTTATCACGTAACAGAACATTAAAAAATTATTCTTGATATTTTGATGCTCAAACAAATATTGATGTCCGTGACATCACTCTTAATAGTAATCTTGATTACGTATAGTTTTATAATTGAGTTAAATCTTAATCCACTCTCCTCTTTCATACGGTGCAAAACGATAAAATTAAATAAACATTCCAAGCAAACATGAAAAGCAGTTAATTAATTAATTAATTAAATTAAACTACTTAAACTTATTACAAAAGTAAATCATCCAAATAAGAAAATAAATTACATACATAATCGGAACATGCATTTGGGTTGGAAATATTGATTCTCTCATACATACTATACAAAAAACTTTTTTTTTTTATTATTACGTGATTTTTGGGTTTAAAATTTGAACATTAGTCAATTTTTAAGGAAAAAACCCAAATTGATTAATAGAAAATTATTTTAAGCGTCTTTTCATTTAAACGTGCAGAGAAAGCCCTTTTCTTACTAAGTATTATATTCTCAAAATAAAATACTTCCAAAAAATACCAAAAATAATAAATTAACAAAAATAATGAAATAAATAATAAATAAATGAGACAAATAAAGGGAGTAATCGAAGGCAGGTAGTAGTCATTAGCTATCTAAGGAATGAATCCCAATGCAAAGTGCCTCATGAGACCTCCCAAAACAGGTAAAGTCACATACTCACAAAAATCACAAAAAGACAAATAAATTAGCAATTACTTGAATAAATAACCAAAATATAGAGAAAGGACCATGCATTTAATTATGCATTACAGAATATAAATATTTACAGAATCGAAATAAACATTTTGAGGGCCAAAGAAATCATACAAACATGATAAAATACATGAAATACATGCAGAAAAAAAAACTAGCCACAGATGCCCCTGCAAGGGTGATGGACGGCCACAGCTAAATGAGGGATGAGATGAGGAGAAATTTCCACGACATCCCATTTGTCGCTTTGACAGACGGCCGTCCGTGTAATGCTTGCTCTTGTTACCATTTTATTCACTCAAGTTTCGATCCTGAGACCTGTGGGTTATGGGCCTACCACGCTTCCACTATGCTACTTTGATACCACAATATAACGCTCGCTCTTATTACCTTTTATTTACATATTTTTTTTATTAAATTGTTAGCATAAATACACATATATACATATAAATTAAACATACTTAAAGTATCATTACAAATTAATTTATTACATATGTTCTAAATTCTTTACATTGAGCATTTTACAAAAATAACTATACTCCAAAATTAGTCGTCACTTGATATCCTCTCTAGTGGCAAGCAAATGTTGTCTTATCTAGAGTAAAGATAGAATTAGATCTTAGTGAAAGTATAGGTAGCTAAAAGTATAAATTCAGTGTTAGTGCAAAGGCTATTGCATTTTTTTTATTTTCGATAGATAGTAGAGTATAGAAGCCCCTATATAAAGCTAATATGATTCAGATAGGGTATGGTGTTCTGTGTACCTGTCAGTAACTCCTTAATAGTATAGGCAATTGATTGCACATGTTATAGCATAGGATGAGGCAAATGTTTATTATACATGAAAGCATACATTTGTATCTTATTGCATATAATAAATCATCATTCTTTCACAGCATAGCATTTGCATCATTTGACAAGATATGAAAGCATCAAGTTATATGCATAGGAACAATTCCGAACACCTTAGAGGAAGATTCAGGTTTCGAGGTCTTCTACAAAGTTGTAGATATATGTCTTATTATTAATTTACAACTAGAATCACTTCATTTAGACATCTAAAAAAAAATTTATGCTCTTTACACTAAAACGGTTTTAAGTGAACACTAAATAGATTTTCACTATATCACTTTCTAAGGCACTAGTCATCTTTTTCATGCACTAAATCACTATTTTCTACATTCTAACATCAATCACACAACAATTATAACTTATAAACCAACTTAAATCAAATAAACTTATAAAGTATATAAAAAATAACACTACCAAACCTTAAAAAGTTGGCCACTTCCACTTTCTAAAGCTCTTCTTTCTCCTTTCTTTAGAATATGAGTTTGTTATTGTAAGTGGTAATTAAGTAAAGTTTGATCATACTGGCTGGAAGAACTAGAAAGTGTAATCAATTGCCCACACTGTTAAGGAGTTATTGATAGGTACACAGAACACCATACCCTATCTGAATCATATCAGCTTCATATAAGGGCTTTTGTACTCTACTATTTATAGAAAATAAGAACATCTGCACTAGCCTTTGCACTAACACCGGATTTACACATGTTATAGCATGGGATGGGATAAATGTTTACGATACATGAAAGCATACATTTGCATCCTATCATTCTTTCACAATAATTGCATTATTTTACTCCTTACTGAGCCATTACTCAACATGGGTGTTCTTTCCGTGTAGGTACATAGGTGTAAAGTATAAGTGCCAAATTCAAATCAACATCTGCAGGCCACTAGAGAGGATAGCGAGTGACGACTAGTTTTGAAGTAAAGTTATTTTTGTATAGTGCTCAATGTAAAGAATTTAGAACATACGTAATAAATTAATTTGTAATGATACTTTAAGTATGTTTAATTTATATCTATGTATGTGTAATTGTGTAAATAATTTAATAAAGAAATATGTAAATAAAAGGTAATAAGAGCGAGCGTTACATTGTGGTATACCTTTATTTACATATTACTTTATTAAATTAATTAATTCAGTACACATGTATACAAACTCAAAACATATTTACAAGAAGTTTATTACATGTATTCCACATTCTTTATATTAAATAAAATAATATGTAAATAAAGGTAATTAGAGTGAGCGTTATAGTACGTGGGAGCTTTTTCCCGTCTGTCACTCACAGGATAGAATAGAATGTAGGAAAAAATATAAAAAATTTTGCAAAATTAAAGCTAACTCTAAATACTCAAATATTAATGCCTGAAACATGTATAAACAAGATTATAACCCTAAATCATGCATAAAACACACAAAACACATTAAATTCCAGAATTACAGAGTAAAAGTAAAGTTTTAAGTTATACAACAATAGATGAAAATCACATCAAATTATATTACTATCATACATATAGATCCAGTTTAATATGTCATTCAATTTTAAGCATGCAAATCAATGAAACATAACTCACAGGATAGAACAGAATGTAGGAAAAAAATACAAAAAAATTATGCAAAATTAAAGCTAACTCTAAATACACAAATATTAATGCCTGAAACATGCATAAACAAGATTATAACCCTAAATCATGCATAAAACACACAAAACACATTAAATTCCAGAATTACAGAGTAAAAGTAAAGTTTTAAGTTATACAACAATAGATGAAAATCACATCAAATTATATTACTATCATGCATATAGAAACATAACACTTAAGCACAATTATCAACAAAGATTCACATGATCATACATGGTAATTTTTAGAAAGAGAAAATAAGAAAAGAGCCTAGAATATTATCCTCAGAAGATATTCAAACCCTGAATTTCTTGTAGTCTAGATCTTCACTTCGATTTGTGTTCTTTGCTTTTAAAAATCAAAGCGATTATTTGTAGTGTGTGGGTGTTTTTATCAAAAGATTGTCAGAGCTAAGGTCATCTTAGAGAGAAAAAGATTATCTTCTTTCTTCTCTAGGTTTTTGGCTTTGTAAAAAGTGATTTCCTCCCATGATTCCTTCCTTGAAAACCCTAAAAATATATGCTTTTATACCTAGGTTAGAGTTGGATTTGGATTCCAACTCTAACTTTCTAAATCTGGAGATATATCCCTAGAAATTTTGGATTTGGATCCTTTAAAAACATATCTCTTTTTTTTTTTTGAATTCCAAAAATATGAAAAATTTAGAAAAAATCCACAGACAGGCATCCCTCATTGAGAGTGGCCGTCCCCCAGGCAAAAGTCCTAAAATTATAAAGTACCCTTAATCTGATATGGACAGGAGAAAGAAGGTCAGAGACAACTGTCCCTTATGTGACAAATGATCGTTTATCACTTATGAAGGCCAAAAATAAGATTTTTCAGGCTTTTTTTAAAACACTTAAAAACACTTGAAAAATCATAAAATCCTTTATAGAAATAAGAGATATTCACAATCGGAGCTTCCTCATCATTGGATAACCCTAATCTACGCTACCTCGGTTCACAGTGTCTACAACTGCCTCCAATTTCAGGGAGTTAGTGCACTAGTGCCAAAGTGAGCCAAAATTCAAAGTAAAAGTAAAAAGATATGTACCTAAGGCAGCGAATCTCTTGATTGATTAAACATGTAAATTTTAAGGTAGTGAGTCTCTTGATTGGGTAGTTATCATCAGTTTGTCAATGCATTAATCCTAAATTAATTATCTGATTAGTGCCTAGGGCATGCAGAATCAAGAAAAGTTGATTAAATCCGATTAGCACATAAGGCATGTAAAATCAGGTTGTTCAAATGCATTTGATTAGCACCTAAAGTATGCAGAATTGAGATGACTAGATTGGATCTATTTAGCATCTGGGGCATGCAGAATTAGGTTATTTGAATGCATTTGATTAGCGTATGGGGCATGCAGAATCGAGATGACTTAATTGGATTTTATTAGCACATAGGGCATGCAAAATTAGATTGTTCGAGTGGAACTTAGCTGGTGTCATATGTAGACATACTTAACCTCCCAATTATGGTGGTTGGAGCCCTTTCTATTGGTACATTTACCCCCTTAAAACAATGTGCCATTTGAGGAATTTTTAGCCAAAATGCATTTTTGAGGAGTCACTGACATGCTTAAAGGTTATGTTTTGCAAGGTTATATCTATCTTGGAGATGTTTCAGTCCAAGATTTTGATTTTGGCTAGATTCTGTACACTTTTCAATGACTATATCACCAATATAAGGAAAACCATCATCATTAAGGCTGTCAACACACTTGGTCATACCCTATGTCTTCCTTGAATTTGCATTGTCATCAGGCTCTCGCCTTTTATTCAATAGTTCTTTGTTGTCAACATCAATTTTATAACTTCTTATATGTTTCGACCAAAGCATCCCATGCTCTAAGGAGTATGGGTTATTGCCCAAATGAGCATTGACTACTACAATGGCATTCTGACCATTACATAGCTCTGGCTTCGACAGTATTCCATTCTGACTTAATGATGTCCCATGTTTTACAAGGTATTCAGTGGTGAAGGGTCTAAGAGATGGCTTTCATAACTTAGATCTTTCAGTAAGGATATGTCTAGTTCACAGTGAATGTACTTCCTTAAGCAAAAGGGAATGTAAGATCCTTTCAGAATTCAAAAATATCTGCACTTTTCTTTATTGTGCATCTCCTTCATTACAACCTGTTCAGACAACTTCTTATGACAAGGATGGGTGTCTTGGCACCCCTTGGTGGGGGTCTCTGGCACCTGTGAGAAGGATTTGATGTTAGTGCTCTTGCTCGTTAAATTTGTTTATTTGTTTTCTTTCCTTTTTGTGTTTATTTTTATCGTTAGTTTTTTGTGTCATGTCATTGTATGTTAATTACAAGTGTTCTTATTAATTTTATGGCATTCCTTTTTCATTTTTCTTTACAAGCATGTCAAGTATGAATAAACCAAAATATAATATAAGATAAGCATAAAAATTAAGTACAAGTTATGTTTTATATACATCAAAAATATTTAAACCAAGTTCTAAACTTCCTAAATACAAAATGATAAAGCTACTGTGAAGGCCCTAGTCCTCTATAATAGGCCAGCCCAGGTGAAGGTTTGAATGTTAAAGGTTTGGGAGGTCTGGTTGGTGCCATAGCCTGTGGTGCTGTTAGTGGCTGCTCATCGTCCGATCCAAATCTGAAATAGAACCCAGGTAGTGCTGTTGTCAAAGGCTGTAGAACCTATTTTATCACCTTTGCTAACCACTTTGACCCTTGTCCAACCTCAGTAACAACCCTGGAGTGTCATTTTAAAAACCTCATCAGATCTTCTCTTAGGTATTCGATATATCTCTTCAACTACTCATCTATCTGCACTAAGGCTTTCCTGCCTCTGGGGACCTCTCCTTCAATGAGTTCACCCTACTCCTTAATTTGAGTGAGTGACTCATCAACCACCTATAAGGTCACCTTGAACCTCTATCTTGTAGTTGCTAACTCAACCCTAATATCCCACACCTCTATCTGCAGAGACTGCACTGACTTTGGTAATGTCTGTAGGGACTGCACTATTATGAGTACTGACTATAATATCCGATCTCGATATCTAGTAGCATTCTCTAGCGCTGCCAATCTTCAAAATATGTCATCAAATAAAGAAATTAAGGATAGATGTGCTAATGGTACAAACTGAGATGCCTTTGAAACTGCTGGTGGTGATGAAGTAGTTGATGTTGAGGCTTTAGGGTGCCCATAAGGAGAAAACCTCCCCATCCTTTTGAATGGTGATCGTTAATACCTGATAGGTGATCGAGGATGTGCTGGTGGCTATGGCAATCCATCTAAGAGATCCTACAGGTCTATCTATATGTCAAACTCATAATTTGAATTAGCCCCTATCTTTTGATGCTCTTATGGCTTATGTGCCTGATCTGCCTACTCTTTCTAATGAGGTGGTTATACTATAGGTGTTTATAGGTCTATTGGCAACTCTTGTGGTGGCTGGTCCTGCTAATCTCCCTCTGTAGGTGGATTCAACATTATAGGGTCAAGATCGTATATCTATCTGATCTCAAGAACAGTCAATAGCCTGTACTGCCCCTCAATGGGCTTAACCATCTTTAAGGTGAGCATAGCTTGAAAATCAATAAATATGATATCTGGAATAAGGTTGCCAAACCTACTCTTATCTAGCCCTAGTGATAGTAGTAGGTGGGTAATGACACCTTCCATGTAGATCTGTGTGGTGGACTGAGTGGATGCCTAATTAGTGAGGCAATGATCTCGTAGGTGATGTCCACATGCCTGCCCTCCTGCATCCCCCAAAGGCTAGTGATGTCGGTAGAGTTCACTAACCTCGAACTCCTTGTATATCCCAAATAAGAGGTAGACAAAACTCTCTGATTGTACTAGTAAATCTGGGTGGTCAACATAGTACTCTTCATTGTATTTGAATGATCTTTAGCCCCTAGAAGTGTCATTGGGCTCCATCTAGTTCAATCCATTAGCCTATCGGGAGTGACCACATCTACCCTAACTAGAAAACCTATGGCTTAAGTGAATCGCCTGCAAGTGATACTATAATGGATGCCTAATGCTTAGAACTATACCACCCACTCCTCTGTGTTCGATCTTTGAAAACCAACATACTGCCGTGTAGCCAAAACCTCTTTGGTGATGTCAGGGCAGGTTCGAAAAGTTGGAATGTAGAACTCCGTCCACCCTGCCCTAGCCAAGAGTCGATCAACCTCCTCTATCAGCTTTACATCCTATTGAAACTGTTTGGATATGAAATGACTGGACCTGAACTAGACTCGCAGCAAGGCTCGATATCTGGCAACCTGCTCGGATGTCATGTATATTGGTACGAGCCAAGGTGGAGAACCGTATGCGATTCTATAAGGCATCCTGTAAAAAAGATTTATGAGTTAATTTCTATGACTTACTTGGGCCATAAGTAATTTATATGTTAAAATTTGTCAAAACTTCGGCAACATGTTGGCTTAAATGGCAATGACCAACTTGTATGAAAATGCACACTAGGTGCCACAATGCAATATATAATATCCTAAACCTATTATCGAGTACTCTAGCAAACATGCATGTCAAATGAGGTATAATACACATTTTGCATTTTACGAGAATTCTAACAAAAATTCGGCTATAAATGTGACATCCTCCTACATAAAAACCAATTTAAAACAACCACAGGCCATCATTGGTCGCTAAGCAACACAATTTGAATCATTTAACAAAAGAAACTAAGTTTACACAGAATTATTTTGGTTAACTACAACCCTCAATACAACATGCTTTTAAATGCAAAAAATAAAGACTATCTATATTAGTTGCTAAAGAGTTTACAAATTTATGTGCTCATTACAAGGTTTTTCCCTAGCTATAGTGTCATGCAAAAAGGTTTTTACCAATTTACGTTAACGTTCCTAAAGGCAGCATTTAATTCTAAATTAAAAGGCAATATGCTCGCATCAATCATGCCTAATGCTAAACGTTAAAAAAACTGTCTGAAATACACTTAAACTAATAAAATAATAAGCAAAATGTAAAAGAAATTGAAATAATACTTACTTGGGATATAAACAATAGATGAAATAAAATGCAAAAAAAAGTAAAAATAGATTGCTCCCTAAAGTATGTGTCTGTGATGCGCGCTCTTCCTTTCGGAGGCCTGATTTCACCCCCGAAACCAAGAGATCATCGAGCTTGAGTGAGAAAATCTCCGACCTTTAGTGGTTTGATTCCACTTTTAGGATCCGAATCGGGTTAAGATTCCCTTCCCAGGCTGATAGTCACCTCGCGATAAGAAAATGACTCAACTTGACCTGCCAAATTTTAGGCCTCGAGAGGCATAAATTGGCATGCCTAGGTGTTCCTATCTCATCACTACCAATCGATGATCAGAAGGTATATAGTTAGGCACCACAAGGCTGATGGTAAGGAGTCGCCACCCAATAAAACATTAGAAAAAGGGGGTGTTTCGACCTCTTGAGGCCAAGAACCCAGAGATGGTTTGGAACTCTGCTCTTATTTTTACCTTTGACAGATGTGGCATAACGACTTTCAGATTAATTATGTTATCCCTTTTCTTTCATGTAAGATTAGAGCTAATATAAGAATTAAATACACACCCAATCACCTAAGAAAATGGTAAGTCATGGAAATTAAAGCAGTAAAGGCATCTATAAATCGGGGTAATTTATTGTGACCTTTTTGGTGAGGACATTGGCCTTTACATGGGAATTAATGAAGAACCATTTCATTGTGATGGTTTTAAGATATGGACTTGCCAGTCCAAGTTTTATTTAGAAAATATCATGTGTTATTTAATTATATACAAAAATCATTTACATTATTAAAGGCTAAATTTATACATATGAATTTCTTAGGAAAAAACATGGACATTGGTCCGATTTTATTAATGAAATATCCCAATTATTTACTATAAACATTTTTGTGACATTTTTAATTTGCAACGCTTATGTTAAATAAATGAAAGGGATAGTGAGGATCTAGTGCTTATGTTAAAACACACAAGGGCATGTTTGATGACATATGATAAGCTCTTTCACTTTAAAAAGTAAGAAAATGTATTTTGGATCATGCATCACTTAATGTATGGGTGTGCATTAAGTGCTACATGACCGTATTGGTTTGATAACAACTAGTTTTCTCTCTCTTTTTAAAATAAAGTCCCTATCGACAATAGATCCAAAAAGGAACAAAAAGGAAGACTAAATACAAGAAAAAAATGACTTTCAAACCAAATCTTTTTGTGAAAACACCACCAAAACAAGAATAATGGGATTTTACAAGAATGACCTAATAATTTCTATCACACAGCAATATACCCCTGAAAAGGGTTTCACAACCTAAAACTATATAGAAGTAAATATACAATAGATTGCGATATATAAATCAGCAAATAAAGTTTACAATATTTAAAATGGTAAATGTATAAACTTTATACCATCAACAAACCAAATCGAGTAGAAGAGACTTTTTATATTACCTTCAGTATACTTACTCGATTAGACTATCGAATGTCGATTTTGTAGGCCCTTATTGTGTTGAAACAATCAAGAGATAGTTGGAAAGCTAAATGCTAAAAACCACATTCTGCTTAAGAACCTTTTAAAAGATTTTATAAATGCAATACTAACTTTCAAAACCAAAATTCTCGCAATTAACCAACCCCCAAAAGTATTCAGGTAAAGGTTTATGTAGTAGTGAGTGTACAGGTGTACATATAGGTACGCACGGGTGTACACTTAAAAGGTACTCCACTTACCCACTTGCTTTATGGGAAAATCCATCTACTTTTGAGTATACAACTACACAAGAGGTAATGCATAGGTGTACACTCAAAAAGTAGAGCAACTTGCTTGAAAAGGTAAGATTCTTGCAATGCATGGGTGTACACTCCTTGTGCAAGGCTGTACACTACCAAATTTGGAAAAATCTTGACATTAGGTTAAATGATGAGATTTTCTTTCAGTGCGAGAGTGTACAAGCCTAAATGTATGGGTGTACAAGCCTCATAAACCTACCTAACTCAATTTTAAGTCCCTAATCTAGGGTATTTCTCATCTTTTAACCCCCTGTGTCGTCCGGTTACCTATATCAAGCACAAAGCACTTTAAAAGAATTTTCAGAAAGTAGTTTCAACATAAAAAGGGATTCACCATCCTCAATTTGCTATCGTTAAAGGAGCAATTTTTCTCATTAGGTAACTCCGACAAAATCCTATTCAGAACCCAGTGCTTACAGCGTCACTCCTAAAAGAATTTAGGCATAAATGGTTTAAAAAATGGACTAGAAATAAGGGAGAAAACCCAAAAAACCAACAGAACCTTTTAGAATTCAAAAATGGCAGTTTTAGGAGAATGAGGAAGAAGAAGAAAAAGAAAAATCTTTTATTTTCAAAATTTTGAGCGAGGGATGGGCTAACGACAGATGACGGTAAAACACACCCCGTCCCTCGTTGCTTTTTGATCATTTTGCCCTTTTTTCCTTTTCTTTTTAAATTTTTATTTATTTATTTATTGTTATTTTTCCTTTTTTTCTTAATTCTTATTTACATTATTTACCTAAAAACACTTTATTTCTCTTTTGTTACATAATTACCATCCTATTTTCCATTATTTACCTGTACTATTTAAATTATTTACATACATGCATTATTTTACTTCAGTTGTATATATTTACTAGAAATCTAAAGTACTTCCTAAAATTTATCGTGTCTCTTGAATTTTTGAACTTTTTGCATCCAAAATGTTACAAAATTACTTGTCCTGGCTATGAAACCTTTGAAATCCCTACAAAAATGAAAACAAGAGAGAATGCAACAACATGTATATGCAATGCATGAGATATGCAGAAGATAATGTATTTTGGTCTTCCAGGGGTGACAAATGGGATGATCGTGGTTCACTCCTTAAGGGACGGGCATCTTTCATCACTTTCTATAAATAGTACCTAAATTTCCTTAGTCTTTATGCCTTTGACCTCTTTCTTTCCCAATGAAGCTTCTGCCAAGTATTTTCTCTTTCTTTCCTTTCCTTTCATTTTCTTAGTTATTTTCCCTTTCATTTATTTGTTTTGCTTTGTTATTTTTACACTTAGATTGTTTGAAAATTCCCATTATTATTACTTCTAGACTTACAAAATTACACCGACTATTGGATGACCTAAAAACTTGGAAAGACCATTTTTGGCTCCGTACTCTAACCTGAGATTTCTGATGAGAGTATCTTTAGATAGGAACCTACTACTTACTATTGCTCGATATTGCGATCCGAGATTACATGTGTTTAGGTTCACTCACTAGGAATTATACCTTTTACCAGAGAAATTTTCTACGATAGTTGACGTTAGGATCAAGCTCAATACCTTACCATGTTTGCCTTCCTTTGTTTCTAGTTACCCTAAGGACGTGGCTCACACCTTGAGCATCCTTCCTTTAAAGGCCAGGGGCTTTGGTACCTTATGGGAAGATATTCTCACTAGAGCCATTGATTGAGATATTAGCAGACTTTAATGTTATGCCCACTTTCCATTTTAGTGTGGTACTACTCTACTATTTCACCTGATGCTTGTAGATGCACACTGATGATCTCATGACTGGAGATTATGAATTATTCAGCATTATGGATGGCATATTTCGAGAATATAATCCATATCCCCTAGTCCTGGTAGAAACCATCATTGGCTTAAATGATGTTCATCATGACTCTTGTTCTTGATTCACTGGTAATCTTTGCTATTCCAGGTATGTCCTTAGCTTTAAAGGTGGAACACCCCTTATGGGTTTTTATGCTAGCTTTTTCTACTGGAATACAGATCCTTTCAAATTTTCATTTATTTTATTGCCTTATTTTTGCTTGAAATGAATCCAACTCGTCCTAGTAGTTATTTTTTTAGGTATGGCTTCGTGAAAAGTTGAAGCTGATGTCATAGCCTCCTCATTGAGTCAGGGCTATAGACATTTATCCTATGAAATATGTTATACTTAGGCATTTGCAACACGAGTTCTCGATGATCCAGGATAGGGTCGACTGGCTGAGTCATTTGACAGATGATGATATTATGTTTAGGTACACCTGGCTGCCCATCATTTTCGTAGTTAAGGATGGATCATTTGGATGTGTCCCTTTGTACGGACTGCATCATGCTATAACATGCACCAGAGCCTCCGCTCATTTACAATTGGACTCTTGAAGGCATGCTTTTAGAGTTCAAGACTGGAGAAGGCTTACTTTGAAACATAAATTGGCCACTTCACCATAAAATGGGATCAAGCCTAATTTATGGTTGGTAGCCAACCTACGAAAGGCATTTATTAATGGGATAAAAGGTATGTGTCATGAAGTCGCCACCCGACAGAATGTCAGGAAATAAATCTTGATCTTTTAACACCTAAATAGAGATTGATGTTCGAGACATCATTCTTATTAGGCATCCTGATTGGGTGTTATTTTACAAGTGAGTTTTAAAATTAATCCACCCTCATTTCTCACACAATGCAAAATAAACATCCCAATCAAATAAGTAAAGCAAAAAAATAAATACTTAAAAGAATAAAAGCCCTACTTAAATTATTATATAAGTAAATCGTCCAATAAGAGAAATAAATTATATACATAAATCAGAGTATTCATTTTGGTTGGGAACATTGGTTCCCTCATGGAATTTTATAAAAAAAAACTTTTTATTTCTTTTTGTTGGGCTTTGGATGAAAAATTGAATATTAGTCCAAGTTTTGAAGAAAAACCCAATTTATTTAATAAAAATAATTTTAAATGTCTTTTTCCTTTAACAATGTATATGAATCATTTTTTACTACGTATTACATCCCTAAAATAAATAATACATCTAAAATACCGAGTAAATAAATAATATAAAAAATAATTAAAATAATACTAAATAATAGCTAAAATAAGAAAAAAAATAACTAGGGGAGGTAATCTAAAATGGATAGGAGTCCTTCAAACAACTAGAGGGGTATAAATTCCAATGCAAGATGCCTTGCAAAAATCCTCCCAAGATAAAAAAATGCTCATACTCATAAAACAACACAAATACAAATAAATTAGCAGCATGATAATATGATACAATACAATTATCACAAAAGAAATTAAAAGTTTGTACATACAGTACAAAATACATGTATAGAGAGTGGAAATATACAGAGTAAAGCATAAATGTCATGGAGATCAAATAAATGATTTAAAACACATAAAATACATGAAAATATAAAAAAAATATGCTAAAACTTCAACCACGAATGCCTAAAATAAGCAAAGGATGCCCCTATTTGAGGCGAGGGATGGCATGAGAGGAAGGCCCATGATGTCCTAACTATCGCATGACAGATGGGAATCCGTCGGGTTTTCTTTTTATCCATCACCACTGGTTGAAGCAGAATAAAAGTTTTTTGGAGCTAAAATCATGAAAAAATTATGCAAAGCATATTTTAACCCAAATCATGCAATTATCAGACCTTAAGTTATGCCAAGATAGTATTTTAACATTAATTATACACGAAAGTACTACAAAAACATATTAAGACATGAATTTACAGAATATAGAATAAAAGCTTAAAACTACAACAATGGAGGAATCTTAATTTAAACACACCATTAACATGCCATTTCAATTTAGATCCATATTTTAATGCTCTTAAGCATGCAAATAAATCAAATGCAACATTTGAACATAATTATTCCAATAAATTTCACATAATTCATTTATGAAAATTCTAATGAGAGAAAATAAGCATAGAGAGAAAGCCCAAAATATTACCTTTAGGAGATATTTTGACTCTAAAATCCTTATAGTCCATATCTCTGCTCCAATTTGATTCTTTATGTTTAGAAAAGTCAATGAAAATCGTACGTATTTTTGTATTTTGGTCAAAGAAATTGATAGAGGATAAAAAGCCTTAAAGAGGGAAAGAAATTAATTTTCTTTTTCTCCAAATCCTTTTTTCTCTATAAACAATGATTCCTCTTCTCCCCTAAAACCTTAAAATTTTAGGTTTTATAGTTAAGTTAGAGTTGAAGTTGGATTCCAACTTTAACTTCCCATATCTAGAGGAAAATCCCCTCAAAATATGGAAAAAAATCCTTTTGAATATATCTTCCTATTTTGAATTCCATAAACTTGGGAATTTTGGAATTTGAGCCACAAAGGGGCATCCCTCATTAAGAGGCGACTGTCCCTCAGCCTAAAATCTTAAAATTCCTAAAATGCATTTAATTCAGCCTATGCAAGAGAGATGGAGCCACAAACGGGTGCCCCTCACATCTGACACCATTGAAGGCCTAAATCAAGGTTTTTATGCCTCTTTTGTTAAAACACTTGAAAATATTTGGAAAATCATAAGAGTCTTCGAATAAACATGAGAAATTCACAATCAAAGCTTTGAGATCCAAACTTGTTGTCAGTAATATACTATTTTCTCATCTTCATGTAACCCCAATGTAGGTTGCCTCGGGTCGTGGTGTCTACACATGCTACTTTCTATGTTACTGCTCACTGCATTTGACAGTTTAGGGATCGACAGGACATTTTTAGGTTCTCATTGGGCTTTTAAGGGGGTACATATATCCATACTTTTCTATCAGAGTACTATAAGAGGATATGGATCCGACTCCCTGTGAGGACCTCTATCTCTAAATTGGCGCTTGTGACTTCTTCAGTCCTGCCTCTTATAAGCAGTGGATTTTTAGTCTAACAATTGACAATATACTATCCCATCTTAGGCACCTGGATGGAGAAAGATATATGATACAAATAGACTAGATTAAATACTATTATAGATTATGTTTTTGCTTTTATTGAACCTTTTAAATTTGAATATGTGAATCTTTCAACTACATTGATGATGCTATGAATACACACATGACATTTCCTTTTGATTTCAGTATACATGATTAACATTTGATATTATCCTAATGACACATATTGTTTAATCTTGAATGAAACTTTACAAACATCATACTCCTATCATCAATCAGCCCTCGTAGGTTTTCTTGATTGATTATTTTCTCTCAGCCTCTAATTTTTTCCCAAGGTGCCTTTTTTCAATTTTTATCTTGATGAGGTACCCAATTTTAGCAAGGCCACCATTTTTTGATTTTTGACCCACATGCCATTTATTATCTTCTTTTTCTGTTCTCAGTCTTAGCCATGGAACCTTTTCAATCTATCTATGTTCACCAATTCTTTGAACTCATTGCCATCGCTATCTGATAAAATGGTAGCTCCCTTAGATAATAACATTTTAAGCATGAAAGGTCCTTCCTATATAGGGTTGAACTCACCTCGAATGTCTGGAATTCCTGGCGTCATCTGTTTGAACACCAGATCTCCCTCTTTCAAAGGATGCTTCTTAACTTTTTTCTCGAATGAGTGGGCTAGCCTCTTCTGATAAACTTGATTATGATAATATGCCCTCATTCATTCCTATCAAGTAAATTAAGTTATGATAACCTCTATCTAGCCCATTCTACTTTTAGGATCTCAGCTTTTAAAGCTAACGTCAAAGATTAATGCTCAATTTCTACTAGTAGTACTTCTTCTATCTTGTAAACTAGGAAAAATGAAGTAGCTCTTGTTGAAGTCCTGGCTATGGTCCTATAATTACATAATGCAAAGGGTAGCTTGTCAACCTAATATTAATAAGTTTGAACCATCTTGGCCATAATTCTTTTGACATTCTTATTGGCTACCTAGACTTCTCTATTCTCCTGAGGTCCATAAAGAGAAAACTTATAATGTTGAACCTCGTACTTAATGAGCATCTGCCTAGTTTCAGCGAAGAAATGTAACCCATTATCAGATACTATATGGTGTGGTAAACCATATCTACATATCAAGTTCTTTTCAATAAACTTAGCCATATCCCTTGCATCTATCTTTTTAAAGGATTTAGCTTCTATCCACTTGGTAAAGTAGTCAATGGCCACTATAATGAACTTATATCCATTCAAAGTGGGTTGATGGATCATGCCCATGATGTCTATGCCCCAAGCGATGAATTGTCATGGTGATGTAAGATTGCATAACTCTGAAATAGGTAAATTCCTTAAGTCTACATATTATTGGCATAATTGGGACTCTCTAACATACTTGGAACAATCATTGTCTATTTTGAGCTAAAAGAATCCTTGACGTATAATATTCTTGGCTAAGGCTAAACCATTCACATGGCTCTACACACTCTGGTATACACTTCCTTCAAGACCCTTTTTGCCTTCTTTTCATCCAAACACCTTAATTGGACTCCATCAAACTATCTCTTATAGAGCACTCCTCCTACAGTAATGACCTGGGTTGATAGCTTATGAATCATTCTTTAATCCTTCTTACTAGCTTCCTCAGGAAATACTAAATTCTTCATATAATTCTGAATGTCATAGTACCAAGGCTTCCCATCATCCACCTAAATATCTATAATCTTCTCATATTCAAAGCATGATTTATCGAAACTTGAAATCATCATGGGCTTAATCCTTACCCCTTTTAGATTATCCTAGATTGATACCAAGGTGACCAAAGCATTTGCTAGTTGATTTTACTCTCTAGGCGCATACCCAAAAGTACAAACTTTGAATTTGTTACTAAGAGCTTTTAGGCACTTGAGATAAGGCAAAAATCACTCTTCGTTGACTAGCCATTCACCCCTCAATTGATAAATTACCAAAGATAAGTCTCCAAATACTTATGTAGATTTTTCCTGCATAACTAGCAAGGCTTCCAACCCAAAATTACAGGCTTCATATTCGACTTCATTGTTCATGGCTTTGTATCTTAGTTTCTTGGCTAGCGGCATTTTCTCTCCTTCTTGGGTGACCAAGATTACTCGTACTCTAGCTCCTTTGTTATTCACAGCCCTACCAAAGGATATTTGACAAGCTTGCTCTATTATAGCTGTAATATGCTCATCAGGAGATTCATAAGCCACTTCTTCTCATTCTAAAGGTTGATTAGCTAAGAATTCTGCTATTGCTTCCCTTTAATGGTTTTCCTAGTGATATATTCTATGTCAAACTTTTGTAGAAGAATTAACCATCTTTCAATTTCCCCTAAAAGTGAGGGCACATTTTATAAGTACCTAAGAGGGTCTATTTAGCAATTGCTTGTATCCTATAAAAGTGAAAGTAATGTCTTAGCTTCTTTGATGCCTATATGACTACCAGAAAAATCTTTTCAAGTTCTATATACTTTATTTTATAAGGAAGAAACTTCTTGCCGAGGTAGTACACTGCATACTCAATCCTAAAGTTACTTTTTTAATCCATAATTGCTCCTACTAAACTATCCTCTGTAGCCCGATACAAGACCAGAAGTTTACTTGCCTAAGATAATTTCAACATTGGTGGATGGAAGAGGTACTCCTTAATGGTATTGAATGCTTTTTAGCAATCTTCATTCCAAACCACCTGCTGATCCTTCTTAAGCAATTTAAATATTGGTTTGTAGATCAAAGTTAACTTAGCTTTGAACTTGCTTATGTATTAAATTCTCCCTAATAACTCTCTAATCTCCTTTTCCTTTTAGGGTACTGGCATCTTTCTGATGGCCACCACTTTATTAGGATCTACCTCTATACCTTTTTGGCTCATTACATGCCCTAAAAGCTTGCCTGAGGTGACCTCAAAGATGAACTTCTTTGGGTTAAGGTAGAGATTGTACTTGTCAATCCTCTAGAAGGAACTTTCTAATGCCTCAAAGTAATCTTCACGGGTAATTGATTTGATCATCATATCATCTATGTATACCTCCACTTCTTTGTGAATCAAGTAATCAGGTATCCTAGTTACCATCCTCTGATAGGTAGCATCTACATTTTTAAGTTTGAAAGGCATAACCCTGTATGTATATGTACCTCATTCTATAATAAAAAGCTATCTTAATTTGGTCTATTATCTTATTTAGAATCTAGTTATACCTTGCATATCCATCCACAAAACTGTACATGACACAAGCGGCCGTGCTATCAACTAGGACATTTATATGAGGTAGAGGAAAATTGTCCTTAAGCTATGCTTTGTTTAAGTCCCTATAATCCACACAAACTTTAACTTTTCCATCTTTCTTGGCCATGGGAACTATGTTTGCCAGCTGCATGAGGTATTAAACTTCCACTAAGAACCTAGCCTCTATCTATTTCTTAACTTCTTCTTTAACCCTTTCAGCCCACTCTGGTCTAAGTCTCATAAGCTTCTATTTGACTAGTTTATACTTTGGGTATGTTGGGATGGCATGTTTAGCAATTTCTTGATCTATTCTCGGCATGTCTTAATGTAAAAACTTTTTTGTATTTTTTCAATATTCTCTTAAATTTTTCTCTTTCCTCAGGAGTTATGTCCAATGCCAATAAAATTTCTTTTGGATTTTCTTTTTTTTTTTTTCTGAAATTAAATGAACATGTGTTTATTGAGGTAATGTCAAATATGAATGATTCACGACTATCATTATGCATATTGAAATCAGAAGAAACATTACATAAGTAAGCAAAGTTGTTTATCTTATTAATATAATCAGAAAAGCAATCAATGTTCTCAACAAAAAGTTTTGGAACATATACAATATCAATAAAAATATCCTCTTCAGTCTTTGCAGCATCTGATGTCTCTTCAGCCTCGACCTATGGTAGATCCTTAACCTTGACCTTCCCTTTGCCTTTTAGCTAAATAGTGAGCAACTTCTCTATTATAACCTCTTCAGTCATTTTTTATCCTAAGATGAATGGTGCAGAAGAATCTCTTCATCCTAAAAACCCTCAGCTGGCTTGATAATCCCTTATTCCAAGGTAAAGACATCATTGAACAGCTTAAATCCTAACACTATTTGATCCTGATCAGTTAGGGTTCATTCTCTCCATGATAAAGGCAAATAATAGAAGCTGGCACGAAGCTCTGAGAGATGTGAGGAATGTCTTTCACCGCTTCTTCTCTTAACCTTTCTGACTCGAACCAGTAAAGCCTAACCCTTTCTTATCCTTTTGACCCTTAACATTTATGGCAGTCTAAGGCCCTTAGGAGTTCTTACCTAGCCCAACACTTGGCAAAAAATTTATCTTCTTTAGCATGTTGATCACCTGAGGATTGTTAGCAAAGCTACCTTTACACTTTTCATCATTGATAACTAATATATGGAACCTACTGAATGATTGTTTGGCTATCTTATGTGTAAACACTTGGTTTTCTCTAGTAGTTTTAATAGTGACCACCTGACCATCATAGAGAATCTTGATCATTTGATGCAGTGCGGAAGACACCTCATCCAACTTGTGAAACTATGATCTTTCTAACAACGTAGAAAAATTGGTTGGTATAGGCAGCACCAAAAACTCAACCTTTATTTCAATAGGCCCTATTTTCACTAAAGCTTTAAAGGTCCTAACAGCTTACCTTTTGGAATTATCATAAGCAGAGATGGTTAAATCAGACTTATTCAAAATATTTTTATTCAACCCAAAAGTTAAAATTGCCACTAAAGGACAAACATTGATGGAAGAACCATCGTCTAGCATCACATAAGTTGTGTGCTTGCCATTTACCTAGGCCTTGATATATAAAGGGCAGATATGATTTCTTCCTTTGGCAAGCAAGTTTGCATTAGAGTATACAATATTCTCTTCTATCCCTTCCTTAACTAAATCCAATAGCTCAGAAGGTGAGATGGCGGTGGCAACAACAGCTTCACTCAGGGCTTCTACTAACTTCTATCTATGCGAGGGAGACTGCCTTGACAAATCCCAAATGGAAATATGTGCCTTTGTTTTCTTCACCTGCTTAATTATTTGATCCTCCTTGACTTCCTTTTTTGTTGGCACTGCAGTAGAGCTAGTTGCTTCTCAACCTCTAGGGCTACTCTTCCATTTTTAGTGATTGCCTTTACCTTTTTCTCTTCCTTTGCCTCCTCCTCACTTTCTCTAGCTAAACTTCAAATGTAAATAGGCACTAAAGCCTTTCATTCTCACTCTTTGTGGGGCTATCCTAATAATCAATCATCGAAACTGGTCGATTTCCTTCACTTGGCTCTATTACTTTAAGGATGAAGCAAGTAACAACCATATACTCATTCCCTTATAGGTCTCTTATGATGTACCATTCAGGTAGACTAGACCCAATCATAAACACCGGGGTTGGTATAACATTGTAACCTCCCTTCTTCTTCTTATCCCTTTTCTCCGGATCTAAAATCTATTTACTATCTATCAAATCCTGAATTCTATTCCTTAAGTGTGGTAATGGTCAGTCAGGTGCCCAATGTGTTGATGGTATACACAGTACTGATTCATTCTATGGTAGGGCAGCCCTTGACTCTGTATAGCCTTAAGGGTAATGGTTGAAGCTTACCTTCTTTGATCAAATGATTTAGGACCTAGGAAAGTGACTTACCCAAGTTGGAATAATGCCTCTAACTAGCTTCTATAGTAGACATTTCTTCATTCTTTCTAGTTTTGTTCGACCCATTACTATTTCCAACTACCTTATTATTATTGAAGTTCCTCCTAGCATGCTCATTATTTTCCTTTCTGGCTAGGTACTCTTGCTTAGCTTCTATGGCTCTATCCTTTAATGACTCCTAGTCCCTCAGACCTTTCATTTTTAAACCATCGCTCAGGTACGAGCTCGTACTTTTTATAAATAACCTAATTTGATTAGCTATGTCAGGCTTTCTCTTCATCTCTATTACCTTATTCCTCCACCTAGTGAGGTATTCATATACGGATTCATCATATTTCTACTGAAGTAACTCGAGGTCTTTTAAAGTGACTTCATTCTGGTGTTACAATCATATTGCTTAAGAAACTCTTTAATTAACATATCTCAATCCTTTTTAGTATGCTTATCCAACCTATGGTACCAATCAATTGCAGGCCTTGTAAAACTTAGACAAAAATATTCTACCTTTTACTTCCTGGTTAGGGTGGTCCCTTTCATGATCAGCATATACTATTTCATATAGGCTAAAAGGTCTTAAGTGCCATCGAACCTTGGTAAATCAAGCATTTTAAATCTCTAAGGCAATGGCTTATCTCCATCCAAGTTCCTATTTTGAGGGTTCATTCCCCTACCAGCTAATAGCAACCTAGATATAGCCTTAATCTTTTCCCCTATCTTCTTAAAAGCTGGATCTTCAATCCTAAGTTCCCTAATCCTCATGTTCATCATTGAAGGGATATATTCTTCATCTTCTTATTCTATGAAATCATCTTAAAGACCATACCTTGGTGGGTTTTGAAGTACAGTAGCCTTAGCCACAGTAACATCTCCAACATACATCGGCTCTGCTACTCTACGAGCAGGTGCTACAGGCAGAGTTCCAATGATTGGTGCTATGGAAACCACCATCCCACCAATCATGGCCATAAGCTCTCTTTAAAATCCTTAAATCTTTTATCCAATCTTCAATCTAAATCACCTCATACTATTGAAACCCTACAGGAGTAATGTTCGACCTTTCCCTCAAGGATGAAAATCTCATTGTTGTGTCATTAATTACTCTCCCAGTCTCATTCACCCTTTTGATCTCATTCAACTGATCATCTACCATTTTTGATCTTATTTCTTGACTGCTTTCTGACAACTGACTTGAACCCAACTTAAAACTAACCTTTAAACCAAACTCCGAACCTGAACTTGATCTCAACACCCTAGATATAGATCTTTGAACTAGGTGACTGTCTAACCCTTTGGACCACCAAGATGAATTTATAATGGCTGTAAAAATCAAATGTTAGGAGTGATGCATGGTAAATGATGCATAGGTATGGTATATACATGATGCATGAATGCAATGTATGCTTTTATAAGACATCAATCACAATCACAAATAAGTATAGACAATAGTCTTCCAACCTTATACTCCCATACAAGAGCTTATGTAGTCTTTTTCCTAGGTAGGATTAGCCCATAGATCAATAGGGTATCCAATGGATATGTATGGTACACGGTGAAAAATTGGTAGCATAACCTTTCTTAATTAAAAGTGTAGACATATGGATTCTGACCATTATGTATTTTTACTAACTTATAAAGATTGGGTTAGGCCTTCCAAGGTATGGTAACCTTTGACTGGTACCCTCCTAATTTGTTTGAGTTTGGTTAATACACAAAAGGTCCACATAGCATGCAAACATTATTATGATTATACAACCTAAAAAAATTTTTATTATCATTACATAGGCTTAAGTCAAGGATGATGAAACTTTAGAGCTACTCAAGCATGGACTTTGCCAATAGGTCTAGCTCATCACAAGCATAATAACCAATGGGTCACCATTTTATATA
Organism: Excoecaria agallocha; assembly: GCA_037975025.1. Classification (NCBI taxonomy): domain Eukaryota; kingdom Viridiplantae; phylum Streptophyta; class Magnoliopsida; order Malpighiales; family Euphorbiaceae; genus Excoecaria; species Excoecaria agallocha. The sequence continues at coordinate 30,719,970 of CM075811.1, forward strand.
CCATTTGATACTAGACTTAGGTTGGTGGGTCTCCTTGATACCTCTCTATATTGAGTGAACATAAAGCATGCTTTAGGATAACACTGAGGCTAAAAAGGGATGCCTAACTTAATTCTAATGCTCTAAGATGTATGCAAGAAATGCAATTTAGAAAAGAGATAGGATTAATAACAAAACCCAATTATAAAAACTTAACCAAGATACTTTTAGGAGCAAGATCTCTTTAGTCCCCATTGGAGTTGCCACTGTGACGTGAGCCGGAGCTACTGCTCATTTTTGGGTTCACTTTTGAGGGCTTGCTTTTAAGGTCCGAGACCGAAAGAGATTCACTTTAACTCATAAATTGGCTACTTTGTAATAAAAAATGATAAAGCCCAAATTATTGTTGGTAATTAATCTATGAAGATATTTACTAATGGATCTAAAAAGGTCGATGTTATGGAGTTGCCATCCAATAGAATGTTAAGAAATGATTCTCGACCTTTTAATGTCCAAACAAAGATTGATGTTCGGAACATCATTCTTATTAGGCATCTTGATTAGGTGTAGTTTTATAATTAAATTTTAAATCTTAATCCCCTATCCTCTTTCACACAATGCAAAGAATGATAAAATTAAGTAAACATTCCAAGCAAGTATGAAAATAGATAAATAAATTAAATTAAACTACTTAAACTTATTATAGAAGCAAATTATCTAAAGAAGAAAATAAATTGCATACATAAATCTGGGCATTCATTTAGGTTGGAACATTGGTTTCCTCATGCATATTTTACCAAAAAATTCTTTTTTATTATTATGTGATTTTTAGGTTGGAAAATTGGATATTGGTCAATTTTTAAGGAAAAACCCCAAATTGATTAATAAAAAATCATTTTAAGCATATTTTCATTAAAACGTGCAAAAAAGCCTTTTTTACTAATTATTACATCCCAAAATAAAATACATTCAAAAAATACCAAAAATAATAAATAAATAAATAAAAATAATGAAATAAATAATAAATAAAATAATAAATAAATGAGATAAATAAAGGGAGTAATTGAAGGCAGGTATTAGTCATCAGTTGTTTGAGGCATAAATCCCAATGCAAAGTGCCTCACGAGACCTCCTAAAATAGGTAAAGTCACATGGTCATAAAAATCACAAAAGACAAATAAATTAGCAATTACTTAAATAAATAACCAAAATGCAGAAAAAAAAGATCATGCATTTAATTATACATTACAGAATAAAAATATTTATAGAATCAAAATAAATATTTTAGGGGCCAAAGAAATCATACAAACATGATAAAATACATGAAATACAAGCATAGCTAAATGAGGAATGAGATGAGGAGAAATTCTTACGACGTCTCGTCTATCGCTTTGACATACGACCATCTATAGGAGCTTTTTCCTGTTCATCATTCATAGGATAGAATAGAATGTAGGAAAAAAATAAAAAAAAATCATGTAAAATTAAAGCTAACTCTAAATACTCAAATATTAAAGTCTGAAACATGCATAAACAAGACTATAACCTTAAATCATGCATAAAACAAACAAAAACACATTAAATCCCAAAATTACAGAATAAAAATAAAGTTTTAAGTTATACAACAATGGAGGGAAATCACATCAAATCATATTACTATCATGCATATAGATCCAGTTTAATGCGTCATTCAATTTTAAGCATGCAAATCAATGAAATATAACACTTAAACACAATTATCAACAAAGATTCACATGATCATGCATGGCAATTGTTAGAGAGACAAAATAAGAATAGAGCCTAGAATATTACCCTCAGAAGATATTTTAACCCTAAATTTCTTGTAGTCTAGATCTCTGCTCCGCTTTGTGTTATTTGATTTTAAAAATCAAAATGATTATTTGTAGTGTATGGGTGTTTTTATCAAAAGATTGTTAGAGCTAAAGTCTTCTTAGAGAGAGAGAGAGAGATTATCTTATTTCTTCTCTAAGTTTTTAGCTTTGTAAAAAGTGATTTCCTCTTATGATTCCTTCCTTAAAAACCCTAGAAATATTTGCTTTTATACCTAGGTTAGACTTGGATTTGGATTCCAAATCTAACTTCCCAAATCTGGAGATATATCCCTAGAAAATCCAAATTTGGATTCTCTAAAAATATATCTCCTTTTTTGTTTTTGAATTCTAAAAACATGGGAAATCTGGAAAATATCTATAGACGAGCATCCCTTATTGATAGGTGGCCATCCCTCGGGAAAAAGTCCTAGAATTACAAAAGTACCTTTAATCTGGCCTGGATGGGAAAGAAAAGGTCAAAGATGTCAAGGATGACCATCCCTCATATGACAAAAGACCATCTGTCACTTGTGAAGGCTAAAAATAGGGTTTTTTCACACTATTTTGCAAAACACTTGAAAAATTATAAAATCTTTGATAGAAATGATAGAGATTCATAATCGATGCCTTGAGATCCAAACCTATTGTTAGTTATATGTTATTTCCTCATCATCGAGTAATCCTAATCTATGTTACCTCTGGTCACGATGTCTACAAATATAAGTTTTCTTTTTTCAGGAATAATTTTTACATTTTAATTAAAATTACTATTTTACTATATTAAAATAGGTATATTTTATGTTTTAATCATTCAAAATGATTCACCTGATGATAGGGGTGATCATAAACCGATTAACCAGTTTATGAGCTAAAAAATTAATCAGTCCATATAAATTGGTTTTTTTCAAAATACTAACCGTTAACTAATCCATTACAATCGTTTAACCAGTCCATCGGTTTTAATTTTTCGAATTGGTTAACCAATTTTTTCTTGTTAACCACTATAATTATAAAATGCAATTAAAAAAATTAAAATTTTCAAAATAATTAAAAATAAAAATTGAATACCATACTTAATTTAACATATTTTTAAAACAACGAACATAAAGTTAAATTTTTTAAAATACTTGAATATTAAAATTACAAATTAAACATATAATGTTCAAATCAATTTAATAAATAAATGTCAAATAAAAATATAGTTCATATAAGTTTTTGCATAGTTAACTCCCTAATCATCAACTTGAATCACATTATGGTCACCTACATCACAAGCTAACTCTGCAATTAAAAAAAAATATTACAAATTAAAGGTTGTTGAAACCAACAATAGAAATATAAGTAGAAAAATCAAAATAAGAAAAAATAATACCTATCTCCACACTTTCAAGCTTTTCTAAAACTTGTTTAATTGAAATTGGTTTCCTACTTGATCTAAACCAATCTTGTCTACAAATAAGTGCTTCTTAGGGGTGTGCAAAACCTGACCCTACTCAAAGAACCCGAATAACTCAACCCGAATAAGATATTTGGGTAAGGTTATTAAGGTTATTTGGGTCGGGTATGTTGGAGATTTTTAAATTTTTTCGGGTTCGAGTTGGGTTAAAACTCTCATTAAACCAACCCACTCAAACAACCTGATATATATAAAGGAGAAACTCCCAAGGAAAAGTTCCCCTTCTGCCATTCTTTTCACTCAAATCCCTAGATTTAAATCCAAAATTGAGTTCTCCTCTCCCTCTTGCCTATCATCACCTTATATCATCTTCAACCTCTACTTGTTGTCGCCCCTGCCCCATGTCGTCTTCAGCATCTACCTCTTCAACCACAGTAAGTTATCCAACTCAAATTTAGTTCATTTGTAGTGGTGGTAATCATGAAGAAGGATCGAGGATTTTAGAACTAGGTTTTATACACTAATTTTAATTATTTAGAGCTTTCTTTAGCAACAACATAAGCTTATTTATTTGTATATTTTCCATGATAATTATTATTGTCTCCATTTTTTGTAGAGTCGAATTGTATTTATAGATTTTAGAAATAAAAGTAGGTTTAAATGGGGAAAGAGAATGATAAATAAGTAGTTTAGTTTCAGTCAAAACTACTCCCAATTCTACTATATGTTTGCTTTACTATTTGGTTATAAATTTAGATTATATTTATTTATGATACAACTTAATGCACATCAAGTGAGGAACCCATTGATTTAGAACTGAAAAATAGAAGAAAATTAAATTTTACAGTAAAGGGGTTATTAAGTCATCTCAAAAGGGGGATTACAGGGAAGGATTTTGATGTGTTCAGTTGGCAAAAAACATAAGTTATATAGCTGTCAAAGTAAATAGGTTTGATTGGGTTAATAGGTTTGATTCAAAATCATAAAGAGCATGCCACTATCAATCAAAGATTATGTTGGTTGGCTCATCATGTGTCCACTTTCTATTTATTGATTTATTTGAATCAATTATTGGTCTTTTTTTGTTCTTTTTTTTCCATTATTTCTTGGAGTTGGACATTAAAATCTTTTGCCTTAGTGCACAAGATCTTTTACTTGGGTTCTCTCGCTATATTGGAAAGTGAGATTTATGCATGAAGTGGAATTCATCATTTTGAAATGGATTCAAATTATAGTGTTGTTGAAGCTAAAACCTCATTTGTATTAAGTTTAGTTGATCATTAACAAGAATTTTTAATTATTATGTAATATATGTTTGAAGAATTTTTAAATTGTTTTTTATTGTAATTTTTAAATATTATATATTGGTGAACAGTGATGTTTTTATTTATTATTTATTTAGATTTTTAATTTAATTTTTGTCATGTATATTGAAAGGAAAAAACTATTTTTTAATTAATAAAATATTAATTTGAGTTATTCAGGTTGTTCAGGTAGGTCCCAAAATTTTACGGGTTGTTCGGGTAGGGCCCGAAGTTTTAGAGGGTTGGTACGTGTTGGAATTTATAGTGTTTTCAAGTTATGAGTTATTTAAGTTTGGGTTAGATTGACCCAAACCCGCCCAATGCACACCCTCAGTGCTTCTACAATTCTAAAAGTCAGACTAGATCGAAAAGAGTAAAAAATACAGACTCGTGTGCTAAAAGCAGATTTTGATGCAATGGTTGACATAGGCATTACCAGTGCATCTCGAGCCATTGCAGAAAGTATTTGATACCTTGATGAATTAACCTTTCACCAATTCAATATATCAAAGCCTTTTTTGTCTTCCTTAAGCACCATATTGTAATACCTATCAAACTCAATTTTTACTTCCCCACAACCTTTAGGTACTTTTTACTTCTTTAAAATTACTCAAATAATATCAATAGTAACTCTAGACTTAACCTCACTTTTATCAAGCTCAATTGTTTCAATTGCTTCTGCTTGAGTGAATGGCACTATTGATGCACCATATGAATCATACATGGCAGATAAAACTTTTCTTAATATTTCTTTTAACTTTTCACTATTCTGATAGCTATAACAATTCTCAATAATGATATCAACAGATTCCAATTTGAAATGAGGATCAAACACCATAGCAATAAACAACATAATATTCACATTATCAACATTTGCCCAATACTTGTCAAATTTCGTTTTCATCTTAACTACCATTGCCCTCAAACTCAAATGCTCACTTTAGCACCATGAAGAAATCAGTAAGCCAATACCATAAATCTATCTCATATATTCATTCCCAGTGACATAAAGTAAGGCATACAAATTCATAGTTATTCGGTAAAACACATCAAGAAAAGGAAGCAGACTTTTAGCATATTCCCAATCTCCCCTTGCAAGTAAACCACTCTTACACAAAAGCTCACCCACATACTTTTTATTAGTCACATTAAGAAATTTAAAAGCCTTTTTAAACTTAATAATAGACTTTAACATCAAATAAGTTGAATTCCACCTAGTTCTCACATCTAGGCATATAACACTTGAAGTGTCTAATAACTCTTTTTTAGCACAATCTTTAAACTTACTCAACCTAGAAAGAGAAGATCTAACATAGTTTACTACATTTTAAATTTTCTTAATTGAAGACTCAATATTTTTCAAACCTTCTTTCATAATAAGACTCAAAATATGGGTAGCACATCTCATATGCAAGTATTCGACATCCAAAATGCTACCCTCTTAACTATTCAACCTTCTTTTTAAATACTAAATACCTAAATCATTTGAAGTTGCATTATCAATATTCACAGTAAAAACTCTATGGCTAACTAAATCAAGCAAGCACTTTTCAATTGATTGACCTATGACCTTACCAGAATGACTAAAAATTGGATAAAAAAGAAATAATTTTTTATGCAATTTTCAATCCTCAACAATGAAATGACATGTGATACACATATAACTCAAATTCTGAATGAAAGTCCATGCATCAGCTGTAAGGTAGATTCTAGAAGATAACTTCTTCAAACAATTTATCAAATTCAATTTATCTTGTTTATAGAGATTATAACCATCCCTAGCAACTGTAAAAAGTGATGGCGTAAAAAACAAAGGTTGCATAGCACGATAAAAATCATGAAATCCTTTATATTATGCAAATATAAAAGGAATCTCAACAGAAATTATCATTCTGGCTAGATGTTTCCTACACTCTTCTTGATCAAATTTCTAATGTGAAAGTGTATGTGTAGTGCCAGCAAAACTTCCACTTGGTAAAGGTTTAAATGTCAATGTTTTTCGGCTTTTCTTACATTTGCTGGATATTTATTACACCTACTCAAGTGGTTACTCAAACAACTAGTGCCACTAAATGATGGACATGTAAGATATTTCTCACGATATTTGCAAGTAGCCCTTTGGTCTCTGCTATTGCTACTGGCAATTTTATCAAAATGATCCCAAACCTAAGATTTTCTCTTACTGCTCTTCTTCAATTTTAGAAGTGGCAATTTTGTTGAATTCCTACCTTGAGTTACTGTCTCTATTTGAATTGAATAGGCATTTCAAAAAATAAGAAGAGAAGTAATTTTTTATTTTCAAGGTAGAATGAGTTGTTTAAGCATAGTTTAATTTTTATGAATATTGCATCATTAATTATGTCTCTTACTTGAAAATTTATTCAATACAAACTTTATTTAATGACATATGACTATAAGTATTATATAAGCATTGCTTTTAATTTCTCAATCCTATTTATCTATGGTTTTTGGTCCATTATAAACTAAGCTTAAATTAAAAAATTGGGTATTCCTCCGACATTATTGAGTACTAAAATATCTTTTTATATCCTCTTAATTTTCAATTCATGTTGTTACCCCTATTTAATTTTTATTCCAAAATTTATTTTCCTTTAGAATTATGTCTAAAATCTATAAAATTATTTTGCCAAAACTATGATAATAATAAAAGCAAGGCTACTTTATATTAAAAATTTTCTAACTATCATAAGTAAAATTATAGAGCTATTTATGATAATTATAAAATAATCTTAATATTGCATAGTAACTCTATAATTCAACTTAAAATATTTAGAAAATTTATAGTATATAACAAGCTCATTTTTATTAGTATTAAAGGTTTGGTAGAAATATTTCAGAGCAATTTCATGTGTTTTGGACATAATCTAAAAAGAAAAATAACTTTTTAAAAAATGAATTTGGGTAAGAATATAAAATTAAAAAAATTAAGAAAACATAGATGGGTATTTCAAACTTGGTAATATCCTTTTTATCATTTAAGGCCCAATCCATTAGGCCCAACATGCAATCAGAGTCCATTTTAGGCAAATGCCACTATAGGCAGTTTGAATGGACTAATAAGGACCTTACTTTGTCAAATCCACCAACACCTATACCCAATCACATCTTAGTAGCCATACTGCTCTAATCTACCTACTACAGTACTTTAGTATATCTACATTTAGACTTATTCTCTCTCCTATGCACTATAATAGCCTAAAACGTAAGAGAACCAGGTATTGAAGCTTTAAAACCTTCTCTCTATATATTTTCTCTCTATAAAGCATTAATCACTTAAGTCTCGAAATGCTTACATTTGGTCCAACCAGACTTATCTTGTTGGAGGTTCATAAAACTTTACTGATCCAATTGGCTCACTTGGTCTTCCATTTAGTCTTGCTCATTTCTAATTCTTCTGAAATTATCATTTAGTGCTTTAGTTGAGAGACAATGGAAGAATCACAAAGATAATCTAAGCACTTGAGAATTAGTGCTAGTGATCATTCAAATAATAATAGATGGAGACCAAAATCCATTATAAAGAAGGATAAGCCAGATAGATCCCTTAATAGTCCTCCTATTCATAATAATTTTCTTACCAATGTTCAATAAGGACTTCATGGCACAACCGAATTCTGCCCTGATTATGATGAAGGATTTAAAGGCAATCCTTGAGGACTTTGGTCAAAGCATAATACAATCTATTTAAATGGGCAAGAAACCTCAATGAGGGACCCAGAGGTTGAAAACAAAAAAAAAAGAGAAGAGAGAAGATAAAAAAGTAAGGGAATAGTGATCCTGGAGTGGGATGAAGGGAACAAATCATAAAAAAGGGGAAAGAGAAAATTTTCTCAATAAGTCAAGCTTTTAACAAGCATGATCATACTTACACCCCAAGATGGTTGCAGTCACCTTTGGTTTCCATAAGAAATGACTCATCATACATGTGCACTCTCGAGAGGAGATTTATTAAAAAAAATGAAAGAAGAAGTTGGAGATCTTGTAGCGAATAACAAGAGAAATGGTTCTTACAACAAATTAAAATGTTAAGGCTTAGGCACCCTAAAAAGCCCATATTTGATAAGAACACCATTTTCCCATTTTGCTAATAAATTAGAAAGACAGAGCTTCCAAGTAGATTTAAGGAAATAAAGATGTTAAGATATATAGGCAAATCAAATTCAAAATGTTATATTTCAAAGTATCTAATGTAGATCCAGATGTATTCTTTTAATGAATAGATATTTTATCGAGTCTTCCTTACAACGTTAGCAGGTGATACGCTGGATTGGTTTTATAATCTTTATCCAAAATCAATTCACTATTTTAGTTATATTCGAGATTTTTTCATAACTCGATTTTTTATGTAGATTTGAACACTTAAGACTATTAATAATTTATGCAATTTGGTATAGGGACCTAACAAAAGACTGAGAGACTACATTGATAGGTTTCATGCCTTAGCATCTGAGATAAAAAAAAAACTTACACCCAGAGGTAGCAGTAAAAGCTCTAGCTAGAAGTATAAGAAGCATGCAATTATTCTAATCCATCACAATCCACTCTTCGATGGACTTTGGAGATTTAATGGATAAAGCAATTAGTACATCTAATTACATAATGCGTTGGGAGAGAATGAAAAGCTACTAAACATTGATAAAATGCAATCGGTTGGATAGGGAAAGAGAAGAGCAAAGAGTCTAAAGAAAGTTGATATATCTAGAAGCTTAGAAAAAAGCAAGGAGATTTAGCATACAAGGTTCAAACTCCATGTAAATAATCTGGCTAAAACCTATTCTCCACTAAATCCCTTTCATGTTAAAGTCATCATGTGGATTAAAGAAAGGTATAACAAGGTAAATTGGCCAAAGAAGATGTTGGATCAAACATATGCAAAAAGGGATAAAAGCAAATATTTTAAGTTCTATAAGGACATTAGTCACACAACCAACAAGTGAAATGCACTGAAAGATAAGATCGAAAGGCTCTTGCAAAATAAATCTCTTAAGAGATTTGTAAGCCTAGGGCAAAAAAGCTTGTGTAAGCCTTCTCTTAAAGGGAAAGATAGATAAGATTCTAGTGATGATAAGGAAAGAAGAAAGCTTAAAGATGTTGATAGACAGAGATAAAGGACATGTATAATTAATGTGATGATACGTAGACCATCATATGGAGAATATTTTTCAAAAAAAAAAGAAGGGAAAAGGTGTATACTTCTTAGAATAATCTATGAATCTACCTCTAGTCTCAAATTTCTTAAAAGATGCAGGTGATATGAAATTTTCACATGAAAATTCCTTTGTCATGCAAGTTACGATTAATAATTTTCTTATCAAGAGAATTTTGGTTGATAAAAGAAAGATGAATGTCCTCACTTTTAAAGCTTATAGGAAGATAAACCTTCCAATTGAAGAGTTGAAGCCTAATACCACCCCAATCCAATGATCAGGCTCGATAATGCCACCATTCCAGTGGTAGGGTTGGTGGACCTCTTTGTAGAGCTAAAAGATAAGGTAGTGACTTATATGTTAAAGACTACATTTATGGTGATGGACTTGACCTTAGTGTATAACACAATTTTTAAAAGACCTTTGCTATTTTAGAGTAAGGTTGGTAGACCTCTTTGTAGAGCTAAAAGATGAGGCAGTGACTTATATGTGAAAGGCTACATTTATAGTGGACTTGACCTTAGTGTATAATGTAATTTTTAAAAGACCACTGCTATTTCATAATAGAGTTGTTATTGGTATTAGATATATGGTTATAAATGTACCTATAGAGAATATAGTGGTTATCTTGAGAGGAAATCAAAAAGCCTCTAGAGAAGCCTATACTGCTATGGTGATTGAAGGAAAATAAGAGTACTTAGTGGAGCTTGGATTGGAAAAAATTGAAGAATGAACACTAAAGGGGATCTTATCATAAAAGAATTGGCCAGAGGTAAAAAAAAATTCTAAATCAAATCAAACATGGTAAAAAAGATGGAGAAAGAGGTGATGCAGGTGCTGATGATTAATCAAACCTTTTCGCTTGGAAACTAGAAGATAACTCGAGTATAAACCTGTAGATGATAGCACACAAGATGAATGTAGATCCAAGCCACCCTTTTGTGAAGCAAAAGTTGAGGCAAGATTCCCCCGATTAAAAGAAGTTAATCTTTGAAAAAGTGGATTGGGTACCGAAAGCAAGAATCATAAAAGAAGTTAATTATCCCGAGTGGCTTGCAAATATAGTCCTGGTAAAAAAAGAAGAATAAAAAGTTAAGAATGTGTGCAAACTTTAGTAATCTTAACTTGCTCAAAAGATAGCTACCTATTGCCTGATATTGATCAGCTCATGGATGCTTCAGCTTGCCATGCTATCTACTCTTTGCTCAATGTTTACGCAGGGTATCACCAGATACTTATGTGGATGTCACATTAGGAGAAAACAAGCTTTATCATAGATAACGACACCTTCTATTATAAGGTAGTGCTATTTGACCTAAAGAATGTAGGGGTGACCTACCAATGGCTGAAGAATCTTAACAAGACTTGCTCGAAAGATAGCTACCCATTGCCCGATATTGATCAACTTATGGACACTACAACTTGCCATGCCATCTACTATTTACTCGATGTTTATGCAGGGTTTCACCGGATACTTATGTGGCTATCACATTAGGAGAAAACAAGCTTTATCATAGACAACAACACCTTTTATTATAAGGTAGTTTTATTCAACCTGAAGAATGTATAGGCGACCTACCAATAGCTAAAAAATCTTAACAAGATTTGCTCGAAAGATAGCTATATATTCCTCAATATTAATTAGCTTGTGGATGTTATAGCTTGCCATACATCTACTCTTTACTTGATGCTTACACAGGGTATCATCGGATACTTATGTGGCTATCAAATTAAGAGAAAACAAGCTTTATCATTGACAAAGACACCTTCTGTTATAAGGTACTAGTATTCGGCTTGAAGAATGTAGGGGTAACTTATCAATGACTGATAAATAAAATTTTAAATAGTAGATTGTCAAGAACTTTTAGGTTTATATTGATGATATGATTGTTAAGAGTAAAGCTAAGTAAAACACACAAATGATCTAAATAAAGTTTTCACTATTATTAATCAATTTTGAATTGAATCAAGAGAAATGCATTGTTGGGGTGCCATCAAATTTTTTTTTAGGATTCATAGTATCTTAAAGGGGGATTGAACCTAATTCGAAGAAAATTAAAGCGATGATCGATATGCAACCCCTAACCTACGTGAAAGATATTCAAAAGTTAAATAAAAGGATAATAGCCCTAGGGAGATTCATTTCCTCCTCAGCAAAATAATATACACATTTTTTAAGATGTTGAGGAAAAAATGATGTTTTTATATGGGGAGAAGATTGTCAAAGGGTATTTGAAAAGTTGAAGTAATTTCTTGATAATTCACCATAATTGAGTCGACGAATTCCTAGTGAGAAACCTTTCTTATATCTGTCCACTTTAGGATGAGTAGTTGTAGTAGTTCTAGTCAGAGAGGAAGAACTCAATAGCTGCTAATCTATTATGTTAACTAAGTGCTGGAAGGGCCAAAACTAAAGAAAAGCCCAACTGAATGGCTGATCATAACGCTGATGATGTGCACCAGAAAGCTAAGATGGTACTTTAAAGCACACACCATTGTTGTTTGGTTTGATTAGCCGCTTATAAAATTCTCCAAATGCTAAATTTGGAAGGAAAATACTGGGATAGGAGATAAAACTATAATATTTTAATGTAAGATATGAGCCTAAAAATGCAATCAAGGCATAAACCTTAACACATTTTGTAGCTAAGTTCACATGAGAAAGGAAGTTTGAATAGCCCAATAAGACTTATTAGGAGATAATTGTTAAGGTAGCTTCTAATGATCGTAGATGAGGCACTAAAATAATAATAAATGGACATTTAGGCATAACAATCAAATATACAATAAGGCTTTAAGGCATCCAATAATGTTGTGAAATATGAAGCATAAGATTTGAGGCTGGTCAAGTCCATCTGACTAGAAAACCTCAAGATTAAAAGTTATTCCCAACTGGTGACAAGTCAAGTACTCGGTAACTTTGAAGCTAAAGAAGAAAATATGAAAAAGCTCTTATCCAAAGTCAAAATAACACTAAAAGAGTTAGAAGATGAAACACTATGAAGCTTAGAAAAAATGTCGAGAGATGACACTAAAGCTGTTGATTGGCTTGAAAATGGTTGGTTTAAAAGAGGAAGAAATCAAATAGAGCATAATAATAGAAAAACAATTCTTTTCCTCCCTTGATGAGCAAGAAGTAATGGAAATTGATCAAGAAGAAGAAGTATAGATGAGCCTAATAGTTGATACCTTTGATCGAGTGAGTTGCTTGAAGACAAAGTTGAACTTAGAAAAATAACAAAGAAATCACCTAGTTATTCAATAATTGGTGATGAATTGTACAAGAAGGCATACGGTCATCCATGGCTCAAATGCATGTCAATGGAAGATGGAGACTACATTATCAAAGAAATTCATAAAGGCATTTGCAAAGCTCATGAGGCTAATAGAGCCATTGCAAGAAAATGCTGCTAATCGGCTATTTTTGGCCTAATATTTTTAAAGATGCTCAGGAAAGGGTCAAAAAAATATCAATAATGCCAGATACATGGAAGAATTATTAGACAATAATGTAGACACTGGATCTTGAGGCAACTTCTATCAGGATTACCTAATAAGGACAATGTTGCTTATGAATAGAAGGGAACAAAAGTGTTATGGCTCTTTCCGGGTTTTGTGTTTTCAAAATGCCTTTTGCAGGCTCTCCTTTGAGGTTTTTAATGTTAAAAAATGTCTTTTTCGGGCTATCCCCTTCACCTTTCATCAGAGGGGTAAAAATGTGCAATTTAAAGGCCAAAAAGTGACTCAGAGTTGAGTCATGGCCTTAACTCATGGGTCAATGCCATAACTCAGTGAGTGAAGCCGTGGCTAAATTTAAGTCACACCCATAAGGGACATTTTTATCATATTTCTTTCTGTCTCTAGTCACTCCCTTGACTCATGAGTTAAGGACATGACTGGGTTGTTTTCCAATCTTTATCAATATTTTTACTGCAAAACAGGGGATAAAAAAATTACATTTTTATTTTAACCTTTATATGAGCATTTAATGCTCATTATGCATTATTTAAACTCAATATTTTCACTTTGAAATGAGAGCTTCTCTTCAGGCAGAAAAAAACATAGAAAAATTCTCTCTTTCCTTCTTTCTTTCAACTCCTTGTTACTAGAAACAAAGATCAGAAGATGAAGAACAAAGGGAGATACCCATAAATTGTTAGATTATCTTGATTTTGAGTAACCAAAACTGAAGATAATATAAAGGAGCTCAAACTTTTGAGATTTAGTGCAAATGGTTGAGTTTAATTGTAAATATTCATTTTTCCTTGAATTAATTCTTTGATTTTTCTTATTAATAATCATTGATTAAATCTTGTGATTAACCTTTATTTCATCTTGTTTTTGGTATAACTATTGATTATTGTGATTATTTTTGTGTAAATAGGTCTGAAATAGGTTATGTAAAATTACTATTCATCAACTTCAACCTCCCCTGTTTGTTGGTTTCTTCAATTTGATTTTTTTATTCTTGATTCTATGTTTTAAATTATGATTTTTTTTTTTGTCTAAAATGAGTGTTAAGTGATTTTAGGCATATATCATGCATCACCATGGCTTTTATGTGTTTTGAGTATTAAAGTCATTGTTCATCATTTTCTATTTTTTATTATGTTCTTCCAATTTCCATAACACGATTTTTTATTATAATATTTCTCTCTCAAATCAAGTTTTCCTTGCATGAAAATGAGTTTTATTGAGGTCTTAGGCATTTTGGTGCGTTAAAATGGCCTTATACATGAATTAAAAGTGAAAAATCTACATTTTGGCATGTTAACAGCATCGTTCCAAATGATGAAGTGCGTTTCTGACCCAAGTTACTGCCTAAGGGCATAACTCATGGCCTCAGCCTATGACTTGTCACTGACTTGACTTTTCTCCCTTGCTTACTCCATTACTCGCCTTATTCCCTACACGTGACTCATTCTTTTGGCCACTTTTAGCCTTATTTCATGCAAAACATTCTCTTTATTTTTCATTCTTTTGGCCTTTATTTCTCTTAGTATATATACTACATCATGTGTTTTATTTGTTTTTATTTCATAATTTTCATATCATATTTATTTATTCTAATTTCCTAATATGCAACATATATCTTATTCATTTTTATTGGCTATATTTTGATGATATTATTTGTAATCATACTATGACACTAATATCCAATTACATTTTGTGTTAATTATTTTATTCAATAATTTGCAATATTATATATATGTTTCATTTATATTTTTTCTTAATTTATTTAATTGCTTTAACATACGAATTAGGAGTGAGCAAAAAAAATCAAAAATATGGTTAATCGCAAAATCAGTTCGAAATCAAATCGATTTTTATGGTTAACCGATCCAATGGACTCGGTTATAGTTTTTAATTTTTATATTTTTGGTTAATAGTTATGATTTAGGTTTTTAAGTACCAGTTAATCATTAGTCCACGATTAACCGGTTCATATATATATAACATTATATTTTTATTTTTATACCTTAATTTTTTATATTTTCCTATTAAATTTATATAATACTTTAAACTAAATTTATATTATATCATTTTATTTAATTATATAGTAGTATTTATATGTAGTATCCGATTAACTTTTATATTTGTTATTTTTTTTATCATATATTGGTGTTCATATTTTATTTAATAGTATTTAATTACATTTTTTTATATTTCAGAGTTTATGTTATAACATTTAATATTATTCAAAATTTTACTTGATTTACAATCAAACATATTAATTTCCAACAAATATCACATTTATTTTATAATATTAGCTATTAATTCATATAACATGAATTTTGGCTAGTAAATTATGTTTGTTTTGTAAATTTTATATTAAATTACTTTGTATATTTGAAATTGAATTGAATTTTGTCTAATTTTTTTAATAATTTTATGTTATAAATTTTAATGGTTAAACGAAAAATATCGATTAACCAAATTGAAATCGAATGACTGGTTAGTCAAATATAACGGACTGATTACTGGTTAGTAATTTTAAAAAATAGATATTAATAGACTTGTTAATTTTTTTGCTTGTAAACTTATTAATCGGTCCATGCTCACACCTAATGCGCATGCCAATGCATACTAAGTGAATTGAGGATACATCATTCATTTTTGTCCTTTCTTATTTTATTTACATTATTATAGTTATTTATTTATTGATTATTTAATGTTCAATTTAATCTATTTAACTAGTAACCATTATTACCGTATCCAAAAAAAAGGTAACCATTATTACTTTTGGTTACAATTCTAATATTTATTGACACGCATACCTATATATTTCGGGTTGTGATAGAGAATTGAAGAATATGGCATAAGAGCTATATTGGTTTATTATTTTATCATGTTATTTTTGTGTAATTAATGCGGTCAGTATTTATTTATTTTTATCTTTATTATGCAAAATGATGTAATAATAAAGGTTTTCTAACCACTAAATGAAAAAAAAGCGCACAAAATATTTCTACTAATTAATTAGGATTTTCTATAATAAAATAAGACCAATATCCTATTTCTTGCCCTAAAATTCACATTAAAAATAATAACTTATTTTAATAATGTAAGAGATTTTTGTACATAAATTAATACATTATTTTTCCCAAATAAAATGGGATTGCTCATCCTAGTTTTTGCCCAAAATGCATAACAAATCATCCTTTTATAAAATATACATATGACAACCAATGTTCCCACAAAAAATGATACCATAATCAATCACCAATTTTATGTATGGTTTATTTAGTGGATTTTATCTTATGTCTTTATAGCTTTCATACGCTTGTTTTATAGTTTTTCGATATGCTTTAGTACGCCCTTTTCTTTTATGCATCACAACATGTGTAAGATGAGAGATAAATTAATTAATCTAAATAATTCATTTATATAACATTGACCAAGGTATAAATAAGAGTGAGGTTTCCGAATTATTCTAGTTTTGACCTCATAAGTTGGAACTATTTTTTTTAATATTTTATTAGATGGTGACTCTTTTATACATGCCTTATGGTGCCCAACAGACGCCCTTGTAAGTTGATTGCCAACAATAGAATAGGGATACCCTAAGACTTTATCTCATGCCTTTTTGAGGTTTAAGGCTTAACAAATTGGGTCAAATCTCTATTTATTGTGAAGCGACTGGCCTTCACTAGTTAATAAACCTTTCATCCAATCTTAAACCCTAAAAGCGAGTGCTCGAGAATCAAATCAGACAATAAAGGTTCAACGCACATCACAAGCTGGCAATCGAGCCATAACTGATTGGGTTATCTTGGCCATTTGATCCATAAGGATTGGACATTATGGATCTTTTCCTATAAGAAAAGTAACAAATGCAATTCCTTATTGTGGATGTTGACCACTTATCAAAGTGGATAAAAGTTAAGCCATTGGCAACGATTACTGCTAAAAGGATAAAAAATTTCACCTGGAAATAAATCATATTTAGGTATGGCTTACCAAAAGTCTTTATCACGGATAATGGTAAATAATTTGATAACTCAACATTTAGATACTTTTGCTCTATGCTAAAAATTAACTTGATATTCACCTTAGTGACTTATCCTCAGAGTAATGGCATGATAGAAGTTTCCAATTAGACTATTTCAGAAGGGTAGAAGAAAAGACTAGGTGAACTAAAAGGTAATTGGATTAGAAAGCTACGAAGTATCTTATGGCCTTATAGAACCTCACTAAAAGCTGAAAATTTGTAGATTCTTTTCTCATTGGTATATGGATTAGAAGCTGTGATATTGATGGAGATTGGAATTCCCGCCTATTGATTAACATTCTTTCTAATCAGAATAATAACTAAGAAAAAAATATAAGACCTGGATTTGATGGAAGAAATGAGGGAAGATTTATATGTGAAGATAGTAGCTTATAGGCAGAGGATATCAAAATACCACATCAAGAACTTTTAATGTTGGAGATATAATCTTATAAAAAGCAGAAATTGGCTTAGCAACTAAGCTGGAGTTGGAAAATGGATGCCCAAGTGGGAGAGACCTTATGAAATTTCAAAGGTCCTTAGTAAAAGCACCTAAAAGCTAAGAGTTATGGATGAATTGAACATCCCCAGATTATAGAATGTTGAAGTGGTTAAGAAATATTTGATGTAAATCTGATCAAACTGCTCAATGAGCATAATTTCGATCTATATGATCGATGCTTGTATTTCTGATCGATGTATGTCATTCCAATAAATGAACATTGTATTTCGATCAAATTGATCAATGATTATACAAATTTCAAACACTTGTTATACTTATTTTTTCTAAGTTAAAAGTTTTTCTAAATCCTGAAGACAAATACTTAGAAATATTTTTGGGCTCAATTTTAATGTTAATTTGTTTAGATATGTTAATTCAATTTAGATATTCTCTCAAATGTGATATTAATTACAGAAAAAATAAAAGGCACAATCGGAGGAAGAAAACATTCATTTTATTAATAAAAAACACAAGTATAAAGATAAATTAGAAGTTCATAATAAAGGAAAATACAAAAGAAAACATAAAAACCTATTCCTCTGTATCATTTTAATCATCTTACCCTTGATCGAAACCTTCAGCTCGATTAGCATCTTTAGCTCGATCAGTGTCTTCAGCTGGGGGTTCATCCTCTTCACTTTTAGCGGGAACTTCAGGGAGACTAGTTGGATCATCCAAAAATTCAAGTTAAAAGATCGCTCCAGAGGTAGTCTAGTTGGTCCATCAACCTCTCCCTCTAATCGGCCAACTCTTTTTGATGAGTCTGGTAGAGAAAGTCCAACCTCTCTTGAAGATCTTCATTAATGGACTCCTCAGAGGCCACTTTTTTTTAAAGCTCCCTTACCTAAATGGAAAGCTAGAAATTTTGAAAAGATATCTCTTGAATCCGAGGGGAAGAATCAGAGCAGAAGGTTTTGTAATCCCATTACAGCGCCTCTAATTTCTCTTTTAATTCTTGCTCAGATTAAGTCTTCTCGGATAGCTTTTCCTTCCAAGCTAGGTTATGCCCATAGAGACGTATAGCCCTCTGAATGACTTGATCAAATAAAAAAGAGTAAAAATATACAAAAATTAGAAAATTTTTCAAATAAGTAACAAATCCTTACCTGGAAAGCTTTGAAA
The DNA here is from genome assembly GCA_037975025.1 of Excoecaria agallocha. NCBI lineage: Eukaryota > Viridiplantae > Streptophyta > Magnoliopsida > Malpighiales > Euphorbiaceae > Excoecaria > Excoecaria agallocha. The sequence continues at coordinate 30,738,765 of CM075811.1, forward strand.
TTGATGTTAGCTAACTCCCAATTGGGAAAAATGATTGGGCCCATATCATTTATGTCCTTTTTAGACAAAAGACCTCTACTCATGAAATCCAGCACCTTTGAATACCCCTCACCAAACTTTTGAGAGATTATCTCCTTAAATGAGAAAGACCCGATCCTAAAAGTAGGTGTAACAGCAGCAGTAAAGGCTGAAGGCTTTTCAAAAATAGTACAATCAGAGGAAACTCTAGGAAAGGCTCTCTTTGAAGGGATCTTCTTAACATTTGGTGTCGATAATCAGCCTGCTGTAGAAGTAGTAGCGAATGCAAGAGTTTCCAAAGTAGTAACTGCAATTTTGGATGGCCTGGCCTTCAAAGTAACCTTTTGGACTTTATTTGGCCAAGTAGATTGATCATCACCCCTCAATGATTTCCTCTTCCTCCTTGCCTCTTATGCTTTCTTCTCCTATTCGACAACCTTCTTCGAAAGAGAATGATCATTAAAGCTGCAAAAATTAATAACTTAGAATTTTTAATAGCAAATATAAAATGCACTTGCATGGAAAAAAATCCAAAGAGCTTAAGTTCTGCCTCTTCCTCCTTATTATAAGCCACAATCTAACCTTATATCATACTGATGTTAAATGGATGGAGCTGAAATTATAAGCCACAATCTAAGCTAGGTTGGTGGCAAATGAACCATTCATTATCTTTTCTGAAAAATCCATCACTTGTTGAAATAGGAAGAGGACAAACCAAAATGGTTATGTCCTTAGGCAGATTATATATCTCTTTTAATTGGCTTACTTCTAAGTGTGATAGTTTTATATGTTTATTTACAAGTTATTTTTTACTATATTCAAGAGGAAAAGTAGTATCTAAGCCCTAATTTTGTACAGAAAAGATCGGATTACTACTGCTAGAAGCCATTTTTTAGAGGCAATGGCTTAAAAAAAAGTTTATAGTTTGTTTCCAAGTTGCAGGCAAAATTGATTAAGTGGAAAAAAGGAAGAAGATGAAGGATCTGAAGAAATTTTAACAAAATCTGAATGCATCTAAGTAAAAGTTATTTACTTGGTGAATTCCATGAAGATTTGGCAAAAAGTTGAAAATGAACTTGAAGAACTTAAAGAATTTTAGATAAAAAGAGAATTTGGAGTTCTGTAACAATTAAAAATGAAGGAAAAACCACGTATTTATAGGAAAATAGATGGCTTCCTCAATAAGCCAGGCGCATTTATCCAAAAGATCATGCCATGTATCTGTAACAAAGAGGATGATCCGATGTGTGAGGCATCCTCTTATTAATATTGCACTTGATAAGCCGTCATTCATAATGACATGAATGACTATTGTTTGGGTATATGAAAGATAAATTCATATATGGCTTGAGATTCAAATTTCAAAATGTAAATTTAAAAGTTTACCACCTAAGTTGAAGATTTCTTATAATGACCCAATCAAAATTCTCTTAGGGGGGGGAAAGGGGAGACAAATGGAGATAAATGATAATATCCCTTTTATTATTTGAGGTCTGATCCGGACTCTACGCCCAACTTGCAATGAGAGTCCATTTCATGCAACTACCATTATGGGCGGTCTGATTGGACTAACAAGGACCTTGCCTTGTCTAGTCTATTGACCAGCCTTGACAACCATACCCAATCACATTTTAGTAGCCATATTGCTCTAGTCCACCTACTTCAACACTCGAGTATGTCTATAGGTAGACTTATTCGCTCTCTATACATTATAAATAGCCCAAAACATAAGAAAATCGACATTTGAATTTTTAAAACCTTCTCACTCTATATTCCCTCTCTTTAAAATATTACTAACTTAAATTTCAAAATATTTACGTCTAGTCCAATCGAAATTATCTTATTATAGGTTCAAAAAGTTTTATTGATTTGATCCGCTCATTCTATCTTTCATTTAGTCTTGCTCATTTCTAATTCTTCGAAAATTATCAGTACCTAAGACCAAAACTTTAAGATTAAATCAACTACAAAATAAATGTTAAGAACAAATAATTATTCTAACAAGACATTAATGATAAATCACGATATTTTTTTCTTTCATCGACTATTAATTATATATATTTTTCCTTGTCCATATATCTAAATTGCATATTTTATGTAGCAACTATTCATTAACTATTCAAACTTTCATTTTTTAGCATGAATATATTAAAATCAAATCAATATCTAAATGAATGTAAGGTTCTAATTTTTATTTATATAATGAATTTTGATAATTAAATTTATCATTTTAATATTTTAAATTATTACATATTGCATTTTTATATAAAAATTGCAATTAATAGCTTATCTTTTTATTCATGTCACTTAGGAGTGAGCATGGATTGGTTAACCAGTTCAGGAGCCAAAAAATAAACAATCCATTAAAATTGATTTTTTCAAAATATTAATCGTTAACTAGTCCGTTACGATCGATTAACCAGTCTATCGATTTTGGTTTTTCGAACTAGTTAAACAATTTTTTTCGATTAACCACTATAATTATAAAATGTAATTTCAAAAATTAAAATTTTTAAAATACTTAAAAATAAAAATTGAATACAATACTTAATTCAACAAAAGTTAAAATGTTCAAAATAATTGATGTTAAAATTACAAATTAAACATAAAATGTTCAAAGTTCACATAAGCTTTTGCATAATCAACTCTCTAGTTATCGACTTGAATCACATTATGATCACCTAAATCACAAGCTGATTCTACAATTAAAAGAAAATGTTACACCTAGAAGTCATCGACACTCAAGAAAAGTAAACATAGCTTTGAACAATTAAAACTTTGAACAATTCAAGATTTTAATTGAAATATTTAGAGTTTTCTAAACTTTGAATAATTCTACAGATTTGTAAATTTGAAAGAGTTTTCTAACGATCAAATATTTAGAGTTTAGTTAGAAATTAGGGAAAAAATAAATTCTAAAAATAAATTTAGGTTATTTATATAAATCAAACTAACTTTTGATTTTTTTATTTGCTATGAGCTATCTATATATAATTGGACAATTCTAGAGTAATGTCCAATTCTCCTTCAATCACTGCATATATATGACAATTCTAGAATAATGCCCAATTAAATTAAAACTATATAAATAATAAATTAAAAGTAAATATATCTGACTTTAGTTAATTCTTTTTCTCAATATCCAAACTTTTAACAATTCAATAATGGATGAACTATTAGATAGCTGGGTCCCATTGATTCCCTCACCACTTTCTCATTTTCTCAACCAGATAGTAAAATATTGAAATTATGTATAAATAGTAGTATGAAATTAAGAGGTAAAGAATAAAATTGTTTAGAAATAATTGGCCAAACTCATTCAGTGTTCAATGAACCGACAACCTGGATATAATTAACTAGAGTCGGATGTTGAGAACACAGTGCTCTTAAGAGTTCTAACCAAAAACTAGTAACTAATCACTACGTATTACAAACTATGAATAAACATGGAATATATTGAATAAAGGGAATTATAGGGTAGCCAAGAAAACTTCAAGGCAAAGACGTAAAGAATATACCTAGTACAGAAGGCAAAACCCCCAGAAAACCAAGAAACCCAACCTATTCCAAGCTACAAACCATAGAAGAGATGTTGTCCAACCTAACTGACAGAATAGCTTCAACAATAGGAATATAAGGAGCTATAAGAACAGTATAAATTGAATAGATAATGAACTACAACCACATAATAAATTTAGCAGCGGAAAAAAATAGAGCAGCAGGGGTATATATATATATATATATTTTTATGATATTGTCACATAGAGGATCGTATACAAAATGAGAAAATCATTGTTAAAATTACAGAATTAATATTTATATATAGTAAGAACAGTTTATCTAAATAATCATGCATTAAATAAACAAAACAAAAATCTCAATGAATAAATACTTACCGCTACAAATGAGAGGCAGAACGCCGATGAGGGATAGAGATGAACGGCGGCCGGCGTAAAGAAGAGGGGCAGATTCAAAGAGAGAGCAGTGAATTTTTAGGTGAAGGGAAAAGGCAAAATAGAAGATAGGAATTGGTTTTTCTTATTATATATATATATATATATATATATATATATATATATATATATATATATATATATATATATATATATATATATATATATATATATATATATATATATATATATATATATATATATATATATATATATATATATATATATATATATATATATATATATATATATATATATATATTAAAAAATAATTAAACCTATCGATTAATCGAAACCATCGATTTTTTCAAAACGCAGATCAAAACCGAATTGAAAATCCCTATTTTCAAAAACCTTAACCATTTTTTAGTTCGATTAACCTAAAAAATTGATTCGATTTTAGATCTATTTTTCGATTAACCTTTTTTTCGATTTTTTCCTCAACCCTAACATTACTAAATTAAAGAACAAAACAAGCTTATAAATTAAACGATACACAATTAAATATTATATTAGAATATTATTTTTCTGATCATGTAATAAATTAATTGTAGAATATCAAATTAATTAATTAATTGTAAAAATATAATTAATTTTTGCTTATGTCTGATTTGTGCAATGGGTTATAAACTATCTCAAAATTATAGTTACAAAGATAGTAACATTTGTAATCCAAGAATTATGTCAATAATACTAACTAGTGATTCATAAATTTAATTTGTAATAATAAGCATACATAAATATACTACATAGGTGTATAAATGGATGATTTTCTTTTGAAAAAAGGGGGCGGGGAAAGGCTGAGGACATTGTAGAAAAGCCAATTTTACTGGTAGACAAGCAATGCAATGGTCTATGTCCACTGACGCTGGGAGGCAAAAACATATATATATATATATATATATATATATATATATATATATATATATATATATATATATATATATATATATATATATATATATATATATATATATATATATATATATATATATATATTCTATTTAGTTTAGGATAATTAATTTCTAATTAAAATAGGAATAAGAGTTAAAATAGGGTTTTAACTCTCAATAACCTCTATAAATAGGGGTTTAGAAAACCTAGGTGAGGTTACTCTCTCTACATAAAAATTTACTCTCAATTTGTCTTACTCGCTTTACTCCAAGGGGCATTTAAACTGTGAGTTTGTTGATTTATTCTCAGTATATGTGCTTGTGGTTGAAAGCTTGTGCTAGTAACATGAAAAGAAAGATGCCATGCTTTCACTAAAGGAATATGAACTTCAAAAAATGCATTTACCCTTATTTATTGGATTTATGCTATTTTGGGTGCATAAATTTTATCATTGGTATCAGAGCATCAATTTTTTACATTCTGGCATGTTATAATTTTAGATCTAAAATTTATATGAAATTGGTAGATCTAAATAGGTAGCATGAATACCCAGTTTTAATTTTTTTTATGTGTTTTTCATGCTATTTTTAGAATATATTTTTTGTGTGTATGTGTGAATCAAAAATTGTGCAAAAAGTCCCTAACCATAAGTTTAAAATTGGTGTTTTTGAATTTTGACCTCACCATCATGTTCCTGGACCCCAAAAATCCCCCACCAGACGAAGTCCAATCACTGAAATCAACCTCTAGGGCAATGCAAGGATTGCACGCCCCACTTGCACAGGGTGAGTGCTAAAAGGCATATGTCCCTCATGTTTAGGCCTCTGTCAGAGCGATAAGTCACTCTGATATGTAGTCTAATAGAGGCACGACATTTGGACCAATGCCGTAGTGCCATGTGTCACCACATGTTAGGTTGATTTGTCATTCTGACATGTGGGCCAATGGGGTAATGACATATGGACCATTGGGGTGGTGCCATGTTTCACCATATGTCAAAAAGTCATGACACGTGGACATTGAAGGGCTAACATGTGGCACATTGTGGTGCTGCCACATGTCATGGTTACATGTCATAGTTGAAACGTGGTCCAATACTTGTTTGCCACGTGGCTGAATGTGGTCATGTCATATGGCACATATAGGTCCACCCAATTGCCATATGGACCAATGGTTGACTATCGCATGGCTAACTATAGTCAAGCTACATGGCACCTATTAGTCCACCGGGATGCCATATGGTATCCATATGGACCAATGAGTGGCTGCCACATGGCCTAGTAGGGTCACGACATATGGTAACTTGCCTCAGTTGGCGCGTGGTGTGCCCGTCATATGTAGGGCCCGTAAGGCCTACCCTCGTCGGTGCATGAGCCCTCTTTTGACCACCAAATTGGCTTAATATTTTTTAATTTGATTTTGTCAATTTTTTGATTTTTTAAGGACCAAAAAATAATTTTTGGATTTTTTCCAAATAAAATTATTATAAAAATTGATGAAAATATTTTTTTATTCTACCTTCTTAAATTTTCAAATTTGATTTAAAATTATATTATATGGATTTGTCTTTATTTTTGGTTGAAATCTATTTCAATCATATATGTTTGTACATGAGTGTACTTACAATTTATTTTCTATTATGTGTAATAGAAATGGTGATGATAAGGACTCCCAATTGTCCATGGACTCCTTAGGGCATTGTTGAAGGCAATGCAAAAGTGTAAAAGGTTCGTAATATAAGTACGGACAAAAAGGCTTAAGCTGATGATATAGATGTAATAGTACATCATATAATATACATGCATGAACAAATGCAAGAGTGCATTTGGGTTGGTCATTTGGATAGAGGACATACCGATAGGACCTTAATTAAAGTGATGATAAACTCTATTGAACACCATCCAGATCTGAGGAACTTGATGGTAGATGCATAGACTGTAGAAAATGGAAATTATAGAAGATTAATTATCCATTTTTTGCTCAAGGCATCCAAGAGAGGAGTGCTAAGGAGCAACACTAAATCTGAGATGGTGCTTAGGAGTAGATGTATTGTGTATCATCCATGGTTATATGATCGAGTTCATGGCATTCCTTATTAGTTATATATGATGGTTAAAGATTCATTTCCAGTGATGAGATTAGTTCTAAGATGTACTAGTCTCCTTGAGTAATTGACACAAGTGTCACATTTATTAGTTAACAAATTTTTTAAGATAGGTGATGCGACCTCAACAAGTGTATTGAATCAGCAAGTATAATATAAGATGCTAAAATTTAAGATCCACGAATATCGTACCTAAGGGATTATAGATGCAAGCAATGAAAATCAAGTGTATGGTAAAGAATTTCCAGATTTTTGTGTAAAAATACCGTCAGACTATAAAAATTGCAAAAAATAAAAAAAAATAATCAACTTGCAACAATAAAAAATATAAGTCAAGTAATTAAAATATAATAAAGATGAAAATCAATATAACTAAAAGCGTTGTTCAAGTTCACTCATCCTCCCCATACCCAAATATGAATTTAATTAATCTTAAGTTATATAGATTGAATCGGGATAACCCTCTATACCTAAGCATCCCATTTCGGAGCAAGCTATTCTAATCACAAGATGTCCCATTCTAGAGCAAGTCCTATGTTTAGCCTATGCGTAGGTCAAACATCCTAGGTTTAATTTGCTTTCCCATTTCGGAGCCAAAAAACTCAAAATCCCATCCATTTTACTCAAAACTCTAGATCCAATATCACGACACCTACAAATTATCGAGCAATCTCAAAATTATAGCAATCATGATAGAAAATAGAGTATAGATACATTCATAACATTCAAACATTCAAATAAAATACCCAATCCAAACAACGTGATAAAATTATCCATTCAAATAAAATATCCATTTTACTCCAAACTCTAAATCTAATATCACGACACCTGTAACTTATCGAGTCTCATTCCGGAGCAATCTCAAAATTACAACAATCATGATAGAAAATATAGTATAGTACATTCATAACATTCAAACATTCAAATAAAATATCCAATCCAAACAACATGATAAAATCATCCATTCAAATTAGATAAATTAAGTAAAACATTAAAAACCCACAAAATATCAATGAAGAACCAGTAAAATGAACCATTAATATATTTATAAAATCAAATAAGTTCAATATTCCCATTGGGTATTGGGGATTCAAAGATCCCCCAAACAACTAAGTGACTACTCACTACCAATTACAAAATAAAAAGAGAAACGAAAAGATTAAACCTAGAAACTCATGTTGAGGATGAACACCCTGCTTTCTTCTCCAATATCCAATGGAAGATATGCACCAAAAAGAAATAACTAAGAAATCTAATCTTTATATTTGTGTAAATATATTCTATTTGAAAGTATAGATTTATAAACTATGTATAGAAACCTAAAAAAAGAAAGAACAAATGAAAGAAAGAAAACTAGATATGAAAAATTCAAAGTATTCTGTCAAATAACAAATATGCCTTATATAACCCCGAAACAATCATGGTCAGCACTCATTTCTTGCTGACCATGACATGCTTAAAATTGTACTTTTGGACTGAAATAGGTCATGATCAATAATAAATACTTGCTAACTGTGACATACTCCTTAATTGCATTTTACACTGAAGACTAGATACCTCACAATGACCACCAAATTCTACTACCTATGAGGTGCTTTTGATCTTGATTCTATACTAAAGATGACTATATCATAGTGACAATGAATTCCTATAATCGTGACATGATTAAAACTCTACAGTTTATCAAAAAGCCATTAGGTCACGATCAGCACAAATAACTACTGATCGTGAGGTACTTGAATAATCTGAAATTAAGCATAAAACCCATCAAATGCTTTCCAAAGTGTATAAAATATAGAATTTACTAAATTTGGATAGAATTATTGAAATTAACCAAAAATAAAACATTAAACATATAAAAAACACTAAAACTAGACTAAAAATAAACACAAAAATTGAAGTTATCAAATACCCCACACTTAGTCTTTTCTCATACTCAAGCAAATGAATTAACCACATTCCCTCATACTTAAACTCAAAGAAAGAAAATACAAATTTAGAAAAATTAGAACAACACTTTAGAAGAAGTCACTAAACGAAATCCTAAATAGAAAAGGCTCAATTAGACCACATTAGCTAATCTCCTATTATGTGTGTGCTAAGCCAAAACAAATTTAACACTTTTAAAACAAAAATTCTAGTGCAATTCGATAACCGAGAAAAAAATTTGTGTGCAAAAGTTTTGGACACACAATTTCGCTCATAAAACTTATAAGACACCATAGGCCTCTCATTTAGTACCTAAACCCGAAGGTTATCTCCGCAAACAACTCTAAGCAAGATAAGACCATTATATTTGAAACAGGTTGTAATGTGGCTGAGGTAAGGCTCACAAAAAAATAAGATTAAGATATACAAATTAGAATAGCCATTTTCTATATTAGACTGCCACCTTTGTCTCAAAATAAGGCTCTAACTCCACCTTTATTCAACTCATCATCATTGTCAATTGCTATACTATCCAGAATGTAGCATAATTTTTGTAATGAAACATTGTAAAAGAGAATAATTCTACTCAATATTTTTCACTACAAGCACTTTAGCTCAAATAATATTTTAAGAGCTTAAAATCCTCTTCCTCTACACATAAAGTACCCCATAAATATATCAAACCATGATTGCTAGCTCTGATTGATTGAATTTTTTTCTTTTATTTTATTTTTTTCTTAGAGCTAGAGTAACCCACACTAATAATTGATAAGCAGGGACTCAAAAAGATTCCATTAAAGAATAAATTACAACTTGAAATTTTGACAAGAACAACAAACTTGGAAATGTATCCTCTTCGAGAGATTTGTTCATAATTCAAGGTCAACCATTTTATCACTTAAATTACCTAATAAAATTTCATCTCCCATACTCCTAGAATGGCTAGCTCTAAAAGAGGTAAGACAAAGGCTGTTTAGGCTTTAGGGATAAAAATACAAATGTAATCTCTTGTAAAGCACTCTACCTACAATAATGAATTGAGTCGATAGCTTACGAATCATCTTTTGGTCCTTTTTAGTAGCTTTTTCAGGGAATACTAATTTCTCTAAGTAATTTTGAATGTTGTAGTACCAAGGTTTCCCATCATCCACTTTAATATCCAAAATCTACTCATTTTCAAAACATGGCTTATCGAAACTCGAAATTAGCATAAGCTTCATGCTTACACCTCTCAGATTATCCCACATTGATACCAAGCTAGCTAAAGTATTTGCTAGTTGCTTTTCTTCTCTAGGCACATACCCAAAAGTACAAACCTCGAATTGGCTACTCAAAGCTTTTAGGCACTTGAGGTAGGGTAGTAATTGCTCTTCCTTCACTGACCATTTACCACTCACTTGATAGACTACCAAAGATGAAATTTTGAAAACTTTTGCAGACTTTGCCCTTATAGCTAACAAGGTTTCTAACCCAAAAATGCAAGCTTCATATTCGAATTCGTTATTCGTGGCTTTATACCCTAGCATTTTAGCTAGTGGCATTTTCTCTCCCTCTATGGTGACCAAAAATACTCCTACTCTGGCTCCTTTGTTGTTCATAGCCCCGTCAAAGTATATCTGCCAACCCTAAATTATTAGAGCTGCAATGTTTTCATCAGGAAACTCATAGATTTTCTCTTCTCCCTTTAATGGCTAATCGGCTAAGAATTCTACTACCGCTCTCCCTTTAATGGTTTACCTAGTGATGTATTCTATATCAAACTTTTCACTACAAGAAAAATCTTAATTCCCAACAAAAAATTGTTCATCGCTAATTAACAATGGAAAAAATTTTTCCTTAGGAAAAATTGTCAAGAAAAATATGTATTGCAATGGAATAAAAAATCATCATAACTAATAAAGGGAAATTTTTTGGACAAAAATTAGCAACGAAATCAAAATATCAGTCGTTAAATTGGTGCCAATATTTTGCAATTGAAATTACACACAAAATTTACCAACGGCACATTGATTCTGTCGATAATTTACTAATGGAATCCTTTTTTTGTAGGTAAATTCCCTACGAAATCGTATTTTCGTAGGTAAATTATAGAAGAAAACTTTTTTCGTCGGTAATTTAACTATGAAATGGCAATTACGTAGGAAAATTACCTACGAAAATTGAATTCCATAGGAAAATTACCGACGGAATGTTATTCAATCGATAATGTCCATACGGAATTGGATTTCCATATGTAATTTCCATATAGAATGGCATTTTTGTAGGTAATTTATCGACAAAATCTTATTCCATAATTTTCCTATGGAATGAAATTTTTATAGGTAATTTCCCTATTGAATGGCATTTTCGTAGATAATTCACCGATGAAAATAAAATTTTGTCGTTAAATTGAAATAAATTTGAAAAATTTTTCCAATCAAAGTTATCAATTTACAGAATTTAGCCATTTACAGATATTTTGTCCTGGGTCTCAGCACCTATATTAATTTTTCATTTTTCATTTTATTAACTTCCTTAATTTCAAAATTAAGTGATGTTAAAAACTTTTTTTGCCTCTAAATTAGATTCCGTTGTTAAATTACCTAGAAAAATTTCATTCCATAGGGAAATTAAAATAAATTAAAAACCATATAAAAAATTTAAAATATAGAATATGGTTTAAAATATTCAAGTAGGGATCAATTGGCAAACAAAATAATTTAATTATTTGGGAAGGACCAAAGTGGAAATTTGGCACAAAAAATATACCCAACCCCAAACAAAATGATGTCGTTTTGCCGTTCAATTACCCTTCTTCTTTTTCTCTTTTCTCTTTCTCCTCCCACAAGATCTGCCATCTCAATTTTCCCACTCTCTTTTCTTCTCTCCAACCACCGACCTTTAAGCCTTTATTTTCCATTCATTTTGCCCTATTAGCTACCATCGGTAGCGACTTCTCCCTTCCTCTCCATGAGATGTTGACACTAGCAGCCCCCTACTTAAATTTTTTTCTTTCTTCTTTTTTTTTTTTTTGCATTCCTAGCATGGAGTGGTATGTCATCATTCCTTACGCTGCCACCCATCGGAGCTTCACCGGCCTTCTCTTCTAGGGCCGACGGCCAAAAGGTAACAATACTCCTTTTTAGATTTAAAAGCTAAGAAAATATCAGTAAAAAGAAATTTGGGGGTTAGGGATTTAAATTTCTTATTTTTCTTATAATTTCTTTGGGAAAATCCTGTCATTTTACGATTTTGCTTAATTTTTTAAACTCTGCCTTATTTTGCTTTACTTTGGTTGGGTTTGGTTCTGCTTTGATGTGCTTTTATAATCTGCAACCCTTAGTTTTAATATTTGAAATTTATTTTCTTCTCAATCAAGATTGTATATGCATGTAGATAATATTTAGTATATGCATATTACTTTTTACAAGTAGATATAGAGAATACATGTTATGTACAGAGAAATACAGAGGAAAATGACATTTTCATACTTTTCCTTTTCCCGTTCATTTTCTCGCTTGCCAATGGCAATTTCAAGATGTTATTTATTTATTAGGTAGAATAGCGTAAGTGAAGTCTAACATTACTAATTTTTGATATTTTATTTTAAATTAGACCTCCCTGGTTCAGCTGTTCTCGCCAATCTCTCTATAACTGAGATTCTAAAATTAGCTAGCCGGCTCATTGCCAAGTCTAAGGAGGTTCGCGATGTAATTGTATCTATTCCCCTTGACAAAGTACTTGAAAATGTATTTTCTTGTTCTTTTTACCTTTTGCTTGTGTGAAGGTGTGTGTGTGTTTTTTTGTTTACAATTGTAAATTGCTTGGGTGCCTTTTCATTCTATATTAGTGTTAGTTGCATTGTGTTACTTCAAGTTGCTTAGCTACTAGTGTATTAAAATATATAGGTTACATTATTTATCTACTTTTGAAGATGCATGGAAAGCAAGTTCTGAAGTTGAGCGAAGAATAAATGCTCATAATTCAACATGCATGTTTCATTTACTAATTTAGATTCTTTTTGTACTGCCCATTTATAAGAGGGAGATATAGAAAGTAGTTGGTAGAAAAACTATATTTACTTAAGATTTGAATGCAAAAAGGTGGGATACAAATAGATATTTTCTTAGTTGCTAATTAACATAAAAAATATTCCATAAATATATCATGTTAAAAGGAGCCATACATACTTCCATTTTTAACTTCTATATTGTGTGGTTGAATTAAGTTTTACAAAGCAATATCAGTTTGATCATTAGCTATAATAATTTCTTTATTTCTATTTTTAAACAATTAATTGATAAACAATAGGTATTTTTTTGCTTGCTTATAGTGAAAGATTGTGGAGTTAAATAAGGACCTTTTTATTTAATTTTTTGTTATTTGTTATTAAAGAAAACAAGGTTCTGAAAATGTTTGGTAATGTTAAAAGTGAGATGGATTGATTCACATAATTGATATAAGTAGTGAAGAAGTTCTAAGGGACCTTAGACCTTTTTTGAGATGTCATAACCTACGTAAGAATAGACTCTAGTAAAGACAAAAGTAAAGGTTATTAGAAATTATGGATGTTAAACATGGTAACATGCACTAATTTATGATGACTATGATGATCTTAGAATGAGGTATAGAAATAAAAATGTGGAAATGGCTACATTTCAATATGTAACCTCTTATTAAATTTCTATGGTTTGTTCTTTATCTTTGTAAAACATGTTCTTCATATGTGAATGTTCTGTTGATCATCTATTTGGATTCTGGGTATCTATTTATGTAACACCCTTATACCATTGTACCGAACTTACAATGATCGAATGTCATAACAGAAAGACAATACTGAATATGTCAATACTAAATAGTCTGCTAAATTTTGTTTTCTTAAATCACAAATACATTAATACTAAAAAAAGTAGACATAACTATAATTAAATATTACACAAGTACCCTACATATGATATACCTCCAATATACACATATATATATGCTATGCCTACAATCATCCTTAAATCCTGATTTGCTCTCGATCATCATTGTAGCATCAGCTACCCATCTTTCTATCTTTATAACCTGTGCGCAGTCAACAAACTATGCGCTGTGCATTAAAATGGCCCGTGGTGGATACATATCCCAAACTTTCCACAAAAATTATCATTCACACATACATATGCATGCATGCATACACATATACATACACGCATACATGTTTCCATGAGCATTATTTAAATTAATTATTCATTTTATCATTTTGATATGCATCATACAATTATGCACATATGCATTCAACATGAAAAACTGTTTCAATTATAAGTAATCACTTTAATATCTATAACTAAACTTATTTAAGCATTTCGTTTACTGTTCATTATACAATTTACAATTTTAATTCTTAATATACTATTTTCTTGTCATTTTACACTTTAATATCAATTCTTTTCACTCTTTACAGATACATTCACTCATTATCCTATCTTTATTTGGGAATTTATCCTTATTCTTTTATTCATTACACAATCATTCAATCATTTGGATATACATTCATTCATTCAGACATTTATCCCTTCGCTTATTTTAAAAAGGATCTTTTTATTTCAGCCATACTTACTCTTAAGGTTTAATTATGTCTCTTTTTTATCTTTTTTTTTAAATACATGTTATGACATGAGCAATTTTTATTTAATCCCTATATCCACTCAAGTGTAAAAATTTAACTTATGATCCCTATCTTATCATATAATAGGGTTCATTCACAGTTTCATCTTTCAATTAACGTTCTATTTGCTAAATCACAATTTAGTCTCTACACTTTCATTAAATTGCAGTGGTGCTTTCTTTTATCATTATTTTATACTAATGCCATTACTTATCTTTACTTCACACTAATTTTCTTATTTGACATGTAATTTATAATTTTATTTCAAATATACCATTTTCTGCAATTTATATACAGAGTCCTTAACTTTTTCATTGTTTTCAAAACTGTCATTTTACATCCTATTTACAATTTTGCTATCAATTCACTTATTTTCATTTTAAATCCATTATTTCACATACAAATTATCAATTAGTCATCGTTTTAACATTTTCATGTCAAATTGCCTTTTAGTTCTTTAGGACTACAAAGAAATTACTTTTAAGCTGTTCATTCACTATTTAATTATTCTTATTCATACTTTCATTATTTTATCACTTTTACCCATTAAATTCATTATTTAGGTAAATTATCATTTTGACCTTAACTTTTTATTTTTTTTTCATAGCAGTCATTTTTCCTTTTTTATTTCCACTCACACTTCACATTTTGCAGTTTTATGTCATTATTATCATTATGCCTCTAGTACATTTTTGGCAGAAATCTTCAGATCGGATATAAGGGAAATGAACTTCATGGGCCCACAGCAGTATAGTACAGTAGGGGATAACCCCGAAGGACCAATCCACCTCATATCAGATCATAACAGAGCAGATAATCATATAGAAACTATGGGAGGTTATTACGATCCTACCATAACAAAGCAAGTCGCTATGACTTGCACCGCGGTATGGGTGTCCCTATGGCTAGCCAATTATATCCTAAACTAGATTTAAACCGCCAGACCACTACTAAGGGCAACATTCTTTACTCATTTCATAATCACTTTTCATATTTCTGACATTTTAATTTATTTTTACATTTCAATACATTGTCCATCTAATGCTTTCCTGTCATTTCAATACACTATTCCTTTAATTCTTTCTTTTCAATTCAGTATACTGTCCATTCAATTCTTTTATCACTTTTCCATATCTGACTTTTTCATTTGCTTTCTTTTTACATTTCAATACATTAATTACTTGAAATATTCATTGTTCTCACCCATTTTATGAACAATTTACTTTTCTTGAATTCACTTTTCGCATTTTAAATGCTTTCACTTTTACATTTTAATTCACTAACCAATCAACTTTTCTATCACTTTTACACATATTATGAATTATCTCATTATAATTCATTGTTTTCACTCATTTACGAATTATTTCATTATAATTCAACAATTTTATTTTAAACATAATGCAATTTCATTCTTAAAAATATTTATATCAATCCATACCAATTAATACCATTACTTTGGTATACTTTTCAATTTAATCCTTAATTTTTTATTTAATTGAAAAAATATCCTTTTTACACTTTAATTACAAAATTACCACTAATTTTCTTATTTTCACTCCACAATCAGTTATTGGCATACAAAATTACCGTTTGGTCCTTATTTTAACTTTTCATGCAAAATTTCATTTTAGTCCTTCCAATTCACAAAAAGTTCATTTCAGGATGTTTGATCGCTATTTCTTTCCATTTTACCCTTTATTCATTTCTTGGTCATTTTTACTCGTTAAACTCAATATTTGGGAAAATTATCATTTTACCCATAAACTTTTCATTTCTTTTCAATTAGGTCCTTTTCTATTCTAAACTTCATTTTTACATTACATTTTGCACTTTCACTCACATTTACCATTATTTCTTTCTTTTTCACACTTAAACTTTTATATAAGAGAAAATTACTATTTAGTCCCTAAATTTCATTGCTTTATAATTTTATCTCCCTAATTCATTCTTATTTGCAAAAATTGTCATCGGTTATATAATCTATATTTTTAATTCATTATACTTTTATGGAACTACATTTTATTTCATAGAACAGTTGAATTATCATTTTATCCTTTTTTCTCAATGTTTTACAAAATTTCAATTTACCTTTAAACTTTCAATTTCTTTCATTTAGGTTCTTTATCACTTTAACTATATCATTTTTCATTCTTTTCATTACCTTTATTTCTTTTTATGTAAAACACTATTAACATGCACGCATCATTCATCAATATTTGGCATATTCCTTAACTTGTTCTCAATATCCATCTGATCTATTACATTATAATCTATTTTAATCATCTTTATAATAATTTAATTACTTAAATCACCCACTCTTATACTCATTATTATAATTCCATACTTAATTAACATAAATATCACACAATCATTGAAAATTCCCTAAGCATACCATTTGACCATAGTAAGCTATCCACTTGAATTTATTTTCTTCTATATTTAAATTATTCAAAACATCATTTTTAATCCTATTAACTATTTCTATAACAAGTATTTCAATTATTCGTGCATTAATCATATACATGCATAACATACATAACCTCAAGTCAAACCAAATCAATGAAAATTATGGGATATTGTATCCACTTACCTTAAATTCACTTACTCCATACTTTAATCTTCTACTCCTTAGCTTTACTCCATCAATCATTATCTTTAAAAATCTTAAATGGCTAGTTATGTAAAGGTATGAAACCATCATTTTCTTTGCTCTAAAATTAAATCTAACATCACAAATGAGCTTTACATACCTTAATCTATCTATATAAATCTTTAAATCAAATTATAGAGATTGATTTTTCATACCTCATTTTTTATAATAACTTGATAAATCTTGATTTTTCACTTCAATTACTCCAAATTGAGCTTGGATATGGTCACCATGTGAAAGAGAAGGCTTGATTTGCTTGGGAGAGTGGAATTTAATGGGAGATTTTGAGAGAAAATGAAGGAATCCATGCAAAAGGGAGAGTGGCCTATTTGGCCAAGAAGGAGAAACGAGAGAGAGGGACAAGCTAGGTGAATTCTCTGGAAAAATTGTAAAATTTTTTGGCTCTTTGTAAGGATGATTTGGGTTGAGCTTGGTTCAACTAAATAGGCTGGCCCTAATCAAGCTCAATTTAATTTTTAAGCTCAAATCCACTCAAAAATCAATTAATGCACTTTAAATTAATGCAATTTAGAGTGCAATTAATGCACTCTAAATTATTTCTCTCTTTTTCTAAGCTCAAATCCACTCAAAATTAATTTTTTAATTCTTAAAATAATAAATTAAGCATCCATGCAAAATTTTAGCTCAATTGAAGTTTATTTTCGATCCGGTTCACTCAAACCGATCCAATTAGCAAATTTTTGGTGTTATCAAAAAAATACCTTTTCACTATCAAATAATTTTAAATATTAATTAAAGTCCAACTAGAACTTTATGCAATTTTTAAAGATCCTTTGTTATTTTTAAAGTCTCAATCAAATTCATGATCAATCGATTACTATTTAAACCGAAATCATTAGTTTTCTCTTACTTTCTGTATTAAAATCTTCCTAAAAATACTTTCAAAATTCTCAAAATATATTTGTTAGGCTCCACAAATATCTTTGAGTCAATCAGAGACTATTTTTCGATCTAATTTACTTTTACCAGTCCAATAATCTAATTTTTTAAAGTCATCGAATAATTAATTTTTTATTACCATATAATTATGCATCTCATTTAATGTAGATCTAGAAATTTTGGTAATTTTTAGAGGTTATTTACTATTTTTAAAGTTTTGACCAAACCTTAGTCAAATCGGACACTATTTGAATCGAAACCATGAAATTTTCTTATCTTTAGCTTTTGGAGACTCATTTGATCTTATTTCGATTCCAAATTTGAACCACGGGCTCCAGCTGACATACTTTTTTTAATGATCAAATAAAATATTTTTCAACTTCGAGGGATACTATTCATCCTGGTGTTACTATTCAACATCAAAAAAATACTATTTTTGACTAACCCGGTATTTGGGCCATTACAATTTATGTTTTCTGCAATACGTTTATGAAAAAAATTTTGTTTATGAATTTAATTCATTGTATATGTCAAAAAAAATTAATAGCCATCATACGGTGACATATAATTCCACTGGTTATTCAGATATTGAAACATGAATGGCCAGCTAGATTAAGAAGCTTTATTCTTGATCTCGTTGCAGCAGCTAAAACTAGTGAAACAATTTGTGAGAATTGCATGACTATATCGAAAGTAAGTTTGTAGCCCTTCATCTTTTTTGAATGGACTTCTTTTTTTTGTACTTTTTAATAGACAAATAACATAACCTGTTACTTGTCAGCTTTTAAGCGAATAAGTTTTTGATTTCTCACGTGGTGAAATGACTCAACAAAAGATCAAAGAGCTTAAACAATCACTAAACAAGTAATTCTATTAGCACATTTTAAATTTGTATCATTGTATTTGTTATTGTGAACACAGAAAGGGATTTGGTTATCAAGTATTACTAGTGTAAGTTGCTCCATTTTGGCTATGGCTATGCTGATTAAGAAATATAGTGATTTATGGTTGTTATCAGTTATTCATTCAGGTATTTAGAGACTTTTGCTTGTGGTTTATTTCATATGGTTAAGGTATTATTGATTTGAAATTTGTTGCATGTGATTTGTTGTATCTTGATTAATATTTATGTGTAGCTTTTCTTTTCTTTAGGATAAATGGACTTCATCAACTGCAAAAAGATTGTACATATGAGGTTTTGGTCACTTCTTTTGTTTAAGGTATTTGGCCATTACCTCACTAATTACCTTTGTATAAACTTGGATAAAGTAGTTCTTAGTGTGAAGGAGTTGTTCCATTACTCTGCCTTTTATATTTTGGAACACATCTTTAGAAATCCAGGTAGTTTCTGATTAGTACCTATTAGTAAAAATGTCTTAGTGAGTGGGTATGTATCCCAGCTCTTTACTATGCTACTTTTGAAAGAGTTGCCCTGGAAAGAAGGAATTAAAGGAGTGAATAAGCTCCTATTAAGCATTTGAATTGAACTGTGATTGGCTTCCTTTCTAAATATGCATTTTCTTGGCTAAATAACTACAAGTGTAACCAGGACACAAGTTCGAAACTGAAATCATGAATTTTCTAATACCGATTACCTTCACCATTATTATTCTTTATAATCATGAGTTTATTGATGTTCGAATACTAATACATAAGGATGAATGGCTTGTCATGCTTGTTGGCTGACCCCCATTCATCTTGTAAAGATAAGATAAATATTTATGCACAATGGCTATTTAGTTAAAATGTCATATTGCCACATTGACAAAATTGATGAATGTGTTATTGTTCATGCTTTTAGTAACTGATTCCATGACCATAGATTGGAAAACAACTAGGTATCTAGGGAATTACAGAATTCCAACCACATTTTATGATGTTGGGTGTAGCTTTAGCTTGCTGGGTTGACAAGGCTTCACCTATTGAACAGTTGTCAATGAACTTCTCCTAAGCATCCATCCATTAGTCCTATGGTTTCTACTCAATTCTTCATATCATCGAAGAAAAGATGTTATCTTGCAACACATTCACAATGTCTATATGGTGAGCAAACACTTTCTTAAATTCTGGTTATAAAATAAAAATGACATTGGTCGGTCATAGTTTGATATGATAGCATTAATAGTGAATTTAAAATATTAAACCTTGTTAGTTATACATCATAAAATAGCAAAGGATAGATTGATTATGTCAAAGCCTTAAACTGGAACGAACTTTGTTTGCTTGTCTTCTGCTATTAGGTCTTATGTCTAATATAAAGGGAGTGTTTTATGATCTCAACATAATTACAGAATTGGATCAGAAGAAGGTAAATTTCAAATTGAATTTAATGGATAGTCTGCTAGATATGGCGATATTTTAATCATGTTGAGCAATTAATGTTAGAGATGGCTGTTACTTATTTTATTTTGTTGTTATATTAAATGGATTAAATTTTCTTGTATATATCTAAATTTATTTTAGTTTTTCTAATTTTTATAAATTACTTTTATGCTTTTTATACAAATATTCTCTATGAGTTCACAACTTGCAAGATACGTACCTAATTGCTTATTAATTAAATAGTACATATACTCAAATGAATTTTTAATTAGGTGTTGAAAGTAAAAGGAATTATGCAGATGAGACGTATTAACCGAAGGGAGATAAAAATATATATAGTCATTAGCATATTAATCAATCATTAACATAGTAGTCTCATAATAGTTATTGGCATGTGATAGTTAAAACATTGCTATTGTTTAAAATATGCTACAAAGTTTATGGCATGTGATAGGTTTTTCAATTTGATTGCTAGTAAATTTAGGTTTGCAGCTTAAATTTTGAAAAAGGTGATCTTTTGATCATAGTGTCTTTTTGCCTTTCGTGATAATAAAATCAACATATTATCTTCAACTATAATTAGATCATTATTAAAAATATATAATATTTTTAGTGATGGATAATTCTGTCGTAATTTTTTATCATGAGGTAAATTTACTGATGGAAATATACTTACTATCATTAAATTTACCTACTGAACATATCATTCCATCACAAATTTGCCTACAAAATACTTATTTTCATTGGTAAAATTTCCAACGAAAAATATAATTTCGCCGATAATTTTAACGATGGAAATTAAATCCGTCGATAAATATCGCAATCAACGATAATTTTTTGGTCTGTAGCTCTAGCTGGATGATGTTTTCCATTGGTAAATTTATCGATGGAAATATTTTCCATCGGGAAAGTTGCCTAAAATCGATTCTCCTATGCCTTTTTTCATCCGCATTTTGGTTTCCTTACGGAAATTCACTTAATTTCATCGAAAAAATGGATTTTTCTTGTCATGTTTGTAGGATGATCAACCACCTTCCCATCTTCCTTAGGAGTGAAGGTGCTTCTTGTAAATACTTGAAAGGGTTTTGTTTAGCCATAGCTTATATTTTGTAGGAATAGAAATCTTCTCGACTTATATGTACTTTGCTTCATAAGGGAGGAATTTCTTACTGAGGCAGTACATTGCGTACTCAATCCCAAAGTCATCCTCCTGAGCGATCATTGTACCGGCTCAACTATCCTATATGGCTAAGTATAAAATTAAAGGCTTACCTGCCTAAGGCAGCCTCAGTACTAGTGGATGCAATATATATTCCCTGATGGTATCGAATGCCTTTTGACAATTCATATTCCAAACTACTGGTTGATCATTTTTTAGCAGCATAAATATTGGTTTGTAAATCGAAGTCAATTTGGCTATGAACCTGCTTATATACTAAATCCTGCTTAGAAACCCTCTAACCTCTTTATCCTTTCAGGGTACTAGCATTTCTCTGATGACCCTCACTTTATCAGGATCAACTTCTATGCCTTTTTGGCTCACTACATGCCCAAAGAGCTTACCTAAAGTGACCCCAAAGATGCATTTCTTGGGGTTAAGGTGAAGGTTATACTTGTCGATTCTCTAAAAGAACTTCTCCAATGCCTTAAAGTGACCTTCTCGAGTAGTCAACTTGATCATCATATCATCCATATAAGCCTCCACTTCTTTGTGAATCAAGTCATCCAGTATCCGAGTTGCCATCCTCTGATAGGTGGCACTTGCATTTTTAAGCTCAAAAGGCATGACACGATAGTCGTATGTACCCCATTTGGTTATGAAAGCCATCTTAATCTGATCTACTATCTTATTCAAAATCTAGTTGTACCCAATATATCCATCTACAAAGTTATACATGGCACAGATGGCTGCACTATCAAGCAGTACATCTATAAGAGGCAAAGGGAAATTGTCTTTAAGGCAAGCTTTATTCAAATCCCTGTAATATACACAAACCCTGACTCTTTCATATTTTTTTGCCACGGGGACTACATTTGTTAACCATGTAAGGTATTGAAATTTCACCAAGAACTTAGCCTCTATGTACTTCCTTACCTCTTTCTTAACCTTTTCAACCCACTTTAGCCTAAACATTCCGAGCTTTTGCTTAACTAGTTTATACCCTAGATAAGTTGGGATGGCAAGTTTAGTAATTTTTCGATCTATTCCCGGCATATCTTCATAGGCCCAGGCAAAGACTTTTTCATATTTTTTTAATATTTTTTTGAATTTTTCTCACTTTAGGAGTTATGTCTGATGCTAATTAAATTTATTTTTAATTTTTTAATTTTTTTATTCCTAGATTAAATAAATACATGTTTATTGAGTTAATTTCAAATATGAATGATTTATAATCATGATTATGCATATTGAAATTAGAAAAAACATCACATAAGTAAGCAAAATTGTTCATCTTATTAATATAATCAAAAGAACAATTACTGTTCTCATTAAAAATTTCAGGAGTATAAACAATATCAATGAAAGTATCTTCTTCAGTGTTTGTAGCATTAGATGTCTCTCTAGTCTCTAAGTTAGCCTTGGGTGGATCTTTAACTTTAATCTTCTCTTTGCCTTTCAACTGAACAACGAGCAACTTCTCCATCAAGATCTCCTCGGACACCTCTTTGTCCCAACCCAAATGATGTAGAAGGATCTCCTCATCCTATAAACCCTCAACTAGCTTGATAACCCCCTTGTTCCTAGTTGAAGACATTATTAAAAACTCAAAACCCAACACTATCTCATCCCCTACCAGTTGAGACTCAGTCTCTCCACAGTAAAGGCAAACACCTGAGGTCGGCACAAAACTCTAAGAAATATGAGGAATCCCTTTCGCTACTTCATTTTTCTTATCGTTATGATTAAGACTATTGAAACCTAACCCTTTCCTATCTTTTTAACCCTTGGTAGCTATAACGGTCTGAGGCCTTTAAGAGTTCTTGCCTAAGCCAGCCCCAGGAAGGAAGTTTATCTTCTTTAACATATTAATCACCTACTGGTTATCAATGAAACCATCCTTACTTTCCTCATCATTGATGGCAGACATATGGAATCCATTAAAAGGCTGCTTTGTTATCTTTAGCACAGACACCTAATTTTTGTTTGCAACTTTAATGGTTAACACTTGCCCATTATGAGGTATTTTGATCATCTGATGCAATGTGGAAAGCACCCCGCCTAATTTATGGAACTAAGATCTTTCCAACAGCACAAAAAAGTTAGCAGGGAGTGGCAATACTATAAATTTAGCTTTGATCTCTGAAGGTCCCATCTTCACTAAAGCTTTAGAGGTCTCAGTAGCTTACCTTTTAGAGTTATCATAAGCAGAGATGGTCAAGTTAGACTTGCTTAACATATTCTCATTTAGCCAAAAAATAGAAATAGCCACCAAAGGATAGACGTTGATAGAAGATCCAT
Source organism: Excoecaria agallocha (assembly GCA_037975025.1). NCBI lineage: Eukaryota > Viridiplantae > Streptophyta > Magnoliopsida > Malpighiales > Euphorbiaceae > Excoecaria > Excoecaria agallocha. The sequence goes on from CM075811.1 coordinate 30,762,624, forward strand.
CATCTACCATCATATAGGCCGTGTGCTTGCCATTCACTTAAGCCTTGATGTAGAGAGGATGATTATAATTTCTTTTTTCAGCAGGTAAGTCAGTATTGGAGTACACAACATTCTCTCCTATCCCTTCTGACCAAATCCAGCATCTTATAGGGTAAAATAGTAGTGGCAACAATAGATTCACTCAGAGCTTCCACCAATTTCTACCTGTGTGAAGGAGATTGTCTTAATAAATCCCAAAATCTGGGCCTGTGTTTTCTTCAGCTACTTGATTACTTGATCTCCACCAGTCTCTTTCTCTATTAGTACTATAGGAGGAGCCAGCTACTTCTTAATTTTTGGGACCACCCTTCCATTCTTAGTGATCTCCTTTACCTTGTTCTCCCCTACTTCTTCCTCATTCTCGCTAGTTGAACTCCAGATGTCAATGGGTACCATAGTCCTGTTATCCTCACTCTTAGTGGGAGAATCCTAACAATCAAATCATTGAAACTAGTCAATTTTCTTTACTTGGCTTTGTTACTTTAGGAGTGAAAAGAGTAACAGCCACGTACTCATTCCCATATAGGTCTCTCATGATGTACCATGAACACCGGAGGTGGCATAGCATTGCAACCTCCTTTCTTCTTTTTATCCCTCTTTTTAGGATCTGAAATTTGCTTGTTGTCTATCAGATCCTAAAGTTTATTCATCAGGATGTTGTAATAGTCAATTAGATGCCCAGTATGCTGATGGTAAGTGTAATATTGATCCTCCCTGTGATGGGGTAACCCTTGACTATTCCTAGGTCATAATGGAAATGGCTGAAGCTTCCCTTCTTTACTCAACCAATCTAACACCTAAGACAATGACTTTCCTAGGTTGTAAGAACACTCCTACTTTCTTTCCAATTTTATTTAAGGCACTACTATGCCCAACTATCTTATTATTGCCAAAGTTCCTCCTTGCACCCTCACTACTTGCCCTTTTGTCTATATACTCTCCCTCAGCTTCTATGGCTATATCCTCCAAGGACTCCCAGTCTTTCAAACCCTTCATCTTTAAGCCATCCCTCAAGTATGAACTTGCATTTTGAATAAAGAGTCTAATCTACTCAGCTATATCGGGCTTTCTCTTCATTTTCATTACCTAGTTCCTCCACCTAGTGTGGTATCTATGAAAAGACTGATCATGCTTCTATTGAAGTAACTCAAGATCTTTTAAGGTAACCTCCATTCTAGTGCTATAGTTATATTGCTTAAGGAACTCCTCAGTTAGCAAATCCTGGTCTTCTTTGGTGCACCTATCCAACCTATGGTATCAATCAATCATAGGCCCAGTTAAACTCAGACAAAAGTATTACACCTTTTACTTTTTATTCAAGGTGGTTCCCTTCATGATTAAGTACCATCAAATCTTGGCAAATCCAATATCTTAAATCTCTGGGGCAGTGGCTTATCCCTATTTAAGTCCCTATCCTCAAGGTTCATCCCCTTACCAATAGATAATAGCCTAGATATGGCTTTAAACTTCTCTTCCATCCTTCCATCTTTTTAGAGGCTGCATCCTCAGCACTAGGACTTTACTTCTCGTATTCATCATTGGGGGAACATAGTCTTCACCTCTTCTTTTGTATAATCATTCTCGGGATCATGTATTTTTTCCCTTCTTGCCAGGTATCGAGGCATGTTGGCATCTGTTATGATATTGTCCCCAATATATGATGAAGGGATATCAAATGGCATATACATGATGATCACGCAGCAAAAAAAATCAAAAATTTAGATCATACATGCCATGCAATATGCAACAACGAATCGAATCATGCAATTTTAGGGTTTTGAAAAACTTACAACCTTAGATACTTCAAAACTTGATTTTGAAGATGACCAGCAAATAAGATGGATTTTATGCCTTAGATCTTGATCACCAATGCCAAAAGAGCTGCCTTTACGCCACTTCTCTCTATGCTTACACACACACTAGCAAGGATGGCTTAAAACAAAAGTGTTAGCTCTAATCTTTTAGTATTTGGTAATGGGATTTTAAAGCCATAAGATCTGATCTTGTTCTTCTTTTAGGTTGCTATTGCTGCCAAAGAACACAATAGATGAAGAAAGAATTCTTTCTCTTGAGAGTGGCGGCACTAAAGAGAAATTGTCACCTTAGGTCAAAAGAATTAATCAATTTATATCATTAATTTAGGAAAGATGTGAAAGCCGAAATCCCTTTGGAATAATGAATATTTTTTAGCCTTCATCACTTCCTAATTAAGTTATTTAAATTGATTCAAATTCTTTCAGGTTTCAAATTCAAATGGCATTAGTCATTTAATCAAAAATCAACCACTTCATTAGGGATTAATAGTTGCCAAAATTTAAAAGGATTTTTCCTTGAATTTTCGGTGACATTATCTCCATCTTAAGTGTTTTATTTTGATTTAAATACAATTTAGGATTTAATACTCAATTACATTACTTACCTTAAGATAATTAATTAATTGACATTAAACCTTGTGCATGCCGAATATTTCTCTCATGGACCAACTGTTTAACAGATTTGCCAGGCAAAAAACTGTTTATCAGAATCAGTCCAATTAGAAATTTTAATACCCATTACATATTAATTTGACTTTAAATAAAAGTCCAAATTAATGTCAATATACTATTTAAATATTTTAAGCCCAATGCTTTGTGTACGATCCTATAGGTCCATTTAATATTTGCAATGAATTAATAAATTAATTCAAAGGCTATATATATTCTCTAGCAAGATATTATAGCATTCCAAATTAAATGAAAATGCAAATGGCATTTAGTGACCTAATGCAATTTTGCATAGTCCCTTTCCCTTAAATATCATAATTAATATAAGGCATGGAACTAGTCATCCTTATATATACTAATTCCTTTCTAGATATTCCAATGACATTGAACTCTCAGATAAATAATAATTACTCATTATTTCATCTCGGTATAGCCATACACTTCTCAGTTCACTGATTAAGTGGTCGATGATATTTTCTCTCTTATTGAGAGAGGTAATCCCTTCACTTCTCTCATGCTCTCTAACATGAATTAGTGCATACCCATACTTGTCACCCTGTTACGAGTATGTTAGGTGTATGTCAAAGTAAACAGTAATTCATAAAGATTTTCATACAGATTTTAGGTCTAAAAACTCCGATGCAAAACTTGCACATGAGAAACACTTATAACTTGTACCATGTAGTGTTCTCTTGAACAGATCAAATCCAGATACCATGTTCTAGACATGTATCTATGATCTCTGATTGACACTCTTGTCCTTATGATCCGCAAGACAGAACTCATCTTATCAGAGAGAGTATACTAGTCTTAATTCATTTGTTATTCCCATAACAACGACTGACTAGGGATATTTAGAATGAAGTCTCTATTGTTTCAAGGTCTTACAACCATGTACCTCACACATGATAACTTAAACTAAAACAACATTCTTGGATAGTTCTGTCAATTGATATGCACAGGAATACAATAGATAAAATAAATACCTCATTTATTAACTTAAGTGTTTTATAACAATGTATTGGGGCTAGGGCTTACACTAACATATGGTGGCTTTACTATCTCGTGAGTAGGTGTTACAAGCCGAATTTTTGCATTTGGTGTTGTAGAGGCCATCAATCTGCCAATCATAACTAGCATTCTCTTTTCAAACTCTTAGAGACATCTATCCAGCCTCTTATCCAACTCATCCCTAATCATTGAGGGCCCAACAACATACACATCTAACCTTTCCCTTAAAGATGGTAACCTTTCTATCTCATCAGTAACTCTCTCAGTTTCATTTAACTATTCATCATCCATTTTTGACCTTATTTCTTGACTGCTTGCACTCAACTCTAAATTGACTTCAGAACCTAACTCTGAACTTAAACTTGACCTTGGTAACTCAAAGGTTGGTCTCTGAATAAGGCACTCATCTGACCCACCGAACCACCTAGATAAATCTATAATAGCTAAAGAATCAAACGTTAGGAGTGATGCATGATGAATGATGCATGAATGTAATTAATGCTTTTGTTAGACATCAATCACAATCACACATAAGCACAACAATAACCTTTTAACCTTATTACTCCTACACAAGAGGTCATACAGTCTCTTTCCTAGGAGGGCTTAGCCCATAGGTCAATAGGATACCTAATAGACACGTATGGTGCATGGAAAAAAATCGACAGTATAACCTCTCAAATTAAAAGTGCAGGCATATGAGTTTTGACCATTGCATATTTTTTCTAACCCATACGAATTATGTTGGGTCCGTTAGGGCATGGCAGCTTTTGACTAGTACCTTTCTAACTTGTTTGAGTTTGGTCAATACACAAAGGTCCATATAGTATGCAAAGATTATTATAGCCATACAACTTAGGGAAAGTTGCTATTAACATTACATGGGCTTGAGTCAAGGGTAATAAAACTTTAGGGCAACCCAAGTATGGTCCCTACCAATAGGTCTAGCTCATTACGAGTATAACGACCGATAAGTAACCATTTTATATTCCTTTTGGTATTAGACTTAGGCTGGTGGATCTCCTTGACACCTCTCTATAATGAGTGAACATAGGGCATGCTTTAGGTTAGCATCGAGGCTAAAAAGGATGCCTAACTTAATTTTAAGGCTTTAAGATATATGCAAGAAATAAATTACATGCATAAATCGGGACATTCATTTGGGGTGAGAACATTGGTTTCTTTATGCATATTTTATAAAAAAACTCTTTTATCTTTTATTTGCTTTTGGGATCAAAAAATTGAACATTAGTCTATATTTTAAGAAAAAGCCCAAGTTAATTCATAAAAATCATTTTAAGCGTCATTTCCATTTAAGTGTGCCAAAAAATCCTTTTTTACTAACTATTACATCCCCAAAATGAATACATCCAAACAATATATAATAAAATAAGCTAAATAAAGCAAAATAATAAACAAAATGACTAAATAAAATAAATGCAAACAAAGTTAAACAACCAAAGTTAGGAAAAGAACCAATCGGAGCATGATCCTCAATGCATAATCATCTCCAAAATCATCTAAAGGCACATGGGGTCAATTACTCATACAAAATTAGAAGAAAATCTAATAAATTAGCACTGCAAGTAAAAGGCCGATTAAAGAATAAAATATAAAAAAATTACAGAATTAAATATACATATAAAAGCAAAATATGTACAAAAAATGCATTAACACTTCAAGGATCAATGAGATAGCATGAAAAATAATAAAATACACAAAATACATGAAAATAGGCTTAAAATTAGCCACAGACGCCCCTAGTAGGGTGATAGATGCCTATGACTAAAGGAGAAATAGGATGAGAAGAAATCCCCACGATGGCCATTTGTAAGGGCTTTTTCCCATTAGTCGCTCGAAGGACAGAACAAAAAGCTGGAAATCACACCAAATTTACCAAAAACTTCGAGTAAACACTAAATACGCAAATATAAAGGTCTAAAATACGACAAGCTAAAATTCTAGCCCTATATTATCCTTCAACTATGCTAAATGACATTAAAATGAAAAACAATAGAATCAAAATCAAAGCTCTAAATTATACAACTATGGAGGAGATCATACTCAAATTAACATGTCATCATGCATGTAGATCCATATTTGTATGGTATTCGATTGAAACATATGATTTTTAGAACAATAACACAAAAATATATTAATTTCAACAACAAACAACATAAATATACATGATTAAATCTGGAGAGAGAAAGATGGATAAGAGCCTAGAATATTATCCTTAGGAGATATTCTGACTTTATATGTCTTGAAGTCTAGATCTCTACTTCGATCTTAACTTTGTGTTTCAAGAAAACAAAACAATTTTTGTGTGCATGTGTTTGTTTGGTTCGAAAGAATGTTAGAACGTTTTACCTTAGAGAGAGAATAATTGATTTCTTCCTCTCCAAGAATTTGTTCTCTCTTTTTCTAGAATGATTTTTTTTTAAACCCTAATTATTTTATCTTTTATACTTAGGGAAGAATTGGAATTGAATTCCAACTCTAACTTTCCAAATTTGGAGGGATTAATCCTTTCAAATCCAGGTTGAAGTTTTTGGAAATCTATCTTTCCATTTTGAAAACCAAAAACATGGAAAATCTAGAAATTCAACTATAGAAGGTTGTCCCTTAGGACAAACGGCTATCCTTCAGGCAAAAAATTCAAAATTTATACAAATTCCATTGATCTAACCTAGACAGGATGGAGGTGTCCACAGATGACCGTCCCTTACATGACAGGTGACAGTTTGTCATCACTAAAGGCCAAAATCATAGTTTTTGGAGTTCTTTTGTTAAAACCTTTCAAAAACATTTGAAAATCATAAAGTTTTCATGAAAACCATGAAAATTCTAGATCGGAGCTTCGAGATCTATGCTCTTTATAAGAAATATACTATTTTCTCGTCATTTGGTAACCCTAATCTAGGCTACCTCAGGTTACGATGTATATAAGAGCCAAATGGATATATGTGGGAATTAATGCCAGAGTAGTAATTGAAGGAATTGGCATATATATATAAGTTTTATGTGAAGTGAGACCCCAACATATGCCCTAGAAGGATATATGCAAGTTTAAATGATATTATAATCAATATAAGCTTGATTAGTAAATGCATTGTAGGTTGGGACCTAGAGGAAATTGTTCCAAAAGAAGATTCATAATATAATCGATTCACTTAAAGACATGCACATGCATAATTAAGGTGAAGTGTAGTGTAGGGAATTCAAATTGAAAGAAAACAAATAAAATGGGAAGAAACACAAAAGGAGAACTAAGGGTGAAAGAAATCTAGTGAGGATTAGGCTTATTTGAGGCCCACAAGTAAGCCCATGGTGTGAAGCTCAATTCTTATCATTTTATCTAGAGAATTCAAGAGAAATAAAGAGGAATCATGAGTATAAAACCTATGAATGTCGACCACCACTCTAGAGGAACCCATTTTCAACCGTTCTTCTTCCCAAGTAAATCAGCTTCATCATAAAAATAACCTCTAATTATAGCTATAAGGTTTGCGAAGAGAGTCTTTCTTATTTTTTTCTTTCCTTTAACCCAAAAGATAGGAAATTAGATATTAAATAGAGAATATAAATGATTGTTTACATTTGTAAATTTATTCTATATTGAAGAACAATCAAGCGAGGGCAAAGAGAAGGAAGAATAAAAAGCTTGAAGAAAGGGTGTGGTGCTTGCTAAAGAGGTTTAGGAGTTTTCATTTTCTTTACTATATGTTTAATTGGTTTAAGTTGGTGTATGTGCTATAATTGTTTTGTGATGGATGTTAGAACTAATTGATGATGTTGTTGTTGTATGAGAGTGATGAATTGTGCTTTAGAAAGTGATATAATGGAAATCTGCTTAAGGTTTACTTGAACCAATTTTAGTTTAGAGGGTATAAATATTTCCATAAATGTCTAAATAAAGTGATTCTAGTTGGAAAAGAAATACAAGACAAAGATCTATAACTTTGTAGAAGAAATTAAGACCTCATTATCCCTCTAAGGCCTTTTTAATATGATTTGAAAATTGAGTGATGTCTACTGCTCTGTCATTGGGAGCAAGCTAGAATATTTTATTAATATCTTGATATTTATAAGTCAAAATAGAGTGATTTTTAATGTTTTGGAAACTATAGATATAGGAGAACAACTTTGTATAAGAACACTTTGCCTAAAAATGCCATTTATTAGGTCTAAAATAGCATACAAGTTAAATCTAATAATATGCCTTTAGGATTTTTGGGGAAGAATGGTGCTCATAGTTACAACTATTCAATTCCCACCGTAAGCCCCCTCCAAAATCGATTTTACACCTATCTCATAGCTACAACCAATTAGTTCCCATCGGGAGCCTTCCCTGTTTCCTTTTATACTTGATTTTTTTGGCCCTAAATTGTCATCGAAACTTACCCGAACTTCCTCTAGTACTTTTAAGGTATCTTAGACATAAAAATAGGGGCAAGATATGACATGAACATGTATAAGTGTATAAATATGTACAATCAATGAATATGAATGGATATTAATATTTGTATACTTAGTGTTACATGCTAAATAATAAGTGATAACCATGTTAAAGTTATCTTAATTGTGATTGAATATGAATCATCCAGTGATATTATTGTATACTCTATTGTATGTATTGACTCTACAATCCTAAATGTATCAAATGTGATATCCTTGTATAATTAAAGACTATTTGCAAGCCTGAATTTCACATAGTAGTGGATAGATAGGCGTACCTATAAGAGATAGTGATTTTAGCTGCTAATGTTAGCACCGAAACATGTCTAGTGTCGGCACTGAATGGTGTCTAGTGTTGATACCTCTTGGTATCTAGTGACCCGAGACCTATATCTCCAGTACTTGATATTGCTCGCTGGTATCTAGTGTTTGTCCCGTTATCCACCATTAATGGAAATTCAGGCTAGGGAATAATAATGATGTGATGAGTGAATGATAGTGAACGAACAATTCTGTGAAAGTATTAGTGCCTCAGTGTAATATTAGTGTTTCTTTTAGCATTGTTAGTGTGATTAATTAGGGTGGTGACACTGAAATGTTACTAGATGCATGAAATTATTACTATGATGTATGTGTGCATTATAATATGACAAAGTATGTTATTCATCAAGAATTATTATACAATGATAAATGGCATGTTGTGTTAATTGTGTGAGACTTTGGGTAGAATCATATTGCATTATTTTACTCCCCACTGAGCCATTGCTCAGCACGAGTATTTTTCTATGTAGGTATACAAATGTAGAGTAAAGTGCCGGTTCTCAAGTCAACATCTATAGGCCACTAGTTGTAAAGCTTGAAGATAAATATTGGTATATAGTCATTTTGGTATTATACGATGTAAAGGATATGTAATATGTGTAATGAAAAAGTAGTGTAGATATTTAAAGCATTTTGAGTTTATATATGCGTTTATACATATTACAAAATAAGAAATGTATGAAATTGAGCAAGCAAATTCTATATAAGAAAAAACATAATCAAAAAGATATAATGAACTTGTAATTGAAAGATAATTTAATAGGATGAATTTATTAGGACTTGTAGCGCTCTTATATTCCCTTTAGAGGGTATAAGGGTGTCAAATGAAGGCTGAACCCTAGCAACAGAGATTCATAGGAATTTAGTTTCTATCATAACCTTGATGAAACTTGGTTTTCATTTGCACTTTAAGGATGATAGTATGCATATATGTTTGAATGATGTTTATTATGGTTTTGGTTTTGTTTGAATGATTTCATTATTATGGATATTGATTCTGATTATTTGAATAATACTAATTTTTTCTTAATTTCTTCTTCTGCTTCACATAGTTATGAGAATAATGTGAAATTATGGCATGCTAGGTTAAATCACATTGGACAAAACCGAATGAGTCAATTAGCCAAAGTTGGTTTATTAGGTAACCTTAATAAATTTGATTTACCTACTTGTGAACATTGCCTAAAAGGAAAACTAGTTAGGAAATTGTTCGAAAAAAGGAACTAAAAAGCAATTTTCATTGCAATTAATCCATTTTGATATTTGTGGTCTAATGAATATGAGGGCAAAGCATGGAGCCTATTATTTCATCACCTTTATTGATGACTATATGAGATGTGGTCATGTTTACTTGATTTCTCATAAATCAGAAGTGTTGAGTTGCTTTAAAAGTTATATAAACTTAGTAGAGAATTATTTAGATAGAAAGATCAAAGTTTTAATAACTGATAGAGGTCAGAAATATCTTTCTGATGAATTTAAATATTTATGTGATGAAAAAAGAAATTGAGCATAAGTTGTCTATTCTTAGAACTCCACAACAAAATGGTGTTACGGAAAGAAGAAATAGGACTCTTCTAGACATGGTCAGATCTATGATAGCTAAGGCAAATTTGCCAATCTCCCATTAGGAAGATTTTTTATTAATAGCCACAAATGTTCTAAATCGAGTGCCCTATAAGTTTGTCACATCCACTCCTTATAAGTTGTGAATTGGTTGACAACTTGACCTAAGTTATTTATAACCTTGGGATTATGCTGCCTATGTCTATGATACCTCAAGTAAATTTGATAAATTGGGACCAAAAGGTAAAAAGAGTATTTTTATGAGATATTTTGAAGTATCAAAAGGATACGTGTTTATAGGTGAGCAAGAAAATGGCACAGTGATAGAATTTGAATCACGAGACATCATTTTCCTAGAAAATGAATTTCCAAAGTTGGACGAAGTGCGTCAAGACCACTTCTATAAACTCAAGAAGAAGAACCATCAAGATCAATCCATCTGAGTGGGAGAAAATTTGAAAAAGAAGGTTAAAACCCTCTTCTTAATGATCTAGATGTTCGGGATCCTTAATCCAATGGAAGTATTCCTAACTCTAGTGGGAGTATGGGAATTTAGAACCTTTACTTAAGTGGGAGTATTCATGGCTCCAGTGGGAGCATAGATCTCAATCCTAGTGGGAGCATTCCAAACTATGATGAATATATGAAATATGTTTACTAAGAATCGAAATTACGAAAATCTAAAAGAAAAAGTATTCCACGTCGATGATTTGAGTTCGAAGGCTCAAACGAAACTCTTTTAGTTACCCCACAAAATGAAGAAGAGGCACGTACTGTGGATAGTCTAATGTATATAATGTTGTGTACAATACCTAATATGTGTTATGCAGTGGGTATAGTAAGTAGATATCAGTCCAAACTAGGTGAACCACATTGGAAAGCAGTGAAAATAATACTTAGATACCTCAAAGGTACCGCGAACTATTCTCTTTATTCACTAAAAAAATTGTCAATTAGCAACGGCAAATTTCGTCGCTAATGTGGTTTAACGACTGCACGATGAATAGTCGCTAATAACCCAGTTGTTAATTTATTTGCAACGGAATTTGAAATCAGTCACTAAATTAGAGATGAAAAATTCAATCGCAAAAAAAGAATATTTCGTCGCTAATTGATTTTTAAAATTAGTTGCCCAAATAAAATAATAATTAATAGCAATAGAATTTTTCGTCGCTAAATCCATCGCAAATAATTATTGTATTGATAACGACATTTTGTCGCTAGTAACTTCGTCCTCTAAATGTTAGCGACAAAATTTTAGTCACTAATTTTATTGCTAATTATTTTTAAAATTCTTATTTTTACATATTAGCGACAGTGTTGTCGAGATTCCGTCGCTAAATTATAGCATAATTTAATTTTTTTATATTTATTAATTTCATCCTGTATAATCAACAAATTATTTTATGATATACAGAATCACCATTTAAATAAATTTATTATATAAGCAAATCATAATTTAATTTATATGAATAAAAATTTTACAATACTATTAATTTAAAAATTATAATATCACATGTACATTACAATAAAAAAAACATCCAAGCCATTATTTTCCAATAATGAGAGTAAAGTGCTCCATCCATTTAAAATGAATTGTACATGTAAATTCCTTGAAACTAAATGCCTTGAAGAAAAGAAGAAACGATTGTATCTCATGACAATCAGAGTGGTAACTTTTAGATAACTAAGAAAATATTACATATGTAAATGCCGAATACAAATGGTAAATTAAATCTACAAATTCCTATTGACAGAAATAAAAACGACAGAGCTCATCTGGAATTCCTCTTCTAAAGTAGCATCTACAATGTAGTGCCTCCCCACCTACATTATATATCAGCAGAAGTCAGTGGCTTATTCATTGTGTAGATCCTGGAAGCATAAGAGGAAACTATCTAAATCACCTTCGTTAAGGTAACTATAACCGGAACACCCGATGTGTTAATAGTGCTAACACGTAGTCTACAATTAGGGAAAAGGTAAGCTTTAACAACTCATAAAATAATACCAAAATCAATTTACACAATCAAGGAAAAGGTGTTTTACTAGAGTTGAGGGTTCATGAGCTTCATGACATTAGAGAATGAAAAAGAGCTTAAAAAATAACACAAGCAGCAGGTTTATAAACACAAACAGTAAATCTATCAGCAAATCTCACAGACATCAATTTGAGAATTTGTGTGGTAAAAAAGTAGATATTTGGATAGTTTTTCTTGTGGCAAATGTAAATATTATATATTGGTGAATATTTGCATTAAGAAAAGGAAAATCATCAGTTAATTTGAAAGTTTAAATTCATTGCAAGAATTTCAAAATTTAAAGCTAAATCATGTGGAAATTAATGATCATTAGATTGTACAATTAATTAATTGAGTAGATGAGCACAAAATTTCAATTAATAAAATAAGCTAAGAACTGACATGAGAGGTCTTAGTCAAGGTAAGAGAAAATTCAAATTTCTTAGAAGAAGGCTCAAAAATATATCTCTATGATTTGACCATACAAATTACAATTAAATTCACTGCCACCATTAATTTAAGAGCTGTTGAAGAGTGTTTACACTAATAATACATACTAAAATTATGTAATTACAAGGAAGCTTCAGAGAAATTCTTATTTCCCACCATTGCCATACATGCATCATCTTTTCTATCTTCTACTACAAACTAAAATTAATCCAATGCTCACTGAAAGTAAAGTATGTATTTCGTATCTGATTATTGCCTAATTATGTTTGAATTTTATTTTTTTTTGGGTTAATATATATATATATATATATATATATATATTAAACCATCTACATGGATTATTCCTTCAGTAACAAAATGGTAAAATTTTATGACTTATTATGGATATTATTATAAATTGTATTAATCATGTACAGAGAGATGTAATACATAGCAATATATATATATTAAACCATCTACATGGATTATTCCTTCAGTAACAAAATGGTAAAATTTTATGACTTATTATGGATATTATTATAAATTGTATTAATCATGTACAGAGAGATGTAATACATAGCAAATGTATCAGCTTGTACAAGATATCATTTTATTTGCAAACAGTAAACAAGATATAAAATTTGAGAAAAGTGCTTAGGCATTACCTCTAACCCAATGCAGCAGATAGATGCTACTTCCCTTGCAATTTGCATTGCCACCTTATAATAATGAGAAAGAAAAAAGAAGTTTTTAGCTGCCACTTTCAAAATGATAATCACAGTGCATATGCGACGTTAATGATAAAATTAAAACAAAGTAAAAATATTATATCATTGACTTAGTTCATAAATAAAAAATTTCCAGACAAAAAATTTTAAACTCTCATGGTTTAGTGATGGAATTAAACCACAAGCATTTTATGCTGCCAAATCAGTATATTTTTACTGATTAAATAGAACAAATAAGATCAATATGGAAATTTTTGAGCTTTTGCAATCTTGAATTCCTAATAATATCTATTTAATAACACCAATAGCATCTCATTATTTGTGTTTAGTAATATGTCTATTTACTCTCCTTCTCTATGCATCATTCCATTTTCACTTAATTTGACTAATTAGTTAATAATATATAATGCATCCTTTCCATATTAGGCGCATATATCTATCTAATTATTTTGCAATGGATATATATATATATTCATGACTCGACTCATTTATATCGAAGTGGAAATCCATTAAAAAGAATTGCATTCAACTTATGCTATCTATTTACAATTCAATGGATGCTTATTATGTCTCTGTATAATCCCCAAAAAGGAAACAAGAAAAAGGAAAAAAAATTCAGACCTAGAGTACAATAATTTCTATTCAAACACTACACCTTAATCCGCCAAGATTAAATTTAATAATACAAAAATAGCAATTAAGCAGAAGAAACAACTTGGATAACAAGCTAAGTGGGGACAGTAAATGCAAAGGATTTGTTTAAGCAAGCAGCATGCTTTAATCAATTTGCTGTATTGTTATATGCTTTTGAATTCATATTAATTTACTAGGGACAATAAATCATCGACTTAAAATCCAAAATTGCTAAATCAGATTTTAAATTAAAGATTTATTTTATATTTAATCCTCAATAACTCAATTTCTTGTTAATATATTAATTAATATTGTATAGATCATTAAATTTAATCCTCAATAACTCAATAATTAATATCATGCACAAAGTTCAAATGACTAAACATATAAAATAGCAGTTTAAGATTCATCTGAAAACTAAGATAAGCATAGCTCCACACCTTGACAAGAGGGTTTCTAGAAACATCTACAGGAGATGGGGCTTTAGCAACCAGTATAGCTCGAGAAACTGATAGGGAAAATAAAATAATTATCAAGTAATTAGGACTAGATAATTATCCAATACTTTTGTTCAGATATCAATCAAATGTTAGTCTTTTTTAAAATAATAATAATAATAATAATAATAATAATAATAATAATAAAAGAGTAGCTGGCAGCAAAATATTGTTCAACAAAAGACACTTAAGAAAAATATACCACTTTAATAATGATCCTTTAATTCCTCTACAGTCCGAGATGATGAGAATCTGTCAGCTATAATTTCAGATAGATCAGCACCTTCCACGAACAAAGATTGCAAACATGTAAGTATGCAATTGATTCCATCTGAGGATCTTATCTTGTTAACCGGAAGCTAAATTCAAGAACTCCTTCATCAGAAGGACCAACTTTTAGCATTTACAAATTATTTGCAAGATTAATATAAGACTAATGAAACAGAACATGAGTGCCCTCTTCAACTTATTTGCATAATCTTAATCTTGATGCAAATTAGTTTGTATGTGCAATTTTTTTAAATTATTTCAGTAAATTAATAAGAAAAGAGATAAAAACAATTTGTACAAGATTATAAGCACATTAATTGGACTGTACATAATCATCTTGCTACAATACTAACATCAGCAAAAACTAGCAGAGAACTATACAGCACATTTATATAAATAGCTTTATTAAACAATTACACAACCTCCTACCAAATACATAATAAATTCCATTCATATGATTTATTCACCAAAACAGTAAAAGCAAGACCAACCAAATAACTTGATAGTTTGTTTCTCTTTCAACATTCAGTCTTGTCTATAATATTTTGATTTCTAGAGTCGACAGTTCAAGGACCCAAGTGCTTCATGCACTGCTTTAAGCTAACAACAAAATTCAACCATTTCCTATACTTCAACACATTAACATGTCAATACCAAATAGAAAAACACCAACACCCAACTATATCTCATGCTTTGGGCAGTTCCATGGTGATTTTACTGAATTATTAGTACAAATAGCAGGGTATTGAATTCAAGAAATAAAGAAGCCACAACCGAGAATTTAACTCTGATGAGAATCCCTTACCGTGGTAGGCAATGTGGAAGCAAATAATTCACATAAGGCTTCTGGAGTGGACAAGTCAACATCTCCCCATCATAAAATCTAAGCACCGCTACACAAACAAGTCAAACACAAAAATAAAAACCCCTAAAACTGCATAAATCCAATGGATCCCTCATAAGCAAAATTAACCAAAGAGCCATAAAAATTCCCCCACCTAAAAAAAATGAAACCCTTAATAACAGATCTAATTTAAAAACAGTGTAAAATTTAAGCGAACCACCAACCCAGATGAGAAAAACTAAAAATCTAACAGCCCAAATGGGTTGAAGAAAGCAAAAATTACAGAAATAGTGGAGAAAACTCATAAATGAAGCATACCCAAAAAATAGAATCGAAAACCAACAAACTGTACAAATACATATATGTAACTGAAATAATTACACAATCAAAAATCAAAAGAAATGGCGAAAGAAGTGAAGGATTTGTTACAGCTTTTGCTTGTCTTTTGGTGTACAGAGCAGAGATCTTCAAAACAGAGGAGAGGACGACGTCAGATTTGGAGATTTCACTAGAATAAGTTGGATTTGGAGAGGAGATAAGGAAACCGAGCTAGGGATTTCAGTTTTCTTCTTTTTGGGAACATCATTATGTCGGCATGATAGACCAATTTTGAGTTAGGGATTATGGGTTTGGGGGGCAAGATGTGGGATAGTGGCGAGATTTAGGGATTAGGGGTTTTACGGGTGAATGAAGGCAGTCACGAAATGGGTTCCCTAAAGGAAAGAAAGAATTATTAAACTTCTTCCTTTCGAATTAAAAAAAAATTAAACTAATTTTTAATTAACGACTAATTTCGCGGCTAAAACATTGTGCCGCTAAATAACTAAATCAGATCCTAAGAAATTGCGACTGAATTTCATTCAGTCACGAATATTGTCGCATAGAGAAGCGCCACATAATCCCCGTCTTAAATGGTGACTGACATTTCAGTCGCTAATCCGTCGCTAATCCGTCGCAAATATCACCATACGCTTAGTGACTACAAAACCATCGCAAAAATTCCAATGTATTAATTTTCCAAATTAAATAAATTGCAATACAATTAGTGATAAAATTTTAGTCGCAAAATTAGTCATGAAAAATGAGGCTAATTCTTGTCGCCAAATTTTAGCAACTACTACCTTGATTTAGTTGCTAATTTATCGTAAAATACATTAACTTGTTAAAAAAACACATTTTGATGACTGATTTTCAGTTCAGTCGCTATTCCGTTGCAAATTTGCGACTAATTTTTTGTTGTCGTTAAATTTAATTGCTAAATCCAGTTTTTTTTGTAGTGATTATTAAGGCAAGGATCTGTGATTGAAAGGATACACATATGCTGACTAAGGAGGAGATATCAATAAGAGGAAATCCACTTCAGAATTCATTTTTTTGCTTAGCAAGTGTACCATCTCATGTAGTAGTAAGAAACAAACATGCATAGCCCTATCAACAATGGAAGATGAGTTTATCACTTCCTTAACTGTAGTATAAGAAGTAGTTTGGCTAAAAAGATTTGTGGACCATTTAAGAGTAACTACTTTAGAGGAACCAATGATCGTCTACAATGACAGCCAGTCGTCGATAGCTTATATCAAAAATTCAAATTTTAATATTAGAACTAAACATATTGACATTAGGTATCATTACACGAAAGGTATAGTTGCACGAGGAGAAGTGAACTTACAGTGCATTTCCATGCAAGATATGATAGCAGATCCACTGATTAAACTCGTATCAAGAGATGTGTTTAAGAGACACATTAGATCTCAGGGTTTACATAGGATTTGATTTGTACCGTTTCATTGTGTAATTCCTTAACATTATTATTTGGCAATACATGAGTGTGATTGTTTATATGTAAACATTTATTGTTATTTATAATATGATTGAGAATGTCAGACTGGGAAGTAGTCCGCTCATATAGGTGTTTACCTTAGTTTTGACAATGAGTTAACAAAGAATATGATGATGTGATTTTTGAACATATGGTGAACTCGAGAGCCTATTTGAAATAAAAAGTTGTTGTTTTGTAGAAAATACATGATTAGTCATGTTAAGGTGCAAAATAGAGATATACATGATGTTATATGCTTTAGATTGAGGTCCAAACTTGATTAAGTATAATCTTATGATAAGTTAAATGTAATTATCATATTCTATCCTAAAAGCTAGAAGTAATCCTAAAGTGGGAGAACTAAAGTTGGATGTTTTGATACGTCACAACCTTATGCTTCTGTATGGTATTAAAATACATTTTGCAAGACATGCACTCCTATAAAGGAAAGGAAAGAACACTATAACACATGTTTCATACCATGTGTGCTTATGTGATCAAGAGATGAAAATTTCATAAGTGAATTATCTCAACTTTTCGTAGTGTTATACTCTATTGAATAACAACCCTTATAACCCTTAAATTATCCCTGAAGTATGGTATAGTGTGGCTAGCCTTGTTATTCTCCAAAAGGCTATGGAATAATTCGGCCTGGCGAGTCTAATTAGAAAAGTGAGTTGAATCATGATGGATGGCATATAGTAAGAGGGAAAGATAGCCTTCCAATCACATTTAACGATTTTGTGGTTCACCGACATGCCTATTATAGCCTCTATAAGTAAAGACACAATAGTGAATACAAAAATTATTTTATGAGATAATGAGTTAAAAATAGTAAATGTGACAAGGCAATATGGAGTTAAACATACGTGAAAAAGAAAGATCTCGGTTTCACTTTTTGAGATGCTACATATCCATAACAGGTGTGTAGCACTAGTGCTCTCGATGTATACTGGTCACATGGTCTATTTGCTTGTATGACCGAAGATATTGACTGAAAAATGTTCCGTCATATGCGAGTGGAAGATGATAGAGTTTGGGTGCACCCATGACTCTACTAATAATTATCCTATTTAGTTTAGGATAATTAATTCCTAATTAAAATAGGAATAAGAGTTAAACTAGGATTTTAACTCTTAATAACCTCCATAAATAGGGGTTTAGAAAACCTAAGTGAGGTTACTCTCTCTACACAAAAATTTACTCTCCACTTGTCTTACTCATTTTACTTTAAGGGACATTTAGACTATGGGTTTGTTGCTTTTTTTCTTAGTATACGTGCTTGTAGTTGAAAGCCTGTGCCAGTAACGTTAAAAAAAAAAAAGATTCCTTGCTGCCACTCGTGTCAAAGAAATCTACGCTTCAAGAGGTAAATACGTTTACCCTTGTATATTGGATTTATACTATTTTGGGTGCATAAATGCTATCAATATATAATGGCTAAATTTACTCATAAAGTATATAAAATAGTATATGTTTATTTTGAATTTTTTTAAGCTAAAAATTATTTCTATCGTCATTAAATTAATTTATATTTGCTCTTATTTGTGATAATAAGAGTAAAATATGAGCTTTTTTATATTCATCATTAAAAAATGGTTTATATTTATTTTTGTCGTTATAAAAAAAATTAAAGTTGTAAATGTTAGATTAGATCAGTCGGTTCGACCAAATTAATTGTGAACTGATCTCTTTTTTTAATTGGTTGATCATTGCAAATCTCTTTGATTAATACCGGTCAAAAATCAATAAACCAAATAGTAGAATCATGAACTAGATTGTTTTTAAAGTTGACAAAAACAAATGAACCAAATGATTAAATCATGTATCAGACCAATTTTAAAGTTAATCAGTTTATATTAAAGTGGCACATTTTAAAGTTAAAACAAAAATATTGCAATTAGCACGGGTCCAACACGGAACCTACTGCTTAAAATACTAATTTCTTACCAATTGAGCTCCATAACGTTAGCAAATTTTCTTTTTAATGTCCCTACTTATAATTTCTTTATTTGCTCCCATTAATTTCAAAATTAAATCCTAAATTTTTTTAATACATAAAATAAAAAAATTAACACAATATATTATTTTCTTATGACATAATTAAATTAATATCTCTAAATTTAATATTTGATGATAATGTGATTTTTGAATGTATATTAACTTTTTTCTAACGTAATGTATAAAAAATGATTATTATATTGATTTTTATATTAATATGAATATTATTATGATAAATATTAGTATTTTAACATTTCATTATGGAGATTATTAATTAAAACATTATTAAAAAGTACGTATAATTATTTTTTTATTCCGATTCAATCTAGTTTAATCTCGATTAAATCTTCAACCTTTGACCATTTATGTTATCCGGTTTATATCCGGTCAAATTTTTATAACCTTGGAAAAATGCGAGCCACCTTGGTAGCAATATGGATATTGTCTCATTATTGGGTATGGTGGGGGCCCAACTACCACTCATGGGATTTACGTTGGCCCAGGAGTCTCCACACAATGGGAGCGGGACCCAACCACTCGGGAAGGGATAATATTGTTAACCCATTCCTCCCTTGCCTCTCCCGAGATTCGAACCCTGATCGGCTCTAATACCACTTAAGGCACTTACCAATCATCCTAAAAGTTATACATGTCAAGAGAAGGTGCTACTTTATACTTAAGGCCTCGCGATTGTTCCAGGTAACATCTCCACATTATTGTCTCATTGCTGGGTATGGCAAGGGCCATTTAACATATGGCGAATTGGTTAATTTTAGGGTAGTAAGTCCCGTGTTAGCTGACGGATAGGCGTTAAAGACTGTAAATCCATTGTAATGTTATACAAATAAGAAAATATAATTTTTCAAAATATAATTAATTTTTAAATTATGGATAATTTATTTTGTAGAACTACTTCTTTATCAAGTTCTTCTACCTCAAACTTTGTAGATCTAGGTACACAAAATCAAACATCGTAAATAGTAAAGAAATTACCATTGAAGATTTTAAAAAATCAATAAATAATTGAAAAATTCCCAAAATTAAATGAGATCGAGTCTATGAGAGTAGTCTTTTCCAAAAAAACTCATAAAATCTGATTTCATAATTAAAACAAAAGACAGAGGGATTCAAATCTCAAAACCATTTGAAACCATTCATCTTCTCTAACAAAAAAATTTACAAAAACACCGAGATAGGAAATATGAGTATATACACATAGGTCTTGTTTAGGTAGGAATAAATCCTCTAACTAGAGAAGGATTAAACACCTTAATTCTTTGTGTCTTGAGAGATGCAAATTTTTTAGAATTTCAAGATGGTATTATAAGCTCAGTGGAGTCGAGTCTTTTTCAAGGATCAATCTCTTTTGAATGCTCACCAAATATTTCATTATCTCTTGCAGATCCAAACATTTTGAAATATTTAGTTTTACAAATCAAAACATAAAATTACAAAATGATAGAAGGATCTATTACAGTAACCATCATTTTTAGGATACATTATAAAGCAATGTTTTATGGTTTTACATCAATAAAAAATGTAACAAAAAAGGTTAAACCCTATTTTTACAAACAGATTTATCTAGAGTAAATACAGTAATTTCAAAAACCATCCTTTAAAAGGATATTGATCTTCCTGAATAATGGATTTTCAAAGGTGCTGTAAAATCAAAATCTCCAAAAATATCTAAACCAAACACTCATCTGAGGAAAATGCTCAGTACAATGATGGACGGGTAAAACTAAGTTTCTCAAGAACTTTCGGTAGTCGATATTCCGATGCTGGTTCCTCCACCAGTACTGTAGATTTGGAAAAAAAACCTCGAATTTGCCCTCTGTGATTCACCTTCCTGATAAGGAAGAAAATTTTCAAAAACCAAGGTTTTCTTATTCAAGCATTCTAAGTGCTTTTTTCAAAACATTGATTATTCAACAACAGTTCCTTAGCAGGACTATACTAGACCACAAGTTTCAAATAAGGAGTAACAAAATATTTCACCACCAACTTTACCATCTTTTTCAGCAATAATAGAAAATGTTATGAATGAATTAAATGTCATTAAGAAGGATTTTGATGTTGATAAAACATATTTGCATAAGGATTTTTATTCATCAAAAAATCTAGAAAAAAGGGCATGGTTTTTTAAAAATTTTCTAGAAAAAAGAAAAGAAATCCAAATTAAATATTATGAATTTGTTTTCGAAAATAAAACATAAATTTTGTTCTTTGACTTTTTTGAAATTTATGCATCACAAAAAAAAAATATTATACCCATTTCATCAAAAAATTGTTAACCCTATAACAACAAGAAATAAAGTTATAAAATGGAAAATGTCTTATGGTAGAAAAGTCCAAGCTGAACATCCGCCATTAAGACATATAAAATTAACACATTTGAATCAAACTATTGATGCCAATCTTTACAAAACTTCGAATGAAAATATGGATAAAGATATTAAAAATATCATTCAGCAAAATAATTTCACAAGCACTCATCTTAGTACGATTGCAAAACAGTTAACTAGGATCGAGGAACACCAAAAAAATTTTGTTGTTTCCCCTATTGAAACAATAGAATTAAAACATAAAACCCCTATCTTCAAACCTTTTTAGGTATCCAAGACAAGCCAAAAATTATTCAAGGAAAGTAGATCG
The DNA here is from genome assembly GCA_037975025.1 of Excoecaria agallocha. Classification (NCBI taxonomy): domain Eukaryota; kingdom Viridiplantae; phylum Streptophyta; class Magnoliopsida; order Malpighiales; family Euphorbiaceae; genus Excoecaria; species Excoecaria agallocha. Next base: position 30,784,396 of record CM075811.1, read on the forward strand.
AAATTTACTTAAGCCTTGCAAGATAAACTAAGTAAGATAGAATCATCCTTTACTTTTACTCTAATGGTTGCATAAGACACCCTTGACAAAAGCAAAACTGTTAGTATTTTACATCAGACTTCTGACTCTGAAGAAGAACAATATCAAAAATAGGAGTTGTCCAGACTCCATTGGTCACGAAGTTCACCTTTATCTTTGGCCATAACAACTACTATAGATTTAGACATAGAAAATAGACCAAACATTTTATCCCAGTCTAAATTCAATACCTTTATTGTCTATGAATGGAACATAAATGGTATGTCTGAGTATAATATCCTTAGTCTTCTACAACAGATAACTATGGTATCTAACACCTATAAAACCTAAACCAATATCTCTGATAGAGCCATAGCTGAACTTTTAATAATAGGTTTTTTAGGACAATTAAAAGGTTAGTAAGATTACCATCTCACTCAACAACAATAACTAAAAATGCTAGGTGTTATCTAGACCACAGAGGAAGGAACTTCCATCCTCAATAAGATAGGAAATTCAATTTCAGATGCAGTAACAACCTTAATCCACACAATTAGCTTGTACTTCATAGGTGACCCATCTCACTTAAAAGACAAAAACATATAATTGCTTTCAAACCTTAGGTGTAAAAAGCTTTTTGAATTTTAAAATTATAAAAAAACATTTCTAACTAAGGTAATGCTTAGAGAATATTTCAATCAACCATTTTGGAAAGAAAAGTTCTTAGTAGGCTTACCTACACTCTTAGGAGAAAAGGTTAGATATCAAATCAAAGAAGTTTTCAGAATTAATCAAATCCTGTATAATCATTTAAAATATGGCGAATCAGTTAGTTTCACACAAAAGGAAGGTTTAAAAATTTGTCAGGATTTAAAACATCAGAAACATTTAAAAAAAAGAAATGAAACAAACAAGATAAGAATTGGGATCTTTCTATAAACAGTTTAAAATTCCCATAGGGGAACAAACTAAAGATTGTGGAGGTTTATGTTCAAAGTCTTACAAAAAAATCACACAAAAGGTTTTCCACACAACTGAGTAAAGAAAGTTTTTATAGGAAATCCAAACTCAGAAAATCCTTTAAGAAACAAAAACCTTTCAAAAAATCCTTCAAAAATGAAAATGAAAAATTGGTTACTTGTTATAAGTGTGGCAAGCCAGGGCATATTTCAAGATATTATAGGATAAACAAAAGACTTCATGAACTACAATTAGAAGATGAAATAATTCAAAAACTTTTAGTAATTCTAATTGAAATTTCAGAAGAAGAAACCCAAATAGGTTTTTCAGAAGACGATAAACCTTTGCAATATGATGAATTAGTAACTTCTAGTTCTTCATCTAACAGCAATTCTGAAAATGGTTTAGAATCACAAAAATCTATCAATATAATGCTTGATATTGTAAAATAAGTAGAGGATATGAAACTTCAAAAGGATATCATACTCTTAAAATCCTATGAACCAAAATCATCTAAATCTTCTTCATCTTCCTCCTCATCTTTGATCCAAAACAACACCTATGATTTAACAAAAATCCTAGGAGTTAAATCAAAGATAAAACCTCATGTAGCTATCCAATCACTTTAAAAAGAAATTGGAATAGTAAAACAAGAGTTAAGAACACTCAAACAAAAATAAAAATCTGACTTTGATCTTCTTGAACAACTAGTTTCAAAATTTACTGAACACAATAAAATAAACAGTCTTCTAAAGAAGAAGAAGAAGAAGAAGAAGAAGAAGATTTTGAAAAAACAAAAAAGGAAATAGAAAACCTAGAAATGATTCCAGATGATTTCTTATTTGTTTTGAGAACTATTACTAGTCAAAAATATCTTATTAAAATAACACTTGTTTTCTCATATAGTTTAAACTTGAAACAATCGTTCTTTTTGATACCAGTGCAGATTTAAACTGTTTAAAAATGATATTATTCCAAAAATATTTTCTCAAGAAACAAATGGAAGACTTTCAATGGCAAATAATTCAAAAATGATCATCAAAAGTAAAATTGAAGCTACCATAAAAATGGTTTTGTTTTGTTTAAAACTCCTTTTGTTTTATTAGAAACTATAAACCATAGTGTAATTTTAGGGACTCTATTTATCAACATGATAACACCCTATTCTATCAATTATGATAGTATTTATTCGGAATTACCAAATACTTTTTGGCAAAGAAAACAACATATGGTTGATTTACCACATGAAAAATATTTTTTAGATAAACTAATTCCAACAAAAGCCAAACCAATCCAAATGAATCGAGAACTCAAAAATCATTGTACAAAATAAATTCGAGATTTAATTTCAAAAGGGTTAATTACATAATCTAGATCTCCTTGGAGCTATGCAATTTTTTATGTCAACAAAAACTTAAAAATAGAAAGAGGTACATCAAGACTTGTAATTAATTACAAACCACTAAATAAAGCTTTGAAATGGATTTGATACCCGATTCCAAAAAAAAAAAGATCTTTTGCAAGGACCTCATTCTGCCTTAATATTGTCAAAATTTGATTTAAAGTTATAATTTTGGCAAGTTCAAAGTAAACTAAAAGATAGTTACAAAATGGCCTTTACTGTTCCTTTTGGTCAATGTGAATGGAAAGTAATGCCATTTGGATTAAAAAATGCTCCCTCAGAATTCGAACGGATAATGAATGAAATCTTCACTCTTTATTCACATTTTTGCATAGTATACATAGATGATATTCTTATCTTTTCAAAAACTTTGGAACAACATTTCAAATATCTGAAAATGATTTTCTATATGAAAAAGAAAAATGGATTAGTTGTTTCCAAATCAAAAATCTCTCTCTTCCAAATGAAAATTCATTTTTTAGGTCATTATATTTCCCAAGGAATAATTACACCAATTGAGAGATCTTTACTTTTTGTAGATAAGTTCCCTGATAAAATTCTTGACAAAACCCAACTACAAAGGTTTTTGGAAAGTTTGAATTATGTCTTAGAATTTTATCCAAACATCAATCAATTGGCAAAACCTCTTTATGATAGGTTAAAGAAAAATCCAGTCGCTTGGTCTGATGAACATACCAGAGTTGTTCAAAAAATCAAACAATAAGTTTAAGAAATCCCTTATTTACATTTGGCAGATTCTTTAGCATTTAAGGTGGTAGAAATAGATGCTTTAGACTTAGGATATAGGGGAATCCTAAAATAAAAAGTCAATGGTAAAGAATGTATTGTTCAATATACATATGCACATTGGAATGATTGTCAAAATAATTATTCGACCATCAAAAAAGAAATTATTTCAATTTTCATATGCATTCAAAAATTTTAAAGTGATTTGCTCAATCAAAAGTTTTTACTCCACATTGATTGTAAATTAGCAAAAAAAAATTACAAAAGGATGTCCAAAACATTGCATCAAAATAAATTTTTGCTAAGTGGCAGGCAATCCTCAGCATTTTCGATTTTGAAATTGAATTTATTAAATGAGATCAAAACTCAATCCTTTTTTTACCAAAGAGTTGCTTTAAAACAAATCCTAAGTGAACTATTAAAATGCCCAAAAATTTAAAAAGAAAGAAAAAATGGTCCAGAAGGACCAGGAAGAAAAATAAAATTCAAAACCAGCAGTCTCCTCGACTATTCCAATCAAAACTTGGGTCGAAATGGTCGAAGAAGATGAAAAAAAAAAGCAAAATCCCAAATCAGCAAAGTCCATGAATGGATACAAGCTATAAAAAAGAACCAAAACTAAGGCATTTCTTTCAAAAAGCCTTAAAAGATGAAGAAGTTTTAAATCTCACGAATGATCAAGCAATTTAAGCCTTTATAGAAATTAAAGAACTTTAGGCAAAAATAAAGGCCAAATAAGCCTTTATAGGTAAAGCCCTTTCACCTCTTCTTAAAATAGAGAAAGGAGAATCTTCCTCCTCAAAAATCCTTTCTCAAAAAACTCCACAACCCTCACAAGAGGAATCTTCAAATAAAATAATTATTTCTAAAAATGCATAAGAAGTTTCTTGTGATGAAGTATCTTCAAAATCCTCTGGAGAGGAAGTTTTTCAAATCGTTTTATCACAAAATAATCCAGATTTGATTATTTCTCTATCAAAACTTCCAAAGTTGGATAATTTTATCAAAAATGATTTTTAATATATATGGACAATCGAGGAAGGATTTTATTCTCAAAATCCTCAACAGATCATTCAAAGGATTTTCCCAAAAGTTTGGTATTTTAAACCCTGGGATTTAACAAAACTCCAACCTTATTATATGGTAATATTGGAATTGACAGGTTCTATAACGGTTACTTATAACCCAAAAGGCAGATCTGAAATTCTCTACTCTACTATTAAAATTCATAAAATCCTTTCTCCACTTAAATGGGGACAGGCACTCCATACCCCAAAGCACTTCACCATTGACTTTAAAACCACCATAAACCATTATAAAACATTCGACTACTAGGATTACCAACAGGCCTGGTATAATGCTTTCCTACTACAAAACTAAAAGTTTAGCCATACTTGGCTATTCTTTTTCAACCTCAAAATCAACCCTTCAAAAGTTCTCTTTTGGTTTAACCACTGGTGGAAATTCTATGGTGTCATTCCTAAATCCTAAAACCATAAGTTTAGGAAGGTTACAATCTCTTCAAAACCTTCTATGGACCAACAGACAGGGAAAGATGTTTCCATCCCTTGCTCATTTTTTCTACCAAATTTTATCTACCATGGATTTTCATTCTGGTGTTTAGAATACCAAGTCAAAGAAGCCCAAACGGTCCTTATCAGGAGATTCAAAGCACATTGGTGGATAAAGTTTGTTGTTCCCACCAACATCAAAACATGTGGTGTCAAAGAATGGCTTCAAACACAAGGATTAATCAAGCAAAGCCTAAAAGTCAATTCTTGACCCAAAAATCCTTTGCTCAAACCCAACTAGCAGCAGCAAAAACTAAGGAGGAAGATTTTCAGATTATGGCCCAGCTTTTTAAAATAAAGGCCTCATCTTTAAGACCTTCCTCAGCCCCTTTAAAGGCTGATTCATCTTTAGACTCCAAGCCTATCATCGATTTAGGAGATGAAAATGAAGATGATTGTTATGGTATTTTTTCACCACCATAACAAGTTCATATTTTGAACCTAGATTTTTCTTAAGGTCCATTCCTTGTAAATAGGCCTAGCCTAAAAAGTTGACAAACCTATATAAAAAAGTAAAAGTAGAAAGGTTGTTCAAACAGGAAAATGATTAAATTCTTTCCTTTGTCAAATATCTAATCCCCATATGCAGATTCTCCAACAACTCTAAGGTGGATGAAAAAGCTGCTTCATAGGTCCAAGCTCCTATGATAAATGGAAAATTTTCCAACTTTTATGGGTTTAAGCTCCCACCATTTTCGGCACAACAAATGGAGAATCTCTTTACTAAAGGACTCTCTATCTTTAAGCAAAAGCAGAGTCTTCTTTTGAAAGGAATTTTCTAAGTCTCTCACTACAAAACCACTTAAGCTTAGAATATAGGAGCTCATGTGTTGAGCATTCCTTGTAAACTTGAGTTGAGTTTATCTCTAAAAAACAAAAAAAAATATTTTATTTTATTTTTAGAAATCTTAAGTATTGCTCATGTGTTGAGCATTATTTTTTGTATTTTAATTTACGATTTTTAAAAAATATTATATTTTTCATTTCTTGTGTTCAAGTGTTACTACATTTTGTTAAGTATGCTCTGCACATGCAGCTTATGTTGATCTTATACATCAGAAATTTTATTTGCATTCTGTTTGTGTTGCATTAAGGTATATCGGTTGAAATGATTAGACTTACGGGCTACTAGTTTTCAAAGGATAACTCGGTTATCATGGTCTAGTGCCACGTACCTTTTATCTTTTTGTTCTTAATTCTATTTTCTTTTCATGATCTGTATTCGTCCCTTTAGATCTTGGGTGTCTCTTGGTGTGTGTGTGTGTGTGTGTGTGTATAATAAAAACATAATTTATTATAATTTTTAAATTTATGCATTTTTTTTACATATTAGAATTTTACATTTTTTTACTTGACAATACCTCATCTATTTTTCTTATCTAGTAAGGGCATGAAAATCGGTTAATCGATCCATAAGCCAAAAAAACCAATCCATTAAAATCAAATTTTTCAAAACATTAACTGTTAACCAGTCAGTTATGAATGGTTAACCAGTCTATCGATTTTGATTTTTCAGACTGGTTAACCAATATTTTTCAGTTAACCACTATAATTATAAAATGCAATCATAAAAAATTAAAATTTTCAAGTTAGTTAAAAATAAAAATTAAATAATAATTTATCATATTGTTCAAAATACAAACATAAATTTAAAATGTTCAAAATATTAGAATATTAAAATTACAAACTAAACACAATGGCCAAACTAATTCAACAAGTAAAAATACAATTCAAGATAAAACTTTGATAATGGCAGGTTGTATAGTCAACTCTTATTCATCAACTCAATCACATTATTATCACTAATGTCACAAGTTGATTTGGTAATTAAAAAAATATATTACAAATTAATTTCAAAAGTAGAGAATATAAGTGACAAATCAAAACCAGCTAACATAGCAAGGAAAACAAAACATTGAAATAACACCAACAACATCAACGTTAGGGTAAGTAGAGAACAGAAGTTGGAGTAAAAATCAGCCAATCCTATCCAGTACTTGTTCATATTAATATTTTCAATTATTAAGCCATCTATCATTTATGTTGCTAACAAGGCATAAACTAAATAATTGTCAAACATAATAGTGGATGTAAAGGTGAAAATGGCACATAATGAAATGTGAAAATGGCACATAATGAAATGCTAAGACTTAAATTGGGCATAAATACATAACATTGACCTTAATTGCCTCTCACTACATTATTAGAGGGTGGTGGCAGAACATCTAACCTCGACATTGAAATGTGATGAACGTCTTCAGTTGGGGAACTGGAACCTAATTACGAGAGAACACAAATGAAAAATTGAGTAGCTAACCATCAAATCCATATTTTTGTTAATCATAATATTTAGCTTAAATTAGAAATTAAAAATTGGCAATTTCTGTTTGATTAGAACAAGTAGTTCGATTGCCTAATTTAATGATCCACATTCTTACTTTTACATGAACATAGTACATTTAAATAAGCTTTCTTGCCTATCAAATATTTGCTAAGAGAACCCTCCCAAGAGCTCATACATCCTAATCCGGAATTTGCTTTTTCATAAACATTTGGAATATAATTACACACAAGAACTATAGCTTTTAATCCATAGAGAATATAACAAATTTTGAAAAATCCAATCAATTACTATTTATTAATTGACCTTAATTGCATAACTTTTAAGGCATAAAATGAACATTATCTAACATATAACAAAATTCCCAATTAAGAAAACAAAATAACACATGTAATATAATCTTAAAATTATGCCTAATATATCACAGGATAACTTGTTTATGTATTTTCATTAGAATATTGTTTTAAATAGGGAAAATAATGAAATATAGATAACCATATGATTGATGTTAGGTAAGTAAGAAATTAATACCAGCGGTGAGGAAATAGCGGTGGCGATAGCAAGAGAAAGGAAGATGGCGAGATTGTGAGGAAGAGTAGCAGTTTGGGAGATCGACGATGAGAGAGACTAGTGGTAAGAAAGATTAGCGGATAGCGAGATTGTAAGGATGAGCAGTGGTTGCTGATATTGAGGGCAAACAGCGTGAAGGGAGTCTGACATAGGTAGAAAAGATGTTAGGGCTTTTACCTTTAAGGGTTTTTATTATATATATATATATATTAAAAAAATAAATCAATCGGTTATCTGAAATCGTCGATTTTTTCAATCGACATATCAAAATTGAACCAAAATTCTTAATATTTACTAACCTAAACATTAAAAATTCGGTTCGATTAACCATAAAACCGATTCTATTTCGTATCGATTTTTCAATTTTTTTTGCTTAGTCCTATCATCTAGGATTTCTCACAAGTAATTGCAAAAGTTTATGGGAAATATAGTCCATGGCTTCCTAAAATTATTTTTGAATATGTATATACATGTATGTACATGTGTGTGTGACTCAAAAAAAACACATACAATATGTATATTTATTGATTTTTAATTATAAAATTACTTTAACCGGTTGGCATCCTTAATATATTAGTCAAGTTTCGCTATTGCTTACAAGTTTAAACTGGCCTTACATGAGAATGATGGGGGATAGGTTTTAAAAATGCAAAATTTTGGAAAAGATTATAATGGTGGGTGGCAGGAGGGGTAAGACTATGGTGTGCATGCATGCATTTCCACTATCTACTACCTATGTCTACAATTTAACAGCGATGATGTAAGCATACCATATCATGTATGTTTGGAAAGTTTATTAAAAAAATCAGCCAGTTTTACCTTGGCGTATGACTTATCTTACTGTAGCATGTGTGACTTACAAGAAATATATTCTATCATGCCTTAAAATGTAACAATCTATTGCAGTATCAGAGTCTAAAATTGCAACAGACTATTGCATTTTTAGGCATGATAGAAAACCTTGAGTTGCTTCCATATATGTATCAGATCCTACAAGTCAAATATGCAATTTTGAATGAAAAATACTAATTCTCTAAATATTTTTCATTCGCCACCTTTTTTAATTTGTTGAACAAAATATATTATTCATAAAAGGGTGTCCTTTTGATACACTGGAGTATCAAAAGATGTATAAGATACTCTTGCTTCTTAATCGTTGGATAAGAAAGGGACCCCACATAACACTAAAGGTATATTTGGTTCGATGTATTGTATTAGTCTGTATAACATTAGTTTGTATAGTATTAGCTTGTACTGTTTAGCTTGTATTATTATATATAGTATTTGGTAACAAAACTGTAATAACATATAATATTTTATATTGTGTTTGGTGTATTAATTTTTAAAAAAATTATTTTTAAAAATATATAAAATTAAATTATTTTTAATGTTATTAATTTAGATTAAAAAAAATTGATTACAAAATACAATTTTTTCATACATACATCAATTTTAATTTTTAAAGTGTACAAATTTCTAAAAATATAAATACATATTAGTAGATAAATTAACAATCATTAGATGAAAATGGCAGCGGCGATGGTGGTGACACTGGCTGTAGCGATTATGATGGGTGGTAGTGGTGATAATGGCAATGGTGGGGGTGGCAGCAGCGGTAATGATGGCGGTGGTGGCAGTGGCATTGGCAATGGTGGTGGTTGCGATTATGGTGGGTTAGTGGTGGTGGCAATAGTGGCAGTGATTATGGTGGTGATATGATGGTAGGGGCAGTGCTGGTAGCTGTAGCGATGACAGTGATAACAATGGTAGTAGTGGCGGTAGGGGAGATGGTGATGGTGGTGGTGGTAGTAGCGATAATGGTAGAGGCAATGACGATTGGTTAGTATGTAGTATTAATACAATATTTACCTTATTATACAAATCTAAAGGTTTGCAGTGTATTATTTTATACTATGTATGTAAGATAATAAGACTTATGGAGTATTATATTATCTCGGCATTAGTTTTTCAGAAAATTTTCCAAACATTGTACTTGTATTAGCTTGTACTATATTATACTATACCATGTGCAATACAAAAAATCAAACCAAACATTACCTAAAGGTTTTCAAGTTAAATGGTAACTAAGAGTTTTCTTTCCTTCGTAAATGGTAGTTTCTCTCTCTTCTACAAATACTCTCCAAGTATTAGAAAAATAGCTAAAAGTGGATGAACATTAGCAAGTGGAAGCTTGTGAAGGGTATAGAAAGACATTTGATGGTAGGATTACCATTTAGACATCTATATATGTACAGAGTAGATTTCGATCCAACATCGCATAAAGCTCAACACTAGTAGCAATTAGAGGGGAAAAGTGGTAGCTTCTACTCAATTTGACCAAAGATCGTGACTTGTTGATTTTTGAGATTCCAAAGCGTGACTTTTATAAGGGAAGCTTGAATTTTTTTATTTCAATTTGGTTTCGAGAAATTGAAGCTCCTAGTGCTATATTGAAGGCAAAGAGAATAAAAGGTTGTGGATTGGGACATATGAGAATAAATGTTGTGTATTGCTTCAAGTGTGATTTTATAGTCTATAGCGTACGTTTATTTATAGAACAAGCAATTAAGATGTAATGTAGAAAACTTTTAAAGATTCAGGGACCTAAAAAAGAGTTCTTTCATATTTTTTTGACTCTTATTTTAATAAAATTGATAGCATATGGAGTAACACACAAACAACATTTACATATTACTAAGTTAACACTAACAATATAAACCTAGCAAAGCTAATATTGAAATATTCATTAAGATGTCAATTTTGTAACTACATGTGTAAGGTTTCACCATTATTTTTAAGTCATCAGATAAGAAATATAATAATTTCTCAATCACACCAAGTTGTCACTTTCTGGAAAAAAAAAATTATCCCATTAAATTATCACTTTAGGTAGTGTTTGTTAACCTTGGAAAAGTTGGGATGGAAAGAAAATAGAATTATTCCAATCTTTTCGACCTTTTCCAAACGTTTGTTAAAAAATGGATCCCACAAAAAAATTAACTATTTATATCTTGAAAAATTAAGATATGTATATCTTGACAAAGGGTCAAGATATGTATTCCTGTACTTTGTCAAATAAGAAATAACTAAAAATTTGAAAAAATATATTTTTAATTCATTCCAAAAAATTTAAGAAACAATTAAAAAAAATTCGGAATGCTTTTCAATTTTATCTTGACTATTTCATATCTTGGTCCGGAAAGCATTCCAGCTTTATCTTAAAACTTTTTATCTGGATCGATTTAACAAACGCTACCTTAGTAAATTCAAGACAACATATAACACATCATTTCTAATTTTATCCTTATATAATGTCAATAAAACATTTAATACCTTAATTAATATTTCTTTTTTTTTGCATACTTTGCTATAATAACCTAAATTAAGAGGGGTATTTTAGTCTATTCAATATAATTTTACATAAAAATTAGCAAGACTATTGATTACCTTAATATTGGGGGTTAATTATGTCCATGATCATTGAATTTTGGAGCTTATAAACAAATGGTCACAATAAAATAATTTGTAATAAATAAATTATTAAAATTATATTTTATTTCAATTAAGGTAAAAATGAAATGAAAATAAATTTTATATATTACTGAAGTGACAGTTAATCACACCACGTTTGATTGCCACATTATTTTGGAATCAATCAACTTTATAAGTTGAATGACCAGATGGAAAAAGTGTTATGTCCTCATGTAAATATGAAAGATGACATGTACAGAAGTCAAAAACATCCAAGTAACTAATCATGATCTATTTGTAAAGTTGATTAGTTTTAAAATGACATGACAATCATATATGTCGTACTTAACTGTCACTTCGATAACATAAAAAATTAATTTCTTGTTCATTTTTACTTTGATTGAAATAAATAAAATTTTAATTCTTTTTATATTACAAATAATTTTATTATAATCATTTGGTTATAACTCCAAAATTAAATGACCATAGATGTAATTGATCATAATATTGGTGATTTATGTAACAAGTGACAATTTAATGGGATGGATGGAATAGTAAATTTTATAGCTTTATATCACATCAAATACTTGGTGGCAAAGATTAATGCCACTTTTACTCCCAAAACTTAGTGGAAGTTAACATGGACCTCCATAATTTCTTTTTCTTTTGTTTTTTATAATCAGAATTACTTTTAATTTTTTATTGGTTTTTTCCTTTAAGAAATTATAATAGTTAGTTTCCACCCTTAAAAATACCAAAATGATCAATTTTTGCAGTTAAAATTATTAAATTGGTTATTTTTTATTTTTTTAGGATTGCAATCCCAATAAGCTAATGGATAGACTACGTCAAGTGAAAAAGTGACAAATCAATATTTTTATATATCAAATAATAGACATATAACAAATATTAAAATTTTTATTATTTTTTATTCTAATCTACGTAACCATTGATTTGCACTTTTTTATTAGATACTGTTAATTTTGTTAGCTGATTGAAATTTTTGTCACAAAAAAATTTCATATTTTTATATGCAAAAATTGACCAAAATTATATTAAGGATATTTTATGACTATATTGTAGTTAATGTCAATGTAACACTACTATTTATCATGGAATATGATTGTATAAGGGTCTGAATCTTACTGAACTGAACCAAAATATCAAAAATAATATTCGAAACCGAATTGTGTCGTTTATTTTATTTAAAATGGATCTAGATATTTTATTAATAATCATACTGAAAATCATATTAATTATATCAAATTGTTTTGGAATCAAATTGGATTGAAAGAACCAATTATTATTAATTATTATACATAATTTCATATAAATATTATTTATAATTTATAATTTATATTTATCATATAAATTTAACCTTATAACTATTTGTATTTTAATGCTTGAAATTAAAATAATAATTATTTTATAAATTAAACTGAATAATTTATTATTAATAAAATCAAATTATTATTATTATAATAATTGTTAAATCTTATAAATTATTTAATAGATAGATAACTAAGCATTTATTATCATGATTAATGGTTAAATAAAATTGTATATTTAGCTATATACAAAAAAAAAACATTGTTATAGTAAATCCATTAATCATCTGACTACACAATTTTTCATCTAATTATTTATTGTCAAAATTAGTTCATTTATGCTGTTTTTTTTTTCTTTAGATGCATCAATTGAAAAATTTTAAAGATTTGAATTATGAAATTATTATATTTGCATAAATTTTTAAATTATCTATTCAATGTTTCAATTTTTTTTCTAGTCTAGTTATCTATTTTTTACTACAATAAATGTTACTTATAGCTACAATTTCATAGTTGCATAAGTTAAATTATAGCTAAATCACTATAATAGCTCCGAAAATTATCTTTTATAGGTAAATAAATTTTGGTTAAATTATTAAGTTACAAAATATTTCATATAAGGACTACTTTAGATCCTCATGTTACCTGTCATCTTATATATTATTTTACCCATGATCAAACCGATGGTGTAATTGTCGTTTTAGTTCATGTTGTTTATACATATACATACTTTAATATAAAGTGAACTATATAAACAATGATCTTGGATACATTACATAACTCTTACACTATTCCTTATATTATGCTTTCCTTAGCATAATATAAAGACTATAAGGACAAAAGTAAAATATAACTCCATACTTTGACTGCTCCTATTTCTCGTGCTGGCCTGGCGACAACAGATCTTGTCTCTCCAAATTAGATCCTACTTCTTGTACCTACACGGATAAACACCCGTACTAAGCTTAAAGCTTAGTGCGAAATATAAATCATGAAGGTGGCCCCTTACAGAAGTCATCGATAACTTACACACACATGCAATCAGGCATATAACAACCAAATATCCACTACAACTTATATGGACTTAACATTGTAAAATATTATGCAACGTATTCTATCATACTTAGTTATTACACCTCATAAAAATCTTTAATCAATTTGTTCTATCACATGCCTATCTCGTTCGTTACTTATTCAAGTACTTATTTATTATATAAGGTCCTATAAGTTACCCTATGACATTCATTACTAATGTGTTTATATACTTTAGTTCTTGTTCCCTTTGAAGTATTCATGTAACCTTAAAAGCATAGCATATACATTTATCAAATTCATAGGGTTCACATTTATTATTCTGAGTTAGCTTTAATGACATATGTGATTTCTATTTGTGTACATATATATAAGCTAAATTTGCAATTGAATCTTAATAATAGTTCTTAAATGATTAACTTAATTAGTTAGTTTTTCAAGCATCAATTAAACTAATATGATTCCATAACTCAGGAATATTCATTTTACTTGGCTATTGCTATCTTGTATATATTATAAACATTTATTGATAGTCTTAGTTTGTTTATCATTATTAAGTAAATCTTGTATTCCATTTTTACCTTTTAGCTTATTAATACATTAGTATAGTAGTCTATATCGAATTCTTAGATTAACTCTCTTTCTCTCTCTGTCTCTGTCTCTGTCTCTATCTCTATCTCTGTCTCTGTCTCTGTCTCTATCTCTCTCTCTCTCTCTCTCTCTTTCTCTCTCTCTCTCTCTCTCTCTCTCTCTCTATATATATATATATATATATATATATATATATATATATATATATATATATATATATATATATATATATATATATATATATAATAAGCTCCTTTTTTAAAAAAGGTCCATCCTTACCATGATTGTTTAAATCTTATATTAAACTTGATTCGTAAATCAATTATTCCATATTGGATAAGTAACATGTCACTTTAAAAATATATGAATTCATAACATAACCACTGATAAACCATTAAGAAATCGTACGTTTTCATATATATAATTAATAGCTTTAGGTAAAGAAAGCATTGGATAGTTTCAACACCAAACACACGTTCATATAATATCATATTGTCATTTTGTTATTTATATCATTTTACTTATATCTTGTATTAGGCCTGCACCTTTCCTGAGGGTATGGATATGGGCGATACTATAGTATCCGAAGGTATAAAAGGATACCCGAAGGTATCAACTATAGACCTAAATAGGCCAGCTATACTATAGACCGATCAATCGAACCTAAATGAGGTTGGTAAGTGATCTAAATGGGGTCAAATCATAGGGATCCAAATGAAATCGAACTGTACTATAGAACCAAACGGGTCAATCATGTAGCAGCTATAATATGCCCATATAGGCATGCTATCTATCCATGACCTAGACAGAGATGTAGACAACTATAATTCTTTACTTTTCTCTATCATGCCTTGTTTATCTGTAACTCATATGTATAAACATAACTAGGAATAAAGAATCATATGCATATTCATTCATATGTTATCATTCAATTCTTGTATTTTGGTACATTAACATATATATTCTTATTTGTGAAATAATTATAATAATATAACATACTTATCTTCATACTACTTCAATAGTATAAACACACACACACACGCATATATATATATATATATATATATACACATGTGCATTATCTCATTGAAATACCATAATTTTTACGTATTCATTGGTGTCTTTATGTATGTTCATATACAACTTAAAGGCTTTATACCTCATAGTATTAGTGTTCATTCCATAACTTTATTCATATATTTAAATATTCTTTTTACATGTTTAGTGTCACAAGTCATCTTTAGTTTTATACATATAAAGCTTTAACAATATTTAGAATTTATCAATACACGTTCAATGCTCCTATGTTATCATTCATAATTTACATATACAATATAGTTTACTTTTTCATATATCACTATATTATTCACATATTTAAGGTCCTAAATTACCTTTATTTTTATGGTTAGAATGCTCTAAATAAGTTTAGTAGGGCTTAGACTAACTTTGATAACAATTTAGGACCTAAAATTAACTTTAGGAATGAACAGGGGAGGGTCACAATCAATAGCTTTATACTTGCTGATTGTGATATAGGTGACATGCCGGTTTTGTACTGATTCTAGACTACCTCACGGTCAATATCAAAAAGATACTGATCGTGACCTAGGTTTATGAGGAGGGATCACAATCAGTAGCTCATACCTGCTAACCATGACATAGGTTTCATTTTAGTTTTGGACTGAATTTAGACTATGTCACGGTCATTAGGTCATACCTGCTGACTGTGAGGTCCATTCTGCCCAAAGGCAGATTTCTAGTCTCGATTTGTATGCCCTTTTAGACCTCTGAAAAGTCATTTTTAGCAAAAGTGGCCTTCTACAAAGTTGTTTTCCTATGTCTCTAATTTCTAAAAAATCAAAAATCACCCCAATAAGAATTGTAAATCTCCAGATAATCAAATAAAATTATAGACTACTCCCAATGATAAGGCAGCAGCCATAGCCAGAATTCAAGCTAAATTTCCACCATCATAAAAAAGGATTCAATTATAAACTTCTTCATATGAAATCAAGGTCTATAAGTTTAGTTTTTTTAGCAACTATAATTACTAAATTTGAATAACTCTAGCTTAAGTTATAGCCAAAAAAGTCCAAAAGGGTCACTTGATTCTTAGGGCAGATTTTGGATTTCCAAGAATTACCTTACTATTTCGATTCTCATGCAAATTTAAACTTAATTTCCATATAAACACTTCATTATAACCTCAATTATAACATACTACATGCCTTGTACACAACCAAACACATATACAAGTAATTAAAGTTCTCATACCTCAAAATACTTCTTTAACTCCTCTCTACCATCTTTTTCTCCTTCTTGCTATTTTCTCCTTCATCATACAACAAATCAAACATAGAAATATTTATATAACTTATCAATTTCAATTCCTAACATATTAAGTAAAAGAGAGAGAAATGATTATTACCTTAGAATAGCTAAACCCTAAATTCTCTCTCTTCACAAACTGTATAGGTGAAATTAAAGTTTTATTTTGTGGTGGAAGGTGGTGAGATTGTGAGCAAATTTTTGCATTTTTGGACTTATGGTGGTCGGCCTCATCTTTCCTCTTTTATACCTTGATTTTTTCTTCTTTTCTCTTGACAATTATAGAGAAACCTAGGTGATTTCATTCTATTGGTCCAATTGTGAGGTTCTAAGTAAATTACATCTTACTCCCTCATTCCTTTTTAATTTCTCATATACTCCCCAAAACTTTCTCTTTTCTTTTTCAATTGAGTCCCTTAATGCCATATTTTTGTATGCACATGTTCAACTTATTTTAATTTAATTCCCTTTAGATCATTTACTACTCTATAAGCACTTACTTCTTGTATCACCTTCCCAACGTATCCTAGACATACTTGACTATAACTAATGTATAAATTGGGGTCTCACATTTCATTTGTAGCAATTATATAGATTTTGCTTTTATTTCTTAATATGATGGTTGTAAATCATGTTTAAGTTACGAACTTTTAGCCATGGTAGAATATTATAGCAAAATGAATGGTTTAGCTAGTTGTAGCAATTTTACTTCTTTATTTGTGTTTTAGCTACAATACTAAAATAGTAGCTAATATTAATATGTAGCTACAATAATAATATAATGTAGCAAATAAAAATTTTAAAACTCTACAAATTTGACATTGAAAAAATTTGATAAGATGTAAAGATAATGCAATGTAAATGTAAGCGAGCTTTCATGTAAGTCGATGAATAAAGTATATAAATGAATATAGATGACAAATGGGTCGGATTGGGCATGTTTGGTTGTATTATAAAGGATGAATTATAAATGAGCTATTATTTATGGATTATAAATGAGTTAATACCCAAACATGTTGGACGAGTTTGGGTTAACTCATGGATTTGTTACATTTTGATCTAGATGGATTGGTAGTCCAAATGGATGCCTAATGATTCAAATGGGTCACATGATAATTTTAATGGGTGAAATTATAGGTTAACTAATTTAATTCATTTTTTAATGAAAATTTACTTTTGATATAATTATGATATACTTAATCGGATAGGTCGGGTTTGGGCTGTACCGAGATGAATCGGTTTGGGCCTGAGCCTAACCAAAATTTGATTTTTTTTTGTACAAGCTTATATAAATAAAATATAAGCCTACTTTGAGTTAGGATGGGTTAGGTTTGATATGGGTTGGGCAGGATGGATCAACTTTAACTGAAATTTAAAGATTCTTTTTCTACACAAACATGTATAAATAACATTATGCCTAATTTAGGATGGGCTAGGCCAAGCCTAATATGAATTTAAAGATTTTTTTTTGTATAAGTCTGCATAAATAAAATCTAAGCCTCCTTTAGGCTAGGATGGATTGGGCTCCATTTGGGCTAGGTGGAGATCGATCGAGTTTAGGCTTGGGCTAATTGAAATTTGAAATTTTTTTTGTACAAATCTGCATAAATAAAATACAGAACTATTTAGGCTAGGCTGAGTTGGATTTGATATGGTCTGGTTCATGGTCGGTTGTGATGGGTCAAATTCGAACCGGGCCAGAATGGATCAAATTTGAACAGAGCCTAATAAAAATTTAAAGATTTATTCTACATAATCTTGTATAAAATAAAATTCAGGCCTATTTTGGGTCTGATCAAGCTAGGTTTAGTCGGGTTCAAGCCAGGCCTAACTCAAACTTAAAGATTTTTTATCTGCACAAAACTGCATAAATAAAATACAAGCCTATTTTAGGTGGATTGGATTAGATTTGGTACGAGTTAAGTTTAAGTTTGGATGGGTTAGATTCAAACTAGGTCTAAATGAAATTTAAATATTTTTCCTGCACAATTTTGTATAAATTAAATCTAGATCAACTTTGGGTTAGCCCAAATTTAGGTCAAGATGGCTGAGTGCAAGCTTGATAAAGATGGGTCAGATTCGGCCTATGTAATGGCTTGAACGTCGGATCAATCGTGAATAGTATTTTCTGATAATGAACGGTATATCCAGACTGAAAAGTACACCCAACTGTGAAAAATATTGTATTTGACCATCGAAAAATATTGATCACTGTTAGTTCGAAGTTGAAATTTGGAGTAAAATTGAGATCAAATAGGTTTCAAAAAGTCAAAAATATGAAAAATGAAGCGGTTTTGTTTAAATGGTAACTACGTTGACCTAGATTTGATCGAACCTTTAAAAATAGTAAATGAGCTCTAAAAATTACTAAAAATTTGCATATATGCCTAAAATAATGTGTAGAATATTTTGGCTGTAAAAAGTTAATTTTTTGGTGACACCGGTAATTGTTGAATCAGATCGATTTGATTGAATTGAATCAGTAACGGACTCCATTTGGGCTGAAATTTTGCATACGGCCTATTTTAAATATGATAAGAATAATGGAATCAATTTTAGATTGAATTGGATTTGAAAAATGTGAGAATCATAGAAAAATTGCATAATGGGCTTTTGGACATAAATTAGTGGACTTTAGTTGGACTAAAGCCTAACCCATTTAGCTACTGTAAAAGCCTTTTGGGAGATGATATTTTGAGCTGCCAACCTTATCTCTTCAGCCTTCATCTCCTTCTTGCTTTGGCCGAACCACCATTATTTTTTCTCTCCATTTTCTTTAAGTTTTATTTCTCTTTCTCTCTTAATCCAAACATATTAAGTAAAGTTATACATCTCTAGATGATTTATTGAGCCTCTATTCTTTGATTAGAGGAAGATTAGTGGAAGAAATCAAGTGGACACTATAAAAAAATGCCAATTAGAAACAAAAATGTCCGTCGCTAAAATAAATTAGTGACGACATTAGAAGTCACAAATATATTAGCGACGGAATCCAAAATAGTCGCTAATTTATGTGCATATTTAGTCACCGATATTATAATAATAATTTTTATTGACTATATTTTCCGCCGCTAATTTCATTGCTAATTATAAATTTACTTCAAAAGTTAACAACAAAATATTAGTCGGTAATTATTTCTTTAATTCTATCTTTTACATACACATTAGCAACGAATTTGCGACACATAATTGAATTTTTTATTTTGCTATTTTAAAATTTTAATCCTGTATACAATGATCGCTATTTATTTATTTTCATCCTGTATATAACAATGATCTCACACATACATAAATATTTATTTCAAATCAGAATATGTTCCAAAATATACATATAGAGAGAAAAGTAATTGAAAATATACATAATATTATCTTCAAACAATCTCTCTTAAAATAACAAAATAATAATAATATCGTACTAACGTATATAATATTATCCTCATTTGCCCTATAATCATGTACAACCCAAATTTCATCTCATTAAATCCTTCAATGTGAAGTATAAAGCAAAAAGGCAAGCACTACATTTTCATGGCCAATTAGAATGGCTTAAGAAAAGGAAAGCAGGGTAGGGGAGAACCTCAACCATACACATAAGTAAAGAATCTATTGTATTTTCAATCTCGTAACCATTATGCTCTCTCTTGATTTTGTTGCATATGATCTAATGGAACTGATAACACATGCTACTCCCTGTGAAAAGAAGATAACAATAAAATTTCAGATACAAATTCAAAAGTAAGCTTTGCTATGATAAAAAAAAGCAAGATGTTATAGCAGCAGATAGGAGTGGACAGCCTCCAATTCATTAGGCAGTCAATGCAAAAGTCAAAGAGCAGACAGCCAAACCACAGTTGTTATGATAACAAAGCACCAGAGTCAAAAGTCTACTGCATTTGTTTAAGAGTTTGGAATCGGACACAAGGAAGCATAAAATTACTCTACCTATTGATCTTAACATATGTCCCTGCCTTATAAAGTTAATTCACCGCATGAGTCCCACTTTACATTCTCTCCATGACTATTACTTCACAAAAAGCAGAAAATTGCAATATTCCAATTCAATCAAATATATACCATTAATTTGGAAGAAATGAGTTAGCAAACTATAGGTTATAAAAAAGAATGCTGTGTACTTTGATTGGAGTGTTGATTTGGCAAATAGGACCCACGTGTTGTACTACTACTAAAACACAATTCTTAACAAAAAGCATGCTGGGTACTACTACTAAAACACAATTGATTAACAAAATAATGTAAAGTTTTGAAAGTCTCCATGTCCACTGATTATTAAATGACACTACACACAGAGCATCCATCCTTTCTTATAAAATGCTGGGTATAAAATGCAGTATGCATGACTAGGGGCCTTACCACCAATACATAACTTTTGCCAGATAATAACTTACCGGCCATCTTTCTTTAATTTATAATCAAGATACTTCTTCATGATCATATTTACATTTGGGGAACGAGGAAGTTTAACAAGCTGACAGAGAAAGAAAAGTTCAAAACCATGGAATCAGTTATAGATATCACAATTACAACATAACTGGTTCAGCCTATACTTTTAGAATGTGAAAGTTAGACTGGCCTTATACATTGAACATGAAAAACTGAGTGCACGTAAATGACGTCCCTGCCATTTGACTAAAATGTTATTTTTGTTAAGAATTATCATCTATTTGGTCTCAAAAAAGCAAATTGATTAAAAAGTAATGCCGCAATATCACGCAGTTATATATATATATTGCTAATAGTATGTGATCATTAATTTTAGTTATAGATACAAATGATATGATTATAAAGCACGATTTCAAACGATATTTTAATCAAACAGTAAGTATAAGTTCACTTATACTGTACTTTAACTTTTAAGTTCTACCAAATGTTAAACTCTCCTATCCTAGGATTTAAAAACAAATGCCATAAAAACTTCAATTTTCTAACAAATTAAAATAATCTTTTATTTATATAAATTATGCAATTTGAATTATACAATTTCAAATAGTTCAAATTCTAATTCAATATTAGCTTCAAATTGTTAAGATGTAGATGAATATTGAATAAAAGTAAATGCAAGCATACTATAATTAAGTATCAATTTGGAATAAGTGTTATCTATTTATTCAAAATATAATAATAATAATTATAATAATAATGATGATGATGATGATGATGATGATGATAAAGAATGTGTCCAAGGAATTAACACCTTTCTACAGCGAAAGCAAACATAAAGAATGTGTCCAAGATCAAAACAAACCAGAATTGCTTGCTGCATTATTTGTTGCTTCTTCTTGTTCATCTTGGAGATTCTACACAAAGAGAATCAAGGTAAGAAGAGTTGTTACCTGGTACTCCAATCTCAAACCTACAAAATTATGCTTAGGAGAACAAGATTTCTGGTACTGCTTCACCAACTAATAATAACATAGCAACAAACATCATTGAAAATAAAATGATGAATATACCTCTAAATCTTCCAAGACCTTGCAGTGATTTTGTTTTGAGAAAAATAGCTTCAAGGAGCAAGCTAATAGCATGCATAGACATGGGTGGGGCAGAATCACTTTGAGAATGACGCCAGTTTCTTTCACATCTTCTAGAAAGGGAGACTCTCATCTTGGGAGTCACAGTAGCAATGTCAATTCCTTCAAAAACATGAAGTGCTGCTTCTATATTTCCTTTTTGATACTCGAGCCTTCCCAATAACGCTCTTGCTTCCTATAAATAGGATACTTCTTTAGCACTGTGAAGGTATGCATTAAAATATTGGCAATCAAATTAACAAACCCCGGCCAATTATTCCACCTAATAGATACTTCCAGATACCCAATTCAAATAGTCCAGATTCCCAATTCAAATAGGTGCTTAGTTACTTATTTTCAAAATGTAAAAAGATGTTTTTTCCACTGTTCCCTGAATCCCCCATGGGGTTAGAAGGCATGCATAATCCATACGTTTAAAGATCCAAGTTCAGGTTAATTATTTGTGGCTTTTCTTGTATGATATAACAAGGAACATAATAGAAAAATAGCACAAGTCTGACAAGCCTTATTATAATCCTCCATGTAATGAATGCTTTGAAATCGCAACACATGGATGGGGAAAAAGAGGGAGGACAAAAAAGAATGAAAAGAATGCAAGCTAAGGTCAATATAACATAAATGCGACACCTGCCGATTAAGCCCATCCCAGTAAAAAAGGAGTGCTGCACGAGGATTTTCAGATAACTCATGTGCCTTCCGACTTTCATAATTGGTGTACCTGAAAAGTATGGAAGTTGCAGCAAGAATGAAAAACAGAAGCAGTTCAAACATTCTCATGCTACATGGAGATAGCATAATAATAACTCTAACCAGACAAATCCATCTTGATCAACTCCTTTCAACAGCACCATCCTCGATGAGCTGGTGTAAAAAGTAACATGACATAAAATGAGGCATTACGTCCATCAGTTCAGATCCACATATACACTTAAAAATTGAACAGCAATCAAGGGGATAAAAGGGGAACTCCAAGTGCAGCATTTTTACTAAGTAATCAATATAGCGAGTGGGCATGCAAATGCCATAACTTATTGATTTTTATGATCACAGAACAGGGGAAAGTAATAGCAGGACTGAATGTCAAGTCATATCATTTCAATAGTAAAAGCCTGTATCGAATCCTAGATGATTTTAACAAGAAAAAAATTAATATGGATGTTTCAATATGCAAACTGTAATTAAACAAGAGATGGAAGAATTGTATTCTCTATTATTGTATTCAAAGGTACATCAATTTATACAATGAATTGCTTAAAATGCTTGTAAGTAAATAAGCTTTCCACAGTAAAAACTAAAGGATCCTTATTGAAAGATAGTGAAATGATAAATTACAATGAATAACTAGTAATTGAAAATGTATATCCTCAAAAACCTCCTATCTTCTTTTCATTCTACAAGTACTTGACTTCTTACAAATTTAAAGATTAATGCACAATATGCTAAGAACCATTTTCTTGTCTGTATCGCGTCTGCATTGGACAACAAGTGTCAGCTCCCTGGAAACTTAAATCGTTTATGAACAACAGGTGTCAGCTCCCTGATCCTTCTACCCTTCTCACCTGAGCAAAAAAATAAAAAGCTGTCCAAGTGCAATTCTAAAATGAGAAAACAAATATATCACTTCAAAGAGGGCCTACAGTAAATTGACAGCAATTGATCCACAATTTCAAATATTTATCAGGAAATACATGCTGATCAGAGTTCAAATTTTACATTATGAAAGAAAATTTCTTGTCTTTCCCTGTGATTTCTAAAAAACTCAATAAAACTAAGAAGGAAAATTAAAGAGAAATAGAGTTACCTTGCGCTTCTTACTGACTTGGGCAGCCATGTTTTAGAGAACTTGAGCACTGAGTTTTGTTCGGCGCCAAGAGTTTTTCAGCAGAGGAAACCCTAATGCTTGTGAAGTAGTAATATATGTGTGCTTGTTTATAATCGGGTTGGATTAGGGGATCTGAATCTGACGGTGGATAATATAGTGTTTATTTCGGACGGTCCTGATAATTCGTGCTTATAAAATAAATATTCAAAACGGTTCTTGTAGTATTTATTTATTTATTTTTTACAGTGAATCCAAATAATATTAATTTGTTATCATGTTTTCTCTTTTTTAATAAATATCATATTTTCTCTTTTAACATTACAAAATGTAGATTAGAAACGGTTTAATTCTAATGGAACTAAATTAAAACATGTAAAATGATTGGTTCGTTTCTATTAATCAGGGAAATTTTTAATATTGCATTTTTTATCCAATAAAATTTTCAAAATTATTAATTGAGTGGTGATATAAAAAAAAAACTTAATTATCAATTTGGTTCGATTACTATCAAATTTTAGTTTTCAATTATTTTAATTCCATTTAGTAGTGGAAAATTCTTGAAGTGTGATAATGTGTTCATGCACATTAACAATCTTATGGTTCAGTTAAATCTTATGGTCCAATTAAGTGATGCATAGTGCACCAATTTAATAGTATATTAACACTTAAAAAATTATAAAAATAATTTTTTTAAGCACCATTGGCTTGATAAATTGAACCCGAAATTAAAAAAAAAAAACAATTAAGTGATGCATGTTGCACCAATTTAATAGTATATTAACATTTAAAAAATTCCAAAAATAATTTTTTTAAGCACCATTGGCTTGATAAATTGAACCCGAAATTTAAAAAAAAAAATCCAATGTGCTCGCCTCTAACTCTAAAATCATATTATCACTGTGAGTTTTGTTTTGTTTTTTTTGGGCTAAATTCTTTAAACTATTTTGAATTTGATTAATCGTTTATTTGCTAAGCAAAATTTGATACCTAAAAGTCCCAGGAATTATACTTCTGATTATTTTATCAATTCCTTAAAAATTATCATTTAGATAGATAAGAATTTAGATAAATAAGAATTTTTAGGAATATTTCCTCTAAAATTGCAATATATGAAATTGATTTTAAAATGATCGTGTCTTATATTGCTTTAGTTCAGTCTGATTGTAAATGTATTTTGGGGATCAAATAACACTTAAACAATACGTAATTTAAGGACACTGACATTGTCAACTTGATTGCATCTGAACCCTAAACCCTTAGGGTATGTTTGGTAAGCTACACTGTAATGTAATGTAATGAACTCTGTAATTAATCCCTTGTTTGTTAATGTACATTTTTTATAGAGTAATGTAATGGTAAATACAAGGGCATTTTTGAATACATCTATAGATGTATTATCTAATCCGTAAAATTTTCTGGTATTTTTTATTACATTACTTGATCGTCTCTCCTTATTTCTCTCAAGCTGTGCGTGCGTCTCTCACCAATCTTCCCCTTCGCCTCCACAGCCGCCACCGCCACCCCTGCTGATACCGTCCTCCGCTTGTCGACGCCGTCCTTCGCTGGTCGCGACCGCCTCTTCTTACTTCAGATCCCATTTATCTGGTCGGATTTTCTCTCTGTTCTGAATTAAATTCGGTCAGTTTCTCCTCCTTTCCCGATCTATTCATTCTTCAACTACATTTATTTATTTTTTCAATTGTTTTCTATTACGGCGGTTGTTGTTGTTTGCCGACTTGAATTATCAGAGCACGGTGGTAACTGAAAAAATTGGTTTATCTTCAAGTAATCATTAGCCGCAGAGTGAGCTCTATGGAAGTTAAAAGTGCAAAATCTAATTTGATGGATAATTTACTGAGCAAATTGATTTGGGAAATTTAGCAGAGTCAATAAAATTGTTGACAGTGATTAATTATGAGGAGTTTTTGAATATTCTTTGATATATACAGAGGCGACATGCAGTTTTGGGATTATTTATTCTCTGATACATACTGAGGCGACATGTTGTCTTTGATGATAATATAAGCTCTTCCCATTTTGATGATCTAACCCATGTTAAGAAAATATATAGTACTCGGATATTAATGTTCGGACTGGGTATTGTTCATTCTTTTTCTATGACCCTTGCTGTAGCCGTGTTATAGCACTGGGTATCTAATTATAAATACATGAAAATGAAGGGTAGTTAGGTGAGTTTCTACTTGTTGAAAGCTAATCAAGTTAACCATCATAATGCTCATGTCCTACAATATACTTATTTACTTTCAAATAGACGAGTCATTGGTAGAATGGAAATAACAGCATTATCATGAACAAAAAAGCGATTATACAAATAGGAGTATGAAATTTGTGTTTTCTTGGAGTTGGATTTGAAGTGTCCCTGTTAAAAAGATTGTTTGTTGTATGATCTCTGTCATAACATATATATAAGTTATAACATGATTGATTGCTGTAAATTTGGGAATTTCTTCACTGTCCTGATGTAATGTTTGAGATATTAGTAGAAGTCATAAGCATGATAAGCTGATTGATGGATTGATAATATAGACTATTCTGATTCTACTAACTTTCTGCTTTGTGCCTATCCTGAAAAGGGACCTGAAATGGCGAATTCACTTCAAACCTGGTCTTTTTCCTTAATCACAATAATAGTAATATCAAGCCTATAATGTTGAAAACTTAAAAATCCAACAAATCTTGACATCTTACATATGCAAATGCAACACTTGCTCTGTTTTTCTTGCTGATTGTGCGGCTCCTTTAAGTTTTATATATGCACATACCCTTTGGTTGTGCTTTTTGATTGGTAGTTAATATCAGCATTTTGTATTGTGTTCCTTTTTCCCATTTGGTAGTTAATATAATTTTTTTTAATATTATGTTTTATTAAATTTGGATTTTTATATTTGGAAATATGAACTAACAAGTGTTAATAAATAGAAGATTCCAAACCCAACATTCGCCCTTCGATTTTCAGGATTGCTGTGATTAAGAAACCAGCAGCAACTTCTGAGACCAAAGAGCCGATTGTAGCTGAAGGGAATAAACAAAAAGTAATGGCACAAGCAGTGGACTTCTGTCATTATGTCAAAACTATGATGATTAATTAATTAGATTATGGTTGTTGTACTCATTTCCTCTATAATGATATGGTTCTCAAAAATCTTCCCATTGTATTTGTTTCACATCCTTTATTCCTACTCGATTGAAATTTCTCAAGATTTTAACTTGGGAAAAAATGATGAATTTGGGGAAATGAGGTGTGAGAACTTCCGAATCAAGTTGTATATTTGAAAATTGCAGATTTTCTTGTTAGGATGCTGCTTATTAATATGTAAACTTTACTTTGAATATTATAGTTAAAAATTATATTTTTATGAATTTGCATTTTTAATATAATTTTTTTAACAATATGTTTTATTAAGTTTAGATTTTTATATATTTATAATATAATAAATATATAAGTATATAAAATAATTAAAAAATAAGATAATTATATAAAAATTAATTACTAATTATAAATACAATTACAATTCAAAGCATGTATGTAATGCAACCAAACATAGGAATGTATTTGTTATTACATTACATTACTAATGTTACCAAACATAATAATGTAATCAAAATTACATTACATTACATTACATCCTTTAATCAATTACGTTAGTCATTACATTACATTCCTTTACGTCATACCAAACGTAGCCTTAGGCTATGTTTGACATGACGTAATGTAATGTAATGTATTGAATAATGTAATATAATGTAATTATGATTACATTACGATGTTTGGTTATGTTAGTAATGTAATGTAATTGTGAATACATTCCTATGTTTGGTTGGATTATATATATGTATTGAAATGTAATTATATTTATCATTATTAAATTATTTTTATATTATTATTTTATATATTTATATATTTATTATATTATAAAAATATAATAAATTCCAACTTAATAAAGCATAATTTTTTAAAAAAAAAATATTTACGACTATGTAAAACAAACAAAAATATCATCAAAATATTAAATAAAAACATAATTTTCTATCTATTTCTTCTCCACTCATTGAACATATTATTTTCCAAATCATCTCTCCAAATACTCCATTCATTTGACGTTTCAATCTTAAAAATAACATTTAGAAAGTCTAACCACTGTGACAATACTATTAATTTCTTTTCGCTCTTTATCAACTTCCTTTTGGTCAAACTTAGGCGAGCCATTTTTCTTTAATCTATACATAAAAATGGGAATTTGATTTCAGCTAAATTCAAAAATCGGGTATGTAAATAAACAAAAAGTGAACCCCAAAAGAGTGTTCATGAAGAGTACAAATACTAATCCATCCAACCAACCAAATTCAGACATACTAAAAATTTATTCTTGCATTTTTTCTCGAGTAAGATTACAGGAGCAAGAAGTGACCTCATGTTTTCTAGAAGGAATCAAACCAAATAAAGCAGATGACCAATCCAACCAAATAACTAAACTAAACAAACTCAAAATAAATAACTAATGGAACAGAAGGAATCAAAACTAAAATTTTCAGCCTAAACTTCACATAGGAGTATTATGCACATAAATGCCATAAGAATTCACTAACCCATAAATCAATGAAAAGGCAACTAAAATTAAAAAGCTTTAAGTTATATGTTATGCACAATATGTTGTAGCACCCACCCTTTGATTTGGACCAAAAAGAACCTTAGCATTTGATTATAAAGCATAGAAATAGAAGAGGAAGAGCTCTGTACAAAGTTGACTTTATTATATATGATGAAATTTACAACAGTACATTAGATTATGCTGATTTTTGCATAACAATTCTTTGACCACAAATAATAAGCTTTCACAAGATGAACAAATGATGAATAGTACTCTGCTTCTATTAATGGTGAATCCGTTTCTGCTTCTCTACAAATCTGCTAAACTAAAAACATATTCTTGTAGAAAGTTCTAGGTATTATAATCCCTACAAATCTACCTTAATTTTCTGTTGGAAGTCCATTTCGTGTCCATGCAGCATATCCACCTGCAATATCTGTAATCGCAGTATAACCCTGCACAATTGAACTTTCAGTAATTGATTTACCAGTTCATTATTAATGGAAAAGTTCAATGACCATAGAAGTAATAACATCTCAGACTTTATAAACAAACAATACAAGATTAATGTAAAGGGATATGCCAAGAAACATGTATTTGAAAATTACAATTATGTAATTCAAGCAAGCAATTCATTTTTTGCCTTGAAAGCAAACTGCTCATCAAGCACTTGATTGATGTTTGATATCCAACCAAATTGTGATTTTCGTATCTACCAAATTGTTAGTGTAAGCCCTAGCCCCAATACATTGTAATAAAACACTTTAGTTAATAAATGAGGCATTTGTTTTATCTATTGTATTTCTGTGCATATCAATTGATAGAACTGTCCAAGAATGTTGTTTCAGTTTAAGTTATCATGTGTGAGGCATATGGTTGTAAGAACTTGAAACAAATGAGACTTCATTCTAAATATCCCTAGTCAGTCATTGTTATGGGAATAACAAATGAATTAAGACTAGTATGCTCTCTCTGATAAGTTGAGTTCTGTCTTACGGATCATAAGGATAAGAGTGTCAATCAGAGATCATAGATACATGTTTAAAACATGGTATCTGGATTAGATCCGTTTATGAGAACACTACATGGTACAAGTCATAAGTATTTCTCATATGCAAGTTTTGTATCGGAGTTCTTAGACCTAAAATCTCTATGAAACTCTTTATGAATTACTGTGTGCTTTGACATATACCTAACGTGCTCGTAACAGAGTGACAAGTACGGGTATGCTTGGGTATACATTGATTCATGTTAGAGAGCATGAGAGAAGTGAGGGGATTACCCCTCTCTATAAGAGAGAAAATATCATCGGCCACTTGATCAGTGAATTGAGAAGTGTATGGCCATACCGAGATGAAATAATGAGTAATAATTATTTATCTGAGAGTTCAGTGTCACTGAAATATCAAGAAATGAATTAATATATATAAGGATGACTGGTTCCATGCCTTATATTAATTCTGATATTTATGGGTAAGGGACTATACAAAATTGCATTAGGTCACTAAATGCCATATGCATTTTTATTTAATTTGAAATGCTATAATATCTTGCTAGAGAATATATATAGCCTTTGAATTAATTTATTAATTCATTGCCAACATTAAATGGACCTATAGGATCGCACACAAAGCATTGTGCTTAAAATATTTAAATAATGTACTAGCATTAATTTGGGCTTTTAATTAAAGTCAAATTAATATATGTAATGGGCATTATAAATGCTATTGGACCTTGGCCCATGAGAAAGAGAAATTCAGCCCACATGATTTAATTTCAATTAATTAATTATCTTGTATTAATTAAGTTAATTGAGTATTAAATCTTAATGATATTTAAATCAAATTAAAACACTTAATATATAAATAACCTAGCCGAAATTCCAAGATAAAACCAAGGGAATTTCGGCACATGTTGATTTCTTTATTAAGTGATTAATTTGATTAAAATGTCATATATTTTATTTCAAATTAATTTGAATTTTAAAAGAGTTTGAATCAATATATATTACTTATTTTTGAGGAAGTGATTAAGGCTAAAATAAATTATCTTGAGGTAGTGGATTTTAGATTAATCACTTACATAATTAGGTGATATATATTGATAGAGGAAAAAAACGTAAAACCCTAGTTTTTTGATAGTTTTGGCGTGAACTTCTCTCTTTCTCTCACAAAATTCTTTTGGCCAATTTTCACAAGGAGAAAGGATTGTTCCTCATTCTCTTGTGTTCTTGGGCATTAATAGCACCTAAAAGAAATGCAAGATCAAGTCTTGTAGCTTTAAACCATTTCCATTATACAATACTTTAAAAGAGAGCTAGCAATCTCAATTTTAAGTCGTCGTTGCAATTGTGTGTGTGAACATAAAGAAAAGTGGCGTAAAGACTGTTCTTTTGGCATTGGTGGTGAAGATCTAAGGTTGACATATCCATCTTGGTTGCTGGTCATCATCAAATTCAAGTTTTAAAAGGCATCTAAAGTTGCAAGTTTTTAAAAACCCTAAAATTACATGTTTCGATTCTTGTCATGGAATTGTTTGACATGTATGATCGATTTTATCGTTTTTTCGCTGCATGATTACCATGAACATATCATGTCATATTCCATCACAAATGACAATTAATCAAGCCAAACTCAAATTAAGCTTTTAATCTATAGTAGAATGTACTTACAGCAACTAATATTATAGTCTGGTCCTCCTCTGTGCTCTTCTCTGCTTTCTTATCCTTTTGCAACCCAAAATCTTCTTTTTTAGATACTTCTCTCCATAGATTCCATATGGGTTTCCTTCAAAATCATTCATAAACCTCGGGCTAAACAAACTAGAGGAGCTAAACTTGGGCTTAATTGCCATCGAGAACTGCGATTCAAGGCAAAACCCAATTCTCTCGGGCCTTTTATCTGCCATTATAGTCGCTTCCAGCAACTGCTTCGATCTTTCTAAAAGGTGTGTGGATCTTTCTTACAGTGGGAAGCTTTTTGATGCAGAGTGATTTGGATTTAATGGCTTCTAAGTTCAAATATTTTGTAAAGAATCTATCTGGGATTTGTACTGCTAGTGTTTTAACTCAGAGGTTCGCTATTGTCGTCTCTAAGCCTAGACTCAACGCTTGTAAAGATGATATGAGGTTTCATATTAGGGATCTGCTGACCAGAGTGAAGATTGGGGACACAAAAATGAAGAGATGAATGAACTCAAGGAAGAAAAGAATCGACGCACCTCGAACCAAAGAACGGCAGGCGATGGCGAATAGCGGAGGATGGAGTTGACGAGAGGAGGACGGCGCCGACAGGGGCGGCGGTGACGAAGGTGAAGGGAGAAGATGATGTTTAGGTTTAGACCAGAGAGAGAGAGGGGGCTGTAATCAGAAATACATGATTAAATAAGGGTAATGGGAAATACATTAGTAAATGTATTAAAGAATACATCAGTAATTGTCATTACATTACATTGTTAGATAATTTTATTAACAAACACAGGTTTCATTACATAACTAATTACATTACATTACAATACTGCCTTAGGTTTCTTTTTAAGCCTTAGAAACTATAAAAAAATAGCACCAAGATAATACAATAATTAATTAATCTGTACAAAGATAATAATGTTATTCCTATCTCTCCTGGACAAATTTAAATAGTATTAGGTAAGAAGAGGGAAATACGTCTAATGTATAGGAAATTGACAAGTACAGTCATTAGCCGGTGACTGGTTGCTGGCCGCCTACCATCGCCGCCTAAGTTAAAATTTAATGAACAACCAAATCTATTTATTTGGATGTTAATTTTCATTTGATTATAGATAATTATGTGATCACACATAATGAATGCATAATTTATTAAAATATGTAAAAAAAGGTCAATTTCACTTGTTTTATAAGTAAATTATATTTAGTTAAATATATGGTATAATAAGATTACACGTAAAAAATATAATTATAATATAATATAATTGCAAGTAAAAAATTAAAAGTAAAAAAATTATAATATCCCTGCTAATTTTCATTATTTTATCTTTATATTTAAAGATGTTTTGATAAATATATATAATTAAAATTTTTAATAATTTAATATTTGATAAATAAAAATAAATTCAAATTTTTATATTACTATTTTATAAATATTTATTTTTATTAATCTTCATAATGCAATTATATAATAATTGAAACAAATAGTTTATTATTATTATTAAAAATATAAATTTTCTAAATAAATTACTTTAGATTTTAGTATAATTGATAAAATATTATTATCAAATTATAATATAATTTATAAATTTCTGTTAAAAAATAAAATATCTATTTCATATGATTTATATTAAAATTACTTGAAATTATACCTAAATCACGTGACTGGAATTTAAAAAAAAAAAGTTTCTTTTTTTTTATTTTATTTGCGACGGATTAGCCACTAAACAATTCGTGGCTAATATTTTCACTGAAACAAAATACTATTAGCGACCAATATTATTCGTCGCTAAACTATCGCAAAAAGTGGCCCTATATTTCCCTTCAAAATTAGCGACTAAAACTTTCGTTGCTAAATTTTTTGGGACTAATTTTACGAAAAAATTAAAAAAACGTAGCGACGGACATTTTGTCGCTAATTCCGTCGCAAAATATGGCGCCTATATTTGCCGCCACTAATTAGCTACTATTTATGCATTCCGTCGCTAATTTGTCATAAAAAATGAAAAATAACCTTCCCACGATGGATTCAAAAGTAGTCGCAAAACCGTCGCAAATTTGCGACGAAAATAATGCCAACTCTATTTTTAGTAGCTAATTTACGATTTTTTTTAGTGAAAAAGCTTAGGTTGTCAAAGTGAGGTAAAATAAAATCTTGATTTTAATTTTATTTTAAGGTACGTACAAGTATTTTTAGGTATCTAGAGTTCATTTATGTAGTTAATTTAAGTATTTGAGATAAAAAAAAAGTAGTGTTTCTTTTGATAGAATATTCAGCCATAGTAGGTTTTTCAAGTGAGGGACAATCATCCAAGCCTAAAGGCAAAAAAAATGAACCTTAATCTTTCTATTTTCCTTGAATTGGCATGATTTTCCTTTATGTAACTTAGGAAAAACTAAGAAAAATGTATGTATAATTGAAATTGATCTTAGAATAATGAATTAGAACCTTGAATATGCCTATTGAAAAGCTTAAATTGATTTAAATGAATGTGTAAGGTGAACTTCCTTTGGTGGCCGAATGGTTACCTAAAGAGAACTAAAATATACTTTGTGTATTTTTGATAAATTAAGCCATAAAATAAACTTTAAAATGAATTAATGTGTCTATGAATTTTTGTGGAATTTATAAAAATTATTTAAGTATTTTGAGAAGAGGATTTGATTATGTACAAAGTGTAATTGTTGAATTATTGTGAAATAATTCATTAAATAAGTAAAAAATGGTGAATTATTATGAAATAATTCATAAACTGTGCAAAAGTAATGAAAAAGTTAACTGACAAATTTACTGTAATGAAAAAACTATTGAAACTGTCAAAAATCTGAACAGTAAAGTGAAATGAAGTGAACATTGTCCTTAGTTGGCTAGCCATAGGGATTCCTATACCGCGGTGCAAGTCATGGCAACTTACTTTGCTATGGTAGGATCACTGATCTCCTATAGTATCTGCTCTGTTCTATATTTTGTTCTATGAGAAATAGTTCTTTGAAATCATTTCTTAGTCTGTATTGTGGCCCTATGGGATTCACATCCCGTATATCCGGTCTGAATATTTATGTCGGGATTGTATTAGGGACATCATGATAATAATAAGTTAAAAGTACAAAAAGAAAGCTAAAAATGAAGTTTAAAATGAAAAATGACCTAATTGAAAAGAAATAAAAAGTTTATGGGCAAAACAATAATTTTTTTCAAATATTGTATGTAATAAGTAAAAGTGATAAAGAAATGAATAAAAAGTGTAAAGTGGTAATTTAGTGACCAAACAGTCCAAAAATGAACTTTTAAGAAGTAAAAGGACTAAAATATAATTTTACATAAAAAGTTAAAATAAGGATCAATTGGAAATTTTGTGTGCCAAAAAATTGAATGTGAAGGAAAAATAAGTGAACTAATGGCAATTTTATAATTAAAGTATAAAAAGGGTAATTTTGTAATAAAATAAAAAATTAAGGACTAAATTGAAAAGTTTATAAAAGTATTGACATTAAATTAAAATGATTGTTAAAAATATTGAAAATTATGTTTTTGATAAGAAAATTTGATGATTTTGCATAATTAATGCAATTATACTTGTCTGAAAAATACCATAATTTTTAGTCACCACTGGACATATTTAATACTTAGCACATAGTATTTACTGCATGGGGGTACCGATAAAAGTGTGGAGCAATAGTACACAATAGGAGCAATTTTGAAGGAAATGAGAGAATAGAAATATTTTGTAGTTTGGCATGTATTTATTTATTTAGCTGGTTTTGAAGTAAGAAGTGATTTGTATATGAATAATATTATCTATGTATGTGTAAATATGTATTTTGACAGGAAGTGGTTTGAATGGTATGAATGGAAATGAGAATTTATGGTGATGTATATGTGTATTCTTTTTATAAACTGTTGTGCCCCTCAGGAGCTGTGGAATTGTTTATTTTTCAAGGGCTAGACAAGTTTGTAGCTGTTATATTACCGAATTTTTGTAAAATGAATATAAAATTGGACAGTTATAGGTCAGTAATAAGTTGAATTTATAAACTTGAATAATGGATAAGAATTGACAATTAATGAATTAATTGGTTAAGTGTATGAATTTTAAGACAAGAAAAGAAAAAAAAATCGGTTAATCACCTAAATCTGTAGTACTGTAGTAGTAAGGGTATTACAGCCTAGGTTGGGATGAATTGGATTCATGATGAGCCTAAATGAAATTTGATGATTTTTTTTGCACAATCTTGCGCAAATAAAATCCATACCTATTTCGGGTTCGGTCGAATTTAAGTCAGGATATGTTAAATTTGGGTCGAACCAAGATGAGTTGGGTTCAAGACGAGCCTAATTGAAATTTGAATTTTTTTTTTTTGCACAAATCTAAACGAATAAAACTCCGACCTATTTTAGGCTAGACTGGATTTAGATCGGGATGGGCTGGATTCTAACCAAACCGAGATAGGCCAGGTCGGGTTTGGATTAGGTCAATTTTGGGTTTGGATGGTTTGGGATTGGGCTAGATATGCTTGGTGTGAAAAAATCATAGTTGGTATAAATTTAATATATCGATCCATTTGATGCAATTTACTCCAATTGAGTCACATGGAACATTCTCATATGTATCAAAATTTAATGAGATTATTTTAAATTGACCCAAGTGGGCATGCTTTTGGGTTAACCAAGATTTGTGTTAATTTTTTGGATAGATTTGGATGGAAATTTTGGATTGGATCAAATTTGCCACCTCTTCTACTAAGTAGCTGAAATAATGCAATAATTGTTATAAACATCTTTCACATAAAAAACTAATTAAATTTATTTAGCTATATATACTAAAAAATTTGTAAGTAAAGCACAAATATATTTTGTAAGATATTATAAAATAACAAATAAATTAAAATTTTAGCTCTAAATTTATCATGTGTAACTACATTTACACATTGCTATATTTACAAACATAACGTGCCTAAAACAACCAATGATTTGCTACCGATATATATTTTTCATTGGGGCAAAATATGTTAATTTTTTTAGCAATAATAAAATTAAACATGTATCAAGATATATTGATGCTTAGCTACAAAAATTGTAAATTGTGTAGCTAAAACCTTTTCGCTACAAAACTTTTTAGTGTGATAAAAGTGATTAGTCATGGGAATTAACATTTTTAGCAACGATTAATTCCGTAGCTACAAGTGTGAAATGTTGCAGGGATTCGGCCCAATTTAACAAAACCCATTTAACCGAATGTTACATAAACATTGAATCTTAATGGGCAGATTCCATTGTCTAAATAACGGGTTCGTGGAGAAAAGCATCTGGAGAATCTTATTACAAGGGAGTACCGAATGGTCACTCTTTACAAAAATGCCCCTAATTTCTTGGCGCCAAGATAATCTGTTAGCAAATCATGTTGAGATCAGATAGGGTTTTAAATATTAATTAAATAAAATAATTACTCCCTCTGTTTCAAAATAGATGACGTTTAAGAAAAAATATTTGTTTCATAATACATGACGTTTTGATATAATCAAGAAATATTAATTAATTTTTACCAAATATACCCTTAAGTAATTTTCAAACTTTATTAATTATACTGCACGGTTTTCTAATTGAGTTGGCTTATAATAATTGCTTTGAGTTGGATATGAAAGGTCAAATAGATATTTTATGAAGTGACCAAGTAGTTGATTTACCATGCCGTGATTATTAAAGCTATTAAAAGTATACATGTTAACCATACTATGAGAAAAAATCAAATATGAACAACAGGGCAAATAAACAAGAATTTATTTTTGGTTTTTAAGTTGAAAAAAAACCAAAGTTGAAGAACAGGGCAAATAAACATGAATTTATTTTTGGTCTTTAAGTTGAAAAAAATCAAAGTTGAAGAACTTATCTTTGGGTTCTGTTCTTTAAGCTTTTAAATGTACATATGATATAATCATGTGGATGCTGCAGCTTGCAATGAAAACATTTTGAGGGTATTATTTTTGGTCTTTAAGTTGAAAATAACCAAAGTTGAAGAACTTATTTTTGGGTTCTGTTCTTAATCCGAATTTAAACTAGTCAATTGACAGAGCTTTTGATAAAACAAATTGACATCTTATTTGAAAATAAACCACAACTACTGTTCATGCATGGCTACTTAGCAAATTTTGGAAAATCAGCTGCTTGGTAGAATCATAAAATTTGGTAAAAGCAGCAAAAGCAAAATAAACCGACACTAAGTTTTAACATTAACAAAATAATTCCAATGAATAACCACATCATATAGCTTGATTCTACGAAGCTAAGAAACATTATGCAAAATATAACACATGATATGCATAGCTGAACTTTCAATCTGGACAATGCGCCGTAATCTTCCTTTTATTGCTCCACGCAAACACATCAGATGCAGCAGATTTAACTGAAATAACACAAACACATCAGAGTATAATTTAAACATAAGTAATGAATCTCAGAAAGCAATAATAAAATGCATCAATAATTGAAATAATACAAATAAAGTACACTTAACTAAGAGACAAATATAGTACTAAAAAATCACATATCACCTGCTTCATCATCCAGCTAAACTTGTTGATCTAAATAATGAATTATTTCTTGTACCAAGGCAGCATTGCATTTGATTTGAGAAGGAAGTGCACCTCTACGTTCCAACACTAATTTGTTTATATGTGGAATTTTATACCGTTGAGAACCTTTTGCCTTTATGATTTCTACCATGCATAGCTGCAAGGTCAAAAATATGTAATCTGATTTGATTGTAGGAAAAGCTTCAAATGACTTCACAACAGCACTAATCAGCTCATCAACAGTTTTTGGTGCCTCTTTATATTGCAATGACTGAATAGCAGCAAAAAATCCAAGATCTAAGACATTCCATGGTCCCTGCAACTCTATTAATACTACTTTTTTTAGCAGGTTCTTGAGTGACAAAAGGAAACACCCCAATTTTTCCAGAGAAAATCTCATTTCTTTCTGTGTCAAACCTTGGCCGGGCTAAAGCAACCAAAAACATAACCTTCCCGATGAAGTTTTTACTCTTACATGTACGCAATGGATCTTCTTCAGTAGGAAGTAAGTAGTAATTTTATGATTTTTTGGTCATATAAAACCATTTTTCATCTATATGAATCATATTATACATACCATTGAAACTTGGATCATGTGGTATGGTGCTTGCATCGAGCATCGACAAACAGAAACGTAATCTTGATATTTTATTTTCTTCCCTAAGAAAAGGATTTATAGCATTTGAGTGATGTCGTATTTCTCCGGATTGTAGACGCCTAAGTAATGTACCTGTGCTTATATTTATAGATGATGATAAAGATCGGAGAGTTGTCCGTCTATGCAAAGGAACATTACGAATTTGATCAAAATCAATTGATATTCTCTTCCGACCACAATTTTTTGTCTTCTTATGCGAGACATCAACATTTGTACCACAATCTTTTGCTCGTTTCCAAATACGCTGAACAGAGCGTATTGGAACAGAAAATGATGATGCCACCATTGTTGTAACCCATCTGCTCAATTTTCCATCAACACTTTTTTGTAGTAACATTTCATAAATAGCTCGGCGTTTTTCATTACTTAATGCCATTTTTTTCTGCACTCATGCGTTGATGGTGTTTCCACATTTTCATCACCTTCATTGCCATCTGTTTAACAAAAAGAACATGAAATCATTAGCCAAGAATTTCCCTACTTATATATCCTCTGACAGTAACTGAAAATCTACAAACACAACTTATTTTTAAAGCATTTTCTCATGAAATGTACATGAAATAAACACAACTTATACTTAAAGCATTTTCTCGTGGAGTAGAAAATATCAAAATTGAAATTTTCTTTTGATTCCTGCACATGAGCTGAACCACAATCTCTTTCGTTGTTTATGCCCAATAATGGAGAGTTTGGACTGATATTGAGGTCTGGCAAATTGAAACTAAACTTCTCTTGAACTTCAGAATTTATTGGTTGCCCAACATCATTGTATTGCACATTCAAATCAATTTCTAACAAAGGCATCCTTCTAGCCATATTTCAAAAAAAATATTACTGTGATTAAATATATGCTGAAAATTCATGTAGTAGTAATTTTTAAAGGGCAATCAAAAGGTCATAGCTTTTTTTTTGGCGGAAAGAAGTACTAGATAAGCACCCGTTTTC
The DNA here is from genome assembly GCA_037975025.1 of Excoecaria agallocha. Classification (NCBI taxonomy): domain Eukaryota; kingdom Viridiplantae; phylum Streptophyta; class Magnoliopsida; order Malpighiales; family Euphorbiaceae; genus Excoecaria; species Excoecaria agallocha. The sequence continues at coordinate 30,823,595 of CM075811.1, forward strand.
TTTTTTTTGGAAAAAGACAAGCCTTTACTATTAGTGAATGCAATTAATGTATCACGGGTAACAAAGTCTTTTAATAGTGAAGTAATTACATTTCTTAATTACTGTACATTCTTTTAAAACGTCATATATTTTGAAGCAGAGGGAGTACAATTAAAAAAAAAAAGAAATAGAAGTGCGGGATCCACAAAATAGACATTAATCGATGCTTCCCAGAAGCAGAAGCAGAAAATCCAGCCAACTGAATCCAACTCTATTCGTCTCCAAATCTCACTGCTACATTTTTTGGTTTTTGTTTTTGTATTTTTCCTTTTCTTTTTAACATAAATGAAGGATGATAATTCTCTCCCTACATCTACGGCGGTGGCCGCAACGGTAACTTCTACGGCAACCAATGCCAAGAAGGAAGCCGCAGATTCAATTCTGTTTGGGAAAGGACGTTACAAATTCTGGGCTCTAGCTGCCATTTTGCTTTTGGCATTTTGGTCAATGTTCACAGGAACCGTCACTCTCCGTTGGTCCGCCGGCAATCTTAACCCTCTCTCCGACAACATTGACGTTCCTCTTCACGACGATCTCGACGTTCTTGTAAGTCTCTTATTACTTAATTTGTATTAGGAAATTGGCTGATTTTTGGGTGGAAATTGTAGGAAATGGAGGAAAGGGAGAAGGTGGTGAAGCATATGTGGGATGTTTACACTAATAGTCGTCGGATCAGATTACCAAGATTTTGGCAGGAGGCTTTTGAGGCTGCCTACGAGGAGTTGACCAGTGATGTCCCTGGGATTAGAGACGCTGCAATCTCTGAGATTGCTAAGATGTCTGTCCGCTTAATCATTCTTGATCCGCCTCCTATTCAATCGACGGTTAGCATTTTATTTTTCCTAGTTAAGTTAGAATTCACCAATATACTCCCTCGGTCGTTGTTTAAGGTTTATACCCCCTACCAGAAAAAAATCTAATACAATAGGTATACTCTCATTTAATATAGTCTTAGTAAGCAGAGATAATGAGCGAAGAGGAAGAGAATTTAGAAAATTCAAAAAATAATTATCAAGGTTAAATATGAAAAAGATAATCAAGACAATAACTTTGGAAAGTGATAAATATTTTGAGATAAAAAAAAAATCTCTAAAACTTATGTTAGTTGCTTTCCGGTTTTATTTACTTTGCCAAGATTCGTAATCAGAGGTTTATTTTAATTTTAATTTATATAATCTTCAGCCCACCATACTTGTAACCATTAGGCGTGGTTTAATTTTTGTAGTTATAGCCATAGAACTTCTGCTTAATTTTTTAAGAGTTGTAATGTCATAATCCTATTTTGATTTTGGTGTTCATACTGAATTAAGACTTGTAGTACCAGACTAAAGGCATATAAGTGGAGGAACTTTATGATTAAACCAATGGGCATCTTTGCCATGTTAAAAGCTGAAGTCCACGAATAGATACTTGTGCTAGGAATTTGCATTTTGCAGATGACCAATTATACTGTGAGTAGCTTTATATATGTTTTATTAATTTATTTGTTACTGATATTTGTCAGTATATAGCACAATAGCATATCTGGTGAGGATATTAATGTGCATTTCTGTAAACTAGTTTAATTTCAATTTTAGTTGCCATCACAATGGGCTTCTAAGCTACATATTGTGCTTGTATGAAAGCAACCGGAGGATTTGGTTAGGTTTTGTTGTCATGACTTCCCATGAATCATAAATAAACCTGTAAAGATAAGTATTTGGTGTGTTTATTAGTCTCCCTTTATTTGGGTTTAAGGTGGTTATTTCTTGGAAAATCTATTATATGCTTTATCACTAACTTTTATAGAATAGGGCCTAATATATGGACGTTCAAACTATACGACTTAAGAGTTGAAATAGCTTATTGAAGTTTTTTTGTCATGAATTCTTTTTTTCTTAAGTTGGATGCACTCGTGGTTTCTTTTTCTTTTATTTTTTTTTCTTAAAATTGTATGACTTGTGGGGTTACTTTGTTATTATAGGGATGGCTGTTATTTTTTTATTTTTAATTTTTTAATCTATAGTCATTCTTAGTTCCTTCAACTGTACATACTGATGTAGAGCATGGAAATGTTATTTTATTATGTGCAAGACTCTCTTTCTCTCTCTGTTTTATGTATTTAAATCTGTTTTATGTACTAGGGTGCAGCATTTTAGTAATTAAGTGAGCTTCTTTACTAAGTGAGAGAACAAAAATAAGCACTCTAAACAGAATTGATTTTGAACTTGGCAGTACTGGTCATTTGATAATTTTATACCAGTAGCTGTATTTCTGCATAACTTGGACATAATGGTTTTTATTATTTTTCTCTATAAAAATGTTGCAGGGCAGCTTGTAGGTTTTCAAATTTAGGTTTTATTTCTCTTATATATATATATATATATATCCTTTTATGGTTGTTAAGGGACTGGTTTATGTTAAAATTAATTAAGAAATGAGGTTGTAAGAGTCACACTTGGAACTTTGCAGGAGTTGCACCTAACTTTCCAAAGGGATCAAACCGATGAAATAATTGTATCACAGAATTAAAGAACAAAATTTACATCTTTTCCCCTACATATGAATGAATCACATGTGAAACCATTGCATGACTATTCTATTTTTTCCCTTCAAGTACAAAGCGATTTGTTATGGTCCCAAATTGTGGATTGGAGTACCAACGATGAATCAAGCTTGTCCACGGGAGCTTGTACCTTCAAGCTCGTGAGCAGGAACTTGTACCTCCAAGTTCGTCAAAGGGAGAAGATCCTTGAAACTCGTTAGAGAGTAGCCTATCATTAGAGAGAGTAGCCTATCTCTTGTATTTTCGTCTTGAAAATTATGACTTAATTTTATTGATTAAATTTGTCTCTTTAAATAGAGGTTACAAGATTAACAATATCTACTAAAATAGGAATTATATTCTAATTAGGAAACTAAGGATTCCATCCAATTAGGAAATATTAAAATAAGAAGACTTTCGGAAAATATAGAAATAAACCACTAATATAGAAATTATGTTGTAAATAAAATATTGCCCAAATAAACCACTAATATAGGACTATAAATAAAATCTAACCAAGCCTAACCCTAATTAAGAACCACAACATTATTCCCCTCTTGGAAAAAGAGCTTGTCCTCAAGTTATGGTTACTGTTTCGAACAGGAGGCAACCTTGTTGGCTTTTGAAATACATCACTAAATTCACATACTGGGTGGACAAACTTGTCACCTTGTTCTGTTAGTTTCAAGATTGAAATTTCCTTGTTGAACACCTTTTCTCTAATTGTAACGGAGCTAACCAAATCAGATGGAGGTTCAAATTGAATAGCTGTAGAACTAATAAAGTTTTGGCTACTTTCCGCAGATCTCAGACCCTTAGAGAATATGAACGTCAAGCTTTGTTTCTTGCTACATTAACAAGGGTGGTAGTTTCGGTTGCTGGTTGATTTTAGTCTGGTGGCAGGAATGGTGCTGTGCCTCTTCCCCTAGGAATGGAGACAGCAGCTCGGCCTATTGTTGGCATAGCAGCATTACTAGCAGCACTCCCAGTTGCCATCGGCTTTGAGACCTCAGTTAGCAATCCTTGTAGCTGGTCTTGAATCATTTGAGTGATCTTCTCACCCAATTGTTGTTTATTGCAGAAATCTTTGTGTCCATGGATTCCGTAATGGAGCATTCTTCTTGTAATCTGGGATTGATGTCATCGTCTATGGTGTTAGGTTCTGATACCAAATTGTTATGGTCCCAAATCGTAGATCAGAACACCGCAATTAATCAAGCTTGTTAAGGGGAACTTGTACTTTTGAGCTCGTTTATCACAGTTTGAAGTCTCAACAAGATCTTATCAATGGCATATTTGCCAAGATAAGGAAATCAATGGGGTAATGAGAAATAAGAGGGAAATTTGGAAGAATTTAGAAAAAGTTGAGAAGATATTAGCCAAGAAAAAAGAAAGAGAACAAAAAAAATGAGAACAAAGAAGGAAATTTGTATTCAATATTCAATTCTGGATGCAATACTCAATATCACACTAGATTTTATACTAATATGCTGAAACATAGAAAAATGACAGCTTATCTATCATTTATTTATTATTTAATGGTTGGTTGTTTGCCACCTCATCATCTATCTTAGTCCAGCTAATTGGCATGGAATTGCATATGATCCATCACTTCCGGAGTCATACATCAGCAAAGGAAGCAAGAACCTTGGAACTCATTAGAGGGAGTGGGCTATCTCTTGAACTCATTAGAGAGGTGGTAGTTCCAATCATCCTCATAACAAACAACACAATACCAAGGACTCCTGCACTAAACCCCTTTAAGTCTATTCATGAAGGCAACATCCAACAACATCTGATAATCCTTTTGCAGAATTTGATTCAATACATATTCAAAGTGACTCATCTAATGCTCAACCATCTTCTTCGGCACTGGTCATGCAACCAGACGATTCCACTCAGTTGATTGCTATTAGGAAAGGTACTGGAGCTTCTAGAAATCCACATCCCATTTACAATTTCTTGAGCTATCATCGACTTTCACTTTCCTATTATGCTTTTATTTCCAATTTACCATTTGTTTTTGTGCCTAAAACTGTTAGTAAAGCTCTAGCTCATCTAGGTTGGCACCGGGCCACGATTGAAGAAATGATAGCTCTTCGCGATAATCAAACTTTGGAGTTGCCTCCCAGAAAATCCACTGTTGGATGTTGTTGGATCTATATAGTCAAAGTTGGTCCTAATGGAGAGGTTGACTGCCTCAAAGCCCGATTGGTTGCAAAGGCTACATGTATATTTTTGGCTTGGATAATGGAGACACTCTTTCTCGTTGCCGAAATTGCCTATGTCCGCCTACTTATTGCTCTTGCTAATATGAATTACTAGAGCATCAATTAGTTTGAGCATTAAAAATACCTTATTGCATGGAGATTTAACAGAAGAAGTCTATATGGAGAAACCACTAGGTTATGTTGCTTGGGGAGAGGAAGGTCTAGTATGTCGACTAAACATAACTTTATATAGCTTAAAGCAATCTCTAAGGGCCTGGTTTTAATAGTTTTGTATTCAAAAGTTTGGATGTGTCGAAGTGAAACAATCATTCGGTTTTTTTATCATCAAACTCATGGCAAATGCATCAATCTAGTGGTTTATGTGGATGATATTACTATCATAGGAAATGATATTGAAGGGATTGCACATCTGAAACATCTCTTTAACTATTTTTCAAACTAAGATCTTGGAAAATTGAAGTACTTTCTAGGTATTGAGGTGGCACAATATTGTGTAGGCATTGCCATTTCACAAAGAAAGTATGCACTAGATATTCTAAAAGGAACATGCATGATGGATTGCAAATCTGTAGATGCCTTTATGGATCCAAATGTCAAGCTTGTTCTAAGACAAGGGAGCCACTAAAAAATCCTAGTCAATACTAGAGGCTAGTTGGAAGACTCAATTATCTTACCCCATGACTCTACATTTGTTTTGGTGAGTTAGTTTCTTCAAGCACTATGTGATAATCATTGGGATGCAGTGATATGGATTCTTTAGTATGTCAAAGGCAATCCAGAACACTGTCTGTTGTATAAAGATAAAGGACACCCACAAGTTGTTGGCTATTCAGATACGGATCGTGCAGGATCTCCTTCAAATTAAAGATCCACTTCAGGGTATTCTGTCATGATTGGAGGAAACCTAATATCATGGAAAGGCAAAAAGCAGGAAGTTGTGCCAAGATCAAGTGCTGAAGTAGGGTATCGAGCAATGACTCTAACTAGTGAATTTTAATGGTCAAAACTATTGCTCCAAGAACTAAAGCATGGTGATACAAATAAATGAAGTTGGTTTGTGACAATAAAGTAGTTCTACGTATTACCTCAAACCCAATTTTTAATGAAAAAACTTAACATATGGAGATAGATTGTCATTTTGTCAGGGAAAAGATTGAATTAGGATGCATTACCTCCAATTGCAGTAATTCAAATGATCACCGGCAGACATTCTCACTAAATTACTTAGGAGATCATGACTTCAATATATCCATAACAAACTTGGAGCATTCGACTTGTCCGCTACAGCTTGAGGGGGAGTGTTCAGATTATAAGTAAACATTTAGTACAATTAGGAAGATTAGAAGGTGGTTAACTATTGCAATTAAAAGAGTTGTTAGGTGGTAGTTGGAGGTTAGCTATTACTCGGTAATTATCTAACTATGTATAAATACTACTTGTATTCAAAAATAAGCAAGAGATTAAGGATTTCTCTCTTATTTCTTCTTAATCTCCAAATCTTCCAGCTCTAATTACCTATGAAGATTTTAAGAGAATTGATTTTAATGATTATCTAACGTGTCTATACAACCAAGTTATAGTGGCATTTATACAAAAAAATAAAGCCCAACTAGGAAAGAAATAATAAATGCATTAGAATAAAATCTTTACAAATTAGGAACCTTTACAATTAGGGCTTAAGAATTTGCCCAAATAAGATCAGTCAATGCTTTCCCTTAAGTTGGTGCTTAGATATTATATATGTCCAATTTGCAAACTAAGGTGTGATAGGTCTTGTTGTTAAGCCACTTAGGAAATATGTTAGCTAGTTGCTTGTCAGATGCAATGTTTTGAAACTCGGCTTGACCCGGACGATCGAACTGGTTGGACCACGACTCGGTAAGGAAACTGGGTTGATCCAACATATAACTCGAAAAATGAAAAAAATTCGTATTGAAGCGGATTGACTCAGGTTGGACTGGTTTGAACCTGGTTGAACTGAAAAATTGGTTTGGATTTCAAAAACTTTTCAGAAAAAATAAAAAATTAAAAGATGGTTTGCTTATTTTATTATATCTCATACGTGTGGTTGGAGAATTATAGATTTATATAATTTGATTTAGTTTTCTTATTATAATTAATCAAATTTGAATTATAGATTTATATAATTTGATTTATTTTTCTTATTATAATTAATCAAGTTTTAATTTTTATCCCATTCAATCAAGTTTGTAAAGTATTTTTGCATGAAATTATATTTTTTCTACATAGTTCAGTGTTATTAATTATATTTATTTAGGGAACTTGCGGTAATTTGTACATATATTAAATGAATTTATTTGAATATTTATTTTTGATATTATTTGGATTATTTGGATATTTATTACTTAAGCTAATTTATTTGATTTTTATATTTACATAATTTATTGGACTTAAAATTAATATTTTTATATTAATATTTGGTAATTAATAGATTTTTGAATATATTTTTACATTCTACATGTTTAATTTTTTGTAAATAATTATATTTAAAAAATAATAAAAATTCCGAGTCGATCCGATCGAACCAATTGACCCATGACTCAGTTGGCAGGCCGAGTCAACTACTGGGCCGGGTTTCAAAACATTGGTCAGATGTCACATGGAACAGGCTCAAGCCATTGCTCTTTACTCTTGCTTGAGAACTTGATCTAGCAACAATATTTTACTTCTTGTTTCTCCAAGTACATAAGTTTCTTTCCATAAGCATGCAATAACCAAATGTAGACTCCTATCTCTTGGAGATCCAGCAAAGTTAACATATGTAAAAGCTTCGATTTGGAGGTAACCATGTTTGGAGAAAACAAGATCTTTCCCTGTAACAGTCTTTAGATACTACAGAATGTGAAAGATAGCCTGAATGTGAGTCTCATGAGGATCATGCATGAATTGACTTACTAGGTAGACTGTACATGCTATATTTGGTCCAATGTGTAAGAGATAAATGAGTCTTCCAATTGTTCTCTGATATCTTTCCTTATCAACTGACCCATCAATCCTTGTTTGCAGCTTGTGATTGCTCTTAATAAGCGATTTTTTCAATTTGCAACTCAACATGCCAGTTTCTTTCAAGGGATCTAAAATATATTTTCTATGAGAAATGGGGATTCCTTTTCTTGATTTGGCAACTTCAACTCTCAAGAAATATTGCATCTTTCTTAGATCCTTGATCTTAAATTCCTTTGTCAAGAGCTCTTTACTTGAACCATCTCTTTTTTGTCATCTCATGTCATTACTATGTCATCAACGTAAATTATGGGAAGTGTGATCTTACTTTTAGGATGTCTTATGAAGAGGGTATGATTAACATTGTTTTGCTGATAGCTGAAAGAGATCATCTTAGCTTGTTTGCATATCTCACATTATCCATCTTGTTTATTCATATTGGGATTTAGTCCATTTGTAGACATGAACTTAATTGATCTATAGTTAACATGTGATCATCTAGCATGCCATGACTCAATCATATAATAGAAACATCAACTTATTTATGCTTAGTTTTAACGTGCCATTACAAAAGTAACTTTGTCCAACAAATACACCATTCTTAGAGAAGATAACTTTTTCTGCCTCTATGATAGCCTTAAGTTTTTCTTACAAAATAAATTGGCAGAAATTAAATTTGTTACAACATCAGGTACATGGAATACATTCATTAAAATCAATTTCCTTCTAGAAGTGACTTGTTGTTCCACCTTTCCTTTTCCAAGGACCTTGGCAGTCTCATTATTCCCATCAATACTCTCTCATCACTTGCTACAGTTTCATCATGTTTGAAAAATTTTGTGTTGTTGCATATGTGGACAGGGAGCACTAGAATCATACCACCAATTTTTTGTGACTGCTGAAATAGTTCTTTGGAGTAGAGGTAACATGGAGTAAGAAAGTGATTGCTTGATGTACTCAAAGAGATGGGAAAATAGGAGCCAAGCCATGCATTGCACTGATGATTCCTAATTTGCATCTTACAAAAGATGATAGTCATTTATTTGAAGACCCAATGAAATATAGAAGCTTAGTTGGGAGATTGAACTATCTCACGGTAACTCGTTCAAATATTGCATACGTAGTGAGTTTTCTTCAGTCAATTCATGTCTGCATCCATAACCAATCATTAGTAGCTTTGGAACATATTCTGTGTTGCTTGGAAGGAGCTCCTGGGCGTGTCATATTGTACAGGAATCACAGGCCAACTAATATTGAGTGTTTTGTGGATGCAGATTAGATTGAGTGCAAAATTGATAGGAGATCTGCCACAGGTTACCCATTTTTGTTGGGGGAAATTTTGTGTCATGGAAGAGTAAAAGCAAAATATTGTGTCCCTATCTAGTGCGGATCTGAATATAGAGCCATGGCACAATTTGCATATGAATTATGTGGATGAATAATTTCTTAAATGAAGTTGGTTTGAAGTCTTCATTACTAGCAAACCTTTGATATGATAAATAGGCTGCTTTTCGCATTGCCTCAGATCCAGCATCTCAGGAAGGTAGTCAACATAATGAAGTTGATTATCACTTCATTTGTGAGAAAATTCAAGAGAAATTGATTTCTACCAGATATGTAAAAATGGGAGACATGCTAGGTGACCTCCTCACTAAGGCTTTAAATGGGACTTGGGATAGATTATTTTTGTAACAAGTTGGACATGATTAACATATGCTCCAGTTTCAGGGGGAGTGTTACATGCTCCGTATGTTATTTTATATTTGACTTTCCAAATATATGTGCATAATCTAGGGAGATAATTTGGAACTAATTCATAGGAATTTGATTTGTTTCTTCGATAGGGCCTTTGCAATTGGTATAGTTACCCATATATTTTTGTAAGTAATCTATATCAGAAAATCTCCTGTCTATGTTACTGATGAAGAAATAGAGACATCAAATGGGTTGCTGGACCAGACTCCACCTGGGCTGCGAAGACTGATAGTCTACACCAGAAAGAAGCTGCAGCAGCAGGGGAAGGGCACCCCAGGAAATTCATCATTGTAATTCTGTTAAGGGAAAGGGGGGAGAGAGAGTTAGTTACGCCTAGGTGTGTAGCTAGGCACTAGGGGTAACTAGGGGTAACGACTGAATTGTTTTTTTGGTTATTTTGAGCAGGGAATGAGAGAGAGAGGGGGGAGGGGGGGGGGTATCTTTTGTTCATTCTGTTTTTCTGCTTCCTTAGTGAGCAGGACTCCATTGTTTTGGAGAGTGAAAGTCATTTCCTAAGGGCATTGTAACCTTGACAGCGCTATTACTTTAGTAAAACAAGTATTATCTTCCCTGCATTCTCTACTCTTGATCTGTTTTCCTTGATTTATCAATCTGCATTGTGTTATTGCTTACCAATTGGCGCCGTCTATGGGAAATCGAATGGCAGACCCACTACACACCTGCTTGCAATATATGCAACATAGAATTGATTCCCACGAAGAAACGTTGGGTGCAATACAGCATTCGGTTGTTGCTCTCCAAAAACTCATTGAAGAAAAATTTGACAAACTCCAACAAAATACAGGAAAGCAACAATGACAGAAGAAGAGGCAACCCAACATGATGTTGATGACACAGGGGTCTCTGATGAAACACCAGCAAGGGTTTATATCTCAACCAATGCCAAATATGGCCAGTATACTCCCCACCCACTAGATTCATGTATAAACCTAATCACTTTGGATCTGGAACAATGGCTCTACCTAAAGTAAAAGTCCCAAAGTTTAGTGGCCCTGAACCTCGGAGTTGGATCGCCAAGGCTGAGCTCTATTTCAGTGTGAATCAAACCCCTGAACGATTGAAGATAGCAATAGCCCAGATGTGCATGACCGGTGCTGCCATAACATGGTTCTCTCAGGCATTGCACGAAATCCACATATGACTTGGGAGCAGTTCAAACTCAGATTGAATGGACGGTTTGGCAAGCGAAGAACACAGACTCTGTATGAGGAGCTACGAACCTTGTTCCAGATTGGTAGTGTTGATGATTACATCGAGAAGTTTGAGTCGATTATTGGTTACATCCCCAAGTCATACGAGGAGCAATTTTTGGGTTATTTTATGGGGGGATTAAGGGAGGAGATGGAGATGGGTGCGGTATTTGAAGCCACGAACCTGTGAGGAAGTGATGGAGTTAGCTCGCGATGCCGAACTCACTTTTGGTCCCCCAGGCGGTCGATCGGCAGCAAGGGGAAGGGGAGGAGCGAGTTGGAACCGTGTGGAGATTTCCCATGCTTCCCACCAGATCCCGCGCCCAAATAGCCAAAAAGAGATGGGTCAACCTGACCTAAAGGAAAAAACACACACCCAGGCCCACTTGTCCCTCAAGAAATGACACTCCCTCGTGCGTTTCCTTCAACACACAGAAACCAGCAACAACCTCACAACAGGGGGCCTTGTCACCTCTCCTTGAAGGAGATAGAGGAGCGACGGAGGCTAGGATTGTGCTTTAAGTTTGCCCAACCCTATAGCCCCTAACACTGGTGTCAATTAGGGGAACTGAGAGTTGCGATCCTTGAAAATGAGCTGTACTTTGACGTTGAGGAGCAACCTGAAGAATTGGTAGGGACAAAGAATGGAGAAGGGGAAGAAGCTATGGAAGGGGAATGCAATTCTCTTGAAGCCTATTTTGACGAGAGGATGGGCTCAAGCGGACCTAGCACCTTGAAGCTTCAAGGCGCGATGATCGGGATACCGATTGTATTGCTTGTTGACTCGGGAATGATGCACAATTTCATCTCACGAAAATTGGTAAGGTCCCTAAATCTCAAAGCTCAGCCTATTTCTGCTATCAGCATAAAATTGGGGGATGGGTATAGAGTCTCGGTCAGTGAACAATGCAGGGATGTTAAGATAGTGTTGGGAGCCATTACCTTGCGGTTGGATGCGTTGGTGTTTGATTTGGGACCCTTGGACGCAGTGTTGGGTATCGAATGGCTGAAAACTTTGGGGGATGTTATTCATAATTGGGAACAAGGTTGGATGCGGTTTATCTATGAGGGCAGGCAGGTGGAATTGGCAGGCATAGAAGGCACTCCCCTAGATATGGCGGCTTTGCAGGCTTGGTTGGGAGGAGAGAGCATGAAGCAGTTGTGCTTGGATACTCACCAAACTTAGGCAGCTCCAGTATCGTTGTATGGTCTCACCCAAGAGCATAAGGCAGACATCAGGGTTCTTATGGAAAGATTCTCAACAGTGTTTGAGCTCATTACCGGGTTACCTCCTAAGAGACTACACGATCATGCCATCTGCCTCATTACTGGCCATGCAGAAGTTAGTATACGCCCTTATAGATACCCACATGCTCAGAAAGCAGAGATTCAGACACAGGTGGAAGAGATGTTACGGCAAAGGATTATCCACCCCAACCAAAGTGCCTATTCTAGTCCCGTTCTCTTGGTCAAGAAGAAGCACACCACTTGGCAGCCGTGTATCAACTATAGAGCATTGAATAAAGTGATGGTGGCTGATAAACGCCCGATCCAAATTCGACGAGTTGTTAGATGAACTAAATGGAGCCACATTTTTTTTCTAAACTGGATTTAAAATCTGGTTTTTATCAAATCAGGATGCGGGAAGGGGATGAACATAAGATTGCCTTTTGCACGCATAATGGCCACTACGAATTTCTAGTGATGTCGTTTGGGCTAACCAATGCCCTATCAACCTTCTAGAGTGTCATGAATGACGTTTTCTGGCCGTGGTTAAGGTGCATGGTTTTGGTTTTTTTTTGACGACATATTTGTTTACAGTCGAAGTTGGGAAGAGCACAAGGAACACCTAGCTACTGTGATGCAGATTTTGAGAGACAACCACTTCAAGGTAAACCCCAAGAAGTGTTCGCTGGGACAGACTTCCATTGACTACTTGGGACATTGCATTTCTAAATAGGGTGTGTCTATGATAGAGAAGTTGATATACAGGTAGAGATGATGGACCCAGATGCATTTGGGCCTAGGAAATTGCAGGATTGTGCTCGCAACAAGAAACAACAAATGCAGCAGAGGAGGGAAGTTACAGCAATGCAGTGAGAGTATTGAGCGGATTTTAGTTGGACATTGTCTTTTGGTTAGGAAATCTGGTTAAGGGTAGGAGAGAGAAAATAATTACACCTAGTGCCTAGCTGGATAATTCTTGTAACGGTTTTGCTTTTGTTTTTAGTTGTTCTTATATATTGAGCAAAGGGGGGAGAGCAGGGGATCATCTTGGAATTTGATTGTATTTTCTGCTTTGAGAGCAGGGCTCCATTTAGGAGAGGGAAGTTGTCTTCCTGGGGGATTATTAATCCTGTATTTCCAGCTTTCTATCAATGAAAACATTATCTTCTTCCTTTTCATTTTCTATTTGATTCTTTGTTGGTTGATTTATTGGTTGCTTGAATTCTATTCTCTATCAATTGGCGCCGTCTGTGGGAAACCAAGAGCAATGGCAGATCCACCTAAAACCTATTTGCAATCCAAGAATGATTTGCAAGAGCGAGTCAATGCTCATGATGAAGCCATAGAGGCAATCCAACGAACCCTCGCTAACCTCCAGAAATTTGTAGAACGGAAGTTTCAATCTCTGGAAGCCAAAATAACCACATACATATAAAAACAACCCGCAGATGATGAAGTAGTCAACCAGCAAGCAAACAACGAAATAGATACCGACCATGAAACCCACAACGAGATTTCGTTCAATCCAGTACTGAATTCGGACAACCTACCTTACCCCGACTCGATTCAAGCGTGAGACCCAACTATTATGGGGTGGGAACGCTAGCTCCACCCAAGGTGAAAACCCCAAAGTTCAGCAAATTTTGCTCACGAACCTGGATCTCCAAGGCTGAGCTATACTTCAGTGTGAATCAGATGCTAGAAGAGATGAAACTCGCGATTGCTCCGATGCGTGTTATGGGAGCTGTTATTTCACGGTTTTCTCAGGTATTGCGGGATAATCCCTACCTTACTTGGGAACAGTTTAAACAAAGACTGCATGACAGGTTTGATAACCGAAGAACCCACAATCCATATGAAGAGTTGCGAGCCTTATTCCAAACAGGTACCATCGGCGAATACAGAGAGGAGTCCGAGGCGATCATTGCATACATCCCGAAGACGTCGGAGGCCCAATTTTTAGGGTACATCATGGGTGGTTTGAAGCAAGGTGTGGGAAGATGGGCTAGATACCTAAAACCCCAGAGCTGTGAAGAGGTCATGGAGATTGCCAGGGATGCCAAGCTAACTTTCAGCCCCCCAGGCAACCGAGCAGCGATCGCAAGGGAGAGAGGTGGAGGAGATCGGAGTCGGTCTGAAGCAACATACGCTTCTCCATCGTTTGCTCGCCCCTTTATTTTCAAGGATATGGCTCAGCCCAACACACAGTTTAAAACTAAAGGCCCAAGCCCTATAGATCCAGCAAAAGCTCCACCCCGCGCACCCCTTCCTCTCAATGGAACGCAACGAGAGCAGATGATCAAGGTGTCACACCATTTGTCGTTGAAAGAGATCGGGGAGCATCGTCGGCTGGGTCTCTACTTCAAGTGGGAACAACCATGCATCCCACAGCATGGATGCAACGACGAAGAGCTTCGGGTCTCCATCTCAGAGAATGATCTCTTCGTTGATACAGGGCAACAGACAAAGGAGCTTGTAAGGGATGCCGAACTCACCTTTAGCCCACCGAGGAGTCGTGCGGTGGTGACACAGAGCGGTTGGGGACTCGCCTGGAGTCGATCGGAGTCCTCGTTCTCTTCACCGATCTTTTGCCCTTTCTGCCCAAGGAAACGGGTCAATTTGACCCACGATCTAAATTTAAAAGCCCAGGCCCAATACCCATAGGGGAGACTCCACCACCACGAACGCTCTGTCCTCCCAACCGGCAGCAGCAAGCACCTCGCAATAGGGGGCTGCGACACTTATCGTTGAGAGAGATTGATGAGCGTCTGCGACTGGGCTTGTGCTTCAAGTGCGCTCAGCCTTACACCCCACAACATCGCTACAGCATGGGAGAGCTGCAAATCACTATTTCAGAAAATGAATTCTTGTTAGATCTGGATGAACATGGGAATGACGAAGCAGGGGAGATCGCCCATGGGGAGGAAGGCGAGTGTACCGCCATGGAGGTCGTCTTCGGAGCTGGGGGAGATGTTCAGGCTCCAAGAACTCTAAAGCTAACGGGGTATTTACGTGGAATACTAGTTATCCTACTTGTCAATTCAGGTGCAACCCACAATTTCGTTACTCATAAGCTGGTTAGATTTCTGAGCCTTCCTTCTGCTCCGATTTTGCCTGTGCATATCAATTTAAGGGATGGGTATTGCATCAAGGGGCATGAAAAATGTGTGAATGTTCCGTTGGATCAGGCTCCTACAGTTGTTGCTTTTTATTTGAAGAGATGCAAGACTGATGGATCTTGTTTTGGAAATGTTGGAAAGCACGTGCAGTTTCCACTAGAATTAGATTTGAGGCCCTACACTAATGCTAGGGAAGATTTTCATGAACTTAAAGTGGATTTGAAGTATCAAATGTATGCTATTGTGGTGCACTATAGATTCTTACCGACTTCTGGGCTTTACTTTTACTGCACACGATCCTCTCCAGGAACAGGGCACAAGTTGGATGACTTTATGGTTATTAAGGTGGAAGAAGAGATGGTGTTGTCTGAAGCTATTTATATTTTATTCTATGTCAGAGAGGGCACCCCTTGGTTATCTAGTTTGATGGAAATGGAGAAGGAAGGCATGTATCCTAGGATTTCAAATGCCTCACCCAAGTGGGTTCTTGATAAGATAGACAATGAATGCATTGCATGTCCTCATGTAAAGAGTACAAATCTTTGCAATGACAGTGTAAATATAGGTGATCTTGAGGGAGTTGTAGATCCATTGTCTTGTGCACCAGTGATTGAACAAGCTCAAATTAGTCAAATTGGGAATGATGCTAAGGATCTCAATACGTCAACAAATCTAGTAATAATGCCTCCATGAATGATGTTTCTGAATCGCATGAAGTTGAAGCTACCAAATCTCGCAATGGAAGTTTGCACAATGAGACATTCGTCTCCTTGGCTTATGCCGAGGGAATCAACGGTGGGCCGGTTCTACACGGAATTGGAAGAAACGATGACCTTGATCCTGGTTCTTCAGGGCCAGATATGAAAGATAGAGTAAAGCCAGGAGCAAGACATGATATCTCGCAGGAGCATCTGAAATTGGAGAGTTCTATGATTAATGAAAAGATGAAAAAGGACACTAGGGATCATAGTACCGAAGTTGTTAGATACTTGAGGAATGAGTACCCTCAACTAAGTCTTGAGGACAAGGCTCTATTTCAAGAGGGTGGCAATGATAGAGAAGTTGATATACAGGTAGAGATGATGGACCCATATGCATTTGGGCCTAGGAAATTGCAGGATTGTGCTCGCAACAAGAAACAAAAAATGCAGCAGAGGAGGGAAGTTACAGCAATGCAGTGAGAGTATTGAGCGGATTTTAGTTGGACATTGTCTTTTGGTTAGGAAATCTGGTTAAGGGTAGGAGAGAGAAAATAATTATACCTAGTGCCTAGCTGGATAATTCTTGTAACGGTTTTGCTTTTTTTTTAGTTGTTCTTATATATTGAGCAAAAGGGGGAGAGCAGGGGATCATCTTGGAATTTGATTGTATTTTCTGCTTTGAGAGCAGGGCTCCATTTAGGAGAGGGAAGTTGTCTTCCTGGGGGATTATTAATCCTGTATTTCCAGCTTTCTATCAATGAAAACATTATCTTCTTCCTTTTCATTTTCTATTTGATTCTTTGTTGGTTGATTTATTGGTTGCTTGAATTCTATTCTCTATCAGTCTATAGATCCCACCAAAATTACTGCTGTTCAAAATTGGCCGATTCCAAAGAATGTCAAAGGAGTGAGGGGATTTCTTGGGTTGACAGGCTATTATAGAAAATTCATACAAGATTATGGGAAGATTGCAAGGCCATTGATTGAGTTAACTAAGAAAAATGGCTTCTAATGGAACGAACAGATTCAATCAGCATTTAAAACCTTGAAGAGCAAACTTACAGCAGCCCCTTTGTTGGCACTGCCTAACTTCGATGAGCCTTTTTGTGGTTAAATCGATGCTTCTGGGACGGGGTTAGGGGCTGTATTGATGCAGGCAGGCCGGCCCCTTGCTTATTTCAGTAAAGCCTTAGCGGCTAGCAACCTTGCAAAGTCGGCATATGAGAAGGAGCTCGTGGCCTTCGCTTTAGCCATCCAACATTGGCAACCTTATCTATTAGGAAGAAGGTTCACGGTATTTACTGATCAAAAAAAGTCTGCACCACTTGTTACAACAGCAGGTCACCACTCCGGATCAACAAAATTGGTTAGCTAAACTAATGGGATATGTGTATGATGTGCAATACAAACCAGGAAAGCTCAATACAGCTGCTGATGCTTTGTCCAGGCAGCAGGACTATGCTGAACTTGCTCCATTTATTTCTTCCCCCACTTGGGTTGATGGCAGCAGCCTCACTGATGAGGTGAACCAGGACCCATAATTGATCGCCATTAAGAATGCTTTACTTACCAACCCCGCGTCCAAGCTCCACTATGAACTGCGTCAAAGAGTGTTGTACCACAAGGGGAAGTTGGTCATTCCATCCAGTTCACCATGGATTCCAGCCATGCTACCCAAGTTTCATGATACTATTACTAGCGGACATTCGGGATACTACCGAACTTATAGCAGGATTGTAGCAAATTTTTATTGGAAAGGTATGGTGCAGCGGATCAAAGAGTATGTCTAGAGTTGCTCCATTTGTCAACAATTCAAGGCCTCAACTCTAGCTTCGACAGGTCTCTTACAGCCTCTTCCCATTCCACAGGACGTGTGGGAGGATATTTCGATGGACTTTATTACTAGAATGCCCAAGTCTAAGGGTTTTGATGCTGTCGTGGTAATTGTTGATAGGCTGTCCAAGTATGGTCATTTTTTGGCTTTGAAACATCCTTATACAGCGAGGGTAGTTGCTGAGTTGTTTGTTAAGGAGGTGGTGCGCCTCCATGGCTTCCCAAAATCTATTGTTAGCGACTGAGACCCAATCTTTATGAGTCGCTTCTGGCAAGAATTGTTCAAGTTGCAGGGGACCCAACTCAAGTTTAGCTCTTCCTACCACCCGAAAATGGATGGGCAAACCGAGGTAGTAAATAGGTGTCTTGAAACCTATCTCAAATGCTTTGCAGCCGACCAGCCACATTACTGGAGCCAATGGTTACCATGGGCTGAGTTTTGGTACAATACTTATTTCCATGTGAGCACCGGGGCAACTCCTTTCTAGGTAGTGTATGGAGAGGCCACCAACTTTTTTACAGTATGTTCCAGGCAAGATCCAAGTGGAGGCAGTAACTCGAGATTTACAAGACCGTGATGAGGCTTTGAAGCAACTTAAATAGCACCTGTTTCGGTCACAGCAACACATGAAAGCATACGCTGACTGGCATCACCGAGACGTCCAATTTGAGGAAGGAGATTGGGTTTACTTGAAGCTGTGACCTCATAGACAACAGTCAGTCACCAGAAGGATTTATCCGAAACTCTCGGCTCGTTACTATGGGCCGTTCCAGATTGAGGCCAGGGTCGGAGTATTAGCATGTCGCTTGCGTCTCCCCGAGTCTTCCAAGGTACATCCCGTCTTTCATGTTTCTTTGCTCAAAAAGGCCATAGGCACCCAACCTAGTTATCACCAAATGCCACCCAAGCTAGTTATCACCAACTGCCACCCAAGCTAGAGTTGGAACCCGCTAAAGATTATGCTCCTGTGAAAGTATTAGCTACCCGGGTTGTCCAAAGGGATGGAGAGTGCATTTCCCAATGGCTGGTGCAGTGGCAGACCAAGGGAATCGAGGAAGCTACTTGGGAGGACGAATATACTCTCAAGAGGGATTACCCACAGCTAAGTCTTGAGGACAAGACTTCCTTTCAAGGGGGTGGTATTGATGAAGAAATAGAGACATCAGATGGGCTGCTGGACCAGACTCCACCTGGGCCGCGAAGACTGATAGTCTACTCCAGAAAGAAGAAGCTGCAGCAGCAGGGGAAGGGCACCCCAGGAAATTCATCATTGTAATTCTGTTAAGGGAAAGGGGGGGGAGAGAGTTAGTTACGCCTAGGTGTGCAGCTAGGCACTAGGGGTAACGACTGAATTGTTTTTTTTTGGTTATTTTGAGCAGGGAATGAGAGGGGAGGGTATCTTTTGTTCATTCTGTTTTTCTGCTTCCTTAGTGAGCAGGGCTCCATTGTTTTGGAGAGGGAAAGTCATTTCCTAAGGGCATTGTAACCTTGACAGTGCTGTTACTTCAATAAAACAAGTATTATCTTCCCTGCATTCTCTACTCTTGATCTGTTTTCCTTGATTTATCAATCTGCATTGTGTTATTGCTTATCAGTTACAGATTGGAATCACATTTCCCATATGAATCTTCTAATTCTTCTTGAGCTATGCACTGATGCAACTATGTATTACCCTGTGGCATATTGGTTTTTTATGGAATGGCTGGATTTGGCAAGATTTCAACTCAAGGGAAGTAATATAATCATGCATCTTCTACTATGGCATAAATTCGTGTTTAATATTTTATAGATCTTCTTGTTGTGCTTCAAGATATTAATAATTTTTATACAGTTTAAAATATATGAATAAGCAGGTGATTCGTGGAGCGGTCAGCAAGTGGATGAATTAGGTGTATCATGTGTTTCTTGTCTTTGTATATCCATTGTCTGTTATTTAATACTTTTATTGTGGAGTTTGTGTTCTTCAAGTGAAGCCATCAGAATCCAAAGAATTTTTTTGGTTATACTTAGCATATGAAGAATCCTTGTTTGACTGGCATTGCACTGCTCTCCATATGGCTCACTCTAAATTTCCTGCTATCACTGGATTATTGAATGTTTGTCTACTTTGTTTCTTTCCTTCTGTTGCCACATGCACCCGTCAACTGTTATTGTGTTACTGTCTCTGGTATATCTGCAAAATATCTACATGATGCTTGATTGCTTCTTTCTAACAAAGATGGAATTGTTTGGCTTATGGAGTTGCAACTTCATACAAGCTTTTAGATGCCCTCTTTGTCCTTATTTTTCCTTTGATGAACTCAAGTCATAAGCTGTATAGAAGTGCAATATTACATCATCAGTTGCCTCATATCTGCCCCTGAAAACCTTTTCTTGTTTATTATCCAAAGCCTCCAATACTTTGACACTCTGATTAAGCTTATGAAATTCAGTGCACGCAGGTTTCTGTTAATGCCTCTAACCAGAGCACAAGCTGATTTAAATAAAGTGTATCCATGTAAAAAACAAGTTTTACCAGTATTATTCTAATATATATTCTTATAAGCATGTGTCACTTTGCCTTTTATAAATCTGTTGACTATCACAGCATTATCATTTGAGTTGGATCTTATTTTCTAGTTTACACTTTTTTTTTCAAAGCCTTGATTAACATAAGCTCACTTTCCATTGGACCTGTGTAAGTCTATCCATTCAAGAGACCTCTGTTGGGAACTGTTTCCAGGATCAATGTTCAGGGGATGTGAATACACCTTTGTGGTAACCATGGGCTTTTCACAATCCTCTTCAACCTAAGCACTGAACAAAGTACTGATGTTTAGGCATTGTGTCATCAGAGTTGTGTAGGTTTGACGATTCAATTTTTGCGAATCTGCTGCAGGGCATTTGATTGTTTTGTTTTGTTCATTATTTATGATTGAATGTCTATGCTACTAATATTATGGTTTCTTGGGTCTTCAATACAAACTTAAATTTTCTTCAAACTTTTATCATGAAAAATAAAAAGCCTTGTCCCTTTTTATCATTGAGACACGAAGTGACATTATCTTGTGCTTCTTAACACTTTCACTTTACTCTTTTGGTTAACAAATATAGTGAGATGGAGAAAAAATAACTAACACCTTGGCTTTGTATTTTTCTTTGTACACTAACAGAATGCACAAGAACTAAGTAAAAGTCTCAAGTTAGTGGGGAAAGGTGGGGCGACTCTGACTTCAAATGGAAGTAGTAAATGATGTGAAGAAAATCAAGCTAGGCTTCGGGCTTGCATTATCATTATGTAATCTTTACTGTTTGTGCTGCTAATGCTTTGTGTCATATGGTAAAAGGTATACCATCCTCAGGTTATTAAACGAAGAATATGTTTAGTTAGGTTCTTATTCGTCCAAGTTTTGCTGTCACGTGAGAAATTTTGAAAAGATTTCTTTTGTACAAATTAAAGTGAGAATTATCTAGAAACTTTGTATTGACTTTGCTCAATGCATATTATAATTGCTAGTGCAAGTTGAATCCATGTTTACGCAGGGCAAGTTGTCATTCTGTACTGTATTATTATGGTATTTGAATGCTGGAAGGTGACTCAACATCAAGTTCTTTGCTTCTGCAAAGCATCCATGGTGGCATTCAAATAAGAGTGGTACTAAATTTGGAAAAGGCCTAACTGCACATATTTACCATCTTATGTCAGACTACTAACTACACATTATAATTCTGCTTTTATGTACTCATTCAAATTCAGCCTTTTGTTTTTTGTTTTTCCTTTTGATATGCTTGTTTGCAAAAATTGGCTTATTATTTTATTGTATATGCAGTAAATTTTAACTGTTGGTCCTTGAAGGGAGAGACACCCTAGAGGGTGAGGAATTCTTATGTCAATTTCACTAAATGTTAATCCGAGATCAATGGTGCAGGGTGTTCATATTAAATGAAGAAAAAGCACAACTTATATGTGCTAAAACGCGTTTTTCAATAATTATAGTAGCATTTTTGCATCCTTTTCAATAACTATATAAATATTTTTACCTTAAAAACAATTTGAGAGGCAAAACAGAATATCGAGGAAACATTTATCTTATTAAATGAGTATGGAGTGCTGACATGGGTTGAAAAATAGGTAGAACACTAATGTGCAAGTTCATTTTAACACATGTTTTAGCAAGCAACCCCATTATCATGGATGCAGTATTTAAGCTTAACATTTATTTGGTCATATGAAGATCACTATTTGGCATTTTGTGCTACGTGCGGATGGCTTTGTCAAAGAAAAAAATATGATACTAAAAAGAATTTATATCAGTTGAAGGATTTAATTTGATTTACATTTTTATTTGTTAAGAATAATGAAATTTTGTTTATATAAAAGTGCAAATTATAAAATGATTGTTTTATTTATTTATTGGATATAAACTTAAAATTATGGAGGAATAAAAATTGAGAGGGTTTATAGATGAAAATCAATTATTCTTAATAATCACAAAATTTTTCATTTGATTTTATTACATTTACTTTCAATTATTTAAATAATCGGTTCGAGTTATTTTCTAACTTACAATGCAACGGAAGATGAAATGAATTAGAAAAATAATTCAAAGATAGATATATATGAGTTTTGATAATGATTAACATTATCTTTTTATTCGGTCTGAACCAAACTCGGCTCAGAGGATCACCAAACAAGAAGGCCCGTCATAGTCTAAGTCTAGTGCTCCTGAGGTCGGGCGTGTGAGCAAACGGACGCGCACAGGAACCAAGGGGATAAGGCCGACACTCTCTTCTATAGTCCACTGATACATGCATCCATCCCCTCCATCGATTGTTTCGTGTTATATCGTTGAACACGTACTTTAACACCTAGGTAGTCCACTCAAGTTGTTCTCGACGCCTCTTATAAATACTAGATCATCCCACACTTAAACAACAGGTTACACTCTTGAGACACACACACTCTCTCTATCTTTTCTCTCTAAGTCTCTTCCTGACTTATCTTTGAAGTGTTAATCCCTGTCCGATCGGGATAGCCTTCTTGCAGGTTCCAAACACTGCTTGATTTAGTCAAACCTTATTGCTATCCTCATTCTGGTATGGTGCCAATTTGACCACTATAGACGGCCTCTTCCTCTTATAAAATCTTAGGATTTATTATTTGGTACATTCGTTGAGAGCCCATGGCAAGATCAAAACGCTTGCTCTAACAACGATTAAATTAGATCTGGGTTTGTTGATGGATGGGATGACCCTCAAGGATCCTTCTCCCTCTATAGTGTAGCTTCCAAACCCAACAAGGAACTTATAGTGCAACCAGATGACACCTAGTCATCATGAATGGCATAAGAGCCATTCTTGGCCAAGTGTCAACGATAATCAGTAACTAACGTGGCCTAACTAAAGGATCCCATGAAAGTCTACGAGACTATATGAAGAAGTTCCAAACGACGGTTGCAATCGCCTTAGAGAGGGGGTGTAAGCCTTGGAGAAAAGCACCAGGACTGAAGGAAGATGAAATATACCTCCTCAAATCATGAAAAACTCTATGAAAAAGAGATGTAACATCCCTCTAAAATATTGAAAATTTTTTCTTTGAAAGGGAGTCAACACTATACAAAGGTTGGAACTCCTCTATGTACTCAGTACAAACTGATAAAAATGAGAGGAAACTTCAAAGAGAAAGTCATGAGGAAGCTAGTTGGCTCCCGATTGATAGGTTCCCAATATACACTAGTGCACGAGCCTCCCAATACCTTTCCACTCGAAGAGACATTGGAGAAGGCCACAAAGCTACTTTCTCCTCCATTTGTCGAGGAACCAATTAGTAAGGGAGGAAGAAATGCATATGGTCAATGAACACCTAAATCCTAAGGATGCTATTGATTTCGATCAGATTGAGCCATCTCATAACAGTTGTGAACTTTGTATTCCGATTAACTTAACCAAAGTACATACAAACATTCACTTTCAAGATAAAGTACATGCAAGCCCCTAAACATTTTTTAAACAAGATCCAATCAAATAGAATAATGGACGATCTGATGGGAAATTGGCAATATACATCGGGATCAAATGTCTACATTGTCAATTATAAAGAAATCCCTAATCTCGAACCTCTATTGCATGGTCGATAAGATCAGGCATGACTTTCGCCTCATCCTCTTCCAAATCATTGATCTCAAGAAGCTTTTGAAAGGGATTCATGATCGACAAGGAATGATTGATCTAATTTATGAAACCCTTTTTTGTAGGTCATATTTATCTGGTTGATTATGTCCCCTTGAGCATCGCTTTACTCCTTCAATAGATTGGCCTTTGTAGCTTCCAGTTCTCCTTCCCTAATCTCCCCCTTTTAAGTTTACTGTGACTAGCAACAACAGCCATGCTCCTCATATAACATCATAAGAGGAGAAAGATGTTTAGAGGTCTCTATTTCGATCAATAAACAAAATAAAAAAAATAATAAAAAGAAGTTTTTTGAAGAAAATTCACCCAGAAATTAGAGCTTCTAAGGGAATGGAGAGGAATATTTGAAGGCTCAAAACTTTAACTCTCATAGAGAAGAAATAGAAATATAAGGAAAATTTCAGGAATGCAAAAAGGAATCCAGAAGTTGAACAAAAAGCTTACTACCCTAAGCAGATTTGTTTCCTCTTCAGTTAGGTGCTGCATTCCTTTCTTTAAGCGACTAAAGAAAGACAAAAAACTTGATTGGGTAGAGGATTGTCATAAATTGTTTAAAGAGTTGAAGAAATTTTGATTTGAACCTTCTTTATTAAGCCGGTCTATACCAAGTCTTTAGAGAATTAACAATGAAGAAAACTTTCGCCATGCGATCGATCACAGCCCTGATGGTTTGCACTAAAAAGCTCTAGCATTATTCTGACACTCACCCCATTATAGTTAGAATTGCATGACCCCCTCAACATCAACATACGATATGCAATAAAGCTGAACTTTTGAGCTTGCAATAATGTTATCGAGTATGAAATGCTTTTATAAGGCATAAGATTAGTCAAGTCTATCTGACCAGAAATCTCAAGGTAAATCGAGACTCACAGCTAGTCACCAGTCAAGTCCTCGATGTATTTGAAGTGAAAGAGCTTACTATGATGAGTTATCTAGTAAAAGTTAAAATTGATATTCAAGGGTTGGGGTCCAGCAGGACGAGAATAGTAATAAAAATCACCTTAGGGATCTAATCTTGCAGGGCGATCAACTAGCCAAACTGGCTTAATAGATCAAATTTTTGTTGATGAGAATGTCATGGTCGAAGATGTAACGCCCTCTCTATAGTAAAGACCCACAAATCCAACTGACACAACCATCACAAGCATCAATACATAATAAAAAACACTCAACAAACTCACAAACATTCCAATGTGGTTCTAACATGTATATTAATGTTGTTGGAACATTACATTATACATACTAACACATTTATGATAACCTTTTAATGTGTACTGAGGGATAATATTACATCATACAAAATAAAGGTAATTGTCATCATTACAATACAAACTTCTTTACCCATAAATATATACAATACTACAATATACTTAACAAAAGAAAATATACTTTAGGGTCCTCTAATTCTTGTCCTTGTGTTGACCTTATTCTAACAAGCTTTATCCCTGAGCATCCCCAGCAAAAGTACCTGTAAGGCTTCAACATATACCCTAAGAGAAAATGCATATAAATGGTATGTTTGGAGTAATAAAGAGAAAAAAAGGTACATAAAAGGTATTATGAAGAAAGGTAGGGGTAATTCAGTAATTTGGCATTTTAGCATTTAAGTGCATAATTACGAGGTCTAAAATAAGGATTAAATTGAATAAATTTATAAGTGTGAGAAAATATTAAGAAAACAAAATTGTTAAGGGAGCAAAGAGGTATTTATTCTAAAGGCCACAAGTGGGTCAGTAGAAGAGACCATCTATTTAATTCTAGAAGGAAATGGAAAGTGGAGGCAGCCGACCCTGGAGGCCATTTTCCAGCAAATTTCTTCATTTAAATTTTGTTATTCTCTTTCTCTTTCAACCCTTTTAAGCTAATTAAGCTTGGTTGTCAAGTGAGATGATTTAGGGGTTAGAGAATTGAGCAACAAAGAAGAGGAAACATTCAAGAGGAAAGGAAATGAGGCCATCAAAGTGTAAAGAAGACTTGTTTGAACACATTAAGGTATGGGAATCTTTTCATCTATTTTCATGTATGCATGCTAGGTAAATAGATGAACTTTACATAGTTAACTGAATAAATATTTGGGGAAACATGATTAGGGATGCTTGATGTGCTTATAAAGAAGTGTACTCAATGGTACAAGTTCAAGGTTTAAGAGAAGTGTAAGTCTTTAAACCTGCTAGATTTGTTGGGATTATAACTGAAGAGTTAGGGGCCTAAATGAGTTGGAAATTCATGAAATTAAAGTAGGTATGTGAAATTAATAATGTTAGTAAAAACTTGGAAAGAGGAATTGGTTCTTAAAGCCTTAGAATGGAAAAGATTAAATAGTATAACAGTGAGATTAATTAAACAGTAACTAGAGCTAGAGGTGGGTTAATTTTCATTTTAATGCTTGAGATAAGTATGATTCTTGATATAAGGTCTATTAGTTATGGAAAATAGTAATTAATCATGAGTTTGTGTTGGTTGCAGCAATGGAGTAGGGATTGGTTAAGAGATTTCATGTTTGGGTTCCTACAGAATCTAGAATTCTGCAATCAATCCAACTAAGATGGTACCTATCTTAGCCAGGTTAATGCATTCTGGACTTATACAGGACAACCCAAATGGTTGAGTTGATTTCCATTTCAGTCAGTTAATGCACTTTGGACTAGTTGATGGCACTTGACCCGGCTGGGTTGAATGGTGTCTCAACCAGGTTCCCACCCCTGTTTCATTATGTTTGTGTGTATTACAAGTATTAGTGGTATTAAAACTTGAGCAATCACCCTTAACATTTCTAATGCTTATAATGGGTTAACAAAAAGCATGATATGTGAATATTACACACACACACACACACACACACATATATATATACAGAGGCGCGTACACACACACACATATTTAAGTATATGGATCTAAGACTAAATTATGATTTATGTTTTGAAAATCACTTGGGCATAAGTGATTATTTGTATATAACCCTATTGATATGTATGCAATCTATATGTACTATGATATTATACATGCAAGGTACTGAGATTTACTTCACATGTGTGTAATTATGGATAGAGGTGCATTGATATTGTTATTAATTTATAATTATAGTAAAGTATTCTCAATCTAGTTTGGTATAAATGTAATTGAATGGTGAATATGTGATTGAGTCTTAATGTATGCTTGAGTTAGCCATAGTCATGGACTTATATGAGATAGTGAATTGATACCTTTTTGATATCTAGTGTTGGCTTGGCACCTTAATAGTGTCTAGTGATTAGATACCTCTGGGTATCTAAGGACGGCACTATAATAATATCTATTGATTTGATACCTATATGGTTTCCAGTGTTCCCAATTGTCCATGGTTATATCAAGGTCAAGCAATGGAAGTGTTTATAGCCTATAGATACTATGTATGATAAATATGTGACAATTAAGTATGGAATGATGATCCTACAAGAAGTACGTTTGATTGATAAGATATAAACTATATAACTTATACACATTTATACATTGTTGTTAATTAGGCAGAATATAAGTTGCAAGTTACAACTGTGTGGTTCTAATTCTCGATTTTGGAATTACGTAGAAAGCTTGGGATATTAATTTCGACTCCAAACCAAATACTAAATGTATCATTAAATATTCTAGTATTGGTGGCAAGTTAGATAGTGACCCATAAAAGAGTTTTTAAGTGTTTTTGGAAACTTTAAATAACTCAATAAGAAAAATTCTAAGCGATCTTGCTTCGAAGAAAGTGGAATTAAACGATTAGTCGAGGTAGTTGAACATGATTTATTTTGTGCCCCTAAAAATAATTTTAGTTAGTGAAGGTTTACGCTAGTTAAATTTTGTAATGCACTTAGTAGAATGAAATATTAAAATTATGAATTATTTCTTAGTCTTTTTAGTTGTACTTAGTGAACTATTATTATGAATGACTTAGTTATATGTTGTTTGAGTAGGTTTGGAGTTAAAGACGTTCCTGAGGCTAGGATTATGGTAGCCGTGAGGAACTTCCCGGAGATATAGTGTAGACTATAGAAAGCATTATATTTTGTAAAATTTTTAATTGTATATCTAACTAAAATTTAGTGAGAATTGTTCATGAAATCAAACTTTGTATTTGTTATGAAGGTTTAATCTAATGATGTGTAGTTTGTACTAAGGTCAATTGTGTTATGTAGTGATGCTTATATTGGTTAATTAATGTGATTATTAGTGACTATAACATCCAAAAGTACTACTGAAGAGTATTAGGGTGTTATAGTACCTACATGGATAAAGCACCCGTTCTAAGCTATAAGGCTTAGTAGGGAGAATTACCAATTTAAAACAACCACTCACAATGGTCGCTACACAACAAGCAAGCAACAAGTATATCGATATCGTAATTAACAATAACAATAACAATAAAAACAACAACAACAACAACAACAACAATATATGCAGGCACTAAATATAAACAAATATTCTCATTGTTATGCAATTAGAAGTTGCATGTAAGAATGCATAATTCAAACAAATCACAGTTAAGTTATCTTTCTTTGATCAGACATTTAGTCATCTCATATGTTCATTACTTTTTCATTAAAAATTTTGTAAATGCTTGCCTAAGTTCTATGAGCTTAGATAATGGGTGCAATGGATACCCAAAGGTATCGATCACATGCATAACTATAGGTATCAAATTTGTAGACCCAAATAAGGCCAAAATCGTGGTCTTAAACGGGGACAAACTATGGACCCAAATGGGGTCGGAACACTAGTAGTTGTGATTACCTTTATAGGCATGCCTATCTTGTAACACCTTATACCACTGTACCGAACGTACAGTGATCGGATGTCACAACTGAAAGGCGATAAAGAAAATGACTATACTAAACAGTCTGCTAAAAAATTATTCTTTACTCACAAATACATTCGTATCATAAAACAAATCCATCTGGAAAATAATGCAAATAATAAAAATATGACATAAGTATAGTTCACCTGCTATACCTTCCATATACACATATATACATGCCATGCCAAGAATCATCATTGGACTCCATTTTAAACTTGACCAACATTATAGCATCGGCTACCATTTTTCTATCTTTCTAACCTATGTGTTGTCAACAAACTACGCGCTGAGTATTGAAATGCCCAGTGGTGGATACATATCCCAAACTTTCTACAAAAATATCATTCACACATACACATACAAGCATGCATACGCATATACATACACACATACATGCTTCCATGAGCATTCTTTAACATTAACTATTCATTTTATAATTTTGATGTGCATCATACAACCATGTACATATGCATTCAATCATGGAAAACTGTTCCGATCATTCAGAAGGTTACAATTGTCATTTTCATTTTTGTGCTTATCTTTCAGTAGTTTATCATATTAATTTTCAATTACAATTAATCACTTTAATATTAATAACTAACTTATTTATACACCTATTTTACTGCTCATTATGCAATTTACAAATTTTGATTCTTAATATACTATTTTCTTATCATTTTACATCTTAATACCATTGCTTTTCACTCTTTACAGATACATTTATTCACATTCCATTTTCACTTGGAAATTTATCTTCATTCTTTTATTCATTATACAATCATTTGATAATTCAGATATACATTCATTCATCCAGACATTTCGGCATTTATCCAATTACTTATCTTAAAAAGGATCTTCTTATTTCAGTCACATATGCTCTTAAGGTTTAATTTTTCCTTTCATTCATTTTTAATACATGTCATGGCATGAACAATTTTAATTTAGTCCCGATTTTCATTTAAGTGTAAAAATTTCACTTTTGATCCCTACCTTACCATATAATAGGGTTCATTCACAGTTTTATTTTTCAATTAACATTTTATTTGCTAAATTATAATTTAGTCCCTACAGTTTCGTTAAATTACAATGGTGCTTCCTTTTATAATTTATTTATACTAATTTATTTATTTGACATGTAACTTATGATTTTGCTACAATTGCACCATTTTATGGCAAATTATATACGGATTCCCTAATTTTTAAATTGTTTCCAAAACTATAATTTTACATTCTATTTACAATTTTGCTGTCAGCTCTCTTATCTTCACTTTAGATACATTATTTTGCATATAAATTATCAATCAATTCTTGTTTTAACATTTTTATATCAAATTGCATTTTAGTCTTTTAAGACTACAAAAGATGACTTTTAAGCTGTGTATTCATTATTTTATCATTCTCATTCATACGTTCATTTTTTTCACTTTTACCCATTAAATTCATTATTTGGATAAATTATCATTTTGATCTTAATCTTTCATTTTCTTTTATGTCAGACATTTTTCGCTTTCATTTCCATTAATATTTCACATTTTGCACTTTTATATCATTATTATCATTATGCCCCTAGTACACTTTCGGTAGAAATCTTCAGACTTGATATACGGGATATGGATCCCATAAGCCCACAACAGTACAATATAGTAGGGGATGATCCCAAATGACTAATCCGCCTTAAATCAGATCAGAGCAGAGCTGATAATCAGACAAAACTATAGGAGGTCATTACAATCCTACCATAACAAAGCAAGTCGCCATGACTTGTACCGCGGAATGAATGTCCCTATGGCTAGGCAATTATATCTTAAACTAGATTAAACCACCAAACCACTATTAAAGGCAATATTCTTTGCTCATTTCAGAATTATTTTTCATATTTATGACATTTCAATTTTCTTTTGCATTTCAGTACATTAATCACTTGATATGTTTATCATTCTCACCCATTTCATGAATGATTTACTTTTCTTAAATTCACTTTCACACTTTTAACACTTTCATGTGCTTTTACATTTTTATTCACTTACCAATTGACTTTTCTATCACTTTTACACATTTTGAATTATCTCATTATAATTCATTGTTTTTACTCATTTATGAATTATTCACCATAATTCAATAATTTCCTTTTCAAAAATATTTATATAAATTTCATATTAATTAATACCATTACTTTGGTATATTTTTCAGTTTAGTCCTCAATTTTTTATTTAATTGCAAATTTTTTTTTGCACATTAATTACAAAATTGTCACTAATTTACTTATTTTCTCTTCACATTCATTTATTGGCATACAGAATTTTCATTTGTTTCTTATTTTAACTTTTTATGTAAAATTTTATTTTAGTCCTTCAACTCATAAAATTTCATTTTTAGACTGTTTGTTCACTAAATTACCATTTTATCCTTTCTAGTCATTACTTTATCACTTTTACTCATTAATCTCAATATTTGAAAAAATTACTATTTTACCCCAAAACTTTTCATTTCTTTTTAATTTGGTCATTTTTCATTCTAAACTTTATTTTTACTCTACTTTTACACTTTTCATTCACATTTACCATTGTATTCTTTTTTTTTCACACTTAAACTTTTATATAAGGGAAAATTTATGTTTAGTTCCTAAACTTTATTGCTTTACAATTTTATCTCTCTAGTTCATGTTTATTCACAAAATTACCATTGGTTCTATATCTTATATTTTTAATTCAGTATACTTTTATGGAACTACAATTTAATTTATAGAAGAGTTGAATTACCATTTTATCCTTTTTCCTCAATGTTTTACAAAATTACAATTTATCATTAAACTTTCAATTTTTTTTTTCATTTAAGTCCTTTATCATTTTAATTATATCATTATTGATACTTTTCATTGCTTTTTATTTCTCTTATGTTAAACACTATTAATATGCATTTATCATTCATCAATATTTGGCATATTTTCTAGTTTATTCTTAATATTCATTCGACTTATTACAATATAATCCATTTTAATATCTTTATGATAATTTAATTACTTAAATCACTCACTCTCATGCTCAATATCATAATTTTATATTTAATTAACATAAATATCACAAAATTATTGAAACTTCCCTAAGCATACCATTCGGCCATAGTAAGCTATCCACTTAAATTTATTTTCTTCTATATTTAAATTATTCAAAACATCATTTTTAAGCCTTTTAACTATTTTTATAACAATTAATTCAATTGTTCATGCATTAATCATATAAATGCATAATAAACATAATCACAAATCACATCCAAATCAATAAAAATTAGGGGATATTATATCCACTTACCTTAATTCTTATTCTTCACTTCATTAATCTTCATTTCTAAGTCTTAAACCCATGAAAAAATTTCTTCTTTAATTTTTCCTAAAAAGATAAAAAATATCAAGGCAAGAAATCATCATTTTCTTGCTTCTTTAATTCAATATAACCATATAAATATAATCTACACATCCTAATTTACTTATTAAAACCATTAAACTAAATTAAAATCTCTAAAATCACCTACCTCAATTTTGACACATAAACTTCTTTCCTTGATTTCTACCACTTCTAACCTTTCAATTAAAGATTGGAGACCTTAATTAGCTAATAGAGGGATTGGAATAACATTAGGTGGCTAGAATATGGTATAAGAATTAAAGAAAGATGAAGAAATTCAAGGAAAAAAAGATGAAGAAATTCAAGGAAAAAAATAAGAAACACTTTGGCTAACAAGGAAATAAGAAGAAAGATGGAGAGTCTTGAAGAATGTTCCAGCAATTTTTGATCTTTGAGTTCTTATAAGAAGGTTCACATGACATGGGCCTTGGTCCATTAAAATCCTTTACTTAATGAAGCCCATTTAACCACATTATATCCCATTAGGAAGTTCCAATATAATTTTCTCATTTTTCAAGCCCAATTTCTCCAAATTTTCATTCCATAATTCAAAATATATATCATTTAGGATACACAAAATTTTTTAGCTCAATTAGAGTTCATTTTCAGTCTAGTTCACTTAAATCGATCTGATTCGATAATTTTTGATGTTACCGTAAAATTACTTTTTTCACCAAAAAATAATTTTAAATACTATTTAGAGCCTAAGTGGAACTTCCTACAATTTCTGAAGATTATTTACTATTTTTAAAGCCTCGATCAAATCCATGGTCAGCTGATTACTATTTAAACTGAAATCATTATTTTTCTTTTACTTCTTATGTTTAAACCTTTCTAAAAATACTTCCATAATTCTCAAAATATATTCAATAGCCTCTATAAATATTTTTAAGTTAATTAGAGATTGTTTTTCGATCTGGTTCATTTTTACCAGTCCGATAATCTAATTATCAAATTCACCAAAAATTAATCTTTCATTACCATATAATTCTACTCATCACTATGAGCGTGTCCATATTTTTGAATTATTTTTCTGAGGTTCGTGACATCTTTTATGGTCCAGTCAAATTAGTCATATTCTAAATTTGAAAGTGACTTAACTTCCTAACACCTTTTCGAGGCCCCAAACGACATCCGTTTAACCTGAAAATTAAACCACAAACTCCTGTTGACATGTTTATTTCAATGATCAAATAAAATATTTTTTGACTCTAGGAGGTACCATTCACTCTGATGTCACTATTCATTATCGAAAAATACTATTCCTGACCAACCTGGTATTTAGGCTATTACATATCTATCCAATACCAAGTTCTATACATAGGCATTAATTCATTTTTCATGTCACTTAATTCATGGTATTTATGAAACACATGTAAACATGGGTGGGTATAAACCTTTATGAACTCATAACTCATAATAAAACATATACTTGTACTTATGCTAAGATGGCAACAAGGCACATTCACATGGCAAAAGCATTAAAATATTCACATATATACTATTTCCCATGTTTAAGTGAACTTTCCAATAAGAATCATAATTAAATCTTATATTCACATGCTTACACATAAATATATATACATAAATTACCATATAATTTTTTTGATAACTCATTTATAAGTGATAAAAGTGTTATGAATAGTTAACTTGAGTTTTGGTATCTGTGACGTGCACTGGATCATGGCATAGATTAAAGAATTAGAAATAGATATTCATAAATTGAGTAATTCATTATAGCCTTTTTAATGATGATATTGGTCCTCGCATGCAGATTATGAGGAATGTTTCATTATGAGAGTTAAAGATAGGGACTTGTAAGTCCAAGTTTTATTGTGAAACGTCCCATGATATTTAAATTTATACAAAATTATTTACATTATTGAAAGCTAGTTTTTACATATGAGTTTCATAGATAAGAAATAGGACTTTGGTCAAATTTTATTAGTAAAAGGTCCCAATTCTTTAATACAAATCTTTTTGTGGCTGTGACATGCGTTGAACTTTGTAGGCATCTATTTTACCCTCTAAGAGGCTCGAAGTTGGATAAGGTTCATTTAACTCGTTAAGGCCGATTGTTTCGCAATAGATATGGATTCAACACAATCTACGATGCCTCGGGTCTCAAAAAGGCATGAGATAACATCTTGGAGTGCTCCATTCTATTATTGGCAATCAACTTATGAGGGCATCTGTCGGGTACCATAAGGCAGGTATAAAGGAGTTACCACCCAATAACATATTGAACAATGAGTTTTAACCTCGTAAAGCTAAAACTAGAGATAGTTTGAACTTTACTCCTATTTATACCTTTGGTTAATGTTATATAAATGAGTTTTAATGATTTATTTTATCTCTTTTCTTACACATGATATTATGCTAGAAAAATAAAATGCACTCAAGCATGTTGGAAAACAGTAAAGCATGTATATTGAAAGCTATAAAAGCATATTATAAAAAGCATTTAAAGAATATGAGAATCGATATAAAGATAAATATACATAAATCAGACTATTAATTAACTTGTGAATATTTATTCTATCATGCATATTTATGAAATTCCTTTGTGTGATTTTTGGAGTAAAATAGGAAATTGGTCCATTTTATAATAAAAAAACCCAATTTAATTAAGTAGAAATAATTTTTGTATTTTTCCTAATTATAGGTCAAAAGCCTTGATTACCATGCTATTATAGATAATTAAATGGAAAGAAGAAAATGATATTATAAGCTCGCATAATAATAAAGAAATAATGAAATAAATTATAATCTAAACTACTCTATTTCATCTTTCAACTCGACCCAAAAGGGGAATTAAAAATATGTCCAAAAAAGATAATTAGTTAGTAACAATGAAAATGACAATAAAAGAAAAAAAAATTAATGATAATATTTAACAATAACAATTATAAATATTATCATTGAAATACTAAAATATTAATAATGATAATTCGTAATAAAATTAACACAAATAAATAATATCAAAAATCATAATGATAAAATTCACAATTATAATAATAATAAATAATACAAATAATATTAATAAAAAATAATAATAACAATAGTAATGGATATAATATTAAACACAAATAAATAACAAGAGAAATAATAATAATACTATGAAACATAAATAAATAAATAAGAGGAGACAAAAGGAAAAAATAAAGAAAAAAGAAGACAAAAGGAGCTGACTAACAAACCAAGGAAAAAAGAAAAAAATGCAACGACTCAAAGGTAAAAAGGGGTGACTCACACCTAAAAGAAGCGAGTCACTTCCCAAGATCGATACTAAAAAATGAGTCATGCCCATAAAACAAAAGAGAAAGCGAGTCATGGGGCCAGGAGGCAACTCAAGGCCGAGTCAGGGGCAAGTCATGACCTAAGATCGTGACTCGCTCCTGACTCAAGGCTGTGAATTAGCCTAAGAAGATGAACAAATGCTAGAAATGCCATTGAAGGCCAAACCAAACTCCCAAAACTCATTTTTAAGGCATTTTAATGCAATAAAACACGCCCAAACTCTTTTTTATGCATGAATAATAAGATTTATACACTAAAAACACAAATTAAAGAAAAAAATCAAATAATTAGCAAAAAATAAATCAAATAAAGGAAAAATTGATTATTTATTGTAAATTGTATTTAACACTAGATCTGATAGATTTTAAGGTTTAATAATATTACCTTTAATTGTAGGTTCCTTCAAAGATAAAAAATGAATACTTTTAAACTTTGTTCCCATTTTTTTTCCTTACTTTCTGTAACTTGAAAACAGAGAAGAAAAAGAAGAAGAAAAAGAGTAGGAAAAGAGGGAAAGAGAGAGAGAGAGAGAGAGAAAGAGAAAGAGATAGGGGCTAGGAAAAAAATCCCCTTCCCTATCTCTATCTTAGGGTAAACAATCCCCCATAAAATAGCTAGATTCGGATGAAGATTGACAGATATTTTTTCCCCTACATTTTTCTCTATTTTTGAATGCAGAATGTATTATGGAGTTAGTCACGGGCTTGACTCATGATCTTGACCCATGAGTTAAGGCCATGACTCTTGCCCAGTTACACGAATGACAAAGGACAATGCATGAGCCATATGCACCTAGAGGGTTGTGACTTAAGAGCAAGTTATGGGCTTGACCAATGATTCAAGATCGTGACTCACCTCTGAGTCTTATTTTTATCCTTTTATGTGTGCATTTTTACCCCGTCTGAAAAGGGAAAATGGGTAAGTTCTCAAAATTACCTTTTTAACCCCCAAAACTTTATAGGAGAGCTAAAAAAGCATTTTAAAACCATAAAACCTAGGAGAAAGCCTAGCACTTTCATTCCTTATTCATTCATGGGAAACCATTTCCTTATTTGGTAACCCTGATCAGGAGTCACCTTAGGATCGAATATCCATAGTTACCCCTAACTTTGGGGAATTTAGTGCACCAATGCCTAGGTTAGCCAAAGTTCAGAGTAAAGGATCGAAGATGCATACTTGATATGGCAAGCTTTTGATTGCATTTGAACACGTATAATTCGAGGCAGTGAGTCTCTGGTTATGTAATTACTATCAACTTATCGATGTTTTAACCCTTGGTTGAGTAATTACTATTAGCTTGTTGATATTTTAACTCTTGATTGATTAAGGTAATTACCAATACCAATAGCTCATCAATGTTTTAGCCCTCAATTGGGTAGTTACTGCTAGCTTGTTGATGTTTTAATCTTTGATTAACTGAGTAGTTATCATCAGCTTGTTGACGTTTTAACTCTTGATCAATTGGGGTAGTTACCATCAGCTTATCGATGTTTTAACCTTTGGTTAGGTGATTGCCATTAGCTTGTCAACATTTTAACCCTTGATTAATTACCGTCATCTTGTCGACATTTTAACTTTTGATCAGTTGGGGTAGTTACCATCTACTTATCGATATTTTAACCCTTGGTTAGGTGATTACCATCAGCTTGTCAACATTTTAACCCTTGATCAACTGAGTTATTACCATTATCTTGTCGATATTTTAACTCTTGATCGATTAGAGTGGGTGGTTGACCATCAATTTATTAATGTTTTAACACTTGATCAACTGAGTAGTTATTATCATCTTTTTGATGTTTTAACTCTTGATCGGGATATCTGATTAGTACCAACTTATCAACATGCAGAATTAAGGAAGATGATGGATTAAATACCTCGCAAGAGGAGTCTTGCTTTTCATAGATCTGGCACCTTTTAAGAGGATTTTGGTACTTGTTAAAGGGATTTTATATTAGTATACTATTGCAATTGAAGAAAGTTCTTACTCTTTTATGGATTTGCATGATTGCTTCGATGAAGATCCATTTTTGAATAAAGAGGCCATCTTTTGATAAATGCCCCAAGCATGGCATGCAAAAATGGTCTTATTTCATGGAATGTTCTTTTTGCTTCAATTAGATTGATCTATCTTATAGAAGATTTCCTTATGGCTTGACTGCCTATTGCTTGGAATTGTACTGTGACCAACCTTGGCATGTAGAATCCCTTCTTATTTCCTTACAAGAAATTGCCCACGTGAGTAGGTAGAAGAAATTATATAAGTGTAGGACGTGTGCAAAATTCATATGTGTACATATAATACGTATGTGAGTCATGTGCAATGAGTGTCATATGTACGATGTGTGCAAAGAGTGACTTGCAAAGAAGCATCCAAAATTTGAAGTAATTGCAACTTATCAAATGCTTTAAATTGGAATTTTACTCATCCTTGAATAAGTTGAATGAACCACATTCTCAACTAGTTTAATCTCAACAAGAGAAATTAGGAAGTTATTCTCAATGAGGGAATAGGAGAACATGCATGTTAATACCAAAGCCTATCAAACCAACACATAAGCATAATGCATACCAAGTAATTTTTGTGTATGTGTGCTGAAGGCCAAAACCAATTTTTGTCTTTTGAAAACCAAATTTTGGATCCAAATTTAGGGATGAGATTTAACATAAATGCATTCATGGATTCTCATTTAAAGTTTAAGAAATATCATACGCCTCTTCTTATGCACCAAACCTTATTATAAGGTCATCTCCACTAGGTTGGATGAGATCGAACCTAGAATAAGAAGGTCTTACACTGGTTGTAACATTAAGCTTGGGTAAATAGCTAACAAAGAAGGGTCAGATTGCTAAAGGAAGATGACCACTATACTTTCTTAATTGATGGAAAGACTATTCTCTATCCATTTTTTCATTATCCAAGGGCTTTTGGATTTGGCTTTATCAATCAACTCACTGGGCATTTATTCGAGAGATAATAGCTCAAGGTGTCCCTTTCCTTTTCATTTTTTTTTATTTTTTGTATTCTCATTGTTGTGATATTGACTTCAAGGGTTTCCTATTCCTCTTTTTTATTTTTTCTTATTTGTTCATTTTCTCTTCTTTTTTTATTTTATTTTTGCTTTTTTTCATTTCTCTTTCTATATATATTCCACCTAACAAACCCCAATTTTTTATGAATGCAATTCATACAAAAGATTGGTAGAAATTTATTTTTCCTATTCTAGATATGAGAAATAAGCTTTACCACAAGGATCACCCTCCTAAGGGGAATCTAAAATTATTTTGGATTATGAGGTCATTTCAATATGTGTAATAATAAAATAAGCACACATTTAGCATGCTTAAAGTAAAGGCTCAAAAGGCTAACAAACGGCTATGAAATTAGGGTAGAAAAAGTCATTTAGAAAGTTATACAAAGAAGGGCTGCCTGAATCATTTTCTAGATTTTATCTCACCTTAGGGTCACTTCGACTAGTAATCAAAAAGTTTCTAGTTCTTTTAATGAGTTTTACCTAATCCCCTAATTTTTAAACAATTTTTTCTTCATTTCAAACTGGCCCAAGGTGCTTAAAGTTTAGAAATTACATGGTATAACAAGGTCTTATATGTAATTCAGTAGGCAGAGATAAAGCATGCCCATCTTATATTCAACTTATATTTGAATGAAAAAATAATTTTTCAAATTGAGGTCAAACCCATTCGTATTTGAGAATAACTAGGATGAAGTAAAATTTCAAATTGAAAGTAAATTAATAAGAAGAAATTGTATTAAAACTCTATACATGTCTTGGAAAAATGAGTTAAACTTAGGGTACAAATTGTTTTAATAAGATTACTTCTTGTATTTGAGAAAAAAAACAACACCATAGCAGTCATCCTGAATGCATCAACCAGATGATGGGTCTTGAAATTGAAATTGGAAAAAAGACGATGTTGCAATAGTCATTTTGAATGCATCAAGAAGGCAATGATCCTCGAACCTCAAATTAAAAGAACGTTATGTCAAAACCTTAGGTATAACTTAGCAAAGTAAAATTAAGCTACAAATACTCCTTGAAATTAGAAACGGACAATGCCGCGATCATCTTGAACGCATTGGAAAAATGATGACCTTTGGATCTAAAATTGAAAAAAAATTATGTTAAAATATTGGACATATAAATCAAGCTAGGAATACTCCCTAAAATTGGTAAAATAATGGCATTGTGATGACCATTGTATTGACATGAGAAATCCTTGAGTCTCCAAGTTGTCTCGTATGGAGGCCCAAGCAAACAGGGGCAGCAAAGCATGCTTTCAAGGTTATGTAATTTGGTATATACATAGGATTATGCATGCATAAAGAATTATGTGTGAAGAAACATGCACATAATTGTATAAGTGATGCATATAAGAAATTACATATGTGAGACACATTCTAAGAATTATACATGAAGAGTATGTGCAAAGGAAGATGGGCACTTATTCATGTAGAAAATTGCATATGAAACATTCATAAAATGCATGCAAAGGAGAAATGCGAGAACATTCGTGTTAAAAATAAAGCATGTAGAAATGCAAGAATGCATGCTAAAGTACGATATGTAAGAATGCATGTAGAGGTATGAGAATGCATGTAGACATGCAAGAATGTGAAAATGTATGAACAAAATGCAAAAATGCAAGAAATGTGCATGGATGCATAAATGTATGCATGAAATGACGAGATGTATGAAAT
Organism: Excoecaria agallocha; assembly: GCA_037975025.1. Lineage (NCBI taxonomy): Eukaryota > Viridiplantae > Streptophyta > Magnoliopsida > Malpighiales > Euphorbiaceae > Excoecaria > Excoecaria agallocha. Next base: position 30,863,611 of record CM075811.1, read on the forward strand.
GTAATAATGTATGCATGAAATGAAAAAATGCAAGAAATATGCAGAGATGTATAACCTATAAGCCTAGGTGGTTAGGGGACTTCATTTTAGATGTGAGTTGGCTAATGGCCCATACGTGTCTTTCCCAGAACTCTTAGTTTTAAAATCATTTTTCTCTAGTTATTCCTCTAAGTTTTTTCTTCTTTGCCCTCTTTTCGAGTTACTTTATTTTTTTGTCAGGGTAAACAATCTGCCACTGCTGCATTTCTAGCAAAAGAAAATACATTTCCTTATAAACTATGATGTAGTCATCCCATTAGGTGCTGAGCCACACTGAGCATGTAATCTCATACTTTTACTCAGAAGCTATGCCCCCTACCTGAAGGGTTTGTGACGACTTAAGATAGATTCTTTGCCTCCGAAACTCGGACTTGCATCTCAAGCTGTGTGTGAAAATTTCTATAAGGAAGCAACTTAAGTATTAGAATATTTCCATCAATGGTTGCCAGACTAGTATCTCAAAGCTACTCTTACTTCCAAAGACCTAGCCAACACACTAGATGACCTTTCGCTGACATACCTATTTTCCTCGGTGATATTATTTTGTCGATTTATCTTGCTTGACAATTAACATTGTTCCTAAAAGAGCTAACTAGTGGCTATGATCTGTTTAGCATGATCAAAAGCATTCAAACGGACTGACCCTATTTCTACTTCATGTTTCTATGGCTAAGATTTTAGTTTACCACTCCGGATGTGTATTCCTATGTAGGCTATGTAAGCCACAATCTGGATTGCAACTCAACATACTAGAAAACTTGAGAATTCAAAAGTCATAGTAAAAGTCCCTTTCCCTTGAGAGGTCATCTCCCATTGATTGCATCATATTAGGCTATCATTTCCCTATAATGATAATGCCAAACTCTAGCTTTTCTGAAGCTATCGGGTGCACTTCCCTGACATATATGCTTCCTAAATTAGAAAAGTCTATATCCATGGAAAATCAAGAGAACCTTCTAATGTATAAAGTGCCAAACATTCATGTGAACTGTATAAGTGCCATAATGAGCTCTCCTATAACGGTTATGGCTCCTTACTCGTCGGTGCACCTCAAACATACACCATCATAGCTACCCCTCTATTTAGAACAATGCCCATACTGATGGACTATGCAAAGAGCTTATGGATATTTCTCAATCTTTTCTAAAATCTTTCTTTAATGATGTTAACTTTTCCTGAGCAAGATTAAGTGTTGTAGCACTATGGTCTCTTATTAACAATCTGAATGTACACCACCTATATGCCTCTGAAGCATAATTTTTCTGATCACCCTTGCTAGAATGCTCAACATAGAAACCAAATCTATCAAAATACATGCCAATAAGTTCTCATCCTTGAGCATAAGGCTTAAAAGGCAAACTAGTTGATTGGTCTTCCTAAGTTCTCATAAGACAATAGTTACTTCTTTTTGATAGAACACTCACCATGAGCCTGGTAACTATCAGTGATTAGCCTTTAAATATCTCTACTATCTTTGCCCTTAAAGCTAATAGTGTTTCTAACCCATATAATCCTGCTAGTAATGGCTTTAGGTGATTATCATCAAATTAGAAATTCCTCTTCAACAATCTGCTTTCAAGTAAGGTTTAGGAAAGCTTGCCTTAAGTACTATCTCTTTAGTTTTTTCTAACTTGCCATCTTTTTTAGCTTTTTTATTGCTCTCAGGGAAGGCAATCCATCTCTATCATGCTTCTGTTGAAGATAACCTCTTCCTCAATAGACTTCATATATCATCTAATGCCTCCAAAAACTTGGAAAAAAACCCCGTCTTGGCCTTTGCACTCATTCAACAGCTTTTCAAAGAAATTGATCTATTTTCCATCTTTTTTAACAACTAGTAGGGATCACAGTTCTACATTTTCACTTTGCCTATTCAAAGTTGCACCTCTTACTTAAAAGAACTTGTAGCAATCAGAGGAATATTCTCTTAACCCTAAGACTCTACCTTGTAACTTGAGTTATGAGTTAACTCCCAAAGGAAAGGTTATTTGACCGTTACCCTTATAGTTCGTAAAAATATCGCAAGAGCATTTCTACTTCATCTAGTTCAAGTGCTGCAACTTTACCTCTACCAACCTGTTAGTGGTTGTGCCCTAGGCCAAACATTAGGGCCTTTATGTAATGTTAAATTTCATTTTATAAAATTGGGTTTTCTTTATGTTATTGTATTGTAGGCATGTTACATTATAATAATATTTGTAAATAACAATTTAATGTTATTTTGACTATCCCTAGTTATTTATTGTTAAATGATTGATGATAAATAAAGACTAGTATAAGTTTAATTGATGATCATGGGATGATTATATATGATGATATGAATTAATCTTATAAGTACTTGTTAGGGAACAAAGTACTGGATAGACCCGCAATGAGACACTACATGGGTCAATGTCATTAGTGATCTCACAATAGTTATGTTATTAATCCTTAGACCTGAGATTATCATAGTATCCTACATGACGAACATTATGTTTTGACACAATCAAACATTATCTTTAATCGGATAATTATAAAGATTATGATTGGACATAATGAGAATCATGTAGAGGATAGTGAATAATCAAGAAGGAATTTGTCCCTCTCTTATGAGAGAGATATCTGTCGGGCCCCTCGATAAGTAGGACTGAGAAATGCATGGCCGTGCTCAAATGAATTGATGGAGTGATCAATATCATTTGATATTATCAGTCTACTTAGTGATCGGGAAATTATATGTTTGGACTATATAAGTTTGACATGGACCATGACTTATGTTCAAACAAGATATCGTGTGACAAAGGAATTATAACATGTTCTATTAGGTTAAAATCGAATTATCGATATTCATATTATTTGGGTAGTCATAATGTCTTGCTAGAGGCCACTTATGACTTGTGGGCCCGTGATGGGATTGAGACCCACTGCCAATATAATATGAACCTATTGGGTCGCACACATATAATGTAATGAATAGACTAAGGGTTAATTCGGGCATTTCGAATTTTATTTTGTGAAAAATTAAAATTCGAAATAAACAAAAAAAAATGATGATAATGATAATATTTAAGATAAATATTATCATTACATTATTATTATTATTTTTTAAGATAAGAAATAAGGTATTTCTTATTTTAAAATGGAATGATGATAATAATAATATTTAAGATAAATATTATTATTATTATTATAATTATCGTTTTAGGTAAGAAATAAGATTTTTCTTATTTTAAAACGAGCCCTACGTTTTCTCTCTCTTAATTAGGGTTAGGTTAGTTGTATATATATATATGGTATGTATATATAAAACCTGAATTAAGTAAAAAGGACTGAGCCGCCACTTAAGAGAAAAGCAAAAAGAAAATCGTTTTCTTGTGTGATTCTAGAGAGAGAATAACAAAAACCCTAGCCGCCAGGAAGGGAGCTAGCACCCCGGGCGATTCTGTTCGTTGCTTTCGCGTGTGGATACTGGTAGAGGGTGTCATTTCGCGTGAGATCGCACCTACAATTCGGTTTATCTGCGCTACAAGAGGTTGGTAATCGTTACACTTCTCCTTTTATTGAATCAATTGGATCGCTTGGATCCGTGGTGGGTTTCCATTGTTCCGCTGTGATATTTTATTTACTATTTCGAAACCCAACAGTGGTATCAGAGCCGCTTGCGAATTCAATTGATTCAATTATCGTATTTTGTATGTATGTGATGTGTGCAAAATCGATTTTATGTGATATGAAAAGATCGTATGTTGATACATGATAAGTTAGTAAATGTTATAATCGATCATGTTAATCTATTTATATGAGATATGAACAAAATTAATATATTTGTATGAGATATAAATGTAATTAATCGCTTGATGTTTATGAAACTATGTGTATAGACTACGAAACATATACATGTTAATATGATTAACGTATGTATGTTACTTCCGTTTTACCATGAGATTAAATGTGTGGTCTATATTCAATTAAATTCGGTGGTATTTTGTGTCGATCCTAAAATCGTTTAATGTGATTAAACAGATGCTGATAAGATCGGCAGATCTGTATTTTAGGATACAAAATAGGGCTTTTTATGCAGAAAATTGTTAATGAGATTAACATTGCAATTTATGCAGAAAATTGTAAATGTTAGCGGGACCGCCGTGTTATCTAATCGTAGCGCCTAATATATCGTTAATGTTATTATCCGCGAATTTTAATACATCAATTTTATGCAATAAATTAAGTTTGATATGAGATGACTTGATTTTAATTGATGTATGTATGTATGATGTCTTTGCATGGTGCATAGCATGGCCAATTGAGACCCTTGTGATGGTGTCTAATTTATTTTCATTTTATGGGTTTGTAATTTTAAATACGACCTGCGTGTCGTTCCTTTGTTGTAATTTTATTTTACTATTAGTTTTAGTCGAATAGTTTATTTCATTATTGTAATGAAGACAAAAGGAATTGCACGAAGACCATGAAGGGAATCAATCCAATTCCATAATGATGGAGGTGCCAAATGGAAGCTGTTGATCAAGACAAGTTTTGTAATTTCACCTAGGATTGACCATTGATCTTCATATTGGCTTATGAAGATCATATAGTTTTGGCCATGCTATGACACGTTTTATATATTATGCATATTTTTTATCGATATATGATGCGATGAATGATTATATATGTGTATGAGATGCCATGTATGGATGATGCATGATATGTAAATGAATAGACATCATAACTTAAAAACCAAAATTCCCTCACCAAAATTTTAAGTCTTATGCCACCCATAATTATAACACCTATCAAGACTAAGATCACCAAAGTGTAGGTTCTGCCAAAGCGAAGTACATTAGGTTATCATAGTAAGATAGGATGGGTAATGGTGCTACCCATATGTTTAAAAATGGTTAGACTTAATTAGGCTATCAAAATGGTTTTGGGCCTAAGGTATTAGATGGGATTATAACATGCCGGGACATATGATGTCAAAATCCCATAAAGAATCTAAGAGTTATATGAGATGTAATTGGTAAAGAGTTATCTACCTAAATAACTTGATTTTAAGCGTCATGCCAAAGCTGACTTAGAATTAAGTGAAATATGGATCTTAGCCCACTAAAACATTACAATTGTTGTAATTAAAATTGAGGGTAAATATTTTAGTGGGAGCTTTAAGAAATACCCTAAAATGAAATTGGTACTAATTTTAATATTTATTTTGCATATTTGTAGATCAATGGCTTCAAATAACACCTCCACACTATCACTGCGATCCGTCCTTGAGAAGGACAAGCTGAAAGAAAATGGCACTAATTTCCTTGACTGGTTTAGGAACTTGAGAATTGTTCTCAAGCAAGAAAGGAAGCTATATGTGCTTGATGAACCTGTCCCTCCTCCTCCGCCTACTGATGCCCAAAAGGCAGTTAAGGACAAACAGAAGAAACATGTTGATGATTCTATTGATGTGGGCTGTCTTATGTTAGCCACAATGTGCCCAGAACTTCAAAAGGATCTGGAGCATTTAGAGGCTTATGAGTTGAGTTGTCACCTCAAACAGACATTCCAACAACAAGCAAGGCAAGACAGGTATGAGACTACCAAAGCTTTGCATGGCTGTAAAATGGCTGAAGGTGCATCAGTGAGCGCTCATGTTCTGAGAATGAAAGGCTATATTGATCACCTTGAAAGGATTGGATTCCCAATCACTTTGGATTTTGCCACGGATTTGATCCTTAATTCATTGCCTAATAGTTATAGCCAGTTTGTTTTGAACTATAATATGAACAATATGGAGAAATCCATTCCTGAGCTGCATGCAATGCTTAAGACAGCTGAGCAAAGCATCATGAAAAGGCCCAATCATATCCTTATGGTTAATAAAGGAAAGGGGATGAAAAATAAGGGCAAGGGTAAGGCTAAGGCAAAAGTTGCTGGTAAGCCAAAAGCACAAGCTAAAAACAAACCCAAGGCAAAAGCTCCAAAGGAGGGAGTTTGCTTCCATTGCAATGAACCTGGTCATTGGAAGAGGAATTGCAAGCTCTACTTGGAAGAATTGAAGAAGAAGAAGAGTAGTGAGACTACATCTTCAGGTATTTATGTTATAGAAATTAATTTATCTACTTCTACTTCCTGGGTATTAGATACTGGATGTGGTTCTCACATTTATACAAATGTGCAGGGACTCAAAAGGAGTAGGCAACTGAAAAAGGGTGAAGTGGACCTACGAGTTGGAAATGGAGCAAGAGTTGCTGCTTTAGCTGTAGGGACTTATGAGTTGACTTTGCCCAATGGGCTTTTGTTAGTTTTGAACAATTGCTTTTATGTTCCCACTTTAAGTAGGAATATTATTTCAGTTTCTTGTTTGGATGATGAAGGTTTTTCTTTTCTTATTAAGAAAAGGAAATGTTCTATTTATTATGATGATATGCTTTATTGTATTGCTGATTCATATAGTGGCCTTTATGCCCTAAATCTAGAAAAATCCAACAATGAGGATATCTATAACATAACTACAAAGAAATCGAAACCCAATGATTTGAATAAAACATATTTATGGCATTGTCGTCTTGGTCATATAAATGAGAAACGCATATCAAAACTCCATCAAGATGGACTCTTGGAATCATTTGATTTTGAATCATTTGAAAATTGTGAATCTTGTTTATTAGGCAAGATGACAAAAGATCCATTCACTAGACATAGTGAAAGGGCCACTGATTTATTGGGCCTTATACATACTGATGTATGTGGCCCATTAAGCAAAAATGCCAGGGGAGGATTTCAATACTTCATTACTTTCACTGATGATTTCAGTAGATATGGCTATGTCTATCTAATGAAACATAAACATGAATCATTTGAAATGTTCAGAACTTTTCAAAATGAAGTTCAAAATCAACTTGGTAAAACTATTAAAGCACTTCGATCTGATCGGGGTGGTGAATACTTAAGCCAAGAGTTTGATGATCATCTAAGCAATTGTGGAATTATTTCACAATTAACTCCACCAGGGACGCCACAATGGAATGGTGTTTCCGAAAGAAGGAATCGAACTTTATTAGATATGGTTCGATCTATGATGAGTCAAACAGATCTTCCTTTATCCTTTTGGGGCTATGCATTAGAAACAGCTGCATTCACTCTGAACCGAGTTCCATCTAAAGCAGTTGAAAAGACACCATATGAGATATGGACTGGAAGAATTCCCAGTTTGTCTTTTCTAAAGATTTGGGGCTGTGAGGCTTATGTCAAAAGACAAGTCTCGGATAAATTAGCTCCTAAATCTGATAAATGCCTTTTTGTGGGATATCCTAAAGAAACTAAAGGATATTACTTTTTCAATCCCTCTGAGAATAAAGTGTTTATTGCTCGAAATGGTGTCTTTCTAGAAAAGGAATTTATTTCTAAAAGAACCAGTGGGAGTAAAATAGAACTTGAAGAAGTTCGAAAAACACAAGATGACATTAGACCATCGATGGAGACTCAACAAGTTTCACAAACAGTTGTGGAACCTGTGCAAGTTACACAAGAACTGCGCAGATCTGATAGGACACGATATCAACCTGAGAGATATGGATTTCTCGTAATGGATAGTCGTGAAATAATGCTTATGGATCAAGATGAGCCTACAACCTATCAAGATGCTGTATCAAGTCCAGATTCTGAGAAATGGCTAGAGGCCATGAAATCTGAAATGCAATCTATGTATGACAATCAAGTTTGGAACTTGATTGATCCACCTGAAGGAATTAAAACCATTGGGTGCAAATGGGTTTTCAAGAAGAAAACTGACATGGATGGAAAGGTACATACCTTTAAAGCAAGACTTGTTGCAAAAGGTTTCAAGCAAACTCATGGTATTGACTATGATGAAACTTTTTCTCCAGTCGCAATGCTTAAATCAATAAGAATTCTTATTGCCATTGCTGCGCATTATGACTACGAGATATGGCAAATGGATGTCAAAACAGCGTTTCTTAATGGAAACTTACTTGAGGATGTGTATATGACACAACCTGAAGGTTTTGTCCATCCTGAGAATTCTAGAAAGGTATGCAAGCTGCAAAGATCCATTTATGGATTAAAGCAAGCTTCTCGGAGCTGGAATCTTCGTTTTGATGAAACAGTCAAAGAGTTTGGATTCATAAAAAATGAAGATGAACCTTGTGTATATAAGAAGGTTAGTGGGAGTGCAATAATGTTTCTCGTCTTATATGTCGATGACATATTACTCATTGGGAATGATATCCCTATGTTACAAAAGACCAAAGATTGGTTAGGGAAATCTTTTTCAATGAAAGATCTAGGCGAAGCTGCTTATATCCTTGGGATCAAGATCTATAGGGATAGGTCTAAAAGAATAATTGGTCTGAGTCAAAGTACTTATATAGACAAGGTGTTGAATAGGTTCAACATGCAAAATTCTAAAAGAGGATTTTTGCCAATGTCTCATGGTATTACTCTTAGCAAGACTCAATGTCCTACGACATCTGATGAGCGAGACCGTATGAGTATGATTCCTTATGCTTCGGCTATAGGATCTATCATGTATGCCATGTTATGTACTAGACCGGATGTCTCATATGCATTGAGCATGACAAGTAGATACCAGTCAAACCCTGGTGAAAGTCACTGGACAGCGGTTAAGAATATCCTTAAGTACTTGAGAAGAACTAAGGATGCATTCTTAGTATATGGAGGATTGGAAGATGAGCTAGTAGTAAATGGTTACACAGATGCAAGCTTCCAGTCTGATAAAGATGACTTTAGATCGCAATCTGGATATGTGTTTTTGTTAAATGGAGGTGTTGTTAGCTGGAAAAGTTCTAAACAAAGCACTGTCGCTGATTCTACAACAGAAGCTGAGTATATAGCAGCATCAGATGCAGCTAAGGAAGCAGTATGGATCAAGAAATTCATTATTGAACTGGGAGTAGTTCCTAGTGTCACAAGTCCTATAGACATTTATTGTGACAATAATGGTGCTATAGCACAAGCTAAAGAGCCCAGATCCCATCAGAGATCCAAACATATACTCAGGCGTTTTCATCTCATTCGTGAAATTATGGAAAGAGGAGATGTCAAGATATGCAGAGTACCAACAGATGACAACATTGCGGATCCACTTACAAAGGCTCTCCCACAAGCCAAACATGATAGTCATACTAGGTCTATGGGTATTAGACACTTATATGATTAGGCCTAGTGCAAGTGGGAGATTGTTAGTGGTTGTGCCCTAGGCCAAACATTAGGGCCTTTATGTAATGTTAAATTTCATTTTATAAAATTGGGTTTTCTTTATGTTATTGTATTGTAGGCATGTTACATTATAATAATATTTGTAAATAACAATTTAATGTTATTTTGACTATCCCTAGTTATTTATTGTTAAATGATTGATGATAAATAAAGACTAGTATAAGTTTAATTGATGATCATGGGATGATTATATATGATGATATGAATTAATCTTATAAGTACTTGTTAGGGAACAAAGTACTGGATAGACCCGCAATGAGACACTACATGGGTCAATGTCATTAGTGATCTCACAATAGTTATGTTATTAATCCTTAGACCTGAGATTATCATAGTATCCTACATGACGAACATTATGTTTTGACACAATCAAACATTATCTTTAATCGGATAATTATAAAGATTATGATTGGACATAATGAGAATCATGTAGAGGATAGTGAATAATCAAGAAGGAATTTGTCCCTCTCTTATGAGAGAGATATCTGTCGGGCCCCTCGATAAGTAGGACTGAGAAATGCATGGCCGTGCTCAAATGAATTGATGGAGTGATCAATATCATTTGATATTATCAGTCTACTTAGTGATCGGGAAATTATATGTTTGGACTATATAAGTTTGACATGGACCATGACTTATGTTCAAACAAGATATCGTGTGACAAAGGAATTATAACATGTTCTATTAGGTTAAAATCGAATTATCGATATTCATATTATTTGGGTAGTCATAATGTCTTGCTAGAGGCCACTTATGACTTGTGGGCCCGTGATGGGATTGAGACCCACTGCCAATATAATATGAACCTATTGGGTCGCACACATAGAATGTAATGAATAGACTAAGGGTTAATTCGGGCATTTCGAATTTTATTTTGTGAAAAATTAAAATTCGAAATAAACAAAAAAAAAATGATGATAATGATAATATTTAAGATAAATATTATCATTACATTATTATTATTATTTTTTAAGATAAGAAATAAGGTATTTCTTATTTTAAAATGGAATGATGATAATAATAATATTTAAGATAAATATTATTATTATTATTATTATAATTATCGTTTTAGGTAAGAAATAAGATTTTTCTTATTTTAAAACGAGCCCTACGTTTTCTCTCTCTTAATTAGGGTTAGGTTAGTTGTATATATATATATGGTATGTATATATAAAACCTGAATTAAGCAAAAAGGACTGAGCCGCCACTTAAGAGAAAAGCAAAAAGAAAATCGTTTTCTTGTGTGATTCTAGAGAGAGAATAACAAAAACCCTAGCCGCCAGGAAGGGAGCTAGCACCCCGGGCGATTCTGTTCGTTGCTTTCGCGTGTGGATACTGGTAGAGGGTGTCATTTCGCGTGAGATCGCACCTACAATTCGGTTTATCTGCGCTACAAGAGGTTGGTAATCGTTACACTTCTCCTTTTATTGAATCAATTGGATCGCTTGGATCCGTGGTGGGTTTCCGTTGTTCCGCTGCGATATTTTATTTACTATTTCGAAACCCAACACAACCCACACTAGATTCTATTTGCAACATTCATCAAGAACAAACTTTTAGATACTAAGAGATGGCTCTCCTCCATGATAGGAACATAAGAATAAGTACTTGACACGTGAGGTGTTACTTTTGTCACCTGAGAATTTAGCCTCAATACAGCCCTTCCTTATGCAATAAGTTTCTTTTTGTCTGTTGATTGTATGTTTATGCCTAGCTTATATACGCATTCTTATTTACATAAATCACATACAAGAATAACAACAATTATACCTAGACATGTAATGCAAAAAATATGTTCCATTCAAACTCAAAGAGGTGACCTGTAGTGCGTATCTGACTTCCGTTATCAATCAGCCTTCTTGAGTTTTCTTGATTGAATATTTTCTCCCAACCCCTAATTTTTTCCTAGGATGCCTTTTTTTTATTTTTTTTGCCCTAGCAAGGTGCCTAATTTTAGCAAGGCTACTTTTTTCAATTTTCAATCTACAAGGCCATATTTCTCTTTTTTTTTATCTTTTTTTCTTTGACATGGAATCCTCTTTAGCCCATTAGCATTACTTGATTCATTAGATCCTTTTTTATCATTTTGGAGAGAACTAATTACCCCTTCTAACCCTAGCTTCTTCAGCATAATTTTTAACTTTGTCTATATAATCCAAAACACTTAGTTTGAGTTATTTCTTTCGAACAATAGCCTTTGACCCAACTTTAGAAGATTAAATCGGCCTTTTTTTCCTTGTGAACCATATTAGGATATTCTGCTTTGAATTGCAAAAGACCCTACTTTGCTCATTTGACACTAACGATTGAGCTCAATCTTTTTGTTTGTTCATATTGGCCATGTAAGTTTTTATACAAGTTCTTTTTTTTTATTTTCTTCCCTATACTATATGTTTATCTGATTTAAATGGCTTTATATGCTTTAATTTCTTTGTGATTGATGATAAAAATAATTGTTGTTGTTGTTGTTGTAAGAGAAGGATGATTTGTGCCTTAGAAAGTGAATTAGTGAAAATCTGTTTAGGATTTATAAGAACCGATTTTAAGGTAAAGTGTATAACTCCCTTTGTTGATGTTTGATTGATATGATTTTAGTTTTAAATAATATATAAGACATATATATACAATTTGGTAGAAGAAATTGAGACCTGAATATGCATCTAAAGCCCTCAAAATCTAGCTTAAAGTTGAGTGATATTTACTGCCCTGCTAATAGGAGTAGTCTATGATGTTTTATGAATATTTTGAGATTTAGAGGTCATAATTGATTGATTTGTGATCTTATGAAAACTAAATACATAGGATAACAACTTTTTTAAAAGGCCACTTTGGCTTAAAAACTTTTCTATAGGTCTAAAAGTGCATACAAATTGAAACCGAAAACCTACTTTTGGGCTGAATAGACCTCATGGTCAGTAGAAAATTTGCATTGTCAGTGATATAGTCCAAATACAGTCCAGAACCAAAATAAAACCTATGTCACAATTAGTACCTATTTAGTGATGATCGTGACCCTCCCCTAGCTCCTTCTAAACTTGATTTTTAGATCCCAAATTATTATCAAAGCATACCTCAACCTCCCTAAACACTTTAAACATAAAATCAAAAGTAAAATGTGACATAAAATGAATATAGAGCATAATAATTTAGTAAAGTAAAGTTAAAGACTAAGTTTTAATGCATAATAATTTGTACAATTCATAAATATGATGGAAAATAAATAGTTGTATTAGCAATGTTATGTGTTACAAATTGAATGATAAGCATGTTGTATTGTATCCATAGTATAGCATAATATAGTGATATAATCACATGCTTTATTGAGTATATTGATGCTATGCCTCTAAATGTATTTTAAGTGTAATATTATAAGGAATTAATTAACTATTGAAAGCCTGAATTTTGCATAGTAGTAAATAGATAGGCATGTTATAAAGGGGATAGTGATTGCAGCTGCTAGTGTTAATGTCGAAAGGTATATATTGTTATCATCAAAAGGTGACTAGTGTAGTATTTTGGTACCTTTTGGTATCTAGTGACCTAAGACTTTTATGCCTCTAGTATTTGATACTGCTCGTCAGTATCTAATGTGGTACTCGTATCCACCATTAATGAGAATTCGGGCAATGGAAATTATTTGATTTGACAAGAAAGTGATTTTAATTGACATGTATATTAGCAAATGATAAAAATGTAAATATTTTAAGGTTAATGTAGTACTATTAGTGTATCTTACTGAATATTAAAGTGTTAATGAATAAAATATATATTACTATTACATATTTGTATATATTGTGATATGATAGAATATTCTAGTTTAAATGTTATTATGTAATGTTCCTTGGTAAATTACATGGTTTTTACTCCCCACTGAGCTATTGCTCAGCACTAGTGTTTTTTCGTATAGGTACATAGGTGTAGATCTAAGGAACTACCTTTCAGTCAACATTTGTGGGCCACTAGAAAAAGAGCAAGCAGAGATAAATTTTGGTAGTTAATTATTTTTTTAATATGTTCAATATAAAGAATATGGAATATATGTAATGGACCACTAGTAAATATGTTTCAAGTATTTTATATGCATATGCACTTGCAAGTTTTTAAAATGAAATAATATGAATATAAAGATAATTAGAGTGAGTGTTACATCAATGGCTATCATTATGATTCTATTTTGAAGGTCTTCGAATCTTTTATCGAGATTATAAGGATAAAAAATACCAACTTTCTGCAGAAGATCCATTATTGCTACTTCCTCTAAGTACACTATTGACTGATTAAAGGCTCTATTTGAGTCAAAATTGGACCTTAAACTTAATTTTTGCTTGTTAGACTTTAACCTCTCTGAATATTTACTGATAGAGCTATTGCCTAATCCCTTAAACAACCTAGGTGAACAACTAAGATGGCTGAAAATCAAAGGGTCATAATGATGCATGCTAAGAATTTATAAGCAAGAAGAAATACACACATAAAATGAGATGCAAGGATGACATTATTTTCTCACATTTCATTCTCAAGATGCATTTACGTAATGCACATGTATGTGGAGAATGCATATAGATGTTGTGTGGGGTCCTCTATTTCTAATAAAAAAAATTGGTTCCTTTGAACCATAGTGATCATTGTCAGTTTTAGCTCAAAATATTGTTATCCAGGAAACATTACCATTCTATGCTCCTCATTCCACCTTGAAATGGCATAATCTCTAATAGTCTTTGGTCTTGAGCCATCATGATTCCTCTCTTATTATTGTCCTTCTCTTTTTTCATCCACAAGAGGCACATTCGAATTCAATGGATCGTTCATATCTTTCGGCTAATTTTATCTCCTCTTTCGATGCAAACTCCTCTCAATTTTAGGGTTAAAAGGTGCTAAATGATGTTCGCAATATCTGTTCATACACCAAATTCACTTGAAAAGAGTAGATGAACAAAAATTAGTAAAAGAAAAACACATAAAACAATCAATCAAGCAAGCAATTAAACATGCCAATGTTCTTCGATAATGGTGCCAAAAACTTGATCGATGATCAGCAAGTACAATAAATTGATAAGTAATAAAGTGGGATATTTTTAGGACCCGCAAATATCGAATCCTAAGGAATAATATTTGTGCTAGAATAATTGATTGGTTGGAGTTATATGCTTAAAGAATTAATAAATTGTTTATTGGTTTTGTTGTATTTAGTGATAAAAAAACAATTAACATAAAATCAAATAAAACACAGAGTATGAATTAACAAAGCAATAAAAATAGAATATATAAAATGGATAAATTAACAATGGCTAAAGGCATTGTTTAGGAATCTAATTCTCCCGATTCCTTTGCAATGTTCATTTTAACATAACATTCATATATCTCAAATGTGGATAACCCATTTAAACCTTCTAGTATCCCATTCTAAAGCCTACTACTCTAACTACCTGATATCCTATTCTGAAGCTCACCCAATAGCAGCATAAGCATGGGTCCCAAAACCTATATATAAACTATTATCTGATTCTAGAGCTTACTATTTCAATACCTATTCATTTTCTCTCTTTTTCTGATTTTACAATAACTCTTATTCTGGAAATTCCATCAAAACTGTAGAATATATGAAAAAAATATAGCATACATGATATAAGCATTAAACAAGCATAAATCCATCAATTTGAATAAGATTAACAACATAAATACTTGAATAACATCCATTCCAAGATAAGCACAAGGGAAAAGAAACATCTAAAATATATATTAAGTAAAGAAGTTCATATCCCTTACATGGTTTAAGGGATTCAAAGATCCCTAAATAATAAAATAACTCCTCACTACTCATAATGAAAATAACAAAGAAAAGGGAAGAAGAAACTCTTAAACCTATTTAGAGATGTAGATCTAAAGTTACAGCAGTTTCTCCTCTTCTTCTCCAAGTTGAGCTTGATTGAAAACTGGAACTTTAATCTCTAAAGTAAACTATAACTATGTAATTTTGTATTTTTGGTGTAAAACTATTTTGAAAGTGTAATTTTTACAAGTAAATATATAAAAACTAAGTATAAAACTCTCAAGTATGAATAACTATGAGGTAAAACTATAGAGAAAAAACCTTATAATTCAAAAACCTAAAAAGCTCTCCTTTATAGCTAGATAGAATGCAACTTTTATACTGATTCGTAGCAGGACACGGCTGAGGCAAATGGTTTTGGCTAAGTCCAATCAGTTAAAAAAGTATTCAAGCAGCAGCACACCATTGAGACACTTTGGTCTCAGCCATGCATACCCTTCTAGACTAAATCAACCTCGAAGTTTTCATTGGATATGGTAAAGATGGTTGGTCTCAGTTGAGTTCCTGGTGAAATGGTACATTTTGACGATCTCCAAGGAACAATTATCTCAGCCAAGTGTTAGCCACTTTTTCTACGTAAAATTCAAGATTACACCATTAAACACTCAAAAACTTCATAAATCTCAGAATAATATCCTATTTGACATAAAAAAAAAGAGAATTTTAACACTTAAAACATGTAAAACATGCAAAACGAGATGTAAATATTGATAAAAATATACTAAAAATAAACACTAAATCGAAGTTATCAGTTAGTAGTTTTAGGCTTCCTAACTTAGACTGTGTACCTCCTAACAAATAAATCTTGAAGTTTTCCAAAAGAGGATATAGACCCTGGAGGGAAAATATGGAATCAATCCAAAACATCTCTAGCTAATGTTGTAGGGAAAAATCTACAAATAACTCTATCATCAAACATGTACATCTATATCTGAGTGAGATACTAAAAAATATGGCTTTTCAAATATAATTTCCTGGTGTACTGAGACATCATTACCTTACTAAATCTTTTGGGAAGTTTAGTTTGCCTAATTTCTAAAGAGAAAAAGGAAGTGATGTTATCATCGAACATAGGCTTTTTTTGGGTAGGCAATCTTGAACTTCTTAACAACTTGAAGGAACCATTTTTATCTCTGTTAGCTACAAGGCCTATGGCTTAGTCCTTCCTTCTGTGGGCTCTCACTTTTGAAATAGATGCAGATGAGAGATCATCTCTGCTAGATGCAAAGGGAGAACATAATGGTGTAGATGCCTCATCATCAGAGATGTATCCTTCATACCGAGTATAAAAGGCATTGACCTTTTCTCGTATATGAATAGGAGTTGATATCTGAGTGAATACTGGAATGATTCTCATCTTCATTTATTTCAATACCTCTTACTCGTAACCTGGACCTTCACTCGCCTCCTCTATTAGGATCCCGAGGTCTTTTATCTTTCCTAACCAATTGCATGATCTTATCTTATAGTTTATAGGTAAAGCTTTTCATCATTGCTTTCAAATCTTTGACCATCAATGGGATCTCATCGTCAAGCTGGTTGAAATTATCAAAGAGACCTTTTTATCAAATACTAATAAGAGATTTTGTAGGGTTTTTTCCATTTAGATAGCGAACTTGATCCTTTATCTTCTTTTCGAGTATTGGGAATGCCTTGGTGATTCCTCAATTCTCGCCTCTCAATGAAAGCACCAAATTATTATTGTAAATATTGTAGAACCAGGCTAAGGTGCAAGCCAATCGGGTGATCAAAGCTTGCAAATAAAAGGAAAAACTTTCCCTAGCAGATAGGGGATTAACACTTTAAAGATTAAGTTAATATGAGAAAATAAAGAGAGAAATTCACCAGAGATTAGATGATACCTGAATTCTGGAGATTTTGATATATATATATATATATATATATATAGTATCCATAATTAGGGTGACTGATGTCATAGCCTACAAGGCATGGCTTACTAATGTGACAAGTTTGATTAATATTGCTTTCGATAGATTTTATCCCGATCATGTTTGCAGTAAATAAAAAATTTACTAATACCAATTAGTCCTTTTGTCTTTAAGCCTTTACTTAGGTTTATAGCTCTTGGACTGGGTTTAAATAATATTTGATCGTATCAATACTATCAGAGTTATGGGTGTAGATCCAATTTATCTAAGATAATTGATAATATCACATATTATTTCTTTAGGTTCGACCCAAAAGCTGTAAACCCAATTAGAGGCTCAAAGTTAATATGCTCAGTTGGCATTAATGACACATGATTCCTTGATAGTATGATCGGGACAACTAATTAAACACAATGTTAATCAAACTTATCACTTCAACAAGCCATGCCTTATAAGCCATCACATCAACCACCCTAACTCTGCATACTATAGATATGGCTAGATTTGTCACTCATTGCCTATACCCACCTAGGCACTATAAATAGCAAAAATCTTTGTAATCTAGGTAACATCAATATAAAAGATTTTGCTATTTTTTCTCTCTCTTCATTCTCTTGCCGACTTAATCTTCAGAGGGCTAATCCTCTGCCAGCCAGGGTTAAGTATTCTTTTATGTTATAGATCCAATTATTGTAGATCGATGCTCACAGATTCAGCTTCATTGTCTATACAACCTTATTTTTTGACATTATTGAACTTAATGAATTAATGCTTTCATTGAAAGGTTGCGATGGATAAATTTTCAGGCTATTAAAAAGGAAGGAGATGTGAGAGATCCACCTCTCATAGAGATAGAATACCTAATGATATTTTATCTATCTTTGATGATAAAGAGCTCTTCAATGCTATTAACCTGCTCGATGGTGCCACTTTTATGATGGTAAAAGACCTTAAAGCTCTTATGAAAGGCTTTGGCCATAAATTATAAGATAGACCCATGCATTCAATCAAAAAAAAGGTAAAAATTCTCATACATCAATTGGAGATAATGAAGCAAAAATTAGAATGAGAAAAGAGGAAAGAGTGAGGCCTCGAGCTAGGATTCAAGCTATAGTGATCAATAAAGAGAAAAATTGTTTTAGTATTTGCTCAGATATATAAACACACCATTATAAAGGAAAGGGGACAAAGAATATGAATCCTTATAATGCCCAATCTTTTAAGGATGATGATGAGAGTGACTCCAAGGATGACGACGGATACATATAAGAAGGTGAGACTGTCGATCAGTGAATTCTAACCCAACTCTATCCTTTTGATAGGCCTCAACTATGCTACTATCCTTATCACAAGTTTTGTTGATTTTTTTTTATAGATTTAGGAGATGAAGCCATTATCCACACATGTAAGTGTACTTTCATGGTCGTTAACATGCATTTTGACTATAATGCCATCTTTGATAATTCTTTGATCTTTTAGATTGGAGTTGTCACAAGTATCAAGTATATGGTAATGAAAGTAAGCACAGAAAGGGGAGTGGCCATGCTAAGGGGCAACCAGAAGGCCTCCAAAAAAGCTTATATAACTATGGTTAAAGAAGGGAAGCAAACATTCGTTATTAAGCAAATAGAAAAATGAGAGAAGGGAAAAGGTAAAAGACATCCTGAAGATGATTTAATCCAATATGAACTAGCCTCAGGGAAGAAAATAACCATTGGATTAGACCTAGACTAGAAAATCAGAAAAGAAGTTTCATAAGTGTTGATGATAAACCAAGGTTCATTCACCTGATCACTAGAAGATATGCCTAGCATCAACCTTGAGGTAATTATTTATAAGCTTAATGTGGATTCGAGATTTCCACCAGTTAACCAAAAATTGAGAAGGCATGCACCTGACAGAAATCAGTTCATTCCCTCTACCCTCTACCTTATCGCTGATGACTACCCTTGACTTTTAGCGATAGCCTTCCTTTTTTATTCATAAACAGCCCTCACCTCATTTTCCTCCTCAATTCAATAACTTTTCTAGCAACTGCCTTAGCCACTCTTCTCTTAAACTCTTTATCGGACATCTTTTTTGCAAGAAAAAAAGATAAGAAAGATGAGAAAATTCAAGTCAAACTCACAAAAAAAGGAAATAAAAAAATTTTCATTAAATACAGAAAAAGATGAAAGATAGAGAAAAGATATAGATTAAGAGAGAGAAAATACATAAATTAGATTCACTGTCGCTTCCCTCTTCTTCTTCTCTAAAAGAATAGGGCAATGTACTCAATAATATTTTAGAGTCCAATAGCCCTCTATTCAATTTACAATAGAGAGTAGACTCTCTATATCCTTCTTATAAGTGCGTTTGCCCATGGACAAATTCTCCATATTGATCGGCTTGTCCGCTCAAGCTAAACTAACACCAAAACTCCTTTTTTGTCCTAACTAGCAAAATTTTATCTTTAAAGCCTTTTAGAGATGTATGGAATCTAAGAAGTTTTTTATCCCTTCCATTGGTAAAGTTGAAAAAATTATGCATATCCACTCGATTAGAAATAAAGAAAAAATGACTAAACACCTCTAGTGTTAGAGCTATGCTAGGCAGACAGTTCCTACACGTCGCTTTAAAGCAAGCTATAGCTCTTTATGCATTTAGGTTCAATTGATATAGGGTTACCCATAAGCTTCTAGCACAACTCGATCAAAGCAATCAAATGGGAATCTCAACCCAAACTCTAAACTCATACCATAAAGAATGAAAAAAGTACCATTTGAGAAAGGCTATTTTTTACATGACACCAACAAAAGGCAAGGATGTAACACCACCCTCTACAAGGGCTAACTACATTTGACATGCCAATAATAATCAATATTCATAATCATACATACATGTTTTAGATCATACTTTGAAATGTCTGAGAATAACTAGCTTAATATATCTTCATGTATTAATCCCATAATCCATACAAATTCATCATATAGCTACATTTCCATATGCTTATTATTTACAATATTAGTATCATCATATTTACAAAATTTAATAGTTACAAAATAGTTACATTATAATACTCTTTAACAAAATACTAAATACATATACAAAAAATAAGACATGACTCATACTTCAAGATCTTCTATTCCTTATGTTGGCCTTCCTTCAACAAATCTTATCCCTTCAGAGTCTTACTTGAAGTACCTATACGGATAAATACCTTTGCTATGCTATAAAGCTTAGTGAGGAACATTTAATTTCAAACAACTACTCATAATGGTCATTCCTAAGCACACAAGTTTACATATAAATAATTTAACAAGTAAATAAAATGATAACAAATAGTCAATTAGGTGTTGCCTTGATTATTTCACAATATGATATAAATACACACACACACACACATAATACATGCATGCAAAGCAACTATGTTATTTTATTTGTCATCATAAAGAATCAGTCATTTAATATTTTGTTTCCCTATTCACTTATTCCTATAATTGCCTGCCTATGTTTTATGGATATGGATAATGGGTGCTATAGATACTAGAAGGTATCGATCATGTGGATACCCATAGGTATCAATCCCATGGATACCCGAAGGTATCAAACTTATAGATCCAAACGAGGTCAAGACTATGGTCCCAAATGGGACTAAACAGCGGACCCAAATGGAGTTAAGATTGAGGTACTTACAATGTTTACCCTATAGGCATATCTATTTATCCATAACTAAGCTCTATATGCAAGTATTAAATAATCTTTCATATTACTTCATTCATCATATTCAATTTGTTACATTATACACTTATGTAAATATAAGCATTCACATGTAATCATTATGATATAACCCTAATTATAAGAATATACATGTAATTATAAGCATTTATATATATTCATCTTGTTGGAATATCATCAATTATGCATATTCATATATTTATGTATAATCATATATATGAACACTTAATTGTACTTTTACAGTCTAATTACATTATTATACATGTATGAAATTGATATGTAGACTTAGCAATTACATAAACTAGATCATGTGCATATAATTTCTTATGTTTACATTTAATTTACATTTATATCTCAATGTACAATCATGCATTACATGTATTTTATGATATATTATATCCCTATACATATGTTTATAATATTCTATAAGTGTTCAAGGAAGTCCGGGTAAGTTTCAATAGCATTTGAATGTCTGAAACTCATGTATGGGCTGGAATAAGGGGGTACCCATCTGGATTAAAGTTAATTCAGTTAGGTGGATTACATTCTTTCCATACCAGAATGCATCTACACAACTTGATTTGGGCTAGCTTAAATACCCAATTTTTCTATTGACAGCTTCTCAGGTCTATTTTTGACATAGCAAATGATATTTTTAGTCAAAGTATCCTCCTAATAAAATTTTTAAATATATTTATATTTTTCATAACATCAAAAATTAAGTTATTAGGACTTATATATCTTTAGATATTTATAAAATAGTACAATCTACTCTAAATGATAGGGTAGCAGCCATCACACAACTTCAAGCTAGAATTCAAAAGTCCGAAAGGCATAATTGATTTTACGTTTCTTCACAAAAGTTTTATATATGTGTGTCTAATTTATTCTCCAATTGGAATCATCCCATTTATAGCTCTATAACTCAATTTATGCTCAAAACAATCTTAATAGGTATAGTGAATCCTATGACAACATTTTCTATTCTTGACTATATGTGTTATACTACCACTTATATGCATGTATAAGCATATCAAATGTACTCCTACACAATTTACAAAGTTAATACAACATTTCTATTCAAGTTTTACATAGCAAGCACATGTATAAGAAATCAAACATTCCCATACCTCAAATTGCTTATGTTTCCTCTCAATCCTTCATAGCTTTCTCATTTCTCTTGTTGGATTCCCCTTATACATATCATCGATTATACTTGTAAATATTTATTTCTCAAACTTGTTTAAACCTAAAAAAATAAGGACAAGAAAGAGATGGGAAAAAGAGAGAAAATTACCTTAAAAACTCCTAATCCCTAAATTCTCTCTCTTTACAAATGAAGGGTAACTAACTTAAGATGTTTAAGTAAGGGAAATACAAGAAATAGAGAAATTATTTTTGGAAAATTGGCCCCTAAAGTGGTCGGCTGCCCCTTTAAATTCATCTCTTTGAATTATTGCACATTCTGGAGCTTAAGAGGTGTCTCTTTCTTATTAGTCCACTTGTGGCCACTATTCCCCCATTTGCTCCTTCTTTTTTCAATAGTTCTCTTAATTATTCCTTACATTTGTTGATTGTTTCAATTTAATCCATATTTTTGTCCCTTTAATAATGTATGTACATGCCTTACATATTAAATTACCAAATTACCCCTATCTTTTGAATTAATACCCTCTATGTCCCATTCTCCATTTTATTGCTTAACTTATTCATGTTGTATACATATTATTTTAGGGCCTGTGTTGGGGCCTCACAAAGGAAAGGTATAATACCTAGAGGAAAAATAATATAGGCTCCTAAAAGACCTAACTTCTTCCTCTGCAAACTTAATTTGATTAATAATCATTAGTTTGTCCTTATACTTTTGCAAGAAACTGATGTCCATACCATGAAATCTAACACTCTCAAAACCAGCTATTTTAATAGACAAATAAATCTAAAGAAAGGAAAGAGAAGAAATTTCAAATTGAAGCTTGCCTGAAAAAATATGAATTCAAAAAAAATTAAAAGAAGAATAAGAATGCTCAAGAATTTTAAGTTGTACGTAGAAGAAAGCAGAAAAAAATGTGAGAAAACCTAAAAAATATGGAAAGAAACAGTTGAGTAAAAAGGGAATACCTATATATAGGCAAATTTTGAATTTCGAAATTCAAACTTACACCCTATAAGATGATAACACCTGGCTAATTCCTTATGATGCCCAAAGATAACCGAAACAATATCAGGCATAAAAAGACATGTTATTTAATAAAGCGATGCCATCATCAAGTTATTTAGAAACATGAAAAGACAATCATGAGCTCCTAACATTTATTGCCTAAAGTTCTTTTCCTCTGACCTGCAAAACTGATCGGATTGACAATAAACTCTATACATTCGCATCCCAAATCCTCTTACTTCGATCTATGGAGTTGATCGAAAAACTGTAAGGGGGACAAATGATAATATCACATATTATGCCTTTAAGTCCAGCCCAAGAGTTGTAAACCCAATTAAAGGCCCAAAGTTAAGAGGTCCAATTGGCATTAATATGATACACAATTCATTGATAGTACAATAAGGATAAAGCCTATGAAACGCAATGTCAATCAAACTTATCACATCAACAGGTCATGCCTTGCAAGCTATCACATCAATCATCCTGACTCTACATATTGTAGATATGACTAAATTTGGCACTCATTGGCTATAGCCACCTTGGCACTATAAATAGCAAAAATCTCCATAATCTACGTAACAACATTATACATGATTTCTCTTTTTTCTCTCTCTCGTTGTTCTTTTGCTAGCTTAATCTTTGGAATACTAACCCCCTGCTAGCCAGAGGCAAGTATTCTTTTGTGTTGTAGATCCAATTGCTGCCAATCGGTGGCTACACATTTAGCTTCACCATCCATCCAACTTTGTCTTTTGATATTATTGAACTTATCAATAATAAAGTAAGCTCAAAAAGATGAAAATTTTATTGACACTCAGATACTTTTTAGGCATCAAATATTAAGATAATTGCTATGTAAGAAGCTATCTAAATTTGACATTTTCTCTTGAATCGATTTATGATGATACCCCATTCTATTTTTTTTATTTACATTTGGAAAACCCATAGTTTTATTTTTTTTATGTTAAATTTCTAGGTTTTCAAAACTAAATATTAGATCTATGAACTTTGATATTTTTACGAATTGAATTCTTAAACTTTCAAAACTATAAATTGGACCCCTAAATTTATCTATTAAAATATATTAAGTTCAAAATACGTCTAAAATATAGCATTCAGTTAAATATACATGATTTTAACCGAGCGTATTTTATACTATCGTTTGTACCATCTATTTTGAAAAGTATAAATCCACTAACTTTTATTAATAATCTTTGATAAATTTGAAATGTTCAAAACTGGGTATTTGTAATCTTTTATTCCACAAAGAACTCTTAGTTATTGATAAAAAAATGCTTAAGAATTAAGTTTGAAAGTCTTTTTTATGGCTATTAATATATGTTAATAATGTTATTTTTGTTAATTGTCTAATAGAATAAGGTTATTTTTATCTAAAAAAATCTTCATCCCACTTCATACATTTATAGATAATAAATAAAATAAAAAATCGAGGATTAAATTTAGGCAAAATATATCACTAAATTCTTGAACTTTTTAAATTTCTTGCTATTAAATCTTTATACTTTCATTCTGCAATATTAAACCCGAACTTTTATATTTTTACTCATTAAGTTCTCAATGGACAGAAAAATGTGACAACTCATTTCATGCACTTTTATTTTTTGCATCTCATCCTTAATTTGATGTGTCTTAGTTAATATTCTTGTCAATTTAAGGTTGAAATGCCAGTTGAGAATGCTAGTTAACTTAAAATTGACAAGAAGTATGGGCACATGAAATTGAAGTTCAGATGTAGATACTAAAGGCATGCCAAATAGAACGTATAATTTAATTTCATGTTTTTCTTCAATTGAGGGTCTAATGCATATAAAAATAAAATTTTTTGAAAGCTCAATATTGTAAGATAAAAGTACAGGGAATTAATAACAAAAATTGAAAAAATTTAGGGATTTGATGATGCATTTCTCTGTAATTTTATCTTAAAAAATTTAATATACTGATACTTTTAGGAAAAATCCATCTTTAGGTCCCTCAATTTATCAAAATTTTCACATTGAGACGTTGAACTAAAAAACTATACATTTGATCATTGAACTTTTCGATTAGGTTACATGAGGTCTAAAATGGATATGACTGACAACTTTTCGATTATGTTGTTAAGTGATTTCATTTTGACTTGATTGATAATATTTTATTTGAGCCATAATTCAGTCCATTTATTAATCGTGCACTTATGATCTATAATTTATGACCACTCATTTTTTTTTATATAACCATTTAGTAGCCGAAATTCACTAATTTGAATTTTTGTGAACTCGACTCACACTGAAAGCAAAGTCATCACCTGCTTACTTTTTACCTGTTCGTTTATTAACCAAAACAAACACATTGATCATAATATATTATATTACTTATACATACATTAATATCAATTTAAAAATTTTCAATACCTCTTTTTTAGATAAATTTTAATACTCTTATCGAGTGATATGGTGCGGACACACTGCTGGATCGGGTGAAAGCATTTGATCCAATGGTGCATACACATGCACACTTCATCAATGCCTTTTATTATTATTGTTATTGTGAAATATTCCTATTGTGAATAACTATTTTTATTCCTAATTAGACTTTAGGTCTACTAGTATTAATTTCTAGTCCAACTCTATTATTTATTTACTTAATTTTTGTACATATAAATATGCTCATTGTAAGTTATTTAATACACACCATAGTAAGAAGATTATACTAGTTTTTCTATACTTTATATTTTCGGTCTATTTATTTTTATTTATTTATTTACAAATTTCTATTGTTAGTACAATCAAATTTTTACTACAAGTTTTGATAAATTGAAAATTAATGGTTTACTAAAACCCAACTCAAAACAATTGGAGTTTTAGTTTGCAAGAATTAAATGGTAAGTGAATCTAATATTATTTTTAATAGTTAAAAATGATTTAGAAATGAAAAATATAAATTAAATATAATCTCCATTTAAAGACTCAAAAGAAAAATATAATTACTTATAAAAATTAAATATATTCAGTATGAAACTAACAATAGAATGCTAATTATACATATATAATGGATAAAGTAATAGTAATAAAAAGATAATTTTAATATTTATTTACTAAAAATGTGTATTATAATAATATTTTAGAAAATTATATATCATAATATTTATAAATTATAAAAATATTAAAAATTTAAAAATAATATATATAAAATATATATATAAATTGGTTAACCATTAGTCAACGGGTAACTATTAGTTTGTAAAATATGCTGTACATTTCCTCTAAGAGTATTAAAATGCCCATATCATTTATTTTAAAGCAAAAATGCTTCATATTTGATGAAAATTGGTATAAAAATACTCGTATAAGTAATTTTTTCTCAATTTTAAATTAAAAACATTGATACAATGCTGACATATAGGAAAACATGTTATTTCTTAAATTTTTTTAAGTTTTAATTATTAAAAATCTATTTATTGACTTTACGAAATATGTAACTCACGTAATATATTTTGCTATGTATTAGCATCATCTTAATATTATGTTAGCACCATCTTGACATTATTAATTTAGAATTGACAAATATTATTTACATGGACATATTTATTCCAATTTCTATTATGTTAATGGCATTTTTGCTCTAAAATAAATAATAGAAATATTTTAATACCTTAAAGAAAATGTGATGAAAATTTTGTCCCTTTTTGCTTCCAAATATGTAAAAGCTATCATATTTTATCAAACAAAAGTAATTTTTTAATTTATGAAAGATATAGATTTTGTACTTTCTCTTAATTTTATAGTAAAATTTTAAAGCTCATGTTCAAAATTATTATTCCATTCTGATGTTACCCAAAGGCATCTTGTTAGAGTCAAATTTCCAATATTTTCTAAAGTGTTTTATTTATTTGTTTATTTATTTATTTTTTACGGATCAAAGAGAGTGGATAGACTCGCAATCTATAATCTCTACTGTCCATTTATGCCACGTCACCTATCTCCGCCCTCTCTCATCCAACGGTCCAAATTCCTCTATTGATTGCAACCCCCAACCCTGAACCGGCATCACCCTCCCTAATCAAACCTCACCTGCAATAACCACGAGCCATTCGACTCGCCCGAGCTAACCGATACAAACACAGATTATAAACAAGAGAGGCTTTTGGGATTTAATTATTATTATTTAATTATTTTTGTTATTGTTTTTTTATCTCTTCGAACCAAAATTGCAAATTACAAAACAGGGAGAGAGAGAGAGAGAGAGAGAGAGAGAGAGAGAGCACTGAAGGGAGAGAGCAGAGGCCATATAATTAAACAGGAATTAGGGTTTTAAACGGTTCTAACAGATAGCTATTGATTCTGGTTTTCGATCTCAAATTTTAGTTTTAGGGTTAGAGTTCGGGTTGTTGGGACCTTGGCTATGCAATTTTAGGTTTTTACTTTCATAAGAGTTGCAGATTAATTGGTTTTTGTCCATCTGGATTCTGAATCCGTTTGCTGAGTGATATTTGCATCAATTTGTTTGTAGGGAATCTATTTTAACTGGTGAATAAGAGATAGGGCTTTGTATTTGATGGATGAGATCTGGGAGAGGGCAGTGGAGACAGCTTTAGACGGGCAAACGGACGCCGCCGCCGCGAGGACACTAACCCTAGACGGCGCTGTGAAGTGCGTCCAAGGGCGGCTGCCGCCACCGAGCCTTTTGGAGAAGTTCGAGAACCTTCAGCACCTTTCCATCGCGAATATTGGAGTTTCGTCTCTTGAGCAGTTTCCTCGACTCAGAAATCTTCAGAAACTTATTCTCTCTGATAATCGCATAGCTGGCGGTCTTGAGTTCCTGGTCGAGGCTGGTCTTGACTCGCTGCGGGACCTCGATTTATCTAACAATCGAATCCAATACATTGAAGATCTTGCCCCTTTGGCTCAGTTAAAGCTTATTTCTCTTGATCTGTACGAGTGTCCAGTCACTAGAGTGAAGGACTATCGGTCTATGGTTTTTGGACTTATCAAATCTTTGAAGTATTTGGATAAAATGGACGCTGACGAGAATGAGAGGCCGGAATCTGATGATGAGGAGGATGAAGAAGAGGATGATGAGGACGATCCTGGTAGTGGTGAGATTGACGGAGAGGAAAGGCCTTATAGGTTGAATAATGGACACAGTGAAGGGGCTGAAGGGATTGTTGATGTGGATGAGGATGAGGAGAGCGATGCTGATGAGGAGACTGAGACTGCTAGGCAGATTAATGGAGCGAACCAAAATGGCTTTAGAGTTGCAGCTGTCGAGGGTAGAGATGATGGGGATGATGAAGAAGGTGATGATGATTATGGAAATGAATCTGGAGAGGAGATTGATGAGGAGGGTGATGATGATGATGTGGTGGAGGTACATGAGATTGATGATAGTGATGATGAAGTGGATGGGATTGAAGATGAAGATGAGGATGATGAAGATGAGGACGATGAGGATGAGGAAGAGGTGGACAATGATGAGGGGGACTTTGCTGAGCCTGAAAGTACAGGTAGGTTGACTAGCACAGAGGGCGAGATTGATGGTCATGAACATGGAGAGGATGATGATAATGGGGAAACTGGAGATGATGAACAGGGTGTTGATGATGATGGAGAATTTGAAGATGAAGAAGAGGGTGAGGAGGAGGTGAGATACGCTGCGTTTTTGTTTGGGTCCTTCATGGTTTCTGGTTACTTTATTTGTGCCTGTTTTGATTTTATCATATTACTGCATGTTACAGTTTCAAACTCATATTGTTTGTTGTTGTCCTGCATGTTACAGTTTCGACTTCATATTGTTTATTGTTGTCCGGGTCCGAAGGAATTGCTACTGACTGGTTTATATTGATATTTTGTGGTTCACGTGCATTTGTTGAGTAATCAATGGTTTTGTGTTTATTTTCTATTGTCCATTTTATTTGTTGTTTTAGTATCTGAGGTGATCGGTGTACTGGATCGTGCCTTGTTGCTGTTAGGCTCGATGTCCTTGCTTTTAACCTTTTGACATATTTTTTGTGATTAGTTTTTGAAAAATAGAATTGTTATTTGAAGTTTCATATGCCATAAAGGCCATGTCCATCTACTAACATATTCATACGAGTGAACCGTTCTAGAAATCTTCGTATTATCATGCAAACACTATATTATATCCAATCCAATATATTGACACTTATGGATTTGAAAATGACAAAAAGTAAAGGGAAGATCTGATAGCTTTTTTTTTTTTTGTAATTATGATGTAGCAATAGAAGTCTTTGAGAACTGGTGCATGATGTGTCACAATTTCATAATTTCTTTTTGTCAAATTTTTTTTCACCGTTGTACTAAATGTGATTCCAATAGCAATGACGCCCTTTGGTTTTAGGTTGGGGCCAGTTTTTCTGTAAACTTTGTGCATTTCGGCCTCTATGATTCTAAAAATTTTTATTGCATGTGTAGTAGTTTTATCTTCCTTGCTTGTTCTCTAGAGTTGAAATAAAAAATTCTCTCTAGTTTTCTTAATAGGTTCAGAAGTTTTTCTTTTAAAGTGTATGACCATGAAGTATAGGTGCCCCTTGGTGACGAGGTCTTTCTAAAAATTTAAAAAGAAGTATTAATTTCTCATGCTGTCTAGCCAGTTCTTCAACCTATCTATGCTGTAGAGTGCGTGATTTCATTTGCGTGTTAAATTTCTGTTGAACTTTTACAGGGTAAAAGATTTTTCAGTTACTGGTTCTGTAGCTATGTTACTGTACTTGCCATGTTTTGTTGCTTCTGGCCAAGGATAACTCTACTATTGTCGGGTGTTTGGATCTTTTGCTTTTCTGTTCATCTTGAGTTCTATTTTTATTTATTTACTTTTATGGTAAGCGTAACTTTGAAACCTGTCTGCCTGCGAATTGTGTCTTCATTTTTCCTCTTATATTTATTTCAATCCTGTTAATGGCATTTGTTTTTTTTTTTTATTTTTTTTATTTTTACTACAACTGACCAACATATTTTCATTGGAATGGCAGGACGAGGATTCGGGTGCAGGATACTTGGTTCAACCAGTGGGGCAGGCTGAAGTGCATGATGCAGGAGGAATTGACATGGAGCCAGGAAACGGAGAAGATGATCCTGAAGGGGAGGAAGAAGTTGAAGATGATGATGAAGTTGAGGTGATACCATCAACATCATCATCTAAGAGGAAGAGAGAAGAGGATAGTGATGGTGATGGTGAAGACGAAGAAGATAGTGACGTTGAGTATAGCAAGTCGTCCAAGAAGCATCGCTAATTATATTCTTGAATCTGCAGAGGATGAATGTTTTTGTTAATGCCATGAAAGCCTGGAGATAGACAAAACTTGTTAGATATATTGTTTGGTAGAGAGACTGGTAGTAGTGATTTGGGGACAAAATGTTAAAATGGGAAAAGGAATTGTATGTTTGGGTGATGATGTGGTTAGTTCAAAAGGTTGTTAGTAATTTTGTTCTGCCGCTTTGGATTTCTATAATATAGCCGTTAAAGTGAGTTAAATTTCAAATGGCAGTTATGAGGAGTATGGTGGTAGTGGGATTTCCCCGCCCAATTTTGTTCTCCCCTTGTTTCGTTTCCAGAGGTGGTTTTGTTAAGGAGAGGGAAAAAGAGTCCCTTTTTTTTCAATTTAAAAAAAAAAAAAAGAAATGGCCGAGAAGAGAAGGGCTTGAGGCTTTTATAGAAGTTCATGTATGGTGAATCCTGAGTGGGCTTTGAGGCCCGACCAGTTGTCGTTCTGCTTTATCACGGAGTGATTGCGCTGGGTAATTTTATTGGGGCTGGGAAGACGCCAGACTCGAGTAGGTGTAGCGGGGCTTTTGCAGTGGATGCACCCACTGTCTCTATTACACTTGTAATTGTAACTCATTCCCAATAATCATCACCAAAAAACAGAAAAGTTAATGAAGTACTATGTCACGTGACTTCAGACTTGGATCTGCTGTTAAATATTTTATGATTTGTCTTTTCGGCTTGATTGTTTTTTTTTTGGAAGTGGATGGGTGCGCTACAGTATTTGCGCGCTAATGCTATATATGCATATATGCGGTCTGATTGATTGAAAGATAAAATAAATGAATAATATATAAATTTTTTCATAAATTATTATTATTTATTAAATTTTTTAATTAAGCTAATTATGCGTTAGGTTATTTTTTTAAAATTGTTAAAAATATTAAATTAACTATTTAAATTTTTTTAAAATATAAAAAATACAATTTATACTATTGAGAAAGTTAAATTATTTATCTAAAAATTATTAAAAATATTAAATTATCGCTCTATCATTATTTGACGTATATTTTTTACGTATTATTTACTAATCGACACATATCTTACAGGAAAATAATATAATATTTTAATAAATTTAGAGGGTAATTTAATATGCAATTAGTTTAGTGAAAAAATTGATAAATAATGATAGCTTAGGAAAAAATTTATATATTAATCCTAAAATAAAATAATTTTTATACTGATCAAATGGTTGTACATATGCTTAGCAATACTCAATACATGCTTAATGTCTTGCCCGCATAACATTGGATATGAAACCCCAAGACTATTAAAACAGAGTATGCTTGGGTGCACTCTTGTATGAGCTGCCCAATATTGTGGACTGTCGGTTTTTGAGAAACTTGCGTTTTTGGTTTTTGAGATCTTGAAAATTTATGCATGGTGCCCTTACCTAAAAAAACTACATATCACGTCCTTCAAATTTTCTAATTGCTTGACATTAGGTACAAAATGGAAGTGACGGCAGTGGCATAGATGCACCGGTCAAATCTCATGGAGATTAATTAAAATACCTGTAAGCTTCACATGCCATTTATTAATTACTCTATTCGTCCTATCAAATTATCAATTTTTATACAAGATATCAATATAAGGTAATTATTAGTTTTATTAAATTTTTATGAAAAATTATATTGAATAGATTAAAATACTCTTAAGTTAGATTATCAAAATAAAGTATATAGAAAAAGAGACACATTAATTAAGTTATTAAATGTTTTTATTGACATTGATGATGGTAAAATAAAAAAAAAGTATTAAAGTTCATCTTGAATTTACTAAAAACTGACAATTTGGTGATATATATATATATTTTTGAAAAGTGACAATTTGATGAGACAGTAATTTTTTTTATGTCAGAACTGCCAAGATGAAATTTGAGGAATCAAAAAGACCAAATGTGCATTTTGCGAAAATAGGCAAATTTGTTCCTAATGTTTCATCTGGTGCAATTTTGATCTTCATATTTAGAAAATGAGATATTTATAGGGAGTTTTATAAAAATATACAGAAAAAAATAAAAAAATAAAAAATAAAACACTTTTATAATTTTTTTAAAAATATAACTTTTTAAATTTTCAATAATAAAAATATAACTTATAATTTTCAAAAAATATAACTTTTTCCTAACAGTGTTATACAAATAAATAATTTTTTGGATACCATTTGCTTTCGTAAAATGGTTTACTTTGTATAAGTGAAGCTACGGGATAGCCATGAAAATATGTGGTACCTGTCGATTCCATTTGCTTCCATTAAATGTTGCTTTGGTTGAAAATTTTTCATTAGAAAGGAATAGATATTGGCAAAGAGATAATTTTGAAGCCAATTGAATAGTGGAAATGATATGAAAATATTTGTTTAATTCACTGTATAAAATACCTAACTAAACTAATCTTATGTCAAATTAATTCTTAAACTTATTAAAATGATTACATTACTTCTACAAGCATGTGTGATACAGCATGAAAAAATTGTATAATTAGGGCATGTTTAAATATGGTTTTTTTTTCTATTTAAAGATATTTTATATAGTTTTTACTAATATAATTTTTGTGTATTTATTTTTCAAATTTTATTTTCAGATATAAAAAAAAGGTCGAGAAACATAAATAACAATGTGCTCCATAATAGGAAGGCTAAGACTATCTACTGTACACTATACAAAATCTGACTCTACTACCATTCCACAAAGTGTTTATCCTTTATTTTGGGAAAAATTCAAATACAACAAATTAAGATATTCCAATTTTCACAAATTAGGCGATAATTATTTTTTCATTAATTTATTTTTTGGCATTTTCTGGATGATATGGTTCAACGGTGCACAGCCTTTACTCTTGTTGCTCGTATATTTGCTTACATTGGAATTTTTGGTAGGTTCAGAATTCTTTCTTAAATATATTAATCAATTACTTTATCCCCATATTAATTAGAGTCACAAATAGAGATATCAAATTTTGACTCGATTTGCAAATTCAGTCGAATCCATTTACAAAAATATAATTCAAATTTGATTAAATTTATTTATAATACAATTAATAATGGTTTATTTGGATCATAACTTAGTCCGGTCAAATCAAAATTTATGAAATTTTAACCTATTTTAATCCAATCCGCTATAATTCAATCGAAATTCACTTGATCTGTTCACCTATAGTAGCAAATAAAGGTTAATTATGCTTCCATTTAGCAAAACATAGAGTTAATTAATGATAATTTTATTTAGACTAGGTCTATACTTTATTCATGAACATCAACATATATTTTATAATTGTCTTTACTACTAGTAGTTTATCATTTAACCGTTGTTCTAATAGTTAAATTATCAAACACGTTTTACTAGCAACAAATCATTGATTCTTAATTTATAATGGTGGTCCGTTGTTGTTGACTTTTAACAATTGATTATGATTATTGACCGACATTGCTGAACCGAATAAGACCTGAAAAAATTATTATAAAAAATTAAAAAAAAAAAGATGTACCCCAGCTTACTTTTAAAAATATGTATAGAATAATGATTCATAATAAAAAAGAATTATATGAAAAAATGATTTTTTTTTATTTTTTTATGAAAGGAAACAAAAATGTCCATAAATTGATAGTTACTTGTTAGAATGACAATCATTGCCGTTTAATTAATTACCATGGCACGGAGAATAGTTACAAATTGTTTCTGAAATCAATTAATAAATATTTAGTGGCTTGATAACAAAAACACAAAAAAACTGAAAGCCACTAGCCATTTCCGCAACTCTAATTACTTGTATTGCTCATGAAGTCCTAGTAAAACTCAAAGGGAACAGAAAAGGATTTGTATGTTCAAAAGGCAAAATTTCGTTGATCGGCAGCAAGTTATTTATTATAATTGTAAAACACATATATTTTATTGTATAGTGTGTACTTTTCGTATATACTGTATGTATTTGGTGTATATACCTTGTGTACTTGATATATACAAAGTGTATACTAACTGTATACACCGTATGTACATACTGTATACACAATGTATACAGCATATGTACTAACTGTATACAGTATGTACATGATATATACACCATGTGTATTAGTTGTATACACAGTATGTACATGTTATATATAAAGTGTGTACATCATGTATACACTGTGTGTACATGTTGTATACACAGTGTGGTCTAATTGTATACACCGTGTATATTAGCTATATATAGTGTGTACACTTTCTATTTATTGTATATTATATGCTTTTCATTTGCACTGTTTGTACTTGGTATATACACCGTATGTACTTGATTATACACAGTATGTACTAACTGCATACATCGTGTGTACATGTTATATACACACACTACAAGAAAATATCAAAATAGCAACGGAAAAATAGCAACAAAATTATTTCCGTTGCTAATTAGCAACGAAAATTCAATTTCGTAATTTTCGTTGCTAAATTTGGTTTAATTTTTTATATTTAGCAACGGAATATAAGATGGTGGTATTCCATTGCTAAAAAGGGGAAAAATTTTAGCGCTAAAATATAGTTACGAAAATCCATAACCATTGCTAAATATGGCGCCATTAGATGGCGGAAAAATTTTGGAACAAAATTTAGCAATGGAAATAAAATCCGT
The DNA here is from genome assembly GCA_037975025.1 of Excoecaria agallocha. Lineage (NCBI taxonomy): Eukaryota > Viridiplantae > Streptophyta > Magnoliopsida > Malpighiales > Euphorbiaceae > Excoecaria > Excoecaria agallocha. Next base: position 30,898,363 of record CM075811.1, read on the forward strand.
TGCTAAAATAGCAACGAAATATAAATAGCAACGGAATTTCACTTCCGTTGCTATTTTAGCAACTGAATTTAATGTCCGTTGCTAAATTTCGTTTTTAATTAAAAATAGCAACAAAATTGGATTTTTGTTGCTAAATTAGCAACAGAATTTAATTTTCGTTGCTAAATTAGCAATGAAATTTAATTTCCGTTGCTAATCAGCAACAAAATTTACATTCCGTTGTTAATTAGCTTAATAATTTTCTTGTAGTATAGCAATAGAATGTGATTTCGGTTGCTATTTTAACAATGTAAAACAAATTTTGTTGCTAATTAGCAACCGGTTGCTATTTTATGGGCATTTAAGTAATTTGCTTATATGTTGCCCTAGGTATAAAATGTCCAGCTTCTTTTTCTTTGCTCTCTCCCTCTCCTTCTTGCTTCTCTCCCCACTTCGCGATTCTCGCTCCTTTTTCTCTTCCCCTTCCTCACATCGCCTTCTTCCTTTTTTAGGTAACCAATTATATCTCGATTGTGGTTATTTTTGTGATTTTTTCAACTGTGAAATCTGCTCTCTTGAGTATTTTTTCTAGATTTGATGAAATGGGTGTCTAGATTTGATGAGATCTGCCCTCATGTTTTTTTCACTAAAATATGCACATACCTACTCCTCCTTCTTCTTCTTTACTCAGGTCTCGCTTCGCCTTAACCATTGAACTGTTTTCAACCATTGCTTGTTATTTTTAATTGAACTATTTTGAACCATTGCTTTCTTATTTTAAATGCTTTTTATTTTTTTTCCTTTTTGGGTAAAACTTTAAATCGGTTCTTTTATTCACAAATGTTTAGAGACTTTCAACCTAGCGTGTTGTGGTAGAATGATGATTTGTGTAGAACTAATCCTTACGAAGTATTATCAACTTCATTTGAAGGTTTTTGTGATTGATAAACTTAAGCTGCGTTTAAATTGTTTTTTTTTTTTTTTTGTTTCAGGGGCTACTACTAAGAGTAAATTGGCTTCGCCCAATGAGAAGCATCATCCGAATGTGTTACATCAGGTAATTTTCTTTTTTATTTATAAAAAAGTCCTTCTTTGTTGGGTTAGTCTAATTTTTGCCTGAACAAACCTCAAAATCATCAAAAAGTAGGTAGCAAAAATGGGAACTTCATCTTCAACAGAGCACAATTCTTCGAGTGAACAACGAGAAGTGGAAAGTCTAGTGGCTTCCACAGGAGCTTTGCCCATGTTTCAAAAGTCTTTCTCTAAGCTTGCTGATCCTCAAACAAATGTTGTTCCTCTCCAATATCTTCAGGTTTTTTAATTCTTGCTCTAGCCCCCTGCTCTCGTACAAATGCCTTTGCCTGTTAGAAATTATTTGCTAATTAATCTGAAATAAAGTTATTGAAACAGATAGTTGCATTCAATTGAAAGGTCAGTAGGCTTTTTATTTGTTTTTTCTTAAATAAAGCTCATATATTTCTAATTTATGGTTTTCAATTTGATCAGCAATGCTTATGTTTAAATTATAAAAATCCAAACAATGAAGAACCTAAAATTTCTGATTCCTTTCGGATGTTATTGGAAAATTTGGATGCAACCATAGTGGATTTGTTTTTCGTCACTGAGAAACAAGGGGTCAGTTGGGTTGAATTTTTGAGAGGGTATTTGAAATGCTGTGGAAGGATTTTGTGTATTGATAGTCAAATATTTGTAATTGTTTTTATATTTGCTACTTTCACTTTTGGAATTATGCTTTCTGGATCTTAAACTCGTTTTAAAGCAGAAACTCTTTCAAGGAAGCAACTTAAATTAGTTGGAACATTTAAAAGAATTCTATCTTGCATTGGTGTACAGCTAGCCAGCTATCTAAGCGGACCTATACTTGAGCCTTATGCTATTTTGATAAATTTCTATTTGAAATTATCTCCTGCAATGATTTTCTTGATAATTACTTGCAAGTTAATGCACTTTGGTTTCTGGATAATGCACTTAGTATAAATAGTTACTGTTTTATATGCTATAATGTCACTGAAAATAGATGAGAGAAAAAGCTGCTACCCTTCCCAAGTATTTTCTTCTTACCATTTATTAATTTTTACTAAATTCAGAAATCGAAATTGTCTTGAGCTTGATGGGTCTAATCTCCTTCCTTTTTTGGTCTCGATTCTCAAGATGATTATTGGTAGAGTTAAAATGTGATTGGGTGACTTTAAATGTTCTGCACAAGACATGACTTATTAGAACATGAAAGGTGACTTTAAATTGCTTATTAACTGTGAATACAATCACAGTAGGTGTGGACAAGTGTTTCTTTTTGACATATGAGGGATCAAGAAAAATAAAATGTGTAGTTATTATGAAACTCTGCTTGGGAATTATTGGATGCATATTTGTTTTGGAGCTATTTTAGTGGGGCATACTAACTGAATTTTGTCTTCCTACATTTAATGTACAGTCCATACATGGAAATTTTAGAAGTTACTTCCCATAGCTAAGCTTAGTTATTTACCATTTCTCTCTCATGTCTTTATTACTGATGCTTCCTGAAATGCAGTGTGCAGAAGTATTGCTTCTATTTGGAACCTACTCCTCGAAGTGTGTAAGAACTTGTATCTCTAATTGGGTTCCACTTGAACTGATTATAGTTGATACGTACAGGGATTTTTTTTCTTTATTGATTTTGTTATAACCAAATTAATTATGTTTTAGATTGTCAAATTCGGTATTAATTTATCATGAGCTGCAATGTTAATTGATTGCAGATGGTCTTCAAATAGATTGACATGTCTATTTATTTTTTATTTGTGCAGCCTTTTTTCCTACCTTGCTACCAATCAATTGTGCCTAAAATAAAACTATTTCTCTTCTTTTAATTCTTCAAATTTTTTGACATTTTATAATTAAATTTTTATACTTTTATTTTATAATATTAAAAATTATAAAATTGATCAGTTTTTTTTCCGTTTTATGCACTTTTATTATATGCATTTCAATTTTAATTTCATATATTGTAATTAATACTCTTATTAATTTGAAATTAAAATAATAATTAAGAATACAGCTTAAGTTAAAATTGATAAAAAAAATGTATGAATATAATAAATTAAGTACAATAACTTAATAATAAAAAGTTAAAAAAACTCTTAAGCTCCATGATGCATTTTGATTTTGCTTGTAATCATTGAAAGTGATGTATGTCTTTCACTTAAGAGCACATATCTTTAATTAAATAACAAAAAAAATATATATCTTTCACTTAATTGTACGGATAATATAAATTGGCATTGAAATGAAGTGCACTCTTACTTAGCAGCATGCTTATTTTTCTTGCTGGATTTCTTACATATGTTCCGGCTAGAAATGAGTACATGGTTCTTTTCTTATTTATTTTAATGCATGTTTCATTTTGATCATCATTTCTGTGGACTTTTTTTTTTTTTGATTTTAGTGATAGGAGTTTGCTTGATCGTTTGAAATTGTATGCTTTTGTTATTAAGCAGGCATACCTTTGTTTTACATTTGAGTATTTTATGCTTTACACTTTCACAGTATTTAGTTTCTATAGGAAATGGATTCTTATGGGTGTTACAAGTCAAATTTTTCTATTTGAACTTTGTTTTTTTGGGAATGGAAGTTGCACTATTCGTTTGTATCAGATGCCTTTAGTAGGATACATCATAGGCATTTCCGCCTGTAAAAAAATAAAAAATGGTATGGGATTGATGGGAAAAAATCTGCAAAACCCATTATTAATTTTGTTGAAATTCTTAATTTTAATTTCAAATACTTTTAAAATAAAAATACGATAGAAGAAATTCCTTCACCAGATAAGTGAAATTATAGGGAGACTAATCAGACATAGATTATGATCGATATGCACAATTTCTATACAAAGTTTGTGGTTCAATTGAAGCTAGTGGGTCTGGGTTTGAGGAGATGAGAAGTGCTGCCTTTGATGAAATGGTGAGTGGGGTGAAAATGGTTTTTACACTGGGAATTACCGCATGTGAGTGGGGTGAAACATCAATGATCTTTCACAAATTGCTATCTGCCCAGACAATTTAATTGTGCCGAATATTACTAATGATTGCTATTTTATTTTTAATAATAAGTGTTGGTAAAGGGCAAATTTTTGTCACTATATCTTTGTTGGTAAGAGTAAGTGGGCATTTGGTTTATTAGTGGATTTTGATTACAATAGGGATTAGTGTTGGCATTGAACCGTTTAATTTTTCTTTATTTTTTTGGGTAGTGATTAAATTTCTAATGGATTTTGAAAGTGATGGAATTAATTTTTTTTTTTGAGATCGCAGTACAAAGGAGAGCTCAATGTTGGACCTGATAATGACAATTTTTCATGTGATGTTCTTTGGATTTATTATAATTGGTGGTCTGTCCAATGGGGAGTCAATTTCACCTAAGGTCACTCAACATATCACTAATAGCGCAAAAGTAATCGACTTTTTTTTTTTTAATTTAAAAGTAACTGAATTTAATACAAATTTACATAAAAGTCATGATCACCGGATTCTGACGAAGTCCTAACTAGAAACGTGACATGGCATGTCATGTCACGTACCACGTCACACGTGGGACCCAGTAGTTGACACATTTTGAGATGATGTGTCAAAATTGACATGTCAGCACCCAAAATTTTAAAAAAAATTGCCACGTCATCCGTCCCATTAGCGACACATGGTACCTATAGGCTTATGACACGTGGCGACAAATAGTCACGTGTCCCACTTATACTCACTTGACTTAATTTAGGCCCAAAAAAATCTATTAACATGTTTTTTGCACATTTAATTTTTTAGCTAATTATCAACCTGTGATTTTCATTATTTCATTATTTAGGTAAATAACAGTAATTTAGCTAATTATCAACCTGTTAAAATGAATGGCCAACCAAACATTAATATACCTAATTTTAAACATGCTAAATCACCTGTTTACAGCATTAATATACCTAAAAAATATGCACAAAGGCACATAAAATCCAATGTTTACAACATCAACATAAGAGACTGTATGTGGCTTTTTGTTTAATCAATGCCATACGCAACATTCAAAAAGTGCACATACCCTAGCATTTACAACAGCAAAAAAAAGGGTATATTAACCCCTACATAATACTATCTTGACAAGCAAATTCCTTGTCAAGCCACCAAAAATAATTACAGAATTCAACAACCAAAATAGCATTCTCATAATGCAAGAACATATCATTTTTCAGTACCTCGTCCTTTTGATGCCTTCTTCAAATTTCGTAAAACATAATCCTCCAAATATCTTGACTTGATTTGTCTTCCTTTCCTAGTAACTTTGGGGACTGTAGAAGCTTCTTCTACTTGATATGCTCTCCTCTTCCTTTGATTAGGTTGATTATCAGTTGCGCTGACTTGGGATTGCAGTTGAGATTCATTGATGACAACTTTCTTGGGTTGGTTGGTTACCCTGGAACATTGAAGAAATAACAGATATTTACAATAGGGTAAAAAGAAGAATGAATATATATATATATATATATATATATATATATATATATATATATATATATATATATATATATATATATATATATATATATATATATAAAGAAATAAAGTGGCAAGTTAATAACTACAAACAACACAAAATTAACATGAAAATGTACAACATAACCTAGCCAGTAGCTGTTGTAACAGAATCTCCAAATATTTCAATGTAAACAACATTAATTTCCTATAGAGTAGGATGCATAAAAGAGATATAATGAACAAACCACAAAATATTTGCATAATGGAAAGGTAAATTTGAAATTATTTATTTTACTTACTTGCTCATCTTGATTTAGTATTTCCTGATTATTGTGCATGTCATTGTTCACAGCATGATGTTTTGCAATCCACTTCGAATGTCCTCTTAAATTATGTCCACTTGTACTGCATATTGTACAAGTCATAGTTACATTACCCTTCCTTGAAACCTTTTGCCTATCATTCAAACCTTGATTTTGTCTTCCTTGCTCAAGTTCTTCAGGTTCCTTTCTCCTGTTCTTTGCTTTCCTCCCTCTTTTACTCTTGACAGCAGAAGGAGGTATGATTTCACCGCCATCCTCAACTATTGGCCAAAGTTCCATTGGGTTGGTCGGGTTGATGAAAAAATCATAAACCTTCATGTAGGTTTCCATGTGGTAGTACTGGTGAACATAGTCCTCAAAACTTTCATTGTTGTGAACAATGGCAGCTATTGCATGTACACATGGTAATCCTGTTAATTCCCACCTCCTGCATGTGCATTGCCATGCTTGCATGTCCACTATGTACTTGCCTACTTGATTGTGCACTTCCACTTTTGGACCACTCGAGAAATCTGTCTCAAAAAATGCAGCTTCATCTTTTAATTTCAGTAATCTTTTCCAGACTTTGGGACATATCTTGCCATTGTATTTCTTCATCACTTCTTTCTTCTTATACATTCGCTTCATGAGCTTTGATTTAATAATTTCCAACATGGTTATGATAGGTCTGTCCCTTGCATCCTTTATGTACCTATGTGTAAGATAAAAAAAAAACCTTAGCCAGTTAAATTAAATAATGGTCCTCTCCTTTTAACATACAATATGATAGTTGGATGTACCTATTAAAACATTCACACATATTGTTTAATAGGATGTCACACTTGAGGTACGTGCTGAATAAGCTTATTGTCCAACTATGATAGGGTCTGTCAGGGTGTGCTAACCATGCCCTTGCATCAACATCTTCATTTTCAATTTGTTGCAAAGATGCTTTGAACTTTGCATCATATGATGCCCTTGCTGCATTCCATAATAGATCCTTCAAAGTTTTTCCTTTAAATTTGTCTCTAAAATTCTGGTACATATGCCTAACACAATGCCTGTGTTCTGCCTCTGGAAACAAATCTCTCACAGCTGCTATCAACCCCTATACAAAATACACTAGTTAATTTATCTCTGTTATGTTATTGTTAAACCATGTAGGGAATATTGTAGTATATAAGTTAACGTACCTTTTGTTTGTCCGACATCCACACAATATGTTGTGTATTTCTTATCTCCAAATCCTCACCTAAATTATGCAAGAACCAGCTCCAAGTCTCAGTTGATTCATTTTCCATAACCGCAGCAAATGCAATAGGAAAAATACATTCATTTGGATCAATGCCAACTGCTATGAATAAGAAGCCACCAAAATTACCTTTCAACCACGTTCCATTTACCCCAATTATTGGCCTACATCCTGCCTTGAATGCTTTTTTAAGAGGTGATAAACATACATAATATCCCAGGAATCTACCCTCACCTCTTCATAAATGCACAGTAGAACCAGGATTACTTCTTATAATTTCTTGCCTATTATCAAGAAGTTTCAAATACTGCATAGTATCATCACCAAAAATCCAGGATAAAGCATATTTTTTTGCCCTCCAAGCCTTAATATAAGAGATTGAATAACCTAATTCTGTTCTAACAGTGCGTATGATCCCAGATGTGCTCCACATAGGATCATCCCTGAATCTATCATAATATTTACAAGCTAACCATTGTGCAGTTAAGTGAAAATTTTTGAAGGTTCTTGCATAATTATGATTAAAATTTGAGGTTTTAATTTGCACAGTAGATCATTCTTACTAACTCTACTAGCCCATAACCTATAAGGATAACCTTCATTCATGCATTTACATATAACCCTATTCCTATCATTAGTGGGAAAGTGACAACAAAACCTGTTTTTGATACTCCATGCTTTGCAAGCCTTCTTGAATTGCTCTAAACTCCTAAACCTCATCCCATGTAACAAGACTGGGTTCTTCATATGGCTTTCTTCATTGAACTCAGGATATCTTATCCTTGGCTCACCATCAGAATCTTTATCTCTTGAATATAGATTATTTGATTCAGGATAATCAGATGATCACTAATAGCTTCATCCACTTGGGGTAAACTTGCATCAGCTTGTGGTTGTCTAGAAACCTTTTTTTCTTGGCCTAATGACCCAGGTGAACCATCTTCATCAGAATATCAGATGTTTCACTGAGGTTATAGTCTGGATCACTGAAGTCATCTTCATAATTCATATGCCCTCGTCCTGCTTAAATATGGAAATGATATTATTTGAAATAAATACGTAGCATCTTATGAATAATTGCTTAAATGATAAACTTCTACATAATGGCAGAAGAGCAGGTGAGAAAAAAAAGGATTAAACTCTTTTTTTCTTAACTGCTATCAATTTTCATTTTAGTTACGATGCCTATGCCTGTTCAAGTAATAAATTTATCGTACTATCATTAAATATAATTGAGAATAGAGGCCAAGTAATAAAATATCATACCAGATTTCCCACCAACAACATCTTGCTGACCATCAACATTGTTCCGATCTTCAACACCTTATTGACCATCGGCACCGTCTTCACCATCAGCACCGTGTTCACCATTAGCACCTTATTCACATTATAACTATGTAAGTGTATATTATCATAACAAACATAACTAACAAAATATATAACTAAAGTTATACCTTCAGTAGAAGCATCCATTTCATGATTAGAATTACCAACATTGTCCTCTCCATCATCATCCGGTCCATTGTTATCATGGTTGTCTTCATCTTGGTCATTTTCATCAGCTTCTTTGAGTTCTTCTTGCTCGTCATCATCAGTGTCTTCATATGCTTGCAGTGCATCATCATTCTCATAAATGACATCGTCATTTACTTGACTATTGCCAATATTACCATCAAGGGTCACACTTGGTTCACCCATCTCCATGTACTCCTTATGCCAACTCCTAACTAAATCAGATATGTTAACTTTCATTTTCTGGTTAGCCTCTTTTATTCCAGCTAACCTTGCCTCTTCGAGATCTTTAGCCAACAAAACTTCAGTTGGCACTCTTTCAAAATACCTTCTCAATTCTTTGAAATAATTGTCTTTTTTGTGTTTTGGCATGGCTAAGAACAAGTCTCTACTTGGCTGATGAATTACTACATCCAGATCATCATCGTCATCAAAATGGTTAACAAAAATGCCAACCATATTATATTTATCAACTCTTACACACATATCAAACACATCGGATTCAGTGTCTAATGGTTTCAGACTATCTTCTAATAATTGCTTGTAGAAAAACCTAACAAAGCCTTCACCATTTACCCTCCGACACATCTTATCAAGCATCTTTAAATTCATTACTTTTGCATTGCACCAGTAAAAAATGGCTACTTGTCCACCTCCATAACCATTTCCACGTACAAAACCACTATGATTAAGTTTTATTGTGAAGTATTTGCTCCTTTTTCCTAAACAAACAGAACAGATAAGCCTAAACAAAAAAGCACATGAAACAAATAGCAAAAAATAAAGGCTGCTTCCTTTAAACAAATGGGAAAAAATAAAATTATATACATATGACCCACATGACTACTTCCTTTAAATAAATAGCAAAAAATAAAGGTTGTTTTCGTAATGGAGACATATGGGATCCAACAAATCACATGCTTTGGACAACAAACAACACACATGCTTTCAACAACAAATCAAATGTTTTCAACAACGGACAGTGATAGGAAGAAAAATGACATAAATAATCGAACAACTAACTATGAATAGGAGCACTTTCGAAACCCCATCTCAAAATGGGGTGGTCTATCTTCACCTGTCACTTTTGCAAGGAAAACGACAGGACTTTCTCTCCAGATCTACTTTTTTACGTCTATAAAGACATCAACTTCTCCACATCTAATGAAATCGAAGTATGAGTGTCGGGTTTGCCTCGATTTCACCTCTATTTTGTCTCGATTTTGCCTTGATTTTGCATCAAAATAGGATGTCATCTCCCCACTCACGATCTTCTTTTTCTCACAGATAAGATGTATGACTGTCGAATGGAGATAAAGAAACGTAAACTATTTCAGCTTCGACTTTGAACAACGATTATGAGTGTGGAACAAAGAGGGTTTCATCTTGATAAAAAAAATTGGGAACACAAAGTTAGATAAGTTTTTGAAGTAGAGATAAACTTAGGGTTTCTTTAGCGATAAGACCCAGTCAAATAGGTTTCTGACTTTATCCACGTGTCGCTCGCCCATTCGTCCATTTGAAATGTAAGTGGGATCACTGATGTGGCAATTTTGGTGAGTTGTCATCAACTTATTGGTATTTGATGTGTTTTCTTGGATGACGTGGCAGATGACGTGTCAATTTTGACACGTCATCTCGGGATGTGTCAACTACTGGGTCTCACATGTGACATGGCATGCCATGTCACATTTCCGGTTAGGACTTCGCCGAAATCCCGTGATCATGACTTTTATGTAAATTTGTATTAAGTTTAGTTACTTTTAAGTTAGAAAAAAAAAGTCGATTACTTTTGCGCTATTAGTGATAAGTTGAGTGACCTTGGGTGAATTTGACTCGTCCAATGGGAGTGGTAAAAACTTGGTAAAACCAGGAGGGATTGCTCCTCACGGTGTTAAAGGTATAGTGAATGGCGCAACCATAGTTTACTTCAGCTATATTGGCTATGATTCTACTTCAATAATGGCTGAAGAAATTCAAAACCCTTCTAAAAGCCTTCCTATTGGGATTCTGGGTTCTGTTCTTATAGTTTGCATTCTTTATTGCCTATTGGCCTTGTACACCTTTGAATGCTACTCGCTTCTTGGGTATGACATTTCTTTCAATTTATTTATTACTCTCTCTCATTTAAGTTAATTAAACAATAATCAAATATTAAGCAAAAAAGGTATGTTGTCACATGGATGTGCATTCTCATAATTTTTATCAAATCTGTTATGTGGTTCTTACTAGGAGTCCCTTTTTATTGGAGCTCACGTGTTGATTCCTTGACTAATATTCTTCGTTTATTTGTGTTTTAATTGCTTTTGGGGTGTGCCTGTGTGTGTTCTTTGTTAAGTGTAGCATTTTTATCAACTTATTAATTTGCTTTTTCTGCATCATCTTTGGTTTATAGTTCGTACCCCTTTTTATCAACTTATTAATGTACATATATACATATATAAGTATGTATGTTCGTATGTATGTATATATGCATATATATACACATACATATACGTACGTACATACATACATACATACATACATACATACATACATAATAAAGTGCACAATTGTTCTATTAAACTGCTTCCATTTTAATGTTTGGGAATTTAGCCTTCTTGCAGTTTCACTAAAATATGTGATTGCAAGTTCTTCTTTCCTTGGGTAGTTTTTGCCCTTATGTATTTCCTTCTTCATAGGTTCTTGAGCAGTTCTCTCAAAATTTAAGGAGCATCACATTTCAAGATTTCATGCATGCTTATGCTTTAGGTGAGCAACTTCTTTTGGTTATGTTTGCTATTCACTCTACCAATATCAACTTCTCTTTTTAATTATTAGTTATAGTCATATGCTTTTGTATGTAAATGTGATTTATCTTTTTGTGATTTACATGTCATATTCAATACAGTTTACATATAAATGTATATTTCCTGGTCACTTTTATTGTTATAATTTTTAAATGATATGTGGTTGTGAATATGGATTGGATATCTGAAATTCAAATATGTACTACAATTTTACAAGTCAACTGGATTAATGGACGAAACAGGATTAAAAAGTTACTAATAATTTGGAGTTGCTTATACTTTAATTTAGTCCAGTGTGATCTATCAATGACATTGTTCTGTGTGATCATTATATTACATTGAACCTTTTTAGATTATTCTGTAGATTCCTTTTGCAGATTTCCTGGGGCTGGATTTCTAATCTGATGAGTTAGGTGGATTAAATTTCTTTTTTCATGCAATTTGTTCATGAGTTGGTTCCTTTTAAGATTTTCTAGTGTCTTATGTATAAAATGGTGGCTTGTTTTGCTTTTGCCTTTTGCAGAGAGAATAAAAATTTGACTAGTACTGCAAGATATGCTAGCATGAATACTTATCTTGGCATTGGTAAATTATGAGTAAAATTTTCTTATTCTTGCACTGCATTTGTTTAATTTTCCTAAAACTCTCTAAATTAATGAATGACCAATAGAAATGGCGTCTACATCTTGTAAAGAGAATATTAGTGATTTCGTATTGATTTATTTAAGTAAAATTTAAGGTTACATGTTCTGTGGTTTAGTCACAATATAAAATTTAGACACTAATGTTATAGCTATTTCATCTATATCCCTTCTGCATTTGGCATAAGTTGAATTTAGCTATTTGTCGGAACTGGGGACTTATTAACATTTGGCTATTTTGAGAAAAACCCTTGCAACTGAAAAAATATATTTCTATTCTTCTTGTAAATAACAGAACTTGCTGAATAGTGGGTTGCTTTATAGGTTGTTGATCTCTTTCTCAGTTAAAAATGGGTTGGAAAGCTGCTAAAAAACTCATGCATGAAGCACTGGAAAATACTTAAGAGGAGATAATGTAAAGAGCTAATATCATAAAGTAGCATTTTTCTATTTTATTTCCCTCTGCATGTATTTACGACAATCTCTCATTTATAAGAAGAATGATGATAAAATGTTATTAATTAATGTAAGTTACTATAATATATATAGTTTTGGGGTTTTGAAATTTTATGTATCTTTCTAACTAAATACATAGCAATATGTTCAAAATAGTTGGTTTAATTTGTTTGTGCTTCATACAAAGTTGCTAGGTTTTTATGATTCGCCTATCATTCTGCTATTTTTATTGTAATAAATAAAAAATTGTAATAATTGTTTGTGACAGAATGACGACGGATGGTACCATTCTAAATTTTTTATCCATGCTAAAAATAGCAACGGAATTGTAATATCGGTTGCTATTTTAGTAATAGAAATTCCAATCCGTTGCTAAAAATAGCAACAAAAATTGTAAATTCGTTGCTAAAATTAGCAACGGAATATGTTTTTCGTTGCTAAAATTGACCAATTCACCAAAACTTGCTTTGGTTGAATTTAGCAACGGAATCGTTGCTAAAAATAGCAACCATCAGATTAGCAACCAAAATTTTCGTTGCTATTTTTGATTAGCAACGAAAATTGTTAATTTTTCATTGCTATTTTCCGTTGCTAAATTGCAATTTTCTTGTAGTGATAATGTGTATATGCCATATAAAATGTGTACATGATGTATACACCATATGTACTAGCCATATACAATGTGTACATGATGTATACATCATGTGTACTAGTTGTATACACCATGTGTACATGTTGTATACAAAGTGTGAACATTATATATACATTGTATGCACATGTTATATATACAGTGTGGACCGGCTGTATACACCATGTGTATTAGCTGTATACAATATGTACACTTTCTATTTATTTTATATCATGTACTTTTCGTTTACACTGTGTGTACTTGGTATATACACCATGTGTACTTGATATATACATAGTGTGTACTAGCTATATACACCGTTTGTACATGTTGTATACACAGTGTTTATATGCTGTATATAATGTGTACATGATATACACAGTTTGTACAAGCAGTATACACCGTATGTACTGGCTGTATACATTATGTGTACATCATGTATATACTGTGTGTACATACTGTATATATAGTGCGAACTCATTGTATACAACATGTGGATTAGCTGTATTCATTAGTTAATCTTCTTATTTGATATCGGATAAAGCAATTTATATTGGTCCAGGGAATCACAACAAACAATTATACTTCAATTGGGGAGAACTAAATCCATATAGTGTTGCATAGCAATTAAAGCAAGCAAGATAGGCTGAACCAGACAATTGGAAAACATCAATGTGTTTGTGCTTAAATACCTTCATACCTTTCTGCAAACTTTTCCATAATACGATCTATCTTTTGAGCTCACAGATTGCCGTATCAAACTTCATTTCTAAAAAATTCATGGAATCCACATAAGTATGCATGACAGCAAGGGGGAACTCTTCATGTCAATACACCAAATCGGGTTGGTAGTTTTGAGAAGGAACCAAACACACCACATTTATTTATAAAAATTAACAACATTATCCATTAGATGGATCCACTCCCATAGGAATTAAAACTTCAGCAACGAATAAATTGATCTATACTCTTTTATTTATGCAAATAAATATTAATGAAAAATATTTAAGAAGGTAGTGGTAGAATTTTGTTGGAACATAATTATTTATGATTAATCTGTCATGTACATTATAGTTCTTTGTAGATAACTAATTCTAAGCTTAATGGTAGAGAAAGAGAAAGTTCAGGTAATGGTATTTGAATTCTACACGTATAACCGTTTCTACATTAGGTTAAAATGGTAACACAATCCAAAAGGAAAAAGTTATATACTGAAATATTAGGGCAAAGGATGAATTGAGAAAAATAGAAAGGATTTCCAATTAGACCCAAGAATTTCTAATATTTTGTTGACTTCATAAAAAAATCATTGGTGCAAAGAACTATCTCTACAAAGTAGGGAAAAAAGTAGATAAAAGCAACTAAGAATGCAGAAAAAAGTAGATAAATAGGAACTTACAACTTCAGGACAACCATCTTCATCCTCTAGCTTGGAGAAGACTTCAATTAAGAACACTGCATAGATATTTTTGTTTCTTTTATTTATCCTAATATGAAGAAACAAGAATTATTATCTTCTACCTGTGCTCATAAACACAAACCTTATAACCAAACCATGGTTCAAAAGGACAATCTAACTGGTGAAAAGCAAATGAAACTTATCAATTGAATAAGTACATTCTAGTTGTAACACCAATAGCTTAAATCATTCCATTCATCGAGGATTAAAAATAAACTACTCAAAACTTTTGCTAATATAGTTTTACAGATGAATTCGTAGAAAATATATGGGAATTCTATGAATCTCAATAATTCAAAGGAAAGAGATAATCCCAGTAGAATAATCGTAAATCAAAATTAGTACCACTCACATGAACTATCTGTCCATTAGTACTTTAGTAAGCATAGACATATAATTTAAAGTATTTAAAATAGAATATATACCAGTCGACTATACTTCTTATTAAAATTTCTTATTATTATTTTCCTAATCCATTATCATTTATTGCATTTAATGTGCATATATATATATATATATATATATATATATATATTTAAAATAGAGAATATACCAGTCAGTAGCACGTGTTGTAAGCAGAAAAAGAATTTCCAAGCCAAGAGAAGAGGCTTTCTTCTCAATGAAATATGCAAATATCTTATCACAGTCAACAAAATATTTGAACAATCCTAATCTGCAAATTTTAATTGATAGCAAAATCTATTTGAGTATAGTTAGTTTTCCTATTTAATTAGGGTTCTCTACCTTCCCTTCTAAATCCTAATCGCCTCCCAACAGATCGATTGAGTTGAGATTGTGAGTTACCCAAAAGGATATAACTAAAGCAAGTGCACATATCAAATAAATTGAAAATGCTTGCAGAATTGACACTGACAAGGAAGAAGTCAGTGTCGTGAAAATATTTGTGGTATTGCCCTTCTTCTTCCTCTCTTTCACTATTTCTAAAATTTTGAGATTCTCTCTTCTCTGCTGCTACAAATTAAAGTATGAAAAAATGGAGAATAAGCCAAGCTCGACCTCAGATACCAATTGCCGACAATTAAGAGATAATTCCTGATCGGTGGGAAAAGAGAAAAACACCAGTGAGCGTTGGAGAATGAGAAAGATGGCTCGAAGGATGAAGAGGGAACAAAAGGAGAAGTTTTGGTTTCAGCAAAAAAAAGTTGTATTTTTGAAATTAAAAATAAAAATGTGAGAATTATGAAATAAAATAAAAAAAGATTGTATTTTTAGAAAAAAAAAGTATAAAAACTTGGCATTTGGGGTAATTTCCTTGTATTTATACCACTACACTAATAGCCCATTAATTTTGACCATTATGCTATCTGTTGATTGCTGACTAGGATGAAAGGGTGACATGTGGCAAGCTACCATTGGGCACATTATCATACACATGGCGTGCGTGCATGTCACATGTTGGGAAAAAATTCAATATTTTCACCTTTCTTTTTCACTCTTCCTCACACACATATCAATTTCTTTCCTTTTTTAATTCTTCCTCACTTACAAATCGATTTTATCAAGAACAAATGGTTTATATTATATTCTTATCAGTAATACTCCAAAATTACAAAAGCAAGTTTTTAGAAGTATAATTTAAACTTTAACCATCACTATACCATACTTCAGTAAACCAAAATATCATCATAAAAATAATTTCATATAGAAAAAAAATCAATAAATTGGTAGGCCTAATGTCATTCACTAATTTTTATTCTTCTTTAATTTGCTCTTAACTACTTGTCTAAATCACTAAGCAAAACTATTTTTTTTCCATGGCGGTTGAAAAGACAATCTTGATGGCATTGAAACTCCATACCTATTTCCTATAAAATTTATGATCCTCGAACTTGTTTGGAGATGAGTTTCTTCCTTGCAATTCTTCTCACTTCTTTCTCACTTGGAATTAGAGATTTTTTCTTGGGATCAAGATCGTGCTTAGGCATGATGGGCTTTAGATCTTCATCTTCACTGCTATGATGACTATTTTCATATGAACTAACAATACAATTAACCACATGTCCTGGGTGCATCAAAGTGATAACAAATTACGAGTTGTAATCACAATTTGGTTTGAATGAAACAAAATGCAAATAGTAATAACTCATATTGGAAATTATTCTTTCATTTTTATCATATAATATCCCTTATACTTTTTCTTGTCTTCCATCATTTGACCTTTGACTGAATTGCCTTATCTTATATCTCAAGAGGGCATTAGGTCATCTTATTTCTTCTAGTTCTACCCCATTTACTCCTTCATCTGTAGACATATGATTGGTTCTCTCTTGAACATTTTTTTTATATATGATGCAGGTTTGATAAGATTATTATTGTTGTTTGGCAAATATAGAAAGGGTTAGCATTGTTACCTTCTTCCCTTGAAGTTTCATCTTGCAAATATGGTTGCCTAAGAATTTATAAAAACAAAATCATAAATCATGGATGGGCTATGTTGCATGCTCAATGTAAATCAGTTAATAAAGTTACATTTGTATTCCTATTTTTTTTTTGTTTTACCCTAACTGCCCACATCTACCATAACTCTATTTTTTTCCCTTGTTTTTGAATGTTTCTCACTAAAAAGTTCTCCAGATTCATTTGATTCAATAGTTGGCTCTTCATTGCTTGCCTTATGTTTTATGAGGTTCCCTTTTATCCTCAAAATCTAAACCATAAACCCTTTAAATTGTTATTTTTTTATTAAGCCATTGACAACGTAAATCTTATGTCACTTACTTGAAGAAGCCCTCTGCATTTCTAAAGTTATCAGCCGATATTTTACTTGCTTTTTCTGTTGCATCTTTTTCTTTTTGCGAATCCAAAGTTTTAGTTTAAGGTATGAATTTTAGGTCTCTTCTTTTTAATTTAGGGTTTTAATTTCTATTTCATTGGGGTGTTTAAGGTTAGCTAGCATTTGAATTAAAATATTATGATGACTTTTTCTGATTATGGGTTGGAAAAATTGATCTATATGTGAGGAAAAGTGAAAGAGGAGAGAAATTGATTTGTGTGTGAGGAAGAGTTCAAGAGAAGAGTAAAATTAGTAAATTTTTTTACTCAACATGTGACATGCACACGTGCCATATGTATGATGATGTGTCCAATGGTAGCTTGCCATTTGCTACCATTTTGCCAATAATGGTTAATAGAAAACATGATGGTCAACATTAGAGGCATGTTAGCATAGTAGTATAAATCTCTAATTTATTTTAAACTTGAGGGGCAAAATTGCACCATGTGAAATATTTGCCACAAATTTGCCCATTTTATCAAACATTAATGCAAAAATGCATATTTGGCCAATTAAAAACCTTAAACCCCAAATTACCTTCGTCATTTTCTTGCTCCAAAAATTTAAGCTTTATTTCCTTGTAGTTTAAAGCAATCATTTGGGGGTTCAATGGCAAATAATGGTAGCAAATTCAGTGGCACAATTCAACAATTTGGTTTGCAATATTTGAACCCACTTTGGACATGTTGCTTGAAGGAAAAATTATTTGAATCGAAGACCAAATCAGATTTAGGCAAGTTATTCTGGAAATATGGAGTTGTTGTAAGTAATATTTTTTGCAATAGTAATGTTAAGGGTCGGGGATTTAAATATGCAATGTTGGGTATGAATGCCACTTTGTTAAACTTAGATCTTAAGTGGTAAAAAATAATATGAATGAGAATGGCTTCTTCTTTAATACTAAAAAAATTGAAAAGTCTTATTAAGAATTGGAACCACAGTTTTTGAGATTAACACAAAGCTCCAACCGAGCCATATAGGGAAAAAGGGTACGTATAATATAATTTTTTAAATATTTTTTTTGATTTGTTTGGCTATTGAACACTGCAAAAAGTAAAAATATGGAGCAAAGAAGGAAAAAGAGGAAGCACTGAGTATTGCTCATGTTCTAGTGGGTCTTACAGTTGCTAAAAACATACGAATAACACAAATAATTACCTAGCACTTTGGCTATTTTCCCGATGACTGAGATTTATGGATATATGACTCTTTTTTTTACATAAAAATAGCAAATTATTAAAGGTTTCCAAGAACTAATACTATAAGCCTAGGAAGAAATAAGAGGATTGTCCCTAATTTCTCTGTAATATTCATTTTTTACTTGACACAAACATTTTTTTTTTATTTTTTAATCAAAGATCAAGAATGAAGCAATATCTTGTTGTCATATATTTATTATATTCTTCAGGTTGCTGAATTTGATCTTAGAGAGAATTATATAATTCAAACTTTAACATAGATTTCTATCGAATAATTTATTTGACAATTGTTTAATTTTTTTTTTCAAATTCTAAAAAGTTTATTAATAAATGGTATGTGGGACCTATATAATCTCCACGTGATTTAAACACTACCTCTGTGCCACTCCCGTCACTTCCTATTGGATATAATACCAAGCAATTACAAAGTTTGAGAACTCAACATGCAATTTTTTTTTAATTGAGAGACTCAATATCAAAATTCTTAAAAATTTCAGAAACCTAGATATGCTATTTTCCTTGAATGAAAAATTAATTTTAGCACGGAGGTGTGTACATATACATACACATGGATACATGTACCAATTTAGTACTTAATAAAAATAGTTGTTTGTATTCGCAATAAATTAAATTAAAAATTTAAGGCTTAAAGCATATGTATATAAATTATACACACACATATGTATGTAATCATGTAGATATATATATGTGTGTATTACCGAGAAGGCATTTTTATCACTACAAGAAAAATCCTAATTTCCGACAAAAAATTACAGACAAAACATTTTCCGTCGCTAATTACCGACGGAAAAAATTATTCCGTAGGGAAAATTATAGAAAAATGTGTATTGCGACAGATACTAATCCGTCGTAAATAATGGAGGGAAATTATCCCGCCAAACTTTACCGACGGAATTGGCGCCAATTTTTGCGCCTGAAATAGGCCATGAAATTTATTATCCCGTCGGTAAATTACCTACGAAAATATTTTCCCGTCGGTAAATTACCGACGGAATTATGTTTCCGTCGGTAATTTACCTTCGGATTATGATTTCGTCGGTAATTTACCTACGGAAATATGATTTCGTCGGTAATTTACCTATGGAAATATGATTCCGTCGGCAATTTACCTGCGGAATCATATTTCCGTCGGTAATTTACCCATGGAATCATGTTTCCGTCGGTAATTTTCATAAAAATCAATTGTTGTTATAAATTATAATTGTTATATTTTTTATTTTCTTTTAACAACTTTATTTTTTTAAACTATAGCATTAGAGTTGAATTTTTTTTTGAGATAAATATTTGAAAATTAATTTTAAACTTTTTATTTAAAAATGTTTATTAAGCAAAACTTTTATTTAAAAATTAAATTAAATAGAGAATTTATAATAATAATGTTAATAGCATAAGTCCCTATAATTTTAAAGAAAAGTTATTAAATAGATAAAAAATAAAAAAAGAAAAATCTCCAATCTTTTTGCTCTCATTAAGAAAACTCTTGAAGAGTGCCTTTACTTTGCTAATTAACTGCCTCATTTTTCCATAGAAATGAATGGAGATAATGAATTACGACAAACTGCATATAATCAAAGCTAAAGGTCTAACAAAAATTCAAAAAGCGAACTGAAATTCCAAATGAATAATCAAAAATAGAGTAAAAATTGCAAAAGATGAAAGGAATTAAATGAGATTAAGAGAAAAGATATACCGTAGAGTTGAACCCAACAACTGAATTATATAGAAAAGTTATTTTATAGAAAAGTTATTAAATCTAGAATACACCTTAGTGGTAAATAAGAAATTAAATTAAATTAAGCCAATAAATGTTGTGTAGAGATAGAGTTTATATTTTTATTACAAAAATTTATTACAGTAAAATTGAAACTTATTTCTTCAATTACAAATACAATATTTAACTACAATTAACATCAAACAATGAGCCATTTGAGAAAAACATAAATATCAACCTAGAGAAATAAAATGCATAAAAAATAGGCAAAATGTATTTTTAACTCTCTAAATTCTTATAATTTTTTTTATTAAGTTCTCAAAATAAAATATAAAGTTTTATACTGAATCTTTTTTTTTTTTTTTAATTTTGATCACATTAAATTTTTAATTGCAACCATAACAGAAATGGTGAGATACACGTGCAACTAACATCATGTAAAGTTAAAGGAAACCTTGACAATTATTAGAGAAATTACTATAAATTTTGCATGAAAATATTAAAAAAAAACTCATAGCACCTTAAGCAGTGCATTTAACTGATACATCAAAATATCTCAAAAATAAATATCTATCCACACTATTACTACATTGTTCTTCCAAGTCCCAAATTGGTAAGGAATAGACGTTTGTTGTAAAATCAAGTTTAAATTCACATGATTTTAATCATGTGTATTTCACTTTCGTCTTAAATGTTTACAAGAGATTTACTGAGTGGCGAACCTAAAACATTAATTATTATAAAACTCTAATATACTGTTAAAGAGAGTGGCGGACCTGAAATAGTATATTAAAGTGAGCCGCGGACCTGAAAGAGTAATATAAATAGAAACAATCCTGTTTCTAGAATTCTCAAGGAAAAATTTTATGGTCACAACTTTTAAAAGAAATATCGATTAAAAGAAAGAGATGAGGGGAAGAGGGGAAAAAGAGATCGGAGAAGGGGGGGATGACAGGCACAACGCCATCGTCGGCAATAGCCCACGTGCCGCCACTGATCTTTTCCTGTCGCCGGCCAGGAGCTCGTCGACGTCGCTCCACATATGGAGGCTCCTTCCTCGCAATTCTCTGTCTTCTTAAATCTGAGCCTGTCCATTTATTCTCCCTTCGGTGAGCCACGGCGATGAATGATGACAGGACCCGCACCGGTCAACTGGTAAAGCTGAGGAGAGTTAGATAGTACCTTCTCCGGTCATCACTCGTCGGCATGAGGTAGATCGGGATGAGTGTGGTGAGATGTTCAAGTGTGGATTCCAGCCACACTGTGGCCCCTTAAGGCACGTGACTACCGTAGTTGGGTCCCTCGTGACAATAGCCACCTCTAGGT
The DNA here is from genome assembly GCA_037975025.1 of Excoecaria agallocha. Taxonomy (NCBI): domain Eukaryota; kingdom Viridiplantae; phylum Streptophyta; class Magnoliopsida; order Malpighiales; family Euphorbiaceae; genus Excoecaria; species Excoecaria agallocha. The sequence continues at coordinate 30,919,951 of CM075811.1, forward strand.
GCCCTTGGGCCACACCGACGAGGCTCCGATCAAACTCTGGCAAGCACAGTGACAGAGAGTATATGGGGAAAATGTAGAAATTGACACCAACTGGTAAGTACTCCACTAAATTTTCTAATCCTGACAAGGAAACCACTTTATATGTTAATATAGCTATTATGTTATTATTTTGATGTAAAAATAACTATTAATATTGCTGAACTGTGTTGGGCGTCCCTTAAAAATAACTGTTAATATTGTTGAACTGTTAATATTGCTGAACTGTGTGTTGGGCATCCCTTAAATAGCCTTTAGTTTTTCATGAAAAGCTTTTGACACATGGGTCTGAGTTCAAAAGAACTTTCTATTGGCAAAGACAGTCGAAATTTGCAAGAAAGAATTAATTCCATCCATGTCCTTGTTGATTTTTTTTTATTTTTTATTTGTGTCGGTGAAATATTACAAAAAATATATTGCAACAAGTACCATTTTGCCAAAGTATAATTAGATGGCATGGCATCAACTTTTCTATGCAGATTGTAATTTTTTTCTTTCTTTATATATATAATAATAATATTTTTGCTGAGATTTTCCCTCTGTCATTAAACAATGAGAATTTACAAAAAGTATACCTTTATGGGTAAAAGCATAGGAGTGCTAAGTACTACATAAATCCTCTTCAAACTAATTCAATAAAACTAAACTAAACTAATCTAGTCAACCCATAATCTCAAAATAAACCAACAAGCTAAATACAATATAAGATAAGGGTCTGTTCAAATTCTAACAATAATAATCTTATCCAAATCCTTTTAATTGCCTAATTTATTAATTTTTCTACTCTTTTTTTATTTACTCGAACATGAAATCTCTGTTTAAGGAATGATAGACTACCATCGCATCACATAATTCCTTCGAGTCTATTTTTTATATAATTTTCATTATAAATATCATATATTTTTTTTATCATTCTAAGTTTCATAGCTAAATTGACATTGAGGACTTTAATGAAATTAACATATTCATTGTATGCTACAAAAGTAATATTGACAAAAAGAAACATATACAAAATATCACGATAAATGAGACTAAAAATTGAAGAAAGATTACAGTGAGATGTGGAGTATACCAATATATCATAGTACTTGCATCTCTCACCAACTGTTTCTCAGTTTGTTCTCATTTCACCTCTAATTAATCTATCTTCCCAAGGTCTTAGCTTGGACAAGCCTTTACCTTTCTTCCACACTCTGTCTCCTTTCTCTTCTCTATGCTCTGTTGTCTCCCTCTGAGTTTTCTTCTTCACTCTCCCTTTGGTCTTCTGCTACTGAAAGGTAAGACCTTTGTCAATTAAATCTTTGTATCTTGCACTTGTTTGTATAAATTGCATCTCCAACGATCACTTTTCTGGAAATGATTTTCTTGATTTTACTGGTTTTGTGTCTTTGTAATTCTCACGGGCTAGTGAGTTCATTGAATAATGAAGGGTCTGCTCTTTTTGTTGAGATTTTGCTGGTATTTTCTTTCCAGATGGGACATAGATAAATATTTTTATCTTTAAAGTGTTTTTTTGACATTTTGGCCAGCAAAAAATAATAATTGCAATGATGGTTTGTGCTTTTTTCAACTTCCCTAATAACACTTTTTATTCGATTTGCCAAAGTATAATTATAATTTAGTGTTCCTAATACCTTGGTTGGACATTTTTCACGCTAGAAAATCATTTTTCTTGTTTGGTTCCTAATTCTATATAGATAGATTTCGATTTACCTTAACCTAAGATAGGAATAAGATCCTCACCCTTAACTACTAAAAAAAATGTACTCTCCTATCTGTAATAAAATCTGAAACCAATTTTCTTTTCTGATCAACATGTTATCACCAAAACAAATTTCATAAGATCAACACAAAGATAATCAAATCGGTAAATCTCAAGCACAAAAGATATAACAAACTCTTCATGCTTACATAAATTAAAAGATAAAACACCCTAGTATTAATTTGAACTTTCTTCTCTTTCATTTTTAGGCTTTCTTTTATAATTTCTGCATCATGATATTTTTACATATTCAAAATCTTGTCTTTTCATTGGTTCATCGTTAATTGTTGTTAGATTTTATTAGACAAAAGAAGGAGATACAAAATAGATTTAGTAAATAATTATTAGAAAATTGTAATATTTTCAGTAACGGAATAGTGACGAAAATCCGTCGCAAATGTTTTTTACACGGCAAATTTACCTACGGAACATTTCATTCCGTTGGAAATTTGCCTATGGATTTGTTATTTCAGTAGGGAAATTTAGTGACGGAAAAATTAATTCCGTCAGTAAATTTAACGACGAATTTGAATCCGTCGATAAATATGGCAAATGATCAGTCTTTGGTCTGTACCTCCGAACAGAATTACCAACGGACTATGATTCCCGTTGGTAAATATACCGACGGAAAATTTTCGTCGCTAAAAGTACCTACAATTGGATCTCCAACGCCATTTTCCGTCGCCAAATTCCATCGGTAATTGCATTTCCCTACGAAAATTCACTCAATTCCATCGGGAATTTCCATCGGCAAAATAAATTTTTCTTGTAGTGTATTTAGTTGATTTAATTAATTATTTTTTATTCTTAATCTATAAAAATCCCTGTATTTTTATTTGTTAAAAAACTTGTTGTTTATAATTAAATTAGTGCTAGTCTATGTGGATTCGACCTTTTTTTGCCCTCTTTATAATTTATTTGATTAGGAAAATATATGATTAATTTTGGATGGCTTTGACACCTATAACTTACAGTAATTTTATGGATTTTAGATGAAATTTAAAAGATAAAATAAGTTTTGGAAAAGAAAGAAATTGATTTGGGATAAAAGTATAATTCTAAAAAAATTAAAGAAACATGGAAAGGCAGGTTGAAACATTAAAAAAAAAATCAGATAAAAAAAGAAATCTTATAGAAAAGTTAGCTTTTTGACAAAATACTACGGGTAAATCAAAAACTTATTTCGTATACATACATTCAATACTTAGTTTTTATTCATTTTCAGTATATTTTTGCTGTCTTTTCGTGTTTGTTGTTTGTTATTTTTCTTATTTTCAATAAGTTTTTCCAAATTTAGTTGAATTATGTCTTTTATACACTTTTGATAGCATTTGATGGGGTTTTGTATTGAATTGCAGAAAATTCAGGTACCTTATGGTCACAAGGTTTTGGTTATATTGTGACTTACTCAATTTTGGTCAAAACATAGAGTTTCAACACCTCACGATCATAACAAATCCATTTTCATTGTGACCTAAAGAAATTCAGAGCAGAATTGAAGTTTAGAGCACCTCACGATCATGATGATTTCGTTGTGATCATGACCCATTAAAGTTGGAGGCAGAATTGAATTACGGAGCACCTTATGGTCATAAGGTTTTGGTTGTGACTGTGACCTATATGCAATATAAAATAGTTTTCAAGCACCTAATAGTCATAAGGTTTTGGTTGTGACCGTGATCCCTGTAGGACTATAAAATGCAGACATTCTGTTTGGCTAAAAGGAGGCTAGTTTTTTAGATCTATTTTTGTTCCAACTTCTTTTTTTCTTCATTTCTTTACGTTTTAGACATTTTCCATAGATTAAACACTTAAATATAGATTAGATTTACACTTTATAGAGATTAGATTTCATATTTTCAACTCAAAACTCATCTTCTATTGGAGATTTAAAGAAAAGAAAGATTGGATTCAATCGGGTTTTCATCTCAACCATGAATTTTTGGATTTATTCTTTCCACTTTCATTTCTTTTATGTAATGGATTGCAAGTAGTAGTTTAGTTGTTTGGGGGATCATTAAATCCCAAATACCCATGTGAATTTTGAGCTTATTTGATTATATATATAGATTAATGGTTTATTTTACTGGATCTTGAATGTTATTTATTGGGTTTTGATGTTTTGATCATATTATATGATTTTAATGGATGATTTTATCATGTTATCTAGATTGAGTATTTGATTTAAATGTTTGAATGGCATGGATTTATCTATGCTATATTTTTCTATCTTAATGGCTGTAACTTTGAGATTTTTTCGGGATGGGACTCGATGAGTTATAGTTATTATGGTATTAGAACTAGAGATTGAAGTAAAATGGATGGAATCTCAGGTTGTTTGGCTTTGAGATGGGAAAATAATTCGGACCTAGGATGTTAGACCCATGCATAGGCTAATCATGAGACTTGCTTTGGGATGGGACGTTTTGTGATTAGAATAGCTTGCTCCAGGATGGAACGCTTAGGTATAGAGGGTTATCTTGATTCAATCTATATAAGTTAAGATTAATTAAATCACATCGAGTTTGAGGAGGATGAGTGAACCTAGGCAACAATTATTATTAATGTTTTAGTCTTTAATTTTATTAGTTTTAGTTGTTTATTTTCTTATTTAGATTATTTAATTATTTAGATTTAGAGCTCTATTCAATCTAAAACTTAGGAAATGTCTGAAATTAATTTCGCTCAACCATAGATATTTAGCCTAACTGCCATTTTTCCCTTGGGTTTGATATTCTGGGATCTTAAATATAGTCCCCTATATTACTTAGCTGATCTAGTGCACTTGCTAGCATCCAGTCAATAACCTTATCTATTTATATAAGTGATAAGAATATAGTTTGTTAATATATATAAATTGAGGAATTTTAAGATTTTTTTTGGCATAATAAAATTCTGCCACTAACTTGCATAAAGACATCCAATAGGATTTATAAGGGTTTAATGATACAAGTGTGATTTCAATTGTTTTTTAGGAATGGAGAATCCACCATCTACCTACTATTAACTCCAATCTTATTTAGACTATCAAATCTAGGTGCAACTTTATCTAATAGGAAATATGTTGTTAGATAATAATATTCTTATATTTATTATTATCTTAATTAGTGACAAGAATAGAAATACATACAATTTTTTTCCAACATAAACAAATATAAAAATTTCAATTATTTTTTAAATTATACTAAAGTATATAAAAGCGCAAAGAATGATGAAGTATATAAAGAGGTGAAATTTGAATCTATTATTAATTATTTATGGGAAAAGATTAGTTGAAAATATGAAGATTTATCAAAAAAAAAAGTATGAAGAGATAAAGACTAAAAAAAGGTAAAGACTAATAATAAGTTTATTCTTAAATTAAAGATAACTTAATATTGAGGCACATATAAAGACATATGAGGAGGGAGAGACAAAGAAGGAAAATGACCAAAATAATAGAAAAATGGAGGTGAAGACATAGCCAGGGTGATTTGAAGGAAATATCACGTGTCCTTTTTAAGAAAATAACAAATGATTCAAAGGCAAATTCAAGGGTAAATCTGGAGGCAGAGGGGGATGAGATGGATACAAAAGCTTTAGAGAACCCAAAGATAAATAGATCTTTGAAGGCCCAAAAGCCAAAACTTTTTTATCCATCACAAAGAAGGCTATTTGAGGGGATTATATAGATAAGCTAGAGTTTTGCAAAGCTTATTAGAATAAAGGCCTTATTCTAGAAAAACCAATAAGTCTTAATCCAAAGTTTAATTTGGTTGTTGGGAAGTTGAATCTAACCTTTTTGAGGCTGAAGTCCCATAATTTAAATTCTTCTCCCACACCTACGGATATCGATCCAGCAATCCCTTTTGATCAAAATTCCCATGGTTGACCTTCTGATGATATGTTACAACCTAATGACTCCAAAATGGATAAAGATAATCCTATGGGAGAGAGAGAGGGGACAAAATGACATTGTTATGGATGAAAAAGTGTATGATACCAATTTGTCGACCATTATCTATGAGATTAAGTCGAGGTGTTTATCTCTCTTTTCATTCCTTTTTATGTTGATTAGACTTGGAATATGTAAGGGGTGGCAAAAAAATTCTATTTTAGTACTATTAAGCTCATGTGGAATAATTATAAGTTAAATGTTTTCATTATTCCTGAACCAATTATCATGGGCACAGAGTTGATGCATGTATTAGGAAGATGGGTTTAACTTTTTCTCACAGAATAAAGCTATTGATTTTTCTGAAGGGATATGGATTTATGGGATAGTTTTTGGAAAATCAAAATTTTATGAATAATAAAAAGTTTATAGATATGCATTTGGAGAGGAAGAATCAAGCTATGTTATTGTTCACAGTAATTTATGGTCATCCTACTACGTTTTATAAAGCAAGATTTTGGACTCACTACAAGGAAAATGCAATTTAGCAATGGAAAATAGCAACGAAAAATTGATATTTTTCATTGCTAATAAAAAATAGCAACGAAAATTAGTAACAAAAATTTTGGTTCCTAATCCAGCAATTGTTATTTTTTAGCAAAGAAAATAAAATTCCATTGCTAAATTTAGCAACAGAAAATGAATTTCGTTGCTAAGTTCAACCAAGTCAAGTTTCGGTGAATTATTCTACTTTAGCAACTGAAAATGATTCCATTGCTAAATTTATCAACGGAATTTAGATTTCAGTTGCTAATTGTTTCGTTGCTAATTTTAGCAACTAAAATCGAAATTTTGATGCTAATTTTAACAACGAAAATAACAATTTCGTTGCTAATTTTAGCAATGGAAACATCAAATTAGCAACGAAAACATCAAAATTAGCAATTGTACATAAATTTCCATCGATAAATATCGTTGCTAAATTTAGCCATAGAAATTATCAAAAATTTTTGGTCGCATAAGATTTTAATTTCAATCTAAGTTTATTGGTCATAAAATAAATATAATCCAAATTCATAATGCAATTTACTTAAATTTACTTGATTATAATGTATGAAAATAAAAATTCTTAAAACATATTCTACTGTAAAAGTAAAAATCCATAGAAATTAATAGAAACACAACATAAAATCCGTATCGATACCTAAATAGTATAGTAGAATCCATAGAAACCAATAGAAACACAACATAAAATTAGTATAAATCAGTATCAATACTTAAATATTACAAATATAAACTATATAGTTGGTGAAGGAGGACGATCTGGCTTTTAAGAGGTGTCACCCTTGCTTCTCATCTCTTTCATCTTATTCTTTAGTTAGATTACAATATCGAGCAACATGCTGATAGTATTCTTTGACTGAATGACTCTCTCAGAAGGTTTGGAATGCCTACTAGAAGTAGCTGTAGATGATCCTTCCTCGGTTATTCTTACCACCAACTGGTTCAAGGAATATCTGACTCTCATCCACATTTTCAGAGTTCTGCCACTGTTGAGTGAGAGTCTCTTGTAATTGCTCTTATAATTACAATAGTTACAATGAATTAACTATATTTTCATAAAATAATTAATATTCAAATATAAAATTTACGTACATTAAGTTGTCTGCAATAGATATTAACAAATGTATGACTATCATGCTTTTTTTGTATGGGTGTACATAAATACTTCAAGATATGTATGCCTCATACCTATGGACTTTTCCTGCATAACCAATTAAACTCAATTTATAAAAAATTCAGCAGAATTTCCTTTAATTTTATGACATTTACCTCCTGTGAAATAAAAAATTTATCTTAAAAATGCAGCCATCTATAGAAACAGATATATATTAAACCATCATTATCTAACAAAATCATACATTTTTATTCTAAATTCATACATTAAATTAAATTGAAGTGTAATTGGGTAAAGTTAATACATAAATAAAAAATATTTTCCTAAAATTCAAATACTTACCAGTTTATTTGCATGCTTGTGATGGCTCAATGTTCCTCCAGTGTGCACGAGTAAACTCTCTCCATCTAAGCCTCCCCATCTGCTTGAAAAATTTCTCTCTGAAATGGCAATTTCTTTAGGTGATGCCCAGTATTTCTGCCAATGACCCCATATTTCTTCGTAAATAAAAGAAGGTCGTTTACCACTCTTGTATAATTTAGCAACAAATTCTTTATATCTTTGATGAGCATGCTTTTCCCAAACTTGATAAATGACATCATTAAAATTTGAATCCCAAAAAAATTCTTTTTGAAAAAAACATAATTTAAGTAGTGCAAAATACAATAGATATCTCATTAATGTACGAAATCAGCTATTTCATCACAAATAATGTAATTTGTTTTTTGTATCTCAAACTCTTGATAGTAAAAATCCTTTGTCTGTAGAGAGAGATTCTTCCATAACCCTCAATTTCTATCATCTCTTTGAACTTGGATATGATCTTTCTTGAGCAAACACCTGATGGAATAATCATGTTATTATGAACAAAATTATATCAGTTTCAAATTAGATATTTATAGCAACAGATATAAACTTATGTTGTCTTCTAATACAAATTTAGATCAATACTCACATATCATTGATAATCTTAATGTAAATTCTTCCATCAACTCCCTTCACACCAGGCTTGAAGCCTTCTTCTTCATCCTCAACATCTAAAGCCGGTTCATTTGTCAGTATAGATCTAAAGTCTGGTACTGGAGTAGATGCATCTATAGATTGTGCTAATATATTTGGGTTGTTGGATGCTGAATCACTTGGTAGATTAGGAGAGCCATTGGGGTTTGTAGTAGGTAAAGGTGATGCCTGATATGGCTGTTAAGGATTTAAACATGACACAGCTAACTATCATCTCCATCCGATGTTAATCTGAGCCTGGGCGGCAACAGTTTGTTTTTTCTTTTGAGTGGTATATTTTGTACCTAAAAATCAAATAAATGGATCATTCTTCTTGTAATTGAACAATATAATTATAGTATATATAATAATATTACATTGATGCAATAATAACATATTTGGATTATGATATAATAAAATAAAACATACTTAAATTAATCGCTTTCATTACTTAATTGCACATCAAAATCATCATTTGTTTCAGAATATTCAGAATTAAAGTTAGACTCATCTTTAAAATTTAGCCCATCTATGGATTCCTCATCATCTCCGAATAAAATTTCACAAATTCATTATTTGGATAATTTAAGGGTTTATTCTCAAAACATGCATTTATTTCATATACATCTGGTTCTTCTTCCTGAAATGCTTCACTTTTATTTATCTTGCTTTCTCAGTTTGCCCATCCTTTAAAAATATCTCTTGGCTTTACTTTCCAGACTATCAACCAATCTGACTTATCCCATCTTAAATTAGGATAAGGGACATAATATAACCGTGTTGCTTGCATTGCCAGCATGAACGGTTTAAATTGTTTAAATCTTCTCCGTTAGTTGATTTCAATGAGATTATATCAGTTATGTACTTTTGTTCCAATGTTAGGAGTAGGATCAAACTATTAACACTTAAAAAGTACACATCATTTTATCAGCAGTACGGGGTATTCAATTTCAAGTATCTCAATAATTTTGCCAAAATAATCCATCAGTTTCCCTTGTATGCAAATCCTACTATTTACTATTGCCATGCTATGCCCATATTTTTTGTATGAAATTTGTATCCATTAATAAAATAGATTGGATATGATTTAATAGTTAGCAAAGGTCCTTTTGCAAGATCACATATAAGCCTATTTTCTATTCTATTTTCAGAAGCCTACATAATTTGAAAAAAAGGGAATTTAATCAATAAATATAATAATTTGTAAGTTTAACAGTCATTTATTAAACTATTCCTTGTATTGCAAGATAATAACTTACATAATTTGCAAACCAACGCAAAAAGTTTCTTTCCACTTCTTTATTGATGTCATCCTGTGGTTTTCCTGGTATTAGCTCACTTAACAATTCCTCGTATTCGCTAAAAACATTACAAATTATCTTAGCTATAAACTATAATTCCTGAGAATAAGAACTTAACCAGTTTCAAATATAACTTAAACTTATTGCATGAAAGGTTGAATTTCTTGGCAATTCAATAAAATGTAACCATGGGCAGCCTCCATTTCTTTGTTTGTTAACATTCTTCTTGTTGAGCATCCATATGTTCGGCTAGAATATGTGAAAATAGATAAGTTATCATCATCCATCTGCTCACCCCCAACGTCATTACAAGGAACTTTTCTTTCTCAAATGATCACATGCATCTCAAAATAATGTGAACAAAATGTACTTGCTTCCTCTACTAAATACGCATTGCATATAGAGCCTTCACTCTGGCCTTATTTTTAACATTTTTCTTTAAGTGATGCAAATTCCTACATCACAAATAGGATAATTATATTTACTCATTTGGTATAAATCTATATAAGTTTTAGCTAAAAAGGGTATTTAATTTACTCTCAAATGGATACATCCATCAGTATTTAACTGGACCAATAAGTTTAGCCTCGTGTATTAAATGTACGAGTAGAAGCTCCATACAGTCAAAGAAGTTGGGAGGAAAAATACTCTCTAATTTGCACAAGATAACCAGAATGTCCTTTTCTAGTCTTTCCATATTAGACAACTGTATTTCAGATGATGTTAAACTTTTGAAAAACAAACTTAATTCTGTTATAGCTTTCCAAACATTATTCGATAGGAGCTCTCGAAATGCAATTGGAATTAGTCTCTACATAAATACATGACAATCATGACTTTTCATTCCAAATAATTTGTACTTCCTCATATCAACATACCTTGACAAGTTCGAAACATAACCATCTGGAAACTTTAGGCTTTTTAACCATTCACACAAAATTTGCTTTTGGTTTTTGTCCAAAGTGTAACATGCTTTTGGATATTTACCTATATTTGAATTTTTATCTAACTCACTTCTTCTACAAAAAATTTTCAAATTAGCTCTTAATTTTGCATTGTCCTTTATCCTCCCTTCAATGTTCATGATTGTGTTGAAAATATTGTCAAAAATATTTTTTTTTCAATATGAATCACATCTAGATTATGGCCTATCAAATTAGATTTCCAATATGGAAAATCCTAAAATATACTCCATTTGCTCCAATTGAAGTTATTACTTATGCTCCTATTAACCACTTAAGCTTCAAGTTCTGTGACTTTAGAAGCCCTAACTCATCAATCTTTCGTAATATATCTTCACCAGATTTAGTAGGGGGAGAAGATTTTTGTACCATCCTGTTCTTAATGAACTTTTGTTTATTTCACTTAAATGGGTGATCTAGAGGAAGAAATTTCCTATGGTTGTCAAATCAGGATGTTTTGCCCCCATTAGGAAGATTAAATGCATCAAAATCATTGCCACAATAAGGACAAGCCAATTTCGCTACTGTGCTCCATCTAGATAACATAGCATAGGCAGAAAAATTACTAACAATCCACATCGATGCTGCTTTCATCTGAAAATTTTATTTAAGAGACACATCATATGTTTCAACACCAAATTTCCAAAGATGATTCAATTCAGATATCAATGGTTGCAAGAATACATCAATTTTATGCTTTGAATTTATAGGTCCTGGCACAATCACTGTCAAGAATATATATACCACATCCATGAAGGTAAATTATAAAGAGTAATTATCATTGGCCATGATGAATACTGTTGGTTGGATTAACCAAAAGGTTGGAACCCATCTATGGATAATGCCAACCTGACATTTTGATTTTCTATTGCAAACTCAATATAGGTGTCATTGAAATATTTCCATGCTAGAGCATCCGATGGATGGCTCATACTTCCATCAATATGTTCATGTTCATTATGCATCTCATGTGAGATGCAATAACATTAGAGGCATACAGTCTTTGAAGCCTCGAAGTTAGCAAAAAAATAATACATCCATTTCTAAGAAACTAATTTTTGCTTCCTAGTGCGTTTTCTTTGTTTGAACCTAGGTTGACTACAAACTTTACACTTTTATAATTCCACATCTTCTTCCCAAAACAACATACATCCCAACCTGCAACAATCTCCTTATTCAATAGGCAAACCAAAACCCCGAATAAGTTTCTTCATTTAATAAAAATTCTTAACCATTTTATGATCAGGAGGTAATGAATCATTATACTATGTAAGAATTTTATCCAAACTACTTTCAAAAATATGACCTTCAGACTTTATGTTCAATATTCGGGAAATTGCAGATAATTGAGTCATGTTTTCACAGTTTGGCCATAATTCTTGCTTAGTTGACCCTAGTAAGTCAAAAAACCTTTTTACATTTGGATTTTGTTCCTCTTCAATATTCTGCATATTTTTTTGCAAGGAATAACCAGCTACATAATAAACCATTTATGTGTAAGGATTTTCATTTGCATCCATATTATTTGATCTACTTCCAGCTCCCTCTACAAATCCATCTATATTTACTGATGAATATACTTGATTACCACTAGAGGTGTTACAAGTTATTGGCTCCCCGTATCATATCCATTCAAAATAATTTGGAACAAACCTTTTTTTAACAAATGTAGATGCACTTCATCAGTATGGAGAAAAAGAATATGTTTGCGCTTTTTAAGTGGACATCTAATTTTTGGACCATCCATATATGCAGTATGCAAACTTGCATATTCAATGAATTATTGAACTCCCTCAGCATACTCAATATTAATGATATCATCTAGCATTAATTGCTTATACATCCATGATCTATCAACATTACTTATGCTTACATAATTGTTATTCAAATAAGGTAATTTTATAATTAGATTTATGGGTTAAATAAATATGAAAGGATTATCAATGTATACATGTATGTGCGTAACTCAGCATGCATGAAATATTTGATTATTTTAATCATCTAATAGATAGCTAACTAATTATCAACCAATTCATATAAATGCAACAAGCCATGTTTTAATTATTTTTAAAATAGTAGCAATGAAAGTAATATTAAATATAAAAAAGGTGTACTTGCCATAAAAGTAAATAATATTAAATTAAAAAAAAAAGATCTCAAACTTATTAGCTTTAGAATGCAGAAAGGGATTTGACAAACCAAAGAGAAATATAGCTCCACAATACTAAACCCAAAACAACTTCATTTTCTTTGTTGCTACTGCTGTAATTTGTAACTTTGTTCCATTGATTTTACAATAAATTTTAGCTTATAAAAAAATTAAAAGTCAAAGCAAAAAAAATAATACAGAAAAAGATAACTTATAAACAAAGAAACATTCATAACATACTAATTATAAAGTAAGTAATGCAACAAGTAGAACATTTTTTTAAAGAGATAGAACTTAACAAAACAAGTCAGAATTTTTAGCAAACAACCCAAGTATGCAATTATATATTAAACAATTGTATTGATAACAGCCTCCCACTATCTGGAGCACAATCAAAATTCACCTCCACCACTACTAAAGCAGCTTTGAAGTCTACTGTTTAAAATTAACAAAGTGGAGGTCCAGCAAGAAGAACAAACACATTGTATCATACAATAAACAACATCAACAGGTCTTTTGAATTAAAAGATGAGAGCCTGCCAAAAACCTAAAGTCACATGAACATTAACAAAAAAATAAAATTGACTGTATCCATATCATGTATGTTATGCCATAAACAATTACCAAGCAATTAGATTTCCATCCATAAACAAAGAACTACATCATTCATAGCAGAAGTTCAATTATCTTTGCACTTAAATAGAGTAGCTATTTAATAAACATAATGAGCCTGCCAACAAGGTAAAACACTGCTAAAAAAGAACCTTAAAATGTAAAAACATGGCACAAAATTAAGTTGCATCAAGGTACGTGGCACTCAACCATGATAACCAAGTTATCCTTTGGAAACCAATAGCCTGTAGATCGAATCGTTTCAGCTTATATACCTTGATACAACAATGACACAAATAAAATACAAGCCAGAGTGATTAATGCAATACAAACAGAGATGCATCTATGCAGAAGTGCTGGCATGAATGTATATGAAAATGCATTAGGTACCTATCAAATGAGGTTTGGTTGAACATTACAAATTCCTCACATGATAGTCCTAACAAAATTAATAAAAAAAATTAATGCTACCTATTTGCAATAGTTCTCAAATCAAGCAACAACAGTCATTAAAATAACAACAACAGCAGTCATTATAGGATCTATGATCTATAATACTATAATAGCTTAGTTACACTTGTAAATTATCATATTTAATATTCAAACATCAATGCATAAAGTATACATAACATGTTAGTAGTCATTAAAATATTAAATATTAAATAATTACATGATTAAATGAAATAGGGACTCGTGTATAACAACAAAGAGTTATGCAGGTATGTATTTAAGATTAATCTTTAAATAAAAATAAAAAATTAACAGAAAGAGAACTAAAAGTAAATGAACATAAACAACAAAATTTACTGACGTCAACAGTAAATAGAACATATACATTATCAGATATTATTACCTCATTGTGTTCACTTATATCCAGATACCATATTGATTAGAGCAACCCCATAAACACACAAGTTTGAAAGTAGACAACACATGCAAGTTAAATTACAGAAAATATTTCAAGTATCATATGGAATGAAAATAAATAGTAGGTACATACCTCTCACCAGATAGTTTCACTTTAACTTTTAGTTATTTGAATTTGTTTACTGGGATGAGCAAGTCATCGGTCATTCAATATTGATTGAAACCCAGCAAGTCATTATTTTTGCCGAGTGATTGAATCTCCTAATCAACTGTTGTTCTTTAAGAGTTATCCATATCTAAACTACTACACTTGACTAATAAAAGCAATTAAAAATTGTAAATAACCATCAAGGATGATAAACAAAGCTATTGGATTATTAAGAGTATTTTATCCTAATTACATGGTCCCTCTTTTGCAGTTACTCTTTTCAAATTTTGGATTTAGGGCTTAATAGACTAGATATACGAAGTCATCAGCAATTAATTACATGGTGCAATTGGATACCTAATTAATGAATCAAAAAATTTTGATGATGATGATGATGATAATAATAATATATGTCGGAAATACATAATTCCTATGATATAATTGTAATAATGTTGGCAATGAAAAAAATTGAATAATTAATAGTAGCAACATATCACATTGACACAAATAAATAAATAGAAACATAAATAAGTAAATATAAAGGCCATACTATTAATAGTGTGTAATATAATAATTTAAGGCATATGAGAGAAAGATAAAATAAAATAAATTAATGTGAAATATTATATCATGCACCAAATAAATATAACAAGACTAAGGTGATAGAAAAAATGCACTATTAACCAATCTGAAGAAAACAATAGTGCAACAGGCGATTAAGGAAGCTGTGCAAAGCTAACAATCTTACCGGCAGTCATGGCAAGGTGCAGTAACGTCAGTAGTAAATGGGAATTCCATCCCAAAGTCAAGATCCATAAAATGAACAAGCAAAATCACAAAAATCATGTACAATTCATGTGCAAATCATGTACAATTCTCAATAATTAAAGATGATTATGGAATTTTTATATTATTGTAATTTTAGTTATAATTCAAAGATAAATTCTCAATAAATAATCATAAGTTTTAAAAATAATTGTGCAGCTGTACAATTAGTTTATAAATAATTGATAGACTAATTATTATTGGATTGCACAAACCATTCAACTAATTTATATGATTTAGATAAAAATAATCTCCAAGTAAACCTAAACTCTTGCAAGACTTATCCTGATAAAAGTAGTCATTAGTGTATGATGCAGTGGGGATTGGATACATGGCTTCAACCAAAAATGCAACTGGAGTGATAATAAATAAAAATAATAAAACTTTAATTTAGTAATATATACTAATATGTGGTGCAATTTAAACTAATGACAATAAGGAAATGGAGGGGCAAAGGCAAAGAATAATTTCTTATATGTATGAACAACAAAGAAATAAATCGGATAGTTAGACGTTTCAAAATAAATAGTGTAGCTATATTGCTATACCATTGACCTTATAGTAATAGTTTATGAATTGGTCCATTAAGATGGAGCTAGAAAAAGGAAGTAGAGCCCTATCTATATACACTATTCATTGGTGATTGCCAGGTACATATTAAATTGTAAAATCAAACATTAGGTAATGTATATATTTTTTGAATCGTGAGGTTTGACATAAACCCTTTTCAACTTTGAACTTGTACTATTCCATATGTTTATATATATATATATATATATATATATATATATATATATATATATATATATATATATTGTCGAGATCTGTCACGTTTAGATTATCTAGTAGTACTACCTGGTTTGAACGTACTGTGTGACCTCTAATATCAATAAATATTGTTGGCATCACCTGCAAAGTTAAAAAGAGTAAGATCAATCCGAATAATGTCAGCATAATTCAATTTAGTATAATAACACCAGCCATTTGGCAGAGGTCATTTCTTTTTTTATTTTTATTTTCTAAACTACTTTCGATGAACCAGCTTCCTTTGAAAGCTGATTTGGAGAAAGCATTCGATAAGAATATATTAATAACAAATGGAAAAACAAAAGCCACCGTCAAAATATAAAGCCAAAGAGGCTTATTGTAGATGTTGACTTACACACAAGCATACACAGTATGACAAACATTCAGAGAACCCATATTTTAAGAATAATCAAACTAACATATGCATTGTATTTCTTTATATGTTACTGCTTATGAACTCCATAAATTGAGAATTGTATATGGTGAAGCTTATGCAATGATAAATATATAGTTCGACAACCACATTTAATTGAAATTTCCAGACATAGTTGTTAAGCATCTAAATCCTAAGCTAAAACTACATAAGGCCTGCCCAAATTAGGTTGATTTTCCACTATAACTACTAAATATTTAAGATATTTGGAATCAAACTACAAGCAACTCTATCTATCTAAACGCTGGAAGTCCAATGTGATTTTTTTTATAAGCTTCAAATATTATTGATAAAAAGAAAATTGCTTGTTACAATACACCCAACCTGACAACTTCCCAAACTACAATAGAGGACAAAAAAAATAGAGCCTAAATCAAAAACTTACAATCGAAAAAAGAGAAACACGAACAAGACCTCCAGGAGAAGCAGTCACTATCAAAACCAAACTCTTTCACTAGTAGCCTACAAGATAACAAGGCCAAAAGAAAGAAACCAACCAGCTGGAAAATTCAGCCAGCAGAAATAGAGAAAAGCCACAATTAACCAACTTCTTTAAATTAGAAACCAAAGTAGTCCAAAGAGAAAGCATCCAAGAAGGCTGCATCAGACCACCGAACAGACAACTAACCCATCAAAGAAGTAGTGAAAAACAAACCCAAGAGTGATCAACAAAAAAATAAAAGCAAGAGAGCTTCACAAGGCAAAAAACTAGCAGCAACTGAGAGCAACAAACACCACAAAACCCAAGAAGAGAAACAACAGGTATTGCACACAGAAAAAAAGAAAACCAATAGCAACTTCCAATAGTAAAAGGTATATTGAAAAATTTTCAATAGAAATTGCTTTCATAATAGCGACAAAAGCCACAAAAATTAAAAAATTTTTAATAGAAAATTCCAACACCAACAACAACTATTTATGTGAGTTTTCTAGAATTATTACATGGGCAACAACAGCCACAAAAATTTAACAATTTTCATAACACAACCACTACTAACAATCTTCCCTAGAAATCCATGATCTCAATTGTTGAAAATGGCAAGGAAATAGCTATTAAAGTAAATTATAACCTTTAGTTGTAACTCTGCCAAACTCCCTCACAAGCTTATCCACGAACTGCCATTTGTTGTCAAATCCCCAACCAGGGTTACTCTGCAATTTCGCAAATGTCCTCTCCAGCTTCAAAATTGTATCATATCTGCATCAAGATTGCAATGTCAAAATAAAAAAATTGCTAACTATTTCATAAATGCACGAGAGAGAGAGTTGTAGTGTCAAAATAAAAAAATCCATAACTATTTCATAAATGCGAGAAATATATATATAGAGAGAAAGAAAGAGTACCTAGGGCAACAAGGTTGAAGCTAGAGCTGAGGGAAGACTTTCAGAAGCTCAGCGATGATGGCGAGAGAGATGGAAGCAACAGGAGATAGAGAGAGAGTACATAGGGCAAAAAGGCAATAAAGGAGAAGAAAAGACTAATAATTATACCTAGGGCAAATTTAGATGGAAATGAAAATTATTTCCATCGCTATATTAGCAACAAAAATTATATTTCGTTGTTTCATTGCTAAAATAGCAACAAAAATTACTTTTTGTTCCTAAAATAGAAATAAAAAATACCTTTCGTCGCTAACATAGCAACATAATTAAATTTCATTGTTATTTTAGCAATGAAATGTATTTTTCGTTGCTATTTTGAATTCGAAATTTTTTACCGCTAGTTATTTAGCAACAGAAATTTTTTCCGTTGCTATTTTTCGTTCATAAATTTTTTTGCCATCTATTGGCACCTTATTTAGCAACGACATAGTGATTCTATTGCTAAAAATTGGCACAAAAATTTCTCTTCACTTTTAGCGACTAAAGATAATCAAATATATTTTCGTTGCTAAATCTTCAAAATTTACCCAATTTTAGCAATGAAAAATATTTTTCGTTGCTAAATAGCAACACCGTTGCGAATTTAGCGACGTAATTCATTCCATTGCTATTTTTGCATTTTCTTGTAGTGACTGCTCTTGAAGAAATTAATCAGAGTATTAAGGAAAAATGGCTCCTTATAGGCGATTATAATGCTTTAATTCACTCAACTAAGAAGCAAAGGGGTCTCCCAATGAAAAAGGGTTTTGCAGTCTATTATCTCATTGGTTTTATGGTTTGAGTTTGGTTGATATGGGGTTTAAAGGTCCTACTTTCACATAGAAGAGGGGAAACCTTATTTAGAATGCTAGATGGAGGATTATGTAATGTTGAAATTATTTTATTATTATGTGGAACATGCATTATGTAAATGGAGAAAATATCAAAATTTACATAATAAAAATATCATATTGCAAAATTAAATTGCAATCCTAACCAAGTTTATTGAAAATTACCTACCTTAATTTGAACAATTGTCAATTTCCTTCATATTAAGCTGCATTAAACCACTAGTATTCTTTCTTCAAAGAATCTCTAAGGTGTCCATACAAATAATATGACTAAGAACCTTAACAAGGAGAAAACGATGCCAAAAATTCAAGCCAAAGACTAATAGACTTGAATGGTGTAGAAGAGGGAGACAATTTTAATGGCTAATGTTTTTCTTTTCATTGTATGTGATTGGGATACCCTAATTTCAAATTTAGGATGTATTTATACATTTTTTGATTAGCATAGGGTTGGGGTTATATGGTTGTACCATTTAGTGGACTCCACTCATTAGACTAGGCTTAATTAACTCTTAATGGGCCTAAAATGTTTATTTTATGCATTGGCCTATTTAAGTGGCTTTTTGCATATAGATTTTTACTAATAAACCTAAATAAATTTAATTCCAACCATAAAACATCTAATAAACCCCTTAAAATTTAAGTTGTGCCATTAAAGTATCCAATTGGGCTTGAGAGAAAATATATCTAGCCTGATAACCTTAGTTGCTCAAAAGAGGAGATAAACTTTTTCTCTCTTCATTTATTTCAGGCTTTATGTATAAATGTGCTTGTGACCAGCCATATAGACTATAAGTTAGCCCCTCATAACACTTATGATGTGGATCTAAGACCAATATAATGTTAGAAAGTATGCCCTAGAGCCCATACAATAGGAATGTATTTCATATGCATGGATTCATATTTTTAATAAAAGGCATCATTCATTTATTAATGCTATGTTTAAATACATGAGTTTGTAAATCTTAAATTAATAAATGAAGTCCTAGATATTATAAACACAGTGCAAAGGCAATCATAAAGTGTTCATGATATGAGATGTCTATTACATGCAAATGTGTTAATATCTAAATATCCTTAGTCATAGAATTAACAAGACAGGATATTGTTAATTCAGACAAACTAGCACATGTTATGCTTTATGAATGGTTCAAAAACTGTGATTATGGAAGATAATCAAAGCTAACATGTGGATGCTTGTTAGAAGAACAAGTTCATTGGAGACCTGCAAAGAGAATCCTCACATGGATATTAAATCTATGTCAGTGAGGAATCTTTTCATAGCGGTTGTGCAAGTATCCTTAGAATTGAGATCACCAAGGTTATCTTAAGTAGCAAGTGGTATAATTTGACTCCATAACTAATTACTTCCAACTGGGGGTGAACATAGTTAGGAGGTTAGATATATCATGACCTACTTGAAGTTAGTTGAGTGATCAATAAAGAATTCACCATCCCAAATTTATTAAGGGAAGTTATCTCGCATGATTCTATAATTGCATTGTTCAGAGAATCTCTGGCCAGAATAATATGCCAAGATGGATAGAGATCTATGAAGGGCATTTTGGGAACAATAGTTAAATTAATAGAACATACATAATTAGATTTATATGAGTTGACAGAAATCCATACTCAAAATCTAATTGAGATAAAAGTGATGAAAGGAGTAATTGCACGATAACTGTTTCTATGGAAGGGTATAGTCAAACCACTTGACTTTCCTGACATTTGGATAGTCATGATGCCTAGCTAGAGGCCACTCATGATTCGTATAATAGTGTATCATAAATATCAATAGGGATTGATAAAATGATTTAAAAAAGTTTAAATCATGTGAGTTTTGAATAGAACTCACAATTACATATTATACTGTCAATATAGACAGGAACCTAATAGGTCACACACATATAGAGAAAAGGATAAAATGGTAAAATGACAAGGATAATAATATTTGATATTATTATGGGAATAGAGAAGTGAATAAGAGAATAATTAATTAAAGAGTTTAATTAATTATGATTAAGTAAAATTGTTCGCAGAACTTTTTAGAAATGTTTTATAAAATGGACCTAATTGAAATAATATATTTCATAATTAATTATTATTGGACTATAAATTTTATAGGGCTGATATAATAATTAATAGATCCATTGGAGAAAATATTGGAGGCCCAGAAAATTGAGTTTGGCGTAGAAACCCTCCAAAGGAAGGGTTTCACGCCAACTTCAAACAGAAGGCCTTAGAGGCCTAATTCTTGGACCAAAATAAATTAAGTATATTTCATAAGTGTTATTGAGCCTACATATTTAATTTGGTTGGATTTGGAATTCATTTGGGTAATTAAATCCAAGTATATGCACAAAAGGCCTAGTTTGTAGGTTTTGTGCATAGTCTTTTGTGAAAGGGCTTAAATTGGATTTAATTGAGCCTAAATAAATTATTAATAATTTCAGAAGCCCAATTAATATTTATCCAGCAATTTTAAAGAGCCAAATCCTATTATGAAGTTGGATTTTTAACCTAACTATAGAAATCCAAGTGATAGGAATTTAAGGTAACAAGGTGAACAATTAAGCGAAAAACAAATTCTCTCACTTTTCTCTCAACCCTAGCAGCCACCGTCTTGCTAGCATCAAGGGGATTTTGTCCAGCCCTTTGTTTCCTCCATTGTTGGTTCATTCAATCCTTCTCTAGTGTGGATTACTCATTGGAGGTATTCGATTTTGGACACTGTGGTTTGCGACAACCCGGTGAGAAGGAAAATCAACTGTTCAACAAAAATCAAAGGTGATTTTTCTTATTCCCATTAATATGTATATTGTAAATTCATGGCAAGATCAGATCTATTGGTTAAAAAATTTTAAATTTCGCTTATGTATGAGATGCATGTAATCGATAATTCCCAACATGGTATCAGAGCCAGGTTTTGCCATGAATCTACAATTCTATATTTTTCTACGGAATAGTTTTTGTTTTTGAGTTATTTATTTCATGAACTTTAAAATATCAGATTTGATTGTTCATGAATGAGAAATATTGATTTATGGATATATGTGATCAAATATATAAAACGAAAAATAAAATCGATTCTTTTGAGAAAAGAATCGTAGAGAATGGAGTGAATGGCTTTTATTTTTCAATATAGTTTAGGGGCTGTTATAAATTAATTTTTTATTGATCCACTATAAGATTATTTTGATGATAATTTATGTTTAAATATGTGATATTAACCCATAGGATCAAACAAAATTAAAATCGAATAAATTTTGCATGAAAACTAGTTTAGTCGAAAAGTTCAATAAATTGGTATTCTTCGAGTGTTCTTGGTGTGTTCATGTTTAGAAAAAATTTTAATCTTCTAAATCTGATATATTATTGTGTTTTTAATTAATTGGATTAATTAAAATGGGCCTTGATTTAATTGGATTAATTTTAATTCATTAAAAGCACTTAATGGGCTTAATTATGTTTATGGACTTGATTTAAATTAGTGAATGACTTCGAGGGTCCAAGGAGCTGATTTAAATTAAATATTATAAACTATAATTAAGTTTATTAATGGATTTTAAGGGCTGGAGTAGGCTTCGCTCATTTCAAAAGGCCTAAATGGTCTAATAGACACAAAACTAGTTCGTGTGTGAACACATTTAGGGTTTAATTTTGTGGGTTTCGGCCTACCCTTTATCTTAAGCCCAAAATTGATTCTTTTAATTATTTAATATGATTAATTAATTAAATAATCAATTAATAATTAATTATTAATCAATTGGATTGATTATTAAGGCAAGAACACATGCATGCAAAAAGGTTTCATAAAATGGAAGTTTCCAAAATGGAAAAAGTTTCCTAATTTGATCACATTATTAAAATAACTCAAAAGTATTTTTCAAGAGTTGAAACAAAGTTAGTAATCCATTATATGTTTTATTTTATGCATTATATATGCGTATAAGGGTGTATGATTGGCATGATTGATAGTTATGGATAAAAGCCCAATGTGATTGAGCATAATGCATCTTTCGGCCCAATGAGGACTTTCATGTCCCGGCCACTTGTTTTTGGTTTGTATTTCTTTTTCAAATTGTAATATGTAATTATATTACTTAGATTTGAATTAGAGATAGAGATGGAGACCACTATCAAGGAGCAAGATGGGCCGAATGGAGATCCAACAAGTTTGAAGATAATGTAATTATTTTTACTTGTTTAAATCATGCATACTACCTAGGTGTGACCTTTTGATTTCCCTTATGGCTCAGGGAAATCAATGTAGTAAAGTTCATAACTATACCATATTTGTATGCTTATATTTATGTGATAGATATAGGATGTATACCAATGTATGCCAACCATTTATGATGAGACTTAATTAACTAAAATCCCTCATACTAATACTAAGGTATATAAGCCTTTCATTAATTTAAGAAGAACCAGAGTTCTTTATAGTGTGGGCTAACCATAGTCAAGCTCGCATTATATCAAATATGTTCAAATCTAATTAAATGGGTCATCTTAGCTAGCCCATTAGCTTGTTGACCACAGTCAAGGCTAATGGTTTTAGAGGCAAGATTAGGGAATGCATATATGATATGCATGTATCAAGAGTTGATAACCTAATGACCCAATAGTTGTGTAGAGACACAATTAGTATAGAGATACCTACCTTTCAAGGGTATGGAGTTTGGCTTGTTGACCACGGTCAAGGTGAAATTACATATCAAGGATTGGATATTGGCCCACTAAGAAAACCATCGGGTTTTCTTGGATTATATAGTGAGGGCTATTAATTCGCAATAAAATAGTGGGAGTAAATGGATTAATTAAAGACCTAATTAATGCATACATATATATGAACATACTCTCATATGTTTTCTTTTTCATATCTAGGTCATCATCACAAGCACATCAAACATTAATATACGATCAATCTTGGATAATAAACTGGTTGGAAGCAACTATTCTTACTGGATCAGACAAGTGAGAATTGTTCTCAGAGCTGAAAAGATCTATTATGTCTTGGATAAAGATCCACCACCACTTCCATCAAATGATGCCATTGATGAGATCAAGGGCACTTATCGAAAATACATGGAGGATAGTGAAGCAACAGCATGTCTGATGCTGGGTGCTATATCCTCGGAGCTTCAGAAGCAACATGAGATGATGGATGCTAGAACCATCATTTTACATTTAGAGGAGCTTTATTCTTCTCAGGCTAGAACTGAGCAATATGAGATTGCTTGAGCTCTATTTAGCTGCAAAATGGTGGAAGGCACTTCGGCTGCTACTCATGCATTGAAGATGTATGGGTATATTGAGCATTTGAGTAGACTTGGCTATGTAATGGATAATGATCTATACATAGATTTAATCTTGTACTCGTCGACTCCAAGTTATGCACCTTTCGTGCTTAACTTTAACATGAACAAGATCCAAGTATCCATTCTTGAGTTAATCAACATGCTCAAAACAGCTGATGGATGTGTCATGGTTGCCACTTTTGCTAAAGGCAAGAAGCAGAAGAAGAAGAAGATAACCAAGGTGCAGCCAAAGAATGGTGGGATCTCCAAGAAGAAGGTTGCCAAGAAATAGAATCCCAAAGGAACTTGCTTCCATTATGGAAAAGATGGTCATTGGAAGTGTAACTACAAGGCCTATCTAGATTCTCTCAAGGAGAAGAAGCAAGCTGATGCTTCTACTTTAGGTATTCATATGATTGAAATTAATACTTATTCTATTGCTTCAAAAAAATCTTGGGTATCTAATACCGGATGTGGATCTCATTTGTGTAATGATCTATAGGGGCTTAAAAGCATTAGAAGTGTTGGAAAGGCAGAAATATGTTTGCAGTCAGCTACTGGACAAAAAATCTCTACAACAGTTGTGGGAACTTACCATTTGCCTCTTCCAAGTGGATTAATATTGGAATTAAATAATTATTATTATGTTCCAGCTTTATCAAAAAGTATTATTTCTTTTAGTTGTTTATTGAACGATTATAACATTTCTTTAAAGGACAAGTGTTGTTACATTTTTAAGAACAATATGTTTTATGCAAAAGCTATCATTGAGAATGGTATATTTGTTCTTGATTTAATTAAAGAAGTGCATAATGTGGATACTAAGAGAATGAAACAAGATAATCTAAATACCTCATATTTATGTCATTGTCGTTTAGGACATATAAATGAGAAATGCATGACCAAATTACACAAGTCAGGTGATTGGGATCATTTGATTATGAATCATTTGATACATGTGAATCTTGTTTATTAGGAAAAATGACAAAAGCTCCCTTTATTGGTAAAGGAGAATGAGTTAAAATGGTTTTGGACTTAATACATTCAGATGTATGTGGTCCAATGACTACACATGCCAGAGGAGGTTACTCCTACTTCATTACTTTTATAGATGATTACTCCAGATTTGGATATATCTATCTAATGAAATATAAATCAGAAGCATTTGAAAAGGTCAAAGAATTCAGAAATGAAGTAGAGAAGCAACTTGGCAAGAGTATTAAAACACTTAGATCAGATCGAGGTGGAGAATACTTAAGCCAAGAATTTCAAGATTATATTAAAGAAAATGGAATTTTATCTCAATGGACTCCACCATATGCACCACAACACAATGGTGTATCTGAGAGGAGAAATCAAATACTATTAGATATGGTTCGATCCATGATGAGCCGAGCAGACTTGCTTAAGTCCTTTTGGGTATATGCACTAGAAACTGCTGTTTATATGTTAAACAGAGTTCCTAGTGAATCGGTTGATGTTACTCCATATGAGATGTGGAATAACAAGAAACCCACACTTTCTCATATGAAAGTATGGGGTTGTCCTACTTATGTGAAGAGGACAATGTTAGACAAACTAGATGTTAAGTCTGACAAATGTTTATTTGTGGGATATCCAAAAGAAACGTTTAGATATTATTTCTACCATCCCTTAGAACAAAAGGTGTTTGTTTCAAGGCATGCTATCTTCTTGGAAAGAGAATTTCTCCTACGAGAGGACAGTGAGAGTAAAATTGAACTTGGTGAAGTTCAAGACCCACAAATAGAAGTAGATCAACTGATTAAACCCGAGACTAAATTTCATAATGATGAGATTATAGTTGAACCTGATTATACACAAAATCCTAGAAGATCTACTAGGATGTGTTCTATCCCTGTGAGATATGGATTTTACATTGATTCGGATAGAGGCATAACTGTAGTAGAGGACAATGAGGCTACAAGCTATCAAGAAGTTTTGAACAGTTCAGAACGTGATTTATGGCTTAAGGCTATGTAGTCTGAAATGGACTCCATGTATGAGAATAAAGTATGAACTTTAACTCAACCACCTGAAGGGATAAAACCCATAGGGTGCAAATGGGTCTTCAAAAGAAGACCGACATGGAAGGTAATATAGTTACCTATAAAGCTCGCTTAGTAGCAAAAGGCTATCGTCAAAAAAAAGGTATTGACTATGATGAAACCTTTTCTCCTGTAGCGATGCTTAAGTTTATAAGAATACTTTTAGCCATTGTAGCTCATTATGATTATGAGATTTGGCAAATGGATGTGAAGACAACTTTCCTAAATGGAAATCTGACTGAGGATGTGTATATGACATAACCAAAAGGGTTCACATCAGGTAATGGCGAAAAGGTATGTAAGCTTCAAAGATCCATTTATGGATTGAAGTAAGCCTCTAAGAGGTGGAACATATGATTCAATGAGACAATCAAAGAGTTTGGTTTCTCACAGAATGAAGATGAACCTTGTGTGTATAAAAGGGTTAGTGGGAGTGTAATTTTCTTCCTAGTTCTATATGTGGATGACATATTGATCATGGGAAACGACATTTCTCTTCTCCAATCTGTTAAAATATGGTTATCCAAAAAATTCTCCATGAAAGACCTTGGAGAGGCATCCTATATTTTGGGAATAAGGATCTATATAGATAGATCCAATAGGTAGCTAGGTCTTTCTCAAAGTACATATATAGATAAAGTATTGAAGAGGTTCAATATGGATCTCTCTAAGAAAGGGTTTATACCCATGGTGCATGGGAAACACCTTTTTAATTCTATGTGTTCACAGACACTAGAGGATAAAGAGAGCATGAATAGAATACCGTATGCATCTGCAATTGGTTTTATCACGTATGCTATGTTATGTACACGTCCAGATGTAGCATTTGCTTTGAGTGTCACAAGCAGATTCCAATCTAACTTTAGAGAGGAACACTGGGCAGCTATCAAGAATATTCTTAAGTACTTGAGAAGGACTAAGGATATATTCTTGGTATATGGGGAGAGGAGTTTGAAAGTAAATGGGTATACAGATGCTAGCTTTCAATATGAAAAAGATGATTGTAAATCACAGTCTGGTTTTGTGTTCATAATGGGAGGAGGGGCAGTTAGTTGGAAGAGTTCCAAACAAGAAATAACTGCTGATTCCACGACAAAAGCTGAGTATATTGCTGCTTCAAAAGCAGCCAAAGAAGCAGTCTGGATCAAAAAGTTCATATCTGAACTAGGAGTGGTGCCTAACATTGTTGATCTAATGGAGCCATTGCACAAGCAAAGGAACCACAGTCTCATCAGCGATCCAAGCATGTTCTCAGATGCTACCATCTCATAAGGGAAATAGTAGCTAGAAATGATGTGAAAATAGAAAAGGTACCCACAGATGATAATGTGATGGATCCTCTCACTAAAGCACTTTTCCAGATAAAGCACGATCACCATATAAATAGCATGGGTCTAAAACATATGAGTGATTGGCTCTAGTGCAAGTGGGAGATTGTTAGAGAGTATGCCTTAGAGCCCATGTAATGGGGATGTATTTCATATGTATGAATTCATAGTCTTAATAAAATTCATCATTCATTTATTAATGCTATGTTTAAATACATGAGTTTGTAACTCTTAAATTAATAAATGAAGTTCTAGATATTATAAACACAGTGCAAAGGCAATCATGAAGTATTCATGATATGAGATGTTTATTGCATGCAAATTTGTTAATATCTAAATTTCCATAGTCATAGAATTAACAAGATAGGACATTGTTAATTCGGACAGACTAGCACATGTTATGCTTCTTAAATAGTTCAAGCAGTGGTTCTCATAACTATAATTATGGAAGATAATCAAAGCTAACATGTGGATGCTTGTTAGAATAACAAATTCATTGGAGACCTACAAAGAGAATCTTTACATGGATATTAAATCTATGTCAGCAAGGAATCTCTTCATAGCGGTTGTGTAAGTATCCATAGACTTGAGATCACCAAGGTTATCTTAAGTAGCAAGTGGTATACTTTGACTCCATAACTGATTACTTCCAACTAGGGGTGAACATAGTTAGGAGGTTGGGTATATCATGACCTACTTGAAGTTAGTTGAGTGATCAATAAAGGATTCATCATACCAGATTTATTAAAGGAAGTTATCTTGCATGATTTTATAATTGCCTTGTTTAGAGAATCTCTGGCCAGAGTAATATGCCAAGATGGATAGAGATCTATGAAGGGCATTTTGGGAATAATGGTTAAATTAATAGAACATACATAATTAGATTTATATGAGTTGACAGAAATCCATACTCAGAATCTAATTGAGATAAGAGTGGTGAAAGGAGTAATTGCACGGTAACTGTTTCTATGGAAGGTTATAGTCAAACCACTTGACTTTCCTGACATTTGGGTAGTCATGATGCCTAGCTAGAGGCCGCTCATGATTTGTATAATAGTGTATCATAAATATCAATAGGGATTGATAAAATGATTTAAAGAAGTACCCTTTGGCATTTTGCCTTATTTTTTCAGTCATCAATCTTAGCTGAAATGAAAACAACTCCATTAAGGTGAATTCCTTGTTCTATTACATAGAGGATGGTGGCCTTATTTGCATTGACATTACCAAGGCCTCTATGGTGGCTGAAAAATGCTAGCGTTAAGTACCTATGCATGACCCTTAAAAGGTGGTTCATTAAGTGATGGGCTTTGGTATTGCTTACATCAAACGTGGTGGGGTCCTGCTCATCACAGATCCTAAGCCAAATCTCTTGCCTATTTAAATTCTTAATCCCCCTTACAGCATATGGGTCAAAACACAAAATAGCAGAGAACTCATTGAAGCTCATTTGGTACGAAGAGCCATTGAGCCAAAAACTGACATTGCTTAAGTTAGTATGACTATCTTTCCCTACTCGAATCTTGAAAAATGGCTAAGAAATCCCACATAAGGTTGGGGTAGACCTTCTCCCTTCTTTTGTTGAATGTCCTTCGGCCAACACTATCGATCAACTGGTCAATTTCATCCTTCAAGTGATACTTCCACATCAATTTCATGTCAATGTAGGGAGTTGCCAAGTATTCTTGCCGATTAAGTATATGCCATTCCTCTTTGAATTCGTTTGGAACCCATCCCAAAGCCCTCGATTTTCTAGATTCTTAGAGGGGTAAAGATGAAGATCCTACATCTGTTCTAGTACATTTAGGTGTCACTGCAAAAGCAAACACTCTCTATTAGATTTAAATACATTAAGCTTAAACATGCAAAACAAGATAACGATATGAGCAATATGCACAAAGATTATAGCACTAGAGGATAAAAGTTACATAAATTCATAAAAATGGTAAAATGTGCTTTGATCAACAACCAACAAGCATGTAAGTGCAAATTATGCTATGAGAATCACAATGCTCATTATAAGGAAACAATTTTGATGCCTCCTATAACAATGACTAACACTAATTTTATTCAAGAAAAGCAAACAACAGTAGCCATGATACTAGCAAAACTAAAATGAGTAAGGACATAAAAAAGATAAAACCTTAAAGAGAAAAATACTAAAATGAACAAAAACCTTGGCAAAAGCATTGCACAAAAACATGGCATTACATATAACACAATATTTCTATTCTAACACTAAAACATTAAAGGCATCATATTGGTAAACATAAAAGATAGCATTACACATGTGTCTAAGCACAAATCTCACATATACTTGACATAACATACTTGTTCTAAAGGCAATCATGCACATCAAAGAGACAATTTAGGCAAAAGACCAAATTTCACTTCTTTTAAGCATTTTAATGAACACATGGCATGCATACATAATTCTTACACTAAGATTCATCCATTCAAGTGAAGCACAAACCATTTGGTATAAAAAATGGTCAAAATAACAAGTACAAAGCATGCCTCAAAGAAAAAACTAAGTAAAATAGGACAAATTTTAATTTAAACCTAACTTTACACATGCAAATGGTATATAGCCACTTAAAACACATCTTATACATATCAAAATTTAAAATTCTCAATAAAAAAGGGATTTTAAAACTAAGTATTCATAAGAAAAAACACAATTTTGAATAAAAAGAAGAAGTTCAAAGTAAAACACATTGGATACCTACTTGTTTTGATGCTTTAATAAGGAGAAAAAGGCATAAGCAAGGTAGAAAAAGTGAGAGAATGCCGGATTCCATAAGAATTTTTAAAAGAGAAATGAAAGAGAATGTGAAGAGATATAATTTTTGGGTCTATTTATAAGCGAACACGACAGAGTGCCCTAGGCACATGACTGAGACCAATTGGTTTATACTAAGTTAGGCATAAAATTAAAATGCACAATGTTGAAAAATTAAAGGACACAACTGAGACCAATTGGTCTCAGTCCAGTAAACCATCTATTTTTGAAAAACCCCGATTGCACTTGAGTGAAACCATTTGGTCTCGATCGAGTGACCCTTTCTGTATCAAAAAGTCCTAAAGCACACAGCTGAGACTAATTAGTCTCAGTCAAATGGCTCAAATATGCACAATTCTACTTTCAAATGCATATGGCTGAGACCAATTGGTCTAAACAGAGTGACCTATATTGGATTCAAACATTAATGTTACACACGATTGAGACCAAAGGTCTTAGCCGAGTGATACCTTATGTAATTAACCTAAATTGCTGCACACAGCAGAGACCATATGGGCTCAACTGAGTAAACTATTATAGAACTTCGGTAATGAATGGGACACTACTGAGACCAATTGTCTTGACCGAGTCCAACAATTCTTTTGCACATTTTTAAAAATTTTCATACCCTTAAATGCATATGATCAATACAACACTAAGCAAACATTCACAACATCTAAACACCACTTATTGCTACTAAAACCAAAGATAAAAATAAAATTTCACTCAAAAACTAAAAACACAACTTAAAGAATTAAGTTCTAAGTTTGATTTTAGAAAAAGTTCTAGGTTTAATTAGTCACTAGCTTGACTTTTAATGCTCTTAAGGCACATCTTCCAATGTTATAAATTTCTTCACCCCAGCACCAAACCTGAAACCACATGGTGACATTAGGCATGAGGTTAAATCCTTCAGCAAATTCGCGTTAGACTACTTGATCAGTTGCTCCTTCCTCTTAGTTGATACATCTTTCTCTTCATTTGGATGCATCAACCATTTTCCAAGGGTAGCATCTATCAGTACAAGTTCAAATTTGCCCTTAGTCTTTCCATAGTCATTTTAAAGATAGCAAACTGACTTCATAAATTTGCAAGATGGCCATTCCATCATTTTGGTCACTTTAAAAGCCATCTCTTCATCATTAAAGTGTAATGTGACTGTTTTCCTATACATATCAATCAATGCTCTTGCCCTTTTGATAAAAGGTCGCCTAACTATTAGTGAAATAGTCCGATCTTCATCTATTTCTAACACCTTAAAGTCCACTGGAAATATAAACTTTCCAATCTTCACCAGCAAATTTCTATGATCCCCTTGGGTTGTTTGATAGTCTTATCCACCAATTACAATAGCATATTTGTCTCTTTAAGATATCTAAGATTTAGCTTCCTATAAAACGAACAAGGCATGAGATTGATACTTGCACCTAGATTATAAAAAGAATGCCAACCAAGTTTCCTCTTAATTCACATGGTAGCGTAAAACTACTAGGATCCTTTAATTTCCTTTGTGCTTTGTTGGTCAAAATGGCATTGTAATTCTCAGACAAGTGGATTGTTCTTAGTCCTTCTAACATTTTCTTACTAGAGTAAATTTCCTTTAGGAACTTAGCATATTTTGGTATGCATAACAAGGCATCGACAAAAGGCAAATTAACATACAATTTATTCAACATATTTAAAAATTTTGCTAATTGGTCATTCTTTTTTTCTTTGCTAGCAACAACAGGGAAATACAATGTAGATTTTTCAACCTTAGGCTCCTTTTAAAATGAAACTCTCTTACCTTATTTTGCAGCCTCATGCACTTTAGTAAAATCATTAGGTTTAGATGCATATATATGCATTATTGGCTCTAACAAAATTGAAGTAGATTGATTACCTTTTCCCTCACCTTGCAGCTCCTCACCACTTCTTAACGATATGGCCTTTACTTCCACCTTTGGGTTTCGGCTGACATTTGATAGGAAAGCACTTGGTGGCCTTGTTGAGATAGAATTGGCTATTTAGCCAACTTGGGTCTCTAAATTCCTCATCGTTGCATCTTAGCTTTTATTTATTATTCTTAAGCCTTCTACCTTACCTCTTGGTTTGTTATGAATTGGTTTTGGGTTGTCATTAGATTAGCAAACATATCTTTAAGGTTTGGCTTCTTCCCTTGTGGTGGGGGTTGTCTAGGTTGGAAATCAGGAGGTTAGAAATGTGGTAGTTGATCTTAATGTGCTTCATATGGTGCTTGAAAATGAGTATTTACTGCTTATGATTGGTGTTGTTGATGGTAACCATGGTTGTGATTGGTTTGGTTATGTGAAGATGGGTTAAATGGGGCCCTTGGGTTTGTGTTTAAAGTTGAGGCTGAATTTCCATCCCTCCATGAAATATTTGGGTGATTCCTCCACCCGAGGTTGTAATGGTTTCTAAATTGATCATTCTTCTTATACTCTTACAAGGCATTTACTTATTCCATTCCTTGGGTGTATGGCTCTATTGCCTTTGCATCACCTCTCAAATTTCCTCCTCCAAAAGCACTTTCCTCTTGGCTAGTTGCTGAAATATTTTGCACTTTTAGCCCATTCAATTCCTTTTTTAATAGCTATATTTAAGCTTTTAGCATCACCACTTCATCTACATTGTGGACTTCTTATATTTTTGTCTATGCTCTTGAGCTAGACCACTGAGCTTTATTCATTGCCATTTCATTAAGTAGCAAAAATGCTTCTTTTAGGATTTTGTTCGTAAATCTTTCCCCCGACACAGCATCTACTAGAGACCTTGTGGTTTGATTGCATACTGCATAAAATGTGGATATTAATTGATGTATTGCAATCTCATGATGTGGATAACTCTTTAACAATCTCCTTAACCTCTCCCAAGCTTTATGGAAAGTCTCATCATTCAATTGCTGGAAATTGTAGATGCTATTCTAAATGCTCGCCATCTTGGTGGGTGGTAAAAACCTAACCAAATATTTCTCTGAGCTATTTTTCAAGTTTTTTAATTGAAAACAAAAACTAAATTAAATTAACAATTAAAAAAATAAAATCTAAAACCAAAATAACATTACTTAAAAATAAAGCAATAACTAAAATACTTATACAAAAGGAACTATCCACCTCAACTTCCATTCCAGTGACTCAACTCAAAAGTATCAAAATTGATTATGAAAAAACCAGTAAAATAAATTCAGATATCTTATTCAGACTATCATTCTAAGCATTAAATCTTCTTATTAGGAATAATCTAACATAAAGCATAAATATCCGATTTATTAACTCTTAAACATCCATTAAATTCTTTTTTAAGCAAACTTAACTTCAATCTATTCTTCGTTTAACTTTTCTTAGTCTTAATCCACTCTTACCAATAAATAATTATTTGAAATTCAGAATATAATCATACATCAATACAAATAAATTAATCCAAGAACATGAATATCATAGATTATACTTGAAATCAATAATCAACCATTCATCAAATAAGTCAATCATTAACTCAATAACAACCAAAGATAAGAATTTGCTCAAGAACTAAGAAATAATCAAACTTGTATTAAATTAAAGCTCAAATTGAGTCATTACAATAAAAGTATGAGGATTCAAGTTTTCCTTAGCAAAAGTAGGGAAAATTACTTACCAAACATGATTAAAATGAAAGAAAAACTAAAATAAAAAGATACAATGCTCATAAAGCTTCAAACTTACTTTTTTTATTTATTAAAATACCAATAGAAAGCTTAATCTTTAAAAGTGTTGAAAACTAATGAAACAAACAAACAAAGCTAAAAACTAATGTACAAAATTAACTACAGAAAACTTGGTTAAAACTTGTAAAAATTTGCAACTCCTACTATTCTAGGTCTAATTAATTAATTTCCCCTCTTTATTTTATTGCTTTATCTTGCTTATATAGCTTGAAAAGAAAAAAATTTAGTGCCTTATAACTTCCTAAACTAGAAAGGAGTTGAGTTTTGGCGAAATAGGAAGTCTTCTTTCGACAGAGGCATAATAAAACTCAGGTGAGTGGTTTTTAGCTCAGATAAGTGGTAAGACTACTCAGGAGAGTGCTTTACTTGCTCAGGTAAGTGGCTTCAGCACTTTCCTGAGTACTTCTTTTCTCTCCATGAAATTCATTCTCCATTCATATTAAAAAAATTACAAAATTGCCCTAAAGCTCTCCTTTATTCATTTAAGTCTCATTCTTAATTCACTTCTTTATAGACTTAATTCACCTAAACACAATACAAAATTACTACATTTTTCAAAAAATAACCATGCATCAAATTAAATGAGCTAAACTATGAAAATGCATACCTTAAACTAATATTACAAATGATTACTAACCATTTATCAACAAATCAACAACCAATATAAATATAACTCAAGACAAGAATTTCTGCTTAGGAATTAAGAAATAATCAAATTGACATTTAATTAAAGAACAAACTAAGTCATTACATAAAGAAATGTGAGGGTTCAAGTTTTCCTCAGCAAAAGAAAATGAACTACTCATTCAATGTCATAAAGCTTAAATAAAAATAAGATAAAAGAATGATACACATAAAACCCTTTAGTTGTTCTTAAAGTTTCCTCAGAACTCTTCAATCCTAGCCTCTAAATTCTAAGTGAAAAACTAAACTAAATGATTATGAATTATGTAAAGAAAATAAAAAGCTCTGAACAAATTGAATTAATGAATTTCTCCCTTTCTTTGGTGTTCCTTACTCCTTTTATAGCTTAAAAAGAAGAATTAAAACCAACTTCTACTTCCTATTTTTTTAAGACTTCCAATTATATCAAAAACTTCCTGTTTAGCCCAATACCTCTTATTCTAGCAAAAAAACTTCTTGTTTAGTGAAAAATAGAATCCATACACAAATAAGAGTTGCTAGAATCGGTGGAGTGCTATTTGATATGGCCGAGTATGCTTTAATAAATTGCCTTTGCTCGGTAGAGTGATTTTTCACTCTTTCAATCACTTTGCTTTAAGACCCACTCCACGGAGTAGAAAGTCACTCTATGGAGTGGTTACTCTCTATTAAACATGTTCCAAACTTTTCCTTTTTTAAAACTTCCAAAAACTAAAGTTTCACTTAAGTCTTTCAAAGTTTTCTTTTTTTTCTTCAATTAGGTCCTTAAAAATACCAAAATATACAATTAAATAATTAAAACAACAAATAAAAAAATTAACTCATAAACTTACTAAATTAACAAAGAAATAACATAAAAATATATTAATAACATAGTTAAATTTATACTTAGCATGGTACATATGAGGTTAAGTATCCGAAGGCTTAGGGTAGTCTTTACAGTGACAGTATACTTACTTGAGCAATGAGGAACAAAATGATGCAAAACTAAATTTAAACTTTGAGTTCCTTAGGTGGAGGAGTGTGCTTGGATGAGGGAGATGTGTGCTTAGGTAAGGGAGAGAAATCTTTGTATGAGTAAGTGCAGGTGAAGGGTAGGATTAGGGTGAGTAGGGTTTTAAAGGCCAAATGCCTTGGGTGAGGGGAAGGCTTACTTAGGAGACTGAAGGGTCTCGACTTGGAAGGAAGGAAAGCCCTAAGGTGAGTGACACAAAGCACTCGGGGTGAGTGGTAGGTTGCTAAAAATAAAGCTGACTTGAAGGCCATTTATAAGATATCAAGTACTCAAGAGAGTCCTCAAACTACTCAGGAGGGTGGAATTAAACTCAAAAGAGTGAATAATTACTCAGGAGGGTGTAAATACACAAAGGTGAGGGCTAACATTACTCAGGAGATTGAGAAGGCACTCAGGTGAGTGGGATAGACTAATCGATCAAGTGGCACCTTATGGCACTCAGAGATGATTTTCTCTACTTTCCAATTTCACAAGGTTTAAAGTTTAGAACTCCTAAATAATGAATTTCCACTTTGTGTCTCTATTCAAACTTTAATTCAACCTTTACAATCTTAATCAAACCTCCCAGAACATCATCAAGCTATGATTTACAACTCACTCAAATAAATCAAATCTCAATCAAATTTATGATAAAACCGTGTATAACAGTATGAAAGCCTATAAACCAATTACAACACAAATCAAGCATAACTCACTCAAATAAATCTCTACCTTAAACAATCCATCTATTTTCTCTCAGAAATAAATTTTAAACCATGCCAAAACAATATGCAAACCTACCAACCTATTGAATTATATTTCAAAACCACATTTAACTTAGGAAATAATTAAGATTCCCTTTAATTTCATGAATCAACAAGCAAACAAAATCAAACTCACACCTAAACACTCAAGAAATACAAAAAGAAAGTAAAGTAAAAAGTAACGACATTCACTCAAAAATTTAAAGCAAAAGTTGAAGAGCTTAGTTCTGAGTTTTGAAAGACCTTAACTAGACTTGTAGAACCTATTTAATAGTGTCGAAAAACCATGGTTGCCTCTGCAACCTCCATTTTCCCCAACATGATAAGGCTTTAACCTATTACCAATGGCTTTATATTCATGCCCATCCTTCGGACTTTTGATATTCACCACTCTAAATGCATTGTTGGAAAACACTTGATATGGCAAATGGACTCTTTAAAGTCATAAGAAGGGTGTTTCATCACCTTATTTACATTAAAGACCATCTCTTCACCATTGAATGTCAAAGTAACTGTTTGTCCATATACAACTATTAATGTCTGTGAGAAAGTATGCCCTAGAGCCCATGTAATAGGGATGTTTTTTCATATGTATGAATTTATATTCTTAATAAAAGGCATCATTCATTTATTAATGCTATGTTTAAATACATGAGTTTGTAAATCTTAAATTAATAAATGAAGACCTAGTTATTATAAACACAGTGCAAAAGCAATCATAAAAGTGTTCATGATATGAGATGACTATTGCATGCAAATGTGTTAATATCTAAATATCTCTAGTCATAAAATTAACAAGATAGGAAATTGTTAATTCGGACAGACTAGCACATGTTATGCTTCTTGAATGGTTCAAGTAGTGGTTCTCAAAATTGTGATTATAGAAGATAATCAAAGCTAACATGTGGATGCTTGTTAGAAGAACAAGTTCATTGGAGA
Organism: Excoecaria agallocha; assembly: GCA_037975025.1. Taxonomy (NCBI): domain Eukaryota; kingdom Viridiplantae; phylum Streptophyta; class Magnoliopsida; order Malpighiales; family Euphorbiaceae; genus Excoecaria; species Excoecaria agallocha. The sequence goes on from CM075811.1 coordinate 30,957,156, forward strand.
CCTGTAAAGAGAATCCTCACATGGATATTAAATCTATGTCAGTGAGGAATCTCTTCATAGCGGTTGTGTAAGTATCCTTAGACTTGAGATCACCAAAGTTATGTTAAGTAGCAAGTGGTATATTTTGACTCCATAACTGATTACTTCCAACCGAAAGTGACCATAGTTAGGAGATTGGGTATATCATGACCTACTTAAAGATAGTTGAGTGATTGACAAAGGATTCACCATCCTAGATTTAATAAGGGAAGTTATCTCGCATGATTCTATAATTGCCTTGTTCAGAGAATCTCTGGCAAGAGTAATATGCCAAAATGGATAGAGGTCCATGGAGGGAATTTTGGGAACAATGGTTAAATTAATAGAACATACATAATTAGATTTATATGAGTTGACAGAAATCCATACTCAGAATCTAATTGAGATAAGAGTGGTAAAAGGAGTAATTGCACGATAACTGTTTCTATGGAAGGGCATAGTCAAACCACTTGACTTTCCTAACATTTGGGTAGTCATGATGTCTAGCTAGAGGCCAACCATGACTTGTATAATGATGTATCAAGAATATCAATAGGGATTGATAAAATGATTTAAAGGATTTTAAATCATGTGAGTTTTGAATAGAACTCGCAATTACACATTGTACTGCCAATATGGATAGGAACCTAATAGGTCACACACATATAGAGAAAAAGGATAAAATGGTAAAATGACAAGGATAATAATATTTTATATTATTATGGGGATAGAGAAGAGAATAAGACAATAATTACTTGAAGAGTTTAATTAATTATGATTAAGTAAAATTATTCGCTAAACTTTTGAGAAATATTCTGTAAAAGTGGAGCTAATTGAAATAATGTATTTCATAATTAATTATTATTGAACTATAAGTGTTATAGGACTGATATAATAATTAATAGGTCCATTGGAGGAATTATAAAGGGCCAGAGAAATGAAGTTGGCACAGAAGCCCTCCAGAAGAGGGCCACATGCCAACTCCAAATAGAAGGCCTTAGAGGCCTATTTCTTGGACCAAATTAAATTAAATATGTTACATTAGTGTTTTTAAGCCTACATATTTAATTTGGTTGGATTTAGAATTCATTTGAGTAATTAAATCCAAGTATTTGTACAAAAGGCCTAGTTTTTGGGTTTTATGCATAGTCTTTTATGGAAGGGCTTAAATTGGATTTAATTGAGCCCAAATAATTATAAATAATTTTAGAAGCCCAATTAATAATTCTCCAGCAATTTTAAAGGGCCCAATCCCATTATGAAGTTGTATTTTTAAGCTAACTATAAAAATCCAAGTGATGTGGAAATTAGGGTTAAGTGAACAATTAAGAGAAATAGTTTTTCTCTCCTCCAAAAACCCTAGCCGCCACTTCCCTTTGCTAGCTCAAGGGATTTTCGGCTATCCCCTTGTTCTCTCCCAATTGTTGGTTCATTCTATCATTCTTTAGTATGGATTACTCATTAGAGGTGTCGATTTTGGACACTGTGGTTTGCGACAACTCGGTGCGAAGGAATATCAACTGTGCAACAAAAATCAAAGGTGATTTTTCTTATTCTCATTAATATTCATATTGTAAATTCATGGCAAGATCAGATATATTGGTTAAAAATTTTTAAATTCCGCTTATGTATGAGATGCATGTAACCGATAAAATTCCAACATGGTATCAGAGCCAGGTTTTGCCATGAATATACAATTCTATATTTTTCTGCGGAATAAGTTTTATTTTTGAGTTATTTATTTCATGAAATTTAAAATATCAGATTTGATTGTTCATGAATGAGAAATATTGATTTCTGGATATAAGTGTGATCAAATATATATAACGGAAACAAAAACAATTCTTTTGAGAAAAGGATTTTATGTTTTGTGTGAAGAGCTTTTAATTTTAGGGGCTGTTCTAAATTAATTTTTTATAGATATATTATAAGATCATTTAGATGATAATTTATGTGTTTAATATGTGATATTAAGTCATAGGATCAAACGAAATTAAAATCGAACAAGTTTTGCATGAAAACTAGTTTAGTCGAAAAGTTCGATAAATTGGTGTTCTTCATGTGTTCTTGGTGTGTTCTTATTTAGAACGATTTTTAATCTTCTAAATCTGATATATCTGATATATTAAAGTGTTTTTAATTAATTTTATTAATTAAAATGGGCCTTAAATTAATTTGATTAATTTTAATTCATTAAAATCACTTAATGGGCTTAATTATGTTTACGAACTTGGTTTAAATTAGTGAATGACTTGGTGGGCCCAAGGAGCTGATTTAAATTAAATATTATAAACAATAATTAAGTTTATTAATGGGTTTTAAGGGCTGGAGTGGGCTTGTCTCATTCCAAAAGGCCCAAATGGTCCAATAGACACAAAACTAATTTGTGTGTGAACACATTTAGGGTTTTATTTGGTGGGTTTCGGCCTACCCTTTATCTTAAGCCCAAAATTGATTATTTTAATTATTTAATATGATTAATTAATTAAATAATAAATTAATAATTGATTAATAATCAATTGGATTGATTATTAAGGCAAGAACACATGCATGCAAAAAGGTTTCCTAAAATGAAAGTTTCCAAAATGGAAAAAGTTTCCTAATTTGATCACATTATTAAAATAACTCAAAAGTATGTTTCAAGAGTTGAAACAAAGTTAGTAATCCATTACTTTATGCATTAGAAATGCATATAAGGGTGTATTATTGGCATGATGGATAGTTATGGATAAGGCCCAATGTGATTGAGCATTATGCATGTTTTGCCCCAATGAGGACTTTCATGTCCCGGCCACTTGGTTTTGGTTTTAATTTCTTTTCAAATAGTAATATGTAATTAGATTACTTAGATTAGAATTAGAAATAGAGATGGAGATCACTATCAAGGAGTAAGATGGGCCGGATGGAGATCCAACAAGCTTGAAGATAATGTAATTATTTTTCTTGTTTGAATCATGCATACTACCTAGGTGTGACCTTTTGATTTCCCACTTGGCTCGGGAAAATCAATGTAGTAAAGTCCATAACTATACCATATTTGTATGTTTATATTTATGTGATAGATATAGGATGCATACCAATGTATGCCAACCATGTATGATGAGACTTAATTAACTAAAACCCTCAAACAAATACTAAGGTATATAAGCCTTCCATTAATTTGAGGAGAACCAGAGTTCTTTATAGTGTGGGTTGTTGACCACAGTCAAGTTAACATTATATCGAATATATTCAAATCTAATTAAATGGGTCATCTTAGCTAGCCCATTAGCTTGTTGACCACAGTCAAGGCTAATAGTTCTAGAGCAAGATTAGGGAATGCATATACGATATGTATGCATCAAGAGTTGATAACCTAATGATCCAATAGTTGTTTAGAGATACAATTGGTATAGAGATACCTACCTTTCAAGGGTATGGAGTTTGGCTTATTGACCACAGTCAAGATCAAATTACATATCAAGGATTGGATATTGGCCCACTAGGAAAACCATCGGATTTTCGCGAATTATATAGTGAGTGCTATTAATTCCCAATAAAATAGTGGGAGTAAATGGATTAATTAAAGACCTTATTAATGCATACATATATATGAATATACTCTCATAAGTTTTCTTTTTCACATCTAGATCATCATTATGAGCACATCAAACATTAATATACGATCAATCTTGGCTAACAAGCTGGTTGGCAGCAACTATTTTGACTGGATCAGGCAAGTGAGAATTGTTCTCAGAGCTGGAAAGATCCATTATGTCTTGGATAAAAATCCACCACCACTTCCATCAGAAGATGCTATTAATGAGATCAAAGGTACTTATCGAAAATACATGGAGGATAGTGAAGCGGCAGCATGTCTGATGCTGGGTGCTATGTCCTTGGAGCTTCAGAAGCAACATGAGATGATGGATGCTAGAACCATCATTTCGCATCTTGAGGAGCTTTATTCTTCTCAGGTTAGAACTAAGCAATATGAGATTGCTCGAGCTCTATTTAGCTGCAAAATGGTGGAAGGCACTTCAGCTGCTATTCATGCATTGAGGATGTATAGGTATAATGAGCATTTGAGTAGAGTTGGCTATGTTATGGATAATGATCTATACATAGATTTAATCTTGTACTTGTTGGCTCCAAGTTATGCACCTTTTGTACTTAAATTCAACATGAACAAGATCCAAGTAACCATTCCTGAGTTAATCAACATGCTCAAGACAGCCGATGGATCATTTAAGAAGGATCCAAAAGGTGTCATGGTTGTCACTTCTGCTAAAGGCAAGAAGCAGAAGAAAAAGAAGACAACCAAGGCGCAGCCAAAGAATGGTGGGATCTCCAGGAAGAAGGTTGCCAAGAAAAAGAATCCCAAAGGAACTTGCTTCCATTTTGGAAAGGATGGTCATTGGAAGCGTAACTGCAAAGCCTATCTAGATTCTCTCAAGGAGAAGAAGCAAGCTGATGCTTCTACTTCAGGTATTCATATGATTGAAATTAATACTTATTCTATCGCTTCAAAAAAATCTTGGGTATCTAATACTGAATGTGGATCTCATTTGTGTAATGATCTACAGGGGCTTAGAAGCATTAGAAGAGTTGGAAAGGCAGAAATATGTTTGCAGTCAGCTACTGGACAAAACATCTCTACAACAGTTGTGGGAACTTACCATTTGCCTCTTCCAAGTGGATTAGTATTGGAATTAAATAATTATTATTATGTTCTAGCTTTATCCAAAAGTATTATTTCTTTTAGTTGTTTATTGAACGATTATCACATTTCTTTAAAGGACAAGTGTTGTTACATTTTTAAGAACAATATGTTTTATGCAAAAGCTATCATTGAGAATGGTATATTTGTTCTTTATTTAATTAAAGAAGTGCATAATGTGGATACTAAGAGAATGAAACAAGATAATCTAAATACCTCATATTTATGGCATTGTCGTTTAGGAAATATAAATGAGAAATGCATGACCAAATTACACAAGTCAGGTGATTGGGATCATTTGATTATGAATCATTTGATACATGTGAATCTTGTTTATTAGGAAAAATGACAAAAGCTCCCTTTATTGGTAAAGGAGAATGAGTTAAAATGATTTTGGACTTAATACATTCAGATGTATGTGGTCCAATGACTACACATGCCAGAGGAGGTTACTCCTACTTCATTACTTTCATAGATGATTACTCCAGATTTGGATATATCTATCTAATGAAATATAAATCAGAAGCATTTGAAAAGGGTCAAAGAATTCAGAAATGAAGTAGAGAAGCAACTTGGCAAGAGTATTAAAACACTTAGATCAGATCGAGGTGGAGAATACTTAAGCCAAGAGTTTCAAGATTTTCTTAGAGATAATGGGATTTTATCTCAATGGACTCCACCATATACACCACAACACAATGATGTATCTGAAAGGAGAAATCGAACACTATTAGATATGGTTTGATCAATGATGAGCCGAGCAGACTTGCCTAAGTCCTTTTGGGGATATGCACTAGAAACTGCTGTTTATGTGTTACATAGAGTTCCTAGTAAATCGGTTGATGTTACTCCATATGAGATGTGAAATAACAAGAAACCTACGCTTTCTCATATGAAAGTATGGGTTTGTTCTGCTTATGTGAAGAGGAAAATGTTAGACAAACTAGATGTTAAGTCTGACAAATGTTTATTTATGGGATATCCAAAAGAAACATTTGGATATTATTTCTATCATCCCTTAGAATAAAAGGTGTTTGTTTTAAGGCATGTTGTCTTCTTGGAAAGAGAATTTCTCCTACGAGAGGACAATGGGAGTAAAATTAAACTTGGTGAAGTTTAAGACCCACAAATAGAAGTGGATCAATCGATTGAACTCGAGACTAAATTTCATAATGATGAGATTACAGTTGAACCTGATTATACACAAAATCCTAGAAGATCTACTAGGATGCGTTCTATCCCCGTGAGATATGGATTTCACATTGATTTGGATAGAGGCATAACTGTAGTAGAGGACAATGAGCCTACAAGCTATCAAGAAGTTTTGAACAGTTTAGAACGTGATTTATGGCTTAAGGCTATACAGTCTGAAATGGACTCCATGTATGAGAACAAAGTATGGACTTTAACTCAACCACCTGAAGGGATAAAACCCATAGGGTGCAAATGGGTCTTCAAAAAGATGACCGATATGGAAGGTAATATAGTTACCTATAAAGCTCGCTTAGTAGCAAAGGGTTATCGTAAAAAAAAAGGTATTGACTATGACGAAACCTTTTCTCCTGTGGTGATGCTTAAGTCTATAAGAATACTTTTAGCTATTGCAGCTCATTATGATTATGCGATTTGGCAAATGGATGTGAAGACAACTTTCCTAAATGGAAATCTGACTGAGGATGTGTATATGACACAACCAGAAGGGTTCACATCAGGTAATGGCGAAAAGGTATGTAAGGTTCAAGGATCCATTTATGGATTGAAGCAAGCCTCTAGGAGGTGGAACATATGATTCAATGAGACAATCAAAGAGTTTGGTTTCTCACAGAATGAAGATGAACCTTGTGTGTATAAAAGGGTCAGTGGGAGTGTAATTTTCTTCCTAGTTCTATATGTGGATGATATATTGATCATGGGAAACGACATTTCTCTTCTCCAATCTATTAAAATATGGTTATCCAAGCAATTCTCCATGAAAGACCTTGGAGAGGCATCCTATATTTTGGGAATAAGGATCTATAGAGATAGATCCAATAGGTTGCTAGGTCTTTCTCAAAGTACATATATAGATAAAGTATTGAAGAGGTTCAATATGGATCTCTCTAAGAAAGGGTTTATACCCATGGTGCATGGGAAACACCTTTCTAAGTCTATGTGTTCATAGACACTAAAGGATAAAGAGAGCATGAATAGAATACCGTATGCATCTGCAATTGATTTTATCACGTATGCTATGTTATGTACACGTCCAGATGTAGCATTTTCTTTGAGTGTCACAAGCAGATTCCAATCTAACTTTGGAGAGGAACACTGGGCAGCTGTCAAGAATATCCTTAAATACTTGAGAAGGACGAAGGATATATTCTTGGTATATGGAGAGGGCAGTTTGGAAGTAAAGGGTTATACAAATGCCAACTTCCAATCTAACAAAGATGATTGTAAATCACAATCTGGTTTTGTGTTCATAATGGAAGGAGGAGCAGTTAGTTGGAAGAGTTCCAAACAAGAAACAACTGCCGATTCCATGATAGAAGCTAAGTACATTGCTGCTTCAGAAGCAGCCAAAGAAGCAGTTTAATTTGGATCAAAAAGTTCATATCTGAACTAGGAGTGGTGCCTAGCATTGTTGATCCAATTCCTTTATATTTTGACAACAATGGAGCCATTGCGCAAACAAAAGAACCACGGTCTCATCAGCGATCCAAGCATGTTCTCATACGCTACCATCTCATAAGGGAAATAGTAGCTAGAAATGATGTGAAAATAGAAGGGGTTCCCACAGATGATAATGTGGCGGATCCCCTCACTAAAGCACTTTTCTAGATTAAGCATGATCACCATATGAATAGCATGTGTCTAAAACATATGAGTAATTGGCTCTTATGTAAGTGGGAGATTGTTAGAAAGTATGCCCTAGAGCCCATGTAATAAGGATGTTTTTTCATATGTATGAATTTATATTCTTAATAAAAGGCATCATTCATTTATTAATGCTATATTTAAATACATGAGTTTGTAAATCTTAAATTAATAAATGAAGTCCTAGATATTATAAACACAGTGCAAAGGCAATCATGAAAGTGTTCATGATATGAAATGACTATTGCATACAAATGTGTTAATATCCAAATATCCCTAGTCATAGAATTAACAAGATAGGACATTATTAATTCGGACAGACTAGCACATGTTATGCTTCTTGAATGGTTTAAGCAGTGGTTCTCATAACTGTGATTGTGAAAGATAATCAAAGCTAATATGTGGATGTTTGTTAGAAGAACAAGTTCATTGGAGACCTGTAAAGAGAATCCTCACATGGATATTAAATCTATGTCAGTGAGGAATCTCTTCATAGCGGTTGTGCAAGTATCCTTAGACTTGAGATCACCAAAGTTATCTTAAGTAGCAAGTGGTATATTTTGACTCCATAACTGATTACTTCCAACTGGGAGTGAACATAGTTAGTAGATTGGGTATATCATGACCAACTTGAAGATAGTTGAGTGATTGACAAAGGATTCACCATCCTAGATTTAATAAGGAAAGTTATCTCGTATGATTCTATAATTACCTTGTTCAGAGAATCTCTGGCCAGAGTAATATGCCAAGATGGATAGAGATCTATGGAGGGCATTTTGAGAAAAATGGTTAAATTAATAGAACATACATAATTAGATTTATATGAGTTGATAGAAATCCATACTCAGAATCTAATTGAGATAAGAGTGGTAAAAGGAGTAATTGCACAGTAATTATTTCTATGGAAGGGTATAGTCAAACCACTTGACTTTCTTGACATCTGGGTAGTCATGATACCTAGCTAGAGGCCAACCATGACTTGTATAATGATGTATCAAGAATATCAATAGGGATTGATAAAATGATTTAAATGAGTTTAAATCATGTGAGTTTTGAATAGAACTCACAATTACACATTGTACTGCCAACATGGATAGGAAGCCAATAGGTCACACACATATAGAGAAAAAGGATAAAATGATAAAATGACAAGGATAATAATATTTGATATTATTATGGGGATAGAGAAGAGAATAAGACAATAATTAATTGAAGGGTTTAATTAATCCTTCAATTAATTATGATCAAGTAAAATTATTCGCGAAACTTTTGAGAAATGTTTTGTAAAAGTGGAGCTAATTGAAATAATGTATTTCATAATTAATTATTATTGAACTATAAGTGTTATAGGGCTGATATAATAATTAATAGGTCCATTGGAGGAATTATAAAGGGCCAGAGAAATGAAGTTGGCACAGAAGCCCTCTAAAAGAGGGCCACACGCCAACTCCAAACAGAAGGCCTTAGAGGCCTATTTCTTAGAAAAAATTAAATTAAATATGTTACATAAGTATTTTGGAGCCTACATATTTAATTTGGTTGGATTTGGAATTCATTTGGGTAATTAAATCCAAGTATTTGTACAAAGGGCCTAGTTTGTAGGTTTTGTGCATAGTCTTTTATGAAAGGGCTTAAATTGGATTTAATTGAGCCCAAATAATTATAAATAATTCTAGAAGCCCAATTAATAATTCTCCAGCAATTTTAAAGGGCCCAATCCTATTATGAAGTTGGATTTTTAACCTAACTATAAAAATCCAAGTGATGTGGAAATTAGGGTTAAGTGAACAATTAAGAGAAATAGTTTTTCTCTCCTCCATAAACCCTAGCCGCCACTTTCCTTTGCTAGCTCAAGGGATTTTTGGCCAGCCCTTGTTCTCTCCCAATTTTTGGTTCATTCTATTATTCTCTAGTGTGGATTACTCATTGGAGGTGTTCGAATTTGGACACTATGGTTTGCGACAACCCGGTGCGAAGGAAAATCAACTGTACAACAAAAATCAAAGGTGATTTTTATTTTTCTCATTAATATGCATATTGTAAATTCATGTCAAGATCAGATATATTAGTTAAAAATTTTTAAATTTCGCTTATGTATGAGATGCATGTAACCGATAAAATTCCAACAATGCCTTCGTCGTGTTCAAAAATGGCCTTCCCACTATTAATGGCACTTTAATGTCCCCCTTTATATCCATTACCATGAGATCTACTTGGAATATAAAATTTCCCACCTTTACCAATAAGTCATCTATTATGCACTTGGGCCTCTTCATGGATATGTCCATCAATTAAAGTATCATTTAGGTATCTTTAATGTTGCATATGTTCAATTTGCTGTAAATTGAATAAGGCAATAAATTAATACTAAGACTCAAATCACATAAAGCAGCCCAACAAAATTTCCTCCTAACTCACATGGTAAAGTAAAACTACCAGGATCCTCTATTTTTTTTAGAAATTTTGTTCATTAAAAATGCACTACAATTTTTAGACAATTGAACCATTCTTACACCCTCTAGCTTTTTTGTATGTTAAAATATAGCTCGTTCATGAATTTAGCATATTTAGGTATATGTAATAAAGCTTCAGTAAATGGTAAGTTTACATGCAACTCTTTCAACATATCAAAAAATCTAGTTAACTGTTCATTAGCTAGAGATGGATAAAACAACTTTGACTTATCGAGTACTGTAGAAATAAGCTTTTCGTTACCTTTACCTTTTGCAACAATAGGAGGTATCTCATTAATAAGTTTAGGTTCAGAAATACTTACCTTCAATGTTGGTTCTACCACTTCAGAAGAATTCTTACCATTTTTAGCTTTCCTTACCTCTTTCCCACTTCTCAAGATGATTGCATTTGGGTTTTGATCCACATTAGATAGAAAGTACCTTGGATCCTATTTGAGAAAGAATTCACAAGTTACCCTGCTTGAGTCTCTAAATTCCTCATAGAGGCATCTTAATTTCTCATCCAAACATCATGTGATTTCTATCTTACATCTTAACTAGCTATGAATATTGATTAAGTGGTCATAAAGCTAGCAAACATCTCCTCTAAGTTAGGTTTCCTTTCTTGTGGGGGTTGAGGTTTTTTTTTGAAACCCTGGTGGTTGATAAGGTTAGGATTGATATGTAGTTGGGTAGTGTGGTTGGATTTGATTTTGGTATGGTTGATGGTTGGTGCTATGAGGAGTTACATTTTGGTTAAAGGGGGCCTTAGGTTGAGGGTTGGATGTAGATGTATGGTTCCTTTCTCTCCATGAAAAGTTAGGATGATTTCTCCACCCAGGTGATAGATATTACTATAAAGGTTCATAACATTCACATCTTCAACTACTGAACCTATGCCTTCCCCACTCTTATTTTTAGGTGCTCCTTAAGTTTCTATAAAAACATCACATCCGTGAGATAAAACAGATATAATTTGTACCTTTAACCCATTTACCACTTTTTTAATAACTCTATTTGGGTATTAAGTATGGCTACTTCATCTATACCGTGCACTCCTTGTTTCTTTTGTATGGATCTAGTACTTACCCATTAAGCATCATTCATGGCCATCACATCAAGGAGTAGGAAAGCTTCTTGAGGCATCTTATTCATAAAACTTCCACCAAAAAGCTACATTTAGGAGAGACCATGTGGTCTAATTTATACCTACATAAAAAGTAAACATTAGTTAATGTATTGAAATTTCAAGGCATGGGTAACTCTTTAAAAGTGTCTTAAATCTTTTTTAAGCCTCATGAAATGACTCATCATACAACTACTAGCAACTATGAATATTGTTCCTAATAGTGGTTGTTTTGGTAAATGGGAAGAATTAACATAAATATTTTTCCTAGATTCGCTCCCATGATGTAATAGATTGACTTGGTAGCATTTGCAACCAGTCTCTTGCTTTATCGATGAGAGTAAAAGGAAAAAACTTAAGGCTAATAGCATCTATAGACACATTTAGTATTTGCAATGTATCACTAATCTCTAAAAAATATCCAAATGCTGAGCTAGATCCTCTATCGTTGATCTCAAAAACTTATTCTTTTGGTCCATGGTGATGGTAGCAGGTTTTAACTCAAAATGTTGATTATGAGGTATCCTAATGGTCCTATCTCATCATTCCACCTAGGAGTACCATAATCTCTAATGGTTTTAAGTTTAAATCCATTTCCGTAAGCTTGGTTATTCAAGCCTAGCTCTTTTATCTTAGGTGGTAGATCATCTATAGGTGGGTCATTAAGGTTATTATGCCTTTGATCTTCTATATTCATGTTGATTTGCCTTAATCTCTTAATCCTATAAATTATTCTTTCAATTTTAGGATCAATAGGAAAAATTGGATTGCCTCTTACCATAAATTATCAACACCTAAAAAGAATAAAAGAATAAATTAAATAAAAGAATAAAGAATAGAAAGAGAAGGAGAAAAGCACACAAAATTCACTTTAAAATCTAAAATCATACAAACAAATGCTAATGTTCCTCGGCAACAACGCCAAAAACTTAACCAGTGCCTAGCAAGTGTACTAGATTAGGTAGTAATATAGGAAAATAAAATTAAGATCCCGAATTTCATACCCAAGGGAATATGAATTTCTAAGCAAAATATCTATGTTTGAATTAAATTAATATGAGATTATTTCCCAAAATTTTTAAATGAAAATAATAACTAAACTAAATTAACAATTAAGCAAAATAAAAACTAAAACCAGACTAACATTAATTAAAAATAAAGCAATAATAGAAATACTTTTGCTAAAGGAACTATCCACCTTATGCTTCCATTGCAATGAATTAATTCAAAAGTAACACAAGTGATTATGGAAAAATTAGTAAAATAAATTCAAATTTCTTATTAAAGCTATCATTCTCAGCATGAAATGTTCTTTATGGGAATAATGTAACACCTAGCATAAAGATCCGATTTATTAACTTCTAAACATCCATTAAACTCTTTTTCTTGCAAACTTAACTTTAGTCTATTCTTTGTTCAACTTTTCTTAGTCTTAATCCAATGTTACCAACACATAATTATCTTAAATTTAGAATATAATCATGCATCAATATGAATAAATTAATTAAAGAACATGCATATCATAGATCATACTTGAAATCAATAATTAACCATTCATCAAATAAGTCAATCATTAAATTAAGAACTAAGAAATAATCAAACTTGCATTAAATTAAAGCTCAAATTAATTCATTATAATAAAGTGTGAGGGTTCAAGTTTCCCTCAGCAAAACTAAGGAAAATTACTTAACAAACATGATTAAAAAGAAAGAAAATATAAAATAAAAAGATACAATGCTCATGAAGCTTTAAACTTGCTCTTGATTATTTCTCAAAGTACTAGTACAAAGCTTAAGTCTTTAAAAGCATTGAAAACTAAGAAAATAAGCAAACTAAGCTAAAAACTACTAAACAAAATTAACTACAGAAAACTAGGTTAAAACTTGTAAAAATTCATAACTCCCACTATCCTAGTTCTAACTAACTACTTTTTTCTCCACTATTCTGGTGCTTTATCTTGCTTATATAGCTTAAGAATAAGAAGTTTTAATGCCTTAGAACTTCCTAAATAGAGACGAATTGAGTTTTAGTAAAATAAGAAGTCTTCTTTTGATATAGGCATAAAAGAACTTAGGTGAGTCGTTTTTAGCTCGGATGAATCGTAAGACTACATAAAAAAGTGGTTTACTTGCTTTGGTGAGTGGTTTTAGCACTCTCCTGAGTACTTCTTCTTTGCTCTCTATGAAATTTAGTATTCCTTCATATTACAAAATTTTTAAATTACCCTAAATCTTCTCATTTCTTCAATTAAGTCCTCATTTTCTTCAATTTAGCCCTTAAAAATACCAAAACTTGCAATTAAACCTACAAACACACAAATTAACTAATTAAACATGAACTCAACCAAATTAATACTAAATTAAACAACTTAAACACTTAAAAACATAGTATAATTTACAATTATCACTTACCAGTGGAACTTAAACATAAAGTTTACTAGGCCACTAAGTTTTTGAACTTTGATCTTTATAGTGCAGGGAAATGCAGGGCATTGAAGCTGAATAAGTTGGAAGAGTTAAGATTTTAGGCTTATGATCATGCTAAATGATATAAGGAAAAGACCAAGACATGGCATGACAATAAGCTGGTGTCCAAGAAATTTATACCGGGAATGAAGGTACTAGTATATGATAGTCATCTTAGACTATTTGTCAAAAAACTTAAATTGAGATGGAATAGACCTTATAAAGTGGTCAATATCACTCAGTATGGAGTTGTCACTATCAGGTATCTAAATAATAGCAAGGAATTCAAGGTCAACAGTCACCACTTTAAATTGTAGAGTGATTGTGCATGAAAGAGAGTGTTAGATTTTGAGATTGTGCAAAAATTGGGTTATACATGATAGAGACCATTTGGTCTTTGCCATATACAAGATGTATTTTTAGTTACAAATTGGTCTCCGCCATGTGAAATTAAATGTTTTAGTACATAAAGGTGTATATGGTAGAGACCATTTGGTCTTCACCATGTGTAAGTTAAAATTTTTAGTATAGAGGGGTGTATATGGCTAAGACCATTTGGTCTCCACCGTGTGTAAATTGAATCTTTTGATATAAAATGAGTTATTTGGAAAAGACCATTTGGTCTCCACTGTGTCTTTTAAAAATTGATGTTTTGCGCTTTGATATGTTGTGTGTTACACGTCTCCATCGTGTGCCAAAAGCTTTCAATCATGTCCCACTTTAAATACCCCTATTTTTTTATAACTCTTGGCATTCTATTAATCTTCTCTCTTCTTCCTCTTCTCATTTCCAGCTCAAGCACTCATCTTTCCTTTTTTTTGTGCATTTCTTCATCTTGTGAGCAAAGATTATCCAGTAAGTATCTTCATCAACTTTGTTTTCATTTATACTCTTTAATACAATTTTATTTTTAACTGATTCTTGTAGAGTTAGGAGTTTTATTGTTAGCATTTCTTTATTTATACATTTATGGATCTTTGATGTTGTTTAAAGCAAATTTTACATGCCTAGGTTTGGTTAAAATGTGGGTTACATGTTCTTACTTCTTATCTTAGAGGTATGTATGAATTTTTTCATTCTAGGCAATAAAATTGGTATTTTGAAATTTCTAGAATCTGTGGAATGGCTTTTTTATTGTAAATTTTAAACATGAATACCTTATGTTCGATTAAATGACTTAAAGAAGTTTAATTTTTGTTTTTTTGCCAACCAACCCATGTTTTTATGCCTTAATCATTAAGGGCAATTTCTTTTAAATGTTAGAATGTAATTTGTACATTTACACGTATGTTTGATGCTATATTTTACTTGTCTAACCAATGTCTATAAAAGTTTAGTTCTTCTACTGAAATTGTTGTTTAAATAAATTATTTGCCCTATTTTAAGTGTTATTACCATGCTTATACTTTTATGAAATGGCCTTGTCTATGGGAACTTGCTTCCTCTATTTTGTCGCATTGATTTATTCATATGCCATGGTCATCAATTAGCCATAGAGCATGGTAATTCAAGGTAGTAATTCCATTGATCAATTAGGCTTGGTTAGGATTGTTAATTTGGGTTACAATAAGTAGTATTTCTTTTTAATGTATTATGTAGTTTTACTTGTACAACCAATGTCTATAAAAGTTTAGTTCTTCTATTGAAATTGTTGTTTAAATAAATTATTTGCCCTATTTTAAGTGTTATTACCATGCTTATACTTTTATGAAATCGCCTTGTCTATGGGAACTTGCTTCCTCTATTTTGTCGCATTGATTTATTCATATGCCATGGTCATCAATTAGCCATAGAGCATGGTAATTCAAGGTAGTAATTCCATTGATCAATTAGGCTTGGTTAGGATTGTTAATTTGGGTTACAATAAGTAGTATTTCTTTTTAATGTATTATGTAGTTTTAGTTGTTTATATTGCTCTTGTATACCTTGAATGTATTACTTAAGACATGTTTAATCGTGTGTGCTAAATTTGCCAATTTTTCACTTTTTTTTGCCTTTTTGAGAATGCCTTTTCCTACATATGCATTATGATGAGCATTGCTTTTTTTTTCTTGTTGATATATATTAGGCTTAATGGAAATTTTTTATCTTTGCAGTGATGCCCAAACAATCAAGGCAGAAAGCTAGCTCTTTATCATCAGCTCTATAAGAAACCAGTAAGGCAAAAATCCCATCTTGGGTTTCATCTGAATTCAAAGAAGACTGGGCTCTCCTTTCACAAGTCGAATACATAGTAACTTCATATATGGATATGAAGGTACTATAGGAATTTAATTTGAGAGTAGAAGTGAAGTGATTGATAGCTAATGTAGGATGGACTGAGTTTGTAAGTAGGAGAAAGATTGTGCAGCCATACCTCACAAAGGAATTCTTAGCCACATTAAGGATAAGGATAGGAAAGAACAACTATGATGATAAGGGTATAGTGAGCTTTTGGCTACAGGGGACCTTATATCGGACAAGCTTCAATGATTTTTCTTTTGATCTGGGGTATAATCCTTATGCTTTGACGGGTATTGGGAACTTAAACAAGAAATATGGGTTGGTATCACAGATGAGAATGCATCGACTGAGTTTGTAATAGGAAATACAAAAGCCCATCATTTAAGGAATCACCCTTTGAGGATCATGCACCGATACTTGGCCTTTTCTATTTTCACTGATCTTGGTGGCCTTAGGAATGTTAATGCTAATAAAGAAATCATCCTATATGCAATGCATCGTTTTATCCCCTAAAATGGAGTAGTGTTCATTGCTACCAAGATTGACGAGATGAAAATATATCGAAAGAGGTTGATGAAGATTACATTGGGTGGAATAGTCACCATGCTAGCTAGGGTAGTTAACCATACACCCTTAGGAAAAGAAGTTGGTAACCCTATCCTTATAGGTAGGAAGATGCTAAAGAATATATCAGTGCTGATAGATGATCCTAGGTTCCCAAAGCAGAGTTATCTAGTTATGTTCAATATGAGAATATATCGAGAGAATATGGTCAAGTCGATGACAATTCTTTCACGATTGAATGCTACAGTAGTTACCCTATCCTTACAGTAGTATAGCAAAATCACAAGCAAGTTAGACGCATTGACTGCTGGCCAGGCTAAAATCAAGGATAATGATAATTATGAATTATACTATATTTTTAGTATTTTTTTTAGGAATTTAATTTAGTAAATTTGGTTTTAATTTGGTTGATTTTATGATTAATTAGTTAATTTATGTGTTTTTAGGTCTAATAGCAAGTTTTGGTATTTTTTGGCGATTAATTGAAGAAAAGAAGGAGTAAATTAAAGAAAGAATTAGTAAATTGAAGAAAAGAGAAGTTAAGGGAAAATTCTATAAATTTAGAAAAGAAGGCAAAAGTGTTTTGTGAAGGATAGTAGAGAATCACTTAGGAGAGTGCCAAAAACCACTCATTCGAGTGATCTAGTACTCGCTTATCACTCTCCTGAACATTCCACCACTCTATCGAGTGCCAAAACCATTCTCTTAAGTGTTTCTTTACTTTTAATAATAAAAGACTTCCTTTTTGGTTGAAACTCCTTTACAACTCAATTTAGGAAGTCACAAGGCACAAGAATTCTTCTTTTGGCAGTATAATCTAGCTATAAAAGCAAGATAAATCACCCAAACTTGGGCGAGCTAGGTAGATGTAGGGAAGACAGTTAATTATGAATTTTAGCTCTAGTTTTCTTTAGTTTTATACAATAGTCTTATAGTAGTTTTAGTTTAATTTTTTTCTATTTTCTTAATTTTCAATTCCCTAAATTAAGACTCAAGCTTTCTACTGGTGTTCTGACAAATCATCAAGAGTAAGTTTGAAGATTCATGAGTATTGTATCTTTTTATTTTAGTTTTTTTTTCATTTTAATTACGTATGTAAGTAGTTTTCTTCTCTTTTCTAATGGATATTTGCATCCTTATACTTTTATTGTAATGACTTAGTTTGTGTTTAATTCAATGCAAGTTTGATTATTTCATAGTTCTTCAGCAAATTCTTATATTTGATTATTATCACTATAAAAAATTGTAAATTAGCGACAACATTATTTCAGTTGCAAATTTACGACGGTTTCGTGACTGTTTTAGAATTCCATCATGGAAATGTTATTTTTCATTTTTTGCAACGAAATAGCAATGGAATTAACAAACAGTCACTAATTATTGGCGGGAAATATGCGCACCAAGAACTACAAGAAAAAAGGCCTATAAGGACGAAAAATTCGGTCCTTAAAAGCCAATAAGGATGGGAAAATCCGGTCACTATCCTGTCCTTACAGGCTCCGCCGCTAATGACCAATAAGGACAAAATTTATCAACCGATCCTTAAGCTTTTAACGACCAGATAAAAAAATGGTCCCTAAAAAGTATTAAGGACTAAATTTTCTGTCCCTGATAATGCAAGTCACGTGATCATCTAGCTTATTAAGGACCAAAAATCTGGTCCTTAAAAGCATAATAACGGCCATAAATCTTCAAGAACCAGATTAAAATCTGGTCACTAAAATAATTATTAATGACCAGATTTCTCGTCCCTAATAATATATCTCATGTGATCATTCAAGTTATTAAGGACCGAAAATCTGGTCCTTAAAAAGATAATAAGGACCATAAATCTAGTCCTTGAAAGAAATCATCATATGACCAAATTTTTCATTTTATATCAATTTCTAAATAAATAAAATTTTCCATCGTATATTTTCAATTATCATATACACATAATTGTCAATAGTATAATACTTTCATTTAAATTTTGTAATTAATTACAAATAATAAATGTCATTTAGAAAATAACATTGTATTATTTACATTGGCCACTAGCCATCCATTGGAAAAAGAAACTACAATTCTATTTCTAATATTCCTAGCAAATCAACATTCTATAAGCCTTCAAATCTTTAACTTGAACTTAAATCTCCAAATCCTGCAAAAAGTATAACCCATTCGGTATAGTTTTGTGAAAGTGCTTCAATTCAATTGTGCTGCTGTTTAGCTCCATTGCAAGGCCATAGTACGAAGATTATGATTTATCTATAAATGTTCATGGAAAAAAAATGATAACTGAATCTGCATTAAAAACAATTGACTGCACAATTTATTTACAGAACTAGAAACAATTCACAAACCATTGCACACAAAGGCATGAAAATGTTCACAGTTGGAAAAAAACTACTATTTAAAAATTTGAAGATAAAAAGGAAAAGAAAATTCAAGGTTTTTTCACACTTGATAAAACTGGAACATGTTTTTTGTCTATTTCATCCAATTTTTTATCCTTTTTATGCTCTCTAAAATACACTATGTGAACTTGTAATTAAAACAATCATTATAAAAATTAAACACTGATTAATCATCCAATTTGCAAATAATGCACAGTCAGAATCATCCAAATCAAACTGCCGATTGCTCACATGTAGTGCTATATACTAACTAAGCTTCAGAAGAGTATAGGTGGAAAATATTTTAGTTTGCTTAGAGCCTATAAATTGCATAATTAACTTTTGGAAATTGATTCACAAACATCATGAATTAACCTATCCTTGCATTATAGGACAATAAAATCATTAACTTGATATCAAAGTTAGATTTCTTCTTTTTTCCTATTTGAATCACTAATAAAGGATCTAAAGCTGATAACTAATCCATAATCACTAATAAAGGATCTAAAGCTGATAACTAATCCATACTGAAAGAGAGCAAAAGGTCAACATGGAAACTTAAAATCATTAAAATCTATTGATGCCACTTAAGATTTTGGAGAATCACATTTGCATAATATGATTTTGTAACTTCAAGTTTTTATTTTGCAAAAAATGGTGGGCAGCCTTTAATCATCTGGTATAGAATATATCATCGTATTGGTTATTAGTTATGGGATGAAAACTGTGAATCCATTATATGCTATAAACTAAATCATGTTCCCTTTATGTGTTTTCCCTGAATTGTTCCTAGGTACATGATATTTTGCTATATTGCTTCAACAATTGTCAAGAACTCCTTTCAAATTACAGGAGATGCACTTCATAAGATAAAATAGGCCAGCAATTAGTGTTATAAATGCAAGTACTGAATAATTAGAAATCTTTTACCTCCTGTAAAATTAAAGTGAACGAAAAGATATCTAAGTAAATCAAATAGAGATAATAATTAAAATGGCATACTCTTAGAGATAATAGCATATATATATATATATATATATATATATATATATATATATATATATATATATATAAACTTGTTAGATTTTATGAATCTGATTATATGCAATTTGATAATTAATCTTTATTTGATAAAATATATTTCCAGCAGCTAAACAAAAGAAAAAGAAACAATATGAATGAATTTTAGTTGTACCATTTTATACACATGAATGAATTGCAGTACTCGAGTTTTTTGCTAATGTTTGCTAATCCAAATCTGTATATTAAGGTATAAATGTAAAATATGTTTATTAATTAATAACAAATTTAGAAAATAAAGTATCCAAATAAATATTTGAAAAGCTCAAGATTCATGTGTTGATTCTCATAGTAATCCTATTTTTTATATAAATCAGAATATTATTAGTCATTGTAAAGCATGATATAACTAGCAAAAGAGAAGAACTTTCAAACCTAACAAAACCATAATTGCACAGCACCCTTACATAACCACAGTAAAAAAAATAGAGGAGATACAACCACAAGAAAATAGTGCAGAAGCATAAATATAGCATCCAAAAAAAATTTATCAAGTTAATTTATAATTATAATCTACAGGACATGATTCATCAAGCATGTGAATCATAAGGCTACTTAGACGGAATTATAATTATAATCAATAGATAAATTCATCAAGTTAACAGGTGAAAGAAAAGGAGGCAAAAATATATATGATACTACTTAGCAACCACAATGAACAGGGGGTCATTTATATGTCAAGTAACTGAGTACAACATACATAAAAAAAACTATGAACTTGTATTTACATTCGAACCAAAAACACATATGGGATCTTAAATAGATTCAAAATAGAGAATAAGTTACTGAGAAACTTGAGATCCACTTCTATTTCCCAAAGAGAGAAGCACCTCCACCATAGACGGTGGCTGTAGCATCGTCGAAACAGCCACCCCTGGCAAAAATAAAGTAACAAAGCTCTAAGTCGAACCATCCACCAGACCAAAAAAGAGAACTAGTAACATAAAGCTGTATATATCAACTATTTGTACTAATTATTATTATTATTGAAAGTTAAAGTCTACAATTAATTATTTAACCGATTTGCACATCAACTTTTACACTTTGGATTGAAATGTGAACTTTTTAATGCTACTAATTAAATCCATAAGTCAACTAAGTCACTTATGATTTTTACCTTTTCTTTTCTAATCATGTTTTCTTAATTTCATGATGCAGATGCAACGTGAATCGCAATGCTTCAAGGTTAATTGTAAACTATACTAACCTCAATGTCTTGAGTTCTACTATAAATTATGTATTAAATAATAATATTTTTTTTGTAAGAAGTGGGGAGGATATCTTTCAACCAGTTGACAAGGAAATGAAAAATGTTGAAGGAAAGGAAAAATTACGAGTATGGTTTTCAATGAAGAACGTGAGAAGCCAGTAGAGCAAGGTGAGAAATGGATGAAAGACACAGCTAAATCATGTGGTCGAATAGAGGATGACTTGCAGCAACAATTGAGTCAAGATTATTTCTAGCTTTCAAAAGTCAACAGTCTTTTATTTTGTGATTAAGAGTGATTAGGGGCATGTGTGTATAGAAACTAAACTATCTCTGCCTGGCCTGGTAATATAGGATATTAACCATTGCAAAAAAGGAAAATTGGAAATAGAACAAGAGGGATTACTGTGCATGAGGCTTCCTACAGTGAGCTTACTTTTGAGAAAAAAATGAGAATTAACAAGAAATTCTACTATATAAAGTGTTCATAATTATGTGTTCGACTATTATCAGTAACTTAATCATAGAAATATTCCCGTGAGCATAGATTATTCAACATCCCAATTAAATCCATATGTTAATTTAGGATTTTAAAATGAAATTCTAGTAAAATATAGGTCTATCATCCATGGAAACCATGAAATCTGCATACTACATTAAAAATTAACAAAAAATAAAAAAACTTATATCTATGAATGTAATTCATTTTTCACATTAAATTCCAAGAAAAAAATAAACAGAAGGCTAATTTTAATGTATTAGATTAGTACCTGTAATTAAGAGAATAATATCATTAGAAATGTCATTTTGAATTAAAACTACAGGACAATATCAACATACAAATGGATGCAACATTTTGGATGTTATACTATTCATATGTCATGAAGATAATAATATCAATGCCTGTAATTCCTTGTCTCATTACTGGAATTGATACTAGTATTCCAGAGCTTTAATCAATGCCATTCCAAAATAGGAATAGACAACACAATAGAAAGAGTAGAAGATGGTAAGTTGCTGATTTAAAAACAAAAATCCAATCATGTCAAGAGCCCGAAACTAGTTTGATTCTCTATTTTCAGAAAATAACGCAATTGGTTTAACTCCAATCAAAACAATATCATGTCTATTATTCTTCTATCAATTTCACACAACTGTAAAACCAGCTAATATAACACACAGTCCCAAGTATTTGTATACCTTAAAGTTTGAAATAACTTGGATAAGTAAATCAATATTCCATATACACTTGACTCAACCTATAAAAGCTAAAATTCAAGTTAGGATTCCGCACGAAATTAATACTCTCATGCACATTTCACCAAATTCAAGTATAAATTTCTAAACTGAAAAGTTTCTAGGCAACATCCACTACTCAACTGACTCCAAGAATAAAGAATTCATAAACAAACACATCAATATTATATCTAAATAGATGTATGAGAATAAGCAACTAGCATTAATAATTACTTTAGGACCCTCTTCTTTCTTATGTTTAAGCTGATGTAAAATGGTCAGACACTCACCAAAACAACGGAATTGGAAATGCAAGGCAGCATCCTTAAAGAGAGCAGCAGTAACAGAGAGAATAGCATCATCCTCATCGGTAGACAATGACCTAGACAACATAGTGTCACGATTCACGGAAAACATATATTGCGATGAAGATGAAACTCGCGACTCCATGACAAGATCCAAGAAATCAAATGGCAATAATTTTTTATCCTCAATATCTACTGTGCTCCATGTATCGTGATACTAAAAAAATGGAACCTAAGAAATCAAAAGAAACCCTAATGTTGTGTAAATCTGAGTGAAAAAAAAGAGAGGACTTTAAGAAAATGCTCAGAAAATGAAAAGAAAAAAGCCCCTAGGGTTTTGGCAAGCAGCACTCCGAGAAGCAGCAAAAGCGTGGCGGTGCCGAACCACAATACATTCTTCGTCAGGCTTGATTGGAGAACTGGTCAGCCTTTGAAATCAATGAATCCTTCCACCGTGTCCTCCATTGATAGAGTAGGAAATTTGGAATGGGACACAAATTGGAAAAGTGGCTAGGGCACGAAATTTTTAATAAGAAACCAAACACAAAAGAAAGGACTTGTGCGGGTTTTTCCTGCCATTTAGTAGTTTTAATGACCAAATATAGCCCATATTTAGGACTGTGTTTAATCTCATCACTATTAATTAAGATTAAATTGAGAATAAGTGACCATATAAAAATCTGGTCCTTATTAGAATATTTTTAAGGACCAAAAAGTTGATTGTTCCTTAAACTGTGGTTTCTAATGAGCCTTTTTCTTGTAGTGGAGTTTTGCGACGGAATTAGCGACAAAAATACCGTCGCTAATTTTTTTAATTTATATTTCATAAAATTAGTTCTACAAAATTTAGCAATGAAAGTTTTAGTTGCTAATTTTGGAGGAAAAATACCATGCCATTTTTTGCGATGGTTTAGCGACAGATTTGTGTAGTCGCTAATCCGTCACAAATAAAATAAAAAATAGTTTTTTGTATTCCATATATTTTGATATAAATCATATGAAATGGACATTTTATTTTGAAATAGAAATTTGTAGATTATATTATAATTTGATAATAATTTTTTATCAATTATCTTAAAATTTAAAGTTATTTATTTAGAAAATTTACATTTTTGATAATAATAATAAAAATAATAAACTACTTTTTATAATTATTATATAATCACATTAGTAAATTAATAAAAATAAATATTTATAAAATAGTACTATAAAATTTATTATCTCATTTAAAATAATTATAAAAAATTTTATAATTTATTTTATTTTGTAAAATTTTGATCAAATATTAAATTATTAGAAATTTTAATTATATATATTTATTTAACATTTTTAATTTTTGGCTTGCAATCGTATTATATTATAATTGTATATACCATATATTTAACTAAAGATAATTTACTTCAAAAACAAGTGAAATTGACTTTTTTTCTCATATCTTAATAAATTATGTATTTATTATGTTTGATCACATAATTATCTATAATCAAATGAAAATTAGCATCCAAATAAATAGAACTGGCTGTTCATTAAATTTTAACTTATTTTATAATAAATAAATACGAACTTATCATAATAAATATAAATTTATGTCTAGTTATATGTGGTGGTTATATAACGCCCCAAAACTCAAGATGTATTATTTTTAAATCTTTGGTGGTTCGATGCTCCTTTTTAGATCCGTCGATCATCCTCAATTGTCGGTAATAGATAGATTGAAAAATAATTGCTAATGATAAATATTTCATTCTTAATGACAAATTGCAACTAATATAGTTGAAATATCTCAAATATGAGTCTACATTCTCTCTTTCCATATATATATATATATATATATATTTCTAAATAGTATATATCGACAAATTAAATTTTAGAACATTACATTAATTATAATAAAGTAAATTATATATAACTACAATTAAAAATTAATTAATTATATACAAGTATATAATTTTATAATTATAATAACGCATACATATTATATCTATTGATGCAAATAAAATTCTATATAAATTTATCTATGAAATTATCCTCCATTTAATAAAATATTTTACATATGAAAGTAGGGGTATTTTTTACTTTTAAAAAAATAATTATAATTAGATAAGGTTTCTCTTCTCCTTCTTCCTTTTGATCTTAATGTTTAAGCAGCAAGTAAATTGTCTGTGCTTTCTGTTTCCTGCTTCAAGTTTTCTTGCATGCAATGAACACTATATTTTATGAGATGAGTTTACTTGCAAAATTTGACTTGGGCATTTTAAATTTTGTTCTCCTAATGCATTTCTTATTTGAGTTTGGAAAGATAAAACAACATAAGCTAATTGGTAACTTTTGCATTTGTAAACATTACTTTTGAACTCTTAATGCCTTCCCTGTTTAGATGTTGCTAGCCCTTTAGCCTACTTTTATGTTGGTATGTTACAAAAAAAAAACTTTTAGTTTCAACTAGCTATAGTTGAAGTTGACTTAGGAGCATAGCCTTGTACAACCTAAGTCTATATATGCTCTTTTCTTAAGTAAAACTGCATGGACCCAGATTATCATACACAGTACCTGACTTGCTCAAATCATTCAAATGGCACACAATTCAATTTTGTATGCGAATGTGTTTCAGCTTGGCAGTCTTTTATAAATTTGTCTAGAGTAATACTTATTGGACTTGGTGATGCACATAGCTTGTTACATTACATTCACTAAAATGTTTAAGAAGGTCTTAAGCTCATTAACTACTATTTATTGGCATACAACTATCATTAAATTATTGATCAATAGTCAATGATATTTGTTTTCAGTAGTTTGATGAATCCTATCTACCTAAATAATGGTAGTTCTAAAGAAACATTGTTCTATTTTGTTTTATACATTTGTGTCCTTATATTATTGATCTTTAAGATGGTTTTAGGAACTCCCCATTTCATAAGAATAAGAAAGACTTTCATCGGTTTGCTAGCATCTATGGTTATAGAGCTAAAAGCAAAATAATAACAACAACTAAGCCTTAATCCCCTGCTAGATGGGATCAACTATATGGACTTTATATCTCTATTTCCCTTGTTGAAAGTCGTATCCTCCTCAGTATTAGGCAAGTATAATATCTTATAAATTGTTCCTTTCTATATGCTCTTCAGTCTCCCTCTACCATTTTTCTTTTCTTTTGCTCACATCATCATATCTGCACATCTATGAATCCATGTTATATATGTCCATGCCATCTTAAATAGCCTTCTCTTATTTGATTACTAATTTGTGCTACATGTAACTTTTGTCTAATGTGTTCATTTCTAATTGTATCCAACCTTGTATGCCCACTCATCCACCTTAATATCTTCATTGTCGTTACATTTACTTTCTATATATGTTGAAACTTAGTTGCCCAACATTCACTTCCATAAAGCATTGCATGTCTAACTGTTATTCTTCCCTTATGTCATAATCGTGTATCATTTTAAGTACTCATCAATTTAATACTGTTGTGAGAATTTCATCATGCCATTTTTCCTAACTTTTTATTTAACATTTTAGAAACACTAAGATGTCCAAAGCTGAAATAGAGACTAATCCTATAGATCGCATTGTGGCTCATTTATTGTTTCGTAGACCCTTGGAGTTGTCTGGGAAACATCCTGAAGCTTCTGAATCACCTGCTTCCACTATGCTTCCAAGCGAAGAAAAGTCATTATGCATATCAAAACTGTCAACAGGGGGCTTGCCTGAGACTCTAAAGAGTAAACAAATCTTTTCTCACTAAGGATCCAAAACTTCCGGCCTATTGTCTGATTCCCAGCTATCCAGTTAGTGTAAGAGTAGCTTTTGCATCAATACCTTGGAAAATGCATTAGATAATGTTGATGATATGCCAATAGCACTTCTATTGGAGATGGGTTTTCTTTCACAAGATGATAAATTTTAAACCAAAAAAATAATTGTTGTCTCGTTGCCCTTATGGCTACAGATTATTGGTTTAACAAATCAAGGTTAGCTGATTTCTTTCTTTAATTTTTCATGGATGAGTGATTAGGCTACAGATCATGCATCTGATAAGCTGATGTATTCTTTATATTTATTTGAATATTTGGAATGCTAGCTAATGAAAATTTTGTCTTCTTTGATCATTGCTAGTGGATCATAATCTTGCTATTGTATAAATATCTTGATATATCCATTTTTAGTTGTATGTGCAAGGAGAGTATTTTATTACATAGATAGGAAATTGTTTTCCCCATTTTTTAATTTATGACTTTGGTTCATGGCCATACATAAGGACACCAATTTTTTGAGGGGATGTAGTCTGACTTTTGCTATGCAATTAGGGTTTTGAAGTTTGGATAATTTGGTGATTGCATTTTGAGTAAAATTCTGATGACTATAAGGTAATCTTTTCTTTTCCTCTTCAAATCTCATTTGGGTTTATTGTTATAATTCAGTTAATTATTTACACATTATGATAGAGTAAACCAAAATTCTAAATGATATGTGATTGGTTGATATTTAAGTAGAGATATTCCAATAACAAAACAAATGGAGCAGTTTCTTGCAAACCAAGAGTAGTTTCTGGCCAAAGACTATTGGTAAAGAGGGACTGCATTTAGGCTTAGGGTATATTACTATAGCAATATTAGCTAGGAGCTAATTTTATATTTGGTAAGGAAATTGTAAAGATTTAATTTGTTAGTTATTAATTTTAGGGAAATGGATTGTATAAACAATACTTTGCTTTACATATTATTTTTATGTTAACTCTATATTTGTAATGAATTCATTACTAATATATATATATATATATATATATATATATATATATATATATATATATATAAATATAAGATTATATTTATATTTGTATCTATTATATATGAATTTTATAATATAAGATTATTATTTATATTGTGTACAAGATGCAAATTTAAAAATACATTAAAAAAAAATTAAATTATGCAATAATTTAGCGACTGATTCGCGACAGCAACTGTTGCTACTGTGTAAATGTGAGAAATTAGCGACTAATATTTTGTCACTAACTTTTACAATAAATTAATAATTAGCAATGGAATTCGTGATGGAAAATCTAGTCGCTAAAAATTATTATTATAATACCGACGACTAATTATGAAAATAAATTAGCGACGACACAAGCAAATTAGCGACAAAATTTTTCATCGCTAAATTAGCAACTGATTTGGGAATCCATCACTTATATTTTAATGACTGGGCTATTAGCGATTGTTTTTTGCGCCGTCACTAATTTATTTTAGCGACAGATTTTTGATAATTAGCAATGGAAATTGCCATTACTAATTGGCAATTTTTTTTGTAGTGTATTGAGTTAATGATTAACTTATTTGATGAATGGTTGATTACTGATTTTAAGTATGATCTATGATATGTATGTTTTTGGATTAAATCATTAGTATTAATGCATGATTATATTCTAAATTTAAGGTAATTGTGTGTTGGTAAGAGTGGATTAAACTAAGAAAAGTTGAACTAACAATAGATTGAAGTTAAGCTTCCTTGAAAAAGAATTTAATGAATGTTTAGGAGTTTAAGACTAGATCTTTATGCTATGTATTGAATTATTCCTAACAAGAAGGTTTAACACTTAGAATGATAGTCTGCATAAACTATCTAGCTTTATTAAACTAGTTTTTCCATAATCACTTGTGTTACTTTTGATTTTGAGCCATTACAATATTAGTTAAGGTGGATAGATCCTTTAGCAGAAGTATTTTAGTTATTGTTACGTTTTTAATTTATATTAATATAGTTTTATTTTTGTTATGTTTTATTATTAATTTAGTTTAGTTCTTACTTTCAATTAAAAAACTTGGAAAATAATCCCATATTAATTTAATTTAAAAATAGATATTTTACTTAGCAATTCATGTTCTTTTAGGTACAATATTTAGGATCTTAATCTTATTTTTCTATATTACTAGTTGATCTAGTACACTTGCTAGACACCGATCAGATAGCATGAACTAGCTGATCACCACCTTATCCCTTATGCAGTCACAATTTGACCGGTATTTCCCTCATTTGCCTCCACAGGATTGATGTTTTTCAAGGATTCAATAAATCCCTCATTATTTTTATGTTATTAATATGCTTTTGCTTAAGGCAACAAAATCATAAGTGTGGGGTGAGGGTATTTTGAGAGTGAATTTGTTGAACTTGTTGAAAGTTGTTGATTGGTGCACTCCAAACTTTATCAGCATAGTAGCTTTATCTTATAATTTTACTTTTTAATAGTTAATTAGTGTGTTTGAACTTTTAATTTAGTAATGTATTATAGTATGTTATGTTTTTATCACTTATTTTTCTATTATTATTTTAGTTTTAATTTATTAGTTTGTTATTATTTTGTTCTTTTTTATTTAACTTCATTTTTCAAATTTTGTTTTTATCTTAGTATAGTTGTGCTTGTTTTGGTTTGTGTTTATTGGTTGTTATTAAATACTTTTACATCTTTAGTTTAGTTTGCCCTTATATTGTTCCTGTTGAGAATAGCTTGAACTTCAAATTAGAAAAACTTGTTCAGATTAGTTGAATAACCAAAGAGTAGTTAGTTGTTAAATGTATTTGCTTTATCAGTTAGGTTTAATTAGATCAATACCTGTAGATCTCTTAATAAAATGTGCACTTTAGGCCTATTTTAGAAATAAGAAAAATTAGTGCATAAAGGTGATCGAGTGGGAATTCTAGAGCGCTATAACCTTCCTTGTCAGCCTTCAAAGCAATTAAAATAATTCGAAAGCAAGGCTAAAAATGACTTAGGAAGAATTTTATTAATTGAATTTCTAAAAGACTTTGGACCTACCTTTTATTAGTCTTTTGTCCATATCAAGCCTTTTTAAGCCTATTTAAGTATACTAAATACGTGCTAATTTTGTAATTGTTGATTACACTTATTCGAATTCCTTGAGCCTAAAAAGCCTTTGTTTTACCCTTGTAGAACTGGCCATTCTAGGGGTGAGTAGGATAAAATTTTTAGAGGTGATTAATTTGAGAAAAGAGTCATGCTTTAAGTGTGTGATTCTAGAAATGGGATATTTTACCAATATCTAGCAAGATTGAAAATTTTTCATAATGTAGTTCATCTTTAAGAAGAATCTTAGTGCATCCTTATTTGCAAGAAAAATATATAGATTTGATTGCTTTAGCTCATAAAAAAAATTAAAGCAAGAAATCATAGTTCGATCTAAGTGTGGGGTACTCTATTTGTTAAGGGAGAAGAGTTCATAGCCTTTAAAGTGTTATTTGAGTTAATGTGCTTATAGTAAAATTTTTTTAGAGATTTTGTCCCCTTAGTTATCTTCTAATGGAAAAACTGATTTGCATTCTAGGTAGTCCAATATTTGGCAATTTTGTTGACTTGAGCATGGGTAGAGTTGAGGTCTTATTTTTTAGTAAAAAAAGTGGTGAGCTGAATTAGAGAATGGTTATTCTAGGTTGTATATCCTTTTCCTTTCATTTTTAGTTATACCTTAGCCATATTATAACATGTTTAAGATCTAAGGATCTTGCTTTGTTTAGAGCTATTTGTGGAGATGACCTTCAAGTTTCGATGCTAAAGAAGAGGCTTATGGCATCGCTTGAGTTTCAAGCACAAAATCACATATGTAATTTTTTGCATCTGAATTATTTTTCTTGGTTGTCAGATTGTAATCGAATTTTTGAGGTTTTAAAAGTCATTTTGATGGTTTTAGGCCTATCTCACACACACACTGAGAGACTAACTAGTGTGATTTACCTTTATTTCTTTTTGGTTTAGGATTTCATTTAGTGATTTCTGCTATAATGTTATTTAGCCTTCTCCGAATTAGTGATTTCTCTCTTTAAGTCTGAGTGTGAGGGAATATAGTTTATTCGTTTGCTCGAAAACGAGCAAATGCTAAGTGTAGGGTATTTGATAACTCAAATTTAGTATTTATTTTTAGTATATTTTTATCTGTGTTTGTGTCTCATTTTACATGTTTTCATGTTTTATGTGTTAAATTCATTTTTTTTGTGTGAAATGGGATAATATTGAGAATTATGAAGTTTTGGTGTGCTTAATGGTGAATTTTTGACTTTTTTTTTTGCAAAAATTAGATCTTGCACATAGCAGAGACCAAATGGTCTCCACCTTGTTCCATATAGAATTGCCAAAATGTACCATTTTAATAAAGCATATGATAGAGACTAAAGTATCTTTGTCATGTTCCAAGCAGAGTTCGAAGAGCTTCAGTCCAGAAGGATGTGCACGATAGAGACCAAATGGTCTCTACCGTATGCCACTGTTACAATACTTTTTTAACTAGTTGTACATGGTAGAGACCAAAGTGTCTCCACCATGTGCCTTAGCAAATACAATGAAAGTTGAGTTTATGTTTAGTTCAAGGGGGCATTTTGTGAAGGAGTTTTTAAGAGCTTTAGCTTTAGAACCTAGTTTTTATCTTTTTTAGCGGGTTTTTAGGGTTTTATGCTTTGTATTTATTTGTAAAAAGTTCATTTTTTTGGGTATTATATTTTTAATACCAAAAACTAAATATTTAGCTTAGTTATAAGAAATAAAACTTTGGTTTTCAATCAAGTTTGCTTGGATTAAAGAGAGGGAGCTGCTCCAAACTTCATATCAATCTTCAAAAAATGGGTTTAAGAGTTTCCTTCTCCTTTGTCTTTGCATTTTATACCATGTATAGTGAGTAATCTTTTAGTTATTTAGGGATTTTTGAATCCCCATACCTATGCATGACAATGATGCTTATTTGATTAAATATAATTTTAGATGTTTCTTTTCCCTTGTGATGATCTTTACATTGATGTTTTTTCAAGTATCTAGCTTTTATCTTATTCAAGTCAATGGATATATGCTTGTTTGAAGTAGATATCATGTATGCTCTATTTTTACATACACTTGTTGTATATTTGATGGCGATTCCAAAATGGGGGCTGTTAGATCTAGAGTCTATGCATTATAGATCCAAAACTAGGAGGAAAAAAGAATGGGCATTGGATTGGTTAGCTCCGGAGTGGAAAACTAATTTATATCTAAGATTAATTAGATCTATGCTTAAGTTAGCTATTGGATTGACATCGAAATGGGAAATTAGGTAGTTTACTAGTTGGCTACGGAATGCAAAACTTGGGTTTAATTGGATCATCCACATCTGAAATATATGAATTTTATGTTAAAATGAATCTTGCATTGGGTATGGAAAGGATTTGATTCCCAAACAACATTTTTAGTTATTGTTATTGTTATTATCTAAACTTTTATATTCTATTTTACTGCACTTGTTTGTTTTACATTTTAATTTAAATCACTCTAATTTTATTTGTTAAAATCTGATAGATATAACTCACACCAATATATATACAGAAAAATTCTTTAACACATATTTTTAATCAATTAAGTTAAAATGTATATACCAGTCTCTAGGGTTCGATAATCTTTAGGGTCTTAAATATACTCTATTATATTACTTGTCGATTTAGTGTATTTGCTGAGATTTTGAACATATACCTTGTGCCATATGACTTTTAGCAGAAAACTTAATCTATTTGTTATCAATAGAAAATCTATTAACCACTTTTCATATGGGAATGACATTTTCCATTTAAGAAAGAAAAAAACTTTTATTTAGAAAGACAAAATTAATCTACAAACTGACACTACAAGAAAATTGCAAATTAGCAATGAAAATTAGCAACGAAAAATATCAATTTTCCGTTGCTAATCAAAAATAGCAACGGAAATTAGTAACAGAAATTTCGGTTGCTAATTTGGCGGTTGCTATTTTTAGCAACGGAAAAAAAATTCCGTTGCTAAATTCAACAATGCAAGATTCAGTGAATTGGTCAATTTTAGCAACGAAATATAAATTTTCGTTGCTAATTTTAGCAACGGAAACCATTTTTCATTGCTAAATTCACCCATAAGTAAAGAAATTAACGACGGTCCTATTCGTCGCGAATCCGTCACTAAAAATTATGACAATTTTTTAATATCAAAAATCCATGATTGTTTTAGAAGTAAAGTACAAAACCAAAATCAAGAGACACATATCAGAAATCTAATAACTCATGTGATGACTGTAGAAGCAAAAAAACAATGCCAGGAATCAATTCTACTAATAGGTTGAAAGTAACAAGTTAAAAATTTCATATCCCAATATCTTCACATAGATAGCTTCCAAATTAAACATAGCATCAGTTTTCAACAACAATTAACTGTAAATATCTTAATATTCATCTCTTTATAACAAGGTAGATACAATCTCAAATGCTCGTAAAATTCCAATCACTCTCTTCAAATATTAATGAAGTCTCATTTCAGTAAAACTTTGTGCTATCCTATAAGATTGATATCCTAAATAAATAATTAAAATCTAAATTTAATGCATCTACTTCAGATCAAGAGAATAGCCACATAAAATCGAGAGAAATACTTGAGACTATCCGAACAACATACACTGAATCTTCCAAGTCCAAGCAACATTCGGATCATAAGACCTTACACAAGCATTGTAATTCCGAGACTGTACCTCAATAATTAAGGAATACAAATCAACCAACAAATAAAAAAATCCTGCAGTTTAATTCAGAGGGGAGCTAAGGAGGGGGAAAAAATAAAATAAGAACAAGTTGCATTCTCCAACTCCTATAACATCAATAGTCCAATGCAATTGACGATGTAATTCAACAATTTATAGTATCACAAGCAGCAGTTCAAATCCAAACCTCATAAGTAAAAAAAGCTCAAGATAAAATTGTTATTAGAGGAATACAATCTACATATACACTGCAAGCAGTAAAAGGACAAAAGAAAGCCCTAATTTCAAATATGGAACTACTCCTTAGTTTTCCTTCAAATTAAGGATGATCACTTATCTTTAGTAGAAACTCCATGAATTCTGTCCATTATTGTGCTCGCCGAAAAAGCACCGGAACTTCGTCGGACCGATGACCGGAGCCTCACTGGTGCAAGACCAAAACCACCAGGAGTTGGATGACGTTGAGGGGAGTCCACCGGCGGTGGTTACGAGCTCAAAGGACTCCGTTCATGGCCAGGATCTAACAAAAACCATTGGAGTCTTTCTTTCTTCGATCTCTACGTTGCCGGCGATAGGAAGGGAGAGGAGGATGGCAAAAAGGAACTCCTCGCTGAGGGGAACTCACCGGCCTTATTTGTGTCTCCATCAGCCGCCTCACTTCGTCGGAGAAAAGGGAAGAAGCTAAGGCAGATGGAGAGAAGAACGACAAACGTAAAGGGGATATTGACGACGTTAGCAGACGGACTGGTGTTTCACTAGTGGCCAATAACTGGAGCGAACGGTGGTGGGCCGGTAGCCTGCATCGTTAATCGGCGCTCCTTCCTCCGATCTCCCCTGCTTCTTTTCCCAATCCACTCTTCTCTTTTTTTTTTTTTGATATTAGACATTTCATGGGACTTCAAGAAAAATTTCGCCCCAAAATATCTATATATGTTCTCTTCTTTTCTTTTTATTATATACATTTATTTACTTTAACTCCTTATTTATTAATAAAATGTATTTTAGTTTAAATTATAAAATCAAAAACTTAAAGATAATATTCACTAATGTTATATCACATTTTAATAATTAGAAGAGAATAATTTAACACATTTTAATAAAAACTTAAAGATAATATTCACTAATATTCACTAATGTTATATCACATTTTAATATATGCACATACATACACATGTATTTATGCATACATACATATGTACATGTATGTGTATATATGCACATACATATACATGTATTTATGCATACATACATATGTACATGTATGTATATATATGCACATACATATACATGTATTTATGCATACATACATATGTACATGTATGTATATATATGTATATACACATATATACATATCCATATGTATACATATGTATGGACATACATGTCCATATGTATGTATGTATGCACATACAAGCACATACAGATATATGTATATGAATATGTATGTATATGTATGTGCATATGTATATATGTATATACATAAATACATATTTATATGTATAAGTATGTATATATAGATACATACATGGATGTATGCATGTATGTATGTATATTTGTATATGCATATGTATGTGTATATGTGCATATATATATACATACATATACATATGTATGTATACATATACATATGCATATGTATGTGTATGTGTGTATATACATATATATACATATCCATATGCACATATGTATGCATGTACTACATATATATATACATGCACATGTATATACTTATGTATGTATGCACATACAAAAACTTACATATGCATGTATATGTAGATGGCGAGAGAGAGAGAGAGAGAAGCGACTGATGAGGGAGAAGACACAGGTGGAAGAAAATGATAAATTTATAGCTACGGCAAATTATAAAGTAGCAACTGAAATAGCAACGGAACTTAGATTCCGTTGCTAAATTTCGTTAAAAAATTTGTCCCATCTTTTGGAACAAAATTTAGCAACGGAAATAAAATTTCGTTGCTATTTTAGGAACCGAAAAAAATTCCGTTGCTATTTTAGCAACAGAAATAAATTCGGTTGCTATTTAGCAACAGAATTCTATTTCGGTTGCTATTTTAGCAATCGAAAAAAATTCCGTTGCTATTTTAGCAACCGAAAATTAATTTGGTTGCTATTTTAGCAACCGAATAATCTTCAGTTGCTAAAATAGCAACGGAAATTTAATTCCGTTGCTATTTTTCGTTTCAATTTTTTTCCTCCATCTATTGGCACCTTAATTAGCAACGAAATAGTGATTCGATTGCTAATTTTCGTTGCTGAATTTTGGCGCCAAAAATTCCCTCCACTTTTAGCAACAAAAGATAACCAAAAATTTTTCCGTTGCTAAATCTACAAAGTTTAACCAATTTTAATTTCCGTTGCTATTTAGCTTTCCGTTGCTAATTTAGCAATGGAATCATTTTTGTTGCTTTTTTTCCGTTACTATTTTCAGATTTTCTTGTAGTGTGAGAAGATAAACTTTCATAATAAAAATTTAAACTGCATTTAATTTTAATTTGTACAAACGAATAAGATCACACAAAAATAAATAGGATCTAGACAAACACAAAAATCAAATATGAGATTAAAAATTTCAAATTTCAATTTATTGAAATAAAAATACAAAAAAATTAAATGAATACAAAATTAAGAAAAATGAATAAATATTAAAATTTTAAATTTATATCGATTTAAAAATTATTATAAAACGATTTGAAAAAAATAATAGAAAATATATAAAATTAAGAATACAAAAATTAAGGCTAATAGAAAAAAAAAAAAAAGAAAGAGGAATGGGGCTTTGATGTAGATGAATCAAGTGCAGCCCTAAGCTTAAATGAATAAGATAAAAAAAAAAAAAAAACTTTGAATTTATTTTCTACGTAGCATATATATATATATATATAAAGAGAGAGGGGGTGATTGTTAAAATTTAAATGTTAAAATAAGTTATTAAATTAAGTTTAAGTGTTTTTTATGTTATCTTTGCTAAAAAAAAAAAATTGCAAGCGATATTATATTTTATTTTTACTAAATAAATGAATGGTCACATTTTAAGATAATAATAATAATAATAATAATAATAATAATAATAATAATAATAATAATAATAATAATAATAATAACGAATATGAGAAAGAAGAAAAAGAACTGGTAAACTTAAGAATAAAAGAGAACACCTTAGCGTAGCTATACATCTCGAAAATGTTGCTCCTATCACTGCCATCATCAACCTCCCTACTCTCCCTTCGGCACTGTCATTTTAACATCACAAAAACAAGAACCCAGCAGCCACACAGAGTAATTGTAAGATGCAGGACAAAGGAGAACAGCGAGAGCGTAGACGGCATCGTGGAGAAAGCAGCAATAGCGGGTGGATTAATCTCAAACCCAGTAATTGCTTGGTCTCTGTACACTCTAAAAACAACCAGGTGCAGCCTGCCACCCGGACCTGGTGGGTCAATAGGTGCGTTAGAGGGTGTGAGTTATTTAATAGTGGTAGGAATTATAGGTTGGTCATTGTACACAAAGGCTAAAACCGGGTCGGGTTTACCAAATGGTACATTTGGGTTGTTGGGTGCCGTTGAAGGTTTGTCATATTTATCTTTAGTTGCCATTTTAGCTATGTTTGGTTTGCAGTTCTTTGAAAGAGGTTACATTCCTGGACCTTTGCCTGCTGATCAGTTCTTTGGGTGAGGCCCCTCTCTCTCTCTCACCAGTAATCTGTTCACGGGTCAGGTTTTTGCCGGATTTAAGTGGACTTTTTGACGGATTTACGTAGTTTTTTAAATATTCTTTCATGTTCAAATCCGATCTATGATAAGTCTGTTAGCAAATAGGAGAGGACAATGTAAGGGTGTGGATCATGCAAATTCTATCTTATATATTATATTTGTGGATATGGTTTTTTTCGCTATTTCTTAGGGTGCATTAAAATAAATTCTCAGCCTTTCATTCTCTTTTCATATTAAACGTTTATTTATAAAATTCTATCCATTTTATTTAAAAATACGGATTTGTCATTTCCATAGGCTCTCTGAGTACCAGTATACAGTAAAATAAAAATCGGCACATAAATGACTTAGCTTTTACATATTCTATAAAATTTCAATAAGAAAAGTACAAACAAAATGTTATAAATAAATAAAATATGACAAAGATAATGAATCCAAGAAGGCAAAAGATGATATGTATTATAACTATTGTCTCTTTTTGTTTGTTTATTTATCATGGACTCAAGTATTTGTTCGGTTTAGTTTGGTCCATCCATAAATTTTATGGTTTTGGATGTGTATTTTATTATGTAAGCCCTGTCTCTTTCAATCCCTCCAATTAAAAACTCGCTCATTAAATGGCATATTTCGATTTTGCATATATAATTAAGTTGCAGACTTCGTTTAACTCAATCTGATTATACATAACTTTTATATTTTTTCATTAATTACAAGATTTAGAACATACACAAACATTAAAATTTTTTAAAAATATTAAAACGTATACATTTATTAACATATTAAATCATTTTTTTAGTATATCTTTATGATCTTCTGTAATACAATATATCATTTTATACATTAAAATTATTAATTTCTTAATCTAAATACTTGTTTAACAGGCCAGTCCAAGCTGGACTTGAGCCTAATCAACCTTTCGTTTATATGGGCTTACGCCGCACATCCACAAGGAAAGATATTTAAAAGCCAATTTGGCCTAATCCTAACTTTTCCCAAGCACAATTGAAACTTGTCCCTTGACTGACCTGAAAATGAACATAACTATTTATAAACAAACACACAATAGGTATCTATAGATACAAATACCTGGTCCAATAGTGAGATTTTGTGTGTGTGCACGCGTGCGTGTGTGTATATATATATATATGAATTTTTGGATCAAGTTAGGTTATCTATATAGGAAATAAATAAATAATCAATATGAGGATAAAAGTAGTCATCCACAATAAAAATATTCACAACATTTTTTCTTAAATGACTATACACTATAAACATGTCTTGTTAAAAACTTATTAAAAAATTCAGTAGAAGAAGAGGGCAATGAAGTAAAAAGATTACATTAGTTATAGGTATTTTTCCTAAAGGCCAAAAGTGCAATTCACCCCTGAAGTTTGACAAAAAAGGGCAATTAATCTCCTATTGATTGTTTTGGTGTAGTATTCACCCTAATATTTTACAAATTGGGGTAATGTCATCCCAAAACTGATGACTCCGTTATTTGACTATTTTTCATTAGTTGATTGTTGAGATGGCATCAAAATTGACATGTGGTAAACTAGGTCATGCTACGTTAGATTCCATATCATGCAAAAAAGTCTTTACATAATTATAAAAAGGGCAATTTACCCCTCAAAATTTGTAAATTAGGGCAATTTAATCCTTATTTGCACGTCACATTTATGCCACGTCAGTAGTCAACTAACGAAAAATAATCAAAATAATAGATCTGTCAGTTTTGGGATGATATTGTCTCAATTTGTAAATTTTAGGAGAAATATTACATCAAAAAAATATTAGGGAGTTAATTGCTCTTTTTGTCAAAATTTAGGGGGTGAATTTCACATTCAACCTTCTCTAAAAATACAATAAATTACATCAAATCTTTTAATTGACGCATTCCAATGATACATGCTTGAAAATTAAATTTGGTAGTGTTTTTGTGAATAAATATGATGTCAAACATATAGAAAATACTAATTTGTCCAACCATACCACTATAGTCTATCTAGTCTTTTTTTTTTTTAATTTAAGAGATACTAATATGTTATTTAGGAATATTTTTTATATAAGAAGTTTGAATTTTTCCTATTGTATTTTCTTTGTTTATAACTTTTTTATTTTGTATAGGTCATGTGTTTTCCTAATTAGTTGTAACTATACTTATTGTTGTATATATTTGCATTACATGATACATATCAATAAAAGTTAAGGAAAGAATAATCCTTTCATGGTATCAAAGCCAAACCTAGGTCATAAATCATAAGAAATTTAATTGTTCCTTCCTTCACCATCATATCTATTGAAAGCAACACTATTTCCTCCTTTGTTGATTTTGTTTTAGCAACCGAAAGTACAAAAACCCCTTTTCATAGAATTGATGTTTCCATGCTACTGGTCACTACTTTTTCTTCCCCAAATCCACTTATGTCAATAGTGGTGTCCACTATGGCCTTATCAACCATGTTGTAGCCCCTCTATAATCCGCAATCTTCCATTGAGCTTGTTTCACTTTCTTCCTCTCATAATGTAATTGGGTGTCGTTGGGTGTTTTGTATCAAAAGAAAACCTGATGATTTGTTGATTGTTACAAGGCTCAATTGGTAGCCAAGGGATTTCATCAATATTCAATGATTAATTTTCATTATACTTTTGGTTCTGTTTTGAAGCCAACTACAATTTGTACTTTCTTATCTTTGGATATTAGTTTTACATGGTCGGTTCAATAAGTTGATGTTTCTAATACTTTTCTTCATTATAAGCTTGGAGAAATTGTTTACATGTAATAACCCATCACTACAAAAAAAACTGCCAATTAGCGACAAAATTTAGAGACGACATTATTTTCGTGGCACATTTAGCGACAGATTCGCGATTGTTTTACAATTCGGTCGTGGGGAGGATATTTTCTATTTTTGCGACGAAATAGCGACGAAATGAACAAACAGTCGCTAATTATTGGAGGGAAGTAAGCGCGCCATTTTTTGCGACGAAATTAGCGACGAATATTTCCATCGCTAAATTTTATAATTTTTTATTCATAAATTAGTTCCAGAAAATTTAGCGACGGACATTTTAGTCGCTAATTTTGGAGGGAAAATATAGCGTCTTTTTTGCGACGGTTTAGCGACGGGAATTTTTGTCGCTAATAGTAATTTGTTATAGTAATACAATTAGCGACAAAAGTATTTAGTCGCTAATCCGTCGCAAATAAATTAAGAAATAATTTTTTTTAATTTCACCCACATGATTTATGTATAGTTTTAAGTAATTTTAATATAGACCATATGAAATGAATATTTTATTTTATAACAGAAAATTAGAAATTATTTTATAAGTTGATAATAATTTTTTATCAATTATACCAAAATCTACATTTATTTATTTAGAAAACTTATATTTTTAATAATAATAATAATAAACAAATTGTTAAGATTATTATATATTTGCGTGTTCAAGATTAAAAAAATAAATATTTATAAAACAGTAATATAAAATTTATTATTTCATTCAAAATAATAATAAAAAAAATTTGTAATTAATTTTTATTTTATAAAATTTAAATCAAATATTAAATTATTAGGAATTCTATTGATTTCTTTATCAATTATCCCCAAATATAAAATTATTTATTTAAAAAAATTACATTTTAATAATAATAATAAAGTAATTGTTATAAGTATTATATAGTCATATTATGAAAAATAATAAATATAAATATTTATATAATAATAATATAAAGTTTATTATTTCATTTAAAATGATTATGAAAAATTTATAATTTATTTATTTTTTTGTTAAAATTTTGAGCAAATTTTAAATTATTAAAAAATTTAAAATATATATTTATAAAATTATCCTTGAATAGAAGGATAAAATGATGAAATTTGGTAGGGGTATTTTAATAATTTCAAAAATTTACCCTACATATAAAAATAACATTTTCTCTTCCCTCATATCTCTCCACCATTTCAATTTAATGCTATATGATTTTAAGCTTAATTTATTATTTAGTTGAATAAGACAATAGAGTTCAATCCAAGACTTAAACTCATACAAGTCAAAATGAATAAATTTTCTAATTTAATTTCTTCAATTTAATTTCTATTATTTTTCTAAATGAATAAATTTTCTAATATATATATATATACATACATACACACACACACTTTTCAATTTTATTTCTATTATTTTTCAAAATATTCAAAGCTCCATCTAAACTCATCCTTACCATTTAACTTCACTACCGCGGTTACCTAATTGAGTAGTATGGAAGACTGAAAAAACTTACTTATTTGAAAATGGAGAAATGGCTTTGATATTCTAAACATGGCCAGATTAATAAATAAGTTAAGATATTATCTGATAAATCCAAATATATAGTCCATTTAAATCTGCATGTTTACGGTTTGGTTGGATCTTCAAATACAAATTGAACAGCTTTTATACGGAATAGTGTAAGTAAAGATTCAACAGTTAAGTATTTGCCGTTAGATCGGCCTAATATTTGGTGAGTACATTTGAAACTCCTTGTTGTTAATTTTGAATGATAAAGATTAGTTTTTAAGGTCTGTAAGTTCAATTTTTGTTGCAAAAAATAGGTTGTTTTCTAGATTTTTTACGTAATGACCAGTTTTGCATACGAAAACGATCGAAAAAGCATTTGCCGTTAGATTGGCCTAATTTTTGGTGAGTACATTCAAAACTCCTTTTTGTTAATTTTGAACGGTGAAGATTAGTTTTTACGATCTGTAAGTTCAGTTTTTATTGCAAAAAGAGGTTATTTTCTGGATTTTTTACGTAATGACAAGTTTTGTATACGAAGACGATCAGAAAATCATTTGCCGTTAGATTGGCCTACTTTTTGGTGAGTACATTCAAAACTCCTTTTTGTTAATTTTGGACGGTGAAGATTAGTGTTTAAGATCTTTAAGTTCAGTTTTTGTTGCAAAAAAAGGCTATTTTCTGGATTTTTTACATAATAAACAATTTTGTATGTGAAGACGATCGAAAAATCATTTGTCGTTAGATCGGCCTAATTTTTGGTGAGTACGTTTGAAACTCCTTTTTGTTAATTTTGAATGGTGAATATTAGTTTTTAAGGTCTGTGAGTTTGGTTTTTGTTGCAAAAAAGAGGTTATTTTCTGGTTTTTTTATGTAATGACCAGTTTTGTATACGAAGGCGATCGAAAAATCATTTGCCGTTAGATTGGCCTGATGTTTGGTGAGTACGTTCAAAACTCCTTGTTGTTAATTTTGAATGGTGAATATTAGTTTTTAAGGTCTGTAAGTTCAGCTTTTGTTGCAAAAAAGAGGTTATTTACTCTTTTTGGGTAAATTTTATTTTTATTTGGAGTATAAGTAAAGACATTTCTATATATTCCTATACTTTATATAAGCTTTGGTTTTATATAATTTTTGTAAATCTAAAACATGGATTATTATACCAGTGATGTATTTTTCAGTAGAGCAGAATCGAGAGAGATTTGAAGTGAGTTCAATATGTGAATACTTGATCTGTTTTTTGAACTTATTTATTTAGAAAATTTACATTTTTAATAATTTTTTTGTCAATTATCCCAAAATCTTAACTTATTTATTTAGAAAATTTACATTTTTAATAATAATAATAAATTAACTGTTATATTTATTTTATAATTACATTATGCAGATTAATAAAAATAAAGATTTGTAAAATAATAATATGAAATTTATTATCTCATTTAAAATAATTCTGAAAAATTTAATAATTTATTTTTATTTTGTTAAAATTTTGATCAAATATTAATTATTATAAATTTTAATTATATGTTTACCAAACAAATAATTAATGTACACAATAATTTAAAATAATAATCAAATTTTTAATTATGAAAATAATCTCTAATGCATAATTAATAACTTATTTTATTATGTAATACAACACAACCATACTACTTAACAAAAAATCAAAGAAAATAAAAGGAAGAAAAGGTAAAGCAATAGAAGAAAGAGGGGAGAGACGAGGGAGGGAAGAGAGGCAGAACAGGGGCATGATACCTACCATCAAGATCCGATCAACGGCGATGGCACCTAGGGACACGACTAGCACCGGTGAGACCCCAACGGTGAGACGATCACTCTAATGTCCAACGGTCCTCCCTACTCGCCGACAATGGACAGATTAGAGAAAAGAAGGCACCGAATGTTCTAGTGAGATCCTGGCCAAATCGGATGGTGGTTGAGCCCGTGACTGCTGTCATCGGACTCTCTCTGATGTCAGCTACCTGCAGGTGCTCCCGATTCATGCCAGCCAGACTCCACCGAATCTCCGGCGAGTGCTCCGATTCGTGATCTAGGTTTGTGTTCTCAATTAATGTATATTTGTTTTTTTGTTTTAAATTTTAAAATTGCTGTTAAATTTTTATCCTCAAGGTCAAACAAGACCCGGTTCAAATTTCTTAACAAAAATGGAGAAACTTATAGATCCATTGGAGGTAATCTTGCTGCTTTTTATTTGATTTATCTAATTCATGTTAGGTCGATTCATTTTGGTTTTTCCTCTTTAAGTCCATTCTTTAATCGTATGGATTTTGGGTTTCTTCCACTGTTTACTGAATAATTCCTAGCTTTACTTCTCCTTTATGCTTTTGACGGTGTCCTGATGATATTTTTATATATGTTTGTTTCAAAGGAACCTAGATTAGTTAGAAGCATTGTCCAAGAAGCTCATTTTCAGTTAAGCTAGGGTTTAGGTTTCTATTGCTCGAGAAGAGAAAATGCCCAAACTTTTTAGTATGATAAGACTTTGATTTTAATTTTTTGTTAAAATTTTTATCAAACAACAGTTTGCATATGAGAATATAATAATAGTACCTGCCATCTTAGATATCTTGAGTCATTTAATCCAAAACAACATTGAATACTGTATGGAGGTACATACTGTTGGATATATATTTTGCTGCTTATGCTCAGAATATGTGTTGAGCTCTTAAATATTTCAGGTGACACCAACCACATCAACTTATTTGACGAACAGTATCGTATATGAGCGCCCAGGAAGGTTTCAGGTTTAGTTTCACCTTGACTTCTTTTTGTCTGTTTATGGTGGCTCTTTTCTTTCTTTTTGGCACCCTTTGCTAATGTAGGGATAACCTTGTACGAGTTTGATAAAGAGGTTTTAAAAGTGCATTTTTCATTAAGAGTAATAAATTTTAACGCCAGTTTTGTAATGCTAGAAGCATAATGATTCATTAAGCAGTAATGTTACTGCAGTACACATTGATGATGCAGTACTAATACTGAAGACATATGAAAATATAGGGGCGCTGATGTCCTTGGAGCTTTAATGGGCTCTAAATAGTGGACCGTGATGAAATAATCATTGGGGTAATGATTTTAAATTACTCTTCTCTTTTACCATTTTGGCTTGTGTTCTTTTTACAGTGAAGCTGAGAGTTATTTAAACAGTCTTTACTGCTTTAAACTTGTTGGCAGGTTGAAGAGGAAGAATAAAAAAAAGGAGAGGAAGCAACGCCTAAGGTAAATTAGGATCCAAGTTCTGCTCTTCTGGCTGACTTTTGTGGTTATACATCACATTTAGGTCTGGTTCTATGCCTGTTCTATATTACCAGGAAGGGAAGAAGAAGAAGAAAACTAAGACTGAGAAGTATTGGGACTGGGAATTAGCCAATGAAACAAAACCAATATGGGTGAGTGAACCAGAAATTTATCAATATTGTAGTGAGTCAAACCCTCAGTACTAAATTGGTAGTTATGAAGTCATTATGTTGATTTATTTTACTCTTCTCACTCACTGTCAAATAAACAATGTTGTTATGTATTGCAGGTTTTTGACTAAAGGTGGTATAATGATTCTGGCCACATGGTTAAGTCAA
The DNA here is from genome assembly GCA_037975025.1 of Excoecaria agallocha. Classification (NCBI taxonomy): domain Eukaryota; kingdom Viridiplantae; phylum Streptophyta; class Magnoliopsida; order Malpighiales; family Euphorbiaceae; genus Excoecaria; species Excoecaria agallocha. Next base: position 31,001,897 of record CM075811.1, read on the forward strand.
GCAGCTGCTGAAGAACAAACAAGTGTTCTTTATATCACCCTTAAGGCATGCGTTTGTTCCTAAATCTTGCTTGGTATATTCTGTCACATATTCTTGCTTGGGGGTAAATTATTTGCTGGATTCCATTTGAAAATCCTGTAACCTCTTTCCTGGAGCACATGTTGTAGCAAATGCATGCCTGGCTTCTCCCCTAACAAGGAATATAAAGCTACTGGTAATAGAGAATCAAAATAATCTGCTTATAGATAGGTAGGTAGCCATTTAACTTTTCCTGTTTCCTTTTCATTCTCTTTGACCATTTTTTCTCTTGAGTTTTTTACATAATCTTTTGAACCATAAAGCTTAGAGCTAAGTTGTGTGCTAGTTGCTACAGCTATTTTCTGGTGTGAAAAAGTAGAATGTGGTTAGCACCTGTATAATTGATAATCTGCATCTTTGAGAAAGATCAACGGTGCTGAATTTAACTAGCGCCGGGGCTTAGAGTTCTTTGTCATTAACCTTTTAAAGTAGTTTCTTCTATCTAAAGTTAGATTAATTACTTGGAAACTAGGCATTCTCATCTAAGATGTAAATCGGAAAATAACTGGGTCTAAAGTTAGATTATAATATTTAACAGAAAATGCAAAAATATTTATGTGACGATAAATTTTCATTTGTAAGATACATTATGGTTTAAAATTAAGGTTCTTAGTGGTGAAAGTTACAGCATTGCCTAAAGATTTCACATAATTTTATTCCATTTTGTGAATATTACTATAGATAGAGCTATTAGTGCTCTTTATTTTTCTATTAAAAGTGATTGTTTGCCATTAAAAATAGTTTATGTTGTATAAAAATGAGAATTAAAATGCTGCTTCCCCCTAGAAGATATTATTCACGATCCACACATAAAAGAAACAGGGATGAAAGGAAAATTGAAAATTCAGTTTAAGTTTTCCCTCATATCTTGATTGTTGCGGCATTCCTGCCAGCACTTGAAACTTTTTGATTCAGATATACAGGTAATTAGGAAATTTTTTATTCCACCAAACATGTAATCATAGGAACTATCATATGATTGTGGTATTCTTATGATTGATTTTGGAGTTGGTTTAAGGTATGTGTATTTTGCTGTTAATCAATTTTCTGTTTATTGTTTGTGTACTTTTGTCGTATGCTTATTGTAACTAGACTTGCTTATTTCATTTGTTATTGTTAACCTTATTTATTTTTAAAGAATAATATTTCAGTCCATTATTTTGTTCGGCCTATATTATTGTGCTGCTTTATATTGTTCGGTTTTTCTTTTCTATTTCTTCTACAGAGCTTTTAATATTTCCTTTTTGAACGTACGTAGAACGAATATAAAAGAGGAATTAGTGGTTGGAATTTTAATCTTGACGATATGAAGGCTCAAGCTTCCCTGGTATGTAGACATTTTTTTTTGAATCATTAAGCTGAAACATTGAGTGGACTTCCCTAGATCAAAATTCTTTTTCCTATCAGATTCAGGATGTTGAGGATATTACATCTTATAATAACCTTGGAGGAAGCTCAAGTTTGTTGTCTAATCTTGATTCTCGAGTGGATAACAGCCTCATGACGTCCTCTATGCATGATCTTTCAGGTAGTCTTACTGATAAAATGAATGTCTTAACAATATCTTATCAGCATACAATAAAATCTTATTTTCATGACAGTGGTGCAATTGAGCTTTGCTATTGTCTGGGTTATGTACTATTCTGAAAATTTTCTTTGGATATATGTGTTTTTCTTTTTCTTTTTTATCTGTTAGGAGACTGTTATCTTGGTGGGAATATTTTTCTCTGTTTGAATAAAAAAAGGAATGTAACGTGCCTCTTTTGGTGGGACCTACCCCCAATTTTTATAGAGGTATAACTATGGGACAATTCCCTTCTTTCTAGATATGGGATACTTAAATGGAAATCTAAATTTGAATTTTGAAGTATTTATGGATGCCTGAAATGTAGTCAATTGATTGCCTATTTAGTCTTCGATTAGCACTTGGGGTTGTACAGGATTTTTGTGAGAATCTTTGTAGTCACTAGAGGATTTGACAGTTTCTTTGAGGCTGTTTAATTTGATAGTCATTATGCTTGATGTCTAGCATAAACTTTTCCATGCTTGACAATATGACATTTGTGAAGATAATTATTCAGATAGTGAAGCCAATGAACAGCAGAAACACTCTGAATCACAAATTCAGTCATCAGCTCTCGAAACTGCAGTTTTGCACCCTAGGATCTCAACTCAAAATGTTCAGTATGCAAAAACTCCACATCTTGGCTCAGGGCATACAATGGTATTATTTAGAATATCAATTTCTATGCATTGTGTGTCTTGAGATACCCTGTTATTTCATCTTTATGTATTATTTCGTTAGTTGCATGTCTCCAGAACTCAACGTGTGTTAACATTGATATTTTTCTAGATAATTGCCCTTTGAAGAGCTAAGAGAAGAAATATGAAACTCCTCGTTTTAGCTTGTGGAGGAAAAGCTGTGAATTCTGTAGATGATTTGACCCCCGATTGTCTTGGTTGGGCTGGACTGGTTATTCTTATGTTATTATTTGCATTTGTAACTTGTTGATTGACAGCAAAGGATTGAGATTTGATTCTTGTATGTTTACTGTTTTATTACAAAATGGGTCTTATTATGTAATGTTTCAAATAATTCTCTATATATGTTTATTTTGAAACATATTTTTATTTGAAATAAATATATGTTTGTATGTTTGAGATCATTGTTATGTACATGATTAAAATAAATAAATAGCGATCATTTATACAGGATTAAAATTTTAAAAAATACAGCAAAAAAATAATTATGCAATAATTTAGCAACGGATTTGCGACAAAAACTGTCGCTAATGTGTAATAGATATAATTAAATAAATAATTAGCGACTACAATTTCGTCGCTAAATTTTAGAGTAAATTTATAATTAGCGACGGAATTAGTGACGAAAAATGTAGTCGCTAAATATTATTATTATAATTCCGGTGACTAATTATGAATATAAATTAGCGAAGAATAGCGACTGAATTAAATTTCGTCGCTAATATATTCACGACTGGCCTTTTAGCGATTGTTCATCGCGGCATCGCTAATTTAAGTTAGCGACGAAAAACAGGTAATTAACGACTGAATTTTCCGTCGCTAATTTATAGTTTTTTTGTAGTGCATGATTTTTTTTTTGATCCAACTAAACCTAATTTTATCTATTGGCTTTGCAAGTCTATTTATGGTTTAAAGTAAGCTCCCCATACATATAATAAATGTCTAACTAATGCTTTGTTGCAATTTGGGTTTAAAGGTAATAAATCATATACTTCTTTGTTCCATATCAATATTACTTCTACTAAAGTTTTTTTTTTATCTTATTTATATTGATGTTCTTTTACTTATGGGAAATAATTTCTCTATTTTGATTCGTGTTTTGCATACCTTACAATGTCAATTTACTACTAAATATTTGGGAGAATCACACTGTTTTCTTGGTATAGAGGTCGATTGGATTAATACGGCTTTATTTCTTCATCAATGTAAATATATTAGTGATTTGCTTCATTGTGCTAATATGCATGAAAGTAGTTCTATTTTTACTCCTTTAACCATTTTTGATAAATTGACTCAGGAAGGTAATGAGCCATTCAAAGATCCCATATTATATTTGTAAGGACTACTCTAGCCCCTCCTGTGTTCCTTTCTTACACTCTCAATACACATCTCTCTATATTACATCCATCATACATCTTAGACATACCTGATCACAATTAGGGTATGAATTAGGGCCTCACATGTCTCTCTCCCTTAAAGAATTTCTTCCTTGAAATTCATAATTATGTTATTTGCCAGGTCTCATCTTATCGTTTATATTCCTAAGACTCTATCTTTATTATAATCAATCTTTATATAATACTATCTCTCATTGTTTCTCTTATCCTTTACTCATCTTCACCCTTTCTGTACATCTGCTTTCCTTTCTATCAATTACATCTTTGTTTTTATCATCTATTGGTGTTCTACGTTCGGTTAATTCTCGTAAAATCTGAGTTAAGTTTCGATTCATCTCTATTAAGCCCTCTACTATTACCGTCGATATCTCATCTTAAGGTACTATAAAAGGATCGGGGTTAACTAGATTCAGAATCCTAGAGTTATTGATTCCCTTAATCTCTTTCCTGGTTTCTTTCAAACTATCCATCTTCAACCTATACTGAAACAAGATAGGAACAATCTGTATTAGGCCAACACACACAAATAAACATCTTCTATAACTACTTACTTCTAAACTCTTATTAGCCAGAATCACCTAAACCTTTGTTCTGATACCAAAATGTAAAGACTATTCTAGCCCTTCCTGTGTTCCTTTCCTACACTCTCAATGCACATCTCTCTATATTACATCAATCATACATCTTAGACATACCCGATCACAACTAGGGTATGAATTAGGGCCTCATAATATCACTCTATTATTAGTGGATTACAATATCTTACATTTATTAGATCGAATATTTCTTATTCAGTCAATAAAGTTTCTTAATTAATACATTCTCTTTCTTTAACACATTAGGAGGGAGGGAGGGGACAATCAAGGAGGGGACAATCAAATAGATACTACGGTATCTTTGTGGCATTTTGTCTCATGGTATTTTATTTCGATCTAGTTCTCATTTTCTATATGGCTATGCTGATTCTGATTGAGTGGGAGATATTGATGGTAGAAAATCCACCACCAGTTTTGCTATATGTTTGGGATCTAATATTGTTTCTTGTTTTTTAAGAAAATATGTTGTTTTTCAATCATCTACTAGAGAAAAATATAGGGCTTTAACTGCTGCGACTTTTGTACTTTAATAGATTTAAATCCCATTACATTAAATTAGCTTTTGGTTGCCTTTCCCTATGTTATATTTTGATAATTTGGGAGCTACTTATTTAACTTTTAATTCATTCTTTAGTAATTATAGAAATCATTTGGAAGTTAATTTCCATTTTGTTCCTGATCGTGTTTCTAAAGGTATTCTTAAGGTTCTTTATTTTTGTATAATTGATAAGATTGCAGATGTGCTTATTAAAGGGCTTTCAAAGCAACACTTTGCATGGTTACATGAAAAATTGATAGTTGTTTCTCATATTATTCTACTTGAGGGAGGGCATAAGAGATAATAGTATGTTATTTAGGAATTTTGTTATATAAAAAATTTGTATTTTTCCTATTGTACTTTCCTTGTTTATAGCTTATTTTGTGTAGGTTATGTGTATTCCTAATTAATTGTAACTATACCTTTTACTGTATGTATTTATTTTACACAATACATATCAATATACGTTAAGGAATGAATAATTATTTAACTTGAGACTTGTTCTCTCTCTTTAAAGCTTGTTTTTCTTATACAATATTCGTAATTCCCGTCTCTATGTTTGCTTCCCCACGCCCATCCAACCTTATTCACTTATCCTTAACTTTTTCAGCTCTTAAACTAGGGGTGTACACGATGCGGTATAATTTGAAGATTTGCAAATCTCCATGTTGTCTTGAAATTTTAGATATTTAAAAAATTAATTATTATTATTATTATTGTCTTAAAACTTTGAAATAATTCAACATAATTCTTATAAAATTTGGTATAGTTTGATTTCATACTTCGGTTCTTTTGATACTAAATAATACAGTACAATAAAATTTAGTATTTTGGATAATTCAAAATTTTTAAAAATTTACAAAATAAATTCATACAATAATAAATACAAATACAATTAAAATATCTCAATAAGTATAATAAAAATTGTCAAAGTATAAAATTTTAAAATTAACAATCGACAGTCTTTCTCTATATTATGTTAGCACTAATTTGAGGATATTGAGCAATATCTAAAAAAAACACATAATTTAAATAATTAGATCACAAAAAATCTAAATATTAAATATACAATTTATAAATTTATGTGAATATAGTAATTACTTGATTTTAATTTTTCAAATTCTTTAGTTAATACCTCTGAAGCCCAAAGTGTAGTCGATCTCAACCAGTTTTGATACCAATTTAGAATCTCAGATGTAATCGGAGTTAAAGAACTTCTAAATTTGTATAAATTCCTCCCTCTAATGCTAAAAGCTGATTTAAAAGCAATAGTCAAGTACTGAATAACTGAAACATCTCTAGCAACCTTAGCCAAAATTGGATAATTTGCCTTATTCATCTTCCACCAACTCAGAATGTCAAAATCGAAAGAATTTTTTATTAATTTATTAGCAAAGTAAGCAAGCAAATAACCTTGAGACACAACTTGCTCCTTTTTCTCATTTTTCAAAAACCATGCATCAACATCATCATCAATTCCATTAGAAGTTAGTGGTGGGGCTACAGGTTGATCAGTGTTAACTTTTCCCATTTTTTTATGTCCTTATATCAATGCATTCAAAGTAGTTGTCCCTTTAGAAACTAATTTCTCTAAATTATTCTCTTTATAAAATTGTACACTTTGAAACTAGAAATTTCATTTTAAATCTAAGATCCAAGACCACAAGTATGAAAAAAATGAAATACATCTCATTAATCGAACTCCAATACTTATCAAATTTCAACTACATTTGTTTCCCTATTTCAATTAAAAAATCATAACCATTAGTTTAAGAAGATTGCAACAAATTCAAAATATGCACAATTTCTAAAAAATAAAATTTAAAAGTTAAATATAATGATCCAAACAATTTATAAGTTACATCATAAAACCTTTTCAAAAATTTATGAGAGTTATGACTTATTTCCAATTAGCCTCAGTCAAATGAATAGGCCCAAACTCAATAAAGCATTTGCTACTTGTATCCTCCAACTTATCAAAAGCTTTTTGATACCTCAAAGTAATATCTAACATCAAATATGTTGAATTCCACCTATTAGGGCAATCTATGATCAAACTCTTTGTATACTTGATGTTACCTGTCTCACAAGAGTTTTTTTGAAAGAATCTAAACTTTGGGGACTGCTTCTAACATACTTGATAACATATTTAACCTTTTTTATAGACTCTTTAACATATTTAACCCATCTTTCATAATTAGGTTTAGAATGTGAGCACAACATATCATGTGAAAAGATTTACCACCCAAAATAATATCATTAGATGTTGCATTTTCAGTAGTTAGGCACATCACTTTGGTCAAACCCTAATCATCCATATAATTATCAATAACAACACCAACATTACTTGTAAGGCCTCAACATGTAACCTAGAAGAAAATATGTTTTGATGGTACAGTTGGAGTAATAAAGAGATAAAAAAGAGGATATAGAGGGTATAGGTATTATGAGGAAAGACATGGAGAATTTGGTAATTTGCAATTTATCTTGTATGTGTATAACTAAAAAGTTTAATATAGGGACCTAATTGAATCAATTGATAAATGAGAGATTAAGTTAAAGAAATAAAAATTTTTAAGTGACTAAAGAGGAATTCCTCTTAATAGTCACAAGTGGACCAATAGGAGGAGGACTTATGTGTGTTTCTAGAAAGATGAAGGGATAAAGATTAAAGTGAGGAAAAAAGTGTTGTGGCCAGCCATTTCTTGAAGGCCTTCATTTTATCATCCTCTTATCGAAGTTTCTGCCATTATTTTCTATTAAAAGCACTTCTTGAAGTTAGTGAGTTATAAATTATAAGAGAGAGAGAGATTAGAGTTAGGAAGCAAAGTACTCGATAAGTTTTTTAAGCTTTAGCTATTCATTCTCCTTCTTAAATTTAAGTACAATACAATAGATATTAATAAGTGAAGCCATGACCATAGAAGAAGAGTTAAGCAAGAAGAGAGAAGACAAAGCTATAAAGAGAAGTGAAGAGAAGGATTTAAGCATTAAAAAGTTATATGAGTTTATATTCTCTTTACCATGTGTTTAAAATGATTTAAGTTGATAAATTTATTGTATATAACCTATAATTGATGTTAGATTTAAGAAGTAATGTTATAGTGCATGAAAATGATGATATATTCCTTAGAAAGAGATATAGTGAAAATCTGCTTAAGGTTTACTTAAACCAGTTTTAGTTTAGAGGATATAACTCTTTTTGTTAATGTCTAAATAAAGTGATTCTAGTTGGAAAAGAAATATAAGGCATATATCTACAACGTTGTGGGAGAAATCAAGACCTAATTCTATTTTTAAAGCCTTTATAATGTAGCTTGATTATGAGTGACTGCTAATACCCTATCATTGGGAACATTCCTTATTGTTTATTGAATATCATAAGATTTAAAAGCCTAAATTTAGTGATTTTCATGATTTGGAAACTATAGATATAGGCGAACCACTTTATAGAAGAACATCTAGCGTAACAATGTTGTTTGCTAGGTTTAAATTGATATGCAATTAGACTCAAAAAAGCTATCTACAAAATTCATGGAGCAAAATGGGGCACATGACTGAGCCCATTTTGTCTTAGCAGTGTGGACCCTTCTATATCAATTACAATTATTGTACATGACTAAGACTAATATATCTCAGCCGTGTGTGTAATAGCCTAAAATTATGATTTTCGTAAGTAGCATTTTCTAAGCCAGAAATAGTGACATCGATGTAACTATAAGGGCTCAATAGTTGATGAGCCATAAAAAAAGTATTTTGGGTGCAATTGTATTAGAAAATACTACATCAAAATTTATCGAAAGTATAAGGTTAAACGTGCATGCACTAGAGAAATCAAAAGATGGGTGACCTTCTAAAAAGTTTCAAAGCAAAAATATTTTATTTGAGATTTGAGAAGTACTAGTCGCGGCTAGTCTAAGGTTGGAATTTGGAGTGAAAATGAGGTTAAAAAGACCTTCAAAAGTTGAAACAAAGAAAAAGTGACGGTTTCGATTTAAATAGTGCTTGAGTTGACTGAAAGTTTGACCGAAACTTTAAAAATAGCAAATGACTTCTAAAAATCACCAAAATTTATAAATCTACCCTAAATTGTATGTAAGTTAATTTAGCAGTAAAAATAAATTTTTAAGGTAACATAAAAAATTAGCTAATCGAACAGGTTTAAGTGAACCAGGTTAAAAATGGACTTTAATTGAGCTAAGAATTTTTATGTAGCCTAATTTGAATATTTTTAGAATTATGGAACTATTTTTATTATCAATTAAGCTTTAAAAGTTGAAGAGAGAATTTAAGGTCACATAATGCACTAAATAATGAAAATTTGGCTTAAATTAGGTTAGGCCAACTTAGTTGGATCGAACTTAGCCTATTAAAAGGCTTATAAAAGGTAGAAAAAACTTATTTTTCCAGAATTCATCACAGCCTTCTTCTTTTTTCCCATTTCTTTTTATTGGTCGAATTTTCTTTCTTTTATTCTCTATTGGTTTTTTCATCTTCTACTTAATTTTCTCCCTAAATTCAAGCCGACTAAGTAAATTTAAGCTTTTTTATTAGTTGATGGCAGCCTTTAACTTCTATTTATGATGAAATAAGTTGTAGAAATCAATGATTAAAGTTTATATGTCAAAATTAAAGGTAAGTTATATTAAGATTTTTAATTTAAATTAAAGGCATATATTGATCAATTTAGGTGTGTAAAGTTTATTTATGATGACATAATCAGTTATTGAAGCATTATTTTTGTGGAAATTGTATGGGTATATTCAGCCACCTTTGAAAAAGAATTAAAACGGTGGAGTTTCATAGATTTAAGGTGATAGAAATGGAGATCTAAGTGAAGAGGATAAGACCTAAGGTATGTGGATGCACAATCCCTATTTTCCATTTAATTTAGTTGAATTTAAGGTTACATATGAAATAGATGCATGTGATTAATGTATGTTTAATTGATACAAGTGTTATAAATATGAAATTAAAGGCTTAATAAGATGTTTTGAATGAATAAAACTGAAAGAAAATAAATCTTACATAATGAACTAGTGTAAGCCGAATGGATATCTTAAGTTTTTCTTAATTTTTTTCTATGCTTTATGTTATTTGTGTATGATTCTAAGATATTAAGTATGAAATGAAGTGAAACTAGTGATTAATGAAATAAAATAATATAGGTATGAAAAATAAATGCCATGGCCGAATGCATGTATATGGATGCTTAAGGCATAATTTGAAAATTATGACATTATAAGTATATATTAATGTTAATTGATATGGTAGGAAGATGTATTGATAAAATGAAAGATATGAATAAATTTAATTGTGAAATTTATATTATGATGGATTAGCAATTAAAGAAAAATGGCAAGAATGAAATGAAAAATGGCCTAATTGAAAGAAAATAAAAGTTTAAGAGTAAAGTGGTAATTTTTACCAAGCAATGGATTTAAGTGACAAATATAGAAAAATAAATGATTAAATGTTAAAATATGTAAATTAGTGAAATAATAGGGACCAAAATGTAAATTAGTGTAAAATGAATAATTAAGGGACTAAATTAAAATCTTATAACCGAATATTGCATTAATAGTTATTAATGAAAAAAGTAATGGTATTGTTGAAAGCGAGAGAAAATCAAAGGGGTATTTTAGTGTTTTATCAAAATAAGGACTAAATAGTAATTCTAATAATGAATATTAAGTAATTCATGTTAAGTAAATGCTCAATGTCACAAATGGAATTAAAATGAATAAGAATGAGGCAACTTGAGTGACATTGTGTTAAATGCATACTTAATTGAATATAAGCTTAGAAAAGTGATTAAGGGACTTTAAAATGATATTTAAAATGCTTAAATGAAATTAAAAGAATTTGTAAAGTGTGAGAGTTACTTTGACCGAATGAACCTTTAGTGTATACTAGGGTATATTTTATGTGTACATGATGTTTAATGGCATAAAATGAATTTAGACATAAAAAAAAGTATCCATGAATTTATTTGGAATTTATGGAATATGTGTGAATATTTTAGAGTGTGAAGTTACATTATGTTCAAAGTGAAAATGATGAATTATAATGAGATAATTAATGAAATGTGCAAAAATGATGAATATGTTGAGTAATTTTTGTATTGAAATGTAAATTTAAGTTGAAGTGTTAAAATGTAGATATTGGATTGAAGATAATTAAGTAATTTTTGTCCTTAGTAATGGTCTGGCGATCTAAATCTAGTTCAGGATATGTTTGACTAGCGATAAAGATATCCATACCGCGGTGTAAGTTATGATGACTTGCTTTACTATGGTAGATTTGTGATGGTCTTCCATAGAGTAGTGATGTGTTATATGTTCAGTAAAAGTGTTGGAGTGATCCTTCGAGATCATTCCTTAGTGTAGTGCAATGGGCCTGTGGGATTCATATTTCGTATATCCAGTCTGAATATTTCTGTCGAGATTATACTAGGGGAATAATGATAAAAATGACTTAAAAAATACAAAAAAGTGAAATGAAAATGAGAATTAGAGTGAAAAAGGACTTGCATGAAAGAAAATGAAAAATTTAGGGTTAAAATGGTAATTTACCTAAATAATAAGTTTAACGGGTAAAAATGATAAATTATTGAATGAATGGATTAAAAATGAACTTTTATAGTTTTAGAGGGCTAAAACAAAATTTGAAATGAAAATGGTAAAATAAGGACTAATTGATAATTTGCATGTCAAATAATGGATTTAGAGTGAAAAAAGTAAACTAGTGGCAAAATTGTAAATAAGGTGTAATTAGATATGACCATAAAGAAAACATGATAGAATAGATAAACAAGAGTTGGAAGGTGAAATGAAAATTTAGATTGTAAATATAAAAAAGAAAAAACGTAAAGGTGAAATAGTAAAATTGCCACACGACAAGAGATTAGACAGTAAATCAACACTGCTAAGTTTAAAATAAGGACTAAAGAAAGTAAGTCAAGCAAGTTACAAATAAATGCGGTAACAACCAAATTAAAATAACACCCATAATAAAGATAATATTCTTAGTAACCACAAGAATAAAAATGGAGTAATAAAGTTGATAAAAGTAGTAGTAACTGGAATAGTATAAAATTTACGTTACTTATTGAAAAAGAAAATACATAAATAACACTCGACAAAGATTATGAAAAAGTATTCGTATGAATTTATTTACGTGAATGATCAAAATAAGATTGGTGGAAGGACTTAAATATAAAATGGCTGGATTCTTTTTATTGTTAGATGTACTTAGACAATTAATTAGAGTTTATGGCATAATATTAGTAAATAAAGAATAATGTGGCACGAATTGTAAGGATATTAACAAATAATATATATATATATAGAAAGATAATGGTAATGCTAAGGAAAAAAATGATAATGACAATAGTATTGATAACTAAAACAACATTAGGGTGAAGTACTGGCAAAAATTAATAATTAAAGTAAATGATAAATTGTTATTTATAAAGTATCATATGAACATAGTTAATGATCTTGTAAAGTGTGAATAAGGATATTTGTGTGCATGCATGCTTGTTTTAATTATGAAAAGTTTGAAATATGTATCCACCACTGGGCATTTCAATGCTCAGCGCATAGTTGATTAACTGTGGGTAGGTTAAGAAGATGGAAAGTTAAAGTGTTCGAGGCTTCATGGGTAATTGAGGACAAGGAGGTGAATATGCACGATATGTATATGTGCATATTAAAGGTATATAAATTCTATAGGTACATATTTATAGTGCATAAAATTGTACTTGTGTAATATTTAAATATAATTATGTTATATAATGGTTATGTAGTATATTTATGTTAATGCAATCGTATGTTTGGAAAAAAATATTTACTAGGCATTTTGGTGCATCAATTGTAACTGTTATACTATTATAACATCTAATCTCTGTATGTACAATACAGTGGTATAAGGGTGTTACAGTGTGCCCTCTATTTAAGTTTATACTTGATTTTTACGCTCGAAATATCATCGAATTTCATATGAATTTCTTGGATGCTTATGGAACCTTACAAACACATAATTGGGGTTAGTATAATTGTAATGAATATGAAATGAGTGATTTAACATTAAAATATGGATTGTAATAAAGGTATATAAGGTGAATAATGAATATTACAAGCTTTTTAATATATCTTATCTTAATGCTTATACTATTAAATTCTATCTTAAATGTTTAGTTGTAAGTGAACATAAGTAGTTATAATGAAATGTAATTGATTTACTTGAACATATAAATAAAGTGTATAGTGTATTCTAATGTACAATGCATGTATGAATGATTAATGTAATGAAGTAAGATAGTTAGAAAACCTTTATTTGGGGCAAGGGGGAGGGGGAGGGGGAGGGAGGGGTTGAATTTGATATGGATGTGGACATATATGAGATAGTGATTCAATACCTTTTTGGTATCCTGTGATTGGCACCTTTTGGGTGTCTAGTGATTTGATAGGATTGGCTATCCAGTGATTGGTAGCTTTTGGTGTCTAGTGATTTGATACCTTCGAGTATCCAATGATTGGTAGCTTTTGGTATCTAGTGAACTGATACCTTTTGGTATTTAATGATAGGTGCCTTAACGGTGTCTAGTGAGTCGATACCTATACGATGTCTAATGTTTTTAAAGGTCCAGGCCTATATCGAGTTCATGTTACAAAAGTGATTATAACATTATTAAAATAATATTAGACATGAGCATGATTAGAAGATCATTAATTTATTGACACGAATATTAGTCTTAAAATTGATGATTATATATAATTAGCATACGTGTAATGTAGTTAATGTTTATGTGAAATTGAATGTCCAATGATGGTAATGTCAAATGTATGTATCATGGATGAGATGTTAAGTGTGCAGTTGATGTGTTATATGTTACCCAAATACAAATTATAAGCTATATGTTTAGAATTATGGGGTTTTGATTCCTGATTTTGGGATATGTAGGAAGCTTGGGATGCTAATTTTGAGTCCAAACCAAAAACTAGATATATTATCAAGTATTCTAATGTTAGTGGCAAGTTAGTGAAGTAACTCGTAATAGAGTGTTGAAGTGTTCTTACCTTAGATAAAATTAACTAAATGTTTAGTTGTGGTAAATAAACTAAAGTGAGTAGTTCATTATTTAAGTATGATTGAGTTTGAAGTATTACTTGGGTAGGTACCAAATTAAAGTCATGCAATAAAGAAGATGGAGAAGTCCACGAGAAGCTCTATAAAGATGTGGGGTAAACAATAGAAAGTAGTACATTTTGTAAAATTCTTATTGTATATTTAACTAAGACTAGTGAAATGTGTATATGTAATTAAAATTTGATAATTGATATAAAAATTTACATTTAATGATATGTGTTTGGTATAAAGTTTGAACGAATTATATAGTGATGTTTGTATTAGCTAAATCGATATGATTTATGGTAAGTGTAGCATCCTAGAATACTCCTAAGGGGTATTAGGGTGTTACATTACTTCCCTTGTGACTTGTAACAACACAAAAATTTAAGATTTTTTTATGCATCTTCCAATTTGAATAAAAAAATGAGCTCTTAAGCACAAATATGGTACATTTTAAATTTTAGTCCAAGTATTAGTTGTTAAGGAAATTCTTTTGCATTCAAGTCTAAGAAAAGCTTTCAATTTATCTCTCCTTCATAAAAAGAGAGCAACATCTTCTAGCAATAGTCATTCTAGATGGAATTTTAAATTCAAGATAAATTGCTTTAATAACTTCGCTAAAGCTCTCGTGTTCACCAAAATTAAATGGTGATTCATCCCTAATGATCATCGTAATTAAAGCTTTTGTACAAGCGTCCTGATCAAATTTCTAACTAACCAATAACGTATTATTGTCGAAGTCCACAAAACTGAAAGCTGTTTGTAACTTATCCGTACTTTTATATGCAGCCACTAACATTTTTCATTTGGAAACTTTTTGAGCTTTCCCTTAAATGTTTCCATAATCCTGAAGTGCCTAACTCATTTTTCCTTTAATAATCTTTACCACACAGCTTACATTCAGTCCTCCCAATTTTATTACAATTAGCATCAATCAATCTATCAAAATGCTTCCAAACTCCAGGCCTACTTTTTTTACTTGCAAGAAGATTTTAAGAAGTCGCATTACCTACTGAATTTGGAGTTGGAGTTGCAGAAGACTCAGTTGGTGGAAAAACAGGTGAAGGACCCATAATTTTATCAGTCAATGGTATGGAAACCACTCTTTCATCTACACTCGGCTAGCTCAGCTGATGGTTTTGAACTTTCCCTTTTATCTAATGAAGAAAAGCTGTTGAAGCAAGAAATTTTCTTCATTTTTTAAAGTCAATTCTATATGCAACAAAAGCCAATCAACATTCATATATAGAATATATAGAATGCATTCCATAGGTATATGTAAGTAAAATAATTGATCTATGGTGTCTAAATTACATGCATATTAAATCACATTATTTAAAATCTTCTAAAATTTACATTGAAGAGAGCATAAGAGACTAAAATAAAAATAAATTAAATCTTTTAATATTATATTTAAAGAGATTTATGGAAAAAAAATTATAAATATAAAAAATGATACAAGAATAAAACCTTATGAAAAATTAAAAAGAATACAAAGTCTTTCGTGAAAGATGTGAACATGCATTGATAAATGATAATGCAATTGCAAATAGTAAATATACATATAATGAAATGGTTTTCTTTTGAAAGATTATTATCAAATCATAATTATCTATAAATTATTTCTCATATATAAATTACTATTATCTTTATCTCTCAATCAATTTAAAAGTTTACTCTTTTAGTATTGGGCCTATGGCTGGAAAAAAAATTTGATGCAAACTACAAAAAAAAAGCTTCATACTCTCTCTAGTCTATACTTTTAAAGTGTAAGAATTCAATTAGCTTTTTATAAAAAATCTAAAAATTCATTTAAATACCTTACTCTAAAATGACATTTAAAAAAACTAAAAATAAATAATTAAAAAAATCAATGAAACGACATTTAAAAATTTGTATCTATTACTTTTGTTTATTGCATGGTCTAGGATTTTTGAAAGGTACAAAAGAAACTATACTATAAAACATGGGTATGAATTTTGTTTCTTAACACCAATGCCCAATCTTAGTGCGTATTTGTTATTAATTTAGTACTGCTTAATTGGAATAGCTAAAGTGCTTTGTGTGGTGGGATTGTTGGAATTTCTATATGAGGAGGCTTCAGATGCAATTTTATGCCCAATATTGAAGAAATTTGAAAAAAGAAACAAATGACAAATTTATTTGTATCACTAGATCTTTACTTTTGTGGATCTAAGTTTTAAATTATCTAAAGCTTATAATGCCTAATAAAGGTAAGAAAAATCACTTGAGAAGTAAAGATGCAAGTAAATTCTAGTTCTTGTTTTGAGGAAAGCATAACAGTGGGTAGAAGCCAAGTGAAGATTCTACAAAAAAGAATGACAAAATGACCATGAATTCCTAATTCAAGGCTTTCAATGAAGAATCAAAGGTAAAAAATAGGGAAAATCAAAACAAAAAGTCCAAATTATATACCTGAATTGTTACTATAAACTTGAACCCAACAACTAAATTTCACTCTCATCTCTAATTTGGGTCTGGAATGCTAAAAAAATCAAATTGAAAGAGGAGAAAGAGAGCGAGATTTAGAGAGAAAGCAAAAAGCAGATAGAAAATCAATGAGGAAGGACCCATAAATGGTAATGGTGGTTAAAGCGGTGAAGGAAGCGAAAGGCAGTGAAGATGGTTGAAGTTATGAAGGAAGCAAAGGGAGCAAAGTTTTAATAGAAGAAAGAGATTGTAAATGGGCAACTAACCTAAATCTAATGCTCTATTTTAATTTTTTTACCTCATTCAAATAATTCATTTTTTAATATTTTAAAAAATATAAATTCTTTAACTTCAATTTTTAATTCCCTTTTTAAATTCAAAATAAAAAATATTCCTACGTAAAAATTTTAATGTTTAATTTGTAATTCCCTCCATAAACATAAAAATTTTAAAGTTTAATTTTTAATCCCCTTAATGAAAATTTAATTTTTTTCTTGTTATTTTTAAATATGCAACTAAAATTTCATTATTTATAACAACTATAAATAATTATATTATTAATTTATGTACTTATATATGTATTATGTCAATAGTTTATTGAGTTGGTAAATTTTATGAATTGGTAAATTTTATTTTATATAATAATTGTATATAATTATAATATTAATTTACATACTTAATTACTTATATAGGTATTGTAAAAAAATAGATTAATATTATGAGTGGTACAAAGAGTAAATGAAATTAATTGGTAATATGTTTCTATACTCCTATAATTACATCTATTGGTTAAATTTTGTTATATATATAATAACTATAAATTATTAAATTATTAATTCACATACTCTTATAGGTATTGTGCCAAAAATAGATGAGTATTAGCTGAGTGATAATAAAAGTAAATTAAATTAATTAGTATGATTACTATATACTTATATAACCACATGAATTGGTAAATTTCATTATATATAATAATTGTACATAATTACATTATTAATTTATATACCCAATTACTTGTATAGCTTTTGTGTAAAAAATATATGAATATTGGTTGAGTGATGCTAAAAGTAAATGAATTTATTGGAAAGATAATTATATGCTCATATATTTACATTAATTGGTAAAATTTCATTATAAATAATAACTATATACACTTACATTTTTAATTTATATACTCATATAATTATTATACAAAAAAATAGATGACTACTAGTTGAGTGATATTAGAAATAAAAGAAATTAATTTATAAAGTACTTATGTGATAAATTGCTTAGCTTACATATCTATATAAATATTTGTATAAAAACAAAAATTAAGCAGTATTTGAGTAACATTAAAGGTAAATTAAACTAATACAAATTATTCTAGTTACATATTCATATTCATATAGATACAATAATTATTATAATAATTAAATTTATCTTATTAATAATTAAAATATATAGTTTAATTTATTAACAAATTATTATCGTAATTTTGTGGATTAAAATATATAATGCAAATAATTATAAAGTTAAATTTATATAGTACATATAGAATAGAAATTATAAATAATAATTATATATAAATTATTAGTGTTATATATAATAATTAATAAATATTAGTTCTTTTGGTATAATTTGGTTCTAGAATGGTTCGGTACAATACAATATGATTTTCGTTCCACTTTTAATTAAAATATCCAGATTCATTACAAATAAAGTCAATGGTATAGTTCGATTTTGAATCTTGTTCTTCAGTATTTTGGTTTGGTACAGGGAGATCTAGATCTATATACACTCTCATCCTAAACTTTTAAACACAATATTGGCTTTCCCTTATTCCTTTTTTTTTTGTAACAACCTATTTCATTAAAACTCCACCTTTATTCTCCTATAACATTTAATGAAGGAACTAGAAAAACCAGCTACAACCATAAAAGAGATACCATAGAAGGAATATACCCAAAAAAACTCTATCACTTCGACTTTAAAGCCCTGGCTACCACCAAATCCAATTATTACCCTTATTGAATCCACAATAGATGAGCTACTTAACAACCTAGTAGTGACATGCACCAACCCTTTTTGCCCGCTCGACCTCTGCTCTCATAGGGATTGTGGGGAAAAGGAAAGAGAACCATTTACCCTTTTTGTTCATCAAGTAACGAAAGTCAAAACTTGTATTTGTTATCCTACATGATATCTAGGTCATGGATTGCCTCACCTTTGCCTTGGTAACTTGATCCCACTTTTAAAGTCCAGATAGGTTAAAGTTTACATATCTAAGTTGATCGATCGCTTCATAATTGCCAAAGGATTTAACTAGATTCCCTGAGTCTCGAACCTTCAAAAGGCATTAAATAGCATCTCAGGGTACCCCTATTTCATTATTGGTGATTGACCATCGGAAGGCATTAGTTAGACACCACAAGGTTGGTATAAAGAGTCATCACCTAATAGAACATTGAAAAATGGTGTTCCGACCTTATGAGGCCAAAATTTGAAGAGAGTTTGGAACTTCACTCTTATTTATACCTTTGACAAAAATGACATAATGGATTTCAAATTAAATATTTTATACCCTTTCTTGCATGCAAGAATGTAACATAATAAATTAAAGCGCACCCAATAACATTGTGACGTACGAAAAACCTCTAAGGCACCCGATTTATTGTTGAAAATCCACTTTTAGGGCTTATTCACAAATGGAGGTCTATTTTACTCGTGAAGGTTAGTCACTTTGCAATAGATATAATTTTATTCCTACTTATGGTTGACGATCAACCTACAAAGGTGTCTGTTGGGCACCATAAGGTAGGTATCACGGAGTCACCATCCAATAAAACATTAGAAAAGTGAGTTTTAACCTTATGAGGCAAAACCAAAGATAGTTTGGGACCTCACCTTTATTTATAACTTGGTTAACATTTACATAAATGAGTGTTTACAAATAATTATTTTAACTCTTTTCTCATGTATTTTCATGGTAAAGAAATTAAAGGGCGCATTTGAAGCACGTCGAAAGCTGTAAAGTAATTGATATAATTAAATTATTAAAGTGATGAAATAAGAAGATATTTACACTTATTGGAAAGTGTTTATTCATAAAATGGGTAATTTGTTGAGTCCATTTAAATGAGGATGTTGGTCCTTGCATGCTTATTTACAAATAGGCAATGTTTTGGATGTATTTTGGATGAAAATGGGATAATTTAATGCCTCGTGATTTTGAAAAGAATTACGTTT
This sequence comes from Excoecaria agallocha, assembly GCA_037975025.1. Lineage (NCBI taxonomy): Eukaryota > Viridiplantae > Streptophyta > Magnoliopsida > Malpighiales > Euphorbiaceae > Excoecaria > Excoecaria agallocha. The sequence continues at coordinate 31,021,582 of CM075811.1, forward strand.
TAATTAATTTTAAGTAAAAAGTCTTTTGTGTATTTATAAAGAAAGAATTGTAATTTTTACATATTATTTGGTATATAAAAAAAGGGATATGGATCCCTTTTATTATAGAAAAATTCCGCTTAAACTTGTATAAATTCTTTTGAGCGATCTTTTCGATGTATCATACGTTTTTTAAAAATGAAGGGAATCCAAGAAATAATTAAAAAATTAAATAACATACGCAATTTGGGTCATTTATTAAGTTGGGAACACTAGTTCTCTCATGTATTTTTATAAAATTCTTTTGTGTGATTTTAGGAATAAAGGTGGACATTTGCCCATTTTATAAAAAATCCAATTAATTAAGTGTAAAACATTTAATGTGAATTTTTTTCCTAATTATCGTGTAAAATCCATTTTTTACAAAGCTATTACAACTGATTTGCAAAAAAAAGTAGAAAAGAAATAATACAAGAAAAAAATGAATAAATGAATAGCTAAACTAGCAAGAGGGGAAACCGATCTTGAGCTAGTCTACTTCCCTTTCCTCCAATTCTCCAAAAACATGGATATCACATGGTGCATTAAAAGGATAAAAAAGACATAAGTTAATAAAATAATTAATGATTTAAACAAATAATAATAATAATAATAATAATAATAATAATAATAATAATAATAATAATAATAAAGGTAAAATCAATAATTAATTAAATGAATTGCATGATGCATTTCACAATTTATGTAGCATTTATAACATACTCATGTTATAATGATAAATAATTACAATAATTAAAATATAGTAAAATAAAATAAAGTAAAGTATTAGATATCATTATAATACAAAATACATGTATATTAATATTAACAATAATAGAATATAAAGTATTGATTAATAACAATAATAAGAAAATAAGCAAATAATAAATACAAAAAAACTATAAATAATTAATTAAAACAATTAAATAACATATAACCAATACAAAAAGAAAAGGAAAAGGAATAAAAAATGATTACAAACAACATGAGGCAAAATAAAAAAGCATGAAATAAAAGTCATTAAATTTAAAAAAAAGAACATAAAAGAAGGTAGGGAGTGACGAATGAAAAGGGGAAGGGTAAAGAAGCGAGTCACTCCAAAAAGAAAAGAGAAAAGGACTAAGTCACAACCTTAAATAGGAGTAAGTCACGATGCTAACCAGGTGATCTATGAATGATTCATGGCCCAAAGGCATGACTTGCTCATGACTCAAGGCTATAAGTCACTCCTAGATCATCCAATAGCTACTGAAACGATGCCATGGCCACCAGAAACCTCTTAAATTTCTAAAAAAGACCTTTTCATGAATTAAAATGTCACCATCCTTTTCGAAACTTGTTTTAATGCATAAAATAACCATTAAATAAGCTCAAAACCACAAATTCAAGGAAACACCACGTGAAACTTAAAGCTCAAAAGATAAATGCATATATGAAAAAGTTTATCAATTTTTACTTAAACTCATACAAAAAGCAAGATTCGTGACTAAAATTCCATAATACACATATATAGACAACTAAAACATATTTTTGAGCAAAGACAAAAAAGATAACATATAACATGAATAAAAATCAAAAAATAGAGTATGAAAAAAGCTATACACAAATAAAAGCATAATATTTACAAGAGAGAAACATAATGATCTACATAAGCCTAGTAAATTTGCCTCTTATATTACCTTTAATGGAGTTGTTCAAAACCAAATGAATCTAACACCCTGGCCCTTTCTACTTCTTCTTCCTCATTTTTTACTTTGAACCTAAGTAAAAACACAGAGTTGGTTTTTTATTTTTTTTCCTTCTCTCAGCTTTTTCAAATTCCTCTCCCCTCAAGTGATGAAGTATCCTCTTATTTAAATAGCCATCATGAGCATTTAATACTCCAAATTAGGCCAACAAAAGTAATAGAGATTTTTTGTAAAAATTAATCCTCTATTTTATGCGGAAAATATGAAATTCTGAGAAAAAATGTCGAGTCACGGCCTTGACTCGCTAGTTAAGGGCATGATTGGAGGTTGGGCCACCTATAAAAGCCTAGAAAACCACTAATAGGCATAATTAGGGTAAATCATGGGCCTAGGTCGTGACTCGCTCATGACTCGTGCCCAGTGACTCGAGTGACAGGGTGTGAGTTACCCTTAAGGACTGTGACTCAGGGGTGAGTCACGGGCTTAACCTGTGAGTTAAGACCATGACTCACCTTTGAGCTTATTTTTTCCCCTTAAATACACCTTTTTTTGCTCGTCCAAGAGAAAATAAAGGAGGCAAAGCCCTAAAATATCACTTTTGATTCTCGAAAATCATAAAAAACTTACATAAAAGTAAATTTCAAGAAGTAAGCATAGGAGAGGGCCATAGTGCTTTCTTTATTCGACCATTTTAGAGTAATGTTATCCTCATCAGGTAACTCCAATAGATGCTGACTCAGGACCTATTGTCTACACATATAAGAAAGAGGTAAATTATGGCATAAATATAAAATATCCATAAAGCATTAAATTGGCCTCCATAAATCCAGCAATTCATTATAATCCCTGTTGGTTAAGACATTGGACCTTACATACAGATTATGAATAAGCATCTCATTGTAAGCTTCTAGAAACAAGGGCAATTAGGCCTTAGTTTTTTTAAGAAATGTCTCATGTTATTTAATTATATACAAAATCTTTTGCATTATTAAAAGCTGATAAATACTTATCGAGTTTTCACCACATAAAATAGGACATCAGTTCAACTCTATTGGTAAAAACACCTAATTATTTAGTATAAATATTTTTATGGCATTTTCCTTTGATAATCGAAAAAGACCTTTCCATAATAGAAGAAGAGAGATGAGGACTTACCTTTAGCGCTTGCCCCATTGCACTTCAAAAATGGGGTTATCCATTACAAAGTAATAATGATAAAAATGATAAGACATAAAATAAGATGAAAAAAAAAGTTAAACAAAATAAATAAATGTAAGAAAAGAAAGAAATTTAAGGACATATCCTAAGGAATGGAGGGTGTACATTAAGTGACATCCGATTGACTCAATTATTTTGAAAAGAAGAGGAAATACATTTTCCTGGTTGTGCATCAAATGATGCATGGGTGTGTATTAGGTAATGCACTACTATACATTACTAAATAATGGTTATTTTTTCCTTTTCCTTTAAATAAAGTCATTTTCAATAAGTGGTTTGAAAAGACGAAAAAAATGAATAGAAAAAGGTGGAAAACAAGACCCTCAAAACACTTAAAAAATATTTTTGAACAATTTGGCAAAAAGATAGATTCAAATAAAGCTACAAGGGAATTTTAACACAAATACCTTATTATTTTTATCATGCAACAAAATACCCTTAGAAAGGGTTTCACAACTTAAAACAAAATATAAAGTGGAAATAATAATGAAAAGGTATAAATAAACGTGCGATAAAGTTCATAAAATTTAAGTATAAATGTCTAAACTTTAAAATGTTAGAATTTAAACATTTTATAGAAAAATTATTTGCATAGACATGCAGCTCAATTATGATTAGATAAGTGGGTTAAATAGATCTAGAAAAGAAAATTCCTTTCCCTATTACATGCATGTGTCAATGATGTAGATAAGTTGGTAAATTGATTTGAAAGCATATTCCCTTTCATATTGCATCGATGCAATCCATTGCATAGGCGTACTGTAAGGCCCTAACATATACCCTAGTGGTAATTGAGTATGTTAGAATAAATAGGAAGATAATTTAAAGAGATAAGTATTGAAATTGTAAGAAAGGACCCGAATGGAATTAATTTAAAAGTTAAGGGCAAAATGGTAAATTAAAGTTGTAATAGACACCTGCATATTAAGAAGATATGAAATAAGGAATTGATTAAAATTTAAACTATAAATCATATAAAAAATGTGAAAATTAAAAAAATAGGGATTAAAGTGCAAATTAACATTGGTCAAACAATGGACCAATAAAGAGAAGACACATAATAGACTCTAGAGAATTATAGAAAACTCAAGACAAGTTCATAGTATTTAAGAGAGGAAGTGATCGGCCCCCCTTTGTTGGCCAAAAAATTTGGATTTCTTCTTTCATTCCTCCTCATCATTTTCTACTAAGATACATGCTAAGGGCTTAAGGAAAAATCAAGCTAAGTACTAGGTATTCTAGGTAAGTTTATGGGATTTACATGTTATTATTTCTACTTTCCCTTGTGCTATAAGAGAAGCTATAAAATTGAGGAATGAACTTGATATATATGCATTTTTGGATGTGTTTTAGTTGGAAAAATTAGAAAAACAAAGGGAAAGAGAAGGAGAGGGAAGTGGAAATGGAGGTGAAACATTTTGGCTAAAGCAAGGTATAGGAATTACATTATTTCTTGGCATGTGTTTTAAATTTATTTATGCTTCAAAATGCATTTTAAATGAACTATGACTAATGCTAGATCTAAGGAATGTTTAAGGAATACATGGAAAAGATGATTAGAGCTTTAAAGTGTAACTTAGTGAAAATCTGTCTTAGGGTTCACTTAAATCAATTGAAGTGTAGTGCCTATAATGTTTCGTATAGATGTATAAATAAATTGATTTTAGTTGTAAATGAAGATAAAACATATATCTACAACTTTTTAGAAGAAATAAAAACCCGATTCTACCTTTAAAGCCTTCGAAACGTATCTTAAAGATGAGTTATCACTGTTGCCCTATCATCTAGAGCCATCTTCACTATTTTGTGAATATATCAAGATGTAAAAGTTAGAATTACCTAATTTTTAATGATTTAGAAACTAAAAATATAGATTAACAAATGTGTAGTAGAAATTTTCTCTAGGTAATGACATTTGCTAGGTTAACAGTGGTGAAAAATTTGAACCCAAAAATATGCCTGCAAGAATTTTGAACAGAATGGTGCACATTGCATAAACTATTTTGCCTCACTATATATACCTTCCTAGATTGACCAGAAGCATTAGACACGGCTAAGAAATATTTTTCTCAGCTGTGGGAATCTCCTATTTCATCTTACATGTGATGTTTAAGCCCTGAATTGTCATCGAAACTTATCCAAACTTTTCCGAACACCTTTTGAGCACTTTAAACACAAAAATAGGGATAATATGTGCAAGAAAATGCTTGTAAAACACGATGGGATATTAAGATAAAGTCATAAAATGAATATAAGTATGAGAAACCATATGCCTATAAGATTAATTATGTTATTATTAAATCTATATGACAACTTTATGCATGTATACTAAAGTAACTAGATTATAAGAATTACAAATGAAGGCATACACACCTAAACATGTAAAGAGATATGTGAATATGTATATGAGTTAATTATGTCACTCTTAGATCTATATATCAATCTTATTAAAGTTCCAAAGTGTACCCTAGAAGGATTAGAGTATGTGATTTTAAAAATTTATAGCGTATAACAATATAAATGGTTAAGTAGGGGCATAATTGGAATTTTTGTAAAAGTTAGGTATTTATGTTATTGAGAATTATTAAATTATACATGTAAAAAGGGATTAAATTTATAAGAGGAAGGATAATTTAAGTGAATTGGCAATTAAGAAGTTATAAAGGGATTAAAAGGCAATTAACCAGGGATCTAAAAATTAAGACCAATGAGCAAGTGGCACATTTTCTTCTAGAATTCTCCTTGATTATTAAGGCATACAAATTTTCCTTCTTGAGTGTTGATAGTTGGCCAAAAGAACATCAAAATTTTAGTTCACACTTTTCTTATTCCTTTCTAAAACCTACTCTTGTTTATTTATGAAAGCTAAAGAACAAGCGAGGAGAAGATAAAGGAAAAAGTGAAAGTGTAGAGAAGAAGAGGAAAGAAAGCAAACTTTAAGGTATGGGAGTGTTTATTTTCCTTAGGTGTACGTAGTTGGTTTTAATTGCTGAAATATGAAATTAAGTGTTTAAATATCATATAGATGATAATTTGATAGTAAAGTATACATAAATGAATTAAGTGTAGAAATAGAAGCTAAAAAAAAATTATGGATTAAAATCTATATGACCAATAGCTACTCTTTTGGTTGTAACTCGAGTTGTAGAGCTTTAAATAGAGTAATTCCAATTGGAAAATATGCTAGAATCATACACCTAAAATTATTATGAAGAATTTGAAACTTGATTATATCTCTAGGAATTTTGAAATTTTACTTGATTCTGTGTATTGGCTACTGATCTATTACTTAGAATAGTCTAGACTATTTTTGAGATATCTCATATGGTAGATGTCTATGTGTGTTGTGCTAAATTTGTAAGTGCACAGTTTACTGATTAGTGCTTAAGATATCATTTCCATAAGGAATAGATTGGTTATTACACACTACGACTTGATCTTAATCTTGTTTACAATGTTCAATAATTTGGATACAAAACTATACTACTAGTGTTATACTAATACTAAGTTATTAATTAAACATACTTTATTTATGATCAAAGAAGATAAATTATTTTAATTATATGAGTTGACTAATATGAAACTTGATATTATTCTTTTAATCAAAGTTCAATCTTTATAATGTAAGCCAAGTTGGAACAATGTTCTAATTCACTATCTCGACATGAAATATAATACCTAAAATATGCAATTATAATTCTAAACCTTAACTCTCACTAATGTGTTAGTTAATCATAAACACATATTTTAAGAATAACAACCAACCTATAACAATCATCATAATATTTTAATCTCTCAAGCAATTTTATGATATTGAATTTCTATTAACATTAAGAAAGAATATATCTCTTGAACTATACTCTTACTTACAATGATCATGCATAAGATACTAATAGAGATTTCTGCAATTAAAAAACTACTTGTATTGATAAGTATGAAAAAGATATAAACATAATTATTCAGGTTCGTAAGATATCTTTCAAACATTTACAAAGAATGAGAAATAAATAAAAGATGATAAAAATTGATCTCTCACCCGTTTTACTCCCTAAAAAGATATTCTTCTTCTTTGATCTTGTCTTCTTCTCAAAAGATAAATTGTTCTAACTTTACAGAAAAAATAAAAGCCGTTCTCTAAAGAACTTGTATATATTTTCATCTAACCACCTTTGTATTGATAGTCTTTTGCCAAGTAGTGTGTCCTTTCAAGTACCCTCTTAGAGGTACATAACCTTTAGTGGAAGGTCATGCCTCTTAAAATACCTTTTGAAAATTAACTGCCCAACATCTCTTGTTGTCATGCCCATAAAGGATGTTGTGCTCATGATAAAACACGCCTCCTCTGATGTTGACTTATCTTTTTCTTTTGACTTTTCCTCCACTTCCTTGCTAGTTGTGCTTGCGATAGAACATCAACTTCCTTGCTCCTCTTGCCTCTTTCTCCTATTTCTTTCTTCAATTTACTCTTACGAATACACAAATCACACAAAAACATCGAAGAACCAAATTCCACACAAAATAACTAAAATTAAACATTCACACAAAAATTATAAATATAAAATATTAAATTAACATGAACTATACTTCTTACATCAAGTCCCCATACTTAAACCTTTGCTTGTCTCCAAGCAAAAACTTAAAATGCAAAAGACAAAATAATAACACATAACACAACAAAACAACATAATGACAACATATAGCCTTTATACTTTATAAATACCTGGTAAACACAACCGCTTTCATCCCATAATATATAATTCTATATCAATAATTTCCAAACAATATCATGGACCATTAAGCATCAACATCCGTGTACACTGTGCTAGAGAATCATAAAAATGTAAAGCACAAGAATATAAGTTCCTCAGAAATCAAATTTCTTACAATATTTAATAAGTTTTACAAATGTTAAATTGCCTAGAATAATTATCTCAAGGTAAACTTTCCTCACATACCTCAAGAATCTAATGGGTTAGTGTTTCACTCACTTCCTTGGTACATCCACAAATGCCATAAGTTTGTAATTTAATAAAAATCTCCATTATTAGTAAAAGTCAATGTACAAAATCAAAGGGTCTTTACATGAGTTGTAACTTGGCTTAGGTTAGGGTAAGATAACTTTAGATAAGTAGCTTAAAATGTGGGGCAAAAAGGAACTATCATGTCACATGAACTTACAAATCAAAAAGATAGCATGACATATGATACATTTACATACTAAGGCTTATTTCTTACTCTAGTTTCCCTTTGTTTTTCACTTTTCATATCCTTAACTATGTTATCTTTTGTATTGTCTTTTCTTTTATACACACTAGATGTATTTTGTTCTTCTTTCTTTTTTCTTTCATTTTTTCTTTCTTTTTTATCTTTTCTTTTCTTTTCTTTTCTTTTATTTTTTACTTTTGAGGACATATATATGTATAAAGGGAACAAAACTAGCGTCATGCATAAAAACAAAACAAATCATCTCAAATGACATAATAATAGCTAATCATCCCATAATAGGGTGCCAAAAGAAAAGTTAAGCATTTCAAAAAGTGGATTAAGGTTGAAAAGCGTGCTTTTCAAATAAAAATATGGTTAATGGCTCAAAATTGGCTCCTAAAGTCAAAAAGGGTGGTTTTTTAAGCAAGGTTAAAATGGTTAATTCCAGTGCCCTCATCATGTTTCAGGCATAACCTATACCGAATGTAGCCTTCAAAATTACCAAAAATAAGCTTTATAAAATATAGATGTATAAGACTATCGTATAAGAAAAATATATCATTAATAGTCTTAAAACTCACAAGTTAGGAATTTTCATTACTATAAGCAATGCATCATTAAACCATCACATACATAAAGAAAATCAACTTAAAAAAAACCTATACTAAAGTGATTTGCACAACCATAACTCTCCATAGATGCATATCAAATTTCAATGCTTAACATCCAATAACATTCCTCAAGAATTTCAATAACTAGACCAAAAATCGCATAAATGCACAAAGTTTTAAACAAATATTCCTAAATATCATCAAGTGCAAATGCTCCAACAAATAAACACATAACCTAAAAACATAAATACTAACAATAGCCTAGCTTCCCCATACTTAAAGGATATAATATCCTTATTATGTGAAAAAAACAATCCAAGAGCACAACACATCTACAAAACTACAAAAATAAAACATGAGAAATAAAAATAAAAATTTAAAAGAGTAAAAGAATACTACCCTCAAGAAGCACAACTTAGAGAACCAAGGGGAGAAGAGGTTAATTCCACATTCTACTTTCAAAAGAAATTCAGCAACATGCGACTCACACTCTTGTGGCTTCTACTCAATTCTTGTATTGTAGCCTCCATACTTCCCACTTTAGTTGTCAAGGACTGGTTAGCAGCATCTATGGCATCCAAATGATGCAAAACCTGTTGCCACCCTGCTACATTACCATTGTCTCCAACCTCAGCATCCTCATCCTTATCCTCAGTATCATTATCATCATCACTACTCTTACAACTCTCAATAGTAATGGCTAGAGCTTTACCTTTACCCAGTCTAGTCTTGGCATATCTCTCACCAGAGGAAAAGAAAATCGAAGGACGCCCTTCTTTCTTCAACAACTGAGAATTTCTCAAAAAATTGACATCCAACATGGTTATGTTATCATTTTCATTAAGCTCAAAATTAGATAACTCCCCCAAATAATCTAGGATAATACCAGTCACTATATGTCCCATCCTTACAAATTTATTCTTTGAAATAGATGCATTATGCAATCCATCAAATATAAAAGAAATGGAACAAGGATTTTTCTTACTTTGCACTAAAGATAAGATAAACAAGTCCTTAGCTTGGACTTTGTTACTCTCAACATGCCCAAACATAGCATGGCATAAATACTTATGGAACAACAGTAAAGCCTCATCTTTTATCAACCTATCGTTGAGTTTTTGTTATCAAAATGACTCAATCCAGTCCATTTTTTCTACGTGTCAGAGGCCACAAATTGTTGAGGAATAAACTGAATGCCATTTAATGGAAATCCAAACTAGTCATACATCTCAATAAAACCAAATGTGTACTCTATACCATCATACTTGAATTTGAATTGAATTTTCCTATCATCTAAATATGGAAAAGTCACATAAAATTCTATTGCCCACTCCTTTCTAATAGGTAATTCCCTATGTGTAATATTATCTCATTTCATACATTTTAAATATTTTCCAATTTCACTAGAAAGCGTTAAAGTCTGTAATAACTCAAAATCCTAATTCCACATGCCAACTATCTTTTTCTTAGAAAAGGATTCAAATTTCTTACCTTCTTCTTCAGAGAAAATCGAAAATGGGCATTCAGACATGTGAGAAAAAACTGTAGTACTTAATCTTAAGAAGAAATTATAGCAACTATCCTTTTTTCCTTTGTTCTCCACAGTTTTTTGGCAAACCGTAGTGGAAATCATAGCACCCAAACACCAACTCAAAAAAATATTCACTACAAAAGACCAAAAAACTTAGAAAATAGAAGCAAAATACAAAGATAAATAGAGTAAAAATGAGAAAAAGTGAAAAGCCTAGAGAGAAAATAGAATAAAGCTGAATAAAATGGACGTGAAAAGGTTCAAATATCAATTTATAAGGTAGTTAAAGCATTGCAATGGTTAGAAAAACCTTTAAATTTCAAAATCCGCCCTTTTTCATGCTCGTGACAATTGTTGCACTCGCGACAAAGGGCTCTTTTTTTTTCCTTCGTGTAGGGTCACACCTTTGACCAAAGTCATGCTCATGAGAGAGACAAATCAAAAATGGTATAGTACAAAGTTACGTTTGCAACAAAGATAGAAAAATAAAAATTTGGAAAAGTTAAACAAATATAATTAGGCTAATACACTTAAATAAAAAGAAAACCTATGAAACATACACTAACTAGATTAGTAACAATAAAAATAAAACACAAACATCAAATTAAACAATATAAATAAATAAAAATGGAAATAAAAATATTATTTAAGTAGATTTAAGACTAATGTCATCAACCAAACTTAAAGAGATGCATGAAACCTCTCTACCATGAAAATTCCCTTCTAAATAAACCTCACACCTCTAGCCATTGGCTTTAAACAATTCATCTTTAGCATTTTTAAGCTTTATATACCCATGATGAAAAACTTGAGTCACATCAAATGGCCCACTCCATTGAGATCTAAGTTTTTCATGAAACAACTTCAATCTAGAATTAAAAAGAAGTACCTTATCCCCCTACTTGAAAACTCTTATGTCTAATATGTGCATCATGCCATTTCTTAGTTCATTCTTTATATATCCTTGCATTCTCACATGAACTAAGATGTAACTCATCTAATTCATTCAATTGTAAACATCTTTTAGAACCTGCTTATTTTAAATCATAATTCAATGTTTTAATTACCCAATAAGCCTTATGCTCTAACTCAACCAGTAAATGACAAGCCTTTCCAAATACTAACCTATATGGAGACACGCTAATAGGAGTTTTGAATGCAGTATGATATGCCTATAAAGTATCATCTAATTTATATGCCCAATACTTGAGCTAGAAATAGTATTTTCAAGGATCCACTTCAACTCTCTATTCGAAACATCCATACTCTATGATTTACCCCATACTTTTGCAATAATGATGTAAAAGAACAATTAACAAAATGCGTACCTCCATCACTTACAATGGCTTTAGGCACTCCAAATCTAGAGAAAAGTTTTTTTAGAAACTTAACAACCACCTTTGAGTCTTGGTTGGTCTTGCCATTGCTTCCACTTATTTAGACACATAGTCCACTCCAAACAATATATAATTTTGCCCAAATAAGGTAGGGAAAGGACCTATATAGTCAATCCCCCAAACTTTAAAAATCTCCACCTCCAAAATGTTGTTTAATGGCATATTATCTCTTTTCCCAATGTTACCAACCCTTTGGAAATAATCACATTGAGCAACAAATGATGTAGCACCTTGAAATAATGTAAGCCAATAAAACCTATACTCAAGCATGAGAGTTGCTGTATTAATGCTCTTATTATGACTTGAATACAAAGTTGAATGACAATGGGTTAAAATATTCACATAATCTTCCTCACCTACACAATGTCTAATAACTCCATCACCATAAATTTTCAACAAGTAAGGCTCCTCCCAAAGGTAATACTTTATATCTGGAAAGAACTTCTTTCTTTATTGATATGACATATCATGTGGCAAAATTTCTATAACAATAAAGTTAACAAAATTTCCATACCAACGTGCACTTAAATGCCTAACTAACATTAAAGCTTCATCAGGAAATTCCTCATTAATTCATCCAAATCCCCCATGAGTCCTTGATCATTTTCAAACCTTGATAAATAGTTAGCATCTAAATTTTTAGATCCTTTCTTATCTCTTATTTCAATATCAAACTCTTGAAATAAAAGGACAAAATGAATAAGACAAGATTTTGTATCTTTTTTAGCAAACAAGTATCTAAAGGCTGCATGGTTAATATATATAGTAACTTTAGAACCTAATAAATAAGACCTAAATTTATCACTTGCAAATACCATAGCAAGCATCTCTTTTTTTATGGTGGTATAATTTAATTAAGGACTCGATAATGTGTGACTAGTATAGTATATCACATACAAATATTTTTCTTTACATTGACCTAACACACAATAGACAGCTAGGTCATTAACATCATACATAATATCAAAAGGAAGATTTAAATTAGGTAAAGTAATTATAGGTGCACTTATAAAAGCCTTCTTCAAACTCTCAAAAACTTCTATATATGTAGCAAAAAAATTAAAAGGCACATCCTTAAGTAAAAGAATAGTCAAAGGTTTAGCAATCAAAGAGAAATCTTTAATGAACCTTCTATAAAAATTAGCATGTCCTAAGAATGACCTCACACCTTTAATTATAATAGGTGGAGGTAACTTCTCTATCAACTCAGTCTTGGCCCTATGTACTTTGATACCTTTTTAGAAATCTTATGGCCTAACACTATTCCCTTTTCAACCATAAAGTGGCATTTCTCCCAATTAAACACCAAACTGGACTCGTCACATCTAGTCAATACTTTATCTAAGTTATGCAAGCATAACTAAAATTAGTCACCATAAATAAAAAAGCATCCATAAATACCTCAATGATTTCCTCTATCATATCCCTAAAAATAGTAATCATACACCTTTGAAAAATAGTTGGTGCATTACACAACCCAAAGGGCATCCTTTTATATGCAAATATTCCATAAGGGCAAGTGAATATTATCTTTTCTTAGTCACTAGGATAGATAAAAATTTAAAATTAACTAGAAAAACCATTTGGAAAATAATAGTGAGAATGGCTAGCAATTCTCTCCAGCATTTGATCTATGATTGGCAAAAGAAAATGATCCTTTCTACTTACCGCATTTAATTTCCTAACTCGTGGTGGTTCTCATAGGAATTATGTCACTAGCCTCATTTCTAACTACGGTCATGCCCCTTTAACAACAAAAAAACTGCCAATTAGCGACTAAAATTAGTGACGGCACAATTTTCGTTGCTAATTTTACAACGGATTAGCGACTGTTTTACATTTCCGTCGCGATAATGATATTTGTTATTTTTTTGCAACGAAATAGCGACGAAATTAATAAACAGTCGCTAATTATTGGCGGGAAGAGTACGCGCCCTGTTTTGCGACGGAATTAGCGATAAATTTTTCCGTCGCTAAATTTTATAATTTTTTATTCAGGAAATTAGTTCCAGAAATTTTAGTGACTAAACTTTTAGTCGCTAATTTTGGCGGGAAAATTTAGTGCCTTTTTTTGCGACGGTTTAGCGACGGAAATATTTCTGTCGCTAATTAGTATTTTGTTGCTGTAAGACCATTAGCGACGGAAATATTTAGTCGCTAATCCTTCGCAAATAAATTAAAAAATAAGTTTTTAAATTTCACTCCCATGATTTATGTATAATTTCAAGCAATTTTAATATAGACCATATAAAATGAATTATTTCTTTTGTAACAGAAAATTATAAATTATTTTATAAGTTGGTAATAACTTTTTACCAATTATACCAAAATCTAATGTTATTTATTTAGAAAATTTACATTTTTAATCATAATAATAAACTAATTGTTATGATTATTATATATTTACGTGTTCAAGATTAATAAAAATAAATATTTATAAAATTTATTATTTCATTTAAAATAATAATAAAAAATTTGTAATTTATTTTTATTTTAAAAAATTTAAATCAAATATGAAATTATTAGGAATTAAATTGATTTGTTTATCAATTATCCCAATTTTGAAAGTGTCCAAAGACTATTGAATATGAAATTCGAGCTTAGTCAGCATGAAATATTTTGAAAGACCACGAGACATAGTTTCAATTACAAATTTGTATTGTTAGCACAAAATTATTAGTTAGAATTATTCATCGCTATTTGTATAAAATTTAAAAAGGTGACAAAAATTTTGAACTCTTATCCAAATAGGAACCTGAGGTCTAATTGAATATTGGATTTAGTAATGAATAAAGGATCATGATTAAAGAGAGACCAAAATAAAGATCTCTGAACCTAATTTTCTCATTCTATCGGAAATATTTCAAAATTATTGTACATAAATATTGCTAATTAATGTGCCTTAAATATAAGCATTTTATTAATCTCATACTTTTATCACGTTAAAAATGGGTTGCACATCATTAGATAAGATGTTATCTTTCAATACGACAGCAAAAACCACTCGTATCACCGTAGTTAAAATATTTTTAAAGTATAAATACTTTTCCTATTAATTTTCTTTTCTATGATTTTAATAGTAGGAATCAAAAAGCTTAATTTGAGACCATCTTTATTAGTTTTATTAGAAACTGTTAATCTAATTAAGCTAAAAAATTATATTGTTAGTGGTTTAATATAATTACTTTATATTAGATAAGAAAATTGGACACTTTTCTTCAACTGTAAAATGTGGAACACTGCCAGAGCGAAGGATATAAGCCATGGAAAATCACAAATTACTATTGAGAATATCATTTAATTTTAATAATATTCTATAGAGAATAATTATAAAATAATTTTTATAATAAAATATATATATATATATATATATATATATATATATATACAATAAATATTGAGAATATCATTTAATTTTAATAATATTCTATAGACAATAATTATAAAATAATTTTTATAATAAATATGTATTATATATATATATATATATATTAAATTAATAGTAATATATATAGAAATGGGTCAAATTATAAGAAAATAAGATGTCAATTTCGGTTGGGCTCTTAGGTTTTACTTCTCCAAAATGCAATTGACTATAAATACCAAGAATGCTAAACCCTAATCTTCCAGCGCCCGCCGTTTCCTCTCAAGTTCATTGCCCTAACCTTCAGTGCCGTCTCCTCTCAAGCTCATTGCCCTAATTTTTCCTTCAACGTACTTGCCCTAATTCTTCCTTCAGCGTCGACTCCTCTCAACCTACTTGCTCTAATTCTTCCTTCAGTGGCGTCCACGACAAGCAGCTCAAGTTCCCTGTATGTTCTCTGTTCCTTGCTTATTCTATAACACTCACATTTTAGGCAGAAAGCACGTTTCTAAGAAAGAAATTTCCAATAGATTATTTTAGAATTTTCAATTTTAAGAATCGTTTTTGCTTGATGTTGAAAGCTCCTTGTTGTTAATTTTGAACGGTAAAGATTAGTTTTTAAGTTCTGTAAGTTCAGTTTTTGTTGCATAAAAGAGGTTATTTTCTAGATTTTTTACGTAATGACCAGTTTTGTATACGAAGACGATCGAAAAATCATTTGCCGGTAAATTGGCCTGATTTTTGGTGAGTACATATGAAACTCTTTGTTGTTAATTTTGGACGGTGAAGATTAGTTTTTAAGATCTGTAAGTTCAGTTTTTGTTGCAATAAAAGGCTATTTTCTGGATTTTTTACATAATGACCAGTTTTGTATATGAAGACGATCGAAAAATTATTTGCCGTTAGATCGGCCTGATTTTTGGTGAGTACATTCGAAACTCCTTATTGTTAACTTTGGACGGTTAAGATTAGTTTTTAAGATCTGTAAGTTTAGTTTTTGTTGCAAAAAAGGCTATTTTCTGGATTTTTTACATAATGACCAGTTTTGTATACGAAGACGATCGAAAAATCATTTGCCGTTAGATTGGCCTGATTTTTGGTGAGTACGTTTGAAACTCCTTGTTGTTAACTTTGGACGGTTAAGATTAGTTTTTAAGATCTGTAAGTTTAGTTTTTGTTGCAAAAAAAAGGCTATTTTCTGGATTTTTTACATAATGACAAATTTTATATGTGAAGACGATCGAAAAACCATTTGCCGTTAGAACGTACAGTAAATAGTGGTGATTGACTTGTTTAGAATGCAAACAAGAAAATGTATGACAGAAAACGGATACTATTTTTTTTTCTAAATCATCAATTAATATCATAATGGTAACATTTAGTTTGCAGTAACAATAATAATTTACAGATACTCTATACAGAATAGTATTAATACTAACACATGAAATACATAACTATCTATACCTAAGTCAGTTGTTTCGCTTGAACGTATGCATGCCATGTCCACTTTTTTATCCCATCTATCCTTCACCGTATCAGCCACTTTGACAAACTCACATCATTCTATCTTCAATTAACTTTAGATATACAAAACCATTAAGTGATCCCTACATTACATTCACTGTATACAATTATCATATTAATGAAATTTTACCAATTAATTTAATTATATGAGTATATAATTACCTCAGTAATTAATTTTATTTTTTTTCAGTATCATTCAACTAATATTTATCTATTTTTGCATAATACTTATATGAGTAATTGAGTATACTTCATTTTATAAATTATTTAATTAATACTATTAATTTAATAGTTATTTAAAAATATTTTATATTTACTTTGATCTTTATAAATAATAATAAATATAAATTATTTTTTAATGGTAAAAGATTGAATTTAAGATTAAAATTAAATTTAAAATTTTTTAAGAGGGATTTTTTTTTATTTTGAATTTTTGGAGTGAGTAAAACATTTAATTAAGTAATTAATTATACATATTTACCAAATCATCCTTAAATATAAAGGCAAAATGATCAAAATTGGGAGGGATATTTTAGTATTTTCAAAATACTAACCCTAGATATTAAAGGCAACTTTCTCTCCCCTCACTCACTACACTTTTTGCCGTTTCCTTCTTTCCATCTTCTCTTTTTTTGGTTTCTTCTCCTGCTTGCCTAATCTACGGTGTTTTGGTGGCTTTCTGGTGAGGACGGCAAAAAGTGGCTCTCTTCTTTTTGTTAAGCCTTTGTTTCTAGTAGATCTGGGTAATCGGCGATGGAAGCCGGCGAATTGAGTAGCACCGGCAAGCTTCTAACGGTGAGAAGATCCTCCAGGTATACTTCGCCCCTCCTTACTCGCCGAAAATGTTTAGATCGGAGAGGGAGGTAGTTAGCTGTTCAAATATGTACATATAGTTTTATATATTAGTTTTATAAGGTTTTTCGAGTCATACCGGGTTGTGATTTGGAGCTTATAGGGGTGAGTTTTGATTATATTTTTCGGATGGGTTCAAATTAGGCTGAAGATGGCAAATCCTATTTCCTTTTTTGTTCATTAAACTGTTATTTGTTATGAAGTATCTAAATTTGTTAGTATTTGTTTGGTTCAATTTGGCAGGAAAATTAACAAAAATTACTTTACTGGACCTTTGCCCGCATTCATTGGAAATTTAACAGCATTAAGGGGTTTGTAAGTACATAAATACTCTAAAAAATTATGGAATCTACATTCTTAGAGTTTGATGTATGTCCAAATATTTGTTCTGTGTGAATTAGTTTCTAGTTTCGTTGTATGTCTTGGTTAATTTCCTTATTACTCAAATTAAGTTGGGATTACTACAAATGGCCCCATTATGCATCTCTATAGCCACCTAAAAGTTAATTCTCTTAAATTTAGTATTCCTTTTTTTGTTAAATTGAAAGTACAGACTTGAATAGACAATTGCTTGTAAGAATTTGGCATTTCTAAAGAAGAAAAGTTGTTAAAAACAGTTAGTGGATTGTATAAATAATGGTTCGCTATGAACAAAAGATAAGAGACGATGATGGACCATAAATTAATATCATACCATAGGATAAATGATTAATATATTGATTGATTTTTAAATGACAATTGTGCATATTTTCATCAGTGATATTAATATACCCATGTAAATGCAATTAAATGCAGACATGGAATTGTACATATCATAGCTCAAGTTTATGAAACTTATGATGTCAAGTTCTTGTTTTTCTTTGAGGTCTTATAAATCATTTACATTCTAAGCCCAAACCCAATCATGAGGCCTTTCTCTATTCTGCATTGATTAGGAAAACTTGACATTATTACATGGCAAATATAAATCAATTGCTCCGCTAAAAATTAAATTTGTAACCTTAACTTCAATATTAGTTCTGAATTTCAGATGCACTACCACTTTTTTTAAAATTAAATTATTTTTATTCCGTATTCAGCAACACATGCACTACCACATAAATTATTTTTATTTCATATTCAGTTTACATGTAAGCCTTTGTATCTTAGTATGAAAGTTAGGGTTTACATTGTGTAAAGCTTAAACATTTGGTCTCTTTGGAGTGTTTAAGAGGTCTCAGTCATCTTGCTTTTCCTTCATGATCTTTCGCTGATCATTAGAGAATTTTGAGTTTGGCTTATGAAAAATTGCTGGAAACTTGTTCAGTTCGGTGGCTATTTCTTATTTTCTACTTCTATGATTAATTACAAAAAGCTCTATTGTGACTTTAAGATGACCAGGTAATAATCATATATTGAGGATTAACCAATTAGTAATTAGTCATTCTTCTTTATGGATTTATTTTTGACACTAAAATGGATGCCTTTATTATAAGAGTGATGTTTTTTTATGCTAGTTAAGAATTATTCTAGCAAGTACAAATCATATACAGATGGGTCAATTCATCTGCGTCCTTTTTGATGCTAGTTATGAATTGCAGAGTTTGTTTATTGTTATAGGAATCTAATTAATTAACCATATTAATCTGTTTTCCTTTTAATTTCAGCTTATAGTTGATTCTCATCATTAATTGTTTTTGTTAGTAATGATTTTGCATCAAAATAATGTCATGCTACTGGTAATTATAGGACTATACTGAGAGGAACGAGTATGCCAATTATTTTTTTTCTTTCTCTTGCAGGTGGTGTCTTTGATAATTGAGTCACTTGCCTGGTGTTCTATGCTGGTTTTGAAACTAAAGTTTATATCAGGCAGTTTCGGTGGTATGTGCGCTTTGGAGTTGTTTACGTTTTGGTCGGGGAAGCTGCAATGCTTAATCTCATTCTCTCTATGAGTGAATACTACAGCAGGTTAGTTATCTTCTTGTTCTCCAAGCTAGTAAGTTTAATCATTCAAGCTATGTTACTCTTTATTTTTCCTCAAGCAGTAATAACAGTTAACATTAGCAAATAAATATTACTCTTGATACTTTAACTTTTATAATTTTTGATTTCCTTCTTAAAGGAAAATTTCATCAATATTACTTATTTGTTCACAGAAGTGTATATAAAGAATCAAGACAAGCTATTATACATTAGAACAGAGAAAACTTTCTTTATTCACACAATTGTGATTTTATTCGCTGAGAAAACATAGCAGTAGTGTTATGAAAACTTGGGCTTTTCCTTCTTAATCAATCTTTCTTGAATTCCACTAGTACCTAATATTTCTTTGTTTACTATGCAGATTTGCATTGTACACATACATAAGTGGTGTTCTCTACCAGGTTTGTGGTCCTGTTTATTTTGTTTTATTTTTTTTCCTGTTCTTGTAGAGGCGATATCAATATATACTCTAATTAGCTACAAGATGGCTTGGGGTTAGGGTGTTTAACTTAAAGTAATTTGCAGTGGGTGTGGGGGGCTGGGTGGGTGAGGATTTTGGGTTTTAATGATGTCATGTAAGCTAGAATTATTTTGGCTTGGTCGACCCTTTGTATCATATAAAATATTGAACTTGATGCAAATGGTGCTTATCTAATATGTTCTTTTTAATTTCTTTCAAAATCATAGACTTGCTAATTACATTGTGGTGTCTAACCACTTTCTTGCTGTAGCTTGTTTAAACTTTTCAGGCGCTTGTGTAGCAGAATTGTAAGGAGCATGTTCTACTTGTCTTTCTTACCATATGCATTGCAATATTTCTATTGATGCTAACATCCACGTTATGAGATGTATGCAGGCGATTTCTAAAGGACGACAAGGAAGGGAAGCACAAAATATTGTGAGGGTAAGTCGTAATGCGCTATTTCTTCATTCTTGAGACATCTTTTGAAATGCTTACAAATCATTAATTTATATATATGTACAAGTTTATTTAGCTAACTTACGTCTTAAAGGAGTTAGCACAAATGTGCTTATAACTGGATATGAACCAGTTTTAGTAAAGTAAGTGTTAACATTTTAAAAGAAGCATTTTCATTCTATATTTTGTTCAGGTATATTATAGTTCCATTCTTATATGAATTTTATAGCGTCTATGATATTCTGCTGCACTAGAGGAAGTAGATAGCTGTATATGTGTCATGTGTTGGCCTTGGTTGAATTCAAAGACTTGAACTTTCCATGATATTTGCTCTGGGGTTTGCTTCAAGTATGCTTATTTTACTCACTAGGGACTCTAAGTCATTTGTTCCACTAGAAGCTTATCATTACTGTTGCTGTCATTTTCATTTAAGTTTTATTAATTAAAGTTACTAATTTGTGTAGATGATGATTGGAATTTGTGACACGTATTAATGGGTTTGGTTTTCAATGACGATTGAAGGTGGAAAGAAAGATTGATTTGGTCTATGGAGGTGGAAGGGTGGGATTGATGGGTACGTCTTGTTTCTCAGGCAGTCCATGGAACTGGAGGTGGTAGAAATCCTAATGATGAGCTGCTTGTCAAATTCCTTTTCCATTGCCAGTTTTTGCTCCATTTTTCTTATTTGTAATGATAAAATTGGGATAAGAAATCGAATTTATTATGTGAGATTGGATTTTTTGTTATTAATTACTTGTGTTTTAGGGAAATGGATTGTATAAGCAATACTTTGTATTATATATTGTTATTTATTGTAATGAATTCCTTATAAATTATGTATATATATATATGAAAATATAAAATTATTTATATAGTGTACAGGATGCAAATTTAAATATATCAAAAAAATTAGAATTATGCAATAATTTAGCGACGGATTCGCGACAGCAACTATCGCTATAGTACAAACGTTAGAATTTAACAAATAATTAGCGACAAATATTTCGTCGCTAAATTTTACACTAAATTTGGATTTAGCGACGGATAATTTAGTTGCTAAATATTATTATTATAATTCGACGACTAATTAGGAATATAAATTTTGCGACAAAAAAAAAATTTTGCGACGAAAATTATTAGCGACTGATTTTTGATTCTGTCGCTAATATATTAGCGATTGTTCATCGCGCCGTCGCTAAATTATATTAGCGACGGAATTTTGGCAATTAGCGACAGAAAATGCCGTCGCTAATTCCCAGTTTTTTTGTAGTGTTTCTTTTGAACACATTGTATAGGACTAACCTTTGCACTATCCAAAATCCGATAAATAATTCTTGCATCAAGTAGCTCTATTGCTTCTTTTTTAACTACTTCCTTCATGTTTGGGTTAAGTCTCCTTTTCCTAATAGCCTTAGTTTGATATCCATCCTTCATATGGATTTTATGCATAACCACATTAGGGCTAATTCCTTTCAAATCAGAAATTTGCCAACCTATGCTCTTAATTCTCTTCCTAACAACTTGTAAAAGCAAATTCTCTTGCATTATAGTAAGCTTGCTAAAAACTATAATGCATAAAGAGTTATTAGCACCAAGAAATGTATATCTCAAATGGCTAGGTAGCTCTTTTAACTCAACAACAATTAGACTTATAATGGATGGTGGAAATGGCTCCTCACTTCTACACAAAAGCTTAGGTCTATGATCATCTTGCTCCACCTCCTCTTGAACCTCCTCTTTAATGCTAGCTTTTCCTTGATTTTTAATTTCTAAAACATCTAAAACACATGTATTAGTAAGATCAACTTTCATGGATATATTTTCATCCATATGGTACTTCAGTGCCATATCAATATGGTATTCAACATTCTCTTACCATACTCTCAAAATTAGCTTCCTTTTCAAAACATCTACTAGTTACCTACCAGTGTTTGTGAATAGTCTACCCAAAATCAAAAGGCAATTTGCATCATATGCAAAGTTAAGAATAATAAAATCAACAAGCAATATAAATTTATCCACTTTCACAAGCACATCTTCAATTATGCCATATGGTTTCTCAATAGATTAATCAGCTAGTCGTAAAACTGTAGAAATAGGTTTTACATCTTCTAAACCTAGTTTTTTGAATATAGAAAATGGCATAAGATTTATACTAGCACCTAAGTCACATAGATACTTAGGAAATTCTATATTCCCCAATTTAGATGGAATAGTAAAACTACCAAGATCTTTTAACTTTATTGGTAGATTATTTGTGATTATTGAACTATAATCCTCAGTTAATACAATAGTAGATATGTCCTCCAAACTTTTTTCTTTGAAATTAACTCATTTAAAAAATTAGTATAGTTAGAAATTTGAATTATTGCCTCACCAAAAGATAAATTAATATGCAAATTCTTCAATTTATCAAGAAAATTTAAAAATTTTTTATCAGTATTCTTTTGCTTGAGTCTTTGTAAAAATGGTGGACAATGTTGAAAAATTCTACCTTTGGAAGCCCCCTCTATCATGCCTGCAATAGGAGTCACACCTATGACTTTGTTTGGATTTTCCACTATCGTTTTTACGGGTAGTGTCACGCTTGTGACAAAAGGTTCTTCTGCATCCTTAACTTTTTTTCCTAAAAAATTCCATTCTTGTTAGTTGAAACAAAATCATTGACATAATTTTTACCTGACCTTAATGTGATTGCCTTTATTTTCTCTCTTGGATTATCCTCCATATTGCTTAGAAGACATCCTTGAAGTCTTGAAGGTAATGCATTAGCAAGTTATCCTAATTGGACTTCTAAGTTATGGATGGATGATGCTTGATTCTTTGCTATCTAATTAACCTTCGATTCTAGCCTCTTATGATTCTTATTTTAAGAATTAATCTTCAAATTGATCCCTTTTAAAAACTTATCCATTTTCACTTCTAATGCTCCAAATCTATCTTATGGTTGCTAAAATCCCACTGCTCCTCTATTCTGGTTATTATTACCCCATAAAAAATTTGTACGGTTTCACCAACCAGGGTTATAGGTATTAGAATAAAGGTTACCACATCTTTTTCCTTGAAAAAAACTCTCACTCTCCAATACTAGCCAATCCCAAACCCCAACCATCACTAATGTGACCTTGTTGAGCATATATGTTATAAGTATTTGATAGGGTTCCTCCCATGCTTAAGTTATCAATCTTATGAGTCAATGCTGCAACTTGTGCTTGCAAGGAAAAAATCGAATCAATTGAATGAACACCTTTAACAGGGGAAGGAGGTGATACCTTTGCTCTTTCTATCAGCCATATGCAATTATTTATAGACATTTCTCCAAGTAATTCAAATGTAACATTTGTAGTCTTCTGCATAAGGGATCCAACCACAACAGCATCAATTGTTCCTTTAGTTGTAGGATTCACACCATTATAAAATGTCTTTATAAGTAATTCCCTTGGAAGATTGTGATGTGCACAACTCCTTTATAATTCCTTAAATCTTTTCCAAGATTCATACAAAGACTCATTATCATTTTGAAAAAAAGTAGCAATATCCTTAATTATTTTTGAGTTTTTAACCAAAGGAAAATATTTAGATAGGAAAGCTTATGCCAATTGGTCCCAAGTAGTTATAAAACCTCTTACAAGGGAATATAACCAAGCTTTTGCCTTATATTTTAATGAAAAAAGGAAAAGCCTAAGCTTGATTGCATCCACCAATAATCCATTGATTTTAAAAGTATCACATATCTCTAGAAAATTTACTAAATAAGCATTTGGATACTCATTTGGCAAACTATAAAACTGTTTGCTATTTTGTACTATTTGTAATAAGGAAGGCTTGATTTCAAATCAATTATCATTTACCTTTAGATGAACTACCCTATGTTGAGCCCTATTAAAAGCAGGTATAGGAAAATCCATCAATTTTGATGGGTTGTCCTCTGCCATGGTAGGTCTCTTATTCTTCATTTTCTTTGGTTTTTCATTTCCTAAAAGAAATCTTTCTATCTTTGGATTAAATTGTTCAAGTTCCTCTTGAGAGCTCCTTGTTCTAGGCATAAACTTGAACTATCAAATCTATAAAAACAAAATAAAAAAAATTAATTAAATATTGTAATCTAAAATCTTAAATCAAGAATTATAATGGCAATAAACATTAAGCATGTTCCTTGGCAATGACACCAAAAACTTATGCTAAGTCTGCAAGCGCATGGTTTACCGATTAGTACTTAAGATATTATTCCCACAAGGAACAAATTGGTTATTGCACACTATGATTTGATCTTAATCTTGTTTACAATGTTCAATAATTTGGTTTCAAAATTAAACTACTAGTGTTATAATAATACTAAGTTATTAATTAAACCTAATTTATTTATGATCAAAGAAGATATATTAATTTAATAATATGAGTTGACTAATATGAAAGTTGATATTATTCTCTTAATCAAAGTACAATCTTTATAATGCAAGCCAAGTTGGGACAAGTTTCTAATTCACTCTTTCGACATGAAATAGAATACCTAAAATATGAAATTATAATTCTAACCCTTAACTCTCATTAATGAGTTAGTTAATCATAAATACAAAATTTAAAAATAACAACCAACCTATAACAATCATCCTAACATTCTGATCCCTCAAGCAATGTTATGATAATGAATTTCTATTAACATTGAGAAAGAATATATCTCTTGAACTATACTCTCACTTACAATGATCATGCATAAGATACTAATAGAGAATTCTGCAATTAAAAAAGTACTTGTATTAATAAGGATGAAAATATATAAACATAATTGTTCAAGTTCCTAAGAAACCTTTCAAACATTTACAAAGAAGGAGAAATAAATAAAAGATGATAAAATTTGATCTCTAAACCCTTTTACTCCTTAAAAAGATCTTATTCATCTTTGATCTTGTCTTCTTTTCAAAAGATAAATTGTTCTAACTTTATAGAAAAAATAAAATATGTTCTCTAAAAAACTTGTATATTTTTCCCTCTAGCCACCCTTGTATTTATAATCCTCTTGCCAAGAAGTGGGTTCCTTTAAGTACCCTTCTAAAGGTATGCAATCTATAGTGGAAGGTCATGCCTCTTAAAGTGCCTTTTGAAAATTAACTGCCCATTATCTCTTGTTATGGGACCTATGAAGGATGTCGCGCTTGCGATAGAACACGCCTCCTATGATGTTGACTTTTCTTCTTGTTTTGATTTTCTTTTGGTTCCTTACTAGTTCGTGCTCATGATGGTGTTGACACTCACGATAGAATCTTGTCTGCCTTACTTCTCTTGCCTTTTGCACCTATTTCTTTCTTCAATTTACTCCTACAACCACACAAGTCACACAAAAACATAAAAGAACAAAATTCCACACAAAAATAACTAAAATTAAACATTCACATAAAAATTATAAATATAAAACACTAAATTAATTTGAACTATACTTTACACATTAAAGTGAATTAATTTTTTATCCTATAGAAACTAGAGACATATTAAAACATTTTATTAGAAGAATACTTTCCTAAAAACATCATTTTTATGGTAAAATGCTTGTACAAAGTCTACCTGAGAAGTTACCTTTAGAAAATCTGATACTTAAGCCTATTATTGGGTTAATTTTCAATCCAGCTATGTTACTCGACCTTCTATGTTACCTAATAAGCCATATGTTACCAGATCTACCATGTTACCTGATCTACTATATGACCTTATCTACTGATCTACCCTATCATCTGATCTTTATATCTACCCGATCCAATCGTGTACCCCTTGTTCTAGCCTATTGTTGAGTGATATATTGATATCTTTTCATGATTTAATATGTATATTGATT
Organism: Excoecaria agallocha; assembly: GCA_037975025.1. Taxonomy (NCBI): domain Eukaryota; kingdom Viridiplantae; phylum Streptophyta; class Magnoliopsida; order Malpighiales; family Euphorbiaceae; genus Excoecaria; species Excoecaria agallocha. Next base: position 31,047,701 of record CM075811.1, read on the forward strand.
CCATAATCATAATGAATTAAGTGTAATATTATTGAATGATTAAAGATTCAGTCAAAGCCTGAATTTCTTATAGTTTTAGATAGATAGGCATGCATAAAAGGGCTAGTGATTCGATCTACCTAGTGTTTATACCAAAAGGTGCCTAGTGTTTGATACCTTTGGTATCCTAGTGATATGAGACTTATGTCTCCTAGTGTTCGATACTACTTGTCAGTATCAAGTGATTATTCCCATTGTCCATCATTAATGGGGATTCAAGCAATTTAAGAGTGATAAATGATATAGTAAACTTTCAAGATGCTAATGTATTTCAAAGTAATTGGTAATGGCATGTTTAATTAGTATATACACGATAATTAGGTGAATCACATGTTATAGTATTTTAAGCTATTAGATGTTATATTATGACATGTATGTTTGCTTATTGCATCATTTATATTTGTGTCTTCATAAAGAAGTTGATTGCACTATTTTGCTCCCCATTGGGTTACTGCTCAGCACGGGTGTTTTTCCCATATAGGTACTCAAGTGTAGAAGTATCCAGATTCTTCTATCTACATCTGCAGGCCACTGGGGAGTGAAGCTTGAAGTTTCTTTTGATTTTGGTATAGTTATATTTTTGTAACTTAAAGAGTAAAGAATATGAGATTATTTAGTGAGCTAATAACTTCTATTATCATATACATATTGTAAATATAATGTAATTAATCTTTTAATATATATATATATATAGTTATGTTCTATGTGAGAAATGTAATAACCTAATGACATGATTAATATGTAAAGTCTTTCTAATTAATATTTAATTTTAATTAACTCAATTTAACATGATAGGCATTTTATGAAAGTATTTTAGATCTTGTAGCGCTCATATATTCCTCCTAAGGGGCATTAGAGTGTTACAATTTATAGTATTAGAGCATAGGTTTAGATTGTTTTTTTTATTATAGGTGTAGACAATAAGATTGAGTTAGCCTTTGTTAGGATTACCTAATAAAGATAATGTTATTTTGGAGATAGTCAGGAAGTAGTAGTGCTCTCACTTTTCCTACACCAGTATTCATTTCAAAAAAATGTTTTTATCAAGTTTTTGAAGGAGATGGTGTTCTTTCAAAAGGCATATTTTCATTTCTTCCATTCATTTGGAGGGAAGTGGTCATGACTAAGCTACTGGCTAACTCAGGAGTGAGTCACAGACTTGACTCATGGATCAGGTATGTGACTCACCTCTAAGTCATGACCTTGAGTGGTTGGTTCACTCTCCATTTCTACTCATAACTCGTTAGTAAGTCACGAACTCAAGCTCATAACTTATTAGTGAGTCAGGGTCTTTAGTTTGTGACTTACCATTTTTTTACTTAAAATGATTTTAGGCCCTATTAATTCAAGATTGTAAGTCATGAACTGTGACTCACCAGTCAAGACCATAATTGGGTTTTTTTGACAAAAATTCCAACTTCTCACCTTGCAAAATAGGGATAATTTCAAACAAAAATCTTCAGATTTCCCTTAATCTCAATACAAAATAATTAAGAGAGGATGATATGTTTTTCTTGAGATTAAAGAACAATAATCATCTTTTAACAAATAAGAGAGAGAGAAAGAACACACTGGTTTTAGAAAAGAAAAAAAAACTCTTGTTTTCATTGTTTTTTGAAGAAAAAAGAGCACATAAGAAGAAATAAGAGGAGGAAGAAAAGGCACTCTCACTGATTCTAAAATACAGCTCTATTGATGGTAATGTAAGAGGCTAAATCCTTATTTAAAACACTATTTGAATTTTTACCAATAATTTATTTAGTTTTTTTCTTTTCTTTGAGTTCATGTGTTATGTTCTTGCTTGACACTCTGTACATATTTTGTGAATTTTGATTTGGTGTGTTCTCTGTGAAAGTATTATATCATTAGCAAATTTATATGTGTTTTGATCAATTATGCATGAATATATGCTTCATTTGTGAATTTGGGTGAGTTTTGTGCTCTTTGTTGTCATTTTCTCCCTCAAGAGCTCATTTTCTCTCACTTGGTATATTCATGTAACTTGTGTCATTTGAAGCTTTTTAGTATTGATTTGAGTTTCTATGTTTTTTTAGGAAGTTTAGGGGTGTTTTCTATGAGTTATGAATCTTAGAATTGAGTTTTAGCCATGGCAACATTCCAACATTACTAGACTATCCAAGTTGACTCATGGACTCGATTAGTTAGTGAGTCATGGAACTAATCCATGATTCTCTCACTAAGTGGGTTCGTGACTTGCCTAAGGATGCCAATGATCCACTGGGAAGGAACATGACTCATTCTAGTCAAGGTTGTGACTCGGTCCTTTTAGGTCGTGACTCATTTGTAACCTTAAGTGGGACCGTAACTCACTCCTCTGTTGTTCTTTAAGCTTTTTTTTTCCTTATTTATTATATGTTTTACCCCGTCTTTTTGTCTTTTTATATATGTATATTCATTTTAAGTACATTTAGCATGCAAGTTTACTTCATTTTGTGATGTACTCTTTATCCTTCACTTTTACTCTTGTTTAATCAATCACCATCTTACTATTTTTGGATGCATGAATGTTGTAACCTTAGCAAGCGTACTGAATTGACAAGTAATATAGGAAAATATAGTTAAGATCCCAAAATATAATATTCAAGGGATAAAGGGCTGCTAAGTGAGATATCTAGAGTTGAGCGGGATAAATCCGAGATAAATTCCCAAGTTTTCAATTAAGAGCATCCTAAATCTAATTAACAAAATAAACAAATAATAAAGCTAATTAAACTAAATATTAAAACATTAATTTAAAAACATTGCCAATTTACTTTACTCCTCCCTATACCTAATGCAATGAATTAAACCACAAAGAAACAAATGACTTAAATGTGGACAACCCATCTAAACCCCTAGTATCCCATTTCAAAGCCTACTACTCTAACTATCTAATTTTCCATTCTGAATGCAATCCGATAGCCAGCATAAGCATGGGTCCTAAAACCTAAATATGAACTAGTATCCCATTTTGGAGCTTACTAATTCAATATCCATCTATTCTTCAACTATTTTTGAAGTAAATGTAGTCTATAAAGAGAGTTCAAGACCTCCATTCCAGAATCATCGAGGACTCTAGATATAGAAAACACAAGAACAAAGCATGGTAATACCCATTCCATACAAACATAATAACCATTCATTCCAATGTAATAAGACGATCAAATGCTCAATAAAATAGATAAGGAGATAATCACAATAAAGAACAGAACACTCAAGCACATATATTTCAAAAATAATTTAATCCATTACATAAATATGGGGATTCATAGATCTTTAGCAATAAAACTACAAATTAAACATTAATAAAGTAAAAAGAGAAATGAAAGAGGAAACCTAGAAGCCCATTGTAGTTTATGAGCTCCAAGTTGAATCCAAGACTTCTTCTCTACCTCCCTAGCAAAATGAAAGATAAAAATAAAACTAATTGCAGAAAATTAAATCTAAACCTAAACTTGTATTGAAATTAAACCTATTCTCAAACTTACATTGAAATAAATCTAATCTAAGTTAATACTATAGAACATAAATAGAAAACCCTAAAAAATGAAAGAAGAAAACCCTAGATCTAAAATAGCTTATTTTCTCCTTTTTTCCATATAAAAACTCAACTTTTATAGCATCAGTAGTGGACATGACAGAGATACTTTGGTCTTAGCCAAGTCCAGTCAGCCAAAATAGTATTGTAGCATTAGCACATAGTTGAAACACTTTGGTCTCAACCATGCACACCCTTTTGGACTGATCAACTTCGAACTCTTTATTGGATACGACATAGATAAATGGTCTCGGCTGAATGTATTAGACTCAATCAAGACAAATGGTCGCTCCTGAGTGCTATAATGAAATGGTGTGAATTAGAGATCTTGCAATGCACATGGCTGAGACACTTTGGTCTCTTCCATGTGCAAGTCAATTCTCTGTACAAAAGTTAAAATTACCCCATCAAACACACCAAAACTTGATAAATCTCAATATAATTCTATTTTGCATAAAAAGAGAAATTTAACACTTAAAATCACATAAAATGAGACACAAACATGAACAAAAATACATTACACCTAAACACTAGATTGGAGTTATCAAATACCTTATACTTAGCTTTTGCTCACCCTCGAGCAAAAGAATAAACCACGTTCTTGCATACTCAAGCATAAAGAAATAAAACTCAATTAAAAAAATAAAACAACACTTTAGTAGAAAGTCACTAAATGAAATCTTAAGTCAAAAAACTTGACGAGACCATACAAGCTAGTCTTCTTATGTATGTGTACTAGGCCAAAACAATTTAAAACAACTTTTAAAATAAAAATTTCCAATGCAATTCGATAATTAAGAAAAGAATTCATGTATAAAAGATTGCACATGTGGTTTCGCTTTTGAAACCCAAGAGACGCTATAGGCCTCCCCTTTAGCATCGAAACCTGAAGGTTAACTTCGCATATAACTCATAACAATACGCGATCCTTAGGACTTAAAAGGTTATGATGCAGCTAAGGTATAGCTATCAAGAAAAAGACTAAGATACACAATTTAGAATCATCATTTCTACCTCAGTTCCCCACCTTTCTCCTCAAAATAAGACATCAACTCTACCCTTATTCACTCATCATCATTGCCAAACTTTAGATATCCAAAATCTAGAACATTTTTCAAGGAAAATGGGTAAAAAAGAAGAAGAATTCTCTCTAAATTTCTTACTAAGATTTTAGCTCAATTATTGTGTAAAGAGCTTAAAATCTTTCTCCTCTACACATAGAATACCCCACACTCAAATGAAACCAAGATTGCTAGCTTTATTTTTTCTTTCTTTCTTTTTTTTTTCTTTTAATAGCTAAAGCTATCAATTTTACAATTTATAAGTAGGGACTCACAAAAAATTCTTCTTAAAGATTTTGGAAATTTTCTCAATCTCACATGATATTGGCAATGTATCCCTAACTCTAGAATCTAAAAATTAAAGCACAACCCTTTACATACTAGCACTTCTAAAGAAATATTCATCTTCCCTACTTCTAGAATGGCCAGTTTAAAAAAGGTAACATAAGAGATTTTAAGGCTTAAGGGATTAAAATGTAGGTGTAATCAACAAAAATAAATTTAGCATGCTCAAATAGGCTCAAGAGGGCTTGCAAGGGATATTATATAGCAAATGTAGGTAAAAAGGTCTTCTCAAAATTAGATTAAGAAAAATATTGCCGAAGTCATTTCCAATCTCATTTTTTAGTCTTTTACTTACTTCGAAGGGTGATGAGAAAGGTTCTAGCGCTTTAGAATTCCTACTTAATCACCTTTATGCGCTAGTTTTTATTATTTTCAAAATTAGGCCTAAAGTGTACATTTATTAGGAGACCTATTGGTATTGATCTAATTTAAACTAATCGATAAAGAAAAATTCATTCAACAAATAACCACTCTTTTGCTATTCCAACTAATCTAAATAAGGCTTTCTAATTTTAATTTCAAGATCATTCATGATAGGAACAATTACGAGGGCAAACTAACTAAGTTACAAAAGTATGTAATAACAACAATAAACAAAAACAAACATCACAACTAAACTAAAATCAAAACATAATTGAAAATTAAACTAGAAATAACAAAATAATAAAATAAACTATAGTTTAAAATGAAAACAACAATAAAATAAATAAAATACAAAATTAACACAAAACATAAAATTACTAAAAAATAACATACAAAAATAGCTAAATGAGGTTGGTTCATGTTTATTATGCCAAAATTGGTACAAATGCATAAGGAATGGAGTGCTAAAACTGAAAATATAGATGAGAAGAAGAGAAAATGGAACGAAATGCCAAATGATGTGGCACACAGCTGAGACAAATGGTCTCAGCCAAGTGGACCATTCTATAACTAAAACACACCTACATGGCTCAGATAATTTGATCTCTATCATATGCCCCCTTTTAGAACTAAAAATGCACTTGGCATAAGACTGACATAATTTGGTATCTGCCATGTACACCAAAAGTTTTGCAAATTTTTCAAGTTTTAAACCCACTTTCATATACATTAACACACTCATTTTTAATCTTATTCATGAAAAAATTAATTTTCAAATGAATCACCACACAATTGACAAAAATACAAGCAAAAAACAACTACAAATTTAAAAGTAAAAACAAGCAAATAAAATAAACAACTAATTAAAAAGTAGGGTGAGAGAATTAGTTCTTGTTTAATGAGTCCTAGCTCAACTCGTTACTATCTGGAGGCTGAGCTTGTGATCCAAATGTTGGTCATTTTAGACTCTGCTCCTCACTTTCCCTTATCAGTAGGAAAAAATTGTCAAAGTTCACCGAGGTAGGCAACATTGTGTCTTTGATGAAGTACGACTCCACCTTGGGTTATTCAAAAATGTACTCCTACAACATTTCTAGCCTTAATAGACTCTTCAAGTTGATTGAACTCAATGTTTCCACTTAAAAATTGAAACATTCTTGCTCTGTTGATGAAGAAATCTTCACAAAAGATCAACATTCACTCTCCAATTTAAAGGCCTTATCTTCGACAATGACTGTTGCTCTTTAGCTCATGCACCCCACACTTAATTTCTTCATTGTCTACTGATAGGTTGTCAGCGAGTGCACTAAATCAATAAGTAATAAAGTGGGGTAATTTTAAGACCCACAAATATCGAACCCAAGGGAAAACAATTGGTGCAAGAATAATCGATTGATTAAAGTATATGCTTAAAGAATTACCCAATTGTTATTGATATTTATATGTGATTAAGGGTAAAAACAATTAACATGAAAGTAAGACAATGCAAAGTATAAATTAGCAAGATGATTAAAATAGAAATTATGAAATAGATAGAAATAACAATAGCTAAAGATATTATTCAAGAACCTAATCTTCCCCATCCCCATGCAAGGTTTATTTTGACATAACATTCATACATTTTAAATCTAGATAACCCATCTAAACCTTTAGTATCCTATTCCAGAGCCTACTACTCTAACTACCCAGTATCCCATTTTGGAGCTTACCTGCTAGCCAACATAAGTATGGGTCCAAAGACCTAGGCATGAACTGATATCCCATTTTGGAGCTTACCTGCTAGCCAGTATAAGTATGGGTCCCAAGACTTAGGCATGAACTGATATCCCATTTCGGAGCTTACTAATCCAACATCTATTCATTTTCCTCTATTTTTTGATTTTTTCAACAAATAAACCCCGGATCTAATATCTCTCCTCATTAAGGCACCATTAAAACTATAGCAAATTGTTAGAGAGTATGCCCTAGAGCCCATGTAATAAGGATGTTTTTCATATGTATGAAATTTGTATTCTTAATAAAAGGCATCATTCATTTATTAATGCTGTATTTAAATACATGAGTTTGTAAATCTTAAATTAATAAATAAAGTCTGAGATATTATAAACACAGTGCAAAGGCAATCATGAAAGTTTTCATGATGTGAGATGTCTATTGCATGCAAATGTGTTAATATCTAAATATCCCTAGTCATAGAATTAACAAGATAGGACATTGTTAATTCGGACAGACTAGCACATGTTATGCTTCTTGAATGGTTCAAGCAGTGGTTCTCATAACTGTGATTATGGAAGATAATCAAAGCTAACATGTGGATGCTTGTTAGAAGAACAAGTTCATTGGAGACCTGCATAGAGAATCCTCACATGGATATTAAATCTATATCAGTGAGGAATCTCTTCATAGCGGTTGTGCAAGTATCCTTAGACTTGAGATCACCAAAGTTATCTTAAGTAGCAAGTGGTATACTTTGACTCCATAACTGATTACTTCCAACTGGGAGTGAACATAGTTAGGAGATTGGGTATATCATGACCTACTTGAAGATAGTTGAGTAATTGACAAAGGATTCACCATCTCAGATTTAACAAGGGAAGTTATCTCGCATGATTCTATAATTGCCTTATTCAGAGAATCTCTGGCAAGAGTAATATGCCGAGATGGATGGAGATCCATGAAGGGCATTTTAGGAAAAATGGTTAAATTAATAGAACATACATAATTATATTTATATGAGTTGACAGAAATCCATACTCAGAATCTAATTAAGATAAGAGTGGTGAAAGGAGTAATTGCACGGTAACTATTTCTATGGAAGGGTACAGTCAAACCACATGACTTTCCTGACATTTGGGTAGTCATGATGCCTAGCTAGAGGCCAATCATGACTTGTATAATGATGTATCAAAATATCAATAGAGATTGATAAAATGATTTAAAGGAGTTTACATCATGTGAGTTTTGAATAGAACTCACAATTAAATATTATACTGCCAACATGGACAGGAACCCAATAGGTCACACACATATAGAGAAAAGGGTAAAATGGTAAAATGACAAGGATAATAATATTTGATATTATTATGAAGGTAGAGAAGTAAATATGATAATAATTAATTAAAGAGTTTGATTAATTATGATCAAATAAAATTGTCCGCGAAACTTTTGAGAAATGTTCTGTAAATTGGATCTAATTGAAATAATGTATTTCATGATTAATTATTATTGTCTTATAAGTATTATAAGACTACTATAAGTGTTGTAGGACTGATATAATAATTAATAGGTCTATTGGAGGAATTATTAAGGGCCAGAGGAATGAAGAAAGTTGGCGAAAGCCATTCTGTAAGGGCCACACTCCTACTCCAATACAAAAGGCCTTAATGGCCCATTTCATGCACCGAATTAATTTATATATGTTACATAAGTGTTATGGAACTCACATATTTAATTTGGTTGGATTTGGAATCCATTTGGGTATTTAAATCCAATTAGTTACACAAAGGGCCTAGTTTGTGGGTTTTGTGCATAGTTTTTTATGAAAAGGTTTAAATTGGATTTAATTAAGCCCAAATGATTATAATTAATTCCAGAGGCCCAATTAATAATTCTCCAGCAATTTTAAAGAGCCCAATATCATTAAGGAGTTGGAATTTTAACCTAACTATAAAAGGCCAACTAATGAGGAATTAGGGTTAAGTGATTAAAACAAAAAGAAAGTCTTTTTCTCTATTCTCTCTCTCTTTTTTGCCCGAACTCCAAGCTAGCTTCTTGGAATTTCGGCCAGCCCTAGTTGAACACCAATTTTTTGGTTCAATTTACCCCTCTCTAGTGTGGATTACTCATTGGAGGTGTTCGATTTTGGACACTGTGGTTTACGACAACCCGGTGCGAAGTAAAATCAACTGTTCAACAAAAATCAAAGGTGATTTTTCTTATTCTCATATAGTTATATTGTGTATTCATGGAAAGATCAGATCTAATGGTTAAAAATTTTAAAATTCCGCTCATGTATGTGATGCATGTAACCGTTAAAATCCAACATGGTATCAGAGCACGGTTTTGCCATGGATATACAATTCTATATTTTTCTACGGAATAAGTTTTGTTTTGTTTTGAGTTATTTATTTCATGAACTTTAAAATATTAGATTTAATTGTTCATGAATGAGAAATATTGATTTCTGGTTGTATGTGTGATCAAATAAATTTGGTGGAAACAAAAATGAAATTCTTGAATGATTGTGATTAGGGTTTGGCATGAAACCCTAGGTGATTTAAGGGGCTGTTCTAATTTAATTTCTTATGGATCCATTAAAACATCATTTAGATGATATTTTATGTGTTTACTATGGGATATTAAGCCTTAGGATCGAACGGAATTAAAATCGAACAAGTTTTGCATGAAAACTAGTTTCGTTGAAAAGTTCAAAAAATTGGTGTTCTTCGTGTGTTCTTGATGTGTTCTTGGTTAGAACGACTTTTGATCTTCTAAATCTGATATATATAATATATTAAAGTGTTTTTAATTAATTGAATTAATTAAAATGGGCCTTAAATTAATTTGATTAATTTTAATTTATTAAAACCACTTAATGGGCTTAATTATGTTTATGGACTTGGTTTAAATTAGTGAATGACTTGGTGGGCCCAAGGAGCTGATTTAAATTAAACATTATAAACATTAATTAAGTTTATTAATGGGTTTTAAGGGCTGGAGTGGGCTTGGCTCATTCCAAAAGACCCAAATGGTCCAAAAGACATAAAACCATTTTGTGTGTGAACACATTTAGGGTTTACTTTTGTGGGTTTCGGCCCACCCTTGGTTTTAAGCCCAAAATTGATTCTTTTAATTATTTAATATGATTAATTAATTAAATAATAATTTATATTTAATTAATAATTAATTGGATTGATTATTAAAGCAAGAACACATGCATGCAAAAAGGTTTCCTAAAATGAAAGTTTCCAAAATGGAAAAAGTTTCCTAATTTGATCGCATCATTAAAATAACTCAAACTATAGTTTCAAAGGTTGAAAAAAAGTTAGTAATCCATTTCTTTATGCATTAGAGAGGCATATAAGGGTGTATGATTGGCATGATGGTTAGCTATGGACAAAGCCCAATGTGATTGAGCATAATGCGTGTTTTGGCCCAATGAGGATTTTCATGTCCCGGTCACTTGTTTTTGGTTTGTATTTCTTTTTAAGTTGTAATATGTAATTAGATTACTTAGATTAGAATTAGAAATAGAGATGGAGACCAATATCAAGGAGTAAGATGGGCCGGATGGAGATCTAACAAGCTTGAAGATAATGTAATTATTTTCTTGTTTGAATCATGCATACTACCTAGGTGTGACCTTTTGATTTCCCTTTTGTCTCGGGGAAATCAATGTAGTAAAGTCCATAACTATACCATATTTGTATGCTTATATTTATGTGATAGATATAGGATGCATACCAATGTATGCCAACCATGTATGATGAGACTTAATTAACTAAAACCCTCAAACAAATACTAAGGTATATAAGCCTTCCATTAATTTGAAGAGAACCAGAGTTCTTTATAGTGTGGGTTGTTGACCACAATCAAGCTCACATTATATCGAATATGTTCAAATCTAATTAAATGGGTCATCTTAGCTAGCCCATTAGTTTGTTGACCACAGTCAAGGCTAATGGTTCTAGAGGCAAGATTAGGGAATGCATATATGATATGCATGCATCAAGAGTTGATAACCTAATGATCCAATAGTTGTGTAGAGACACAATTGGTATAGAGATACTTACCTTTCAAGGGTATGGAATTTGGCTTGTTGACCACAGTCAAGGTCAAATTACATATCAAGGATTGGATATTGGCCCACTAAGAAAACCATCGAGTTTTCTCGGATTATATAGTGAGGGCTATTAATTCGCAATAAAATAGTGGGAGTAAATGGATTAATTAAAGACCTTATTAATGCATACATATTTATGAACATACTCTCATATCTTTTCTTTTTCACATCTAGGTCATCATCATGAGCACATCAAACATTAATATACGATCAATCTTGGATAACAAGCTGGTTGGCAACAACTATCCTAACTGGATCAGGCAAGTGAGAATTGTTCTCAGAGCTGAAAAGATCCACTATGTCTTGGATAAAGATCCACCACCACTTCCATCAGATGATGCCATTGATGAGATCAAAGGCATTTATCGAAAATACATGGAGGATAGTGAAGTAGCAGCATGTCTGATGCTGGGTGCTATGTCCTTAGAGCTTCAGAAGCAACATGAAATGATGGATGCTAGAACCATCATTTTGCATCTAGAGGAGCTTTATTCTTCTCAGGCTAAAACTGAGCAATATGAGATTGCTCGAGCTCTATTTAGCTGCAAAATGGTGGAAGGCACTTCAGCTGCTACTCATGCATTGAAGATGTATGGGTATATTGAGCATTTGAGTAGACTTGGCTATGTTATGGATAATGATCTATACATAGATTTAATCTTGTACTCGTTGGCTCCAAGTTATGCACCTTTCATGCTTAACTTCAACATGAACAAGATCCAAGTATCCATTCCTGAGTTAATCAATATGCTCAAGACAGCTGATGGATCATTTAAGAAGGATCCAAAAAGTGTCATGGTTGTCACTTCTGCTAAAGGCAAGAAGCAAAAGAAGAAGAAGATAACCAAGGCGCGGCCAAAGAATGGTGGGATCTCCAAGAAGAAGGTTGCCAAGAAAGAGAATCCCAAAGGAACTTGCTTCCATTGTGGAAAGGATGGTCATTGGAAGCGTAACTGCAAGGCCTATCTAGATTCTCTCAAGGAGAAGAAGCAAGCTGATGCTTCTACTTCAGGTATTCATATGATTGAAATTAATACTTATTCTATTGCTTCAAAACAATCTTGGGTATTAGATACCGGATATAAATCTCATTTATGTAATGATCTACAGGGGCTTAGAAGCTTTAGAAGAGTTGGAAAGGCAGAGATATGTTTGTAGTTAGCTACTGGACAGAACATCTCTACAACAGTTATGGGGACTTACTATTTGCCTCTTCCTAGTGGATTAGTACTGGAATTAAATAATTGTTATCATGTTCCAGCTTTGTCCAAAAGTATTATTTCTTTCAGTTGTTTGATAAACGATTATGATATTTCTTTAAAGGACAAATGTTGTTACATTTTTAAGAACAATATTTTTTATGCAAAAGCTATCATTGAGAATGGTATATTTGTTCTTGATTTAATTAAAGAAGTACATAATGTGGATACCAAGAGAATGAAACATGATAATCTAAATACCTCATACTTATGGCATTGTCGTTTAGGCCACATAAATGAAAAACGCATGACCAAATTGCACAAGTCATGTGATTTGGGATCATTTGATACATGCGAATCTTGTTTATTGGAAAAAATGAAAAAAGCTCCTTTTATTGGTAAAGGAGAATGAGCTAAAATGGTTTTGGACTTAATACATTCAGATGTATGTGGTCTAATGACTACATATGCCAGAGGAGGTTACTCCTACTTCATTACTTTCATAGATGATTATTCCAGGTTTGGATACATCTATCTAATGAAATATAAGTCTGAAGCATTTGAAAAGTTCAAAGAATTCAGAAATGAAGTAGAGAAACAACTTGGCAAAAGTATTAAAACACTTAGATCAGATCGAGGTGAAGAATACTTAAGTCAAGAGTTTCAGGATTATCTTAGAGATAATGGGATTTTATCTTAATGGACTCCTCCATATACACCACAACACAATGGTGTATCTAAAAGGAGGAATCAAACACTATTAGATATGGTTCGATCAATGATGAGCCGAGCGGACTTGCCTAAGTCCTTTTGGGGATATGCACTAGAAACTGCTGTTTATGTGTTAAACAGAGTTCCTAGTAAATCGGTTGAGGTTACTTCATATGAGATGTGGAATAACAAGAAACCCACGCTTTCTCATATGAAAGTATGGGGTTGTCCTACTTATGTGAAGAGGACAATGTCAGACAAACTGGATGTTAAGTCTGACAAATGTTTATTTGTGGGATATCCAAAAGAAACGTTTGGATATTATTTCTATCATCGCTTAGAACAAAAGGTGTTTGTTTCAAGGAATGCTATCTTCTTGGAAAGAGAATTTCTCCTACGAGAGGACAGTGGGAGTAAAATTGAACTTGGTGAAGTTCAAGACCCATAAATAGAAGATGATCAACCGATTGAACCCAAAACTGAATTTCATAATGATGAGATTACAGTTGAACCTGATTATACACAAAATCCTAGAAGATCTACTAGGATGCGTTCTATCCCTGTGAGATATGGATTTCACATTGATTCGGATAAAGGCATAACTGTAGTAGAGGACAATGAGCCTACAAGCTATCAAGAAGTTTTGAACAGTTCAAAACGTGATTTATGGCTTAAGGCTATGCAGTCTGAAATGGACTCCATGTATGAGAACAAGGTATGGACCTTAACTCAACCATCTGAAGGGATAAAACCCATAGGGTGCAAATGGGTCTTCAAAAGGAAGACTGACATGGAAGGTAATATAGTTACCTATAAAGCTCGCTTAGTAGCAAAAGGTTATCGTCAAAAAGAAGGTATTGACTATGACGAAACTTTTTCTCCTGTAGCGATGCTTAAGTCTATAAGAATACTTTTAGCCATTGCAGCTCATTATGATTATGAGATTTGGCAAATGGATGTGAAGACAGCTTTCCTTAATGGAAATCTTACCGAGGATGTGTATATGACACAACCAGAAGGATTCACATCAGGAAATGGCGAAAAGGTATGCAAGCTTCAAAGATCCATTTATGGATTGAAGCAAGCCTCTAGAAGCTGGAACATATGATTCAATGAGACAATCAAAGAGTTTAGTTTCTCAGAGAATGAAGATGAACCTTATGTGTATAAAAGGGTCAGTGGGAGTGCAATTGTCTTCCTAGTTCTATATGTAGATGACATATTGATCATGGGAAATGACATTTCTCTTTTCCAATCTGTTAAAATATGGTTATCCAAGCAATTCTCCATGAAAGACCTTGGAGAAGCATCCTATATTCTAGGAATAAGGATCTATAGAGATAGATCCAATAGGTTGCTAGGTCTTTCTCAGAGTATATATATAGATAAAGTATTGAAGAGGTTCAATATGGATCTCTCTAAGAAAGGGTTTATACCCATGGTGCATGGGAAACACCTTTCTAAGTCTATGTGTCCACAGACACTAGAGGATAGAGAGAGTATGAATATAATACCATATGCATCTGCAATTGGTTCTATCATGTATGCTATGTTATGTACACGTCCAGATGTAGCATTTACTTTGAGTGTCACAAGCAGATTCCAATCCAATTTTGGAGAGGAACACTGGGCAGCTGTCAAGAATATTCTTAAGTACTTGAGAAGGACTAAGGATATATTCTTGGTATATGGAGAGGGCAGTTTGGAAGTAAATGGGTATACAGATGCCAGCTTCCAATCTGACAAAGATGATTGTAAATCACAATCTGGTTATGTGTTCATAATGGGAGGAGGAGCAGTTAGATGGAAAAGTTCCAAACAAGAAACAACTGTTGATTCCACGATAGAAGCTGAGTACATTGCTGCTTCAGAAGCAGCCAAAGAAGCAGTCTGGATCAAAAAGTTCATAACTGAACTAGGAGTGGTGCCTAGCATTGTTGATCCGATTCCTTTATATTGTGACAACAATGGAGCCATTGCACAAGCAAAGGAACCACAGTCTCATCAGCGATCCAAGCATGTTCTCAGACATAGATTTAATAGTAGCTAGAAATGATGTGAAAATAGAAAGGGTTCCCATAGATGACAATGTGGCGGATCCCCTCACTAAAGCACTTTCCCAGATTAAGCATGATCACCATATAAATAGCATGGGTCTGAGACATATGAGTGATTGGCTCTAGTGCAAGTGCGAGATTGTTAGAGAGTATGCCCTAAAGCCCATGTAATAGGGATGTTTTTCATATGTATGAAATTTGTATTCTTAATAAAAGGCATCATTCATTTATTAATGCTGTGTTTAAATACATGAGTTTGTAAATCTTAAATTAATAAATGAAGTCCGAGATATTATAAACACAGTGCAAAGACAATCATGAAAGTGTTCATGATGTGAGATGTCTATTGCATGCAAATGTGTTAATATCTAAATATCCCTAGTCATAGAATTAACAAGATAGGACATTGTTAATTCGGATAGACTAGCACATGTTATGCTTCTTGAATGGTTCAAGCAGTGGTTCTCATAACTGTGATTATGGAAGATAATCAAAGCTAACATGTGGATGCTTGTTAGAAGAACAAGTTTATTGGAGACCTGTATAGAGAATCCTCACATGGATATTAAATCTATGTCAGTGAGGAATCTCTTCATAGCGGTTGTGCAAGTATGGATTTCTCAGAGAACTAGGAATCTGATGAGTATGGATTTCTGTCAACTCATATAAATCTAATTATGTATGTTCTATTAATTTAACCATTGTTCCTAAAATTCCCTTCATGGATCTCCATCCATCTCGGCATATTACTCTGGCCAGAGATTCTCTAAACAAGGCAATTATAGAATCATGCGAGATAACTTCCCTTGTTAAATCTGGGATGGTGAATCCTTTGTCAATCACTCAACTATCTTCAAGTAGGTCATGATATACCCAATCTCTTAACTATGTTCACTCCCAGTTGGAAGTAATCAGTTATGGAGTCAAAGTATACCACTTGCTACTTAAGATAACTTTGGTAATCTCAAGTCTAAGGATACTTGCACAACCGCTCTGAAGAGATTCCTCACTGACATAGATTTAATATCCATGTGAGGATTCTCTATGCAGGTCTCCAATGAACTTGTTCTTCTAACAAGCATCCACATGTTAGCTTTGATTATCTTCCATAATCACAGTTATGAGAACCACTGCTTGAACCATTCAAGAAGCATAACCTGTGCTAGTCTGTCCGAATTAACAATGTCCTATCTTGTTAATTCTATGACTAGGGATATTTAGATATTAACACATTTTCATGCAATAGACATCTCACATCATGAACACTTTCATGATTGCCTTTGCACTATTTTTATAATATCTCGGACTTCATTTATTAATTTAAGATTTACAAACTCATGTATTTAAACATAGCATTAATAAATGAATGATGCCTTTTATTAAGAATATAAATTTCATACATATGAAAAACATCCCTATTACATGGGCTCTAGTGCATACTCTCTAACAATCTCCCACTTGTACTAGACCCAATCACTCATATGTCTCAGACCCATGCTATTTATATGGTGATCATGCTTAATTTAGGAAAGTGCTTTAGTGAGGGGATCCACCACATTGTCATCTGTGGGAACCCATTCTATTTTCACATCATTTCTAGCTACTATTTCCCTTATGAGATGGTAGCGTCTGAGAACATGCTTGGATCGCTGATGAGACCGTGGTTCCTTTGCTTGCGCAATGGCTCCATTGTTGTCACAATATAAAGGAATCGGATCAACAATGCTAGGCACCACTCCTAGTTTAGTTATGAACTTTTTGATCCAGACTGCTTTTTTGGCTGCTTCTGAAGCAGCAATGTACTCAGCTTCCGTCGTGGAATCAGCAGTTGTTTCTTGTTTGGAACTTTTCCAACTAACTGCTCCTCCTCCCATTATGAATACATAACCAGATTGTGATTTACAATCATCTTTGTCAGATTGGAAGCTGGCATCTGTATACCCCTTTACTTCCAAACTGCCCTCTCCATATACCAAGAATATATCCTTAGTCCTTCTCAAGTACTTAAGAATATTCTTGACAGCTGCCTAGTGTTCCTTTCCAAAATTGGATTGGAATCTGCTTGTGACACTCAAAGCAAATGCTACATCTGGACGTGTACATAACATAGCATACATGATAGAACCAATTGCAGATGCATATGGTATTCTATTCATGCTCTCTCTATCCTCTAGTGTCTTTGGACACATAGACTTAGAAAGGTGTTTCCCATGCACCATGGGTATAAACCCTTTCTTAGAGAGATCCATATTGAACCTCTTCAATACTTTATCTATATATGTACTCTGACAAAGACCTAGCAACCTATTGGATCTATCTCTATAGATCCTTATTCCCAGAATATAGGATGCTTCTCCAAGGTCTTTCATGGAGAATTGCTTGGATAACCATATTTTAACAGATTGGAGAAGATAAATGTCATTTCCCATGATCAATATGTCATCTACAAATAGAACTAGGAAGACAATTGCACTCCCACTGACCCTTTTATACACACAAGGTTCATCTTCATTCTGTGAGACATCAAACTCTTTGATTGTCCCATTGAATCGTATGTTCCAGCTCCTAGAGGCTTGCTTCAATCCATAAATGGATCTTTAAAGCTTGCATACCTTTTCGCCATTTCCTAATGTGAATCCTTTTGGTTGTGTCATATACACATCCTCGATAAGATTTCCATTAAGGAAAGCTGTCTTCACATCCATTTGCCAAATCTCATAATCATAATGAGCTGCAATGGCTAAAAGTATTCTTATAAACTTAAGCATCGCTACAGGACAAAAAGTTTCGTCATATTCAATACCTTCTTTTTGACGATAACCTTTTGCTACTAAGCGAGCTTTATAGGTAACTATATTACCTTCCATGTCAGTCTTCTTTTTGAAGACCCATTTGCACCTTATGGGTTTTATCCCTTCAGGTGGTTGAGTTAAAGTCCATACTTTGTTCTCATACATGGAGTCCATTTCAGACTGCATAGCTTTAAGCCATAAATCACGTTCTAAACTGTTCAAAACTTCTTGATAGCTTGTAGGCTCATTGTCCTCTACTACAGTTATGCCTCTATCCGAATCAATGTGAAATCCATATCTCACAGGGATAGAACGCATCTTAGTAGATCTTCTAGGATTTTGTGTATAATCAGGTTCAACTGTAATCTCATCATTATGAAATTCAGTTTCGGGTTCAATCGGTTGATCATCTTCTATTTGTGGGTCTTAAACTTCACCAAGTTCAATTTTACTCCCACTATCCTCTCGTAGGAGAAATTCTCTTTCCAAGAAGACAGCATGCCTTGAAACAAACACCTTTTTCTCTAAGCGATGATAGAAATAATATCCAAATGTTTCTTTTGGATATCCCACAAATAAACATTTGTCAGACTTAACATCCAGTTTGTCTGACATTGTCCTCTTCACATAAGCAGGACAACCCCATACTTTCATATGAGAAAGCGTGGGTTTCTTGTTATTCGACATCTCATATGGAGTAACATCAACCAATTTACTAGGAACTCTGTTTAACACATAAACAGCAGTTTCTAATGCATATCCCCAAAAGGACTTAGGCAAGTCCGCTCGGCTCATCATTGATCGAACCATATCTAATAGTGTTCAATTTCTCCTTTCAGATACACCATTGTATTGTGGTGTATATGGAGGAGTCCATCGAGATAAAATCCCATTATCTCTAAGATAATCCTGAAACTCTTGACTTAAGTATTCTCCACCTCGATCTAATCTAAGTGTTTTAATACTTTTACCAAGTTCTTTCTCTACTTCATTTCTGAATTCTTTGAACTTTTCAAATGCTTCAGACTTATATTTCATTAGATAGATGTATCCAAACTTGGAATAATTATCTATGAAAGTAATGAAGTAGGAGTAACCTCCTCTTGCATGTGTAGTCATTGGACCACATACATCTGAATGTATTAAGTCCAAAACAATTTTAGCTCGTTCTCCTTTACCAATAAAGGGAGCTTTTGTCATTTTTCCCAATAAACAAGATTTGCATGTATCAAATGATTCACAATCAAATGATCCCAAATCACCTGACTTGTGCAATTTGGTCATGCATTTTTCATTTATATGGCCTAAATGACAATGCCATAAGTATGAGGTATTTAGATTATCATGTTTCATTCTCTTGGTATCCACATTATGTATTTCTTTAATTAAATCAAGAACAAATATACCATTCTCAATGATAGCTTTTGCATAAAACATATTGTTCTTAAAAATGTAACAACATTTGTCCTTTAAAGAAATATCATAATCGTTCATCAAACAACTAAAAGAAATAATATTTTTGGACAAAGCTGGAACATAATAACAATTATTTAATTTCAGTACTAATCCACTAGAAAGAGGCAAATAGTAAGTCTCCACAACTATTGTAGAGATTTTCTGTCCAGTAGCTGACTGCAAACATATCTCTGCCTTTCCAACTCTTCTAAAGCTTCTAAGCCCCTGTAGATCATTACATAAATGAGATCCATATCTGGTATCTAATACCCAATATTGTTTTGAAGCAATAGAATAAGTATTAATTTCTATCATATGAATACCTGAAGTAGAAGCATCAGCTTGCTTCTTCTCCTTGAGAGAATCTAGATAGGCCTTGCAGTTACGCTTCCAATGACCATCCTTTCCACAATGGAAGCAAGTTACTTTGGGATTCTCTTTCTTGGCAACCTTCTTCTTGGAGATCCCACCATTCTTTGGCTGCGCCTTGGTTATCTTGTTCTTCTTCTGCTTCTTGCCTTTAGCAGAAGTGACAACCATGACACTTCTTGGATCCTTCTTAAATGATCCATCAGCTGTCTTGAGCATATTGATTAACTCAGGAATGGATACTTGGATCTTGTTCATGTTGAAGTTAAGCACGAAAGGTGCATAACTTGGAGCCAACGAGTACAAGATTAAATCTATATATAGATCATTATCCATAACATAGCCAAGTCTACTCAAATGCTCAATATACCCATACATCTTCAATGCATGAGTAGCAGTTGAAGTGCCTTCCACCATTTTATAGCTAAATAGAGCTCGAGCAATCTCATATTGCTCAGTTTTAGCCTGAGAAGAATAAAGCTCCTCTAGATGCAAAATGATGGTTCTAGCATCCATCATTTCATGTTGCTTCTGAAGCTCCGAGGACATAGCACCCAGCATCAGACATGCTGCTGCTTCACTATCCTCCATGTATTTTTGATAAATGCCTTTGATCTCATCAATGGCATCATCTGATGCAAGTGGTGGTGGATCTTTATCCGAGACATAGTGGATCTTTTCAGCTTTGAGAACAATTCTCACTTGCCTGATCCAGTTAGAATAGTTGTTGCCAACCAGCTTGTTATCCAAGATTGATCGTATATTAATGTTTGATGTGCTCATGATGATGACCTAGATGTGAAAAAGAAAAGATATGAGAGTATGTTCATAAATATGTATGCATTAATAAGGTCTTTAATTAATCCATTTACTCCCACTATTTTATTGCGAATTAATAGCCCTCACTATATAATCCGAGAAAACTCGATGGTTTTCTTAGTGGGCCAATATCCAATCCTTGATATGTAATTTGACCTTGACTGTGGTCAACAAGCCAAATTCCATACCCTTGAAAGGTAAGTATCTCTATACCAATTGTGTCTCTACACAACTATTGGATCATTAGGTTATCAACTCTTGATGCATACATATCATAAATGCATTCCCTAATCTTGCCTCTAGAACCATTAGCCTTGACTGTGGTCAACAAACTAATGGGCTAGCTAAGATGACCCATTTAATTAGATTTGAACATATTCGATATAATGTGAGCTTGATTGTGGTCAACAACCCACACTATAAAGAACTCTGGTTCTCCTCAAATTAATGGAAGGCTTATATACCTTAGTATTTGTTTGAGGGTTTTAGTTAATTAAATCTCATCAAACATGGTTGGCATACATTGGTATGCATCCTATATCTATCACATAAATATAAGCATACAAATATGGTATAGTTATGGACTTTACTACATTGATTTTCCCGAGAAAAAAGGGAAATCAAAAGGTCACACCTAGGTAGTATGCATGATTCAAACAAGAAAATAATTACATTATCTTCAAGCTTGTTGGATCTCCATCCGGCCCATCTTGCTCTTTGATATTGGTCTCCATCTCTATTTCTAATTCTAATCTAAGTAATCTAATTACATATTACAACTTGAAAAGAAATACAAACCAAAAACAAGTGGCCGGGACATGAAAGTCCTCATTGGGCCAAAACATGCATTATGCTCAATCACATTGGGCTTTGTCCATAACTAACCATCATGCCAATCATACATCCTTATATGCCTCTATAATGCATAAAGAAATGGATTACTAACTTTGTTTCAACCTTTGAAACTATATTTTGAGTTATTTTAATGATGTGATCAAATTAGGAAACTTTTTTCATTTTGGAAACTTTCATTTTAGGAAACCTTTTTGCATGCATGTGTTCTTGCCTTAATAATCAATCCAATTGATTATTAATTAAATATAAATTGATTATTTAATTAATTAATCATATTAAATAAATAAAAGAATTAATTTTGGGCTTAAAACCAAGGGTGGGCCGAAACCCATAAAAGTAAACCCTAAATGTGTTCACACACAAACTGGTTTTATGTCTTTTGGACCATTTGGGACTTTTTGAATGAGCCAAGCCCACTCCAGCCCTTAAAACCCATTAATAAACTTAATTCATGTTTATAATGTTTAATTTAAATCAGCTCCTTGGGCCCACCAAGTCATTCACTAATTTAAACCAAGTCCGTAAACATAATTAAGCCCATTAAGTGGTTTTAATAAATTAAAATTAATCAAATTAATTTAACGCCCATTTTAATTAATCCAATTAATTAAAAACACTTTAATATATCATATATATCAGATTTAGAAGATCAAAAGTCGTTCTAACCAAGAACACACGAAGAACACCAATTTATCAAACTTTTCGACTAAACTAGTTTTCATGCAAAACTTGTTCGATTTTAATTCCGTTCAATCCTACGGCTTAATATCCCATATTAAACACATAAAATATCATCTAAATGATGTTTTAATGGATCCATAAGAAATTAAATTAGAACAACCCCTTAAATCACCTAGGGTTTCACGCCAAACCCTAATGGGTTTCATGCCAAACCCTAATCACAATCATTCAAAAGTTTCGTTTTTGTTTCCACCAAATTTATTTGATCACACATATAACCAGAAATCAATATTTCTCATTCATGAACAATCAAATCTAATAATTTAAAGTTCATGAAATAAATAACTCAAAACAAAACAAAACTTATTCCGCAGAAAAATATAGAATTATATATCCATGGCATAACCGTGGCTCTGATGCCATGTTGGATTTTAACGGTTACATGCATTACATACATGAGCGAAATTTTAATATTTTTTAACCATTAAATCTGATCTTGCCATGAATACACAATATAACTATATGAGAATAAGAAAAATCACCTTTGATT
Organism: Excoecaria agallocha; assembly: GCA_037975025.1. NCBI lineage: Eukaryota > Viridiplantae > Streptophyta > Magnoliopsida > Malpighiales > Euphorbiaceae > Excoecaria > Excoecaria agallocha. Next base: position 31,070,377 of record CM075811.1, read on the forward strand.
TTTGTTGAACAGTTGATTTTACTTTGCATCGGGTTGTCGCAAACCACAGTGTCCAAAATCGAACACCTCCAATGAGTAATCCACACTAGAGAGGGGTAAATTGAACCAAAAAATTGGTGTTTAACTAGGGCTGGCCGAAATTCCCAAGAGCTATCTTAGGAGTTGGCGCAAAAGGGAGAGAGAGATTAAGAGAAAAGACTTTCTTTTTGTTTTAATTACTTAACCTTAATTCTCATTAGTTGGCCTTTTATAGTTAGGTTAAAATTCCAACTCCTTAATGAGATTGGGCTCTTTAAAATTGCTAGAGAATTATTAATTGGGCCTCTGGAATTAATTATAATCATTTGGGCTCAATTAAATCCAATTTAAACCTTTTCATAAAAGTCTATGCACAAAACCCACAAACTAGGCCCTTTGTACAACTAATTGGATTTAAATACCCAAATGGATTCCAAATCCAACCAAATTAAATATGTGGATTCTATAACACTTATGTAACATATATAAATTAATTTGGTCAATTAAATAGGCCATTAAGGCCTTCTGTTCTGAGGTAGGCGTGTGGCCCTTACAGAAGGGCTTCCGCCAATTGCTTCATTCCTCTGGCCCTTAATAATTGCTCCAATGGACTTATTAATTATTATACCAGTCATATAACACTTATAGTAGTCCTACAACACTTATAAGACAATAATAATTAATCATGAAATACATTATTTCAATTAGGTCCAATTTTGCAGAACATTTCTCAAAAGTTCCGCGGACAATTTTATTTGATCATAATTAATTAAACTCTTTAATTAATTATTATCATATTATCTTTTCTACCTTTATAATAATATCAAATATTATTATCCTTTTCATTTTACCATTTTACCCTTTTCTTTATATGTGTGTGACCTATTAGGTTCCTGTCTATGTTGGCAGTATAATATGTAATTGTGAGTTTTATTCAAAACTCACATGATTTAAACTCCTTTAAATCATTTTATCAATCTCTATTGATATTTTGATACATCATTATACAAGTCATGATTGGCCTCTAGCTAGGCATCATGACTACCCAAATGTTAGGAAAGTCATGTGGTTTGACTGTACCCTTCCATAGAAACAGTTACTGTGCAATTACTCCTTTCACCACTCTTATCTTAATTAGATTCTGAGTATGGATTTCTGTCAACTCATATAAATCTAATTATGAATGTTCTATTAATTTAACCATTGTTCCTAAAATGCCCTTCATGGATCTCCATCCATCTTGGCATATTACTCATGTCAGAGATTCTCTGAACAAGGCAATTATAGAATCACACGAGATAACTTCCCTTGTTAAATCTGGGATGGTGAATCCTTTGTCAATCACTCAACTATCTTCAAGTAGGTCATGATATATCCAATCTCCTAACTATGTTCACTCCCAGTTGGAAGTAATCAGTTATGGAGTCAAAGTATACCACTTGCTACTTAAGATAACTTTGGTGATCTCAAGTCTAAGGATACTTACACAACCGCTATGAAGAGATTCCTCACTGACATAGATTTAATATCCATGTGAGGATTCTCTATGCAGGTCTCCAATGAACTTGTTCTTCTAACAAGCATCCATATGTTAGCTTTGATTATCTTCCATAATCACAGTTATGAGAACCACTGCTTGAACCATTCAAAAAGCATAACATGTGCTAGTCTGTCCTAATTAACAATGTCCTATCTTGTTAATTCTATGACTAGGGATATTTAGATATTAACACATTTGCATGCAATAGACATCTCACATCATGAACACTTTCATGATTGCCTTTGCACTGTGTTTATAATATCTCGGACTTCATTTATTAATTTAAGATTTACAAACTCATGTATTTAAACACAGCATTAATAAATGAATGATGCCTTTTATTAAGAATATAAATTTTATACATATGAAAATATCCCTATTACATGGGCTCTAGGACATACTCTCTAACAAGTATTGCTATGACTTAAATAAAAGAAAACATACAAGTGATTATGTAGAATTCAGTTTAATAAAACCAGATAACTTTATTCAAGATTATCATTCCAAGCATTAAAATTTTCTTATTCAGATAAACTTAACACTTAGCATAAAGAACTGAATTAAGTCTCCTAGATTTCTATTAAAGCCTTTCTCAAGAGATTTATCTTCCACCTATTCTTAGTTACCCTTTTCTCAATCTTAACTTACTCAAATCAACACACAATTATAGCCTATTCAGATTATAATCATGTATTAATCCAAATAAATTAACCTAAGAGCATGTAAGTCAATAATCAACTCAAATCAATTAATTAACCAATGCTTAATCAAGTTAAAAATCAACTTAAAATTGAGTAAAGACAAGACTATGTTTAAGAACTAAGAAATAACCAACTTGCATTGAAGTGAAGAACAAACTCAAGTCATAACAATACAAGTTAAGGATTCAAGTATCCTTTAGCAAAAGTTAAAGAAAACTACTCACAAGACATTCTTAAAATTAAAACAAAATTTGAAGAAAAACAGTAAAACTAAGTAACGTAAAAACAGAGAATAATGCTTAATTCTATAGTTGATCTCTAATTCCTCCTTTTTTTATGTTTTTGACTGATATTTATAGGGCAAAATCGTAGTAGATTCCTTCTTGAACTCCAGACATAGAATAAAAAGTGAACTCTGCTAAAACAGGAAGCTCGAAAATCCTTAGCAAAGTGGGAGTAGGAATCACGTGGCCACGTCCTTTCCTTTGTAGTTTAACACATGGTCAAGTGTTCATAAGACTTCCTTTACACGTGGCCACGTGTGAATTATGCCTTCCCTCACACGTGGTCACGTGTCCTCAATGGTTCCTTCAATTCCTTTTTCACGTGCCACGTTTGAAAATAACTTAACCCTTCACGTGGCCATGTCTTCCAAGTTTGATGTCTTCATGTGGCCACGGGTATAATTCTTCACTGATTTCACGTGGTCACGTGAAAAGCTTCTGGACTGAACGTCTCGTTTTCTTGCATCAACTTCCAATATTTGCACTTTTGACCCTAAACTTTGCCTTTTTTGCAATTTAAGCCCTTTTATATCAATTTTATCTTGAAAATCAAACAAAACATGAAATTAACCTCAGAAACATAAACTTTAACAAATTAACTCTAATTTAACCTAAATAAAACCGAAATAACTAAATAACAAAACTAAAAACATATCAAAAACTATATATAATTCACACTTATCAAATACCCCACACTTAAACCTTGCTTGCACTCAAGCAAATTAGAACAATTCCACCTTCAAAACCATCAAACTTGTACAAAGATATGCAATTTCAAAACCAAACTTAGCATTCTAACAAAAACACTTAATATAATCTCCAAATAGATCAACTTCGAACAAGAGAATATGAGTTAGCTTTCTTGAGTGTGTGCAAGACCAAATCATTTTAAGCAATTTTGAAAATCAAAACATCAACACAACTAGATAATGAAGTATATAATAAATGAATGCATAAGCATACACTCGGTTTTGCGCTTGAAACTCTAGAAACACAATAGGCCTCTCCTTTAGCACCGGAACTCGTAGGTCATCTCCGCTAAATAACTCAAAACAAACTTAAAATCACTTAGGTTTTTCAAAGGTTGTAATGGGGCTAAGGTATTGGTTAACAAAGAATGGATAAAAGATAATCAAAATGAATAGCCACTCTAAGATAAAATAGATTACTAAACCCCAATAACTTCAACAACATCTTTTGCTCATTCTTGCCTCACTTTCAAACTTTCTTTTAAGAGATAATATGCCCTTTACCAAGAAGTCATTATGTTTTTTTTTCCTTGTACTACCCCAACATATATTTTTTCATATTTGCTAGCTCTCTTTTTCTTTCTTTTTTTTTTTTAAGAAACTAGCATTTACAAGTTACTTTTAATAATCTCAAGGTACACAAGGTAGTTTTCTCACTTTATAAGACTTTCTTGCTAAACCCAACAGAACTTTTAATCTCCTTACATATCCATTTAATCCTAAAGTGGCCAATTCCAAAAGGTGAGATAAAAGCTTTTTAGGTTATATGGTTAAAACATTAGGTATAACAAGAAAAAATTAATGGTACGCCTTAAGCATACCTCATTAGGTTCAAAATGGGCTTAACAAAGGATAATTTCATCAAGGTAGGACAACAAGTCTTTAAGAGAGTTTATAAGAAAAATTGTTGCCTAGATCATTTTCTAAGTTGTTTGAGTTATTCATATGCTTTGAAGGGTGATGAGAAAGGTTCTAGTGCTCTAAATTTCCTTACTTCACAACTTCATTGTATTGATTTTTCTTTAAGTCAAAAATTGGTCTAAGTTCTTTCAAGAATTTGGAAACTAACAAATATTTATCAAGCTGAAGATTAACCTATCTAAAGATTTATTAAACAACATAGATGTTCTCTTGCTAAGCAAAGGCTCAAAAACATGCATATTCCATATCCCAGCTCAATTTGTTCAAAGTTTTGAAGTCAACTAGGGCAAACTAAGTTATCATACAAACTAAGTGAAAAGGTGAACTACATAAGTCTTCAATAAGTTTTACATACTTAAGAAAACAAACAAACTTACAAAATAAAACAAAACAAAACAAAGCACACAAAACAAAACCCGATTCATGAAAAAGAAAATAAAAGTTTAAAGACAAACTCCCTGAAAGGAGGTTACCTCCTCCTCAAAATTTTGCTATCCACAGAAAATGATGATCTATTCCGGTGGAGGCGGAGGTGGAGGAAATCGCTGCAAAGTGGTGGATAAAATGCTTAACAGTCCTATTGCCTGCCATCACCATATCCCGAAGCATGTCAAATCTTCCTTGCATTTGATCTAGCCTAATTTGTTGAGCATCCAAATGGCTACTTAATTGATTAAATGGACCTTCCCATTCAGGTGTTGTAGGTTCATTGATGGGGGAAGGCACAACTGTGGCAATATACTCCTCATTTGGTTCCTCCTCCTGCTCCTCAATCTGAATATTGTTCTCTCTTAGGTATTCCTCCTGGGTTGCCCAATGACCTCGAGGCCTAAAAATCAAAATTTTCATCCACTTGAGCATCTTGTTATCAATGCAAGGTAATTCTCCTGGAAGTGAGTCTCCATAACCCGGATGTTCAACTGCAATTGCCATCACTGTAGCTATCCATCCAATGGAAATAGTATCCATATGTCCTGGCATTTTTTGTAATTCTTTAATCCAAGCTGCTATAATTCTCGCTCCATTGATTGCTATGACATCCATCATGCATCGGAGAACCATTGCTTGAGACACACTAATAGTGCTTGCATTCTTCAAATTATTGTACATACTCTTTGCCAAAAATCGATGAATGATTGTTAATGCATGATTCCGTAAAGCATGGACCTTGCATTGTCCCCCTACCCATGGCTCATCTAATTAAAGATCTTTGATTTGTTCCCAATTCTCCACAGGGGATGCATCTTCCAATTCAGTTGGGGCATTTGACACAAATCCTAAAATTTCAGAAAACTGACTGAAAGTCAAGGAATATCCTTTCTTACCAAACTTAAAATTGACTGTGCCGTCCTTCGCATCTCTCTTAAAGTAGCATTCAAAAGAATACAGAAAATCCCGTGCCATATATGGATATACTTTCGGTTTCTTTGCAATGAACTGCTGCCAGCCAATATTTTGGTTCAATGGTTTTATATCATGATCCCACAGATTTCCAGCTGAAACATTGAGAAACAATTGACTTAGATAAGCAGGCTAGACATAGGTACACTTGCTGAAGTAGTTAAATTTATTGATCTTAGCCTTGTCCACATATGATGGAATGCGTACACCGGAAGAACTTACTACATCAAGATATTTGGTCCTTCGAGGTGCCACTAAAAAGAAAGGAAAACATACTATAAGTGTCAATTCATAACCCAAAATATACAAAGGTGAAAGCACATGAATCATGCATTGAATGAACTGAAGCACACTTGGATGAAATGAAAAATTTATAGCATAAATGTACCGTATATAGGTGAAGATCAAAATGATAGGCATAACATGTATTCAATGGTTGAGCATAAAGAATATGTCAAAATAATGCCTATTATGCATGAATAAAGTCATTAACCAATCTTGCAGGAAGTGAACTAGGTTGTACGGCATCAATGCAAATCATAAACATGCTATCCAAAGAGTGAAAGTCAAATGTTTTGAAAGAAAAACTCATTGGTGCATTTCATCAAGCATGTTGTGGGCACAAGTTTGAGTATTAATTTAAAGATCTTAACAAAGATTTTTCATTACCCAATTGCATACCAAGCATCTATGACATGCATGTAAGACTCATAAACATCCAAAGAGACAAAAGGAATTAACATGACAACAAAATGTTAAGTGCAAAGTAACCTCAAAACCAAACATTCATAAGCAATAAGGCACAAAACAATGGAATGAATGATATGGAAATGACAAATAAGAAGCAAGGAGAGTAGATACTTACTTGAAGATGAGAACTGAACCAACATAAAGCACCAAATTGAAGTAGTGTGTGTGAGTTGTGAAAAACCCTAGTGTAGTGGAGAATGTGTGGAAAAAGAAGAGATGATAGATAGGAGAGAGAGAAAAGTGACAAAAAGAGAGAGCAAATGGTGGTCGGAGATGGTGATGATCAGTTATAAGTGAAAACTTTGTGGTCACGGGTGAAATTTGTGTTAGTGAGACGTGGGCACGGTTTGAGAGCAAAAACTATATGAAGAAGAAGTAAACAAAAATCGCGTGAAGTGTTTATAAGGCAGAAGTGTGGGACGTGGCCACGTAAAGTTCATGGGAAGAACCACACGTGGTCACGTGTGCCTTTGTTCCTTGTGCATGCGTGGCCACGTGATGGTTACTCTTGAATTTCACGTGGTCACGTGAATTAAAAATGGAAGGGTCGGTGACTTAAGCCATGGCCATGTGATTGTTTCTCTTGAAATATGCGTGGCCACGTGATGTTTAAAAGAGAGGACAGTAACTTCAAGCTTGGCCACGTGAAGTTCTCTTGTGAAATACACGTGGTCACGTGTCTTAACTAATCTTGGGACAGTGCAGGAACTCGTGGCCATGTGATGGCTAAGGGAAAGCCACATGGGGTCACGTGTACATGTATTTTTCTACCTCCATTGTATTTTTGAAACAAATACGCTAATTTTTCCATTTCAAGCTTTGAAAACACCAATTCTTTTCCAGGAAAAACATGCCTTCATTTTAAAACCTTGTTAATTTACTTTTTTTCATGAATCAAAACACACAAACACACAAAAATGCAAAAAAAAACATAAAATTTGACTGAAAACATAAAAGAGATAGAAATTTGAAGTTCTGAGATTTTAGAGTCTCTAGCTAGACTCTCCAAACCATTTTTTAAGTATCCTGAAGAACTATGGTTGCTTCAGCAACCTCTTGTTGTCCAATTTGGTATGGTTTGAGTTGATGACTATTGACTGTAAATTCACGTCCATCCTTTAAGCTTTTGATCGTCACTACACCAAAATTACTGCTCGACATCACTTGATATGGTCCAAGCCACTTTGATTTGAGTTTTCCTAAAAACAAACGAAGATGACTATTATAAAGAAGCACTAACATTCCCGGAACAAAATCTTTTACCCTTAAATGCTTGTCATGCCACTGTTTGGTCTTTTCTTTATAAAGTGTAGCATTGTTATATGACCATTGTCGAATTTCATCGAGTTCATTGAGCTGTAATTTTCTTCTTTCTCCTACATTTCTCAAATCAAAGTTAAGAAATTTTGTAGCCCAATAAGCTTTATGTTCTAATTCAACTGGAAGGTGACATTCTTTTCCAAAAACAATTATAAAGGGAGACATACCTATAGGAGTTTTAAATGCAGTTCGATAAGCCCATAAAGCCTCATCTAACCTAAGAGACCAATCTTTTCTAGAGTTATTTACTATTTTCTCTAAGATTGATTTCAACTCCCTATTAGATACTTCCACTTGTCCATTGGCTTGAGGGTGGTATGGGGTTGTGATTTTGTGCTTAACACCAAATTTCTTAAACAAGGTCTTGAATTGATGGTTGACAAAATGTTTGCCTCCATCACTTATAATAGCTCTAGGTGCTCCGAATCTAGTGAAAATATTCTTCCTAATGAATTCAAGCACAATTTTTTCATCACATGTTCAAGTAGCTATTGCCTCTACCCATTTACTCACATAATCTACTGCTACCAAGATATACTCAAACCCAAATGAATTTGGAAAAGGTCCCATAAAATCAATGCCCCATACATCAAAGATTTCTATTTCTAGCACATTGTTCATAGGCATCTCATCTCTTTTGGATATATTTCCTACTTGTTGGCATCTATCACAAGTTGTTATAAAAGATCTTACATCTTCAAACAAAGTAGGCCAGAAAAAACCTGATTGGAGTATCTTTTGAACTATTCTATTTGGCCCGTGATGTCCCCCTACTTCACCTTCATGGCATTGTTGCATGATAGATTTTTGTTCCAATTTCGGTACACACCTTCTTAGTACTTGATCCGGGCATATCTTGATAAGATATGGATCGTTCCAAAGGTAATGCTTGGCATCTGCTATGAGCTTTTTCTTTTGTTGCCAAGTAATCTCCTTAGGAAGATAACTACCTGCAAGAAAATTGGCTATATTAGCATACCATGGAACTGATTTTTCATAAGTATAACAAGCACAAATATCTTTATCGGGAAATAAGTAAGAAATTTCTCCCTTTTTGATGCTAGCATGATCCAATCTAGATAGATGGTCAGCTACAAAATTTTTTGCTCCTTTCTTTTCTTTGATTTCAACATCAAATTCTTGGAGTAGTAATACCCATTAGATAAGTCTTGGTTTGGAATCCTTCTTGGCGAAAAGATATCTCAATGCAGCATGGTCCAACCACACTATAATTTTGGATCCTAAGAGGTAAGACCTGAATTTTTCAAACGAAAAGACTATTGCCAAGAGCTCCTTCTCCATAGTAGTGTAATTTACTTGGGCTCCGGTGAGTGTATGGCTTGCATAATAGATGGTGTAGAAAATCTTCTCCTTCCGCTGTCCTAAGACTGCTCCAACTGCATAATCACTTACATCACACATAATTTCAAATGGTAAGCTCTAATTGGGCAATGCAATGATCGGTGCACTAACTAATTTTTGCTTCAATAGGTTAAAAGCCTGCAAACACTCAAAATCAAAGTTAAATGCAGCATCCTTAAGCAATAAATTAGAAAGTGGTTTGGCAATTTTAGAAAAGTCCTTGATAAACTGACCATAAAACCCGGTATGACCAAGGAAACTTCTAATGCCCTTTACACTAGTTGGTGGAGGTAATTTTTCTATCACATCAACTTTTTCTATATCAACCTCAATGCCTTTTTCAAAAATTTTATGCCCTAAAAAAATGCCTTCTCTAACCATGAAATGACATTTTTCCCAATTTAGCACAAGATTAGTTTCTTGACACCTTTTCAAAACCAATGCTAGATTATACAAACAAGATTCAAAATCATGACCATAAATAGTGAAATCATCCATGAAAACTTCCATAAATATTTCAATAAAGTCATGAAATATGGCCATCATGCAACGTTGAAATGTGACAGGTGCATTACAAAGACCAAAAGGCATTCTCCTATATGCAAATGTTCCATATGGACATATGAATGTGGTCTTTTCTTAGTCTTTTGGGGCTATAGGTATTTGCATGTACCCCGAATATCCATCTAAGAAACAATAAAATTTATTTCCTTCCAATCTTTCTAACATTTGGTCAATAAAGGGCAATGGAAAATGGTCTTTTCTAGTGGCATTATTCAGCCTCTTATAGTCAATACATACCCTCCATCCCGTTACCGTGCATGTAGGAATTAATTCATCATTTTCATTGATCACTATAGTCATTCCCCCCTTTTTAGGCACACATTGAATAGGACTTACCCAATTACTATCAGAGATAAGATAGATAATAACTGCATCAAGTAGTTTCAATACCTCCTTTTTCACTACCTCTTGCATAGTTGGGTTGAGCCTTCGTTGAGGTTGCACCACCGGTTTAAAATCGTCCTCCATGGGTATACGATGTGTACAATAGCTATGGCTAATTCCTTTCAAGTCGGATGTTGCCTAACCAATTGCTTCTTTGTGCTTTTTGAGGACTCCGATGAGCATTTCTTCTTCCAAATCTGTTAATGAAGATGAAATAATTATCGGATCAGCATTATCACTTAAAAATACATATTTCAAATGAGATGGAAGTGTTTTGAGTTCAAAATCTCCCTTAAGAGGGGATGGTTCATCCTCCATTTCCTTATCTTCACTATGTTCTTGTTCCAGATTTTGTATCAACTCTTTGTATCCAACTCTTCCATTGTCTTGGGATGCATTAAACAACTTTGAAGTTCATCATTGAGAATGATATCTTCTTGTTTTGTGTTGGCACATTCTTGAACTTCATCAACAAAGTAAATGGATTCTTCAAAATCATACAAGGGGTGTTTTAAAATTTTATTAACATTGAAAATCATTTCCTCCTCGTTGAATCTTAAAGTGACTGTTTGTCCATGAACATCGATTAGTGCTCTTGATATGTTCAAGAATAGCCTCCCTACAATTAATGGTACCTTCATATCTTCTTCCATGTGCATGACCATAAAATCAACCGAAAAGATAAAATTTCCGACTTTCACCAATAAGTCCTCAATGATTCCTTTTGGCCTTTTCACCAATCTATCCGTTAATTGAAGCATCATTCGGGTTTCCTTCAAATCACCTAGATTCAATTTCCTGCAAATTGAATAAGGCATCAAGTTAATACTAGCACCCAAATCACATAAAGCATGCCCAACAAAATTTCCTCCTAGTTTACAAGGCAATGTAAAACTACCAGGATCTTCTAATTTTTCAGGAATTTTATTGGTTAATATGGCACTACAATTACCGGATAATTGAATCATTCCTATGCCTTCTAGTTTTTTCTTATTAGTGCACAATTCTTTCATAAATTTAGCATATTTAGGCATGTGTAACAAAGCTTCAGCAAATGGTAAATTTATATGTAGCTTCTTAAAAATGTCTAAAAATCTACTCAATTGTTCATTTTATTTCTCTTTTCTAGCTAGAACAGGAAATGGTAATTGAGATTCATCAAGAACAGTAGAAATAATTTTTTCCTTACCTTTACCCTTCTCAACCGTAGGAGACACTTTTTCAGTATTTTTTGAGTTAGAATTACTTACCTCCGTTGTCGGTTCCACCCTTGGGGAAGAATTCTTACCAATTTCAATCTTCTCTAGCTCTTTCCCATTCCTTAATGTGATTGCTTTGGCTTTCTCTTTTGGATTTCGGTCTACATTGGATGGAAATGTCCCTTGAGTTCGGTTAGATAAAGAACTAGCAAGTTACCCCATTTGGTTTTCTAGATTCCTAATGGATGCCTCTTGGTTCCTCATTCAAATATCTTGCGATTTTCATCTAGCATCTTGGCTAGCTAAAATTGAATTTTGGGAGGCCATAAAGTTTGCAATCATTTCTTTAATGTTCGATTTCTTTTCTTGAGGAGGGGGAGGTTGAGATTTTTGAAAATCGGGTGGTTGGTGGTATGATTGTGATGGGTATTGGTTTGGGTAATGTGGTGGAGCTTGGTTTTGGTATGGAAGTTGATTATTGGGAGGTTGATTATGGTTAAATTGAGGACTAGGATTAGGGTTAGAAGAAGAACCTTGATTACCTTCCCTCCATGAAAAATTTGGATGGCTTCTCCATCCCGGATTATAAGTGTTGCTATATGAATTCAAGGCATTTACTTCTTCTACCATTCCTTCATTATTCTTCATTCCCAAAGGTCCTGAAATTCCTGCTTAAGAATCAACTTCATTAGATAGCATAGAAACATTTTTAGCTTTAAGCTCATTTATTTCTTTTAAATTTCTTTTTTCCATTAATTTTAATTGAGCTTTTAACATGGCTACTTCATCAATATTATGAACTCCCTATTTCTTTTGAGTTGCTCTAGAGGTTACCCATTGAGCATCATTGGTGGCCATCTCATCAAGAAGCAAAAATGCATCTTCGGGAATTTGGTTCATGAAACTACCATTTGAGGCTGCATCTAGCAAAGATCTTGTTGATGGATGGGCACCTACATAGAAAATATGCATTAGTTGAAAAACAGGAACTTCATGATGTGGACAAATTTTTAAAAGTCTCCTAAATCTTTCCCATGCTTCATGGAATGGCTCCTCATAAAATTGCTAGAAGTCACTAATTTGTTTCCTAATGAGGGCAGTCTTAGTAGGTGGGAAGAACTTGCAAAGAAATTTTTCTTGCATTTGTTACCAAGAATGGATGGATTGATTTGGTAGCATTTGTAGCCAATCCCTAGCTTTTCCTATGAGGGTAAATGGGAAGAGTTTCAACCTAATTGCATTAGTCGATACATTAGGAATTTGCACAGTGTCACTCACTTCTAAGAACATATCCAAATATTGTGCAGGATCCTCTATGTCCGAACCCAAAAATTGGTTTCTTTGTACCATAGTGATGGTAGCGGGTTTAATCTCAAAAGGTTGGTGGTGAGGAATCCTAATAGTTTTATGTTCTTCATTCCACCCAGGGATAGCATATTCCCTAATGGTTCTAGGTTTATACCCATTTCCGGGAGCTTGGTAGGGTATGTGTTGCTCTTCGATCCTAGGTGGTGGATCATTCATAGGTTGTTCTATTTCTGGGTCATTCATATTGCCTCTTAACCTTCTAATCCTATGAAATGTCCTTTCAATTTTAGGGTCTAATGGTAGGATGGGGTTGTCTCTCACCATAAACCACTAGTCACCCAAAAATAAAATAAGAAAATAGATGAAGAAGAGAAGAAAAACACACAAAAATAACTATAAAATCAAAATAAATAAAAAAACACCAATGTATTCCCCGACAACAGCGCCAAAAACTTGACCGGATTCTAGCAAGTGTACTAGATCGCCTAGTAATATAGGGAAATAAGATTATGACCCAAAATTTCGAACCCAAGGGAAACTTATGCTTGTATTTGCTATTTCAATTTCAAAACCAATTTTTGTGTGTAAAAGAAAGAAAAGAAATCTCAAAGTTGTGATGATTGAAGTTTCAAAACTAAAACAAAATAAAGAGTTAAAAATAAATAAAGATCTAATAAAAATAAGCAATTTGAATGAGGTAAAAATCAATATTAAAAACAACTTTAACTAAAGGACTATCCACCTTAACAAGTATTGCTATGACTTAAATAAAAGAAAACATACAAGTGATTATGGAGAGTTCAGTTTAATAAAACCTGATAACTTTATTCAAGATTATCATTCCAAGCATCAAAATTTTCTTATTCAGATAAACTTAACACTTAGCATAAAGAACTGAATTAAGTCTCCTAGATGTCTATTAAAGCCTTTCTCAAGAGATTTAACTTCCACCTATTCTTAGTTACCCTTTTCTCAATCTTAACTTACTCAAATAAACACACAATTATAGCTTATTCAGATTATAATCATGTATTAATCCAAATAAATTAACCTAAGAGCATGCAAGTTAATAATCAACTCAAATCAATTAATTAACTAATGCTTAATCAAGTTAAAAATCAACTTAAAATTGAGTAAAGACAAGACTATGTTTAAGAACTAAGAAATAACCAACTTGCATTGAAGTGAAGAACAAACTCAAGTCATAACAATACAAGTTAAGGATTCAAGTATCCTTTAGCAAAAGTTAAAGAAAACTACTCACAAGACATTCTTAAAATAAAAACAAAATTTGAAGAAAAACAGTAAAACTAAGTAACGTAAAAACAGAGAATAATGTTTAATTCGATAGTTGATATCTCTGGTTGATCTCTAATTCCTCCTTTTTTCTGATGTTTTTGACTGCTATTTATAGGGAAAAATCGTAGTAGATTCCTTCTTGAACTCCATACATAGAATAAGAAGTGAACTCTGCTAAAACAAAAAGCTCGAAAATCCTTCGCGAAGTGGGAGTAGGAATCACGTGGCCACGTCCTTTCCTTTGTAGTTTAACATGTGGTCACGTGTTCATAAGACTTCCTTTACACGTGGCCACATGTGAATTATGTCTTCCCTCACGTGGTCACGTGTCCTCAATGGTTCCTTCAATTCCTCTTTCACGTGGCCACGTTTGAAAATAACTTAACCCTTCACGTGGCCATGTCTTCTAAGTTTGATGTCTTCACGTGGCCACAAGTAGAATTCTTCACTGATTTCACGTGGTCACATGAAAAGCTTCTGGACTGAACGTCTCGTTTTCTTGCATTAACTTCCAATATTTGCACTTTTGACCCTAAGCTTTGCCCTTTTTGCAATTTAAGCCCTTCTATATCAATTTTATCCTGAAAATCAAACAAAACATGAAATTAACCTCAAAAACATAAACTTTAACAAATTAACTCTAATTTAACCTAAATAAAACCGAAATAACTAAATAACAAAACTAAAAACATATCAAAAACTATATATAATTCACACTTATCAGCTGCCTCCGTTTGTTGAAGCTCCATGGCTCCCTTTCTACAGCCTATCTATAGAGATCTCTATTCGACACCACTATTTATAAAAACTAACATATTCTTTAACATCTTCATATTGATGACAATTAGTTTGCCAATGGCTTTCGCTAAGCTGGTGTAGTTGATAGCTTTAGCCAAAGTAGTTACAAAGCCTTATAAAGTAAGCTTCGAATCCCTTTTCTTGTAAATTTTTAAGTCATCAATCTTGGCTAAGATGAATATAGCTCCATTAAGGTGAATTATATGTTCCATCGTAAAGAGGATGGTAGCCTCATTTACATTTACATTGCCAAGACCTCCATGGTGGCTAAAGAATGCCACTACCAAGTACCTATGCATGATCCTCAAATGATGGTTCTTCCAATGATGGGCCTTAGTATTGCTTGCATCAAACATGGTGAGGTCCTCCTCATCATAAATCCCAAGAAAAATCTCTTGCCTATTCTAATTATCAATCCGCCTTGCAACATGTAGGTCAAAACCCAAAACAGTAGAGAACTCGTAGAAGGTCATTTGGTGCAAAGTGCCATTGAGCTAAAAACTAATGTTGCCTACATCAGTGTGGCTATCTTTCCCTATTTACATCTTGACAGTGGCTAAGAAATCCCACACAAGATAGGGGCAAACTTGCTCCCTTTACTCTATAAATGTTCTCTAACCAATGCCATCAATCAAGTGGTTGATCTCATTCTTCATGCAGATCTCCTGCATCACCGTGAGTGTCCTAGGATGGACCTGTACCCAAAAGCGGATAGGCATCTTACAAGGGTACAAAGCGAACAATACTGTGCTGGTGGCCGATTCGGGGACGTTACAACCCATCCTAAAGTCTTTGGTTTCCCAGATTTTTAAGGGGCCAAAGATAAATATCCCACCTCTATCCTTGTGCATTTTGGTTCCACTGCAAAGATAAACCATTCTTTGTAAGATTTTAATGCCTCAAGCTTAAAAGAAGGAATTGAACAAATAAATCGCAAAAATGTAACATAAGATATGAGAATTTAAGAAATGGACACAATGATTAAATGTGCTTTAAGCAATAATTTACAATCATGCAAGTGTAAAAACAAACTGGGATAAGAGTCAACACTTCGATGCCTCTTACACAAACACTACAACTAAACTTTCTTAGAAAAAACAACTAACACCATGCTATGATACTAACAAAATTACAAGAGGCAAAGATATAAAAATAGAAAATGCTAAAAGGAGAACTAATTAAATGAACAAAACCTTAACAAACATTACATTAAAACATAAACATAACATAATATCTCTACTCTAGTACTAAGACATCAAAGGCATCAAGTCAATAACCACACATGATAGCATTGCATATATGTCTAATAAAAACATAGCATTACACTTGGCATAATGTATTGCTCTAAAGAAAATTATGCATACTAACGCATAAAAGTTAGGCAAACCAGTAATGTTTACTTCTTTCGAGCATTTCTACAAAAACATGGCATACATAACAACAAATTCACTACAATGCACTAATTCAAATGGAGTACAAGCCAAATGGCTATCAAAGTGGTCCAAATAACATTTACAAAGCACGCCTCAAAGATATTAAAAAAAAAGTAAAATGGATACGTTAATATATCAAAGCACATTTGATACATATAAAAATCAAAATTTCTCAACAAAAGAGGGATTTTTAATCTAAGCATACTTAAGAAACAGTAAGAAATTAAGTAAAAAGATGAACATAAGGAACAAAGATAACTTACTTGTTTTAATGCTTCAACAATGCAAAAATACACAAACAAGGGAGATAAATGTGAGAGAATTTTGAACTTCATAAGAGATTTTGAGGGGAAATGAAAGAAAGTGTGAAAGGATATGATGTTTGGGTCTATTTATAAGAAGACACAATAGAGTTCCCTAAGCACGTGCTGAGACCATTGGATCTCAATCGAGAATGATCTCAATCGAGTCAAGCAAAAAACTTAAAACACACAGTTTTGAAAAAGCAAAGGACACCATCGAGATAAATTGGTCCCAACCAAGTCAACCTTTTATTTTTGAAAAACCTTGATTGCACTCGATTGAGATCATTTGATCTCGGTCGAGTGACCCATTCTGGATTGAAAAGTACTAATCCACATGGCTAAGACCATTTGGTCTTGGCTGAGTGACCCAAAAAAGCATAAATCCACTTTCAATGACACACGGCTGAGACCATATAGTCTTGATCGAGTGATCCGTACTGGACTGAAAACTCATGATGCACATGGCTGAGACCAATTGGTCTCAATCTAGTGACCTAAATTGTAAAATTTCAACACTCAATTGCATATAGTTGAGACCAATTGGTCTTGATCGAGTGACCTATTCTATAATTCAGGCATCAAATGGGACACAGCTAAGAAGAAATGGTCTTTGCCAAGTCTAACAAAATTTTTGCACTCTTTGAAAATTTTCACACCCTCATGCATATGTATGATCAAAACCATACTTCACCAGCATTCACAACTAAATAGCACTTATGAAAAGTAAACACAAAGACATAAAATGGCAATTAAAACAAAAATTAAAAATACAAATTAAAGAAAATAAGTTCTAAGATTGAGTTTGGAAAAATTTCTAGGTTTAATAAGTTGCTAGCTCAACTTTTAATGCTCTCATGAAATATCCTTCTAAATTGAGAGTCGAAGTAATGCCTGAGTCGGTGATCATTGACTTTAAATTCTTAACCATTATTAGGATTTTTTATCATGACTACTCAATATCGAGTGACATCCACAACTTCATATGGTCCTTTCCATCTTGAATTCAGCTTTCCTAGAAATAGTTAAAGATAAATATCATAGACTAGCACTTTCATTCCTGGGATAAATTCTTCATACACCAGCTTGTTGTCATGCCACCATTTAGGCTTCTCTTTGTATTTTTTAGCATGATTGTATGCCTAAAACCTCAGTTCTTCTAGCTCATTCAATTGTAAAGGCTTGCACTTTCCTACACAATCAAGATCAAAATTCAAAAATTTCATGGCCTAATAAGCCTAATGTTCTAATTCAACTGGTAGGTGACAAGACTTGACAAAAACTAGCCTAAAGGGTGACATTCCTATCGGTATCTTAAAGATAGTCCTATAGGCCCACAATGCTTCATCAAGCTTAAGGTACCAATCCTTTCTATATGCATTGATCATTTTCTCTAAAATAGATTTGAGTTCCTGATTTGACACTTCCACTTGACCATTAGCTTGGGCATGGTATGGGGTAGCGACCTTCTTCCTATTTCCAAACTTTTTTTAGTAAAGTTCTAAATTGATGGTTGACAAAGTATTTGCCACCATCATTAATTGTAGCTCTTGATGCTCTACACCGAGTGAATATGTTTTTTCTAAAAAATTCTAGCACTACCTTGGCATCGTAAGTCCTAGTGGCTATAGCTTCTACCTATTTGCTTATGTAATATACGATCAATAAGATATATTCAAACCTGTAGGATACCAAAATTGGTCCCATGAAATCTACACCCTATAAGTCAAATAACTCTACCTTTAGCATATTGGTCAATAGTAATTCATCCTTTCTAGATATGTTACTTATCCTTTGACATCCATTGCATGATTGATTAAACATTTTCACATCATTGAATAAAGTAGGCTAGTAAAACCTAGAGAAAATAATTTTTGATACCGTTCAATTTGGTCTGTGATGCCCACTGGCTTCTCCACTTTGATACATCTTGATAATGTCTTATTACTCTTCCTTGGGAATTCACCTCCTCAACACTTGATCAACACATAATTTGAAGATATAGTGGTTATCCCACATATAATGCCTTGCATTAGCTTTTTGCTTTTTCCTATGTTGCCATGTGTAGTCCCTTGGCATGTAACCACCTACAAGATAATTCACTAAATCAGCATACCATGGAATAGCAACATCACAAACAAATAATGCATATATATATTCATTAAGGAAAAAGTCTAGAATCTCCCCTTTTTCAATATGTTCAAGCTCGAGTCAAGATAAATGATCGACTATAAAGTTTTTTTCCTTTTTTTGTCCTTGATTTCTAAGTTAAATTCTTATAAAAGGAGCACCCATCTAATCAATCTTGATTTTGATTCCTTCTTGGCAAAAAGGCGCCTCAATGTCGTATGATCGGACCATACCATAATTTTTGCACCAAGCAAGTAAGGTATGAACTTCTAAAATGCAAAGACAATTGCAAGAAGTTCTTTCTTAGTTGTAGTGTAATTGACCTAAACTCCTATTAAGATATGGCTTGTATAGTAGATTGCGTAAAATACTTTCTCCCTTTTTTGTTCCAACACTGCTACAACTACAAAATCACTTGCATCATACAATAGTTCAGATGGCAAATTTCAATCTAGAGAAATAATCACCGAAGCTGAAATAAGCCTCTCTTTCAAAGTGTTAAATGCATGCAAGCACTTGTTAGTAAATACAAAAGGAGCATCTTTCATCAATAAATTTGATAACAGTTTAATAATTTTGGAGAAATTTTTAATGAATCTAGGGTAAAAACCCGCATGTTCTAAAAAACTCCTAACTTCCTTGATGTTGACTGGGGGTGGAAGTTTCTCAATTACTTCTACCTTGGCTCTATCTACCTCTATCCCTTTTTCTAAACTTTTATGCCCTAAATCAATGCCCTCATTCACCATAAAGTGGCATTTCTCCCAATTCAACTCTAAATTGGTCTTCTCACACCTTCCTAGCACTAAATCAAGATGCTTAAGATAGCCCTCAAAATCTTTCTCATATATGTTGAAGTCATTCATAAATGCTTTCATAAATTTCTCTATGAAGTCATGAAATATGGCTATCATACACCGTTGAAATGTAGTCGGTGCATTACATAATCCAAAGGACATCTTTCTATAGGTAAAAGTACCATAAGGGTAAGTGAAGGTTTGTTTCTCTTCATCCTTAGAGGCTATAGGGATTTATAAATACCCCGAATACCCATCTAGGAAACAATAAAACTTATTTCATGCCAATCTTTCAAGCATTTGATCAATGAATGGTAAAGGAAAGTGGTCATTCCTATTTGTACTATTGAGTCTCTTATAGTCGATACATACCCTCCAGTCCATAAACATATGAGTTGGGATGAGTTCATTTTGCTCAATTTTATCATTGTCATCCCCCTTTTCTTAGGAATGAACTGAACTGGGCTTACCCAACTACTATCAGAGGTAGGAAAGATTATACTTGCATCGAGCAACTTTCAAACTCCTTTCTTAACTACCACTTGCATTGCCTGATTCAATCTCCTTTGGGGTTGCACAACTGGTTTACAATCTTCCTCTATCAGAATGTGGTGAGTGCAGTAGCTCAGGTTGATCCTTTTTAGATCCAAAGTCTCCCATCTGATGGCTCTTTTATGCTTCTTTAGCATTTTAATTAGCAACTCCTCTTTAATACCTGACAAAATAAAAGATATGATTACTAGTTTGGCTCCATCTTCTAAAAATACATACTTTAAATGAGAGGGAACGGATTTAAGTTCAGTTTTTGAGTCTCTTTTTATAGCTCAATCCTTTTTTCATTAGAATCTCCCTCTTCATACTCCTTTTCCAGCTCTTTCATAGTTTTTTTCTCTACTTTGATCAAGTCTTCCTCCTTAATCTCATTCATTAAACAATTCCTTAATGGATCAACAAGTAGAATTTTCTCTTGTATTTCCTCTATACAGTCCTCTATTGCATCCATAAAGCATAACGACTCCTTAAATTCGCACGATGGGTGCTTCATCACCATATTAACATCAACTACCATCTCCTCATTATTTAACCTTAGAGTTACAGTTTGCTCGTGCACTTTTATAAGTGCTCTTGCTATATTTAGGAATGTCCTTCCCAAAATCATTGGGACCTTTTTATCCTCATCAATATCCATCATGATGAAGTCAATTGGAAAAATGGAGTTTCCTATTTTAACTAGCAAGTATTCTATGATTCCTTTTGGATGCTTGATTGAGCGACCCATTAGCTAAAGTGTCATCCTCATTTCCTTGATGTCCCCTAGCTTTAACTTCTTACATATTGAGTATGGCATCAAATTTATGATGGCTCCAAAATCATATAGTGCATAAGTCATAAAATTTCCTCCTAACTCACAAGGTAATGTAAAACTACCCGAGTCTTCTATTTTTTAGGGATTTCATTGGTGAGAATAGCACTACAATTTTTGGAAAGTTGGACAGTGCATACCCCTTCTATCTTCTTTTTATTTGAGTAAAGATCTTTTATGAATTTTGTATATTTTTGCATGTGAAGTAAAGCCTTAACAAATGGCAAATTAACATGCAATTTCTTGAACATATTCAAATATCTCTCTAATTGCTTATTGTTTTTCTCTTTCCTAGCTATTGAAGGATATGGAAAATATGATGCATCTAAAGATAAATCAGAGTTTATGATGCTCTTACCCTTCACTTCTTACTTTAGGACCTCTTCTACGTTCTTAGGGTTAGAGTTACATACCTCCATTTTTGGTTCTATCTTTATTAAAAAAATAAATGATGGTTAGTTACCTTGTTTGGTCCTTTGGACTTGCTTACCACTCCTCAATGAGATAGTTTTAGCATCTTTTTGGGGTTTCAATCGACATTTGATGGAAATGCACCCCATGGCCTTATTCAAATAAAATTTACAATTTAGCCTACTTAAGTCTCCAAATTTATCATTGTCGCATCTTGGTTTTAATTCCATTACTCTTGAGAAGTTTCAATTTATTTTCTTATGGTGGGGGATATCTATGCTAAAACGTAGAAGGTTGATATGGTGTTTGAAAGTGAGTATTTGGAGCTATGGGTTAGTGTTACTATTGGTAACTATGGTTGTGGTTGGTTTGGTTATGTGAAGATGGGTTAAATGGGGCTCTTGCGTTAGTGTTTAAGGTTGAAACTTGATTTCCATCTCTCTATGAGAAATTTAGGTGGTTCCTCCATCCAAGATTGTAATAATTGTTGAATGGATCATTCCTCTTATATTCATCCAAGGCATTCACTTCTCCCATCCCTTGGGTGTATGGCTCAATTGCCCATGCATCACTACCCAAAATTCCTTTTTCAAAAGCATTGCCCTCTTGGTTAATTACCGATATATTCTGAACTTTTAGCCCGTTTAATTCCTTCTTTAATAGCTCCAATTGAGCTTTAAGCATTGCCACTTTATCCACGATATAGACTCCTTGCCTCCTTGTCAATGCCCTTAGACTAGACCATTGAGCCTCATTCATTACCATTTTATCAAGAAGCAAAAAGGCTTTTTTCATGACTTTTTTCATGAAGCTTCTCCCTAAGGCGGCATCCAATAAAGACTTTATAGCTTGATTGCATGCTTTATAAAATGTGGACATTAACTAATGCGTTGCAATCTCATAATGAGGATAACTCTTCAACAATCTCTTAAACCTCTCCCAAGCTGCATGGAAGGTTTCATCATTTAGTTACTGGAAATTATAGATACTATTCTTTATGCTCACCATATTAGTGGGTGCAAAAAATCTTATAAGAAACTTCTCCTGCATTTGTTCCCATTCATGAATGAATTGGCTTTGTAGCATGGATAACCAATCTCTTTCTTTTCCTATGAGAGTGAAAGAAAAAAGCTTTAACCTTATAACATCCATCATCACACTTTGAATTTGAATTGTATCACTGATTTTTAAAAAAATATCTAGGTGTGTCAGGTCCTTTATATCTAATCCTGAAAATTGGTTCCTTTGAACCATGGTGATCTTTGCCAGCTTTAGCTTGAAATATTGCTATTAATGAAGCACCATTGTTCTATGCTCATCATTCCATCTTAAAGTTGCATAATCATAGATAGTCTTTGGTCTTAGACCATCATTATTTCTTTGATGTTGTTATTGTTACCCTACTCCTTCTTCATCCTCAAAAGGCTCTTCTAGATTCAATGGATTATTCATATCTTTTTTTTGAATTTGTCTCCTTCTCTGGTGTAGGGTCCTCTCAATTTTATGATCAAACAATGATAGATGATGTTAAAGATATATATTCATGCACCAAAATCACCAAAAAAGAATAAGTGAACAAAAATAAGTAAAAGAAAATCACATAAAAATAATTAATCAAATTAACAATTAAGTACACCAATATTTCCTAGCAACAGTGCCAAAAACTTGGTCCGCTGTTTGCAAGCACACTGAATCAACAAGTAATAAAGTTGGGTAATTTTAAGATCCGTAAATATTGAACCTAAAGGAAAATAAAAAAGCTAATCAAACTAAACATTAAAACATTAATTTAAAAACAATACCAAAGTATTTTACTCCTCTCCATACCCAATGCAATGAATTAAACCACAAAGAAACAAATGACTTAAATGTGGATAACCCATCTAAACCCCTAGTACCCATTCTAGAGCCTACTACTCTAACTACCTGATTTTCCATTTCGAAACCAATTCGATAGCTAGTATAAGCATGGGTCCCAATACCTAGATATGAACTAGTATCCCATTCTAGAGCTTACTAATTCAATACCCATCTATTCTTTAACTATTTTTGAAGAAAATGCAGTCTACAAAGAGAGTTCAAGACCTCCATTCCGGAATCATAGATGACTTTAGATATAGAAAACACAAGAACAGATATAGCAATACCCAATCCATACAAATATAATAACCATTCATTCCAATGAAATAAAATGATCAAATGCTTAATAAAATAAATAAAGGGATAATCACAATGAAGAACGGAACACTCAAGCACATATATTTCAAAAATAAGTTGAATCTGTTACATAGATATGGGGAATTATATATCCCTTAGCAATAAAACTACAAATTAAATATTAATAAAGTAAAAGGAGAAAGGAAAGAGGAAAAAGGAAATTTAGAAGCCCATTGTAGTTGATGAAGCTCCAAGCTTAATCTAAGCCTTCTCCTCCAACTCTATAACAAAATGAAAGATAAAAATAAAACTAATTGCAGAAAATTAAATCTAACCCTAAGCTTGTATTGAAATAAACCTAATCTAAAACTTACATTGAAATAAATATAATATATGTTACTACTACAGAAAATAAATAGAAAACCTTGAAAAATGGAAGAAGAAAAACCTAGATCTAAAATAACTACTCTCCTTCTTTTTGCCAAACAAAAACTTAACTTTTTTTAGCATTAATAGTGGATATGGTAGAGACACTTTGGTCTCTGGTATTAGCCATTATGCTCCCCAATCGCTATTAAAAATTTGTCATTTTTAGTATATAGAGTATACAAGTAATTATGTATATACATACATAAATTTTAATTGTGCATACTTACATGAATGATGTACGTGTAATTTTAATACTATGTACTCTATAATACAAACCAACTGTTAGAAATAAAATACACATTCATTTTTCTGCTTTAGGGTACATGATCAACACATTATTTGAGCTAATTAAATTTAGACTTGAGTGGGTGTGTAATTATTACCTCTAGCATTATTAATTTAGAATTCACCTCTCCAATTTAAACTCACTTGATGATTGACATAGGTAACGTAGGAATTAATTATTGCATGACTGTCATATACATTACATCAGACAAATTGTTATTTTATGATATTTTAATTGTATTTAACCTTAAGTGCATAAAAATTTAATAATGTATTGGACATGCTAATTTATTTCATAATTATGCAGATGCCTCGCCATAGAAAGCCTCAGCCACCTCAGCCATAACATGATATTCAAGCACTTGGATGGATGATGCCAGAGTAGGCTACTAGATACAGAGCCTTACATGATCTACATGTTCAGACTAGCCAGTTTATAAGCCAACATTTTCTACAAACCATAGACATCTGGGAGGATGCGTGGTACTATCATACATATGTGGGATGGCTAAACTTCTATTCTCTTACATTTTCCGCCTATCCTAAGGTAGTTCACCAGTTTTTTGCTACCTTCAACTATCAAGACTATCAGCACCCCGACAATGAAGATGGTGTGGTCTCATTTAGAGTTTTTGACTACATCTATAGCATATCGTGAGCATAGGTATCTAAGGCCTTTGATTTACCTATAGGTGATGATGTGCTAATCCCTGAGAGGATTGTTAGAGATGACTAGTAGGCCACCATCACCAGACCAGGCATCCTCTACAATCCTACAATGGCGAAGGTCACCATGTTGACATCAAAGGTATTGAGATACTTGCAAAGGGTCTTATAATGTTTTTACATGGGTCGGTTAGGGAGCTTGGGATCCCTGAATGTTATAGATATTTGAAGACTTTGGGTTATGGTTGAGGGCACTACCTCAACATTACATATGAGATTGTACAAAATATCTCTAAAATAGCGAAAACCCCAGGTACTGCAATCATCATGGGGGTATAGTTACCCAACTGTTGCTATCATTTGAATTCCTTTAGTTTGAGATGGGAATATGAGTAAAAGGGGGATACGTTTGTGAGTTTTGACGCAATAATAGATATACGGATGATTAAGCACCTTTGTTCTAAAGGTTATAAGTTATTATCAGCAAAGGAGGTTGATCGAGGATTTGGGATTTGCAGACCTCGGGCCACTGCACATGGTGATGATGTTTAGTTAGTAGCCCTGGTAAAGGATGTCCATCCTCCTTTTTAGGCATATGAGTACCTTAGAGATTTTCCATATGGGGTCTATTCACCCATTAGTTAGGCTCGATCACCTGTAAGACCAGCTTATTTAACCACCCAAATTCTTGGTAGGAGGTTTAGCCCCAATTATCCCTTATGGCCATAATCAACATCCTCAAAGAGCTCCAGTAGCTTGCATATGCCAACAATACATAGGACTTGTCAAGGGGATCTAATGGCTTCTACTTTTCATAGTCCAATACCACCAACTATAGCTTCTTCTAGTACCTCTACAAACCTAGAGAGTAGACTAACTCGCATGGAGGATGCTATTAAGGACATGAGGCAAGACCTATATACTTTTGGAGATATGATTGCTTTTTCTACTTGGGCCGATGGTAGATGCATTCTTAATTTAGATGCATCTATATCTTCCTTAGCAGATGATGTATGATTGGTTACGATCAGAGAGATTATGGGCCAGACTAGAGATCTTTATACTACTCATATAGCCCAGGTTGAGACACCAGTCTGAAGCTAGGAGTTGGCAATGAGGAAGGTTTAGGATAACCTACATCACTTAGTTGAGCTTATGGGACAAGCCCTGACACCCTTAGCTTGAGCCATCAGAGTTGAATTCACTATAAACCAACCATCACCATCTTTAGATTTATCTTAGTTATGACCTTCGTAATCTACATGGTTGCCACCTAGCTCATCAGCTAGATTACTGAACTTTGCTAGACTGAGGCACCACCGGTGACCTTTAGGGAGTTACTTGTTATTTTTCTTTATTATTGTATTTGCTTTTAGTTGTATTTATGCTTTTAGCTTCCAAACTCTTACTTTAACTTTTATCAAGATGATGTATAGATGTTATTTCATTTCTTTTAGCTTACTTGCATTTATGCATTTTAATTACCTCGTGAATACCAACAAGATATTCAAATAAAAATGAAAGATGATGAGAGAAAAATGGATAAATGTGAGTAAAAACTAAGCTAAAAATAAAACATAATAAATGACAAGAAAGAATTATTCATATAATCATCACATATTTAACACATAATTCGAATTCTAAATGATCAAAAATTAAAATAAAAAAATTGAATTCAAATGAAATGAAATTAATCAAAATCGAAATTAATCAAAATCAAAATTAACTAGCTGATCAAGTAATATATTATGATCTAATTTATTATATCCCATTTAAAGATAGGGATAGGGCATTTCAGAATATATCACATCAATGATGTCTCAAGGTCATAGATGCTTAACAATCAGGTCGAAATAAAACTCAATCATGCTTGGACTATGCAGATATTAGAAGCATACCTAACATGTTACTCTAAAATATGACCTCTTTGCTCTAAAACTAAACATGCATGAAGAAAATCATGCAAACCCATAAAAAGTAAGTATATTCCTTTGTTTTATTAGGGTTCTGATGTGAAATGCTTCTGCAGGTACTGGCACTCCTAAGAAGCAATAAATCCTCTCAAGAGTCATTTAATCATCCTCCCTGATCTCATATGCCTACAAGCTGGCACCAAATAGATGACTTATCTATGGTTAAAATGTCAATAAACTGACAGTAATCAACCAGCCAATACCAAGTTAACACATTGATAAGCTAATGGTAATCACCCTGATTTGATCAAGAGTTGAAATGTCGACAAGATGACAGTAATTTTTTATTTGATCCAAGGTTAAAACATCGATAAAATAATGGTAAACACCAAACATAAAGTTAAAATATCAACAAGCTGATGGTAATTACTCCACAAAGGGTTAAAAAGTTGACAAGTCGACGATAATCACCCAACCAAAAGTTAAAACATCGACAAGCTGGTGGTAATTACTCAATAAGAAATTCACTGCCTTAAATGGTATGTATCTACATCCCAAGAGTTATTACCTCAGGTATGCATCTTTTATTGCTTTACTCTAAAATTTGGCAAACCTAAACACCAATGTGCTAGCTATCCTAAACTTAGGGGAAACTATAGACAATGGGACTGAGTCAGCCTCTATTAGGGTTACCTAATGAAGATAATGCTATTTTAGAGACAGTTAGAAAGTAGTAGTACTATCACCTTTCCTGCACCTATATTCATTTTGAGAAAATGATTTTATCAGGTTTTTAAAGGAGAAAATGTTCTTTCAAAAGGCATATTTTCATTTCTTCCATTCATTTGGAGGGAAGTGGTCATGACTAAGCTACTAGCTGACTCAGACATAAGTCATGAACTGGATTCACAAGTTAAATCCATTACTTACCTTGGAGTCATGTCATTAAGTGGCTAGTTCACTCTCTATTACTACTTGTAACTCATCAATAAATCATGGACTCAAACTCATGACTCATTAGCGAGTTATAGTCTTTAGTCTGTGACTCACTATTTTTTCACTTACAATTATTTTAGGCCCCATTGAGTCAAG
Source organism: Excoecaria agallocha (assembly GCA_037975025.1). Taxonomy (NCBI): domain Eukaryota; kingdom Viridiplantae; phylum Streptophyta; class Magnoliopsida; order Malpighiales; family Euphorbiaceae; genus Excoecaria; species Excoecaria agallocha. The sequence continues at coordinate 31,097,953 of CM075811.1, forward strand.
ATCATGAGTCATATATCATAACTCGCTAGTCAAGATCGTGACTAGGTTTTTTCAACCAAAATTCTAACTTCTCACCCTACAAAATAGGGGATAATTTCAAACAAAAATCTTTAGATTTCCTTTAATCTCAATCCAAAATAATTAAGAGAGGATGGGATGTTTTTCTTGAGATTAAGGAACAATAATCATCTCTTAACAAATAAGAGAGAGAAAAAACACATTGGTTTTGGAAAAGAAAAAAACTATAGTTTTCACTTTGGTTTTTAAAGAAAAAAGAGAATGTAAGAAATAGGAAAAGGAGGAAAAAAAGGTACTCTTACTGATTTTAGAATATAGCTCTACTGAAGGTAATGTAAAATGTTAAATCCCTATTTAAAACACTCCTTGAATTTTTACCAATAATTTATTTAGTTTTTTTCTTTTCTTTAAGTTTAAGTGCTCTATTCTTGCTTGACGCTTTATATATATTTTGTGAATTTTGATTTGGTGTGTTCTTTGTGAAAGTATTATATCATTATCATATTTATGTGTGTTTTGATCAATTATGCATGAATGTATGCTTTATTTGTGAATTAGGATGAGTTTTGTGCTCTTTATTGCCATTTTCTCTTTCTAGAGCTCATTTTCTCTTACTTGGTACATTCATGTAAATTGTATCATTTGATGCTTTTTAGTATTGATTTGAGTTTATATGCTGTTTTTAGGAAGTTTAGAGGTGTTTTCTATGAGTTTTGAATTTTAAAATTGAGTTTTAGACCTTGAGTTTTAGCCATGAAGACATTCCAGCATTGTTGGACTATTCAGAGTTGACTTACAAACTCGATTCGTGAGTGGTCCATGACTCACTCATTGAGTGGGTCCCTAACTCACCTAAGGATGGCCAATGACCCGTTGGGAAGGAACGTGACTCATTCCAATCAAGGCCATAACTCGGCCCTTTTAGGATGTGACTCACTTGTCACCTTGAGTGGGCAGTGACTCACTCCTTCATTATTCCTTAAACTTATTTCTTTTGTTTTCCTTATTTATTATATAGTTTTCTCTCATTTTTATCTTCTTATATATTTGTATATTCATTTTAAGTACATTTACGTTGTAAGTTTGTTTCACTTTGTGATGTAGCCTTTATCCTTCGCTTTTACTCTTGTCTAACAATCACTGTCTTACTATTTTTGGATATATGAATGTATGAGCCTTGCTTGGAGAAACTTGAGAAAATAAAGGAGACCTAGAGAATTTATTTTATTCAATTCATTTAATTTAATTAGTTTTATTTAAATTAATTATATTTTGGTCTATATTATTATTATATATCTTAATAGCATAGTAAAACAAAGATATTTTTGACCTGAAAATCAAGGAAATCACATTAAATAATTTTTTATTTAATTAATTGGATTTTATTAATAAAATGGACTAATGTTCTATTTTATTATTCAAATTACATTTAAAAAATGCTTTCTAAATCATGTATAAGAAACCAATATTTTTGGGTTAAATAAATACCCCAATTTATGTATGTTAATACTTTTATCTTAACTGATAATCAAGCAATGTAAGTAGAAATGGAATTCGAACTCTCTCTGGTTTTGGTATCATAAGGTACAAGAAATCACTTTCTTAATATTTTATCGGCTAGTGACTCCTGAAAATTCATGCCTTATGATGCTCAACGGATGTCTCATAAATTAGTCATTAGTAAATGGATATGGATACCTCGAGATACTATGGATAAAGATACCTTGAGATGCTATCTCATACCTTTTAGAGGCTCAAGGCATCGTATATTAGGTTAAATCCTTATCCATAATGAAGCGGTTGATTTTCATGAGTTAAACGAGCCTTAATCTGATCTTAAGTCCTAAAAGTGGACTTTTAAGAGCAAATCGGATACATATAGGGTTTGGGACATGTCACAATAAGATGTTAGAGAAAAGATGTATATATCTTTATAGTGTTATGGTCTTAATGCAAATGTTGTTCTATGAAGGGTAAAGTTGGAATCAAATCCTAATGAAGATATAGGTGAGACCATTGGAAGTATAAATCCAGCATATGTTAATCCTTCTATACCTGAGATACCACCACCAGTAGGGGGTCTAGATCCTATTTTAGATAATTTGGTGTTAATGCATGGATTGATACATATAATAGATAGGTTAACTGCTCCAAAAGCTCCTACAGATGTAGTTAGAAAGAAAGGAGCAGAATATTTTAAAGGTACTATATGAATTAGATATAGTGGAGTTCTAGTTAGAGAAGATAGGCCAAATATTGCAAGAGATTAATTATCCTCAAACTCAATAAGCAACTTATACAGTGTCATTACTGCAAGGTCCAGCCTATGATTGGTGAAAGTTGGTTCTTCAAAATCTTTAGCCACCTGTTGAGTTGACTTGGGACTTTTTTCCAATAGTTTGAAAAGAGATATGTTACCAAAGCCTATAGAGAAGCAAAGTGAAAAGAATTTACGAGTCTGAAATAAAAGAATTTGATAGTGGCCGAGTATGAGAAGGAATTTAGCCAACTCAGTAAGTATGTACCGGATACCTTGTTGACTAAAGGCTTTAGATGTTAATAGTTTAAAGATGGTTTAAATGAGACCATTTAAGGACCTTTAGTAGCAATAACTACCATATAAGCAACGAATTACTATCAGTTGGTCTTAGCTACTTTGAAAGTAGAAAAATCTTAACAAGTAAAGCAATAGAAGGAAAAAAGAGGAAGTCACAAGAAAGTGGAGTTATTAGCAGTAACAAGGCTCATAATGTTCAAGGTAAGCAGGTTACCCAGAGTTCAGCTCAAAAGCCAGCATCGATGGTTAGTGCTGCACCACCATCTAATAAACGTAGTACTTTACTAGTAAATGAGTATTGCCAGAAGTGACATAGAGGTATGTGTAGGAAGCTTACTGGAGCTTATTTCAAGTGTGGTAGCATGGAGCATATGTTTGCCAATTGCCCTCAAACCTAAGAGAATGTAGTTTCGCAGTTGAATGAAGGCAATGTTAGTGTTTCTACTGCTAGAAGAGGTGGAAGAAGTAGAGGTAAAGCTGGACAAGTACTATCTGAGACTATAGAGAAATCAATAACTCTTATTAGTCCATCCTAGGTTTATGCTATGATTTGAGAAGAGAAAGATGATCCAAAAAGTTTACCTGGTATGTTTTATATACTATTTGTTTTAATTTAATGTTTTCTTTTAATGCAACGTAGCAAATGTGTGATGACAAGAAGAATTTTGAGGATGAAATTATTTTAAGGAGGAGAGAATTGTAAATCCCCAAAGTGTACCCTAAAGGATTAGAGTATGTGATTTTAAAAGTTTTAGTATATAAGAATATAAATTATAAAGTGGGGGTATAATTGAAATTTTTGTAAAAGTTGGGGTATTTATGTAATTGATAATTATTAAATTATACATGTAAAAGGAGATTATATTGATAAGAGGAAGGATAATTTAAGTGAATTGGAAAGTAATAAGTTAGAAAGGGATTAAAAGGCAATTAACCAAGGATTTAAAAATTAAAACCAATGAGCAAGTGACACCTTTTCTTCTAGAATTCTCCTTTATTATTGAGGCATAAAAATCTACCTTTTGAGTGTTGATAGTCAGCCAAAAGAACCTAAAAATTTTAGTTCACTCTTCTCTTATTGCTTTCTAAAATCTGCTCTTATTTATTGATAAAAGCTAAAGAATGATTGAGGAGAAAAGATAAATGAAAAGAGAAAGTGAAGAGAAGAAGAGGAAAGAAAGCAAGATTCAAGGTATGGAAGTGTTTGTTTTTGTTAGGTGTACATAGTTTTTTTTAGTTGCTAAAATATGAAATTGAGTTTTTAAATATCATATAGATGATAATTTGATAATAAAGTATGCATAAATGAATTAAGTGTAGAAATAAAAGCTAAAGGGAATAATTTTGGGTTAAAATCTATATGACCTATAGCTACTCTTTTTGTTATAACTCAAGTTATGGAGCTCTAAATAGATTAATTCCAATTGGAGAATAAACTATACTCATAGATCTAAAATTCTTATGAAGAGTTTAAAAACCTGATTCTATCTCTAGGATTTTTAAATTTTACTTGATACTGTGCATTGGCTTCTAACTTGTTACTTGGGACAATTAGACTTTATTTGAGATATATCTTGATATAGATTTCCCAATGACTTAATTTTTAATTCTATTGAAACTAAAGACATATTAACAATTTCATTAGAAGAACACTTTCCCTAAAAATCTTGTTTTTTATGGCAAAATACTTACACAAAATAGACCTAAGAAACTGACTTCAAAAAATCTAATACTTAAGCCTATTTATTGGGTTAATTTTCAATCCAACTATGTTACCTGGCCTATTATGTTACCCAATCAGCCATATGATACCTGATCAGCCATATGTTAACTGATCTACCATAAAACCCGATCTACCATGAGACCTGATCTACCATGTTACCCGATTTACCACGTTACTCGATCTACTATATGACCTAATCTATTGATCTACCATATCATCTGATCTTTGTATCTACCTGATCCAGTTATGTACCCCATGTTCTAGCCTATTATTAAGTGATATATTGATATTTTTGTATGATTTAATGTGTATATTGATTCCATAATCATAATGCATTAAGTGTAATATTATTGAATGATTAAAGATTCAATGAAAGCCTAAATTTCTCATAGTTATGGACAGATAGGTATGCCTATAAGGGCTAGTGATTGTAGCTACCTAGTGTTTATACCAAAAGGTGCCTGATGTTTGATACCTTTGATTTTCTAGTTATACCAGATGTATGCCTCCCAATATTTGATATTACATGTCAGTATCAAGTGATTGTTCCTATTATCCATCATTAATAGGGATTCAGGCAATTTAAGAGTCATAAATGATACAGTGAACTTTTGAGATGCTAGTGTATTTCAAAGTAATTGATAATGGAATTTGGCATGTTTAATTAGTATATGCATGATAATTAAGTGAATCATATGTTATAGTATGTTAAGCTATCAAATTTTATATTGTGACATGTTTGTTTGCTTATTGCATTATTTATATTTGTATCTTCCTAAAGAAGTCGATTGCACTGTTTTACTTATTGCATCATTTATGAGCTTATGATCAATGTTTAATTAATATGATTACTTAAAGAGGCTTATATGCATATATTTGATTTATAAGCTCGTTAAGTCTAAATATTATTCCATACATGAATGGATGATGTAATTAGATATAAGAATGTATAAATACGTATAGACATAAATATAATATGAACATGTATGAAAAAAATATGTGTCGAAGCAAGAATGGGAATGACATTTATACTTGACTAACTATATTGGTTATATCATTTTGACTAAGTGTGCTTGGTATGCTAATTCATTTGGACATGTAGTAATAAGTTCAAATGTAAGGATGCATGAGATATATACATGATGAACCATATATATATATTGATAACACCAATTTAGTGTTTATTTTCATTGTATTTTTATCTATGTTTATGTCTCGTTTTGTGTGTTTTCCTATTTTAGGTGTTAAAATTCCCTTTTTATGTCAAATAGGATTATCTTGAGATTTATGAAGTTTTTGAGTGATTAATGGTGTATCTTCAAATTTTGTGAAGAAAAAGTGGCTAGCACTCGGCTGAGATCATTTGTCTCAATCGTGTGCCATGCAGATCCTCAAAACGTACCATTTCACCAAGGGGCTCAGCTGAAACCAATTGTCTTCTCCATGTCCAATGCAAAGTTTGAGGATGATTTAGTCCTGAAAGTATGCACGGCTGAGACCAAAGTATCTCAGCCGTGTCTTTAAGCTAGAGTACTCTTTTAATCAATTGGACTCAACTGAGACCAATTGTCTTCGCCATATCTTACATTGGATTAGTATAAAAGCTGCATTATATCTGGCTATAAAAGAGAGTTTTAAGGTTTTTGAATTCTAGAGTTTTTTCTATAGCTTTAGCTTGTAGTTCTTCATACTTTAGGTTTTATGCTTATTTTCTATATATTTACTTGTAAAAATTACACTTTCAATATAGTTTTATACTAAAAATACAAAAATACACAGTTATAGTTAGTTTATAATTTAAAGTTCCAATTTTCAATCAAGCTTAACTTGGAGAAGAGGATAAGAAATTGCTGTAAATTTAGATCCACATCTTCAAATGGGTTTAAGAGTTTCTTCTTACCTTTTTCTTGTTGTTTTCATTATGAGTAGTGAGTATTTTTTTGTAGTTTGGAGATCTTTGAATCCCCTAAACCTTGTAACGAATATGAACTTATTTGTTATATATATATATATATATATATATATATATATATATATATATATATATATATATATATATATATATATATATATATATATATATATATATATATATCAGATGTTTCTTTTTTCTTGTGTTTTTCTTGGTATGAATGTTATTCAAGTATTTATGCTATTAATATTATTCAAGTTTATGGATTTATGCTTGTTTAATATTTATGTCATGCATGCTCTATTTTTCTTCACATAGGCTATAGTTTTGATGGCATTTCTAGAATGGGAGCTATTAAATCTAGGGTTTGTGTATTGTAAAAATAACAAGAAAAGAAAAAAATGAATAGGTATTGAAATAGTAAGCTTCGAAATGGGATATTAGTTCATATATAGGTCTTAAGACCCGCTCTTATGCTAGCTATCAGGTAAGCTCTAGAATGGGATACTCGGTAGTTAGAGTAGTAGGCTTCGAAATGGGATACTAGAGGTTTAGATTAGTTGTCCACATCTAAAATGTATGAACTTTATATTAAAATGAACCTAGCATAGGGATGACGAGGATTGGATTCTTGAGTAACACATTTAGTCATTATTATTTTCATTCATGTTACAATTTCTACTTTTAATCATCTTATTAGTTCATACTTTGCAATTTATTCACTTTTATACTAATTGTTTTTATCACCAATCGCAACAAAATCAACAAACAATTGGATAATTCTTTAAGTATGTATTCCAATCAATCAATTATTCTTGCACCGATTGTTTTCCTTTAGGTTTAATATTCACGGGTCTTAAAAATACCCCACTTTATTACTTGTTTATTCGTTACACTTGCTGACATATATATATATATACACACACACATACACACACACACAGTAAGTGGAGGATTTTGTTGATAACTTCCTAATGATAATGAATTTCCTGTTGAGAATGTGATTTTGTTAAAACTTTTTTATTTGAACTTATTTTCCCTGTAAGAATTCACGAGAAAGAAAATCAGGTAAACTATTATCTTTTTCTTTAATGAATTTGATCTCGAAATCAAATTTGCTTAGAAAAGCCTGTCACCTTGCAAAATTTTGTTTTGAAATTAAATTTGTAACATCTTTTTCTAAAACATATTTTGCTGAAAAACAATCAATTTGTAATAAAAACTTTTTCATGTATAAATCATCCTTAAATTTTAAATGCATAAAACAATTCTTAAAATTTTCTTTTTCATAGTATAATAATTCTTTTGAGTTTGATTCTAGCTTCATAAGTAAAATCTTACTAGTTCTTCTTTATTTGTTTTTTTTTCGTTTTTGTTTTAAAATGCCACCATAGCCTATATCACTAGCATCTGTTTTAATTATTAAAAAATCTTTTGCATGAGGAATATTTAAACATGGTAGATTTTTAATTTTTTCTTTAATTTCTTTTACTATCTTAGTATATTTTTCTGTCCAGGGTTCAGGTTTCTTTTTTAATCTATTATATAAAGGTTTACATAATTTTCCTAAATTCTTGAAAAATCATGAACATAATTTAAACATCCTAAGAACCTTTGTAATTATTTCATATCTTTTATTTCATCTAAAAATTTAATAGTAAATTATAAACTTCTATTTATTTGTTTTATGGTGCCTTGATCTATATCATGTCTTAAGAATCTAACTTTAGTTTGGAAAAGTTGCATATTTGGTGCAGAGATTACTAATCCATTCTATTGAATTAAGTAAAAAAATATTTTTAAATGTTTGATATGTTGACTTATTGAATTAGAAAAAAATTAATACATCATCAACGTATACTATTGAAAATTCATATATTGGTCATAATATATCATTCATAATATTTTGAAATTCTTAAAAAGTATTTTTTTAATCCAAAAGGCATAAATTCTATTCTTATTATCCAAATGGAACATTAAATCCTATATTATACATATATTCTTCGTCAACTTTTATTTGCCAAAATCCTAATTTCATATCAAATTTAGAAAAACTTTTGCATTGTATAACTTTTTTAATATATTTATTTTCTGGGTTATAAGGTATCTTATCCCTTGTAAAACTGAATTTGAAGTTTTGTAATTTATTACGAATCTAGAGGTTTTTTTTTCTATTTTTGTTGCATTCATAACATAAAATGCTGAACATAACCAATGAGACTTTGAATCTCTTATTAATCTTTTATCTTTTAGATCTTGTATTTCTTTTCAACAAATTTTTTCTATATTTGGTGTTATTTTGATAGCTTTAGATTTTGTAGGAATTTTCTTTTCATCAAAGTCTTTTATGTAAGGTAATTTTACTACATGATGATCCCATTCCAAAAGGCATTAGGATTTGGTGCACAAATATCTTTTGAAAAAATATTTTCAAATTTCTTATTTTTTCTTTTATTTTTGGGCTATCTAATTGTTCCTTTATTCTTTTTCCTGTTAACTTAAATATTTATTAGTTAAATATTCTGTTAAGATATCCGTATGAGTATATTTCATTAAGATAAATTTAAAGAGAATTTTAAGACTATACTTGGAGTGATGAAACGTTGGTCAGCCTTGAAGGCCTAGCATTGGTTAGCCTTTGGTAGCCAAGATGGCAAGTTGGTGGTCCCATTTGGCTAGGTGGTCCCGTGATTCGTATAGGTTTCATTCTTTAACTTCTTTTTAAATTTAGCTTAATTAGATATACTTTGATGGATAGATTAAGTAGAATATTTTCGATTAAAGATTCTAAATCAGGTTCAACTAATGAAGATAATATTAGAAATATAAATGATATAATTTCTGTAGAAGTAAATATAGAAAAGGTAGAGAACGATTTGTTTGATTGGACTATACCTAAACAAGATATTCAAATAATATATTCAATAGGAACTTTTGAAATTTTTCATGATTATTCTATTAAGAAAATAGAGCAAATAATAGCTATTAATCAGAAACATGAAGCTATTCAATTATTATTAGAAAAAGCTCTAAATGAATATAAAAAGAAAAAAATATAAATTTTTGCATATAGGATCAGTTCAAATAGCAATAAAACCTTTATTTAGATTAGGATTAGATACTCTATTTTTAATATGTTTAAGAGATGCTATACATATTAATTTCTCTAATTCTTTATTAGTAATGGCAGAAACTAACTTAGCCAATGGACCAATTTATTTTAAATGTTTTCTAGGATATTAAATAAGTTTATATGATTTTAATATATTAGATACTTTAACTTTAATAGTTAAAATAAAGAATTTAAATTTCAAAGAAAATTTTAAAGTAATAACAATAATATATAGAATATATGATAAAGAAATATCTACAACTGTAAATCCTAAAACTAAAAAACCCTTTAAAAGAAATGAAACTTTATTATTCGAAGCTAATAAAGCACATTCTAATATTCAAATACCAAAATGACTTAGATGGGATGAAATAACTAATTCAGGGAAACTGGAAATTAAAAGAAATATATGAACCCAGACCAATTAATATTAACAATCAATTTTCTCAAATACTATAGCAAAGTGATAGATCTATTCAAATAAATTTTTTATCAGACAACAGTCAATCTAGTAAAATTTCAAATTATTTTAATAATAGTCCTTTAACAAGTATACCTAGATCATTATCTACAAATAATTTAGAATTAAAAGGAGTAGATTTTAATACAAATATTCCAAGACCATTATACACCGAAGAAAAATAAAGTGAATTTTCTGTTAGCCCAACTAGATCTCAAATGGAAGCCTTTTCTAAAATCAATTAGTAAATTAAAAATGACTAGTTTTCAAATAAATAAAGAATTTTTAAGAAATGATTTAAAAGCATAATATAATAAGAAAAAAACATAATGGTATTTCAGTATTTTTTTCTCAAAAAGAGTTAAGTAATTTTAGAAGTCTATGATATAAAGAAATGAAAGATAAATAAGTAAATATTCCTTTATTATTATGGTTTGAAAATTATTGTTATTATAATAATATAGATTATCCATTTCAAAAGGAAATTAATGTATTCTTAAAAGTAGGAAAACAATGGGTAACTACTCATGAAGAACTAGTAATATCTACACATCCTCCGTTAAAATGTATTCAGTTAAAAAATAAAGAAGAAACTTATTATGCTGAACCATTTAAGGAAATAAAATTAGAAAGAAAAGCTATAGGAAAAGATTTATAGCATGTAATATTGCAAAATAATTTTTCTAATCAAATATTAGATACTATAAGTAGTCAATTTAATAGAATAGAAGAAATAGTACAAACACCCAAGTTACAAACAGAAATAGGTCAAACATCAAAACCATTAGCAAAGAATCCACCTCTTAAATTAGAAATACCTTTATTTAAACCTTTTGAATTTTTTCCAAGAACAACTATCAACTTAAAAGATGAAGATTTTGTATTAAGAAAAATAGAAGAAAAATTAGCAAAGCAAAGTATTAAAGATAAACAAATTATGACCATATATAAAGAAGCTATATCAAAGATAAAAATTACATCAAAAATAGAATGACAGTTTAAATCAAATAATGAAGGATAATTTTTTATTAAAAAATTACATTTTAATACTTATACACCTAGACCAAAAACTCGTAACTTTATCCAAGAACTATGCCTCCAAATACTCAATACAAAGAAAATAGATATCAATTAGGATATGATGGTACTTGTTTATATGAATGGAATATTGATGGTTTAACTACATATTAGATATTAAACTTATTACAAGAAATGACTATGGTAGTTAGTGCTTATAAATCAAAAGGTAATAATGAGGCAACTATAACTCCACTGTTAATATCAGGATTTACTGGTCAATTAAAAGGTTGGTGGGATCATTATGTTGTTGATACAGATAAAGCTCATATATTATTAGCTAGAAAAAGGATTGTTAAAGTAAAAAATAATATTCAAATAAAAACTAAATAGGATGATATAATAAATACTTTACTATTTGTTATTACTATAAATTTTGTAGGAGACCCTCATTTATATCAAGAAAGAAGCTCAAAAATTCTTCAAAACTTAACCTGTCCAAAATTACAAGATTTTAGATGGTATAAAGATTTATTTTTAACCAAAGTAATGACTAAAATATATTGTAATAATACTTTTTGGAAAAAAGATTTATTTCAGGATTACCAAAATTATTTGCAGAAAGAATTAGAAATAGATTAAAAAATGATAACAATGGAACAATACCTTATAATGAATTAATTTATTGACAAATAATAAATATTGTTAATATAGAAGGATTATCAATTTCTACAGATTTAAAATTAAAAGCATAATTAAAAAAGGATAGTATAGTTGGAAGAAAAGCATTAGGTTCCTTTTATGAACAATATGATTATCAACATATTAGAGCTCCATCATCTGCTAAAAGAAAGATAAAACCAAAAGGAAAATATATTCCTAGAAAAAGAAGTTATAGACCTAAACAGCAATATAAACAACAATACAGTCAAGAAAAGCCAATTATAAAAAAAAAGCCAAAGTATAAAAAAGCTTAACCTAAAACTAGTAAGAAGGATATAGTAATTTGCTAAAAGTGTGGAAGGCAAGGACATTATTCAAAAGATTGTAGAATAAGGAAACGTATTAATAATTTAGATGTTTTAGAAGAATTGAGGAAAGAAATAGCTAAAATAATAATAAATGAAACACCTAGTAGTGAAGAAAAAATCTCATATTATTTAGAAAATGATTTAAAAGCAATGAAAGAAGAGTCTGAAATCATAGTACAATTAGTAATTTAGAGTCAGAATCTTATAGTTGTATAGGACCTTGTCAATGTAACAATATAAATATGTTAAGTAATGAAAAAGAATTTTTATTAGATATTATAGATAAAATAAAAGATCCAGAAATGAAAAAAGGATTATTTACTTAGGTTAAGAGAAGTAATAAGTACAAAATAAAAAATATATTTTACACCATATAATTTATCAAAGATATATAAAAAGTTTGAAGTAAAAATAGAATCAACTATAAAAAATCTTCAAGAAGAAATTAGAATATTAAAATAAGAAATAAATATTTTAAAAGGAAAGGTTCAGAATTTAAAAGAAGAAAGTTTAAAAGTTAGTCTCATTAATTTAATACAAAAAGATAAAAAAAAAATTGAAAGGAATAGCCTTATCTGATATAGTTATTAAAGAAATGTAAGATGAATATATTAATAGTATATCTCAAATAAATTATCAAAAATGGTATATAAAAATTGAAATAGTTGTTAATGATAATTTTCATTTAACTACTTTAACTTTAATAGATAGAAAAGCATACCAAAATTGTATTAAAAAGGATTAATTCCAACTAAGTACTATGAAAAAACCTCTAAAAGATTAGGAACAGCTAGTGGATTAAAATTAATAATTAATTATAAATTATCTAAAGTGAAAATTTGTAACAAATGATATTGTTTTAAAACTCATCTAGCTTTAGTAAAAAAATTTACATTCAGGAGTTATTCTAGGAACACCTTTTATTACTATGTTATATCCTTTCCAAGTTTGTGATAATGGAATCAGAACAAAAATTCTAGATAAAGAAATTCTTTTCAAATTTGCATTTCCTATAATATATAGAGAAATTCCACTTGAACAATCCTTTTTCTAGCTGATAATATATGAGTTTTATCTGTATCAATAACATAATGATCCCACCAATCTTTAAACTGACCAGTAAATCATGATATTAACATTTGAGCTATAGTTGCCTCATTATTACATTTTGATTTATAAGCACTAGCTGCCATAGTCATTTCTTGTAATAAGTTTAATATCTGATATTCAGTTAAACCATCAATATTCCATTTAAAACTATTAAAGTAAAATCAAAACATTAATTTAAACATTGCCATGGTACTCTACTCCTCCCCATACCCAATGTAATAAACATAAGCCTAAAGATTCATATGTCTTAAATGTGGAAAACCCATCTAAACCCCTAGTATTCCATTTTGAAGCCTACTACTTTAATTACTCGATATCCCATTCCGAATCGTATCTGATCTCCAGCATAAGCATGGGTCCTAAGACTTAGATATGAACTAGTATCTCATTCTGGAGCTTACTAACTCAATACCCATCTATCCTTTAACTATTTCTGAAATTAATAATACATAAGCCATAAACCTAAGGCCTCCATTCTGAAATCCTACCTCCCTTAATTCACAGCTCATGTAAAGCTAAAACAGAGCATACAAATACCCATTCCAATCAAGCATAATAATAATCCATTCAAATGAAGTAAAATAATCAAATGCTCAATAAAACAGATAAATGAATAGATCACAAGGAAGAATAGAACATTTAAGCATATATAAATCAAAGATAGTTTCAATATATTATATAGATATGGGGACTCATAGATCCCCTAGCAATAAAACTACAAATTAAACATAAATAAAGTAAAAGAGAAAGGAAAGAGGAAACCTAATAAGCCTATTGTAGCTTATAAAGCTCCAATCTGGATCCAAGCCTTCTTCTTCAAATCTCTAGCAACATGAAGAACAAAACTAAAAGAAATTGCAAAAAATTAAATCTAACCCTAAACTTACAATGAAAATAAATCTAATATAAGGTTTACATTCAGATAAATCTAATCTACAATAGAAAATAAAGAGAAAATACAAGAAAAATATATGAGAAAACCCTATATCTAAGTGTGGCAGATCTCCTATTAATCTCCCTTCCTTTTAGCCAAATAAAAATGCAATTTTTATAGCATCAGCAGTGGACATTAAGGAGACAAATGGTATCAACCGAGTCCAATCAGGGCAAAATAGTACTATAGCATCAGCACACAGCGGAGACCATTTGGTCTAAACCGAGTGACCCATTTTGGACTGAAAATCTTTGAATTTTGCATTGGACACGATTAAGACCAAATGGTCTTGCCCAAGTCTAATTGGACTCTGCCGAGACAAAATGGTCTCAGCCAAGTCTAAAAATGAAATGATGCGAATTAGGGATTCTTCTTGACATACGGCTCAGACACTTTGGTCTCAACCAAGTGTAAGTTAATTCCCTATATAAAAGTCAAAATTACCCCATTAAACATACCAAAATATTGATAAATCTCAATATAATTCTATTTGGAATAAAAAGAGAAATTTCGTACTTAAAACACTAAAAATCACACAAAACGAGATACAAATACAAACAAAAATATACTGAAATTAAAAACAAAATGTAAAGTTATTAGTATACTTGTTGAAGGTCTATTATTAGACTAAATTGAAATTTTCCTAGATTGATTGTTGTCTGATGAAAAATCTATTTGAATAAATCCATCACTATGCTCTAGTATTCGAGAAAATTTATTATTAATATTAATTGGTATGGGTTCACATATTTCTTTTAATTTCCAATTTCCTAAGCTAGTTATTTCATCTCATCTAAGTCATTTTGGTATTTGAATATTAGAATGTGCTTTATTAGCTTCAAATAATAAAGTTTCATTTCTTTTAAAGGGTTTCTTATTTTTAGGATTTATAGTTGTCGACATTACTTTATAATATATTCAATATATTGCTACTATTGATCTAAATTTTCTTTAAAATTTAAATTATTTGTTTTAACGATTAAAGTTTAAGTATCTAATATATTAGAATCATATAAACTTATTGAATATCCTGGAAAACAATTAAAATAAACGGTCTATTGGGTAAGTTAGTTTCTGCCATTGCTAATAAAGAATTGGAGAAATTAATATGTCTAGCATCTTTTGAACATATTAAAACTGGAGTATCTAATCCTAATCTAAATAAAGGTTTTATTGTTATTTGAACTGAACCTATATGCAAAAATCTATATTTTTCCTTTTTATATTCATTTATACCTTTTTATAATAATTGAAGAGTTTTATGTTCCTGATTAATAGCTATTGTCTGCTCTGTTTGCTTAATAGAATAATCATGTAAATTTTCAAATGTTTCTATTGATTATATTATATGAGTAGTATAAGAATTACAAGTACAAGCTTTTGAAAATATAAGTTGTAAGCCTAAATTTTTATTACAAAAGGAAGTTGATATTATAAGGGGTTTTTGTTCTTCTCTCTAATTTTGAATTGGAAGTATTTTTTTCTCTCGAGGGTCCTTTCTATATCTAATGAGAATTTCTTTTTTTTATTCAAAATATCGAGGTTAAAGATAAGGTTGGCTGATACTTCAAATATGTTAAAGATAAGATCTAGAACTATTGAAGATAATTATCTGCTTAATTCTTTGAATGAAATGATGACCTTGATAAAGTGTCATGATGATCCTTTATCGTCTTTTGATAAAGAAAAGACCTGCTTTTGAAAATAGTAAACTGAAATGATGAAAATAACTTTTTAATATCTTGCTTTTGAAAATAGTAGCTTTTATTGAGAGAATGGGTTTTTAAAAATTTTATTTACTATTCATCTTTTGAAAATTGAAATGATGATTTCTAAAAGATGAAAGTTGTAATAAACATTTACTTTAAGAAGTATCGGAGGATAAGAGATTGATAACTTTAAGACTTTTAACCTTTTAACTTTTTGAATTTTTTTTTCACATTTACATTTTCAGTTTCATTTACATTTACATTTTACAATATACAATTCAATATCTATATAAAGGTCTTGAGAATCTTCAAATGATAAACGGGGAGGAGGAATATTACTTCCTAAAAAATTTTCCCTTTCAATTGAAATTCAATTGATAATGGAATTGAATTCTTCTTTAGAGGATACTGATGATAATAACCTGATAATCTGATTCTTATCAGAGATGAAATTGGTTGGAGGAGTGGATGATTAAGCCATAGAAGTCTTTTGTTCAAAATAGTTGATAATTGCTTGAATATTTGCTTTCTTTACTTCAAAATTGTCCCACCATTTAATTATGAATTCTCTGTATAGAATAGGTAATTGATTAACCTATTTAGAAACATGATATGTCCATGAAACAATCCATGGAAGCTTGAACATTGCACAATACTTTAAAAAATTATCTAGAGTGCCCGGTTGATAATAAGCTAAGAATTTAACAAAAGCTAAATGGAGCTACTTCAATTATTAATGCAAAATAACTAAACCATCTGATGAACCAATTGGTAGAATACCTCAAACTTATGTGAAAAATAGAAAAACCATGAATGTTGAAAATTTCTTAAGTAAAATGCCCTGTACCAAGCTTTTTGATAATCATAGTAGCTATATACCAACCTTGGAGGATATCTTGATAAATTCTTCAATTGATATGGTCTGGATCCCTATTCTTATTGAGTAATGACATTGATAATCTTAACCTTGCTATAAAATCCTATCCTTTTCTCTTGGATCATAGTTATGTTTTATCTCTACAGATCATGTATCTACTGATATAGCTTTATAATATTCTCTTAACTTACTTTGATCTTCCTAACGGGAAAATCATAATCAATTAATCTATAAAAGCTTTATGTTTCTGACACATTAAATTCTTTTGGTTCTAAAACTTCAATGAACAATTTTTTTTATTTGTAAAATAAGGAGAAGTAACTTTGATAGAAGGAGAATGAACTATAGGAGATGCAAGAGAAGAAAGAGAGGCTAGGGCTGATCAATATGGTCTCAAAGGTGCAGAAGGAGAGAAAGTTTGAGATCTTTGAAGTGGAGGAAATGATGGTGAAGGAGGATAAAACACTATAAGAAAATGTTAAAATAGCAACAGAATTATTTTCGTTGCTAATTTACAGTAGAAAAAAAAATTCATTGCTAATTAGCAATGAAAATCAAATTCCATTACTAAAATTGGTTGAAGTTTTTAGATTTAACAACGAAATAAAAAAATGGTTGTATTCCATCGCTAAAAAGGAAGGAAATTTTTAGCACCAAAATATAGCAACATAAATTTACAATAGAATGCTTATGGCATTGCTAAATAAGGCATAAGAAGATGGCAAAAAAATTTTAGAATGAAATTTAGTAACAAAAACCAAATTTCATTGCTAAAATAGCAACAAAAAATTTTTATTGCTATTTTAGCAACGGAAAAATGTTTCCATTGCTATATTAGCAACCGATAAACTTTCTATCGCTATTTCATAACTGAATTGCTTTAAGGTTGGTTAATTAGCAACGGAATTTCATTTTCGTTGCTAAATTAGCAACGAAATTTGGTTTTCATTGCTAAATAGCCAACCTTAACACAATTCAGTTGTGAATTATATGCGAAAATTTTAGTGATTGAAAATACATTTCATTGCTATTTTAGCAACTGAAAATACATTCTGTTGCTATTTTCTTTTTTTTATGCTAGGTATAATATTTTCTCTTTGCTATCGAAATTTTTCCCCTATTATAACTTGATTTTTTCCCTCCACGTCTCCCTTTCCCTCTTCCATGCCCTCTCTCTCACCCTCACCTTTTTTTCTCCCTTTCCTCTCTAATGCTGGTGCCTTCCCTCTTCCATGCCTTTACCTCTGGTCTGCTTTGGTCTCTACTTCCTCCCTTCTTCTTCCTTTTTAAATGGCATACAAAGAAATTCTTTTGGGCATGAGCAACCCTTTTCTCGACATTTTTGCCATTGTAGATGAAGATTTCCTTAAAAAATGAGTTCTGATCTCATTGTTTAACTCTAAATTTGGTTTCAATTTTAGATCTATAGTTTTCTCCCTCCTTCTTACTCCAATCTCATTCTCTTAGCATTGAGTTTTAGTGGTAGAGGGTTGTTGGATCAGGGCTAAGGTCAGTTTAGATTCTTTTATAAACTTAGATCTCTTTATTTTATTTTTAAACTTATGGCTTACTCTATTCTTTCTTTGGTGATTCTGTAGCCAAAGCTAGAATGAGGACTCTAGGTTCTTACAATTGGTGGTTACCAATCGATGGATCAAGTAGGAAGGAGTCAAAGATTGTTCTTTGTTTGATCTGTTGTGGAATTTTTGGAGACTAAAGTGTCTGATATGAATGTTAACAGTAATTTACTTTGAGCAGCATTCTTTCTTGTTCAGACCTACCTTCTGTGCATTTTTATTTTTTTTGTTCTTGGAATGCCAATGGAAGTTAGGGTGCCGGGGTGGACATAAATATTTACTCTAGTTTTTTTCATTCATAAATTTCTCTATTTTGCTTGGCTATATTGAATAACTTGCTTGGCCCTTCGATTTATATATTTTCCCTTGAGATGTTTTGCACCTGTGACAAGTTATGGGTTGAAGGCTATTAATAACCCATCTTATGCAAGTTGAATCCCAAATTCAAGCTTTGTGACAAGTTTATGAATCTGCAGGATTAGCATTCAGCACTCTATACAAGGTGCCTTTTCACTAACCTTTGATTTTATTTAAAAAAAATTATATTTGGTAACTAAATGTATCTTCACTTTGTATTTTTTCTTACTTCTTTCTTTCTCTTTTCCACTTGGGTTCAAAAGTGTTAATGCATTGTTCAATTTCTATAAATTTGAGGTTTGTTCAAATGTGTTAATGTCTCTTGGAGATTTCTTCCTAATTACCTGACTCTATTTTTTTCAGAAACCTTCTTATTTCAGATAGCATAATGAATGTTGGTGAGGCAAATGCACGTATATGACATGTTGAGAGATGATTGATAGCTTAAGGAGATATGATTAATAGGTACAGTAAGTGGGACTAAGGGAGAAACCCATTATTTAATTGGTTTAAGATGCTTAATTTATATATACATGTATGTATATGACATGATTGTATTTTCCTTCATAGCTTGGACATGGTGACTGTTTTACAGCAAATACAAAAGTTTTGAGAATGGTGAATACATTTGTAGTTGATAATGATGCAAAACAAAATATAGAGGCTTTGCATTCAGAACTATAGAAGAAAAATAATAAGTTACAAGCCATCAAGGAATTAAAGAGTCAATTAGGTAAAAGTAGTGCTGTCTAGATAGCTTTATCTAAATTTACCTTTATTTCTGTTGTTCCATATTTCTTTCATTATTGTGTCAATTGTTGTAAATTTATTATTTACAAGCAAGCTATAGATAGGTACAGTAAGTGGAAGAGCTACGAACCAAATGCATTAGGACTTTCTTATGATGGGAGTAAGAATGCACTGGGGGCATCAAAAGGATTAACCTTTCTTCATTTTGCCCTTTGATTTAAGAGGCTATGTCTTTGTCTCAAATATTATTGTTGTTAACAGCAGGGGCTGCCTCTTTATTCTCCAGAATTTCTATCACAATGATCCAAAGAATTTTTCAGAGGTAGGAGATGGTGCTCTAGGATGTAGGGTCTTCCATTCAAGTTTTAGAACCACCCAGGGGGGCCTATCTCTAAATATTGGTAGGAAATTTTCATTGCTTCTCCATATTGTTTAGGTTGTCTTCAATTTTTTTTACTAATTTTCTCACTTGCCTTTTTTCAGATATATCTAATATCAAATAAGATTTGGCAGTTGTAGAGCATTTGGTGAGTATGAAGGGATCGAAGTTGCTTAGAACTAGGTCAAGCTTTATGATTTCCCACAAAGGCCCAAAGATCTTGATAGACTCTACTGTGAGATTCATCTCACTAAGCTCTATTGAGATCATTTTTATTTAATGCTTCTTCATCATTGTTATTATGTTCTCTATGTATTTACTTGCCTAAGCTCTATTGATATCATAATATAGCAAAAAATTGGGATTAATTTAGGGATACATGTTATTTTACATGTAACATTATATATATATATATATATATATATATAGTCACACACACGCACACTGTATAATTCACTTTACGGTAATTACAATAAGCAGTCTCATTTTTAACTGCTGCTCTAATCAATAATCTTTTTTAGTTATAATAACTTGTGCTTGGTTAGCATTAATCCACAACATTATCATATTTTATTTATACAAAACAGTAATATTATTAAATGACTGTATTAAGCTAAATTAAATAATCACATTTACATGTAAGGCATTTTTAAAGAACAATTTTATCAGCTTTATAATTTTATCAAAGCTTGAAACAAATTAGTGTATTCTATGTCTCCTGAACCATTGGGCATGGAGAGCAATTGTCTACAAAGAAAGTAATAATTAAAAAATTATACGAATTTTTAGCGACGAATGGTATCGTCGTGAATTTTTTTAATTGGTGGGTGAAATTAGCAACGTTAATTGTAATTTTCATTGTTAAATTTAGCAACAAAAATCTAATTTTGTTGCTAAATGTAGCAACAAAAATCTATTTTCGTTGGTAATTTTGACGAATTCACAGAATTATACATTTGTTGGATTTTGCAACGGATTTTTCAATTTCGTTGCTAAATTTAGGAACGGAAATCAATTCTATTTCTAAAAATAGCAACTGTCAAATTTGCAACCACTTTTTCTGTTGCTATTTTTGATTACCAACGAAAATTCAACAATATTTGTTGCTAATTTTCGTTGCTATTTGATAATTTTCTTATAGTGAAAAGGTCTAGCTATAGTTCTAATAAAAGGAGGTGTAAGTGTAGGATTTTATTAATAATTTCCTGATGATAATGAATTTACTATTGAGAATGTAGCTTTTGTTAAAATTTTCTTATTAAAACTCATTTGCCCTATAAGAATTCACTAGAAAGAAAATCAGGTAAACTATTATCTTTTCCTTTAATAAATTTGATCTCGAAATCAAAGTTGCTTAATAAAGCCTGTCACCTTGCAAAAACTTGTTTTGAAAATAAATTTTTAACATATTTTTCTAAAATATATTTTGTTGATAAGCAATCAATTCGTAATAAGAGCTTTTTCATGTATAAATCATCTTCAAATTTTTTAATGCATAAAACAATTCTTAAATTTTTTTTTAATGGTAGAATAATTCTTTTGAGTTTGATTCCAGCTTCCTGAATAAAATCTTACTAGTTCTTTTTTGTTTGTTTATTTTCATTTTTTGTTTTAAAATGCCATCATAACCTATATCACTAGCATCTGTTTCAATTATTAAAAAAGCTTCTAGATGAGGGATATTTAAACATGGTAGACTTTTAATTTTTTTCTTTAATTTCTTTTACTCTCTTAGTATGTTTTTCTGTCCAAGGTTCAGGTTTCTTTTTTAATCTATGATATTAAGGTTTACATAATTTTCCTAAATCCTTGAAAAAATCATGAACATAATTTAAACATCCTAAGAACCTTTGTAATTGTTTCTTATCTTTTTATTTCATCTAAAAATTTATTAGTAGATTCTAAACTTTTATTTATTGGTCTTATGGTGCCTTGATTTATATTATGTCCTAAAAATCTAACTTTACTTTGGAAAAGTTGCATATTTGGTGCAGAGATTACTAATCCATTCTTATGAATTAAATGAAAAAAATATTTTTAAATGTTTGATATGTTGACTTATTGAATTGGAAAAAATTAATACATCATTAATGTATACTATTGAAAATTTATGTATTGGTCGTAATATATCATTCATAATATTTTAAAATTTTGAAGGAGCATTTTTTGGTCTAAAAGGCATAACATTCCATTCATAATGTCCAAATGGAACATTAAATCATGTCTTATATCTATCTTCTTTGTCTATTTGTATTTGCTAAAATCCTGATTTCATATCAAATTTAGAAAAAAAAAAATTGCATTGTATAACTTTTTTAATAAAATTGTATTTAAGGGTTTATAATTTATTACTAATCTAGGAGTTTCTCTTTCTATTTCTGATGCATTCATAATATAAAAGGCTGAACATGACCAAGGAGACTTTGAATCTCTGATTAATCATCTATCTTTTAAATCTTATATTTCTTTTATACAAAAGTTTTCTAAATATGGTGTCATTTTTATAGCTTGAGATTTTGTAGGAATTTTCTTTTCATCAAAGTCTTTTATGTAAGGTAATTTTACTACATGCTGCTTCCTATTCTAAAAGGCATTAAGAACTGGTGCACAAATTTCTTTTGAAAAAGCTTTTTTCAAATTCCTTGATTTTTTTTTCTTTTATTTATGAGTTGTCTAATTGTTCCTTTATTATTTTTCCTTCTATTTCCTTTATAAGAAATTTAATTTATTTTTTTTATTTTTTAACAAATTGATTTCCGATGTAGTTTTTCTTACATGACTAATTTCTCAAGTTATTATAAGAAATGCAAATTCAAAAAGAATTTCTTTATCTAGAATTTTTGTTCTGATTCCATTATCACATACTTGAAAGTGATATAGCATAGTAATAAAAGGTGTTCCTAGAATAACTCATTAATTTAAGTTTTTAGCTAAATCTAGATGAGTTTTAAAACAATATCCTTTGTTACAAATTTTAACTTTAGATAATTTATAATTAATTATTAATTTTGATCCACTAGTTGTTCCTAATCTTTCAGAGGTTTTTTCATATTACTTAGTCAGAATTAATCCTTGTTGAATACAATTTTGATCTGCTCCGCTATCTATTAAAGTTAAAGTAGATAAATGAAAATTATCATTAACAACTATGTCTAATTTTAAATACCATTTTTGATAATTTACTTGAGATATACTATTAATATATTCATCTTGCATTTCTTTAATAATTATACTGGATGAGGCTATTCCTTTTAATTTTTTATCTTCTTGTACTAAATTACTAAGACTAACTTTTAAAATTTCCTCTTTTAAATTCGGAACCTTTCCTTTTAAATTATTTATTTCTTGTTTTAATATTCTAATTTCTTCTTGAAGATCTTGTACAGTTAATTCTTTTTTTACTTCAAACATTTTATATATTTCTGATAAATTATATGGTGTAAAATCTTTATTTTCTTTTGTACTTATTACTTGTCTTAACCTAAGTAAATAGTCCATTTTTGTTTATGGATCTTCTATTTTATCTATAATATGTAATAAAAATTATTTTTCTTTACTTAGCATATTTATATTGTTACATTGACAATGTCCTATACAACTACAAGATTCTGACTATGAATTACTATCGAACCTATTGATTTCACACTCTTCTTTTATTGCATTTAAATCCTTTTCTGAATAATCTAAGACTTCATCTTCACTACTAGAGGTTTCATTTATTATTATTTTAGCTATTTCTTTCCTCAATTCTTCTGAAACATCTAAATTATTAATATGTTTTCTTATTCTATAGTCTCTTGAATAATGTCCTTGCCTTCCACACTTGTAGAAAATTACTATATTCTTCTTACTAGTTTTAGGTTTAGCTTTTTTATACTTTGGCTTTTCTTGACTATATTGTTGTTTATATTGATATTTAGGTTTATAACTTCTTTTTCTAGGAATATATTTTCTTTTTGGTTTTATCTTTCTTTTATTAGATGATGGGGCTCTAATATGTTGATAATCATATTGTTCACAAAAGGAACCCAACTCTTTTCTTTCAACTATACTATCCTTTTTCAATTTTGCTTTTAATTTTAAATCAGTACAAATTGCTAATCCTTCTATATTAACAATATTTATTATTTGTTCATAAGTTAATTCATTATAAGGTATTGTTCCATTACTATAATTTTTTAATCTATTTCTAATTCTTTCTACAAATAATTTTGGTAATCGTGCAATAAATCTTTCTTTCCAAAAAGTATTATTGCAATCTATTTTAGTCATTACTTTGTTTTAAAATAAATCTTTATACCATCTAAAATCTTATAATTTTGGGCGAGTTAAGTTTTAAAGAATTTTTTAGCTTCTTTCTTGATATAAATGAGGATCTCCTGCAAAATTTTTATTAATAGCAAATAGTAAAGTATTTATTATATCATCCTATTCAATTTCTATTTAAATATTATTTTCTACTTTAACAATAATTTTTCTAGCTGATAATATATGAGCTTTATCTGTATCAATAACATAATGATCCCACCAACCTTTTAACTAACCAGTAAATCCTGATGTTAACGTTTGAGCTACAGTTGCCTCATTATTACCTTTTGATTTATAAGTACTAGCTACCATAGTCATTTCTTGTAATAAGTATAATATCTAATATTCAGTTAAACAATTAATATTCCATTCATATAAGGAAGTACCATCATATCATAATTGATATCTATTTTCTTTGTATTGAGTATCTGAAGGTGTAGGTCTTGGATAATAGTTAAGAGTTTTTTTTCTAGGTGTACAAGTATTAAAATGCAATTTTTTAATTGAAAATTCTCCTTCATTATTTGATTTAAACCGTTATTCTATGCTTTTTATTTCTGATGTAGTTTTTATCTCTAATATAGCTTCTTCATCTATGGTCATAATTTATTTATATTTAATACTTAGATTTGCTAATTTTTGCTCTATTTTTCTTAATACATAATCTTCATCTTTAAATTGATAGTTGTTCCTGGGGAAAATTCAAAAGGTTTATATAAAGGTGTTTATAATTTAAGAGGTGGATTCTCTGCTAATAGTTTTGATGTTTGACCTATTTCTATTTATGAGTTGGGTGTTTGTACTATTTCTTCTACTCTATTTAATTGACTAGCTATAGTATCTAATATTTGATTAGAAAAAGTTATTTTGCAATATTACATGCTGTAAATCTTTTCCAACATCTTTGCTTTCTAATTTTATTTCTTTAAATAGTTCAGCATAATAAGTTTTTTCATCATTTTTTAACTGAATACATTCTAACGGAGGATGTATAAATATTATTGATTCTCCATGTGTAGTTACCCATTGTTTTCCTACTTTTGAGAATACATTAATTTCCTTTTAAAATGGATAATCTATGTTATTACAATAACAATAATTTTTAAACCATAAAAATAAAGGAATATTTACTTGTTTATCTTCCATTTCTTTATACCATAGACTTCTAAAATTACTTAACTCTTTTTGAGAAAAATTACTAAAATACCATTCTATTTTTTTCTTATTATATATGTTTTTAAATTGTTTCTTAAAAATTCTTTATTTATTTGAAAA
Organism: Excoecaria agallocha; assembly: GCA_037975025.1. Taxonomy (NCBI): domain Eukaryota; kingdom Viridiplantae; phylum Streptophyta; class Magnoliopsida; order Malpighiales; family Euphorbiaceae; genus Excoecaria; species Excoecaria agallocha. The sequence goes on from CM075811.1 coordinate 31,123,059, forward strand.
CTAGTCATTTTTAATTTACTGATTGATTTGAGAAAAGGCTTCCATTTGAGATTTAGTTGGGCTAACAGAAAATTCACTTGCTTTTTCTTCGGTATATAATAGTCTTGGAATATTTGTATGAAAATCTACTCCTCTTAATTCTAAATCTTTTGCAGATAATGATCTAGGTATACTTGTTGAAGGTCTATTATTAAAACAAGTTGAAATTCTACTAGATTGATTGTTGTTTGATGAAAAATCTTTTTGAATAGATCCATCACTACGCTCTAGTAATCGAGAAAATTGATTATTGATATTAATTTGTCCAGGTTCACGTATTTCTTTTAATTCTCAATTTCCTGAGCTAGTTATTTCATCCCATTTAAGTCATTTTGGTATTTGAATATTAGAATGTGCTTCATTAGCTTCAAGTAATAAAGTTTCATTTCTATTAAAGTGTTTTTTAGTTTTAGGATTTACAGTTGTTGACATTACTTTATAATATATTTTATATATTACTGCTATTACTCTAACATTTTCTTTAAAATTTAAATTCTTTATTTTAACAATTAAAGTTTAAGTATCTAATATATTATAATCATATAAACTTATTGAATATCCTGAAAAACAATTAAAATAAATTGGTCCATTGGCTAAGTTAGTTTCTGCCATTGCTAATAAAGAATTAGAGAAATTAATATGTCTATCATCTCTTAAACATTTAGTTTAGGATTTACAGTTGTTGACATTACTTTATAATATATTTTATATATTACTGCTATTGCTCTAACATTTTCTTTAAAATTTAAATTCTTTATTTTAACAATTAAAGTTTAAGTATTTAATCTATTAGAATCATATAAACTTATTGAATATCCTGAAAAACAATTAAAATAAACTAATCTATTGGCTAAGTTAGTTTCTGCCATTGGTAATAAAGAATTAGAGAAATTAATATGTCTATCATCTCTTAAACATATTAAAACTGAAATATCTAATCCTAATCTAAATAAAGATTTTATTGCTATTTGAACTGATCTTATATGCAAAAATCTATTATTTTTCTTTTTTTATGTTCATTTATAACTTTTTCTAATAATAATTGAATAGTTTCATGTTCTTAATTAATAACTATTGTCTGCTCTGTTTGATTAATAGAATAATCATGAAAAATTTCAAATGTTCCTATTGAATATATTGTTCGAATATTTTGTTTAGGTATAATCCAATCAAACAAATCATTATCTACCTTTTTTATATTTACTTCTACAGAATATATTTCATCTATATCTCTAATTATCTTCGCTAGTTGAACCAGATATAGATTCTTAATAGAAAATATTCTACTTAATCTATCCATCTAAGTATATCTAATTAAGCTAAATTTAAAACTAAGTTTAAAAATGAAATCTATGCGAATCACGAGACCATCTAGACAAACGTGACCACCAACTTGCCATCTCGGCTACCAAGGGCTGACTAACGTTTCATCGCTCCAAGCATAGTCTCAAAATTCTTTTTAAATTTATCTTAATGGCATATACTCATATGGATATCTTAACATAATATTTATCTAATAAAGATTTAAGTTATCTAATTCAACCTCGCTATTATAAAATTCTAACAAAGTATATATTTCAAATAATGCTATAATAGTTTCACTTAAAGTAAATTCCCAAAGAAATTCAGGCTCAAAATTCAACCAAGGTAAACCTGTATTCTGGGATTATTTTATGACAAAGTTATAGCTTATATAAAAAGGAAATTATATGTTTAACATATAGGTATTGATTTTTTTTTTCTAATCTCCTAATTAAAAATGTATTTCTATTAATCATATATTTAATGTTTTCTAAATAGTATAATAATCTAAAAATGGAGGTAAATTTAAACTTTCTATTTTTATTTATTAATCTATCTATATCTCTAAATTTTCTTTTAATGTTTTCCATATTATTAACCTAAAGGTATTTTGCTAAGTATTCTATTATATCTATCTATTATTTATTTATGACGCATTATCATGTTATTATTGTCTTTTATTAATTCATACCATCCCGAAGCAAGGAATGACATTAATTCTTCTATATCAACGACTTCGTTTATTATACTTTCCTCTTCTAAGTTTTAATATTTTTATCTCAAAACATAATGCATCTATTTGATTATTAATATGTTTATAAATATGTTTTATATTTTCCATTTTAAAGTTCTACTAAAGCCTTACAAAATTCTAACATTAAATTTATTAATTTCATATTATGATGAAAATCTCTACAATCAAACATATTATTTTCATGTTAAATATGATGATAAAATTTTAATCAAGCTATCCGATTATTAAATTCATGAATTTTTTGTTTAACATTCCAAAACTTTTCATATCCTTCTATGAGTTTATGCCCTTTTTGTTCTATATCAATTATTTGAAATATTTTATAAATTAGAAAAATGGTCTGCTGGAATACTTGGAACAAAATCAATTAAAATATCTATTAAATTCATTTTCTTATGAAAATCTTGTTAATTACAAAATTCATCTAAATGAAAATGTTCATGTTCTTTAATTAAATGATCTTTTAAACTAATTAGCTCTTTCTTTAGTAAAAAATATCCTTATCACTATCAAAAGCAATAGCATATAAACCATTCAAAAATTTATCTATACACCAAGATATTTTAAAAAAAAAAATACCTGATGAAATATATTCTGATGATAATTTACGTGGAGGTTTCAGGTGAGGTTAGAGAGGGAGTAGTATAAAAATTACAAGTACAAGCTTTTAAAAATATAAGTTGTAAGTCTAAAGTTTTATTATAAAGGGAAGTTAATATTATAAGGGATTTTTTGTTCTTCTCTCTAATTTTGAACTTTAATTATTTTTCGCTCTCGAGGGTGCTTCTGTATTTGATGAGAATGTCTTCTTTTATACAAAATACTAGTGCTGAAGATAAGGTCAATTGATACTTCAAATCTGTTGAAGATAATATCTAGAACTGTTGAAAATAATTATCTGTTTCGTTCTTTGAATGAAATGATGATCTTGATAAAGTATCATGATGATCCTTTGTCGTCTTTTGATAAAGAAAAGACTTGCTTTTGAAAATAGTAAACTGAAATGATGAAAAGATAACTTTTTAATATCTTGCTCTTGAAAATAGTAGCTTTTGTCGAGAGAATGTATTTTTGAAAATACTGTTTACTATTCATCTTTCGAAAATTGAAATGATGATTTTTGAAAGATAAAAGTTGTAATAAAGATTTGCTTTAAGAAGTCTCAAGGATAAGACATTGATAACTTTAAAATTTTTGACCTTTTGACTTTTTTTTTTTTTTTGCATTTACATTTACATTTTACGATTTACAATTCAATATCTGCATAAAGGTATTAAGAATCTTCAAATGCTCCACAGGGAGGAGTATTACTTCTTGATGAATTTGTCCTTTCAATTGAAATCCGGTTAATAATGGAATTGAATTCTTCAAAGGATGATGATAATAACCCGACAATCTGATTCTTTTCTGAGATGAAACCGATTGGAGGAGTGGATTATGAAGCCATAAAAGTCTTTTGTTCAAAATAGCTGATAATTACTTGAATATTTGCTTTCTTCACTTCAAAATTGTCCCACCATTTAATTCCGAATTCTCTTTATAGAATATGTAATTTATTAACCTATTTAAAAATATAATACTTCCATGAAACAATCCATGGAACCTTGAACATTGCACAATAGTTTAAAAAATTGTTTGGAGCGCGCAGTGAAAGCTTCTCTAATTTGAAATAGAGCTGCTTCAATTATTAATAGCGGTTCTGTTAAATGTCATCCTTTTACCCTTTCTCTTAATTTTCTCCGGTTTGTGGATTTTAACCATAATTGACATATCATTAATTGTAAAAATAAATGGCTATGGACATCACTACTGTATTTTACAAAAAGATTCATGTCTTAGTTTGAGATTATAATCTCTCTTCCTACTGAATTATAATATATGAAAACATTTTTTGAATGTACTTTTTGTAACATATTACCCAATGGCGCTTCCTTCCTGCTCACCAACAATCAGCCAAACAATGACTGAAACCAAAAAAACTGCGGGTCAAAGTACCTCTGCAATTCATCTTGTACTTGTCTTTTCAACAGCTACAAAAAGTGCATCCTCTAGGGCTTGAACAAAAGTTGCAATCTTGTATGTGAAAAATCCCACCAACATTGGGATCAATTCTAAGTGCATAAATCCATAATTTGGTTCAAGAATCCTGAAACAGAATACTGCTGTCATGAATGAATCAACACAACTCAATGAAAATTAACTTGCGAATGTGAGATGAACAATACGGATCTAACATAGTTTCCTTTACAAAAGCAGATGTTTTGAAAACAGTCTACCAAACAATCACAAAGCAAAAACGTAATCACCAAACAGCAAATGTCAATTGTGATCAATTAATTAAATTGCATCTTGTAACATCAAACACTGAAAAATCAAGAATTAATTTTGAGAAGAAGCCCTTGATGCTAACAGGAGTGGCAATTTACAAGGCAATAGCATAATGTAGGAGGCACTTACCCATTCCAGCGGTTATAAAGCATGACCAAGATAACAGGAACCAGAAGTCTTGGCTGCCCAATTGCCCCCCTGCAAGGAAATTCACCGGTGAGCTAAAAACAAGAAATCTATTTCTGAACTAGAGTTTAGGAGACAGTTATTTCCTAATGCATACACAGCTGCACAATCCAACACTCAATGTTACTAAACAAGTGCCTGACTTCATAACCTCTATAGCATAGCAGAATATATGACAGCTTCATTGAATTATTTGTTATGACTATTAGGTTGTTACATAACCTGATAACTGATGAATGCCCAATAATTCAACATTAAATGTTGTTGGATTGATTGTAGAAAAAATGAGAATGGTTTTGACATTTGAATGCCATGATTGTATCCACAACAGTAGTCATGTGAAAGCATGTCCCACATTCACATTAGGAAAATCTTATTAAAATTTGTTTGCCTTGATAAAAACTTTACAAAACAATCAAATGCTATTGTTATTAAAGGAGTGGCTCAAGCTCCAAGCAACATGACAACTTGCAAAAGACTCTTCATAAGGCTTGGGTTTAGGCACTAAAGCAGGCACACCTCAAGTTGAGCACAAGCAATAAAAGACATGCCTTCAAGCATGAAGCTCATTAGGCTCTAGATTGTACTGCTCAGCTTGCAGAATGCCTAGTCACTTAGGTGTGTGCCTTAGTCAGCCACAAGGTATAGAAAAGGTGAATCTTGTTATCTGTATTATAATTGTGGTTATTTTTAAAATGAATCCATCAAGCTAATTATACCATTTGCTTGAACACAGAGAAAGGAAAGCCCCATTTGCAGAATGCCTAGTCACTTAGGTGTGTGCCTTTAGTCAGCCACAAGGTATAGAAAAGGTGCATCTTGTTATCTGTATTATAATTGTGGTTATTTTTAAAATGAATCCATCAAGCTAATTATACCATTTGCTTGAACACAGAGAAAGGAAAGCATATCATGCTTCCACCCACACCATATCAAATCAAAAGAATAATAAGTAAAGAAATACTAAAGAAAAGATGAAAATAGGATGGGCTTGAAGAGCTAATATTTGTAAAAGCAGAGGCTCGTGATAGGAGACCAATAAAGAGCATAAATGTTACATCCACCTCCAATACTAGTATTTGGGAAAAATGCAAATTTTCTCATTTAAGGACCAATTTTCCTCTAGTACTTGAAAACATGGAAATTATTGTTTTTTTTGACAATATAGCATAGGATGAAGGAATTCAGGCTGATTAATTTCAATGTGACAGTGCTGATAATGAAGAAGATTTTTCCAATTTGATGATGAGTAAGTCTTTAGTTATTTAACAAGAGTAGGATTGTCCATGTCATTTCAATACCTTTGTATCATCATTTTAACATCAAGTCTGGATTCCTTAGTGCACTAATGTGCCTTGCACCTTTAATAACTCTAGCTTCTTTTTTTTTTTTTTTTTTTACTTTAGTAACTCTAACTGTTATTAGCAATTATACTTGTTAAGCTTGCCCTCAAATTGCACATCAGTCAACTAGTCACAACATAGTTGCATGAAAGCCATCAATTAAAATCAAAGAGTTATAGAAAAAGGCAATTTCCTTTGTAGTATTATCAAGATGGTTAAAAGAGTAAAGGATAGTCAATGCATACTTGATAAGGCCCTTGGCTCCATCTGCCATGGAATCAACACTACTACCAAGCATATGCATATACACTAAAGATCCAATGAGTCCAACACCCAAACTGCAGGCAGAAATCAAAACATATATTTAGTTATAAATAAAGAAATTAACAATAAGCTGTTTACATGTCTATTTTTTGTTTGCATCGCACAAAGTTTGCAATAACTCAAATGGTTATGTGTGAGTAATGGTTGAATGTGAAATGAAGGTTGAAGATAGAAGGTAGGTTACTTCAATTTCTCTATTTTTACACAGAGTAATAAAAATTGAGATTTACTAAATCACATCACAAGAAATAAAAGTGTTCTAGAACCATCTACCTTGGTATCTCATGCTGTGAGTCCAATGAGTACACTAAAGATCCAATGAGTCCAACACCCAAACTGCAGGCAGAAATCAAAACATATATTTAGTTATAAATAAAGAAATTAACAATAAGCTGTTTACATGTCTATTTTTTGTTTGCATCGCACAAAGTTTGCAATAACTCAAATGGTTATGTGTGAGTAATGGTTGAATGTGAAATGAAGGTTGAAGATAGAAGGTAGGTTACTTCAATTTCTCTATTTTTACATAGAGTAATAAAAATTGAGATTTACTAAATCACATCACAAGAAATAAAAGTGTTCTAGAACCATCTACCTTGGTATCTCATGCTGTGACTTACTTTAGTACAAGGCCTACAACATTACGATACAAGTGTAATATCTGCAATTGTTAAACAGAGAAAGACACCCAATTCATTTCATATATTTGTCAAGGAAACCCTAAATGATTTAAAAGGCTTGCGAGTATAATTTCAAGGGAAGAAGTAAAACTTTTTTGTTGAGTCTTCCAAGCCAGTCAACCATTTAGTGAAGAGAGTATACTGGCAAAAGCAAGTCAGGAGCTGCATAGTTAACTATGTGGCACTCTAAGTCAAATAGTGGCACCATCAATCATCCGGGGAATCACATTGCTCACCTATGCTACCAAATTTCCAACAAAATTGAAGCTAATTGTTAAATGCCACTTGACCATATTTATGGTGCATATTCAACGATGGCTATTATTTATTTTTCTTCCTTATTTGTACATCGCCAATGCGATATATATCTTGTCAACCTACTAACTTAAAACAAAATAATTATAGAGCTAAGCTTAAGTTTCTGATTAATTCAAGTGAACTCTATATGTTCATATTGAGTTAATTTCCAATTGAAGAAATATTTTGCATTCAGGACCAAAATTCTATTGAGTACATGCCAAATAAAAATTTCAGCATCAACATGATCATATATTATCATGATCAATTCTATATTGATCATATATTTGACAAAGTCATTATCAAACAAAGTGCTCAATGGTAGGCCACAGGAATGCTACTTTTTAATCTTTTTCACCCCAACATAACTTAATAACTTGAAATAAATAATCTCACTACAATCTATCCTCCCACAAAAATAAGTTAACATCATGAATGTGCATATTTTGCAAGTATGGAGCATGAAACCTCAAACCTCTTTTAATAGTTAATTCTACAATTCCATGTTATAAATTGTGATTTAAACTGATCAACAGACTGTGTACACGAAATCTACAATGGGCTCGCGAAATATGTCAAAGATTTAAGTCACTAAATCCAGACTTTAGTCTTCCATTGAATAACCTTAATTTATTCAAATTCCAGATTATTCTTCCATCAGTCTCCCAGAATTCCATAAAAAGTTCCAATAAATCATGGAAATGATGAATTTATTACATTCTATTTCATTAAAGTGTCAAGCATGTAATCAGTCTTAGCAAAAACTCTCCAGTTTGCATTTTAAGAAAAAGTGAAACAATTAGTCTTATGTTCATTTCCTCATATTTGCATCAGAACTTTCTGGAATCACATCATTCCAGATTTGTTAAAGGTGGATACTTCCATACTTCAATCTTAATATCCCGTCCATGCATCTAAATTATCCTTTTAACTTCTCGGCTACACCTAAGGTGGTTATAGTCAGCAGCATGAATCTCTTTTTTCCCTCTTTCCACCCCATCCTGTCCAGGAATACTAAGAAAAAAGGCATGAAATATATAATGAACAGGCCCAATGAAAGAGAGAAATGACATGTCAAAAGAAATATATTATACCCATAAACTTTGCTTGCCTGACAGCCTATATATTTTATGAAACCATATCTTTACAGATAAGATGATCACAATTTGATGTGCTTAAAAAGTTGCAAGTATATAGTTTACCTAGCTGCAATTTCAGAAGAGTATGAAACATAAGCTGAGACCAATCCAACACTGCCTATACCCAATGTGAGAATATTCAACTTCTTTTTCAACTGCCCAAAAAACAATGGGGGAAAGATTTAATTCTTATAAGCTCAAAAGAGATTATTGAAGTAATAAAATAGTAGCATCAACAAAAAGACAAACAGTTGGAGGCCGAGAAGCTATCGTAAAGTACCTTTAGATAGTACTCTCTTGACTGAGCAGCCAATAATTTGGGATCTCCTTGAGGCTTCCTCATTTCCCTTAACATCACATCCTAAATGGCATATGCAAGTCAAAACCTAGAACTGAAAAGCATCCTGTGAAATTTATATTGGATGCAACAAATGAATTGGAGAACCAGCCAAGGGTTGATCCCAAGTCAAGTACAAGGAAAGAAACTTAACAAGCCAAGGAGAACACACCATGAAAAAGAATTCTAATCATGCACCAATGTAGTTCAATTAGACTGATTTGTGAGCTTAATTAAGGCACTTACACTGCCCACTGTTGCAGCCTTTGTTGCTTTTTCCCATTTCTCCTGTTCACGGCATGTTGGAACCAATCTCCATTTGGTGGAAGTGCTAATATTTCCCTAAGAATCATTACATTCCCCAAAATAAGAAAAGAGCATATTGCATGACTTCCCTGGGAGAAAATTCAAAATCATCCATTTCACCTTGGCTGAATGCTCTACTGGTAATGCAGAAACCAACTTTGAATTTTGAGTAAGCTCTTTACTCAAATCAACTTCCAAGCTGTGATTATAAATATAATAGAATAAATGAAAGAAAACTGGAGAGAGAGAGAGAGAGAAGGTATTCTTGAAGGAAGCAAATTTAACTTAGCGTTAGGTGAAAGTATTCACATACTTATCTAGAGTCATGACTCTGTTTAGGCTTAGAAATCCAGAAGGCTCTTCCTGTTCAGACAAGTTATATATATAATATATTATCAGAACCAGGATGATTAAAGAATATCACATGAAGCTAGAGACTGCATTGGCATTTTTCAACATATATGTTCTGTGTTCAGGAAGAAAAGAAAATAAGTGTAATAGTTGGAAGATTAAAAAACCATGCTAGGATTAAGCAAACCAGGTGAGATTGCCAAGGTTTGGGGTAAAAAACAATATTAACAAAAATAGAAGAACAATTTGAGCTCAGGAACCCATCAGTTAAATAAATTACCAAAAAAGAGCCATTCTTTTTATATTGTTTATAAAAAGAAAAGCCAAATGCAACAATTTCATCCAAACCCCAATTTCAAACTCGAAAATAGAACCACAAAATTTAGTTGAGCTAAATTCAAAAACAAACCTTGACAGAAGTAGCTTCAGTAAAGGGCGTATCAGGGTCCTGAACCAATTTCTTCATGCGACCCATGAAATCTTTGTTCCATATAAACTCATCAGATGCTACAGGATCTTCATCTTCGCCTCCCCAGTACTTCCGGAGCTTAGTGGCAGTGGGTGGGCCCCCATACTCCCCAGGTGCCGTCCCTGTAGACCATTTCAATGGCTTCTTGTTGGGAAGTATGACTTTGGTCTGTCTTGGGTTAGGTATGGGTGGTGGTGGTGAGGAATCTTGTGAGATAAGTGCTGCAGTTGATGTCACTGATATGTAGTTCAGAATCGCAATTTCTAATGCTAGTGGTTCTTCTGGAGCATATGAATTTGAATTTGTGATATTCTAACAGGTCTTCACTTACCGAAAAAAAAAACCCGAAATTTTTCTTTTTTCTTTGGCAGTTTCACAAAAATACCCAAAAAATAAAAAATAAAGTCCCGTCTAAAAATAATTTTCTTTTTTCCCCTTTCAAAATTACCTTGTTTTAAAATTTTTATTTTTAAAAATTTTCTTTTTTTCAATTCAACTCAAACTCTCCGTCTCTTTCATTCCTTCTTCTTCGTTAATTTATTCATCTTCCTTCTTCATTTTTTTCATCTTCTTCTTCTTCATTTGACAGATTTCTTCGATTTTTTCTCCTTGCATCTTCTTCATTTAACTCAAACTCTGAAATGGAGAAATGAAGATCGCAGACTTTGGATTGGGCAAAAAAAAAAAGGAAAAAATAGAGTAGATCAGAATTTCAAGAAATTTCGATGAATATGTCGCCTGAATCCGTCAACAGGAATGAATATGATTGCCTTAGGTGTGCGGTGGTTGAGATGATTATCGGAAAACCAGCTAGAGTGGATTTCGATTCCATCTTCATCACCAAATCTGAATTATGGTCTCAAAGGGAAGAGGAATGAAGAATTGATTGGCCTGCTCTGCCTTCCTCCCAATCGTCGGCGGAGAGAATCCGACAACTGGGCAGTGATCGGAGTTACAGTTGGGGTGTTTCGGATCTTGAATAATAATCTTCTTGAACTGAAATTCTGCCTTCTACATATGTAAATATGCTCAGTATATAATCTATACCCAAAAAATCTATGTCATACTACAAGAAATTCTTATTCTTTGGTTGGAAATGAGGTTGATTCGAGCGGCTGGTTTCCATTTTCATTAAGTTAAAGAAGCGACGCTTGCAAAACAATCACCTTCGACACTTGCTCATGATCTGTGTCAGCCTCCACAATCTCGTGCCACTTTAGCATAACTCCATTTTTGTGAAGAATATCTGGTTTGTCTGCAACATATAAGTGAAATCTTAATTTTTTGAAATTAAATTTGATTGGATATATATGTAGAAAGATTATAGAGATAAATAGAAGTTTGTTGTTGGGATGCAAAAGATGTGTACCTTGAGTGCGAGAATTGGATACAGCACTGCATTTTGTATGAAAATCAAAGATCACTTTTTTTTTTAGCAATGCACAACGAAGCACTTGAAAACCAATTAATCTCTTCCTCAATCTTAAATATTGCTGTTTAGTCAAATATGTTTTGATCATTCTGATTTTAATTAGTTGAAAAATAAGAATAGGCTAAGGAAATACCAGCCTCCCTCATAAATAAACTTATTTATCATATTACCATAATAATAAAGAATCTCATAACCCTATACTTGAGAAAGACAATGCTGGATTTTAATTAAAATAGAAATAAAAAAGAGAAGATGAAAATCCCAAGCAGAATTGGTTTTATTCTAAACAAAAACAAGAGCTAAACAGTAGAGTCTAATATGGCTTCAATTTATCATCTACAAAAATCATAAACTTAAATAATTACATAAAACTGAAATATATACAATAAAATAGAGAACCTCAAAGAAAGAAGGGCGATGGAGCTGTGCTTTTCTTGGCAGCAACAATCCATTTTAATATTAGAACATGATTTCATTTTGAAAACAAAACAAACGTTACCTGGAAACTTCACCAAAGGCATTCAATAAAATCCTCATTGTTAGTAGAATAATGCAAAAAAAAAAAATGAGGTTCTTAACAAAAACATCCATGAACGCCTAAAAGAGTCAGTTATCAAAAATTATTTATGACACAAACCTGTCAATTTATAACTTTTAAAATTTATTTGCACTTTCTAGTAATACAGACCTTTTGAGATCTCCAAAGGAATAAAAAAAAATCTCAAGGAATAACCTTATTGCTTCTCATTCCTTTGCAAGAGCCACTTCTATCTTAGATAGATAAGGCAACTCAATATATATTGATCATAAGTTTACGAAACTATTGACATGCATCTCAATCAAAATTGATGAAAGCATCCAAAAAAAGATCCAAAAGGTTCTGTAAATATTTTTAACTGGCAACTATTAAAATTTTAAGTTTGTTTGCTATACAAATAGAAGTGAACAATTGAATTAAGATCACATCCACATTCCAAAAGGTTCTGCAAATATTTTTACCAGTCACAAATATTAGTAATCAGTTACAAACATGTGAATAAATGAATAAATAATTTAAAAAAAAATTAATTTGTCTTCTAGAATTTGGTATACCAGGTATACTGTCGGGTATACCAGATACACCGTTGGGTATACCAAAATCTAGAATTGAAATTATCTTTTGAATTTTGATTTACTTGTGGTATACCAGGTATACCGTCGGATATACTAGAATTAAGAATTGAAATTATCTTTTGAATTTTGATATACCGGTGGTATACCAGATATACCGCCAGGTATATCAAAATTTAGAATTGAAATTATTTTCTCAATTTTGGTATATCGATGGTATACCAGGTATACTGTCTGGTATATCAAAATCCAAAATTAAAATTATCTTCTAGATTTTGATATACATGTGGTATACCAGGTATACCGTCTAGTATATGTTTGAAATCTAAAAATTGGTATACCGGACAGTATACCAAATTTAATAATATAATTAGCAGTCTGAAATTTGGTATGTCAGCTAGTATACCTAATATATCATCCGGTATATCAAATTTAAGAACATAATTTTCAAACACTAATCTCGTTTAAATTGATAATCTCATTTATAATTACTCTCTGTAATCAATTTTTCCATTTAGTCATATAACAAATTAATGGGTAGAGAAATCACCAAAAAGAATGGAAAATATATACATTCGTTTCAGATTTACAATGTTTCAAATCTAGACGATCCAACTAAAATTTCTTTGCATCTTAAAACTTGTTCGCGTGTTTGCATCAGGCTTGTTATCCCAATTGGCATTACAAATAGTAAAATAAAATTACTTTTTTCTGTAGAAATATGCTTAGATATGTATCTATAAAGATTAACTCAGTTTATATTACAAGGTATCACAGATCAAGATCACTTCTATGCATTGCAATTCTAAATGATTACAGCATAAGATTTGTGATAAAGGTTACAGTCACAATGAAATTGACTGCATTTTCATGCAACTAATAAGCTCGCTAAACAATACAATTCTGCATATAGCTTCTGCTGCATAACCATTTGCATAAACTCTGATCGACCCCTAAACTTCAGACTTTCTCAACCAATACTGCTCAAACCTCTGCCTTGCATACTCCATATAATCAAAATCAAGCTTGTTTACATATCCCTACGAAGTTAGTCAACATTTTCATGCATCAAAAACCTCTCTTTTATGTTAGAGGATAAGAGGAATAAAGTGAAAAATCGAATTAGTAGTTACCGAGATTATTCCCTATAAGCCCTAAAATAGATGGTTTACAAGACTGTACTTTCCTACATCATCAATTAGCTATTTGATTTCATCTTCGCTGGGTTTGTCACTTGAATTTTTCCAACTATAAAAAGCTTAAAGTTAGTTTAAATGGTTTGAAGTACTAGTTCCATAAACTAGCAAAGCATATATCAATTCAAGTGAACAGGAGAAGAATAGCATCTAACCTACAAAACTTAGGCAAGCATGAACAAATCTGTGACGCTCTTCCAATCCTATATTTGACACAATTAAGAAAGCAAATGAGTTAACCATAAATATGAAGCCTTCTTATCATTAAAACCATCTAGTTTGAAATAGAAAGATTGACTTTCAATGAAAAGTTACCTTGATACTTGCTATAATCCAATATATGTGGAGTCTCGGAATGATTTGCAATTTCATATGCAACTAGATTTTAAGTTGCATACTCATAATCCTATGAACATCAGCACGAGCAAATAGTAAGAAGATGATTGTATAATGATAGGGAAGGGAAAATTGCCCTTTTGACAGAGGTTGAAATATATTAGGAAAAGCAGTATATGACTCATGAACAATAGGTAAATGAGAATTTTTGGGTTGTAATTGATTCAAAAAAGTAATAAGAAAACTCGACATAGATGGGGCACCTAATCAACTTCAACTATTCTTGAAAAACCTTAGAAAAATGAGGGCCTTTTCTTTGGCTTTTTGTTTATTTGACTTTTAAATCATTAGTTTCAACTGCAACAAAATTCATGGTCACCAAGCAGACCAAATTTGCAGATATACCGAAAATAATAAATAATTGAACAAGCTTTCCACATGTTTGCTTACGATTAGGATATAAGACACGACAACTCAAGATTAACAGGAACCGCAAGCTTTTTATATCTACATTAGATGTAAGTATTGCCTACTACCATTCCAATTATCACATTCCTCCAAGAAACCTTACATTTAGCAAGAATTTGGTATATAATTATATAAAAAAAAATCTCAACTAAAACTATGTGTTAATCTCAGTTTATTGCTCCCCTGCTAGATTAAGAGAGTCTCACTTTAAATCAAAAGACAACAACGAAAACCAAATGAATAATAGACCTCCAAAATTAATGCTCTAGAATAAAAGCCACATGATATAGTTCATGAAAATAAATGGGGGAAGCTTACAATTATGGTGATTGATCTTGTCTCTTCATCCATCATAATGTTGCCATACTGAAGATCCTTGTGGAAAAATCCAACATCCTGATACCCTTGAGACAGCTGCTCCTCTAGCATGTTGATTTCACCATCTAGACAATCCAACTAAAATTTCTTTGAACAGAGAGGAAATGGACGATGTAGAAGAAGAGAGTAAATGGTTTATGCATAGAGATATATTTGTAAAAGTAGAGAGGAAATGGGCAGTACACAGATATAGAAGAGAGAAAATGGGAGATAGGTAACGGTATTTAGGGTTAAAATAAAAAGGAGTATTTTTAAAAATAAAAAAGGTATTTTTAAACTTAAAAAGGAGGGAAATTTTTTTAAATAATGTATTCTTAAAAAATATTTACAAAAATGGGATATGTCAGAAAATATTTATGGAATTGAGGTTTTTTTTTAAATCGCTATACTGTGTAGCGATTTCAGACGTGAAATTCATAGTCAGATTCTGAAAATTTCTTCTGAAACCGCTGCATAAATCGCTGTACTGTGCAGTAATTTCAGATAAATATTATAATAATAATAATAATAATTATTATTATTATTATTATTATTTGTTTGAATAATAATAAAATAATATTATATATATATACACACACCCGATGAATGGAGGATTTAACAGTGGTGGCACAGCTTTCCAAACGACCAATGCAGACAAACACATGTATGAAATTATGTATGAATATAAATAAGAAGTAAATTTTTAATACTTTGTGAAATTTATCAATTCCTTAAGCGGTGGATCTGCAAACCTCCAAATCACCACACCATTTTTTGTTCTTAATTTTTTATTTCTATTTTCTATTTACATACATAGAGTTTAAGGTTTTTATTTTCTTTTTAAATGGTCTAATTTATCTGTAATATATTAAAAATGATATGAATTTAATTTTAAAATTTATTTTCTTTAAAAAATAGGGTATAAAAAGAGGTAAACCGTGTAAATTTCTCATTTTTTTTAAAGAAAAAGTCTAGATGAAAATTGGGCCGAGCTAGGCCTAGCCTGAGCTTGACTACGTGAGGCACAAGCTTAGCCCATATCGTAATATAATATAAATTTTTTATTAACCAAACAAATGATAAAATATAATTGTGGATCCAACAGGGAGAAATTGAATTAATCGAAACCCATACATTTTAGGATAGCAATAAGCCAACTGAAACACTTTATTATTATTATTATTATTATTAGGCAAAACCCATTTTTATTCCTCAATAATAAAATTTTTTTATATTTGTTCCATTTATTATAAAAGTTTTTAATCAAGTATAATCTTATACTTACTAATATAAGGCAATATTCAGTCCTCTTAACAGTCTGTTAGCCTGTGTGTTTTATCATAGTTGACGACGCATTTGGTTGATTAGAGAGCATGATGTGGTTTGGTAAAGTATGGTACGTATAAATTTAGACCATTAGATCAAAATTAACAGTTCAGATTTGTACATATATTTGACCGCACCAATTGGTTCTCTAAGGGCTAAAATTTGGTGTGCTTCTATACATAGTACTTGCAATTTCGAACCATTTGATTACTATCCGCTCTTAATCTAAGCGTCAAATTTTCGTGTGCACCATACATGCCAAATCATGTCTCACTATTCCTGTGTTTCACCATCCATAACCATAACAAAACTTCATTTCTTCAATTTTTAATCATTTGCAACTCGGTTGTTAACACACCCATCTCCATGCCTACCATTACCATTAGGATCTTTTCTCTTTTTCTTCTTCTATTTTTCACATTTTTGCTCTTTAAAACAAGTTTTAAATTTCAATGTTCGGCAAAATCGATCGAATTTTGGGCAATTACTGATTGTCAGTGTACTACTAGTGCCAAAAGCTTTGCTTCGATATGCTTTTTGGCGAATTTTGGTGACCGACAATAATGGCTCAGGCGATTGGCAACCAAACACGTCATTTAACAGTGAGTGCATTGCACTTTCCTTAACCCCGTTAATCAGAGATCACATGATACCTGAAATTAAAGTATGAGAATTCAATTAAGAATTTTTATAATAAAAGGAAAAAATATAAAATTTTTTTAAAATCGGGGGATCCAAAAAGGAATTTGCCTTATTACTGTGAATGAATGTAATTATTAGGCAATAATCATAAATACAAAATTATTCACAACTAAAATTATTTAAATTAACATTTGTAGCATTCTTACAAGAAACCCCCAACAGTATGTGACAGTGTGTGCAAATGCACCGATTAATCAAATGCTTTCACTCGATGTCGGCACGCACACTTTAATAACACCTAGCCGATTGTAATACTTAAATTTGTAAAGGTTATAAAATTTGTAAAGGGTTATAAGGAAATTTTTGCCCTTATAGTTTTCTTGCTAGTTAGAAAATACCCTTAATATTTTTTTGTCAAATTTTTACTCCTAAATATATTAAAATGATCAGTTTTTTCCATCTAAATATATTAGAATGGTCAACTTTTGCCATTGAAAATATTAAACTAATCGATTTTTTTCATTTTTGGAATGAAAGTTTCAGCAAACTAACAGAATAAATAGTATCCAATGAAAAAGTGATAAATTAATGGTTATATAGATAAAAAAAAAATTAATTAGTGAAAATTTTAATATATGGTACATGTCTATTATTTAGTCCACGTAAATATTGATTTGTCACATTTCACTAAGTGTAATATATTCCTTTAACAAATTAGGATTTTCATCTCAATATAGATAAAACTTGACAATTAATATTTTCAATAACAAAAACTAGCCATTTTAATATTTTCAGGAGTAAAATTATAGGGGTAAAAATTTTCCTTTAACCCATTTGTAAAAGAAATAAAACATTGGTATACTTTAGTTATAAGTATATAATTACTTATAAGCATGTAAATAATTTAACAATTATTAGTTAAATTATAAGGGTATTTGTTTAATTGTTGGAACTGAGTTGATAACTTTTTCTTTTCTTAAAAATTCTCTAAGATGTCAGGTAAAATTTTTAAAATGACAGTTGTTAGTTGTTTAACATCAAAATGGTTCTTTTTTGAAAATTCAACTTTTTGGAAATTTTTAAATGAGTTGTTTGATAACTCTAAATTTTATGTTTAATTTTAGTATATTTTTATTTGTGTTTGTATCTCGTTTTGTGTAATTTTTAGTGTTTTAAGTGTTAAATTTCTCTTTTTATGCCAAATAGAACTATATTGAGATTTATCAATGTTTTGTGTGTTTATTGGGATAATTTTGACTTTTATGCAATGAATTGACTTTATCAAAGTGTCTCAATCGTGTGCCTTGAAGAATCTCCAATTCGCACCGTTTTATTATTGGACCCGGCTGAGACCAATCAAATGCACCTAAAGTCCAATGCAGAACTCGAACAAATTCAGTCCAGAAGGGTGTACTCAGCTGAGACACTTTGGTCTCAATCGTGTGTCATTACTACAGTACCATTTTTGTCCGATTAAACTCTGCTGAGACCATGATTATTAAAATCGGACCGGACGGTCAAATCGGTTTAACCGCGAATCGTCGGCTGATTCGGTTGGTTCAATGGATGAAAACCGAATTGGTTAAAAACCGGAAAATACTATTTCAAACCGCCAAAAAATTGATTAAACCGGGATAAAACTGAAAAAACCGGGTTAAATGATAAAAACCGGTTTAATTTTAGAAAAATCAACTTTTTGTCCAAAATATTCATACAATATTATTTTTTCTGGAAAAAAATAAAATAAAATTATAAATACAAAATAATTAAAATTCAAATAATTTAATAAATTTTTTATGAATAAAATAAAATTTTATAATTTATATTTGAAGAATTTCTTTAAAAAATTACAATTTTTTACTATATTTATCTTAAATTTTTGTTATAAATATTGAATGACTTGAAAATATAGTCTTATTATTAATGTTTGATGATAAATATATTTTTCTAAACTATTTTTAATTTTTTTATATAGTGATATTTTCATAATATTTATATAAAACTTAAAAAATAATATATTTTTTAAAAAATGAAAAAAACCCGTTTGAACCCAACGAACCGGTCGAACTACGAACCCTTGAGCTCTCCGGTTCTTATCCGATCCGGTTTTCATAACATTGGCTGAGACCATTGGTCTCCACTATGCCCATCTGCAGATCTCTATAAAAGCAACATTTCTTTGGCAAAAAAAAAGGGGGATTAGGGAGAAGAGCTACCACATTTAGATCTAGGGTTTCTTCCTTCATTTTTCTTGTGTTTTTTCTTTATTTTCTATTATATATTAGATTTATTTTATTGTAAACTTTATATTCAATTTATCTTCAATATAAGTTTAGGATTAGATTTAATTTTCTGTAATTGCTTTCACTACAAGAAAAATCCAGCTTTCTAAAGAAATTATCGACGAAAATGAGTAAATTTTCATAGGGAAACAAAAATACCAACGAAATTTAGCGACGGAAACTGGCAAAGGAAAATCGGTTGTTGGCACTTTTGCCAACGGATATATTTTCATCGGTAAATTTGCCAATGGAAAACATCATCCGTCGTTAATTTCGTAGGGGAGTGTAGACCAAAAAATTGTCGTAACTTGCCATATTTACCAACGGATTTAAAATTATGTAGGCAAATTTGCCCATGGTTATAAGTATTCCGTAAGTAAATTTACCGATGAAAATAAGTATTTTGTAGGCAAATTT
Organism: Excoecaria agallocha; assembly: GCA_037975025.1. Taxonomy (NCBI): domain Eukaryota; kingdom Viridiplantae; phylum Streptophyta; class Magnoliopsida; order Malpighiales; family Euphorbiaceae; genus Excoecaria; species Excoecaria agallocha. Next base: position 31,142,480 of record CM075811.1, read on the forward strand.
GCCTACCGAAAAAAAAAAACTGTCACTAAAGTTGCCTATGGTCTGGCACATTCCGTTGGCAAATTAGCGACGGTATTTTTTAGCCGATAAATTTGGAAAATATAGCGACGGAATTATCCGTCACTATTCCATCAGTTAAATTATTATAAATTTTGACAATTTGAGCTATACATGTTGCAAAAGGTTTAAAACTTCAAAAAATTGACAAACATCTTCACTTTCTAACAGTGCATACATGAAAAGATATTTTCACATATGTATAAATTCATTATGCATACATATAAAGATTGTTTATGCAATCATAACTGATTATTCTAACGCATTGACTTAGAATATAATCTAAAGCATTTCAGTATGTACAACATGTAATCCAGCATATCTTACAAGACCAGTTATGTAGCTATTGACTTAAATAGCTATCCAATTTTAAAGATACAAGTTTAGTAGTTTTACAAGACCAGGTATGACATATTCTAAGGCACATGTTATTGCTAAGAGCCATAATCAAGTTTATGGCATTGAATACAATAACATTGTTTCCTCAATGGCTAAAATTGTTTATATTTGTCTTCTCATCTCTTTAAAAGCAATGTACCCCTGGACTATATAACAACTTGACAATAAGAATGTCTTTCTCCATAGCAAAATAGTCAGAATTCCATGTGGAGCAATTAGCTTAAAGGAATAATTAGACAGGTTAGATCCCATTTCTTTTTCTCTCTTATATTCTTCTTCTAAGTTCACAATGATCTTTACACTCTAATTGTAAGGGCAACAACAAAATATAAAACTTTCAAAGTTTTTGCTATCTTATCAGAATCTTTCAATTCTGAAAATTCAAATAATTTTGATAACTAGTAGCAATTTTATCCAGTACTAGATATAGCTAGATGTTCGAGAGTTAAAGAAATTGAGTTCAACAGAGAATAGTTGTTCATCATCCAATGTGATAAAACTTTTGAAGAGAATTCATTCAATAAAAGAAATAGCAACTAAAAAAGAAAAACCTTGCAAAATTATAACTAATATTTGTATAAAATTGCAACTAGTTAATGAAATATGGATAAATTTTTGAAATTTTAAGGTATGAATAAATTTGCCAACATGCAAAAAGATTTGGATATTCTGTAACGAGATATTATCATTTGTTGGTTTTGGTAAGGAGTGCGACATCAGATAAACCTTTGCCATTAATGCCAACACAGCTTTGTGTTAATCAATAATTCACATGTTCGTTTTGTCTCTAGCTACACATAAACAAAGCCTGTAATACATCTATGGTCAGGTTGTTTTGTCTCTATTACACACGTTAATCAGCAGAATCAAATAGTTAACCACACAATTAATGCTATTAACATAAAAACCACTAAATCAGAAATAAAATATCTTTGATGGACTCTACACTATCTAGGAATGATTAAAAAACAAACAAACATACATACATACATACATACATAATCAACAATGTAATAATGACTTTTGAAACATGAAAAATAATTATATATTTATGCAAGTAGACTTTAGTATATCTATAGTCATGATCCAACTGCAATAGTACAACAAAAAGATAATTAAATATTATGCAAAGTTAAAAAAAAAAAAACATACCCGAATAAGACCCATAGCCATAGCAGCAGTAGACACCAAACCCGAATGAGTTTGAACCCAAACAAGAACAGTTAGTGCAATAAGTTCACCCATTGAGAAAGCAAAATAGGCAGCATTGAAGCAGGATTGGAGATTAATATTCATTCATTTCCTTTAAAACAATATCATTGGAGATTATATATATATATAATCTAAAATTATTCACTCTTGTTGCTTTCATTGCTTACCAAATAAAAAGGTATGTTCATTCTACCCAAAAATTTTAGTCTACTGCCTTCATGAAAAAAATAATTTAGCACATTCTATCAACTTTTAATGAGAAGGCTGCACCAACTACAATAACTCAAAGAATATTTTAAGCGGGTATGTTCATTTATAATATTTTAAGCTTCTCCAACACTTAAAACCATTAAACAGCTAGTTTGGCCAAAAAAAGAACCCAAAAAAAACATGCAACTCTCCAGGACAAAAAACGGGCAATTCCAGAAATCAGATAAGAAAATCGAGGATATCATAAGTTACCTGGTTTACAACAGCCTTAGCCATCTGGAGAAACTCTTTCTTCATGATAGACTTGTGAAGCAATGCAGCGGGTTTGTTCTGTTTCTTGGTCTTAGTTGTAGCAAAAACCACAGATTGATCTTTTCCAGGCTGAATGGTGACTGTTTTCTTATTAGACAACCCTATGCAATCAAATAACACATATAAGACAAAACATCAAAATTATGATACCCGGGATAATGAGCATCAAAAAGAAATAAAAGATAATTACCTACTTTGCAAAAGCGAACTAAAAAAGCTTGAAAAACGTAAACTTTACAATTAAACTAATTAAAAAAAATCATATCACATCTCTCAATCAATTTACTCATAATAAAGGGAAATGATAACGAGAGAATACCAGAGTGCTTGTAGGAGTTGAGATTGTAGAGATTATTAGGCTCTTTACTGAACTGAATGCTAGCGGATCCTCTACCGGACTGCTTGACCAGAAAAGAGTTGTTCTTTTTCACCATTCCCATATCAATTGCCCTGGTACGGTCGCCATTGTTGATTTCCTTTGCCTGCACCCACAACCCTAACAGATCTATAAGCCTACTACAATAAACTTCCCAACCTAATATATGACAAATATGACGATTTACAATAGAACCTGCTAGGGTTTTTTCTTCGTAGCTGCAAACTTAGGACTGGCGAGCAGAGAGAAGGAGAGCGAGTTTATGCTGGGTAAAATGTGGTCCATCCGAAGACACTACTATCTCAACAAATAAAATGTGAAATAGTAACACCTACTTCTTAGTGAGCAGATCTCCTTCATCGCTTCGTTTGGCAGGCAAGGCAGATCTTCTTCAAAAATACCTAAAAGAGGAGGCAAATTCTTTTGAGGGGCGGCGGCTTGCTGTGCGAGGGAAGAGGCAGAACAACATTAGGTTCTTCATTTCCTATATATATATATATAAAATAAAAAATAACATATAAGAAAAATCTTAGTATATTTTATTATATACTTAATTATATTTAATATATTACTTATTACTATAGACTATAGAATTTAATACAAAAATTTAATATAAATAGTAATTAAATATATTACTATATAATATTAGTATAGAGAATTTAGTATAGAAATCAACTATAAACTATAATAAGATATTTGATTTTTTATTAAAATATTTTTTATATTTTTAATTTATAACTTTTCGAATTATAACATTCAATAATATATATATATATATATATATAGCCATTTCCATACATTCAATGTAGCCATCAAAATATCAACCAAGGAATCCTTTAACTATTAGAATTAATTGAAGAAATCACACTTTTATCACTAAACTATATTAGGATTAACGTTTTTTTGTTATATATATATATATATATATATATATATATATATATACCGGTCGGGTAACCGAAGTCGCCGATTTTTCAAATAATGGATTGAAATCTAATCGAAAACCAAAAATCACAAACTTTAAAAACCTTAACCATTTTTTTGATCTGGTTAACTTAAAAAAATCGGATCGATTATTTGGTTTTTTAGATTTTTAAGCTCAGTCCTAGTTTTTATCCTATCTTATTTCTTTTTTTTTAAATTATTTTATTATATGTGTCTTTTTTTATTATTTTGAATCTTTAAACTTTTCACTTAGGTAACTATTCAGTCATTTGATTGCCAAAGTGTATAAGAAAAAAAAATTTCAACTGACTTTATATACTTATTTCTAGAAAAAAAAAGAAAATTTCATAATAATTACATATTTATAGGTTAAATTATTTAGATATTTTTTTATTAATATAGTCATTAAATAAAAATTTACATAAATTTAATTTAGATTAACTTATAGTTTAATTAATTAATTGAATTAAACTAAAATTTATAATTTCATGGTTTTAAATTAAGGTTAGAGAATAAAAATAAATTTTCAATTTTTTCAATTTCCCTATGGAAACATAATTTCGTAGAAAATTTACCAACGAAATCGTATTTTCATAGGTAAATTACCTACGGAATTGTGGTTCTGTAGGTAATTTTCCTACGGAAGAATAATTCCATAGGTAAATTACCAACGAATTAATTTTTCGTTTGTAATTTACCTACGGAACCATAATTTTGTAGGGAATTTCACTACGAAAATACAATTTCGTCGGTAATTTACCTATGAAAGGAGGATTTCGTTGATAATTTACCTACGAAAAAAGAATTCCGTTGGTAAATTTCGTGTGAAATTATAGCCGTGAAATATTGGCACCAAATTTACGATGAATTTTTACAATCTGTCGTTAATTTCCGTCGGTAAATTTGAGCGGCAAAATTTTCCTTCATTATTTACAACAGATTTATTATTCCATCGTAATATACATATGTTTAGATAATTTTCCCTACGAAAAAGATTTTTTCGCCGGTAATTGCCTATGAAAATTTTTCCGTTGGTATTTGAAAATTTTCTTGTAGTGTTTTAGTTTTATTCTTCATTTTGCTGCAGAATTGAATGAGAAGGCTTGGATTCGGATTGGAGCTCCACCAGCTGCAATTGGACTTCTTGGGTTTCCTCTTTCCTTTCTCTTTTTACTTTATTAATGTTTAATTTGTAGTTTTATTGTTAAAGGACCTATGAATCCCCATACTTATGTAATGGATTGAACTTATTTTTGATATATATATATATATATATATATATATGTTCCATTCTTCATTGGGTTTATTCATTTATATGTTTTATTGAGCATTTGAGCTTTTTGCTTCATTGGGCGATTATTTATTGTGCTTGAATATAATGGGTATTTACATGCTCTGTTTTAACTTCGTATGAGCTATGAATCGAATGAGGTAGGATTTTGAAATGAAGGCCTTAAGTTTATGACTTGTGTATTGTTAATTTTAGAAATAGTTGAATGAAAGATAGGTATTGGATTAGTAGGCTTCAAAATGGGATACTAGTTGATATCTAGGTCTTAGGACCCATGCTTATTGATCGGTGTCTAGCAAGTGTACTAGATCGGTTAGTAATATAGAAAAATATAAATTAAGATCCCAAATATCGTATCCAAAGGAACATGGATTCCTAAGAAGAATATCTATGTATGAATTAAATTAATCTGAGATTGTTTCCCAAATGTTTTCGATTTAAAGATAAAAATTAAAATAAATAAATAATTAAACAAAATAAAAACTAAAATTAAACTAACATGAATTAAAAATAAAACAATAACTAAAATTCTCTTGCTAAATGAACTATCCACCTTAACTTTCATTATAATGACTTAAATTCAATGAAAATACTAGTGATTATGGAAAAACTAGTAATAAAGCTAGATATCTTTATGCAAGAATATCATTCTTAGTATTAAAATCATAGATAAATCTAATACTCTGCATAAAAAATCTAGTTTAACTCTCTAAATATTCATTAAACTTTTTTGCAAGTAAATTCAACTCCAGTTTATTATTAGTTCCTCCTCTCTCAGTCTTAACCAATATTTCCAATACATAATTTCCTTAAAATTAGAAAACAATCATGCATTGACACTAAAGAGCCAACCCAAAAATATGTAAATCATTAATTATGTCTAAACTAATTTTTAGTTATTGAACCAATAAACCAATAATTAATCTTAACACAATCAAAGATAAGAATACGCTTAAAATTAAGAAATAATCAACTGATATTGAAATTGAAGCTTAATCAAGTCATCATAATGAAAATAAAAAATTCAAGTATCCTTTAGTAAAAGTAAAGAAAATTACTTACTAAAAATATTGAAAACTAAAGCAAAATTAAGAAAAAGAAACAAAAATATAGAGTTAAGAAGCTCCCTTAATCAACTATGTACAGAAAACCAGAGAAAACTTCTTACTCCAAGCCTTTGTTATTTACAAACTAAGGAAAAACTAACATAAACTAAACCTAAACTAATTTGTGTTTTACTATTGAAATCCTTGCTTGATTCCCCTATTTGATGATGATGGTCTGGTGTTCTTGTCGACTATTTATAAGCAAAAACAAGAAATATGGCATTCTAAACTTCCTGAATTAGAATAGGAAAAGAACTTTGTTTAATTAGAAAGTATCGTCAAAGTGGACTCTTAATGCACGACCAAGCAAACTGAAGGCTAAAATGATGTACTGCCATGTATTTTCTTCTCACTAGGCTTGTACGGCCATGCAAGGAATTTTTCCTCGTCATGTACAGCTGTGCATAGGTAATTTGAGTAGTGCATGACCATGCAAGGAATTTCCCTTTGAGATGCACGGCCATGTATTGCCTTCCTACTCTCTTATCCTATTTCTTCAATTTTTGATCTTTTCACACAATTCTTCATATGCGGCCATTCAAAATTTCTTGCATGGCAATGTTAATTTCCTTTGGGTTGTACGTTGATTTTCTGGCTTCAATTCCTCAAAATTATGAATTTGACCCAGAACTTTTTATTTCTTGCAACTAAGTCCTTTTTCCTTCAATTTGGTCCTGAAAATACCAAAATTTACAATTAACCCTTAAAACACAAATTTAACTAATTAAACTAAAATTCAACTAAATTAAAGCCAAAGTAACTTAATAAAACACCTAAAATCACACTAAAAACATCATATAATTCACAAATATCACTTATGCTAGCTATCGGATAAGTTTCGAAATAGGATATCAAGTAGTTTGAGTAGTAGTCTCTGGAATGGGATACTAAGGGTTTAGATAGGTTGTCCATATTTAAGACATATGATTCTTTAGGCTTACGATTATTGCATTAGGTATAGGGAGGATTATAGTACCTTGGTAATGTTTTTAATTAATGTTGTAATATTTAGTTTAACCAGTTTAATTGTTTGTTTATTTTGTTTATTAGATTTAGGATGCTCTCAATCAAAAACTTAGGAATTTATCTCAGATTAATTTTGCTCAACTTTAGATATCTCCTTTAACAACCTTTTATTCTTTGGGTATGGTATTCTGAGGTCTTAGTTATATTCCTCTATATTACTTGTCGATCTAGTGCACTTGCTAGGGTCACAACAAGTTTATGGCACCATTACCAGGGATAAACAGTGTTGTTTATTTGATATCTCTATTTGAGCTTTGTCTGAGACTTTTATTTTTCTTTGTTTTTGATTTGGTGTTATTCTTTATAAGAAGATTTTGATGCATTTTCAATTGATGCATAATTTTGTCCAAGATGATGAATTGGTTCTTTTGAGAGCACAAATGGAAGAGATGAGGAGAGAAATGCAAGAGCTGCAGTACTTGAATCAACCTTCAACAATCTACTCATCGCCATCTTTTGAAGATTCTCATTCATAATGGATATCGCAAGAGTCAAGCACCTCCAAAATTTAAGTTCTCTTTGACTTGTTTGAGAAGAATGGAAGGATACAATTAATTTTCAAGAGAAGAAAATCAAAAATTAAGAGGCTTTATTGCAAATCAAGAGAATTTGTTGAAGACTCAAGAGCATCTATTGAGAGATCAAGAATTGGGACATAAAAGCTTGGAATCTAAGTTGAAATTCTTGAGTAATTCTATGGATAATCGAGGTGATGGTGATAATGAGGAATTGAGAAATGCATAGCTAGTAGACAATGAAGAAATCAAGTGTAGGGTGCATGAGCTAAGAGAAGAACCAATCATTGTTGAAGATAAAGCTTATAGCTTGGAGAATAATTTCAATCTCTTATGAAGGAGTCTTTACCAAAAGAGCAAGAATGGTTCAACTCTCAAGTGGAAACACTGAATTCAATCCACTTGAAGAGTCTATTAGGGTTAGAAGAACCGGAGGAGTACATTTATAAACAGCCCGAGGTGGAGGGATACTTTATCGAAGATATGGTGTTGCCCATTTTGGTGAATTTCGATAGGTTTCTCTTACTGATGAGGGAAAATGAGAAGCAGAGTTTAGAAAGACCAATATTTGGATCACAAGCCCGACCTTCAGATAATAACGAGAGTCGAGCTGGGACTCATTAAACCAGAACTAATTTTCTCACCCTACTTTTTTTAATTGTTTATTTTGTTTTGCTTGTTTTTACTTTATGTTCTTAGTTTTTTCTTGTGTTTTTGTTAATTATGTGGCGATTCATTTAAGCATTGACTTTTGTATGAATAAGATTGGAAATAAGTGTTTTAATGTGCATGAAAGTGAGTTTGAAACTTGAAAACTTTTGCATAATTTTTGGTGCACTCGGCTGAGACCATTTGTCTCAGCCATGCGCCATATGCATTTTTAGTTCCAGAAGGGGGCACTCGATTGAGACAATTGGTGTCGGCCTTGTGCAATGTGCAATTTTTGATACAGAATGGGTCACTTAGCTGAGACCATTTATCTCAATCATGTACCATATATTTTAATAGTTTATACATTTTTTTCTCCCCTTGTCATTTGCATTTTCGATTCAAATACTTCATTTCTTATGTATTAGCATAAATTTTGGCATTATCAACATGAATTCACCTCATTTAGCTATTTTTGTGTTTTATTTTTTAGTGATTCATGTTTTATGTAAATTTTGTATTTTATTTTATATTAGTTTAGCTTTAATTTACAATTTATGTTGTTATTTAGTTATTTTTAGTTTATTTTTTAGTTGTGTTTTGATTTTAGTTTGGTTGTGATGTTTGTTTTTGTTTGTTGTTGTTATTACATACTTTTGCACCTAGTTATTTTACCCTCGTAGTTGTTCCTATTATGAATGATCTTGAACTTAGAATGAAAAAACCTCATTTAGATTAGTTGGAATAGCAAGAAAATGATTAGTTGTTGAATGAATTTTTTTTATCGGTTAGTTTCAATTAGATCAATACCAGTAGATCTCCTAATAAATATGCACTTTCAGCCTGATTTTAAAAATAGTAAAAACCAGTGCATGAAGGTTATTAAGTATGAATTTTAAAGCGTTAGAAACTTCCTTATCACCTTTTGAAGCAAGCAAATGACTCAAAAATGAGATTAGAAATGACTTAGGCAATACTTTTCTTAATATAAATTTAAAAAAAACCTTTTAGGCAACATTTGCTGTATAATATCCCTTGCAAGCCCCTTTGAACCTATTTAAGCATGCAAAATGCATGTTAATTTTATGTTTTTTGATTACACCTATATTTTGATCCCTTAAGCCTAAAAATCCTTGATCTTACCCTTTTTGAATTGGTCATTCTAGAAGTAGGTGAGATAAGTTTTTCTCATGAAGTGCTAGTGAGTAAAGGGGTGTGCTTCAGTTGTTAGTTTTTGTGTTAGGAGTACATTGCCAATATCAAGTAAGATTGAGAAAATTTTCAGAATGTAGTTCCTCTTTAAGAAGAATTTTTATGAGTCCCTACTTATCAATTGTAAAATTGATTGCTTTAGCTATTTCAAAAAAAGATAAAAGAAGAATAAAGCTAGCAATCTTTGTTTCAATTAAGTGTGGGGTACTCTATGTGTAGAAGAAAAGGATTCTAAGCTCTTTAAATATCAATCGAGCTATAATCTTAGTAAGAAATTTAGAGATGATTCTTCTTCTTTGTGTTGTTTCCTTAAAAAATATTCTGCATTTTGGATATCTGAAGCTTAGCAATGATGATGAGTGAATATCGGTAGAGTTGAAGTCTTATTTTTAGAAGAAAAAGGGGAGTTGAGGTAGAAATGGCGGTTCCAAATTGTGTATATTAATCCATTTTTTGATAGCCATACCTTAACCATATTATAACCTTTTAAGTCCTAAGGATCTTATTTTGTCAAGAGTTATGTGCGGAGATGATCTTCAGGTTTCGGTGCCAAAGGAGAGGCCCATGGCATCTTTTGAGTTTCAAGAGCAAAACCGTATGTGCAATCTTTTGTGCACAAATTCTTTTTTCGATTGTTGAATTATGCTAGAAATTTTTATTTTAAAAATTGTTTTAAATTATTTTGGCTTAGCACACACATACAAGGAGATTTGCTAGTATGGTCTAGTTGAGTCTTTTGATTTAGGACTTTGTTTAGTGACTTTTACTAAAACATTGTTCTAATTTTTTTGAATTGATGTTTTCTTTCTTTTAGTTTGAGTATGTGGGAATGTGGTTTGTTCTTTTGCTGGAGGGTGAGCAAAAGCTAAGTGTGGGGTATTTGATAACTTTAAGTTTTGTGTTTAATTTTAGTATATTTTTGTTTGTGTTTGTCTCGTTTTGTGTAATTTTTAGTGTTTTAAGTGTTAAATTTCTCTTTTTATGCCAAATAGAATTGTATTGAGATTTATCAATGTTTTGGGATGTTTAATGGGGTGATTTTGACTTTTATGTAGGGAATTGACTTACATTCGGCTGAAACCAAAGTGTCTCAACAGTGTGCCTTAAAGAATTCCCTCCATTTCATTTTTGGACTAGACTGAGACCAATCAAATGGACTTGGTTAAGATCATTTGTCTTAGCAGAGTCCAATGCAGAACTCGAACAAATTCAGTCTAGAAGGGTGTACTCGACTGAGACACTTTGGTCTAAACCGTGTGCCATTGCTACAGTATCATTTCGTCCTAACTAGACTTGGCTAAGACCATTGATCTCCGTCATGTCCATTTGTAGATCTTTATAAAAGAAGCATTTCTTTGGTAGAAAAAGGGAGGATTGGGGAAAAGAGCCACCACATTTAGATTTAGGGTTCTCTCCTAAATTTTTCTTGTGTTTTCTCTTTATTTTCTATTGTAGATTAGATTTATCTTCAATGTAAGTTTAGGGTTAGACTTAATTTTCTGCAATTGATTTTAGTTTTATTCTTCATTTTGCTGGAGAATTGAAGGAGAAGGCTTGGATCGGATTGGAGCTTCACTAGCTACAATTGGACTTCTTGGGTTTCCTCTTTCCTTTCTCCTTTTACTTTATTAATGTTTAATTTGTAGTTTTATTGCTAAGAGACCTATGAATCCCGATACTTATGTAATTGTTTGAACTTATTTTTGATATATACATGTCTAAATGTTTTGTTCTTCATTGGATTTATTCATTTATCTATTTTATTGAGAATTTGAGCTTTTTGCTTCATTAGGTGATTGTTTATTGTGCTTGAATGGAATGGGTATTTTCATGCTCTATTTTAGCTTTGTATGAGCTATGAATTAAAGGAGATTGGATTCGGGAATGGTGGCCTTAGGTTTATGGCTTGTGTATTGTTAATTTCAGAAATAGATGAAGGATAGATAGATATTGGATTAGTAGGCTCCGGAATGGGATACTAGTTTGTATTTAGGTCTTGGGATCCATGCTTATGCTAGCTATAGGATAAGCTCCGGATTGGGATATCGGGTAGTTAGAGTAGTAAGCTTCGGAATGGGATACTGGGGGTTTAGATGGGTTGTCCACATTTAAGACATATGATTCTTTAGGCTTAAGATTATTGCATTGGGTATGGGAAGGATTAGAATACCTTGGCAATATTTTTAATTAATATTTAGTTTAATTAACTTTATTGTTTGTTTATTTTGTTAATTAGATTTAGGATGCTCTTAATTGAAAACTTGTGAATTTGTATGAAATTAATTTTTCTCAACATTAGATATCTCCCTTAGCAGCCCTTTATCCCTTCGATACGATATTTTAGAGTCTTAACTATATTCTCTTATATTACTTATCGATCTAGTGCACTTGTTAGGGTCACAACACTGTTGTTGATTTATTAATATAAAAACAAATTACTCATAGATATTCTCTTTTTTATAGTTAAATACATTAATTTTTTAAATTTATACATATTTTAGGTGAAGTTAATACATATTTTATTGTCATAATTTGTAAACTTATAATAAATTTATATTACTTGCATTTATGAAAATTTATATTTATTGATTAACATATTTTTCTACACTAATTGTTTGAGCAATGTATAAATTTTTTTCTTATACTATTATGTATTAATATAGTAAAAATATACTATTAAATTAAAAAAATATACCCATTTTGGTAATTATACGACAACTCTATATAATTTTATCAAATACTTAAACATTGATCATCATTTGGCTGCCATGAATTTGTATCAGCCACCAACTATGCTAATCAGTTAAACTAAATGGTGCCTAAGTAAAAAAACTAAGTGTGCATAAGGTTGAATCTAATTTTGAATTGGTTAATCTTCTATCTTGTTTTAAAAAGTCATATATTTTCAAACTGTTAAGGGAAAATGAATCTTGAAGTCCCTAAATCATTACATTTTCCTAAATTGGATTCTTGAATTTAAAAAGATGACCATTAAGCCCCTGAACTTCATGGATAGATCACTTTTAGTCTCTTTTCATGAGGCTAATGCGAGTGATTTTAATGCATTGTTAAAAGCATGTCATGTCAAACTTAAATTGTTGTAAGGCCATTAGTTAATCAAAAAATAAAATACAAAACACTCTCTCCCTCTTCTCTCGTTCTTCTTCTTCCTCACTACTTCTATCTCATTTTCTATAAATAAAAATCTATAATTAAGAAAAGAAAATAAGTAATTAAAAACTAAAACAAATTAAAGTATATGAATTTAGAAACTAGAATCAAAGAAGGTGGATGATTACAACTAGAAGCTAATCTTATGGTAGATGATTCAATATTCTTAAAAAATTCATTTCTCTCTCCCTTGATTGGTTTCCTTCAAAAACTAAAACTTTCTTTCACAAATTTCTTAATTTAGCAGTGGTTAAAGTTGATCCATCATATGCATATTTATCATTAGTTTTAGAAATTCCAATTGTCCCATTCTCCTAAGATAATGCATTTATTTCTAGCATTTCTAATTGTCTTAAAGCTACATAAATTCCAATCACAAATAAGCACAAGTCTATGGAAAACTTATCAAATTAGTTGATTTTTCTACAACCAACAATCAATCATCAAATACAAATCAAATAAGCACTATAAGAATGACTAATTAATTTCAAAAAATCAATAATCAAAGGTAAGTTTGGTTGCATCATTTTTGGCTTCCATAGAATATTTTGCATAAAAGAGAGCGTGTTGAAGAGATTGCTGTGTTTTTTTAGTTTTCCTTAAAAATTACATCAATGCCTGGCCTAAGAGCTTTAAACACAATTAGAGGGTTAAAGTCAGAAGGTCCAATTGGTAATAATAAAGTCCAGGTTCAATACCAGTCCGATCGAATCTAACTAAAGCCAATCAAATGCAATTTCAATCAAGCCTATCACATTAGCAGGCCATGCCCTGCAAGCCATTACAACATCCACTTTAACTCTATTAATTATAGATATGGTTAGATTTGGAACTCAATTGCTATAGCCACCTAGGCACTATAAATAGCAAAAATCTATAGAATTCAGGTAGCATGACATTTGGTGAATTTCTCTCTAGTTTCTCTCACTAACTTAACCATTAGAGTGTTAATTCCCTACTGGATAGGGGTAAGTATTCTTTTATGCTGCAGATCTTTCTCCTATTGATCGAAGTTCGTTTGCCATAGATCGACACTCGAGTATTTTTCCTCATAAGCTATCCAATCTCCTTCTTTGATATTTTAAAACTTATCGATTGGTGCTCTCATTGAGAGATTACTATGGATAAATATTTGAGGCTACCTCAAAATTCAAACCATCCTAAAGAAGGAAGATGTGAGAAATCTACTGCTTATAGAGATAGAACACCCGAATATCATTTACCTACCTTTAATGATGAAAAACTCTTTAATACTGTTAACTAGCTCGATGATGTCACTCTTATTATAGCAAAAGACCTTAAAGCTCTTATGAAAGGTTTTGGTCATAAGTTGCAGGATAAGCTTCTGCATTCAGTTAAAAAAAGGCAAGAGCCTTAATCATCTGCTAGAGATAATGAGGTAGAAAACAAAATAAGAAAATAAAAAGAATGAGACCTCAAGCTAAGACCAATGCTGAAGTGATTAACGAAGGGAGAAATTACTCAGGTACTCATTTAGATATGCAAGAACACCATTATAAAAGAAAGGGTGTTTGTTTGCCATAAATTGCTTTGATTGACGTTCATCTGCCATAAATCAACACTTAAGTATTCTGCCTCTTAAGCTGTCAAATATCCTCTTTTGACATTTCAAAACTTATCAATTTGTATTCTCATTGAGAGATTACTATGGATAAATCTTAGAGGCTACCTCAAAATTCAAACCATCTTGAAGAAGGAAGACATGAGAAATCTACTACTCGTAAAGATAGAACACCCAAAGATCTTTTACCTGCATTTAATTATGAAGAGATCCCCAATATTGTTAACCAGCTCAATGATGTCACTCTCATCACTGTAAAAGATTTTAAAGCTCTTATGAAAGGTTATGGTCATAATTTTCAAGATAAGATTTTGCATTCAATTAAAAAAGGCAAGAGACCTTAGGCATCTACTGGAGATAAAGAGGTTAAAAAAATGAGAAAAGAGAAAGAACAAGACTTCAAGCCAAAACCAATGGTGTAGTGATTAACGAAGGGAGAAATCACTCTAGTACTCATTTAGATGTGCAAGAACACTATTAGAAAAGAATAGGTAAAGAGAAAATGAATCCCTTTAATACCTTACCTTTTGAGTGTGATGATAGGGCAAATTTGAAAATGATGATAAATAAATCCCCTCACATTCTACTCTAGTTTTACTGTATGATGATTTATCATTTATGTGCATGCTAAAGAGAAAAATGCATGAAAAAAGTGGGCGAGTGGCTAATAAAGATGAGAAATGGTTTTACAAACAATCAAGAAGTTTGGGGTATGCCATCCCATAAAACATGTGTTTGATGGAAACACCATTTCTCTATTCTCTTGGGAAATTAGGGAAACCAAACTCCTATGTCACTACAAGAAAAATTTATTTTCCCAACGAAAATTACCGACGAATTTGAGTGAATTTTTGTAGGAAAATCAAATTACGGATGGAATTTAGCGACAAAAAATGGCAAAGGATAACCGATTGTAGGCACCTTTCCCGATGAAAATTTTTTCGTCGGTAAATTTACCAATGGAAATTATTGACCGTCGCTAATTCCGTTTGAAGGTGCAGACCAAAAACTGTCGTCATTTGCTATATTTACCGACGTAATTATATTTAAATTACCGATGGAAATAAGTAATTCATAGGCAAATTTTCGACGGAATGATAAATTTCGTAGGCAAATATAACGACGGTAAGTATATTTCCATCGGTAAATTTGCATTCTGCTAAAAAAAATTCATGACAAAATTATCCATCACTATTCCGTCACTACAAATATTATATATTTTTACAACTCTTTGATAATTAGAAGAGGGGGCATTGGTTTACAATCTTCAGTCTTGACCTATCAATTAAATTTGTTGCATAGTTATTGGGAAGGGCAAGAAAAATATAAAATGATCAGAAGATAACAGCATGGATAGTTTAATTGCAAATCCAAAGTATTGTGCTATACCCTTTACTAATTAAAAATATCTAAGAATAAAAAAAAAGATACTCTTTCATCTCAAAATTAATGCCTCAAAGATTCTCATGACATATGTAAAATTAAATCTCCAATGCATCACAACTATTATCTATGTACTTACTGAAGAATATAATTATCAGCCCAAATTTAAAATATACTCAAATCAAAGAATCAAAATGTCATTGCTTTACTGTCTATTGATCGTGTTCATCTGATTTCTTAAGAATTATAGTAAAAAAAAATTTCCAACATCCAAAGCAGTGAAGTGTGCATACCTTGATTACTAGATCATTTACTGATATCCGCTTCCCACCTAAGGCCTCTTGTATTGAATTTAGTTTTCTACGCAGACTGTATCTAAAAGATAACCACACAACATATATATTAAAAAAAAGAGAATAAAATGTAGTGACAACAATAAATTGACGGCAAAGACTAATACTTACGCAATGAGTTTGTCAACACATATATCTACTGTTAAGTAATAATGAGGAATGGTCTGTTTGGACAATAATAAATGTGATGCTGTAAACTGTTAATATCACACTAGAAATTATATACATGCTTCACAAGAAAAATCTAAGTTTATAGTATGAAAAAATTCGTATAATTTCCTTATAATTAGAAAAATTCCATAAGAAAATGGCAAAATTTGTTGAGAGAAAAGAAGAAAAAAATTCCTTGCACGACTTAGTAAGAAAAGGCCAATTGATAAGCTATATAATTTTCTTTATCTGCTAAATTTCAACTATCACAAACTATTCTTTTACATTTTTTTCTTTAAAATAATACTATAATTGACAAAGAACTCACACACACATACATATGTTAAAGTTGATAGTGATGATATAGGGAAAAAGACAAACTTAATTTGTATGTTATATATAAATTAAACCATAATGTCTAAATCACATTTAACTCATAATTTATGAGAATGTTAATTTTTTTTCAAACCTTAAACAGTAATTAAGAAGTTATAGCTTCTGCGAATTTGGCGATGAGAATGACATTTAACTCATAATTTATGAGAATGTCTAAAATTCAACTTCATAAAAATTTTATGAACCTTAAGATAGTAATTCAACTCCATAAAAAATTTTCAAACCTTAAAACAGTAATTAAGAAGGACACAATATCATTCAAAGTCATTAGTCAACTAATAAAAATTAAAAAATTTTGTTTCAACATTTGAATAAAAAGCAAAGCTGCAAACACAAAAGATCAAGTTCACAGCAAGATTAGTGAGCATTACACAAGCTAATGACTATCACTTTTACTTGCAGAGTCCCCAATTTAAGTTTTTACTTTAATTAATTTAATTGTTTCACTTAATTAATTTAATTGTTTCACTCAATTTCAAGCACAATCCCAGGAGTTTTCATAGGAAATCTAACACAAAAATTAAAAAAAAATAAAAATAAAAAAAGAAACAAACAGAACCCAAAAATCCATCCTACTCAATGCCTCCAAAATCATGTTATTAGCAAATTTGCACTTTTCATTTAGCCTTCGCGAATGAAAATGCTCAAGTACCTTAATTATGATGACTATTAGTCTTCACGAATGGCATCAGGTTGTGACTCTGAGTCTGGAAGTGAAACTTTGAACTCCGACAAGGACTTGCATGATTCATGTATTCTACTTAAAGTAGGGAACTTAGACTGCATAAATATAAAAATATGTCAAAAAAATTGCTTTAAGTAAATATTTCCAGCATCCATAACACCATATGCAACCATTTAGGTTTGGAAGTGGTAAAAGTATCCTTATAGCATTAAAATACTTGTATTTGAAGTTTCATAACCAAAAGATATGTCTTTCGAAATTGTGGATATTGGATCCAAAACCAATCAAGATTCTTATCCAAGTAGAAAGGTAATATCTAAGTTATTCCTATCCAGAACCAATCCATTAACAATAGATTCAATTTTTACTCCTCTTGTAAACAATCATATCAATTGCACACCATCATTATTATATTTTACAAGAAGATGTGCGCTGGGTAGTAGACAATTTAGCATATGATTGTTTATCTCATTCGTCAATGCAAAATGATTAATAAAGTATAACAAGCTTTAGATAAATAATACAAAAAGTCTCGGCAGAAAATGATAAATTCAATAAATCAAGAAAATTAAACTAAATGGATGAGTAGTTGAAGATTAAATAACAAATATGATATCCTAGCTTTGGCATTGATGCATCTATTAACTTGCAAATTAAATTTCTGCTCATTATATTGGAATCCCTTAAGCATAAATAAACACCACTGAGATTGGAATTCAAATATTTACTGGATAATTAACATCTTGATTTTTCTTTTATACTCGTTAGAATGTATAGTGAAGCCGCATGCCTGAAATGAGAGAAAACTTGGAATAGATACTCACATATAGGACAAGATCCAGTATCTATGAACTTTCAGAAAGATAAACAAATTAATAAAGTAGTATTTACAGAGGTTATAAGCACACTTACAATAATACCAGTACCAATCTATTTTTTTGAAGGCAAGTTGCTTTATGGTCAAGTGCTTGGAACATAAGCTGTAAGATCCATGCTAAAATTCGGAACAAGATAGGTCTCGGCTTTCTTTTTCCTATAGACTACTGACTAATAATTGGTTTGTCCAAATTAATAAACCAATTGACCATCAACAGTTGCATCAACCTTCAATAACTTTTATAGGAGACCTGAAAAACGAAGAAACAATTCAAAAAACTATGAAAACAACATTGAAAATTAAAGCATGCTAGAAATAGAAAATAATATCTTAATTGGAAAATGTTGATTCCTTGGGCTGCAATCACTTACCCAAACGGGCTTTGTTTGATGGCAAGCAGTTCAGCATCTATCTGCAAATTCCAAAGATAAAACAGAGTTCATCTTTTGTAGTATTCCATCATCCTTATATTCAAACAATTTATTATAAATAAAACAGAATTTTCACAATTAATATTATTTCAATTAAGTAATTATAACACTCGCAGTGAACAATCGATAGTAGTAATCTTCTATGGTTAGCATACTGTTCCAAGAAACAAGAGATCCAAAACCAAGAACCCAACAAACGAAAATTGCTTGGTATTTTCCCTGCAAAATCATAGAAATTAGTTATTATACATATATATATTAATTAATTAACAAGAAATAAACGAATTTATTAACAAAAAAAGAACTAAAAACCTCAGTTCTAGGTGGATCTCTATCCCCATTTACCTTTTCTTTAATTCTTTAATCGAACAGAGGAGTGGCATGGACTGCAAAATCGTATGTGAAAACAAAATAATTCTTTCAAATATCAAAAAAGGTTTACCAATATATATATATATATATATATATATATATATCATCACTATCAACTTTTCTCTCTTTTCACAAATTAATCAATAATAAAGAGGAACCACAAATGGGCTGACTTAAGCCTTCGTTCAAACACAAGCAATTGTATACACAAATTGACAACATGAATAATGGTTATACCACCTTCATTCGGCTAAAGTCGTGTCTTCTAAAAAGCCTTTCTAACTCTATGGTTGCTGCAGCTAAAACCCTTGATTTTCGCTCTTCATTATCTGGTTGAGAAAGCTCTAATGTTGCAGCTGCATAGCTTCTGTGTCAGACCATAAATAAAGACCAAGTTGGTTAAAAACAAAGAATAATAGATGCTTTTCCAAATCAAAAAGAAGTTTTTGCTTTCTAAATCTTTTTATCTTTATGCTTCCAGATGCACAACTGCTGAGTTATAATCTTAACATCCTATGCTGCCCTTTTGCCTTCAATGAGTGGGATTTAAAAGGAAAAAAGAAGAAATGGGGGAATGGAATTAGGGTTGAGAGGGAGGGGCGGCTGTGAGGGATAAGGAGAAGAGAGAAAATTCTGTATTTATAGAGAAATTCAAATATGTAAATAATTAAAAAAATAAGGATATTCATTAAATAAAAATTAATAAATAATATATAAGAAAAATCTTAGTATATTTTATTATATACTTAATTATACTTAGTATATTACTTATTACTATAGACTATAGAATTTAATATAAATAGTAATTAAATATATTACTATAGAGAATTTACATAAAAATTTATTATTAATATAGTAATACTTTATCCGTCTTTTCAAATTATCAATTTAAAAAAAATCATAAAAACTTGTCACTTTGATAAATTAAGTATACATTTAATACATATTTTTTTATTTTACTCCTCACATAACGTCAAAAAATATTTAATAATTTAATTCTTATTCAATTAAATATTAAATTAAGCTTAAAATCATATATTTATGTAGGAAAATTTCCTACGAAATTCAATTTCTATAGGTATATTACCGACAAAATTATTATTCCGTCGGTAATATACCTATAGAAATTGAATTCCATAGGTAATTTCCCCACGGAGTGGCGATTCTGTAGGTAAATTACCAATGGAAAGTTTATTCCGTCGGTAAATTTTGTGTACAATTTTAGCCGGATAATATTGGCGTTAATTTACCTACGGAAAATATTCCGTCGGTAATTTTCCTATGAAATTCAATTTTCGTAGGTAATTTACCTACAGAATCGCCGACGGAATATTTATTCCATCGGTAAATTTTGTGTACAATTTTGGCCACATAATTTTGGCACTAATTTAACGACGGATTTTAGAATCCGTCGCTAATTTTTATCGCTAAAGTTTGGCTGAAAAATTTCCTCCATTATTTACAATGGATTTTTTTTCGTCGCAATACACATCTTTTCCGACAATTTTCCCTACGAAAAATAATTTTTTAGATGAAATAATTTACAATGGAATAAAAGTTTTCGTCGGGAATTGGAATTTTTCTTGTAGTGTGTCAATTCAAAGAAGTTAGGATGCCGAGATGCATAGTTACGACTAGCCTAATTATTCAATTGAAAATGCCAATTCCCAGCTTCAGACAAATTCAAGATTTATTCACTATAAGGTTCATTGTTCAGATGAAAATGTCAAAGAAACCCAATGATCTAATCAACTTGATGTAAAAACCCTATAGAAGTCTTTGAGACTACGTTGATCGTTTATAGGCATTAGCTTCAAAAATTCAAAATTTACATCCTAAGATGTCAAAGATGGCCATGGCAAAAAGTGTTAGAAACCCACATTTATTGCAATCATTGATGACCAATCCCCTTACCAATTTTATTGATCTCATGGACAGAGCAAACTAGTTTATACAACTAGATGATGCTTTAAGAGCAGATTCATGTTCCTTTAGTTATCAAGATGATTATAATCCAGTCAAATAGGGAAGTCGAACATCCAAAAGTCCTAAGAAAATTAGGGCTTCAAGAAATCTAAGGAAAAAAAGAGTTTGAGTATGGAAGATTTGATCTTCTCAGTGGTGCTCCAACAAAGGTCTACATTAAACTTAATATTATCCCCTTGAATGTGTTAATATGGATCAAAAGTTACCATAACAAAGTCAATTTACCATAAATGATGTCTGATTAGATGATTGCATAAAGAGATAAATCCAAATACTATAAAGTCCATAGAGATGTAGGTCACACCACTGATGAATGCAAAGCTCTTAAAGAAGAGATAAAAAGAATGATCCAAAAGGGATCACTTAAAAGATTTATGGCATAACAATGTAAAAGTCCATGTCGATCCTTAGATAATAAAGTAAGATTGAACTCTAAAGATGAGGATAAACGAAAGCCAAGAGATTTATAACGGCATACGCATAATCAATGTGATTGCTTGGTGATCATTTTATGAGGAAGAATTCTCAAAAAGGAAGAAAATCTCAAGAGGAATATATTTCTCAGCTCAATCCGAGAAATTCCTCAATCGTGATTTCACTAAAAGGTGTGGGAAATATCAAATTTCCTTGTAAAGATGCCCTAGTAGTATAGGTGGCGATCAACAGCTTTGAAGTGAAAAGAATTATAGTGGATAATAGGAGTGTAGTCAATGTATTGATCTTGGATTCATATAAGAAGATGAAGTTGCCAATCAGTGAATGCTAGTGAAATTGCATCCTACTAATAGTCCTAAAAAATACAGCCATTCCTGTTATAGGCTGTGTTGATCTCTTTATATACCTGTGAGATAAAGCTAGTATCCACTTATGTTAATGCACTTTCATGGTTATTAACATTCAATTTGCTTATAATCCCATCTTTGGTAGACCTTTGCTCTTTTATACTAGAGCCATCACAAGCATCTAATATATGATAGTGAAAGTACCTATAAAGTAGGGAATAGCCCTACTAAGGGCAATCAAAAGGCCTCTTGAGAAGCTTACATGGTTATGGTCAAAGAAGGAAAGCAATCATATGTTGTTGAGCTATTAGAAGAAAAAAAAGAAAGGGAAAGCAAAAGTACATCCTGAAAAGGACTTGATCCAATGTAAATTGGCCCTAGGGAAAAAAGTCACAATTAGATTAGACTTGGATGAGAAAACTAAAAAAGAAGTTTCACAGGTGCTAATGATAAACCAAAATTTATTTGCCTAGTCACTAAAAGATATCCCTAGCATTAACCCTAAAGTTATTATTCATAAGCTCAATATGGATCCAAGATTTCCACTAGTTAAGAAAAAAATTAAGAAGGCATGCACCATATAGAAATCGGTTCACTTTTTATCAGGTATATCAACTCTTGAAACTTGGAATAATCAAGGAGGTGCAATACCCCAATCAGTTAGCAAATGTGGTCTTTGTAAAAAAGAAGAATGAAAAATTTAGGATATGTATAAACTTCATAGACTTAAATAGAGCATGTATAAATGATGATTATCCCTTACCTAATATTGATCAACTTGTTACAGAATAACTTGCATGCTATTTACTCCCTCCTTGATGCTTATGTAAGATACCACCAGATAATGATGTGGCTCTTAGATTAAGAAAAGATAAATTTTATGCCTTTTAGTTTAAAAAATACTGGGGCGATGTACCAATGATTGATGAACAATGTCTTTAAAGATTAGATTGGAAAGAATATTGAAGTATATATTGATGACATGTTCGTTAAAAGTAAAAGCCAATCCAATCATATCGCTAATCTAGATAAGGTATTTGCCACTTTGAATGAATTCAAAATGAAGCTCAACCTAAAGAAA
Source organism: Excoecaria agallocha (assembly GCA_037975025.1). Taxonomy (NCBI): domain Eukaryota; kingdom Viridiplantae; phylum Streptophyta; class Magnoliopsida; order Malpighiales; family Euphorbiaceae; genus Excoecaria; species Excoecaria agallocha. Next base: position 31,165,038 of record CM075811.1, read on the forward strand.
TGCATGTTTAGGGTATCCTCGAGGAAATTCCTTATTAGCTTTATGGCTTCATAGTGTAGAATCAAAGCAAACTTTGAGAAAATATAGGCCATATTAAACATTCATCCACTTTAAAGTATTAAAGAAGTTTAAAGGCTAAATGGTAGGTTCACTGCCTTAGGGAGGTTCATTTATTCATCATCCAAGCATTGTATCTTATTCTTTACGAGGTTGAAAAAGAATGAAAACTTTAGTTGGGGAGAAGATTGTAAGGAGGCATTCAATGCATTAAAGAAATTCCTTTTTCAGCCTGTTATCTTGAGTCAGCCTATGCTAAGAGAAAAATTATATGTCTACTTATCAACCTTAGGAGAAATGAAAACTCCAATTCGGTGTTTAGTTTTTATTCTTTTTTAGACTAGTTTTAAGTGTTTTTTTAGTGTTTGTTTCTTGTTTTGTTTAGTTTCAATAAATTATATCAAAATTTAGTAAATCTTATCTTTCATACACTTTGGAAAGAATTTGATGGGTTTCTATGCTTAATTTTAGATTTTTCAGGTACCTCACAGTCAGTAGTAATTGGTGCTAACCATGACTTGCTTTTTGTCAAAATGTAACATTTTATAATGTCATAGTTAGTAGGAATTCTTTGTCTGCATTATCCCCAAAGGCCATTTTTTAAACCTTTACTGTTTATTGCCTTGAAAAGCCCAGACTATCATGAGGTTAGAATGGGATACAACTTAAGCAAAAATTAAAATTCTATTATAGCTGTGACTATTCATTTGAGCCATAACTAAAAAAAACTCCTTAGAAAGAGAACTATGCATAGGTTGAACACATAAAAGGTTATAAGATGGACATAGACAATAAGGAAATGTTGGACAAGAGATGAAACTCTAATGACAATGTAAATGTTGGAAAGATACAGAACACAAATAGATATTTCGACAACCTAAATGATGGTTTTTCTTATATTGGTGCCAATCTGCAGAGTAATGACATAGTCATTGGGAAATGTACAAAATCCAGTTAAGATCATAGTATAAAACTAAAGCATACTGAAAAAGGCTTGGTTCAAAAGATTGTTTTAACTTTCAATGATAAGTGGAAGAGTTATGTTATGGATGACATAGTGAAGGTCAATACACTTTATGGTACCAAGTTATTATGATGAGAACATTTCAGCAGAAACATTGATTGTAAATTTGTGGATGATATAGTGAGGGTCAATATACCTTATGGTTCCTAGCTATTATCCCAAAAGCTTTTAAGCAGGAGCATCGACTATATAAACATTTATGTATGCCAGCAGTTGGCGCAGTTAATAAAAAATAAAGAAAAAGAATAAAAAACCCTATAGGTCAAAAACCAAAAAAAGAAGGCTTTGCTAAAATTAGGCACCCTACTAAGGTGAAAAATGAAAAAGGCACCCCATGCAAAAATTAGGGAATGGGAGAAAATGTTTAATCAAGAAAATCTAAAAGGGCTGATTGATAATGGGAGTCAGATGCACAAAAAATGTCACTTCTTGAAATTAAATTGAATTAGTGTTTTTGCATTACATGTTTGGTTATGATCATTGTCATTACATATGATGCATATAGATGAGAATGTGTGCATAAGTTAAGCATCAGTATGATTAACCAATCAAGAGAGACCTAACTTATGACATGTATAAGGACACATTCTAAAGTGCAAATTAGGAGTGCAAATCCTAAACAACAAAAAACAAAAAAATAAAAAAAAAGAAGAAAGAGGCCGTTAGAGATGAAAATCGTAACTGGCTCTCTAAGAAAAAGTTAGGCTAAAGGACAGGGTGAAAACCTAGAAACGGGTAGTATGTTCTACAAAAAAAAGGAAACAATAATAATAAAAAGCCACTAGAATGGGTTGGGTCCATTCTAGGCAAAAGTTAAACACAGGGTTATGTGAAAATCCCTAACGATAGGCATTTCTCACTAAGAAAAGCTAGTGTGAAAACCAATAAGGGGCACACTACCTTCAAAATAATGACTTGGAGCAATAAGGGGTTATCAAATTGAAATGTAATAGGATCAAACCGTCACTCATCCCTAACTCACTTGGATGAATAGATTTCCTTACAGTTTGCATGGCCTATGCATTCCATTGTACATAGCTTTTTTCATGCACATCACGTGCATAATTCTATGCATACATTCCATTCCTTGCACATATCTTATGCACCATAATCCTTTACGTATACTCCTGCACTCACAATTTTTTGAAAAAAAAACAAAAGAAGAAGCACAAACAAATTTCTCAAGTGAAGATAAAAATACCAAACTTCTTCAATCAACACTACAAACATTTAGCTCAATCATCACCCCACAATAGGGGGCAAGCCAATAAGCCTCCATTCACAGAATTCTCCCAATAGCTGGTATGATTTTAACTCTACTGAAAGTGGAAGATCATATTTTACATGCTTACATTAGAAGCAACTAGGCAATATTCTCCATTTTGAATGATGAAATAGCAAGATAACTATGTGTTTTCTATGCAAGCTTGCAAGTCTTAACCATGTGCCATTAAGTTCTTTTGTTAAGGAATTTTGAGTCTTTTAGTGAGCATTAATTCATTAAGTCTTTTTTAAAGGTATTTGGAGTTTCTTAGCAACTATTAAGTCAGTAAGTCCTTTTTCAAGGTATCTTAAGTCTTTTAACAAGCATTAAGTCACTAAGTCCTTTTTTAGGGAATTTAGTGTCTCTTAGCGAGTATTAAGTCTTTAAGTCCTTTTTCCAAGGAATTTTGAGTCTCTTAGCAAGCATTAAGTCTTCAAGTCCTTTTTCAAAGAATTTCATGTCTCTTGGCAAGCATTAAGTTTTTAAATCCTTTTTCATGACATTTTGAGTCTCTTAGCGAGCATGAAATCTTTAAGTCCTTTTTCAATGCATTTTGAGTCTCTTAGCGAGCATTAATTCTTTAAGTCCATTTTCAAGGCCTTTTGAGTCTCTTAGTGAGCATTAAGCATTAAGTCCTTTTTTAAAGCATTTTGAGTCTCTTTGTGAGCATTAAGTATTAAGTCCTTTTTCAAGGCATTTGAAGTCTCTAAAGCGACAAAGTCCTATCTACAGGCGATGAAATCCTTTTGTAGGTGTTATGCTGGGGGCAATTACTAGAGGATGGCTAACCTACTCAAAGACAAATCTACATCTCCACAAGGTTAGTATCTTATTTGAATTACAACAACACACTAACATCAAGTCCTTTTTGCATGTACAAAAGTCTTTCTAAAAGGCATTTAACCCATATACAATGGTTCAATACACTGGCAAGAAGGCATCGATCAAGATGACTCATCTTGATTTTGCATGCCAACAAGTAAGCGCTAATTAGACAATTGGAGACTTACTGACATCAATAGAGTTAGTCTCAAATCTTGATTCTGCATGCCCCAAGCGCTAATAAGTTTTCATCAAGTTGTCACGATTCTGCATACCCCAGGTGCTAATCATATGGTCAATCAGGATCAATACATCGACAAGCTAATATTAACTATCCAAACCAGGGTTAACACATCGATAAGATGATGTTAACTATCCAAACAAGGGTTAATGCATCGACAAGCTGACGATAACTATCCGATCAACTAAGAGATTTTTTATCTCAGGTACGCATCTTTTTCCTTTGACAGTGAATTTTGGCTCATAGCACTAGTGCACTAAGCTTTCCAAAATTAGGGGTAGCTGTAGACATCGAATCCTGAGGAAGCTCTGATAAAGTTACCCGATGAGGAAGTATCATTCGTATTACGGATAGAGAATGAAAACTTTGATCTTATCCTTGATTTCCATAAAGTTTTTAAGATTTTTTTTATTGTGCTTTGTCTTATTGGTTTTTTTGGGGTTAAAACAAGCTTTTAATGACAAAAAATTACCCTTTTTTTATTAAGAGACTCCTTGCCTGTCTGTCACTCCTATCCATTGCTACAGACACCCATTCGTTGCGCGTTTTCCAATTTTTTCTTCCTACATTTTTGGGCAAAAAAAAGGAAGATTTTTGGATGATTTTTATCTCAAATCTAATCCGATTTTAAGGGATTTGAGCCTTAAAAATAGGAGTTTTTGAAGGGATTTAAAATCCTAAAAAGAAGAGTTTTAGTGGGACTCAAAAAATCACTTAAATAAATAGAAAAATCCTAGAGTTTTTTTTTGGAAGGACTCTCTTCTTCTATTCTTCTTCTCCTTTCTTTGGTGGATAAGAAAAATTTTGATTTTCTTGAGAAACATGAGAAAGGCAGCCATTAATTTTTGAGAATAAGAAATTGGTTTTTATCTCTTAAGAATTAAAAGGTTTCTTTAAATCTTTTCACAACATAAAAATATTTTCATTTTTATCAATCGTGGAAATTATTGAAGAGGGACTTGAAGCCCAATTCTCTACCCTTCTAAAAAATAATTAAGGGTAATATTCTAAACTTTCATTGCATTTTTTTATTTCGATTAATTGTCATGTAATTTTATTAATTCATTTTGTAAAAATATTATTTCTTTGTTCTTATTTTTTATGTCATAATTATTTTAATTAAATATTATTTTAGTATTTTTCCATGATTAATATGAATATGATTGAAATTATATATTTTATGATTAATTAGTTGTTTAGCATGATTTAAATGTGTTCCAAAGTTTCAGAATAATTTTGGCATGTTTTAGGAGGTAAAAATATGCATGTTTAGGTTTAGAATTAATTTTCTTTGATTTCTGCTTGTTACCGCACTTTTTTGTCTACATTTTGCATGTTAGATGGGAATGAACCCCTATGGATGCCCATCTATCACAGTGATAGATGGGACATTGCGGGAGCTCTTTTTTATCCCATCCTTCTTTGGTTGCTTTGGTCGTCTGTCATTGTATATGGCCATCCGTGGCCTCATTTTCTTCCATTACTGTCCTTTTTGCATGTCTTATCGCATTCATCTCATTCATATGATTAATTATATTTTTAGGTGCTATTTTAATCCTATTTGCATATTTTCCATTCTGTTCTTTTATTATTTTAGGCCATAACATTTTTTTTTATATTTTATAGTTTTATCTATTTGTTATATTTCTTATAATTGTAACTATTTATTTTTATTATGTCTTTTTTAGCAATTCATTTTATTTGCATTGCGACTCTTGGAGTTTTGGGCTACATACTTTGGTAAATTTACATAGAGGGTATTAATTCCCTTTTTCTCATTTTGTTTTATTTATTACTTTTGTTTATTTCTTTATTATTTGATTATTTGGATGTATTATTTTTTTGGAATTGTAATAGTTAATAAAAAGGATGCTTTTGGCACATTTAAAATTGAAAATATGTTCAAAATGATTTTTATTAATTAAATTGGATTTTCCTTTAAAACACAGACCAATGTTTAATTTTCCATCCCAAAAATAACATAATGACAAAAAAAGATTTTTATAAAACATGCATGAGAGAACCAATGTTTTCAACCTTAATGAATGTTCTAATTTATGTCTGATGCTTTTTTATTTCTTTTCTTTAGGCAATTTGCTTATGTAATAACTTAAGTAGGACTTTATATTATTTTTATTTATTTATTTATTTATTTATTTATTACTTTCTTACTTGATTAGGATATTTATTTTAATTCTATCGCTTGCATCATGTGAAAAAAGGGAAGTGGAATAATTTTAAAATCCAATTATAAAACAACATCTAACCAAGGTGCCTAATAAGAGTAACACCAATCTCTGTTTGGGCATTAAAAGGTCGAGATTACTTTCCCAATATCCTATTAGGTGGCAACTCCATGACACCTACCTTTTTGAGCCCGTTAGTAGACATCTTCATGGGTTGACTACCAACAATAAATTGGGCCTGACCCTTTTTTTTTATTACGAAGTAGCCAATTTATGAATTAAGTGAGCCTTATAAGGTCTTGGACCCTAAAAGTGAGCCTCTAAGAGTGAACCCAAAAACGAATGATAGATCTAGCGTGCATCACAATGGTAACTCCTCTGGGGACTAAAGAAACATTGCGTTGAAAAATATATTAGTTAAGTTCTTTATAATTGGGTTTTATTTTCAATCCTATCTTCTTTTTGAAATTGTATTTCTTTCATTCATCTTAGAGCCTTAGAATTAAGTTAGAAGTCCTTTTTTTAGCCCCGGTGCTATCGTGAAACATGTCATATGTTCACTCAATGTAGAAAGGTGTTAAGAAGACCCACCAACCTAAGTTTAGTACTAAATGGTATATTGAATGGCGACCTATCGATCTTTATGCTAGTGATGAGCTAAACCTATTGGTAGGAACCATGCTTGGATAGCCTTAAAGTTTCATCACCCTTGACTCAAGCCTATGTAATGACAATAATTACTTCCCTTAGGTTGTGTAACAATAATAATCTTTTACTTTCATTGTAGACCTTTATGTATTGATCAAACTCAAACAAATTAGGAAGTTACTAATCAAAAGTTTCCATAACTTGACGGGCCCAACCCAATTTGTGTGAGTTAGTCAAAATACAAGATGGTCAAAATCTATATGCTTACACTTTCAATTAGAGAGGTTATACTGCCAATTTTTTTATCATGCACCATAAGTATTCGTTGGGTACCTTATTAGGCTAAGCCTACATATGAAAAAGATTATGTGGGAGTAATAAGATTGGAAGGCTTTTTCTACACTTGTGTGTGATTGTGATTGATGCATCACCTATATATTATACATCATCATGTATCATTCTAGTCATGAAGTTATGCATCGTATGTATGTTATCCATGTGTAGCACCCTTAAACAACACACATGTAACATATTACATTCATGAATTATGTATATAATTCATATGCCCTACCATATCATACATCATTCTAACCCTTCACTTTTTCGGCCATTGTAGACTATCCATCCGAGTGGTTTAGGGAATAGTTACCTTGCCAGAGTTAGAAATGGCAGATGCACCACAAGTAAGTGATAAGTTGGACAGAAGGCTAGATAGAGAGTTCTAGGAATTTGAGAAGAGGATGATGGCCTTGATTGGAGGAATGTTTCCACCACCTACTAAACCTTAGTCCATAAATCAGAACACTACGGGGGGCATTCCTTTGATAGGCACCGAGCAAAAAAGAGATAACACACCTGCTTCAGAAAAGGACTTTATAGAAGATGAGGAAGAGGATGAGCCACTACTGGTAGTGAAGAGTGAGAAATATAGGGTCAAAGATGTAGCCCTAAAGAAGTTGAAAGAGAAAATCGAGGTAATGGCCCATCTCCTATCAGCTAGAAGGGGACTCAGCCCTTAGGATAAAGATTTGAATAGTGAAGTGTTACTACCTCAAAATTTCAAGATGTCTAATTTGCCTAAGTTTGATGATACTTCAGATCCATCAGTACATATAATGAAATACACATTGGTGATGAAGGAAACCAATTTGACTAGAAAGTAAAAGATTGAGTATTTCTACCTGAGTTTGATAGGCCCTACATTTGATTGGTACTATAGATTAAATAGTAGGACCAAAGAAGATTGGGATCTATTGATAGAGGATTTTATGAAGCAGTATGAATATAAAACCAGAATAGAGGTCATTTTTAAAGATCTAGAGCTATTATACCAGAAACATAAAGAGTCCTTCCATGGATACCTTATTCGTTGAAGAAGTAGAGTGATAGGGATGAAGTGAAAGCCAGACACCTCTGATCAGATCAGACTCTTCATCAGGAATGCAAGTCCATACATAAGAGATGGATTGAAAATGAAGAGATTTAAAGATTAGGAATATCTCAAGGACATCGCCATTAAAGCTGAGGGGGAATATCTAGAAGAAAAGGCCCGGGCTATCAGAAAGAAATAACCATAGAGATAAGCAAAAGAATAGAGACTCATGTGGGGGTAATAATGAGGTTGTAAAAGTTTTAACCACAAGAACAAAGGGGTATCATTATACCATCATGGGTAAGCTACTGTCTTAGTAACTCACTCATCTCATTAGGCAAGAAAAGTTACAACTATTACCAGCAAAGCCAGCCATAAGCTAAAGGAAGCCTAGACACAGAATTGAATGGTACTGTGCTTATCACCAGCGCATAGAGCATAGAACTGATTATTGTCATCCCTTAAGAGATCATATTCAAAGTTTAGTTGACACTCAGTAGGCATCGATCCCAAAATGGGAGAATTAAGGCTTCCTTTATGAGCTTTATGTCATTGCCAACCTTGGAAGCATCATCCAGATAAAGATAGGGTTTGAATAGTTTTTTATGATGTAATAAGTGTCCTTGAACTGAGACAACTTTTTCCTTTTGATTGCATTAATGACATGAACTTTCTTTATGTTTGCTATGTCTCATTTATTTGCATCATGCATGATAGTAACCATAATTAATTTCTAAGACATTAATTCAATGAACATTGCTTCAGTTAATCTTAAGAAAAAAACATCTTGATTGCACCCATTATGACTCCAAAAGTAAGATAAATTTGAGAGATGAAAAACAAGAAACAAAAATAAACAAAAAGAAAAAAAAGAGAAAAAAAATTATACCACTGCATAGGGTATCAAATGCCTTTCTATAGGAGTTAATTGGAAGCAAGCTATGAAGTACCCTTACTATGACCTTGAAATGTCTTTGCTGTTACCCCCATTTGCAATCATAACTATGCAAACAAAGTCTTATATCAACCTTAAGAGCAGTCTCAGTAGGTGATTGGATTTTTCCATGGTTAAACATTATAACATTAGGATGGATACACTATCTCATCGACTGCATTATCCTTAAAAGGCCATATTTTAAATCTTTACTGTTGATTGCCTTGAAAAGCCTAGATTGTCATGAGATTAGAATGGAATATAGCATAAGGGAAAATTAAAATTTGATTGTAGTTATCACTGTTCATTCGACCCATAACTAAAAAGACTCCTTAGGAAGAGAACTGTACCCAGGCTGAACACATTAAAGGTTATGAGACAAATATAGACAATAAGGAAATATTGGACAAGTGATGAAACTCTGATGATAATGTAAATGTAGGAAAGATAGAAAACTTAAATAGATATTTTGACAACCTTAATGATGGTTTTCCTTATATTGGTGCCAATCTGCAGAGTAGTGACATAGTAATTGAAAAGTGTACAGAATCCAGTCAAGATCACAATATAAAATTAAAACACATTAAAAAAGGCTTGGTTTAAAAGATTATTTTAACTTTCAATGATAAGCGAAAGAGTTAGGTTATGGATGATATAGTAAATGTCAATACACTTTATGCTACCAAGTAATTGTGATGATAACATTTTAGTAGGAACATTGATTGTAAATCTATGGATCATATAGTGAGGATCAACACACCTTATGGTGCCTAGCTATTATCCCAAAAGCTTTTTATTAGGAGCATTGACTATATGGACATTTATGCATGCCGGTAGTTGGCACACTTAAAAAAAAAAGAAAAAAAGAAAAAAAGCTCCACAGGTCAAAAATAAAAAAAGGGCAGCCTTGCTAAAATTGAGAACCTTGCTAGGGTGAAAATTGAAAAAGGTGCTCTAGGCAAAAATTAAGGGATAATAGAAAATATTTAATCAAGAAAACCTAAAAAGGATGATAGATAATGGGAGTCAGATACACATAAAATGTCGTTTCTTGAAATTAAATGGAACCATTGCATTACATGTTTGGTTATGGTTACTATCATCACATATAATGCATATAGATGAGAATGCATGCACAAGTTAAGCATAAGTATGATTAACCGATCGAGAGAGACCTATGACATATATAAGGGCACGTGTTAAAGTGTGAATTAAAAGTACAGATCCTAAAAAATATAAAAAAAACAAAAAATAAAAAGAATGAGGCCATTAGAGATTGAAATCGTAATTAGCTCTCCAAGGAAAAGTTAGGCCAAAAGATAGGGTGAAAACTTGGAAATGGGCAGTCTATTCTACAAAAAAAAAGGAAAAAATAATAATAATAAGCTATTAGAATGGGTTGGGTCTATTCAAGATAACGTTAGGCACAAGTTTTTGTGAAAATCCCTAAAGGGATGCCTTTCTCACTGAGAAAAACTAGTGTGAAAACCCACAAGGGGCACACTACCTTTAAAATAATGACAGGAGCAGTAAGGGGTTATCGAACAGAAATGTAATAAGATCATATCGTCACTTGCCCTTAACTGACTTGGATGAATAGATTTCCCTATAGTTTGCATGGCCCATGCATTCCATTGTATATAGATCTTTCGTATGCACTTCACGTGCATAATCTATGCATACATTCCATTCCTTACACACATTTCATGCACTATAATCCTTTGCATGTACTCCTGCACTCACAATTTTTTGAAAGAAACAAAAGAAGAAGCATAAATAGGTTTCTCAAGTGAAGATCAACATACCAAACTCCTTCAATTAGTGCTACAAACATTTATCTCAATCATCACCCCACAATAGAGGGTAAGCTAATAAGCCTACATTCGTAGAATGCTCTTAAGATCTGGGATGATTTTCACTTACCTCAAAGTGTGAGATGATATTTTGCATGCGTGCATCAGAAAAAACCAAGTAATATTCTCCATTTTGAATGATAAAATAGCAAGATAACTATGTGATTTTTGTGCAGCCGTGCAGGTCTCAACCATGTGCTATTAAGTCCTTTTTCAAGGCATTTTAAGTCTCTTAGTGAGCATGAAGTCATTAAGTCAATTTTCAAGGCATTTCAAATATTTTAGAGAGCATTAAGAATTTTTTCAAGGCATCTCGAGTCTCTTAGCGAGCATGAAGCCTTTAAGTCCTTTTTTAGGGCATTTCAAGTCTCTTAGCAAGCAATAAGTCTTTAAGTCCTTTTTCCAAGGCATTTTGAGTCTCTTAGCGAGCATTATATCTTTAAGTCCTTTTTCAAGGCATTTCAAGTCTTTTGGAGAGCATTAAGTCTTTAACTCTTTTTTCATGGCATTTCAAGTCTTTTAGTGAACATTAGTTCTTTAAGTCCTTTTTTAAAACATTTTGAGTCTCTTAACAAGCATTAAGTCTTTAAGTCCTTTTTCAAGGTCTTTTGAGTCTCTTAGAGAGCATTAAGCATTAAATCCTTTTTCAAGGCATTTCGAGTCTTTTAGCGAGTATCAAGCATTAAGTCATTTTTCAAGGCATTTTAAGTCTTTTAACGAGCATTAAGTATTAAGTCCTTTTTCAAGGCATTTTGAGTCTTTTAGGCTCGATAAAGTCCTATCTATAGGTGATGAAATCCTTTTGTAGGTTCTATGCTGGGGGTAATTGCTAAAGGATGGCCATCCTACTCAAAGACATATCTACATCTCTAAAAGGTTAGTATTTTCTTTAAATTGCAATAACACACTGACATAAAGTCCTTTTCATAGTTGTAAAAGTCCTTCTAAAAGGCATTTAACCCATCTACGATGGTTCAACATGCTGGCAAGAAGACATAAATCAAGATAACTCATCTTGATTTTGCATGCCAATAAATTGGTGTTAATTGGATAAGTGGAGACTTACTACCTTCGATGGAGTTAGTCTCAAGTCTTGATTCTGTATACCTTAGGTGCTAATCAATCTTCATTAATTCATCATAATTCTATATACCCCAGGTGCTAATCGGACGGTCGATCAAGATTAACATATTAATAAACTAATGTTAACTATCTAAACTAGGTTTAACACATATATAAGCTGATGTTAACTACCCAAACTAGGGTTAACACATCGATAAGATGATGATAACTACCCCATCAACCAAAAGATTAGTTGCTTTAGGTATGCTTCTTTTTCTTTTTACTCTAAATTTTGGCTCACTTAAGAGTTAGTGCTCTAAACTCCCCAAAATTAGGAGCAGCTATAGGCACCAGGTCTTGAGGTAGCTCAAATTGAAGTTATCGGATAAGGAAGCATCATTTGTATTACGGATAGAGAATGGAACCTTTAAGTTTTATCCTTGATTTCCATAAAGTTTTAAGGTTTTTTTATTGAGCTTTGTCTTATTGTATTTTTTGGGGTTAAAATAATTTTTTAATGGTAAAAAATTACCATTTTTCTGTTGAAAGATGCCCTGCCCGTCTATTGCTTCTATCCATCTGGACAAACACTAGTCCATTATGCATTTTCCAGTTTTTCTTCCTACATTCTTTGGGCAAGAAAATGGGGCTTTTTTGGATGATTTTTTTTTTATCTCAAATCTAATTCAATTTTTAGGGATTATATTAGGGATTTTAGCCTTAAAAATAGGGGGTTTTGAAAGGATTTAAAATCCTGAAAATAAAAGTTTTAATAGGACTAAAAAACTCACTTAAATAAATAGAGAAATCCTAGGGTTTTTTTGGGAGCACTCTCTTCTTCTATTCTTCTTCTCATTTCTTTGTTGGCTAAGAAAAATTTTTATTTTCTTAAGAAACATGAGAAAGGCAGCCATTAATTCTTGTGAATAAAAAGTTTATTTTTATCTCTTAATAATTAAAAGGTTTCTTTATATCTTTTCACAATACAAAAAAAAAATTTAATTTTTATCAATTGTGGAAATCATTGGAGAGGAACTTGAAGTACAATTCTCTAGCCTTCTAAAAAGCAATTGAGGGTAATATTCTAGGCTTTTATTCCATTTTTTTATTCCAATTAATTGTCATTTAGCTTTATTAATTCATTGTGTAAAAATATTGTTTCTTTGTTCTTATTATTTATGCCATGATTATTTTAATTAAATATTGTTTTAGTATTTTTTCCATGATTATATGAATAAGATTGAAATTCTATATTTTATGATTAATTAGTTGTTTAGCATGATTTAAATATGTTCCAATGTTTAGAATAATTTTGGCATATTTTAAGAGGTAGAAATATGCATGTTTAGGTTTAGAATTAATTTCCTTTGATTTCTTCTTGTTCTTACACTTTCTATTTGCATCTTACATGATGGATGAGAAGGAACCCCTACGGAAGCCTATTTGTCATGGCAACAGATAGGATGTCGTAGGAGCTATTTTTTATCCATCCTTTTTTTGGTTGCTTTGGCCGTCTATCATTGTATTTCGTCGTTCGTGGCCTTATTTTCTTCCTCATTACCGTCATTTTTGCATGTCTTATTGCATTATTAATTATATTTTTAGGTGTTATTTTACTTCTATTTGCATGTTTTCCATTCTATTCTTTTATTATTTTAGGCCATAACATTCTTTTAATATTTTATAGTTTTATCTGTTTGTTAGATTTGTTATAATTCTAACCAATTATTTTTCTTGTTCTTTTTGAGCAATTCATTTTATTTGCATTAGGACTCTTTAAGTTTTAGGCTATATACTTTGGTGAATTTCCATGGAGGATATTAGTTCCCTTTTTCTCATTTTATTTTATTTTATGCTTTTATTTATTTCTTTATTATTTGATTATTTGAATGTATTATTTTTTGGGATTGTAATAATTAGTAAAAAAGGATATTTTTGGCACGTTTAAAATGGAAAACACGTTCAAAATAATTTTTATTAATTAAATTGGATTTTCTTATAAAACTCAAACCAATGTCAAATTTTCCATCCCAAAAATCACGTATTGATAAAAAAGAGATTTTTATAAAATATACATGAGGGAACATTGAATGAATGTCCTGATTCATGTATGGTGCCTTTTTATTTCTTTTTTTTGGTTGATTTTCTTATGTAATAACTTAAGTATGATTTTTTTATATTTATTTATTTATTTCTTTCTTACTTGATTGGAATGTTTATTTTAATTCTTTTTCTTACATCATGTAAGAGAGGCAAGTGGATTAATTTTAAAATCCAATTATAAAACAACACCTAACCAAGGTGCCTAAAAAGAGTGATGTCCTGAACACCATTCTCTGTTTGGGCATCAAAAGGTTAAGATTCCTTTCTCAATGTTTTGTTTGGTGATGACTCTATGATATCTACCTCTTTGAGGCCATTAGTAGATATCTTCATGGGTTGACTACCAATAATAATTGGGACTTAACCCCTTTTTTATTTCAAAGTAGCCACTTTATGAATTAAGTGAGCCTTAACCGATCTTGGACCTTAAAAGCAGGCCTCCGAGAGTGAACCCAAAAATGAGCGATAGCTTTGGCACGTGTCATATAGGTGACTCCACTGGAGGCTAAAGAGACCTTGCTCTAAAAAGTATTTTGGTTAAGTTCTTTATAAATGGGTTTTGTTATTAATTCTACTTCCTTTCTAAAATTGCCTTTCTTGTAATCATCTTAGACCTTTAGAATTAAGTTAGGCATCGCTTTTTAGCCTCGATGTTATCCTAAAGCATGCCCTACATTCACTCAATGTAGGGAGGTGTCAAGGAGACCCACCAACCACAACTTAGTAACAAATGGTATATATAATGGTGACCTATCGATCATTATACTTATGATCAACTAGACCTATTGGCAGTGACCATACTTGGGTAGCCCTAAATTTTCATCACCCTTCACTCAAGCCTATGTAATGACAATAACAACTTCCCCTAGGTTGTGTAACCACACTAATCTTTTGCTTGCTATATGAACCTTTATGTATTGATCAAACTCAAACAAATTAGGAAGGTACCAGTCAAAAGTTGCCATACCCAGGTGGGCCTGGCCCAATTTGTGTGAGTTAGTAAAAATACATAATGGTCAAAATTCATATGCCTACACTTTCAATTAGAGAGGTTATGCTGTCATTTTTTTGCCATACACCATACACGTCTATTAGGTATCCTGTTGACCCATAGGTTAAGCCCACCTAGGAAAAATACTGTACAACCTCTTATATGGGAGTAATAAGGTTGAAGGGCTTTGTCTATGCTTGTGTATGATTGTGATTGATGCCTAACGAATACATTCATTACGTTCATACATCACCTATATATTATACATCATCATACATTATTCTAGACATGAAGTTATGCATTGTATGTATGTTATCCATATGCATCATCCTAAAACAACATACGTGTAATATATTATAGACATGCATTATGTATATATTTCATATGCCTTACCATATCATGTATCATTCTAAACTTTCTCTTTTTTAGCTATTATAGACTATTCATCCAAGTGGTTTAGGGAATAGTTACCTTACCAAAGTTAGAAATGGTAGATATACCATAAACACGTGATGAGTTGGATAAAAGGCTAGATAGAAAGTTCCAAAATTTTTAGGAGAGGATGGTGGCCCTGCTTGGAGGAACGTTTCCACCACCTACTGAACCTCAGCCCATAAATTAGAACATTGTAAGGGGTATTCATTTGATAAGCACTGAGTAGAGAAGAGATAACATAATTGCCCCTGAAAAAGACTTTATAGAAGATGAGGAAGATGATGAGCTAGTACTGGTAGTGAAGAGTGAGAACCATGGCGGTAAAAGATACGATCCTAAAGAAGTTGAAAGAGAAAATAGAGGCAATAGCCCATCTCCTATCGGCCAGAAGGGGACTCAGCCCTGAGTACAAAGATTTGGATAGTGAAAAGTTACTATATTAAAAGTTGAAAATGCCTGATATGCCTAAGTTTGATTGTACTTCGGACCCATCAGCATATGTAAAGCAATACATATTGGTGATGAAAGGACCACTTTGACTAGAAACCAAAAGATTGAGTATTTCTACCTCAGTTTGACAGGCCCTGCCATTGATCGGTACCATGGGTTAGATCGTAAGAATAAGGAAGATTGGGATCTATTAATATATAGGAGTTTATAAAGCATTATAACTATAACATTAAAATGGAGTTCACTTTCAAAGATCTAAAGATGTCACACCAGAAACCTAAAAAGTTCTTTCTTGAATACCTTACCCTTTGAAGAAGTAGAGAGATGGAGATGAAGTAAAAACCAGACACCTTTGATCGGATCAGGCTCTTTATCAGGAATATAGGTCTATACCTAAGAGATGTATTAAAATAAAGGGGCTTAAAGACTAGGAATCTCTTAAGTATATAGCCATTGAATCTGAGGGGGAATATCTGGAAAAAGGGCTCGAGCTGCAAATTCAAAACAAACAACTATGGAGATAAGTAAAAATATGAAGACTCAAGTAGGGGTAATAATAAGGTTACAAAAGTTTCAACCACAATAACAAAGGGGAATCATTATAGCATCATAGGTAAAATGCTATCTTGGTATCTTACTCATCTCAATAGGCAAGAAAAGTTACAACTATTACCAGCAAAGCTAGCCATGAGCCAAAGGAAGCCTAGATATAAAACTAATTGGTACTATGCTTATCACCAGCACATAGGGTGTAAAACTGATTACTGTTATCCACTAAGAGATCGTATTCAGAATTTAGTTAACACTTAGTAGGCACTGATCCTAAAAGTGGAGGATTAAGGCTTCCTTTGCAAGCTTAATGTCATCACCAACCTTGGAAGCATCATCCAGATAAAGATAAGGTCTTAATGGTTTTTTTATAATGTAATAAGTGTCCTTTAAGATAACTTTTTTCCTTTGGATTGCATTAATGTTATGAATTTTCTTTATGTTTACAATGTCTCATTTTTTTGCATCATGCACTATAATTCAATGAACATTGCTCCACTTGATCTCAAGAAGAAAAAACATCTTGATTGCATCCATTATGACTCCCGAAGTAAGGTAAATTTGAGAGATAAAAAAAGAAACAAAAAGAAAAAAAAGAGAAAAAAAGACTTAGCCACTGCATAGAGTGTAAAGTGCCTTTCTACAGGAGTTTGATTAGAAGCAAGTTATGAAGCACCCTTACTATGAACTCAACATGCCTTTTTTGTTACCTTATTTTGCAATTATGACTATGCAAGAAAAGTCTTCTATCAACCTCAAGAATAGTCTTAGCAGGCTATTGGCTTTTTCCATGGCAAAAAATTATAACATCAGGATGGATGCTCTATCTCATCAACTCCACTATCCCCAAAAGCCATTATTTTGAACCTTTACTGTTGATTGCCTTGAAAATCCTAGATTTTCATGAGGCCAAATAGAATATAGATTATGCTAAAATTAAAATTTTATTATAGCTATCACTGTTCATTTGAGCCATAACTAAAAAGACTCCTTAGTAAGAGAACTATACATAGGCTAAACACATCAAAGGTTAAAAGATGGACATAAGGAAACATTGGATAAGAGTTGAAACTTTGATGACAATGTAAATGTTGTAAAGATACAGAAGATAAATGAATGTTTTAACCTAGTGATGGTTTTCCTTATATTGGTGCCAATCTGAAGAGTAGTGACATAATCATTGGGAAGTGTATAGAATCCAGTCAAGATCATGATATAAAACTAAAGCACACTAAAAAAGGCTTGGTTTAAAAGCTTGTTTTAACTTTCAATGATAAGCAGAAGAGTTATGATGTGGATAGCATAGTGAAGGTCAATACACCTTATGGTACCAAGTTATTGTGATGAGAACATTTCAGCAGAAACATTGATTGTAAATACATGAATGATATAATGAGGGTCAATATACCTTATGGTGCCTAGTTATTATCCTAAAAAAATTTCAACATGAGCATCAATTATATGGACATTTAGGCATACCAGTTGTTAATGCATTTAAAAAAAGAGAAAAAAGACTTGTAGGTCAAAAATCGAAAAAGGTGGCCTTTCTAAAATTAAGCTCCCCACTAGGGTGAAAACTAAAAAAGGTGCCCTAGGAAAAAATTAAGGGATGAAAGAAAATGTTCAATCAAGAAAACCTGAAAGGGTTGATTGATAGCGGAAGTCGGATGCACATAATATATCATTTCTTGAAATTGAATGGAATCGGTGTTTTTGCTTTACATGTTTAGTTATGATTATTGTCATCACATATGATGCATATAGATGAGAATGCATGTGTAAGTTAAGCATAAGTATGGTTAACTGATCGAGAGAGACCTATGACACATACAAGAACACATGATAAAGTGTGAATTAGGAGTGCAAATCCTAAAAAACATAAAAAATAAAAAACAAAAAACAAAAAAAAAAGAAGAAAGAGGGTGTTAGAGATTAAAACTATAACTAGCTCTCTAAGCAAAAGTTAGGTCAAATGATAGGGTGAAAACTTGGAAATGGCCAGCCTGCTCTATAAAAAAAAGGAAAAAATAATAATAAAAAGCTGTTGAAATGTGTTGGGTATATACTAGGCAAAATTTAGGCATAGGGTTATGTGAAAATCCCTAACTAGATGCATTTCTCACTGAGAAAAGTTAGTATGAAAACCCACAAGGGGCACACTACCTTTAAAATAATGACCTGGAGCAATAAGGGGTTATCGAATAGAAATGCAATAGGATCGGACCATCATTAGCCCCTAACTCAACTGAATGAATAGATTTCCCTACAGTTTGCATGACCTATGCATTCCATTGTAAATAACTCTTTTGCATGCACTTAACATGCATAATTCTGTGCATACATGCCATTCTTTGCACACATCTCATATACTATAATCCTTTATATGTACTCCTACAATCACAATGTTTTGAAAAAAAATAAAAGAAGCACAAACAGGTTTCTCAAGTGAATATCAACATACCAAACTCCTATAAACAATGCTGCAAACATTCAGCTCAATCATCACCCCATAATAGGGGTCAAGCCAATAAGCCTTCATTCACAGAATGCTCCTAAATGTTGGGATGATTTTCATTCACCTTGAAGTACGAGATGATATTTTGCATACTTACATCAGAAGCAACTAGGTAATATTCTCCATTTTGAATGATGAAATAGTAAGATAACTATATGCTTTATGTACATGCTCATAGGTCTCAACCACAAGCCATTAAGTCTTTTTCAAGGCATTTTGAGTCTCTTAGTGAGCATTAAGTCATTAAGTCATTTTTCAAGGCATTTCAAATCTCTTAACGAGCATTAAGTCATTAAGTCATTTTCAAGGCATCTCGAGTCTCTTAGTAAGCATTAAGTCTTTAAGTCCTTTTTTAAGGCATTTTGAGCCTCTTAGCGAGCATTAAGTCTTTAAGTCCTTTTTTCAGGGCATTTTGAGTCTTTTCGTGAGCATTAAGTCTTTAAGTCCTTTTTTCAGGGAATTTCGAGTCTCTTAGCGAACATAAGTCTTTAAGTCCTTTTTTAGGGCATTTCAAGTCTCTTAACAATCATTAAGTCTTTAATTCCATTTTTCAAGGTATTTCAAGTCTCTTCACAAGCATTAAGTCTTTAAGTTCTTCTTTCAAGGCATTTTGAGTTTTTTAACGAGCATTAAGTCTTTAAGTCCTTTTTCAAGGCATTTCGAGCCTCTTAGCGAGGATTAAGTCTTTAAAACCTTTTTAAAGGACTTGCGAGTCTTTTAGTGAGCATTAAGCATTATGTCCTTTTTAAAGCCATTTCGAGTCTCTTAGTGAGCATTACGCATTACGTCTTTTTTCAAGGAATTTTGATTCTCTTAGGTGACAAAGTCCTATTTATAGATGATAAAATCCTTTTACAGGTGCTATGCTGGGGGCAATTACTAGAGGATGGCCATCCTACTTAAAGATAAATCTACTTCACCATAAGGTTAGTTTCTTCTTTGAATTGCAACAACTCACTAACATCAAGTCTTTTTCATAGGTACAAAATCCCTCCTGAGAGGCATTTAACCCATCTACAATGGTTCAACATGCTAGCAAGAAGGCATCAATCAAGACAACTAATCCTAATTTTGCATACCAATAAGTAAGCGCTAATTGGACAAGTAGAGACTCGTATCCTTCAATGAAGTTAGTCTTACATCTTGATTTTGCATGCCCTAGGTGCTATTCAGTCTTCATCAAGTTATCATGATTTTGCATGCCCCAGGCGCTTATTGGACAGTCAATCAGGATTAACACATCGATAAGCTGATGTTAACTATCCAAACCAATGTTAACACATCGATAAGTTGATATTAACTACCCAAACCAGGGTTAATGCACCAACAAGCTGATGATAACTACCCGATCAACCAAGAGATTTATTGCCTTAGGTATTGATCTTTTTTCCTTTTGTGGTTCTTTTTTCTATTACTCTTAATTTTGACTCACTTAGGCACTAGTGCACTAAACTTCCTAAAATTAGGGGCAGTTGTAGACATCGAGTCCTGAGGCAACTCAGATAAGAGTTGCCAGATGAGGAAGCATCATTCGTATTTTGGATAAAGAATGAAAACTTTGAGACTTATCCTTGATTTTGACAAAGTTTTTAAGGTTTTTTATTAAGCTTTGTCTTATTGTGATTTTTTTGGGTTAAAATGAGCTTTTAATGGGAAATAATCACCCTTTTTCTTTTGAGAGATGCCTTGCCCATCTGTTGCTCCCGTCCCTCGTGCGTTTTCTAATTTTTCTTTCTACATTTTTTTAGCAAGAAAAGGGGAATTTTTTGGATGATTTTTTTATCTCAAATCTAATCCAATTTTGAGGGATTATATTAGGGATTTAAGCCTTAAAAATAAGGGTTTTGAAGGGAATAAAGTCTTAAAAAGATGAGTTTTAATGGAACTCAAAAACTCACTTAAATAAATAGAAAAATCTTAGGGTTTTTTTGGGAGGATTCTTTTCTTCAATTCTTCTTCTTCTTCTTTTTTTGGTGGCTAAGAAAAATTTTGATTTTCTTAAGAAACATGAGAAAGGGAGCCATTAATTCTTGAGAATAAAAAATTGATTTTTATCTCTAAAGAATTAAAAGCTTTCTTTACATCTTTTCTCAACACAAAAATATTTTCATTTTTATCAATAATGGAAATAATTAGAGAGGGACTTGAAGCACAATTCTCTAGTCTTCTAAAAAGCAATAGAGGGTAATATTCTGGGCTTTTTGTTCCATTTTTTTATTTCAATTAATTGTCATGTAGTTTTTATAATTCATTGTGTAAAAATATTCTCTCTTTGTTCTTATTTTTTATGCCATGATTATTTTAATTATATATTATTTTAGTATTTTGCCATGATTATACGAATATGATTAAAATTTTGTATTTTATGATTAATTAGTTGTTTAGCATGATTTAAATATGTTCAAATGTTTCAAATTAATTTTGGCATGTTTAGGAGGTAGAAATATGCATGTTTAGGTTTAGAATTAATTTCCTTTGGTTTCTACTTGTTCCTGCAGTTCCTGTCTGCATCTTATGTGACGGATGGGGAGGAACCCCATAAATGCCCATCTATCATGGCAATAGATGGGACGTTGTGTGAGCTCCCTTCTATCCCATCCTTCTTTGGTTGCTTTGGCCATCTGTCATTATATGTGGTCATCCGTGGCATTATTTTCTTCCCTTTTACTATCATTTTGCACGTTTTATTACATTAATCTCATTTGCATAATTAATTATATTTTTAGGTGCTATTTTAATTCTATTTGCATGTTTTCCATTCTATTCTTCTATTATTTTAGGCCATAACATTTTTTTAATATTTTATAGTTTTATCTATTTGTTAGATTTGTTATAATTCTAAACATTTATTTTTCTTGTGTCTTTTTTAGCAATTATTTTATTTGCATTGAGACTCTTGGAGTTTTGGGTTGTATACTTTGGAGAATTTCAATGGAGGATATTAATTCCCTTTTTCTCATTTTATTTATTTATTTATTTATTTATTTCTCTATTATTTGATTATATGGATGTTATATTTTTTTTTGGATTGTAATAGTTTGTAAAAAAAAGACGTTTTTGGCACGTTTAAAATGGAAAACATGTTTAAAATTATATTTATTAATTAAATTGGATTTTCCATTAAAACACGGACCAATATCAAATTTTTCATCCCAAAAATCACGTAATGACAAAAAATAATTTTTTTTACAAAATATGCATGAAGGAACTAATGTTCGCAACCTAAATGAATGTCCCAATTTATATATGATGTTTTTTTTTTTTTTGACGATTTGCTTATGTAATAACTTAAGTAAAACTTTATTTTATTTTTATTTATTTATTACTTTCTTACTTGATTGGGATGTTTATTTTAATTCTATCACTTGCATCATGTGAGAGAGGGGAGTTGATTAATTTTAAAATCCAATTATAAAACAACACCTAACCAATGTGCCTAATAAGAGTTATGTTCCAAACACCAATCTCTGTTTGGCCCTCAAAAGGTTGATATTCCTTTCCTAATGTCCTATTGGGCAGCGACTCAATGACAGCTACCTGTTTGACAGCGACTTAATACCAACAATAATTTGGACTTGACCTCTTTTTTTTTACAAAGTAGCTAATTTATAAATTAAGTGAGCCTTATTCGATCTTGGACCTTAAAAGTAGGCCTCCAAGTGCGAACCTGTAAATGAGCAATGGCTCCGACGTGTGTCACAATAGGACTTGCTCCGAAATGGGACGTGTTGTGATTAGAATAGCTTGCTTCAGAATGGGATGCTTGGATATAAAGGATTATCCCAATTCAGTCTATATAACTTAAGATTAATTAAATTCATATTTGGGTATGGGGAGGATGAGTGAACCTAAGTAGCGTTTTAAGTTACATTGATTTTAATCTTGTTTATATTTTAATTACTTGAGTTACTTCTTAATTGTTGTAAGTTTTATTTTATTTATTTCTTTTCTGCATTTTTATAGTTTGACAGCATTTTCACACAAAAATTTGCAAATTTTTTTGCATACACTTGAATTTCATTGCTTGTATCTAAAATCCCTTGGGTACGATATTCTTGAGTTTTAAATTTGAGCACCCTATATTACTTGCCGATTCAATACACTCATTGAGGTCGTGCTAAGTTTTTGGCACCGTTATTGGGGACTGGTGTGTTTGTAAGTTTTGATTGTTATTTTTATATTTTTTTCTTATTTTGTTATTTTAATTTTTTTCAAGTGTTTGTAGTGCATGAACAAATTAAGACAAGAGCAACTAACACCTTATGACCCTAAAATTGAGAGGATTTTACATTATAAAAGGAGAGCTAATCGAGAGAATAATATGGAAAACATTATCCTATTGGTGAAATTCCTCTCGAGAATGAACAAATGCCGAGGGCACAAGATGAAATTCTAGGTAGAAAAAGTGTAACACCTACTAACCGACCCAATAAATGGATCGAATATTGAATGTTATACCATATAAAAATCTAAAGTATAAATTTATCTTCTCTATCATTAATCATACTAAATTTAACTCCCAATAATTTTACCAAAAAATGGATAGATTTTCCCCTATACAAGGCTCTATTCCCCACTACCAGAAGAAAAATTTACACTTATATAACTTCCATCACAATTATCAATCCCATTGACTTTTAAAAATAATCAATATTATCCCAAACTTCTCAACCATGTCAATAAGATATAAAAATGCTCTAACTACCATAGATCATAAAATTTACTTAAAAAATATTCTATCAATCATCAATACAATTATAATTTTATATAACAATTTAATACAAAAACATCAATTAGGAAACCATCCCAATTTCATAAAGAAAATCCCTAAACAAGCCTAAGTATCCATCCTGAAGTTAAAGAATTTTCCCTTTACTTCATGGTAGATTCCTGATTTGTTACTTGCCTAACATTTCCTGCGCACCTGCATGCAGAAATAAAATTCCACACGTTAAGCATATTACTTAGTGGTAACTACTAACTTTACTTTTCCAAAATAAATCTTAATCGAAAAATCATCAATCAAAATAAAGAGATAAATACCATGAATAAATAAATACTAAAAATAAAAAAGAAAAAGAAAAAGAAAAAGATATTATAAAATTAACTACTCTAAAACCCTCATCACAAAGCATAATTCCAATGTGAACCATACACGAAATTCTATACACTTATTTTCATTAAAATTTCAAATAAATTTTCTTTACCTTTAATATAATTCAGCATTTCATTCATTTTAAAATAAGGATTAAGTGTGTTTTTTCTATAGTAACCTAAAGGAATTTACCAAGGGCATATACAGGAATACGACCTTATAGGCCTGGAAGAGTATGGGTTTTTAGGTCTACAGATAAATGACCATTATGACCTAAAGAAATTGACCCCTTTATTAGGTCTAGTGTATACGACCCCTAATGGGGCCTAGTGTATACGACCCCTTTATTGGGCATGGTTTATACGACCCCTTATTAGGCCTAGTGTATACAACCCATTATTGGGCTTAGTGAATAAATTACAATAAAAATTTCCATTCTCAAATCAATTAGCTGAGTTTCTATTCCTATGGTCAGCAAATTGTATCCTACTCAGGATTCCCAATGTTACTAAAGGCATTAGTGATATTATATTATTTTATATCTCTTGAAACATTAATACAAATAAATAACACTTTTATTACTATTATCTTGCTTTTCACAATTCATGTCATTTATGCTCATTGGTATTATAATGTGGTCCTTTGTCACCTTCTAAATATCATATTAATCATCAGCCATCTCATTTATATTAATACTCTTTTCATAATTTTTTACACTTTTAAATAACATTATATGCTAACAAATAATTCACATTTTAACATATACCAAGCATAATTTAATTAGATAACAATAGATAATTAAAAGAATATTAATAGTACCTCTACATACAATTTTTCTGTGAAAAAATATCAACTTTACATTATCTTTAATTATCTATACTACACTTTTAACTAAATTTAATACTTATTCTTGTTATATTAGCTAAATACTTTTATTTCATTGAAAATCAAACTACTTTATAGCTATTAGTACCCTAATTTAATTAATTACATAATCAACCCCTATTTTCCTAAATCTATCACATGATAAGCCTCTATTTCTCAAGAGCATCACTCCCATATAATTAATTGCATGAGCAACCCCCTAAACATAATTAATTTATAGCAACTTATAGTCATAAATTTATGGTCTCAAAATTCTTTTTATCACCTAAAAAACCCCTATTTTGTAATGAACAACGTCAATTTCAACACATAAAGAAACCTAATTTCAATAACAATTTTTATTTTTCTAATTTGCTTATTTAAATTTCTAACATAGAGCACTTAAATTTTAAGGGAAAAGCAAACTTAGTGGTTGCATACCTTTATTTTGATGGCAAATATCAAGCTTCACTTCTTTAAAAATACTTCTCTAAATCTAACTTAATCTTCTATTTATTTTCCCTTCTTTTTTATCTTTAAGTTCTACTCTTCTTTAATGTCACATTCATCATTTTAGACTAAATAACTTAAATCAATACAAAAATTAAAGATTTAAGAGAATTTAAAGGACATCATGTTTAAAATTAAAGCCTAATTAAAAAAAATTGAACCCCTTAAATAATAAGATGAAGAACAAAACTAGATCTAAATTCTTACCTTTAAATCTATTCTCTTCTCTCTTTTAATTTTTTTTTAGATTTTAAGAATATAAATTTTTATCTCTTAGTCGCCATTCAAGGAGGAAGAGTTTAGTGTGCTTGTTGGCTAATGGAAGGAGAATGGCATGGTTGGATGGTAGCCAAGAGGAAAAAATGTAGTAGCAAAGGCTGCTACTACTCACGGTGTTTGATAATGAATGAAAGAAGGGAAAATGTAAAAAACCAGCGATTGATGGTTGTTGGCGAAGGAGCTAAAGGTGACGGTGCAAGAAGTAGCGGTGGGAGCAAGAGAAAGCATAATAAGGGCTGGATAATGAGAGAAAAATCAGGAAAAAAAGGAGGGTAAAACTATAGGAAAGGGAAGAGGGAAAATGGCTAAAATGGCATAGTTTTTCTTAGGTGAGCAAAATTTTATTTATATTTTTTAACAAAAAATTTACACTCTAATCCTTCCTTAAAATTCCATGAAAATTTGGCCTTATACATAATTCATTTTGACCCATTCTAATAATTTAGAATTTTATTTAAATTTTATATAACTGTCTTTATTATTATTAGAGAGTCCTTATGTGTCAAATTTAATTTAATGATCTCGGGTCTACCAACAATTCTTTACGGGTCATAAAGTTTTAGGGGTTGCATTTCTTCCCCTCTAAAAAGAAGTTCATCCTCGAAATTACCTAGTTAGAACAGTTAAGGATATGTCTTCCTAATTGTTTCTTCAGGTACCCATATAGTCTCCTCTGTGTTATAATTTTTTCAAAGCAATTTCACCAATAGGACCAACTTATTTCTTTCTTGAGCTAGAATTTATACTGGTTCCTTTTCATGTTTCAAATTTGGCTAGACATGCACATCTTTAAGTTTGACAACATGAGATGGGTCTGATCGATACCTTCTGAACATGGATACATGAAAGACATCATGGATCCTTTCTAATTCCCTTGGTAGGTCTAATCTATAGGCTACTGGACCCACACATTCTATAAGTTCATATAGTCCAATAAACTAAGGACTCAGCTTGCCCTTTCTATTGAATCTTAACACCTTTTTCCATGGTGATACTTTCAAGAATACTTTGTCACCAATACAGTAGTCTATATTCTTTCGCTTCAAATCAGTATAAGATTCTGATGGTCCAATGTAGCTTTCAAATGGTTCTTGATAATTCTCACTTTTTCTTCTATCTCTCTAATTATTTCTAGACCAACCATCTTGTTCTCCTTAAGCTCGATCCAACATAATGGGGTTCTACATTTTCTTTCATATAAGGCTTCATAGGGTGCCATTTTGGATGCTAGCTTGGTAGCTATTATTGCAAGCAAATTCAGCCAAAGGAAGATATCGATCCCAACTACCTTTGAAATCTATTAAATAACTTTTGAGCATATCTTTCAGTACCTATCACAACATAACCACACAATTACAATATTCTCTGTCATTATTCATTGTTAAATCACTTATTAAAAGGTATACGTATCACCTTTTCAAATTGTTCATCTATTTGAGGATGAAAAGCAGTGCTAAATTTCTGCTTTATACCAAAAACCTCTTGATGTTTCTTCCAGAATCTCAAAGCAAACCTTGGATCTTTGTTTGATATATTGGAAGATGGAACTTCATGTAATCCTATTATTTCCTTAATGTATATTTTTGCAAATTTTTTCATCGAATAATCAATTCGGACTGGTAAGAAATGTGCTGACTTTGTTAATTTATCAACTATCACCCATATTGCATCATGTCTTTTCCTGGTTTATGGCAAACCATTGACAAAATCCATAATAATGTCATCCCACTTCCATTCGAGTATTGTAATGGGTTGCATCAAACTCGATGGAACCTGATGTTTAACTTTCACCTATTAGCAAGTCAGGCACTTTGTCATATACTCTATTATGTCCTTCTTCATCCTATGCCACCAATAATGAGTTTTTACATCTTGATACATTTTGGTGCCACCTGGATGCATAACGTATGAACTATTGTGTGCTTCCTCTATAATTTGTTTATGAAGTTCTTCATTGTTAGGAACACGGATCTTGTCTTTATAGTATCGATAATCTCCTTCTTTAATCACAAAATTGTTATCCTTCCCTTTTTAAATTTGCTTAAAAATAATAGTGAGCTTTTCGTCATGTTTTTATGCTTCTTTGACTTCTTGTAATAAGGTTGGCCTAAGCCTCAATTCAGCTACAATAGCCCCATCATTAGTTATTCTTAGCCTAACATTCATAGCTCTCAAAGCTATATAGAAATACTAAAATTAGAATTCATATGTCATATCATACGTGCAAATTTTTCAATAGTACTTTTATTTAATCAAAGAATTTACCTGCTATGGATTTTCTACTGAGTGCATCTGCTACCACATTTGCCTTACCTGGATGGTAATAAATGATACAATCATAGTCTTTGATTAATTATATCCATCTTCTTTGCCTCAAGTTTAGCTCTTTCTATGTAGGAAAATAATTCAGGCTTTTATGATCAATATAGATATAGCACTTTTCTCCATATAAATAGTGCCTTCAAACCTTTATAACAAAAATGATAATCGCTAGCTCTAAATCATGAGTTGTATAATTCTTCTCATATGGCTTAAGCTGCCAAGATGCATAAGAAATAACCTGCCCTTCCTGCATTAGTACACAACCAAGTTTATTATGCGAAGCATCACTGTAGAGTACAAAATATTTTCCAACTATAGGTTGAGTTGGAATTGGCACCTCAGTCAACATTGCCTTAAGCTTCTCAAAGCTTTTTTTACATTTTTCACTCCATATAAACTTGGCATTCTTCTGAAGTAGTTTGGTTAGAGGAGTTTAACAAATCTCCTCTAATAACTTGCCAAACCTAAAAAACTTATTAATCTCGATGACATTCTTTGGTGGTTTCCACTCAAGGATAGCTTTAATCTTCTTGGGATCCACTCGAATCCCTTCAGCTGACACAATATGGCCAAGAAAAAGAGATCTCAATTAGCTAGAATTTACACTTGCTAAACTTGGCATAAAGTTATTTTTCTCTCAAGATTTGTAAAATAATTCTAAGGTGTTCATTATGCTCTTCCCGATTCCTTGAGTAGATCAGTATATCATATTTGAAAAAAACTATAAATTAATCTAGGTATAGATGAAATATATGATTTATAAGGTCTATGAACGTTGCTAGAGCATTTGTGAGTCCAAAAGGCATCACTAAAAACTCATAATGCCTATATCTAGTCCTGAATGATATTTTAGGCACATCTGACTCCTTCACTCTTAACTAGTAATAGCCAAACTTTAAATTGATCTTGGAAAATACACAAACACCTTTAAATTAATAAAAAAGATAATCAATTCTAGGCAGTGGGTATTTATTTTTCACTATGACTTTATTTAGTTGTCTATAGTCTATGCAAAGTCTCAGTGTCCCATCCTTCTTCTTAACAAAAAGTATCAGTGCACCCTATGGAGATACACTAGGGTAGATAAAAACCTTCTTAAAAAGCTTTTACAATTGAATCTTCAATTATTTAAGCTTCGTAGGTGCCATTTTATAAGGTGCAATTGATACAAGTGTTGTATCAAGCAAAACATCAATGGAGAATTCAATCTCTCTATCCAAGGGTAATCTTAGTAATTCCTCCAAAAATACATCCTAGAAATCATACACTGTATGAATGTTTTGGATTTTTGTTTCTTTCTTTTTAGCTTAAAAAATGTAAGTTAAATAGGCTTCACACCCTTTCCTCAGCATTCTCCTTGCTTTAGTGGCATATATCACATTAGAAAGATAGTTTAACCTCTCACCCACCACTATAATCTCTTCACCACTATCAATTTTAAGTGAAATCCATTTAAGATGGCAATCCACCAATACTTGATGTGTATATAACCAATCCATTCCAAAGATCACATTAAACTCATGGAATGGTAATTTAATCAAGTTAGTTGGAAAGGTGTAATTCTGTACTTGAATCGGAAAAACCTTATATACTTTATTTACTATTACACTATGCCCTAAAGGATTGTTCATAAGAATTTCATGTTTTAGTTTTTTAGCATCTAAACCCCTTCCATATGCTATTGTGGTGCATACATATGAATGTGTGAAGCCAGGATCTATTAATGCAAAAACATCATGATTAAAGAGAGAAAATTTACCAACCATAACATCTGGTGAATCCTGCTTCTCCCAAGCTCTAATAGCATAAGCACATCCTGGAATAGGAACTCTAGCCTTTGATCCCATAGCTATCTGTGAAAGATTTTTGTAACTGGTAGTTCCTAAGGCTTCACCTCTACCTCTACCTCTACCTCCCTAAGTAGTAGCAGGTTCTCTGGTCAGAGGAGCTATCAAAGTTTGAGATTTAGGACAATCCCTAACTAAATGATCCTTAGAACCATACTTATAACAAGCTCTTATCATCCGCCTTCACTCTCTAGAATGTCACCTCCCACAATGATCACATGGAGGATTCCCTTTACTAAAACCTCTAGGTATACTGGCTATGAAAGTGGCCTACTGATTGGATTTGGCTAAAGATTTCTAACTTTGAGTCTATCTCTTTGAATAATCTTACGATTGTGATCCACCCTAGGGTCCTTTAAATTTCTTACTAGGGTTGGAAGCTGGGCCAAACTGCCTTTACCCTCAATTACTCTTATGTTGTCTTCTATTCTTCTACCTTCATAGCTTCAATCTTAAGAGCTACCTCTATCATCTCCCTAAGATCATAGAATTTGTGACCAACAATGCCCCATTTAATTTCAGTATGCAACCCATCTTTAAACCTTTGAAGTTTCATCTCCTGTGTATCAGTAAGTTATGGTGCATAGTGACTTAGTCTATCAAATTCTCTCAAATATTTTGTCACCATCTTACCTCCTTATTTAAGATAAAGAAAAGCTTTTTCTATAGCCTTTTTATATTGGACCCTAACATAACTCTTCTCAAATTGGTCTAAAAAAATTGTAAGTGCGATTCCAGTCAGACATATCTCATAAAATAGCTAGCCACCCCTCATAAGCTTGCCTTTGTAGCAAAAAGGCAACATAATCTATTTTGTCCTCTGGAAATATTTTCACGTGATTAAAAATCCTCTTAATCTTCTATAGCCATTCTAAAGCTATCTGAAAAGTAATAGATGCATCACCATAAAAATTAGTAGCTTCTATCTTTCTCATCCTCTCAAAATTACCCCGTGGTAGAGGAGGTGGTGGTTAAGGCTAGAAATGAGCAATAATCTCCGTCATCCTCCTAATTGCCTTAGTCATAGTTTGGTAAAACTCCATTTAAGCTTAAGGTATGGGTGGAACAAGAGGAGGTTCAGTTTTTTTTTAGGAGTTTACTTTTGCCATACCTTCAGTAATGGTAGAGGCATGACTTTCCACTTCTTCCTTTCTAGCTTTTTTAGATTCTGATTCTATACCAAATCTAAAATAATAAAAGAAATGAATTCTTATAAGATATATATATTCCACTTCCTAAACCTCTAATTCCAAAATTCCATATAGATATACATTCATGTTCCATTCACATTAAGGAAAACCATATTCTCACGTTCTAAAATATGCTTAATGAGTAAGTGTATAAGTGTAAATGATGAGATTTATGCACAATACTTTTTATATGCAATTTATGCAAATGCACATGCTTCATATGTATGACAATGCATTTCATCCCACCCTAATGTTCGTGTTTTTATATATAAAAAACTACCCATATAATAAGAGTCATTGATAGGTACACTCTTGGTCACCGGTCTCTTTTTTTTACTCTATATTTAAGACTGCCTAAACCAAGGCTCTAATACCATCAAATGTAACACCCACTACCTGACGTAATAAATGGATAGAATATTGAATGTTACATCATCAAAAAATCTAAAGTAAAAATTTATCTTCTCTATCATTATTAATACAAAATCTTAACTCCCAATAATTTTACCAAAAAATAGATAGAGTTTCCCCTATACGAGGCTCTATCCCTCTCTACCAGAAGAAAAATTTACACTTCTATAACTTTTATCACAATTCTCAATCCCATCTACTTCCAAAAATAATCAATATTATCCCAAACTTCTCAACCACCTCTTAAATATGAATTTTAGTAGGTTTTCTTTAGTTTTCTCTTAGATTAATATATTAGAGTTTGAAGTTTTTCTTTGTTTCTCTCTATAGAGTCATCAAGGAAACTTCTTTACTTTATGTTTTTGTATTTTCTTTTTAATTTTGCTTTAGTTTTTAAGATGAAGTGTGAGTAGTTCTTTTTAATTTTACTGAAGAATACTTGAATCCTTGACTTTATATTGTAATGACTTAGTTATGCTTAATGTAATGCAAGTTTAATTGTTTCTTGTTTTTGTGCAAAATCTTACCTTTAGTTGGCTATAATTTGATTATTCACTTATTTTAATTAATGGTTAATGATTGACTTATGCATGACCTTTGGTTTGTATGTTCTTAGGTTGGTTTATTGGTATGAATGCATGATTATATTCTAAGTTAAGGTGTAATTATGTGTTGGTAATGATAAACTAGGATTAAGAAGAGTTAAAACCAAGAATATGTGAAAGTTAAATTTGCTTGCAAAAGAGTTTAATAGACATCTAGGAGGTTAAAATTAGATTTTTATACTAAGTGTTGTATTATTCCTAACAAGAAAGTTTTAATGCTTAGAATGATATTCTTGTTTAAGATATCTTGCCTTTTTCATCTGATTTCTTCATGATCACTTATGTTCTTTTTTTTTATTAAGTCATTGCAATATAAGTTAAGGTGGATAGTCCTTTAGTGAAATTTGTCTTTAATATTAATTTTTATCTATCTTGATTAGTTGCTTTTATTAAATCTTTAGTTTAATTGGTTAAGTTTTTAATTGCTTGACTTAGTTTTATTATTTTTGGTTATTTAGAATTCTGTGTTTAGTTTAGTTAAATCTTTATCTTTGCGAACTTGGGATTTCTTTTCTCTCTCACACACAGGTTCACTCTAAAAAACTAAATCTTTCACACTTGCATAAGTTTCCCATGGGTTCGATATTCAGGGTCTTAATCTTATTTTCCTATATTACTAGCCAATCTAGAACACTTGCTAGATACCAATCAAGTTTTTGGCACTGTAGTCGGGGATACATTGGAATTTGTTTACTTGTTTTAGATTTTTAAATTGGATTTTGTATATTTCTTTTATTCTCTTCTCTATTTCTATTTAATTTATTCTTTAATTTTTGTAGGTGTCAATAGTTTATGGTAAAAAAATAGGCCATTTTTTTCATATTGACCTTGAAATTGAAAGGATGTAATGATCTCACTTGTCCAACATGAATCCAAAAGATCAAAGGATAAGTGAGAACCCACCTCGAAATGAAAATGATCCACCTTTTATAGATGATCCACACCAAGGATAAAAGGACAAGGCATAAATAATCAATTTCAAGGGAATGGGTTTTGACCTAGAACCATTAGAGACTATGTTATCCCTAGGTGGAATGAAGAACATAGAACCATTAGGATACCTCATAACTAATCCTTTGAGATAAAATCCGCTACCATCATCATGGTATAAAAAAAATCAAGTTTGGGGTTCGGAGATAAAGGATCCAGCTCAACACCTAGATATATTATTAGAAATTAGTGACACCGTGCAAATCCCAAACGTGTCAACATATGCCATTAGACTTAAGTTATTCCTTTTTTACCCTCATTTGTAAGGTAAGGGATTGGTTGCAAATGCTACCAAAGTAATCCATTCAATCATGACAACAAATGCAAGAGAAATTCTTATATCGATTCTTTTCACCTACCAAAATAGCCCTTATTAAGAAGAACATTAATGATTTCCAGTAGTTTTATGAGGAACCATTCCATAAGGCTTGGGAAAGATTTAAGAGACTTTTAAAAAATTATCCATACCATAAATTTGTTGTTTATCAATTAATGTCCATCTTTTATGCAGGTGTGAATCAACCTCAAGGTCTCTCATAGATGCAGTATCTAATGGAAGTTTTATCAATAATATACCCAAAGAAACTTTCTTTCTTTTTAATGAGATGGCAACCAATGATGCTCAATTGGCAAGCTCTAGAGCCACTTAAAAGAAGTAAGGAGTGCACAATATAGATGTGTTGCCATGCTTAATGCTTAAATAGAACTATTGAAAAAAGAGGTAAATGGATTAAAAGTTCAAAATGGGTTAGTATTATCTAATGGATATGATATTTATGTAAGAACACAAGGAGCACCTGGAATTAAGAAAGGAGAAGAATTGGTGGAGGAAGTAAATGCTTTAAACCCTTATAGTAATACCTATAATCCGGGGTGGAGAAATCATCCTAATTTTTCATGGAGAGAAGAGAACTAAGCATCCACATCCAACCCTTAACCTAGGGCTCCCTTTAACCAAAATCAAGCTTCTCATAGCAATAACCATCCACCATACCAAAATGAAGCCCAACCACACTACCCTTCTACACATCAATCACAACCTTACAAACCACCAGGATTTCAAAAACCACAACCCCCGCAAGATTAAAAAAACCTAATTTAGAGGAAATATTTGCTAGTATTATGACCTCCTAAAATGCACATATGGCTAGTCAAGATGCTAAGTGGAAATTCCAAGATATTTGGATGAGAAACCAACATGCATCTATTAGGAACCTAGAAAACCAAGTAGGGTAACTTGCTAATTCTTTGTCCAATAGAGTTCAAGGTACTTTTCCATCTAATATAGACCAAAATTCAAAGGAGGAAGCCAAGGCAATCACTTTGAGACGTGGGAAAGAGGTACAAAAAGCTAAAAATGGTAAAAGCACTTTTAAGGTGGTAGAACCAACAACGAAGGTAAGTATTTCGAATTCCAAAATTATTGATGAGGTATCTCCTAATGTTAAGAAAGGTAGAGGAAAGGAAAAACTTATTTCTAATACGCTTAATGAATCTCAATTACCTTATCCATCTTTAGCTAGAAAAGAAAAGCATAATGAGCAATTATCTAGATTTTTAGACATGTTTAAAAAGTTGCATGTGAATTTACCATTTGCTGAAGTTTTATTACACATGCCTCAATATGCTAAATTTATGAAAGAACTTTGTACTAATAAGAAAAAACTAAAAGGAGTAGGAATGATTCAATTATCTAAAAATTTTAGCGCAATTTTAATGAACAAAATTCTAGCAAAATTAGAGGATCATGAAAGTTTTACTCTACCATGTGAATTAGAATAAAATTTTATTGGTCATATATTATATGATTTAGGTGCTAGTATAAATTTAATGCCTTATTTAATTTGCAAGAAATTGAATCTAGAAGACACAAAAGAGACTCGAATTATGTTATAATTGACAGATAGATCTGTAAAGAGGCCCAAGGGAATTATAGAGGACTTATTAGTAAAGGTGAGAAATTTTATATTTTCGATTGATTTTGTAGTGATGAATATAAAGGAGGATCATAGGGTGCCTTTAATAGTAGAAAGGCCATTTTTGAACATGGTGCAGGTTTTGATTGATGTTCATGGGCAAACGATCACTTTAAGGTTCAATGAGGAGGAGATGCTATTTAATGTGAACAAAGTGATAAAACACCCTTTTATGACTTTGAAAAGTCAATTTGCTTTGTAGATGATGTTTAAGAATATGTAGAAGAAAAGCAAGAGAAAATTCTTTTAGATGATGAGCTTTAAGATTATTCAATGCATTCAAAGAATAAGGAGAAAGTGGAAGAAAGAGAAGAGGAGCTAATAAATGAGATAGAAAGTGAGCATAATGAGGAAAGAAAAATAGAGGATGAATCGTTCCATCCTAAGGGAGAAAAAAAATTTTGAACTTAAGATTCTTCCTTCTCATTTAGTATTGAAAAATTGTTATTATGTGCCTGCTATGTGCAGAAACATTATTTTAGTTTCTTGTTTGGATTTGGATGGATTTGATTTTGTTATTAATAATGGCAATGCTCATATTCGTCACCAAGGTATTTCATATGGCAATGTCATGTTGCAAAATGGCCTTTATATCCTTGATCTACAAAACAAATAGTCCATATACAACATTAATACAAAGAGGAACGAATTGAACCCTATTTACTTCTGGCATTGTCGTTTAGGGCATGCAAATGAAAAATGCATTTCAAGACTCCATAAATCAAGAGTGCTTGGGTCATTTGACTTAGAATCTTATGACACATGCGAGCCATGTTTGCATGAAAAAATGACAAAGAGTCCTTTTAACAAGAAAGGCGAGAGGACTAATGACTTATTGGAGCTAATACATACCGATGTATGTGGACCATTAAGTACACAAGCTAGAGGTGGTTTTAGCTGCTTCGTGACGTTCATAGATAACTTCAGTAGATATGGCTACGTCTATCTAATGAAGTATAAGTCTGAAACTTTTGAGAAATTCAAAGAGTTTAAAAACGAAGTAGAGAAACAACTTGGCAAAAACATAAAAGCCATTCGATTAGATCGAGGTGGCGAATACTTAAGCCAAGAGTTTGACAGTCATCTGAAGGAGTGTGGAATCATTTCATAGCTCAATCCTCTTGGAACGCCACAATGGAATGGTGTATCCGAAAAGAGAAATCGAACTATATTGGATATGGTTTGATCAATGATGAGTCAAGCAAATCTTCCTGTCTCTTTTTGGGGTTATGCATTAGAAACTGCTGCATTTCTACTAAACTATACTCCAACTAAAGCAGTTGAGAAAATACCATATGAAGTATAGACTGGGAAAGAACCCAATATGTCATTTCTCAAGATTTGGGGCAGTAAAGTACATGTTAAGAAATTAACATCTGATAAACTAGAGTCCAAATCCACTGTCTGTTTGTTTGTGGGTTATCCCAAAGAAACAAAGGGATACTATTTTTACTCATAAGCCAAGAACAAAATGTTTGTTGCTCGCAAGGCTGTTTTCTTGGAAAATGAGTTCCTTCTCAAGAAAGATAGTGGGAGTAAAGTAGAACTTGGAGAAATTCAAGTACCATAAACTCCTATAGAGGATGAGTTGGAAATGGGATCAAGTTCACAACCAGTTGTGGAACAGAAACCCATTACATAAGAACCTAAAAGGTTCGGTAGGGTATGTCAGGAGATTGAGATATACGGATTTCTAATCACCGACAGTGACACTATTGAGTTAGTAGATTGTGAGGATCCTACTACCTACCGAGAAGCTATTGACAGCCCAAACTCAAAAAATTAGCTTGAAGCCATGAAATCCAAGATGCAATCAATGTACGATAACCAGGTTTGGACCTTAGTTGATCCACTGAAAGGTGCTAAGGTAATTGAATGCAAGTGGCTATTTAAACTCAAAGCTGATAAGACCTATAAAGATAGACTAGTAGCAAAAGGTTTTCGACAAACTCATGATGTAAACTATGATGAAACCTTTTTGCCTGTAGTTATGCTCAAGTCCAGTAGAATCTTGCTTGTCAAAGCTGCATATCATGATTATGAGATATGATAAATGGATGTCAAAACTGCTTTCCTCAACGAAAATTTACTTAAGGATGTGTATATGACACAGCCTGAGGGTTTTGTCAATCCCAAGCATCCTAAGAAGGTTTGCAAGCTTCAAAAATCCATTTATGGATTAAAGCAAGCATCCCGAAGTTGGAATATTCATTTTGATGAGGCAGTCAAAGAATTTGACTTCTTCAAGAATGAAGATGAGCCTTGTGTGTACAAGAAGGTTAGTGGGAGTATAATAGTATTTCCGGTCCTATATGTGGATGACATCCTTCTCATTGGGAATGACATTCCAACATTGCAAAAGGTTAAGCAATGGTTGGGGAAGTGTTTCTCAATAAAAGACTTAGGTGAAGCTGAGACAATACTTGGTATTCAGATCTATAGAGATAGATCGAATCGGCTTTTGGGAATAAGTCAAGAAAAGTACATAGACAAAGTACTAAAGCATTTTAGTATGGGAGACTCAAAGAAAGGGTACATACCTTTGGCTTTGGGAGTTCCTTTAACTAAAGAACAGTGCTCTAAAACCAAAGAAAAAAGGGACAACATGAGTAGAATCCCATATGCATATGCTATTGGATCTATCATATACGCTATGTTATGTACTAGGTTGGATGTTACTTATACACTGAGTATAACTAGTACGTTTCAGCAAGACCCTAGTAAGAAGTACTGGTCTGCTGTAATGGGGATTCTAAAGTACCTACGAAGGACTAAGGATCACTTCTTGGTGTATGGTGGTTAAGAAGAGCTCGTCATACAAGGTTATGTGGATGCTGCTTTTCAGACCAGCACTCAGGATTCAAGATCGCAATCTGGGTTTGTTTTTATTTTGAACGATGGTGCTGTCAGCTGGAGAAGCTCGAAGCAAAAGACTGTTGCCGACTCAACTACAGAATCTGAGTATATTGAAGTAAGTGAGGCTGCAAAAGAGGCTGTTTGGATTAGAAATTTTATTTCTGGATTATGAGTGGTCCTAAGTATCCTAGATCCATTAGAAATTTTCTGTGACAACAACGGGGCCATCGCACAGGCCAAGGAGCCCCGTTCACACCAGAAATCCAAACACATACTCAGGAGGTACCACCTGATCAGAGAAATCATTGATCGTGGAGACGTCAAGGTTAGCAAGATTGCAAGTGAAGACAATGCAGTAGATCCTTTGATTAATTCCATGCCTTATATTAATTTTGATATTTAAGGGTAAGGGACTATGCAAAATTGCATTAGGTCACTAAATGCCATTTGCATTTTCATTTAATTTGGAATGCTATAATATCTTGCTAAAGAGTATATATAGCCTTTGAATTAATTTATTAATTCATTGCCAATATTAAATGAACATATAGGATCGCACACAAAGCATGGAGCTTAAAACATGTAATTAAAGTATTGGGCATTAATTTGGGCCTTTAATTAAAGTCAAAT
Organism: Excoecaria agallocha; assembly: GCA_037975025.1. Taxonomy (NCBI): domain Eukaryota; kingdom Viridiplantae; phylum Streptophyta; class Magnoliopsida; order Malpighiales; family Euphorbiaceae; genus Excoecaria; species Excoecaria agallocha. Next base: position 31,203,119 of record CM075811.1, read on the forward strand.
TAATGTAGGTAATGGGTATTAAAATTACTAAATGGACCTTGGTCCATTAGAGAGAGAGATTCGGCCTACAAGGTTTAATTTCAATTAATTAATTATCTTGTATTAATTAAGTTAATTGAGTATTAAAGCCTAAAAGCATTTGAATCAAATTAAAACACTTAAATAGGAGAGAGAGTGACCGAAATTCTAAGATAAAAATCAATGTGAATTTCGGCACATGCATATTTCCTAATTAAGTGGTAGTTTTTGATTAAATGTCTTATGCCATTTAAATTAATTGGAATTTAAAACCTAAAAGGAATTTAAATTAATTTGAATCACTTAATTAGGAAGTAATGGAGGCTAAATATACTACCAAATTAAAGGGGATTTCGGCATCTTTAAGATTTCCTAAACCTAGTGGTATAAATTAATGAAATAAAATTTTCAAGTTAGGTTTTTTCTCTCTCTAAGCCGCCACTCTCAAGGGGAAAGAACTCTTCCTTCTTCTCTTGGTTTTTGGGCAGCCATTGGTGAACTTTAGGAAGCACAAGATCAGGTCTTGTGTCTTTAGTTTAATACCCATTTCCGAATATACATACATAGAGCTAGTACTCTCAGTTTTAAGCATTTCTTGCAAGTGTGTGTGTGAGAATAGAGAGGAGTGGCGCAAAGGCTGTTCTTTTTGGTATTGGTGATCGAGATCTAAGGCTGATAATTTCATCCTACTTGTTGGTCATCATCAAAATCAAAATTTAAAGTGCATCTAAAATTGTAAGTTTCAAAACCCTACAATTGCATGTTTTCGATCTTGTTTATGGATTGCGTGGCATGTATGATCAATTTTATTATTTTTCCGTTGCGTGATCATCATATATATGCCATGTCATATTCCATCACAGTGATCCTACCATAGCAGTGCAAGTCGTCATGACTTGCATCGCGATATTGATGTCCCTAAGGCTAGCCAATTATATCATGAGCTAGATTTTAATCGCCTAACTATTATTAAAGGTAAAAATTCACTTAATTTCACTTTACTTTTTAGATTTTTGACAGTTCCAGTAGCTTTTTCAGTTCAGTAAATCAGACATTCAATTTTTTTTTAATACTTTTACATAGTTTGTGAATTACTTCACAATAATTCACCATTTTCCACTTAATTAATGAATTAGTTCACAATAATTCAACAAATACCTTACATGCATAACCTAATTACCTTCTAAAAAATAATCAAATAATTTTCATAAATTCTACAAAAATTCATGGACATATTAATTAATTTTAGGTTCATTTTATGGCTTAATTCATCAAACATACACATAATATACTTTGGTTTTCTTTAAGATACCATTCGGCCAAGTAGGGTAATCTACCTTACACATACATTTAATTCAATTTAAGCACTCTAATAGTCATATTCAAGGTTCTAAGTCATTAATTTAAACTCAATTTCAATTATATATGTACTTTCCCTAATTTTTCCTAAGTTACATAAAGAAAAATCATGCTAATTGAAAGAAAATAGAAAGATTTAATAGCCACTAATCTTTCTCATTGGCTTAGGCTTGCCTAAACTTCCTTTTCTTTCCCTTTTATCTTGGAAGCTTGTCTCTCACCTTGAGAACCTACCAAGGCCGAATTTTTTAACATAAGAAACACTATTTTTTTTGTTCTCAAATACTTAAATTAACCACATAAATGAACTCTAGACACTTAAAAATACTTATAGGTACCTTAGAACAAAATTAAAATCATGATTTTTTCTTACCTCAAATTGACACCCTAAGCTTTTTCACTTAATTTCTCTTGCTTAACTTCCTGTAATCAAGGGATAGAAGCTTAATTAATTATCTAATGAGGTAGAATACCAGATAGGATGCTTGGATTTAGAGAGAAAGAGAGAGAAACTTGAAGAAATTTTGAGAGAGAGAAGGCAAAAGTGGTTCGGCCATGAAAGAAGAGGAAATGGGCTGATGGAGATGAAGATGGCTGGCCAAAAATATCTTTCTTATCCCTTTATATATGTGCTTAAGTGGTTTGGGCTTTGGTTCAACCAAGATCCACTCACTTAAGGCCCAAAACCCCTATTTAAGCCTATTATGCCACTTTTCTGAAATCCTCTCCCTTTCCAAATTCAAATCACTTCAATTTTGATTCCATCATTCTTTTTTTTATAAAAAATGGGTTGTACATAAAATTTCAGTCCAATCGGAGTTGGTTATTGGTTCGATTCAATTAGATTGATCCGATTCGACAATTACCGATGTTATAAAAAAATTTATTTTTTACAGCCAAAATATTCTACATATCATTTTAGGCACATATACAAATTATGATAATTTTTAGACTTCATTTACTATTTTTAAAGGCTCGGTCAAATCTATGTCAACCTAGTTACTATTTAAACCGAATCACTTCGTTTTTCATTTTTTTGACTTTTGGAGGCCTATTTGACCTCAATTTCATTTCAAATTTTAACCCCAAGCTAACCGTGATCAATATTTTTCGATGGTCAAATAAAATATTTTTCACCTCCGGATATACTTTTCAACTCCGAAAAGCATTGTTCACTATCAAAAAATAATATTCATGATTTACCCGGCATTCAGGCCATTACAAGATGAGTCATTTAACAAGGCATCTTCGTTATTGAGTTATTTAGAATACAAAAAGGCTATCACAAGTTCCTATCATTCACTACCCAAGCCTCTTTCCTTCAATCCATAAAGTCGATCGTAACGATACGAGGGGGGACAAATGATAACATCAAATATTATTTGTTTGGGTCCGAAACAAAAGCTATAAGCCCAATTAGAGGCTTCAAAATGCCCAATTAGTATTAATAAAGTCCAAGTTCACTGCAGGTCCGATCGGATATGACTAAAGCCGATCAAATATAGTATCAATCAAGCATGTAACATCAGTAAGCGATGTCCTAAAAGGCATCACATTGGGCACTCTAACTCTACAAACTATAAATATGGCTATATTTGACACTCAGACTGCTATAGCCACCTCGATACTATAAATAGCAAAAATCTCCAGAATTTATGTAAGGTGACATTTGGTGAATTTCTCTCTCTAGTTTCTTTCTATTTCTCTCACCGGATTAACCATCGAAGTGTTAATCCCATTGATCGACATTCACCTATCATAGATTGGAACTCATGTATTTCGCCTTTTAAGCTATCTAATCTCCTCTTTTGACATTTTAGAACTTATCACTAATCGATTTCAAGAAATCAATAATCAAAGGTGAGTTTGGTTGCATCATTTTGGGCTTTCTTAGAAGATTTTCATGAGAAAGAGTGTGTTGAAGAGATTGTTGTGTTTTTTTAGTTTTCCTTGAAAATCGCATTGGTTGAAGAAAATGAGTTGGCATTGGGCAATACTGGCTGAAGGGGAGACGACCGTAGCCATTTTGTGGCCAAATCGAAATTCATGAAAGCATGGAGGAAGAAGAAAGAGAGGATATAGAGAGAGGGGGATATAGAGATAGGTGAGGTGAAAAAAATATTTTTAATACTTTAATCGGTCTGTCTTTTTTAATTTGACCACATGCAATTTTTACATAACATGCAACTTAAATTCGGTAGTCTCGTTAAAATTAAAATCAATGTATACAAATTGATTAATTTAGAAACTATATGTATATTTTTTAAAATTTAAGAATTTAATATAAAAAATTTAACAGTTCATGCCACGTAGTAAAAACTTTTACTGAAGTATTGGAAGAAAAATTCAAAAGAATTAAATTATGGTTTTGCCCCCTTCCTCCGCCTAAGGGTGAGTAAACTTTGGTTCAAATCGAAAAATCAAACCAAATCGATCAATTTTTTTTAAATTTATTTCAATTGTTCGATTTTAAATTTTAGAAAAATTCAATTTTTCGGTTCAATTTGATTTTTGAAGAAGAAAATTGTAGAAAAATCAAACCGATCGAAATTCTATATAATTAGGTAATTTTTGAGATTTTTTAATTGAATAATTATTTTATACATGTAAATTATCTTATTTTGAGTTGCAAATTATATGAGTATATTTATCAATTATTAATATCTATTTTTTTAGGTGATAATTTAAAATTTTGACGATTAAATTAAAAATCGATTGAATAAAAAAAATTTATTTAACAGCTTTTGTTTTATTATTTATTATATATTTTGAAATTATATCTTTAATTTGTACTTTTATTTTGTACAATTTATATGTTTTTATTTTAATATATTATGATTTATAATTTTGTATAATTTTTAAATATAATTTTTTATTTTTTTAAAAAAATATTTTTAATTTTTAATTTTTCGATTAATCAAATCGATCGAAAAAATTTAATTTAATTAATCAAATAATTTAATTCAATTTAATTGATCAAATGTTTATAAAATAGATTTTTAATTTGGTTATTAAACCAACCAACCGTTTTATATCCGTACCTCCACCCTTTCTCTCTCTCCAAAAGCTACTCCATGTTTCTAATTAAAAAGAAGATGAAGACTTTTTAGCTTTGGCTTCACATTCCAATGATATGCATGAAAATGACTTAAATAGCTTTTATATCTTTCTTTTCTACAATTATTGAATTCACATGTTTCCAAAATAACAACTGTCTTAAATCTATAAACAATTTCAGTACATACTGTCCATCATTCAAATTGATAATTATTATATTATATAAAGATAGTTGCTTTGCATTTGCTATATACTTTAAAAAAAAAGTACCCAAAACTATCACACCATTAATAATTGGCCCTCAAATTAAAAAAATTAGAAAATTAGCACTAAAACTTACATGAATTTTTCATTCAAATGAGAACTGTGTTTTAACGACTTTAGCCCCTTGTACAATTTTCGTTGCTAGTAAAGACAAATTAACGATAACTTTTATTATTTATTGGAAAAAAAATATATTAGAAAACAAAATGATCTAATAATAATAGTGATAATAATAGTGACGAATTAGTGAACAAAATAAATATTGTGCTCTTACCCTTCTAATTTTGCAGCAGATTGAGATATGTAGCAAAATTGTTATCAATCATGTAAAAATTTCATTTGTCACATTGCTATAATATAATTTAATATATTTCAACAATAAATACTGATTTGATTTCAATGTATTAAATGATTTCGAATTCTAATCTCATTTTATTTTTTCTCTATAAAAAAAAATACTGAGTGCTAATAATATGAATTTTTAATTTGAGGGGCCTGATATTAATAAGTTATAGTTTGGGGTTAATCAATAATTTCCCAAGACCAAAAATCTGATTCAAAAAGTTGTTTTTCCTTCATGGGAAAACCAGAAAGAACAATAACAATAATCCATGTTTTGAATTAAAAATGTAAGCTTTTGGCTCAACTGGGAAGCCAAGCCAAGAATACTCAAGCGTGTCAACTAATTTATTCTTCACTTATCCTCTTTCATTTTTCTCTCTTCTTATCATTTACCCTTCATTAATATTCATCTTTCTCATTCTCTTTTCAAGAAATAATCAGAGTTTTTCTCGGGATCCACCAATCTTCAGGGTACTCTCTCTCATTCTTCAATTTCAATATATGAAATCTTGACATGGGTTTTCAAGAAAATGATATAAGAATGAAATCTGGATATGAAACAGTGGTTTCCTTTCTTGCTTATCTTTTGTCGGTGCTGACTGAGAATATTTCTACGGCTTGTTGATTTAATTGCTGTTTTACTAATATGCTATTCGTTTTGGATTTTGAATAGAATCTGCAGCAATCACAGTTTTCATTTTGGTTGTCAATTAAGCACTTCTGCCTGTGTTTGTTAGATGCAAAATTACTACCTTTTGAGATTAAATCTGTGCAGTAAAATCATTACTTTAGAGTTATGAAAAAACCCAAATGCCGCATTATGAAAAAACCCAAATGCCGCATTGCTTTCAGTTAGTCGTTCTGAGTTCAATGGAAAAGAAAATGAGATTCGCTATCTTTGAATCGTTCTTTCTCAACTTTATATTCCCTTCTAAGTATGAAGCTCTGTGTGTCTTGTTTCTGAATGTTACTTTGTTGAATTACGAGTCGATGAAAAGCAATCTTTTGCAGAAATAAGAACACATGTCGTTGAAGAATCTGATGGAAGAAAAGCAATTGGATTTTAATCAGCCACTCCTATCTGTGAGGAAGTTTTCCTCAACGTTTTCGACCGGAGAAGCTGATAACAAAAGGAAAAATGATAATGCTATTCCCAGAGTGCCTCCTGTGTATAAATCAGAATTGAGATCGGGTCCCGTGAGGAACCCAGGAACCGTTCCTTTTGTGTGGGAGCAAAGCCCTGGAAGACCCAAATATGAAACTAAATGTCAAACTATAGACCGTGAACAGCATCCTGCTACTCCAAGGCTTCCACCTGGAAGAACTTTGAATGCTGATAAGCAAGTTTTAGATAAAGTTGTTGAGGGTACAGCAGTCAGGCAGTCTGAAAGAAGAAATAGCCTTTCATGTTCTTGCAATATTACATCTTTGGATGAAAGTGAAATTAAAGAAAAGAGCTCTAGAGAAGAAACAGAGGAGATTAATGTTTCAGGTTCAGAGGATGAAGATGAAGCCTATGTGGATGCAGTTGATACTCTTTCACGGAGTGAATCATTCTTCTTAAATTGCAGTGTAAGTGGTGTGAGTGGGTTGGATGGTCCAGATGTAAAACCATCCAGTACTTTCTTAACAGATTTGCAAACTCGAGATTTCATGATGGGTCGATTTCTCCCAGCAGCAAAGGCAATTGCTTCAGAAACCCCTCAATATTGTACTAGGAAGCAACCTGTTGCACAAGAAAATCCAAGACACACAAACAAATTGTCAACTGTGGAGAAAAAACATCCATCCTGTGAAAGCAGAAGGCTGGGTAATATACCACATTGTCCTCATTGTAATGTCATAGAAGAAACTGAATATGAAGATGCTGATTATGATGGACTATATAACTCATCCCTTAAAGTTTGTGGGTTGTTCCTTCGGTTATGCTTGCAGAACTCATTTTTTTAATTGAATCTTGTACCAGGAATGACGAAACAGAACCCAGTAACCATGTTTGCATCCCATATGACAACTGCTAAATCTTCATCTGCTGTGTTTTGCACTGAAGCTGTTAATGAGGTATGCATGTTACCTGCGGAGCTAGTTTTCATAGTTCATAGTTTCCACAACTCAATTTCAACAGCCAGCCATTTTATAAAACCATTGTCAATAGTACTTTCCTTTTCTTATGTCAATATCATAATGAGGGTGTTGTAATTGATGTGCTGCAAAAAAAAAGGGATGCATAAAGATGAAACTGAACTTAAAAAGTGACTCAAATAAGATTTCTTCCAGAATTTATGATAAAAACAATGGATGGATCATCTTTGTACATTTATTTGCAGGGTAATGGCTCATCACCATGCCATCACAAAATTTCACATAGGGCTATTAATGAAGGAAAAAGATTTTTAGGAATTCCTGAAAGATATAAGGATTCTGGAGCTAATGGTTTTAGTACGAAAGGTGGCAAGCCTTTTCGAGATTTATTGGCCAAGGAGAGCATTGATTGGGAGTTGGCTTCTGCCAGTCCTTTGGTTGAGAAAACACTGTACATAGATTCTTCACATATGCTAAAATCTCAAATTTCAAATTCAAATCCCACAGATACAATAAAAGGTTTAAGTAAATCCAGAAGAGATGATATCAGTAAAAATGGGGAACTTCAAGAAACGGCTTTCATGGATTCTTCATTTCAAGATAAGGAGAATACTATTGCTCTGAGTGAAAGTCTTGAGTCAGCTGATTCTGAACTTTTCTCATTATCAGACAAATCCATGCATGACATGAAGATCATTTTGATGGATAGTCCCAAGCATGACCAAGACTTTACAGGCAGTTCTATTACACCAGCAAGCGAGGTTGACGAAGATGAGAAGATTGTTGCGGGATGCAAATTGTGTAAAATATCAGGTGATATAGAAAATTATCTCGGCCTGACCCAGGGTCCTATGAAGATGAGAAGAGCAAAAGTGGCTGATAATGAAAAGGTTAATTTAGAGAGCCAATTTAGGAAGAAATTAAGTGATGAGGAAGCTCATAAGGGGAGCTACTCTTTGCTTCCTCTTCCCCCACCTTTGCCAAAATCTCCATCAGAGTCTTGGCTAAAGCGTGCTTTACCAGCTGTTTCCTCGAAGCATACAGCTTCAAAGTCTTCTCTTGGCATGAATGTATCTCCTAGATCTCAGGCTTCAGAAATGAACTCCCCTGATACAAAGTGGGAAACAATAGTCAAAACTACTAAAGCACAACATGGGCACCTGCGATTTTCTGAGGTAAATTCTGTTAGTCCCACCTTCACTTATCTCCATTGGTTGTAAACCGATTTATGCTAACATTACTCCTTATAATCTCTCTATTTTCAGGAGCTACTTACACCTATACCTGAAGTTTAGATTGGAAGATTGATTGATTATCATTGGAACGGCTCAAGTATATAAATTTGCAGGAGTAGGTACTTTCTATTTGGATTGCAGGTTCTTTAAATTTTCTATTTTCAGAATTCGTCTCCTGTTTTCTTAGAATTGGCTAATACATACCTTATAATCGTAAATCAAAATAACCAAACAATTCTCTGTAATGAGAAGTTGGGATCAGTTATTCCCTTGTAAATCTCTGCGAAATTCCCGGTTGTAATTTTTTATGTAAAGCAAAACTTCTAAGTTAGAGCTGAATTGGCTTAATACGTCATATAATATCATTTTCTCCTAATTTTTAAAAGATATTTTATTTTGAGACAAAAATAAAAAAGGATGATACGTGTCGCACATCCATTTGTGCAAAATACACAACAGGCATATCACGACAGTAGGGATTTAAAAATTATATCCTTTCGATTTACAAATAAGCACTAATTTATTATTTTTAAAAAAGAGATAATTAATTTATTAGTTGTGTGTAAAAATTATACTATTCATATTTATTGTATAAAAGGTATGTTCGTAATATTATATTTAAGCATACCACATTTTTAGAAAGTGAATATTTATTTCTGAATAGGTTAAAATAGAACATCAAGTGCTATAAATAAAAGTTGTAAATATATTTATTTATTTAATTACACAATTAAGGCGAGTTGGATTTCTTTTTGAAAAAATAGATTAAAGAAAGAAAAGAGAAAAAGGTGGTTGGAGCAGTGTAAACTGGGGGTGTGTGCGTTTTGAATTCCAGCAAATAATGAATGGAAAAAAGATGATATTAGTTTCAGCTTACCAATAAATTTAATAAAATGATCTGTAAAGGCACTTTAGTCACTTTAATTTCTGTTTACAACCTGCTATTCTGTATTTAGTGTTAACTTTTCCCAATCAATAATTATACATATTATAAAAAAAAAACCCACATGCATACTGTCTGTATAAACACATAATAATGATGATGATGATGACGATGATGATGATTTTATTACTCCATTAGTAACTAGAATAATCTCACTCAATTATTGAAATTGACATCTTTCACAGGCAAACCAAATTTTATTTATTCATCTACTTATTTTTAATTTTTGGCGTTTGAGTGGGAGAGTAGAGGATAATAACGGTCGGTTCGGTTCAATAATCGAATTGAATCGATATAATCGAAAATCGAAATTTTATTATTTTTATTAATCGAATCGAATTAAAGTTTTAGAATAACCGAATTTAAATCGAATTAAAATTTTTAATTGATTTGGTTCAGTTAACCGAAAAATCAAAATTTAAAATTATTTTTAAAAAAATAAAAAATATTGTGTCTAAAAATTAAAAAAATTATAAATCATAATATACTAAAAAGTAAAAATATCTAAATTGTACAAATAAAAGTTCAAATTAAAGAAATAATCTCAAAATATATAATAAATAATACAACAAAACTATTAAATAAAAAAATAAAAAACAATTATATAAATTTCAGTTCAGTTCGGTTTCAATGCGGTTTTTTTCTTTAAAAACCAAACAAAAAAAACTGAAGTTTTTTAAAATTGAAAACCGAAAAAGCAAACCAAATTAAAAAAATCGATCGATTCGGTTCGATTTTTGCTCACCCCTATGTGAGAGTCACGAGAGATAATATAGTGTGTAAAAGTATGATTGGCTGACCGAAAAACCGGAGTAACACGCTAGCCAGAGTCATATAGGATTGCAGCTTTTGGCGTGAAAGTGGGTTGATCCAGTGAAGAACTTGCAATCGACTTGTCTTCTTCAAGTATTTCCACCTCCATGGACTCAATTTCCTGTAAATTTGGATAAATCACGGTAAATGCAAAAATTTTAAAATTTAAAGGTATATTTCATTTTGATGCCCCTTAATTTTATATATAATTAAGTAGAGAATAAAATAAAAATTTTAAAATTAAAATCATACTCTTATTTTTTTCTCTCAAATGTTTAAATTTTACCAGTAGACTGTCCAAAAATATTAAAATCACACTTTCATTTTGATTTGAAACTAAAAATATTCATTTGTAATTTAATAACTAATTCAAAAAATGAACAATTAATCCTTCATACAAGATAAAATGATTGCAAAAAAAAAAACATCCAATTTATTAAAAAAACTAATTTTTCTAACTTTAATATTCTTTTCGTTTCTCATAAAAATCACCAAAAAATCAATTTGATCTTTAATTTTTTAACAGAGTTCAATTTTTTCAAAATCAAAATTCAATTTATGGTCACTTTTTCTCATGCCATATAAATAAAACTTTTTAAAAATTATTTCCTTTTTTTATTATATAATTCGCTATATAATCATGATAGTATTTCATAGTATTTGAATAGAAATGCATGGTGGGTGAAAAAAATTGTGAACAATAAGAACAATATACTTCTGATGATGACATAATTTAGCCTAAAAGTTAATTTTATAACTATTTGGCAAAATTAAATTGAACATTTTCATTTGAAAATTCATCTATTTTTGTAGCATTTAAACCAAATTTTCTTAGCCCCCCAAACATTTTTTTTTTAACTCCGTCCCTCCGTATAGGTGTTAAATAAATATTATATGTTAAATAGACGGTTAAGATATATTGTATTTTACAACTAATTAATAATTAGAAATTTAGAATCATACTAATTTCAATATTCTTTTTTAATTATAATGTATATATGATTAACTTTTATAGGTTTATACTTTGTATGATATAAGCACTGATAATACATATTATCTTTTTAGCCCAAATTACCTTAGAGGCCCAAGGCCCATTCCATCAACACTAACAAACTCACACAAGGGAAGTCTCATCAAACGTGCGAGATGTTTCATCGGATCTGTCAATTACCGCTTTATCCGATCAGTCTAACAAGTCATGTTGTGTTAGTCGTACTAACACACTCAATAGGGTATAGACAATCAAATCACTATATGGCCATACTTTTTACCCACTAACTACTTTCATTCGAGTATCCCTACATGATAGGCCTCTCCCCTTATCTCTTATAAATAGTCCAATCCTTTAAAAGCTTAATGTGTTGCACTTTTGAGACTCTCTTTCTCTAAGTCCATTACTAACTTAAATTTTGGAGTGCTAATATCAGGCCCGAGAGGGCTAACCTTTTTGCAGGTTCTAGGTTGCTCCTAAATTGACCAGCTCATACGACACTCCTCATTCTGATATCCTTTGGATTATTATTTGATACTTTTTTGAGACGAACAACAACAGCCATGTCAGAACGTTCAAAATCTAGAACTAAAGATCAATCCAATGGAAATAGAAGGCGATTAAGATCCTAAATCGGAAGAGAGTCCAATAGATCCCTACCAAGATCTCTAGTAAGATCCCCCACTAACAATCTTTTGCCAAGGTTTAATGATGAGTTCATGATAGAGCCAAACTCTACTCTAGTGATAGCTAAAGATCTCAGGGCTATCTTGAGTGACTTCACAAAATGAATGATGCAGATGATCAAGATGGATAAATGGCCCCAAACCTATGATAAAGACACAGAGGTAGAAAGTTGTAGAATACATAGGTTAAGAAACACAATAATATGGATTGAAGATGGGAGAAGTATAATAGGCACTTGTGCAGAATTCCAAGAATCCGATTGAAGAAAAGGTAAGGAAAAGATGTATGAAGAAGATGATGCTGATTACAATGTAATAAGGCGATCTCTTCTGGCTTTCACATATGATGACCTCAACCATATGTGCACCCTCAAAAGGAGATATAACTCGGCATGCACACCAAGGCAATCCCTTTTATTAGAGATAAACAATGATTTGGGATTATGTGTACTCCTAAAAGGAGGCTAGTGAAAAAGGCAAAGGAGGAGACTGAAGATTATGCATTGGATAAGAACAAATAATTGTTCCTGTAGCAAGTTAAGAAGTTTGTCTTGGGCTATTCAAAGAAGCCAATTTATGAAGGGAACATAGTATCGCCTTTCAGTAAAGAGATCAAGGAAGTGAAATTTCCAAGTGGATTTAGAGAGATAAAATTGCCCAAATATACAATTAAATTTGATTTGAAATGTCATATTTCTGAATATTTGACTCATATTTAGATATACTCTTTCGAGGATAAAGTAATATGTAGGGTATTCCTAATGACTCTTACACATGATGCTTTAGATTGGTTCCACGATATGCCTTTAGAATCAATCCATGCCTTTAGGCAACTTAGAGATATATCTATCACGAGATTCATTGTGCAAAATCAAAACTCCCAATTCTATCAATGACTTGTGCAACCTAGTATAGAGATCCGATGAAAGTCTAAGAGACCATATTGATAGGTTTCAGGCTTTGGCATCAGAGATAAAAAAATTTTCATCCTGGTACAATAGCAAATAGTTTAGCAAGGAACACAATAAGTTCACAACTATTCGACTCCATCATCACTAACCTTTATGTATATTTCATAGATCTAATAGGTAGGGCCAACTAGCTTATCCTGCTAGATGATGTACTGAGGGTGAGTGAAAGGCTCTTAAATACCAAAAAGCTAAGGTAGTATTTTGAAGCGCATATCATTAATGCAATGATTTTTTGCTTGTCAGACTTTTCTTTAATTTTGGTCCTTTCAGCACTTAGCTCACATAATATATCGGTAATTATTGATTTCCTTCCTCTCGGATCAGAATGGCTGTCACTGCTTTTCCTGAAGTAGATAAATACAAATAAAGCTTTTCACATGGGATCGATCGGCTTAATAAAGGTGGGTTCATCAAAAATTACTTCAACTCTTCTTATGCCTTTTGGCAGTTTTCATTCCATATAAAGATATAATTTTTCCTTAAATTTTTGCAAAAAAAAGTGCAGCACTTGGTTGAGGAAGAGATGAATCTATCTAGAGCTGTGATTATTCCATTCAGCTTTTAAATGTCCTTCACGCTGATTGGGGGTTGCATGTTCAATATGGTTTTGATCTTCTCTGGATTGGCTTCAACCCCTCTTTGTGATACCATAAAACCCAAGAACTTTTCTGAAAGCACTCTAAAAACACATATTTTCAGGTTTAGCTTCATCTGAAATTGGTTAAGAGTGGCAAATACCTTGTTCAGGTTGATTGCATGCTATTCAGGGATCTTACTTTTTACAATCATATCATCCACATATACTTTAATATTTCTATCAAGTTACTCCTTGAAAATCTTGTTTATTAGATGCTGATAGGTTGCTCCTGCATTCTTTAGTCCAAATGGCATAACCTTGTAGCAAAAGGTATCTTCATCAATGATTAAATTTGTTTTCTCTTGATCGAGTAACCACATCAGGATTTGATGATATCTGGCATTAGCATCTAACAAAGAGTTGATAGCATCATAAGCTGTGGCATCAACAAGTTGATCAATGATGGGGGTAACTATCCTTCGGACAAGCCTTATTCAGATCAGTGAAATCAAAACACACATGTAGTTTTCCATTCTTCTTTTTTCACAAATATGACATTTACCAACCATTTAGGGTATTCAACTTCTCTTATGGTACCATCCTTCAGTAGCCATAATCGGCTTCCTCGAAAATGAAATTTTTCCAATCGATCGCATGCCTCCTTAACTTCTATTTCACAGGAGGGAAACTTGGGTTTATGTTTAACTTGTGTGTTATGACTTCTGGATCTATTCCTAGAATATCCTCAAGCTTTCGAGTGAAAAAAGCTCAGTTGATCATCATTATTTGTATCATTTCTTTCTCTAAACTCTCTATCATTCCGATCCAATTTGAACATTCTTACCCTTAGCCAATTCTCTAATGGTGGGTTCTCCCTCCGAATTCATCCTAAGCCAATCGGTCCCTTCTTCCCTCTCCATTCCCAGTTCCACTATATATGCTTACTTGGATTCCTTTACCATTATGATATAGGCTTCTCAATAGGCCTTTTGATTTTCTTTTAGGATTACCACTCCATTGCTGGTAGGAATTTTCAGAACCATATATATACCAAATGTTGGTGACTACTTTAGTTTTAAACAATAGAGGTCTTCTAAAGATCATGTTATATGCAAAATTCATGTCTATCACCATGAAAGTCATTTGACATGTATGTGTTACTACTTTATCCTTAAGCTCAATGAATAGTTCTATCGATTCGCTTACTAAGACAATGACATTGCCAAGTTCAATCAGTGGGGTGGTGTATGGCTTCAACTCTTCTAGTGGTAACCTCATCTTTCGATAGGCCTCAAAAGTGAAGACATTGATCGCGCTTCCATTATCAACTAGAACTCTTTTCACTAAAAAGTTGGCAATGTTTGCATCCATTATTAAAATGTCCTCATAAGGAAATTTTAAGTTTCATACATCTTGAGGGGAAAATAGTAATGGGCTGTAACCTTTCGGATGTAGCTAAAAGATACACGCCTTTCCCTTTCTTCCTCTTAGAGATACTCTTCCGGTAAGATGAGCTACCTACAATCATATTAATGACTCCCAATCTCTCTTGTGGCCTATTGGAGTCTTTAGACTTTCTTCTTTCATTGTCATCATCATCGGAGTCTGATCGGCCTTTTCTTTTATAAGGTGGTTTGCAATAGCCTATCAGCGCTGAGCCAATAAATCTTTTTAGGAAGTCTCTCTGCAGGAGTTTTTCAATCTCCTCTTTTAATGCATTATAATGATCTGTAGTGTGACCAATATTCTTGTGAAATTGGCAATACTTGCTCATCCTTGGAGGTGTAGAACCGATCTGACATCTTATTTGGCCAATTTACTTTCATATGCTTCTCCTTTATCCACATTAGAACTTGTGATTGAGAAGCATTGAATGGGATGGAAGTTTTGGCCAAATTGCTCGAAGTTTATGCCTATGTTATTATATTAGTCTCGAAGCTTCTGATATTTAAGTTTTTATACTAACAGCAGGTGATGGAACTTTTAGTTCATTAACTTGATGTGCATGAATTTAAGGATCATTAACAAGAGAATATATAGATGATTAAGTTCAATTCTAATTAAACTTTTTACTTTAATTTCGAATGATCTTGCATTATCAACAACTAAATATACATGTTTATTAACATTTCTTAGCTCTAGTCTAGTTGGAAAAGATGTTGGATTAACTTTAGCAGAGTTATATATTGAGTTATCATTGTTTTTAATGTGGTTACTAGGGCAAACTTGACCTTCATGGGCCTCCATTGTATATTTTAAAAATATATATAACCAACCACCAATCTCATGAACTTTTCTCATCTTCTATCTTCTCATTTAGTTTTCTTTATTCATATATTTATGCAGAATTAGCTTCTTTTAACAACTTAGAATCCTTGGATCTTAAGCTAGAATGGTTACGAAGACTACCTGCCACTACAAGGTAAATGAAAACTTATGGCAAAACGTTATGTCCGATAATCATACTTATAAAGTGGTCACTTTTGAATCTTTTATTTTGCTGTTTTATACTATTTGTTTTGAAAGCAGAAGTAGTTCGTTTCAGAAAACTCAAAGTTTTAGATTCAAGCTATAATTTCTTCAATGTCTCCTCAGGAGTGAAAGGTAATACAATATAGCCTCTTAATTAATTACTGTTATCTAAAAACTAAATGAACATAATAGTTTGGTCCGTTTTGAAGTTTTCTCAAGATTAGAAAAGTTAAAGACATTGAACCTTGGTGGTAATCGGTTCAACAATAGCGTTCTACAATCATTAATTGGGGTGACATCTTTTAAAAACCTAGATCTTTCATATAATTGGTTGGAAGGACCATTACCAAGTAGTAAATAAATTCATAATATAATTTGTAGTACTTTTATTATATTAATGATTGTATTGTTCATTTTATTTATATTTCTATTGCTAAATCAAATTTATTCAATTTTTAAATCAAACTTAATTACACATATCCATTTTTAAACAAAGTTACTAATATTGATGCTCATTTTATAAAATACAAAATGGATCATTAAAAGTTAATAATTTATTAACTTAATTCCTAATAATAGACATATACTAAATCTAAATAAGTGTAACGCCTCGAGTCATAAAGACCCGAAGAGTATGGTTGGATCGATCCAGTCTCTGAAGCGATCCAATAAAATAAATGGTTAATAATAATAATAATAATAATAATAATAATAATAATAATAATAATGATAATACTAATAAATAAAATAAAGAAATTAAATTAGTTGTTAATAATAAGAAGAAGTGAGGTACAATTCTAAGGGTCCCTAGAATTTTCGGGCAAAGTAGTAATATATAAAAAAAGGAAGGGAGAGAGTGAGAAAGGGGATGGGAGAGAAGGAGAGGGGCGGAGATCAGGGAAGAATCGACGATGCCACCTTCTAGCGACTCCAAGCGCCGACGCGTTCCCACCGGCGTCAGTCACCTTGCCGTCATCTTCTCTCCCCTCCGGTGTGGTTTTTCACCTTGATCTCTCCCTTGATCGGATTTTGTCTTTCCTCATTCTGGTGATTAGAGATGGCAAATGGTAATAGGAACAACACCGGAGAATTATCGGCAGCGAGAAGGTTTTCCTGGTGCCCGTTGCTCCTCATTACTCGCCTGAAATGAGTAGATTGGAGAAAAAAGAAGCTCACGGTTATTGAGTAGACCCCAATCGAATGGTGACGCTTTGGAGCACGTGACCACCTCCGTGGGTCTCCTCTCAATGCCGTCTACCTGCTGATGATTTTGGTCCCACGCCCGTGAAGCTCCGACGAGCACAGGGACCGAATGAAGGAAGACAGAATGCAGAAAATTGACTCCATTTGGTAAGTAACCACCAAAATTATCCCCATAAACTTTATTGAGATAACCTTAAAATTTGGTTAAGGATTTTTGTTTTTTTTTTTTTGTGAATTAAATATGGGTAGTAGTAAGATTCTATTAGACTTAACATAATTGTTGGTGGAGTATTGCTAATTTAAGATCCAATTTTGATTCTTAAAATGTTGTTGATAATTTAAGTATTTTGTTTATTTTATATTATGTGATTAGAAAGTAATAATGAGGACATGAGTGTATGACAAATGAATGGTTTGATGAAGAGCAAGCTTGATTCTATAGGTATAATAAAAATAACAAATTTTAACAAATATTTAATAATATAGTTAGTTTAATTTAATTATTTGTCTCCTGAAGTAATTTTCTTATTATTATGTTAGGTATACAAGACCAAAGATTGAGCTTTATATATATATATATATATGTAATAAGTAGTTAAATAATACGCCAGATTCAGTGGAACAAATAGAACCATGATTGTAGTGACATAAATAGTTAGATTTGGGAACGATTTGTAAAAGCTGTGTGTTTTAAGTTGTATAGCATATTATAATTATGTATATAAATGGTGGTTGAATTTCCTTGAACATTGGAATGCGATGGTTGTAATTATTGTTAATTGGTGTCTAAAGAAGCTAGTTACTGGATAATGTTAACCCTTTTTGTGTTTTAGTGAATTAAAAATACATGAGATGTGAAAGGTATGGAATTGTAATTAATGAAAATGTATGAGAGGACCTTTTAATGAAATCAACAGAATATAATTGAACTTTAAGTGTTATATTAGGGGTGGTATATATAAATATATATATATATATGTTAGTATATTATACTATTAAGATATATGGTTAATCATTTTGTCTAATCGTATGTATATTGTGACTATAATATGTAAATTAGAAGTAACGAAAGATTATGTAGTTTAAGATATTTAATGAGATCGTTTAACAGACTTAAACTGTTTAATTTAATTAAGAGAATATGTTTCTTTTTGTCTTATTATTACTTATCCCTTCATACTGTTTCTTTGGAAAGTTATGACTATAATAAGATAATTTATTGCTATTAAGTGTTTATGAAAACAAAACCTTGAGGGGTCGACATGATCTCTAAAGCAGACATGTGACGCCCAAAGACGATAATATTAACTAGTGCTCCTGCATGATCTTTAAAGCAGACATGTGGAGGCACTGAAAGAGGCATTTTAGGGGCTCCGGCATGGTCTCTAAGGCAGACATGTGGGGTGCCTCAAAAGCAAAACCATGCGTTGCCTAACTCCGGCATGATCTCAAAAGCAGACGTGTGGAGTGACAGGTGGCACAGCGGACAGTATCAGCTATGGGGCTGTTACAAACTATGGGCTGGATGGCTCCGAGAGCTCAGTCCATAAGTATCACGCCTTGATGTATATTACTGGATTAAATGGCTCCGAGAGCTCTTTCGGTAAAAGTGATTAAAATGAGTTGTGGGCTGAATGGCTCCGAGAGCTCGGTCCGTAAGTGCATATAAATATGAAGGGATTAAATGATGGGTCGTATGGTTCTGAGAACTCGGTCCCGTGTTTAAATTTTGTTTGTTCAACCCGGTGAAAATCCCAATTGATATATTAAAGGCAAATATTAAAATTAAATAAGAAATAAATGTTGACGTAAGTATTTCATCAATATTAATAAACAATTTATAGAATTTGTGTTGTGATTAACTTGAATGATGATTAATTATAACGAATGATGATTAGAATTGATTAGTATTGAGTACATATATTCGTATTGTGATTAATTGAGTTACTCAATTTGGAGTAGTATTGTATAATTAATAATTTGTATAATATAATTATGTATCTGCAAGTGTTTGTAAAGTGGTATGTGATATTCTTGCCTAAACCAAATTTAATGGTTACTTATTTAAAGTACTATAGTGAGTCTCGAGATTGGAGAACTACGTGGTTCTGATTTTCTACATGGGATACGTAGGAAGCTTGAGAATTGATATCTCAATTCCGAACCAAATTATATTCATATAATTATGCACGTGGTAATAAGTACATTGGATCCTGGTGATGAAATTCTTATTTATATAATAATGTATATGGGTATATGTTTATAATTATGGTGAACTAAGTTTCTATGTTGAAGCCAATTATATAAATTGTGTTAATGTGACTTGTATATGAAGAAATTTTTAGTATAAGTATAAACTATGTGATGTATTATAAGAATTTGTTGTAAATAGGCATGTAAATTAAATATCATATGAATTCAGTGAGTTGTGTGAATGAGCTTTAAATGAACTGTGCTTGAGTGGTGGTGATTGTGTTAAGATGAAATTATAGAAGTGTTGTGTTGTTGATGGACATTCTGGAGCTGGACGAATGATATTGGGAGTGTAAAATTAAGTTTTTTACAGGTTTGGATAGCATAAATTTTAAGCTGTCATGCTGCCGAAATTTTATTTAAGTGCATAGTAAAAACATTAATAGCAGTTGAAATGACAATCAATTGAGATTCTGAAAGTAGTTATATAATCTTCGAAATGTTTTATATTCTTTTCCACAAGAAGTAGCCATTAATAAAGGGAGATCCTGTCGAAATTTTGATTAAATAAATAATATTTTAAATTAATAAACTTTTTAAATGTAGTCAAACCTTAGAGTTGATCCTCACAAAGAGATTCAAACCCGTGTGTGACATCCGATATCCGGGTCTTTTTAACTGGCCGGGTACAGGGTGTTACATTTAGTGATATCAGAGCCTGGTTCAGGCATTTCTGGGCATAGACCAATGAAATCTAATTAAGATGGGAGTTGTAGCACTCTGTTTACCTGTCATGAATTTCCGACATGGAGAGCAGTGATTTAAACGTTACTTGCTTGGGAATAGGCAATTTGCATTGCCAATACATAAGATATGTATTAATAAGGCATTATATGTATAAAGCAGCATTATTTGACTATTCATGATGGCCTAAAATGTTGTACATACGCTTCAGTTAAAAATAAATTGATGGATCACAAAAAAGAGTTGGTAGATATTAAGGAGAGTAAATGAAGAAAATGTAAGTGTATGCGCTGATAAGCATCAAAGGAGATATGTTTTAGGGGTAAGACTTTCCAGTTGCAATGATGAAGTTAATGTCGATCTAGCATTATACCAATATTTTTGACTAAAAATTCATACCAGTTCATACAAGGTTATATCCATAAGAAAGAGGAGTTTTAGTGAATATGATGTAGAGAGAACAACAGTAGTTGATTGAAGTTGATGATGAGATACAATAGAATTTCTCTAATTTAGAGGTTGTAACTCATAGAATAACTTATTCCAAATTATGAGAATGTAGCACTGAAATGCTTCCAGGAAGACACTGTTGCTTTTTATTTATCAGTTTTGAAGGACTTATTCCCTGGAGGCATCAATCTTTTCTCTCTTTTTTCTGGGATTGGCGATGCAAAAGTTACTCTGCACATGTTTAGAATTCGTTGGGAAAAATGCCGTGTTGGTTGAGATCTTAGAGGTAAATAGGAGTATTTTGAGGTGCTAGTGGAAACAAACAAACCAGACAGGGAATTTGATCGATATTATGAAGATGTAACATCCAGTAGTAGCAAACACTATTATGCTGTATTGTTAAATAAATTTCGAGGACGAAATTTTCTTAATGGGGGAAGATTTGTAACGCCCCCGAGTCATAAAGACCCGAATGGTATGATTGGATCGATCTAGTCTCTAAAGCGATCCAATAAAATAAATGGTTAATAATAATAATAAATAAAATAAAGAAATTAAATTAGTTGTTAATAATAAAAAGGAGTGAGGTACAATTCTAGGGGTCTCTAGAATTTTCGGGCAAAGTAGTAATATATGAAAAAAGAGGAAGGGAGAGAGAGTAAGAAAGGGGATGGGAGAGAGGGAGAGGGGCAAAGATCAGGGAAGAACCGGCGACGCCACCTTCTGGCGACTCTTAGCGCCGACGCATTCCTACCGGTGTCAGTCACCTTGCCGTCATCTTCTCTCCCCTCCGGTGTGGTTTTTCCCATTGATCTCTTCCTTGATCGGATTTTATCTTTCCTCATTCTGGCGATTAGAGACGGCGAATGGTAATAGGACCAACACCGGAGAATTATCCGCGGCGAGACGGTCCTCCTGGTGCCTGTTGCTCCTCATTACTCGCTAGAAATGAGTAGATCGTTGAAAGAAAAAGCTCACGGTTCTTGAGTAGATCCCGATCGAATGGTAATGCTTTGGAGCGCTTGAACACCTCCGTGGGTCTCCTCTCAACGCCGGCTATCTCCCGATGATTTTGGTCCCACGCTGATGGAGCTCCGACGAAGCTCCGGCGAGCACAGGGACCGATGGAAGGAAGACAGAATGTAGAAAATTGACTCCATTTGGTAAGTAACCACCAAAATTGTCCCCATAAACTTTCTTGAGCTAATTTGGTATTTTTTTTTTGTGAATTAAATGTGGGTAGTAGTAAGATTCTATTAGACTTAACATAATTGTTGGTTGAGTATTGCTAATTTAAGATCCAATTTTGATTCTTAAAATGTTGTTGATAATTTAAGTATTTTGTTTATTTTATATTATGTGATTAGAAAGTAATAATGAGGACATGAGTGTATGACAAATGAATGGTTTGATGAAGAGCAAGCTTGATTCTATACGTATAACAAAAATAACAAATTTTAACAAATATTTAATAATATAGTTAGTTTAATTTAATTATTTGTCTCCTGAAGTAATTTTCTCATTATTATGTTAGGTATACAAGACCAAAGATTGAGCTTTATATATATATATATATATATATGTATGTATGTATGTATAATAAGTAGTTGAATAATACGCCTGATTCAGTGGAACAAATAGAACCATGATTGTAGTGACATAAATAGTTAGATTTGGGAACGATTTGTAAAAGCTATGTGTTTTAAGTTGTATAGCATATTATAATTATGTATATAAATGGTGGTTGAATTGCCTTGAACATTGGAATGCGAAGGTTGTAATTATTGTTAATTGGTGTCTAAAGAAGTTAGTTACAGGATAATGTTAACCCTTTTTGTGTTTTAGTGAATTAAAAATACATGAGATGTGAAAGGTATGGAATTGTAATTAATGAAAATGTATGAGAGGACCTTTTAATGAAATCAGCAGAATGTAATTGAACTTTAAGTGTTATATTAGGGGTGGTATATATAAATATATATATATTAGTATATTCTACTATTAAGATATATGGTTAATCATTTTGTCTAATCGTATGTATATTGTGACTATAATATGTAAATTAGAAGTAACGGAAGATTATGTAGTTTAAGATATTTAATGAGATCGTTTAACAGACTTAAACTGTTTAATTTAATTAAGAGAACATGTTTCTTTTTGTCTTATTATTACTTATCCCTTCATACTATTTCTTTGGAAAGTTATGACTATAATAAGATAATTTATTGCTATAAAGTATTTATGAAAAAAAAACCTTGAGGGGTCGGCATGATCTCTAAAGCAGACATGTGACGCCCAAAGAGGACAATATTGACTAGTGCTCCGATATGATCTCTAAAGCAGACATGTGTAGGCACTGGAAGATCCGTTTTGGGGGCTCCGGCATGGTCTCTAAAGCAGACATGTGGGGTGCCTCAAAAGCAAAACCATGCGTCGCCTAACTCCAACACGATTTCGAAAGCAGACGTGTGGAGTGATAGGTGGCACAGCGGAATGTATCAGCTAGCAGCAGCGATTTGGGCTGTTACAAACTATGGGCTGGATGGCTCCGAGAGCTCGGTCCATATGTATCACGCCTTGATGTATATTACCGGATTGAATGGCTCCAAGAGCTCTTCCGGTAAAAGTGATTTAAATGAGTTATGGGTTGAATGGCTTCGAGAGCTCGATCCACAAGTGCATATAAATATGTAGGGATTAAATGATGGGTCGTATGGTTCTAAGAACTCGGTCCCATGTTTAAATTTTGTTTTTTCAACCCGGTGAAAATCCCAATTGATATATTAAAGGCAAATATTAGAATTAAATAAGAAATAAATGTTGACGTAAGTATTTCATCAATATTAATAAACAGTTTATAGAATTTGTGTTGTGATTAACTTGAATGATGATTAATTACAGCGAATGATGATTCGAATTGATTGGTATTGAATACATATATTCGTATTGTGATTAATTGAGTTACTCAATTTGGAGTAGTATTGTGCAATTAATAATGTGTATAATATAATTATGTATCTGCAAGTGTTTGTAAAGTGGTACGTGAAATTCTTGCTTAAACCAGATTTAATGGTTACTTATTTAAAGTACCATAATGAGTCTCGGGATTGGAGAACTACGTGATTCTGATTCCCTACATGGGATACGTAGGAAGCTTGAGAATTGATATCTCAAGTCCGAACCAAATTATATTCATATAATTATGCACGTGGTAATAAGTACATTGGATCCTGGTGATGAAATTCTTATTTATATAATAATGTATATGAGTATATGTTTATAATTATGGTGAATTAAGTTTCTATGTTGAAGCCAATTATATAAATTGTGTTAATGTGACTTGTATATGAAGAAATTTTTAGTATATGTATAAACTATATGATGGATTATAAGAATTTATTGTAAATAGGCATGTAAGTTAAATATCATATGAATTCAGTGAGTTGTGTGAATGAGCTTTAAATGAACTGTGCTTGAGTGGTGGTGATTGTGTTAAGATGAAATTATAGAAGTGTTGTGTTTTTTATGGAAGTTTTGGAGCTGGAGGAATGATATTGGGAGTGTAAAATTAAGTTTTTTGCAGGTTTGGATAGCATAAATTTTAAGCAGTCATGCTGCCGAAATTTTATTTAAGTGCATAGTAAAAACATTAATAGTAGTTGAAATGACAATCAATTGAGATTCTGAAAGTAGTTATATAATCTTCGAAATGTTTTATATTCTTTTCCACAAGAAGTAGTTATTAATAAAGAGAGATCCTGCCGAAATTTCGATAAAATAAATAATATGTTAAATTAATAAACTTTTTAAATGTAGTCAAACCTTAGAGTTGATCCTCACAAAGAGATCCAAATCCGTGTGTGACATCCGGTATCCGGGTCTTTTTAAATGGCCGGGTACAGGGTGTTACAATAAGAATATATAAATCATATATTTTCATAAAATATATTCCTCGTTCACTTAAAAATTTTGAAGATACCCATCAAAATAATCATGTTACATTTTTAGCTCTCACTGTGTCCACTATAATACTAATTAATGTTATTAAAAGATTTAATAATTTTAATTATAGGTTTCACAAATTGACTTTATTAATTTGCCATTTAACTAATAACTGATCAGTGATCAAATACATCTTTTATGATAATTGAAAATCGATAACACTTCTAATATCTACAGTTGTTGATCTAATATATGCTACAACATGTATATAATCGTATATGATGGTAAGTCTTTTTCTAGTCTAAACCTCATATTGTTTTTATTTATATCTAATTCACAATAAACCGTCATATAAAAATATAAAATAAAAATAAATTTGTTTTATCAATAGAACAGTATATTAATGTTTTTCTGTTATCGAAAAGTATAGTGATAAGTGTAAATTATATTATGTTTTTAGAATATTTTTAGGTTTTAATTTGGTTAATTTTGTAATTATTTGGTTAATTTATGTGTTTGATGGTTTAATTGTAAGTTTTGGTATTTTTCAGGAATAAATTGAAAGAAAAAAGGATTTAATTGAAGAAAGGAGAAGATTTGGGGCATAGTTGTAATTTTGGAAAATTGGCTTAATAAAATAGCATGGAGTCCAGATTAAAAGTGCTCCTCCGAGCATAATTTTTGCTCTTCCGAGCACAAAACTTGCTCTCCCAAGTAGAATACTTGCTCACCCAAGAATTTCATACGCTCAGCTGAGTATTTTGACGACATAAGACTTCCTAACCAACTCAAACTCTATTCTAACTTGGAATAGCAAGAACTAATGAGCAAAGCTTATTCTTTTGGCAGCATTACTCATCTATAAAAGGGCACCAAGAGACCAAACTTAAGGAGAGCTAATTAGATAGATAGAGGACATTAAATTACGAATTTTCTTTAGTTTTCTCTTTAGTTTTCTTTAGTTAATTTGTACAGTAGTTTTAGCTTAGTTTTTCTTTTATTCTTAGTTTGCAAATCTTTTATTTTAGTTGTTCTTTTATTTTCATCATGTTTAATGAGTAGTTTCTTTTACTTTTGCTATTGGATACTTGAATCTTTATATTTTTATCATGATGACTTAAGTTGAGCTTTATATTCAAATGCTAGTTGGTTATTTCTTAATTTTAAGTGTATTCTTATCCTTAATTATGTTAAGATTGATTGTTGATTTATTGATTCAATAACTAAAACTTGGTTTAAACATAGTTAATGGTTTGCATGTTCTTGAATTAACTCTTTAGTATCTATGCATGATTATTTTCTGGTTTTGAGATAATTATGTATTGAAATTATTGATTAATACTAAGAGAGGAGGAACTAAGAATAAATTGAAGTTGAATTTACTTGCAAAAGAGTTTAATGGATGTTTAGGAAGTTAAAACTAGATTTTTTATGCTAAGAGTTTATCTAATATATTTGATTGAGTTAGTCTGAGATTTTATTTTTTTTTATTTTGTTTTTGATTTGGTAATTGTTCTTTACAGGAAAAATTTGAGACATTCTTCACGATGATGCAAGATGATGTCCAAAACTATGAGTTATTCCTTTTGAAACAACAAATGAATGATTTAATAAGAGAAAGGGAAGGGATAAAGCTATTGCATGCACAATCACAAATTCATCATACACTATCTTTAGATGATTCTTTGAGTGCACAAATGGAAAAATTAAGGAGAGAGAATCGAGAATTGAAGTATTCAAAAGAGGCTTGTAACTTTAAAAATCTCTAACTCTTCTTTTTACATTTTCGTTAATTTTTTTTTTATGATTTATGTTTTATATGTTATTAGTTTTAGCTCATAGGTTTTTACAGGTTTCTTATGTTTATTTGTTTGTGTTCTTTTCAATTTATGAGTTTAAGATTTGGGGTTAAAAATAAGCTACTTCTAATGATTTTGTGCTTGAATGTCATATTTGAAATTAGTAAGTGCTTCTAAGAGCTAAAATAATTTTTGAGGTAAGTGAATTACAACTTAGTTGAACTTAATATGGATTTATGATTCTTGAGTTGTTTTCATCATTTGAATGAGAATTTGATCTTAGTTGCTTGATGCTTCATGAATTTAAGAGAGAATTATTCATTTGCTAAAGAAAAGAGTGGACTTGATATGTATTTCAACTAGTTTGTGACTTTACATATTGCCTTAAACTCAATATAGCATGATTAATTGAGCTTTAAGAGAATTAAAATGGCTTAATTAAGGAAAATGCATATTTGAGTGAGTATGCATCATGTTTTAATCTAATTTGTGTTATAACTGGTTTGCATATCTCTGAAATCTAGTTGGCAAAGTTATGGCATGATTTTGATAAAGTAATAATTAATTTAAGTGCAATACTATTCTAAGCTTAGTAAATTAATTCATTGATTAACAATGCTTTTTTATGGTCTAACTAAGGTGAGTATTTGAGGTTTAATGTAACGCCCCAAAACCCAAATTGGTTAATAATGACTTGTATATTGGTGAATAGTATTTTTGATACCGGTTTGCAAGGGTCGATTTATCAAGAATGCGATAGGAGTAAGTATAATTTTAGAATTTTGAAATTAATAACTGTTAAATAAGCACAATTTAGGAACTAATATTAAGAAATTAAAAACAAAATCAAGGAATAATAATAATAATAATAATAATAATAATAATAATAATAATAATAATAATAATAGAGAAATTTGTGGAAGTCCCTAGAAGTCTCTAAGACAATTTTATGGCCACACAATTTTTTAGGGGTGGATGAGGAATTGAGTTAAAAAAAACGAAGAAAAAGGGGGAATAAGGAAATCGGGATTGGGTTCTTCACCGCCAACGGTGATACATCGATAGCGTCGTTACCGGCGTTTCCTTCGGTTGTCGCCAACTCTCCATCGTTGAACCCCTCACTCGCCATCGTTAGCCACCGTCCTCTTTCTCTTCCGTTTCCATCCCTCATTGAATGCCTTCTCTCCTTTTCTCTGGCGACCTGCGACGGCGGATGGCAATAAGAGGGGCACCGAGAAGTCCCTAAAGTCGAGGCAAACCTCCCTATACCCTTCATCCGCCACCAAATGCCGGCAATGTCTAGATCTGAAAAGAAGGAAGCTGGTGGTGTTTGAACGAATTTCGACCCCATGGCGGAGCGTTGGAGCGCATGACTATCATTGTTGAGTAGTGAAAATTTCAAGAATATTTTGAAGTTGAAGGGATAATTAAGTGTGGCTTAATACTGTAATTTGTGAGTTTTTGGGGTGAAATTTTATTTTATTTTATCTTAGAATGGCTATTCTTTTTACTTTTTTTTGTCCATTTTTTGATAACCAATACCTTGACCCCATTAAAACTTTTTAAAGACCTAAATGATTCTAAGTTTGGTTTTTGAGTTGTTTAGCGGATATGACCTACGGGTTCCTATGGTGTATCTAGAGTTTCAAACGTGAAACCATTTGTACACGTAGGTGTACATTCATTCTAAAGCTTGACTATGAATTAGCATTGGTATTTTATTTTTGAAAATGTTTAAAATGTTTTGGCTTTACACACACACATGGAAACTAGCTTATATTATCTTGTTTGAATTTATTTTGATTAAAATTTTGTTAAGTGCTCTTGTTAATTGCTAAGCATGATTTTGAATTGTATAATTCTTAGTTAAAGTTTGATTATTTTGAGGAGTTAGTTTGTTCAATTTGCTCGGGGGCGAGCAAAGACTAAGTGTAGGATAGTTGATAAGTGTAAATTATATTATGTTTTTAGTATATTTTTAGGTGTTTAATTTAGTTAATTTGGTTTTAATTTAGTTAATTTTGTGATTATTTGGTTAATTAATGTGTTTGATGGTTTAATTATAAGGTTTGGTGTTTTTCAGGATTAAATTGAAAGAAAAAAGGATTTAATTGAAGAAAAGAGAAGATTTGGGGCATAGTTGTAATTTTGGAAAATTGGCTTAGTAAGATAGCGTGGAGTCCAGATTAAAAGTGCTCCCTCGAGCACAATATTTGCTCTTCCGAGCATAAAACTTGCTCTCCTAAACAGAAGACTTCCTAATCAACTCAAACTCTATTCTAACTCGGAATAGGAAGAACTAATCAGCAAAGCTTCTTCTTTTGGCAGCATTACTCGTCTATAAAAGGGCACAAAGATGCCAAACTTAAGAAGAGCTAATTAGATAGATAGAGGACATTAAATTACGAATTTTTTTTAGTTTTCTCTTAAGTTTTCTTTAGTTAATTTGTATAGTAGTTTTAGCTTAGTTTTTCTTTTATTCTTAGTTTGCAAATCTCTTATTCTTATTTTTTTATTTTAATTGTTCTTTTATTTCATCATGTTTGGTGAGTAGTTTCTTTTACTTTTCTAATGGATACTTGAATCCTCCTATTTTTATCGTGATGACTTAAGTTGAGCTTTATATTCAAATGCTAGTTGGTTATTTCTTAGTTTTAAGCGTATTCTTATCTTTAATTGTGTTAAGATTGATTGTTGGTTTATTGATTCAATAACTAAAAATTGGTTTAAACATAGTTAACGATTTGCATGTTCTTGGATTAACTTTTTAGTGTTGATGCATGATTGTTTTCTGGTTTTGAGGTAATTATGTATTGAAATTATTGATTAATACCAAGAAAGAAGGAACTAAGAATAAATTAAAGTTGAATTTATTTGCAAAAGTGTTTAATGGATATTTAGAAAGTTAAAACTTGATTTTTTATGCTAAGTGTTAGATTTATCTATGAGTTTAATACTTAAAATGACATTCTTGTATAAAATATCTGGCTTTATAACTAGTTTTCCAATAATTACTTGTGTTACTTTTGTTATTGAGTCATTACAATGGAAGTTGAGGTGGATAGTTCCTTTAGCAAAAGTATTTCGGTTATTATTTTGTATTTAATTTATGTTGGTTTAATTTTAGTTTTTGTTTTGCTTTATTGTCTATTTGGTTTAGTTCTTGTTTTTAAATCAAAATGTTAGGGAATAATCTCATATTATTTTAATTTAAATATAAATATTATCCTTAGCAATCTATGTTCCCTTGGATACGATATTTGAGATCTTAATCTATATTTTTTTTATATTACTCGCCGATCTAGTACACTTGCTAGACACCAGTCACATAACAATCACTTCTAGGCTGCATACAAAATTTAAAGAAGGTATTTCTTAGTAATTGTTTTTAGGAACTAATGAAAATACACCAGGTGAATTGTGCTTGAAGATTCTTATTAATGAGTAAATTATAAATCGAAGTCAATTGTCAAATGTTATACTCCCTTTTGTAACCTAAAAATCTTTTACTAGAATCCTTTTTTCACAAGTTTCTTTTATTTTGTGCTGATGTAAATTCAAATAAGATGGTTGAGAATTCTGCAGTCATTTAGACCTAAGATTCTATTGGATTTTTGTACTGCAAGTGTATATTATATTAGTCAGCCACACCTATATATAGTTTTGTGGAAGTAGAAGAGTATGATGCATTGAAAATTTCCTGATAGGAGTATATGCAACTGAAAGTGATTTGTGAAGCTATTCCATTAGCTAGAGAAACTGAATGTGATTTGTGAAGCTTAAACTTGATGATCTAAGCCTCCAAGACTTGTAATTTGATTGAATAACATAGAAGTTTCCATAACCTCTAATCTAGTAATCTTCATTTTTTTGTAGATATGTTTTTTGCCCTTGATAAAGATATGAATGGGACATTGAGTAAGTAAGAACATCGAGAATATGTAGATGGGAAACTTACTGAAATTTTCATTGAGAGAGAGAGGATTTAAAAGTTATTCCAAATTACATATTCTTAAATACTCATTGCTATTTAATATGTGATAATTAGATTTGGTGCAAAAGTGATGTTTGCTGCTCATAGCTTCCTTATATATAGACCTCACTCACTTTAATTTCCATCGGCATTCTGCAACAAATAAGTTCCATTGTAATTTTTGGATTTTTTCTGTTTATTGTTGTTTTATGATTTTCATTTTATCTTATGCATATCAAAGTATTTTGCTAGTTTGATACTTGTTGTATTATGTTTATGCGTACGTATGTTTCTTTTTTATTTTCACATGGAAAAATAATAAATAGAGTAACATGCTAAAAATTTATTAATCTAGTTTGCTATTACTATTATTAGTTAGTATGGTTTACTGGTTAGATTCAGGTTCAGAAATTTATTAAAAATCTGTATTAATTTTAGCAATGAAATGTTGACAGGTAATTTTGTCGCGGGTTTTTTAAGCAAAGGTAATTTTACTAATAGAAATATGTTTACCTTTGCTGAATTTTTCTACAAAAATTGATATTCCTTCGGGAAAATTACCAATAGAAAATAGATTTCCATCGCAAAATATGAAAAATTAATGAACTTTTCGTCTATTCTTCTAGATGAAATTAACGATGGATGATTAATTTTCGTCATTAAATTTCCCTATGGAAATTCATCAATTTCTATTAAAAAAAATGTATCAACAAAAATTAGTTTCAATTGGAAAACTATCTGTATGGCCATTTCTCCTATGACTCTTTTCGTCGGTAATTTTTGTCATTAAACAAGTTTGTCTACCAAAAATCATTATTTTCAATCAAAAATTTGCATCGGTAAAAGCAAATTTTCAATGGCTATGTCATGAACTCATCATTAAACCTTGGCAAAAATTGTTAGTGGGGGATCTTATTGGAGATCTTGGTGGGGATCTATTGGACTCTCTTTCGATTTGGTTTCTTAAATCACCTTCCATTTCCATTGGATTGATCTCTGGTCCTAGATTTTGAATGTTCCAACATGGTTGCTGTTGTTCCTTTCAATAAAAACATCAAATGATAATCTTGAGGATATCAGAATGAGGAGTGTCATGTGAGCCGATTGGATTGGGAGCAACCTAGAACCTGTAAGAAGTAGGCTAAGCAACGGTTGGTTCAATTGACTAACCGAACCTAAATAACCAAAATATTGAAATATTAACAAACTGAACTGAATCGAAATTATATGATAACTGAATTGAAACCGAACCAAAAATTTTGACTGGTTTGATTATTTGGTTAATTGAAATTTAATTAATTAATTCAATATTTGAATTAAAACTATTTGAATTTTTGTGGTATAAAATTAATTATACTTATAGCTTTATTTTTAAATGATTATAAGTTAATTATATTTATAGGCAACTATAAGTTTGTAAATTTTTAAATGATTACAACTTAGTTAGAATTTAAAAGTATTTTGGTATTGAATTTTTACATGATAAAGGATTGTTATTGTCTATATATATTTTTATGTTAGAAAGAAAATAAAAATAAGGAATTAAATTCAAAGTTTATATATAAAAATAAGAAAATAGTTTTATTTATATCGATTTATGGTGTAGTTTAAAGGACATATACCAAACAACATAGTTTTGTAAGATATTCAGTTAGTTCGGTTATTATACGATTTTTTCCTTCCAAAATCAAACTGAACCAAATTAACCGAATTTATTAAAAACTCCTAATCGAAACTAAAAAATCAAACTAAATTAAAAAATCGATCAGTTTGGTTTGATTTTTTGAATTTAACAAAAGTTTGCTTGCCCCTAGTAAGTACGACTGCTACAACATGAGTTGTCAGACCGATCAGATAAAGTGATACCTGACAGATCCGATGGGACATCTCACACATTTGATGAGACTTCCCTTGTGTGAGTTTGCTGATCTTGATGAATGGGCCTTAGGCCTCTTAAGGTAATATGGGGCCCAAAAGATAATATGTATTATCAATATGTAATTAAATTATCATTAACTTGTCCTTATGGGATATTGCAACATTAAATGCTAGTAATTTTACTCTATAAAAAAAAAGTTGTCATTACCTTACTATTCAATCCTGGGATATATCCCACAAGCACCAGTTGCATTTGCTCATCACAAAGTTTATCAACATTTTCATCAGTTATGCATGTTTTCTGCAAAATAACATAAAAATGCTAAGTAAAACTTAATAGCTAATTTTAAGTATTTGCATTCAACTGTATAGCTAATTACTAATCTTCTTTATTCTTTTTGCATTAGGTCCATTAGAAGAAAATACAGTCTAATAAAAATTTTCCCTAGCTTGAAATCATTTAATATATTTCAAAGTGAAATAATTATAAAAAGAAACTACTTAAACAAAAAATCATAAATCTGGCATGGAAGTGCTAATATGACAAGTCAAATAAGCTTAAAATATCTCTATGAGATGTCATAAAAGATTTCACAGATGTCAGACTCATAGTTTTTCAATTAAAGTAAGTTCACTTGTATTATTATAGGAATTGATATATTTTTGTAGGAATTTTTTTTGGCTTAGTAGGCAATTTTGCTCCTGAAGTTTTTCAAACAAAGCAATGTTGACTCTAAAGTTTGTTTACGTGCAATGTTGCCCCTAAAGTTTGAAAAATCGTGCAATATTGCTCCTAAGCTAACGGTTCCACCTATTTGACCCAATATCGTTTGTTGACCATCCACGTGCGCACATGTAGGATGACACATCAATAAAAAATGACACGTCATATGGCCATGTAAGCTGACATATGGTAAACACGTGCCTTGCACGTGACCCCTAAAAACACCCCATTCCCATCGCGTTTCCCTCCCTCTTTTTTCTGGGTTTCAGCTTCATATTCTTCTTCCCTTCCATCCACATCTTCATCTTATTCCAAAAATGGATTCACAAAACATACAGCATAGGTCATCGTGAAGAGCTATAAAAAACACAACTTTAAGCACTAGAAATGGATAAACCATCGTAACATCCTATACTCATACAAGCAAAGAATTTTATGCAAATAAATTGTAATAAAAGTTGAATTAACTAAAAATAATGAACAAAAATAACAATGTTGAATAAAAAGCCTATCACTTATCCACCATTTAAATGAAAAACCATTACCCAAAATATTCATAATTTGTATCAAATACAAAGACAGAGAAGGAGGTACTCATGTGAAAGAAGAAGGACCAAGAAGGGGATTCAGCTTCATAGATTCAAAAGAAAATCTAAGAATATATTCTCAAAAAATCTAAAAATATTCTAAGAATATATTTTTCTTTCTTCTCTGTTCACCTTCCTCTTTTGCTCTCTTAACACCTCCACTGTCAAGGGTGGCTAACGATGGCTTTCAATGCACTTTTACTCCTTTTTTCTTCTCTTCAGATAAAATCAAATATCTAATAACTCACTATTTCTCTAAGATCTACACTCTGTATCAGATTTGCTTGCTATTATTTACATTTTTTATTGCTTCTTTTTCTCATCAAGTATTGATTTTGAAATTGGAAAGAAGAGAATTATTGAGGGTAAAATTGGAAATGGAATTGTTAGTAATTAGTATTGATTTTGAAATAAGCAGTGTAGGAAGGTGAGAATTATGCTTGAATTGGTTAATATCATCGAAAATCAAGCGTTGAGGATCAATATCGTAAGGGAAACTAAAAGTATCGATGGTAATGGTGGAGGAGATCAGGGACTAAGAGTCATTAATTAGATGGGATAAAAAGGGTGATGGAGAGCAACAGAGTGGAAAAATGCACAACGAAGAGGATGTTAGCTTAGTTGTTGAAGTTGCCAGCTCCAAAAAGTGAGTTGATTATGTTGTTGAGTTGCTGGCAATAGAATTGGAGCTCCAGCTGGAGAGATGGAGGTGGTGGTAGTGGCGGTACGGTGGTGCTAGAAGTGTTAGTACAGTTGTGACTATAGGTAGAAAGGCAAGAATTGTGCTTGAATTGGCTGAGATCGTCGAAGGTCAAGCATTGAGGAACAATATGGTAAGGGAAACTAAAAGAATCGATGATAATGGTAGAGGCAATCAGGGACTGAAAGTTGTCAGATAGGATAAAAAGGGTGGTGGAGAGCAATGGAGTGAAGGGATATGTAATGAAGGATGTTAGCCTAGCTATTGAAGTTGTCAGCTCCAAAAAGTGCATCAATTATATTATTGAGTTGCTAGTGATAGAATTGGAGCTCCGATTAAAGAGGTGGAGGTGGTGGCAGCGATAGTACGGTGGTGTTAGAAGTGATAGTACGGTTGTGGCTATGGGTAGGTGAAGCAGCATAAGGAAGGATTATCGCAGCAAGAGCTACGATGGCGAGTTGGAGGAGGAGGAGAGAGAAGTGAAATAGAGCCATGGATATTTTTTATTTGCCATATGTCTCCTTCTAATGCCAACTTGTCATCCTATATGTGGCGCTAACATGTCATTTTCTACTGATATATCATTCTAAGTGTGCACACGTGGATAGTCAACAAATAGTATTAGGTCAAATAAATGGAATCGTTAGCTCAATGGCAACATTGCACGATTTTTAAAACTTTAGGGGTAACATTGTACTCAAACAAACTTAAGGGATAACATTGCTCTTTTTGGATAACTTCAGGGGCAAAATTGCCTATTAAGCCTTTTTTAATACTAAATCATTATTAAAGTATAAATAAGTCAAATGATCAATGGATAAAATTAACTCTTACTTTAATTGAATGTTTATCAATGTGAATGGTAATTTGTTTTATAGACAGAAAGTGTACACTTCTACAAGACTAACAAAACTATATAGTACTAAATCTGATGGTTCCAATCTAGATAGGGAAACATTTAATTTTCAAAGCACAATACTGACTGCATTTAAATGGTGCATGAGGAAGGAAACTAGAAACTAATGATAGTTGTGAATTATAAGTATATTTTTAGCGTGTTTTATATGTTTATTTGAGTTAGTTTAGTGTTAATTTAGTTGAATTTATGTTTACATAGTTAAATTATATGTTTTGAGATTTAATTATAAGTTTTAGTATTTTTCAGGGCTAATTTGAAGAAAGAAAGGGCTAAATTGAAGAAATGAGAAGTTTAGGAGCAAAATCTATAACTTTGGGAAATGTTGGCAAATTGTGTTGTAAGGGACAATAGCTCATCACTCGGCTGAGTGTTTTTGGTCACTCATCCAAGAAAGATTTCACTCATTTAAGGCTAAATTCACTCTTCCAATATATATAAAAGATCACTCTCTAGAGTGTCAAAGCCACTCTCTTGAGTATTTTAAGATTTTTAATTATTGAAAACTTCCTATTTCAATTTAAACTCAATTCCTCTTTGGTTTAGAAAGTTATAAGGGCAAAACTTCTTTTTTGGGTAGTATAATTCAGCTATAAAAGCAAGACAAAGCACCAAACTTCAGGGGAGATAGTTGAAGGCACTTAATTATGAATTTTTCTTTATTTTAGCTTTAGTTTTCTTCAGTTAATATTGTACAGTAGTTTTAGCTTAGTTTTTCTACTAACCTTAGTCTGCAGTACTTTTTATTTTAGTTGTTCTTGCTATTTTAGTTGTTCTTTCATTTTTATCATGTTTGGTTAGTAGTTTCTTCTTTTTTGCTGAGGAAAACTTGAACCCTTATACTTTTATTGTGATGACTTTATTTTGAGCTTTAATCCAATGCAAGTTTGATTATTTCTTAATTTTAGGCAACTTTTTTTATCTTTGGTTATTATTGAATTAATGATTAACTTATTTTTATTAATGGTTGATGATAGATTTAAGTATTATCTATGATATGCATATTCTTGGATTAGTTTATTAGTATTGATGCATGATTATATTCTAATTTAGGTGTAATTGTGTGTTGGTAAGAGTAGATTAATACTAAGAAAAGTTAAATTAAGAATAGGTTGAAGTTAAATTTGCTTGCAAAAGAGTTTAATGGATATTTAGGAGTTTAAAACTTGATCTTTATGCTAAGTATTAAATTGTCCCTAAACAAGAGAATTTGATGCTTATAATGATAGTCTTTCATGAGATATCTAGCTTTCTTTATCTAGTTTTTTCATGATCATTTGTGTTAGTTTTGTTATTGAGTCACTGCAATGGAAATTGAGGTGGATAGTTCTGTTACCATAAGTATTTCAGTTATTGCTTTGTTTTTAATTCATATTAGTTTAATTTTAGTTTTTATTTTGATTTATCGTTAGTTTAATTTAGTTTAGTTCTTGCCTTTAAATCAAAAATTTTGGAAAATAATTTCAGATTAATTTAATTCACACATAGATATTCTTTTTAGCAATCTATGTTACCTTGGATACGATATTCAGGGTTTTAATCTTATTTTCTTATATTACTAACCGATCTAGTACACTTGCTAGATATCGGTCAATTAATATGCATTTGATTCTACTTTATGGATATATCTGATCATGGCTTAGGTTTGAATGTGAAAAATGTTTAAAAACCTACATAAGTGGATAGAGAAGCAGATCATAAGGACATGATTAATGACCAAAAGCCCAAGGAGTGGAGGGTATATACGAGAAGATAGAAAAAGAATGCAGGAGGAGATTCTGGTAGTGAGCTGGCAGTAATCCTTGAAAGAGAGAGAAATGGGAATAAGGGTTAGCTGGTGTTGGGGGGATATGATGGGACTATTGGGATTTTGGCTGTATGCTGGGAAGGGAATGGGAGGAAGGGTCTTGCTGTTTGGCTACTTTTTTTTCTTGAATGCTTTGGCCCTTATTTTCCTGTTTGTTTTGTTTTCATCTTTGATTGCAAGATTCAAGCAGTAGAGTAGCTGGAGAACTTCTTTACTGTAATCTAGAATTTACAGTCAATAAACTCCTTTTCATCATTTAATCTGGTTATTTTGTTGTGTGCTATCTTGGGAGTCTCATCATAAGCCCTGTCGATAAACAGGTCTATTTATGGATTAGCTTAGAAATAGACGAAAGTGAAAGTTACAACATTCCATCCAGCACTAACCGAATAGCAATCCCATCCAATGCCAATCACAACTTTTATGATCCGATGGAAGCCGCATTCTGCCCAACCAAAGTACGCCCCTGTAACTTGGCAAGGAGTTTCCCATTTGCCATCATCTAGTTTTGTATGATGTCATTTTTCAGTGACAGAATACATATTTATATATGTTGAATAAGAAGGAACATTAGATACCTTCAATTGTTTTGTGAAAAGAGATTAGGTGATTGTATATTATACGAAACGAATTTTGCATACCTGTAATATCACTATCATAGCCATTTCTACATAGAACACTCAAGTGAATTGGTTCAATTGGCAATACGCTGTCAACTCTTGTAAACATTGCACAAAAGGTATCGAATAATCAGAAGAGTGAAGTTACTACAAAAAATGAAAAAAAAAACAATATACATACAGTCATCAAACAGTGGAAGATCCCAGCGGCCCGGTTGAAATTCTAGAAGTGATTGAAGCACACTATCGGCCAGCATAGAACAATCAGCTTCACTTTTAGATGGAACAGCCGCTACCTTCATTTTGGCAGCCGTAGCAGCTTTAGCACCAACACTATCAATATTGGTAGTAGATGAAATAGTTGAATACATCCTAATGTCACTGGCTTATTATGTCAGTTTTCGAGTCATTGGGCCTATGAATCTACAAACAAGGTGGTTGTTTTTAGCACTATGCACATCTGCATTGCATGGAATAACTTACAATGAGTCTTTAATGACCAGACAGTTTGTAGAATCTATTCCCAGTTTCCTTGAAGCCTCTATGAATCTACAAACAACAATGGTTTTGTGAAAATAATAAGTTAATAAATAATAATATGCAAAATTTCTGTCTTTTATTTTTTAATGAAGCATTGAAACAAGAACATGAGCCATGCAAGAAGCCGTTGATATCAAAGAACATTTACAAATCTGGTGAGGGCTTCCCTATTTTCACTTGGTCACTTCCAAGGATTGCAGTAAAGTACTCACTCCAACCTACAACAGCGATTATGATAAACATCAAACACATGCAATATCAATAAATAAATAAAAATAAAAAATCTTGTGATTATAAAAATAATAGCATTGGAATTTTTGCGTTGCATTCTGCTTTAAAACAGGATCAAGATAAACAGTCAAGCTAAATTCAAAAGACATTGCAGTTGTTTGTTTGATCACAGTCAATCTGGTTTTATCATACACTAAACAAATTTATGATATAAAGAGCAAGTGTGAATGAGAAATATTCAGGGAAAATATAATTTTTTATGACAATAGACACAACTGTATATGTAATTTTTGTAACATTTCTGCTAAATTTAATTAAAAGGGATGTGACGCTATATGAATAACAAGAACAATAAAGGGCATTGTAACTGATAAGAAGTGAGAGTACTCATATTATCTCACATCCCATCTATGTTCCAAAAGATTTGAACCCAAGCCTAAGAGACTATAGGCCCATTGAGTAGGGCCATAAGTCAAGCTCTACAAGCAACTGACTACTTTGATCAACTGACTCCTATACCTAGTTATAATCAACGGGTTTCTACACAAATGCCACGCAAAAGTAAAAAAGTTTAAAGTTTCACGTTTGCCCTTATTTTCTTTTTCACTTTCATAAATGCTTGTTTTAAAATTTTTTCTTTCATAAATACAACTTTTCTAATTTTCACTTTCATTTTTTCCTTCTTTTTCTACATTATCTTCTTGAAATGTTAATCCATATATGGTCCATTTTGCTTACTAAAAGAAAAAAACTGATTATCTTCGAATCTGAAAATTATAATAAAGTATATGATAAGAGGAACTGTTCGATAACGAATTTCATTTTCGTAAAGATTCTAACTCTCAACAGCCAACAGAAGTTTATGTATCACAATAACAAAAAAAATTAGAAAAGTAAGATAAAAACTGCATTCATTAAAAATAAAATCAATAATCACAAAAATAAGCTGTAAAGACACCTATAAAACTAGGGATGAACATGGTTAACCGAAAAATTGATCCGAAATTGAATCGATTTTTAGGTTAACCGAACCGAAATTTTAGGTTTATGATTTTATTTTAAAAATCAGTGGTTAATTGATTCGAAACCGAATATATATATATTTTATGAATTATATTTTAAATTTTACACTTATATTTTTCAATTTTTATGTAATTTATAAATATTATGATATATAATTTTGTAAAATATATATTTTTAGTAAATAAATATTAAAATTATGTGCATAATTAGTATTCTATTGTTAGTTTTATATTGAATATTTTAAATTTTTATAATTAAGTATGGAAATTTATTTTTATTTTGATTATTTTAATGGATATTGTATTTAATTAGTATTTTTTATTTTTAAAGCATTTTAACTATTAAAAATAATATTATAAATTATATAGTTTATCAAATTTATATATTAAAATTTTTTAATGGTTAACCGATAAATCGATCCGAAAAACCGAATTAAAAATCGAAATCGATATAGCAATTAACCGATAGTAATGAACTAATTTAAAAAAATTATTAATGAACCGGTTAATCGGTTCATGCTCATCCCGTTATAAACACACCAATTCATGCAAATTAGTGAGAAAACAAAAAAAGACTTGGTATCTTACCACTGCCATCACGGAAAACCATCATGACTATATATCCAAAAAGCTTACAAAAGCGTATTTTAGAAAGGGTTGTAGTAGAAACTGACAGAATTCAAAATTATTGCAGCACAAAGATTTAATGAATGGATAAATATTCATGTGACAGCTTAAATTTACAGTTATAATTGCAGCACAAAGATTTAATGAATGGATAAATATTCATGCGACAGCTTAAATTTACAGTTATAATTGCAGCACAAAGATTTAATGAATGGATAAATATTCATGCGACAGCTTAAATTTACAGTTATAATTGCAGCTAGCTTTGTCTTTAATTTCTACACATTTGAATATGATTTTGGAAATAAATTTGAATGTGATATCATTTTCATCTGTTGCTATCACAAATAATTTCACTTGCTCAACACAATGTATTTAGTACATTCTAATTATTTGGCATTTTTTTTATTTTTATGGTTCTTTTTCTTTTCTGTTAATAAAGACGATAATATACATACAATTACCATATAATTTGAAGAAATGAAAGAAAAGTTGAGTATTTTATGGTGTTATGAGCTCATAAAGTTGAGCTTTTATGGTGTTATTACTGCACATTTTCATTGTAAATTGATCAAAACATGATTATGGTGATCAAAAACTATATTATATTTAGATCAGGTTCAAAAATTGATACAATACATTTTAAATTGAAAATACATTTTATTTATTATGTTTTATGAAAAGAAAATATAGTGTATTTTCTTTTATAAAAAAATACATTATATTTTTAGTAGATTTTTAGGTATAAAATACAATGTTTATTTAAATAAAAACTACAGTGTATTTATTGTGTTATTACTGCACATTTTCATTGTAAATTGATCAAAACATGATTATGGTGATCAAAAACTATATTATATTTAGATCAGGTTCAAAAATTGATACAATACATTTTAAATTGAAAATACATTTTATTTATTATGTTTTATGAAAAGAAAATATAGTGTATTTTCTTTTATAAAAAAATACATTGTATTTTTAGTAGATTTTTAGGTATAAAATACAATGTTTATTTAAATAAAAACTACAGTGTATTTATTGAATTTTATGAATAGAAAATACAATGTATTTTCTTTCATGAAAAAAATAAAGTGTATTTTATTTTATGAAAAGAAAATATAGTATATTTTATTTTGTCAAAAGAAAGTACATTATATTTTTAGTAAGTTTTGATGTATAAAATATAGTATTTATTTTATGAAAAATACTATGTATTTATTTGATTTTATGAATAGAAAATACAGTGTAAATAAAAAAATACAATGTATTTTCTATTCATAAAATACAATATATTTATGCCTTTGTTGGGTTCATATAAAATGTCTGTCATAATTAAAATTTTCAAAAGTATTTATAGACAGAAAGGAACAGTAAGCTAAGTATGGGTGGATCCCCAACTAAATATAGTATATTTTCTTCTATACATAAAAAATATAGTATATTTTCTTTTGTACATAAAAAAATATAGTGCATTTTCTTTTGTACATAAAAATACAATGTATTTTCTTTTGTACATGAAAAATACATGTGTATTTTTTTTGTACATAAAAAAATATAGTGTGTTTTCTTTTTTGCATAAAAATACAGTGTATTTTTTTTGTACATAAAAATACAATGTATTTTCTTTTTTTGATGAAACTCAATACAACATATTTTTTATGTACATAAAAATATAATGTTTTATCTTTTATACATAAAAAATATAGTATATTTTCTTTTGTGCATAAAAAATACAATATATTTTCTTTTATACATAAAACATACAGTGTATTTTCTTTTGCACATAAAAAAATATGGTGTATTTTTTATGCACATACAAAAATACAATGTATTTTATTTTATACATAAAAAATATAGTGTATTTTTTTGTAAATTAAAAAATATAGTATATTTTTTTTATACATAAATAAAATACAGTGGATAATAATATGTTGCAAAGCTAAAGAACACTACAAGAAAATATCAAAATAGCAACAAAAAAATAGCAACGAAAAATCAATTCCGTTGCTAAAATTGGGTGAAGTTTTAGGAATTTAGCAATGTAATACAAAATGGTTGTATTCCGTTGTTAAAAAGGGAGGGAGATTTTAGTGCCAACATATAGCAACGAAAATTAGCAATAAAATAAAATTTTAGTTGCTAAATATGGTGGTAAAAAAAATTTGGAATGAAATTTAGCAACGGAAATTAAATTTCGTTGCTAAAATAACAACGAA
Source organism: Excoecaria agallocha (assembly GCA_037975025.1). Classification (NCBI taxonomy): domain Eukaryota; kingdom Viridiplantae; phylum Streptophyta; class Magnoliopsida; order Malpighiales; family Euphorbiaceae; genus Excoecaria; species Excoecaria agallocha. The sequence continues at coordinate 31,245,101 of CM075811.1, forward strand.
ATCTAAGTTTCGTTGCTAAATATGGCTGCAGAAAAAATTTTAGATGAAATTTAGCAACGGAATATAATTTTCGTTGCTAAATATAACAACGAAATCTAATTTTTGTTGCTAAATATAGCAATGACGTTTAATAGTGGGAAATTTTTGGTATGAAATTTAGCAACGGAAATTAAATTTTGATGCTAAAATAGCAACAAAATCTAATTTCCGTTGCTAAATTTGAAATCGTTATTATAATAGCAACGGAATTAAATTTCGTTGCATATATATATATATATATATATATATATATATATATATATATATATATATATATAGGAAAAAACCCTATTTCTTTCATTTATGTTCTTCTCTTCATGATCTGGCATAGTTTTTCTTCTCTCCACACTCAACCATTTTCTGTGGGCATCCGTTCTCCCTTAGATCTGCCATTTCTGGTAACCGGTAAGTATTCTTCCTTAGATGTGCCATTCTTCCTTTCGTTTTTATTTTTTTTATGCCATTCACAATCTGCCATTTTAAGGTGACTTATTTTCTCATTTCCTTTTCTTAGTCAAAATTTTATTTGGTTTAGTTATAGTTACAAATGCAGCTTATTGAACTTTGCAATCGAATAGGTTAAAACGACCAGCCCCAAGAAATACTGCGTTCGACCCAACACTGGTATCATTTTGCCCGGGACCTCTTGCAATGTTACAGGTAATTTGATAGGAAAATTCATTTTATGTGGACGATAAAGTGCTCCTTGACGGGTTTCTTGTATTTTTTTTCACCTGCCTTTCTTCTTCTCATTCGGTTCTTGTATATTTTTATCTCTTAATCTGATGATAAATTCCCTAATTTTGTTGAAGTAAAGAGCTGCTTGTTTTTCCTTGTTTTCAGTTCTGTGAAATTTTTAATGTGTATTCCTCTGTTTTGTGGGTTCCATGAATTTACTCTTTAATCTGCTGTTTATATTTTGTTTATAACAAATTAGCTTATTTTGAAATCTAGTAGTAACTACGCAACCCCAGAAAGAGGCACCTCCTGATATGCAATGCAAGGACAAATTCCTCCTTCAGAGCATTGCTTTGCCTGATGGAGCAACTTCACAATATATAACTCCGAAAATGGTGAGATGGTGGCTTTTTCTCCCTTCATTCCCCCTTCATAATTTTTGAAGTTTTTTTTTTTATTTTTCCTTCATGGATCTTATGATTTACTGTTTCTACAGTTTAATAAGGAGGATGGTAAGGTCTTCGAGGAGTTCAAATTTCATGTCGTGTACATCCCTGCAAATCCTCCCTTGCCTGTCCCAGAGGAATCTGAGGAAGAATTGTCTCCAAAAGCTTCTGCACTTGACAATGGAAATTGGAATGGTTCATCGATTGAGGCTGTGAGTATTTTTTCTTGGCTGTGTAAGTGAAGACAGAATACTGGTGCATGTGGTTTAGCATAACCATATAACATCATGTTATGTTTTCAAGTATCAACATCTCTGGAGGATCCTAATGAGAAATCTTCAAAGGTAATCATATTTTTTCCCTCTTTTGCATAGTTACTACCAGATTTCAAAAGTGGATTGATTATTCTTTTTAATAAACAAATTAATTCAACTGTTAATGAAACATTTTAATTGAACACTCCATCTTCAACTGTTATACACGATTTGATGTATTTGCCTTCTTTTACTTCTTTTACTGCATATTAGAAAAAATATTTTTAAATATTATTATAATTAAAATAGGTAATTACAATACTTTTCGAGCATTTTATGGCTTCATGCATATTGGGTGTTGCCAAAAATTATGTTTTGTGATATGGAATTGTCCATAGTTTTGGTATATAAAAGATAGTAGCTAGGATTTTCCATAGATTTAATTGAAAATAATAAATAATAAATAATTATATTTAAATTTATTATTAAATTATGTGATTAAGATATGGATTCCTTTCACTTGAATTAGGGAAAGAAAATAATTTATATGAGTGAAAACAAGAAAAGACCAAATGTCCCTGAAAAATTCTAAAAACTTTAAACTGAAAAACAACAACCTAAACATCATTTTTTGGGCTCGAAAAATGTTGTTATAGGAGCTTTGCTTTGAAATAAATCACCGTTTCGAAACGAATTTTTCGAAAACATATTATAATAAGAAATTTGACACTTGTAGCAAAAGTTATGACAAAAATAGTCTGTACAGTAAAAATAATCCATTTAGCATTTATGTTATATTTCTTTATTTATTCTCACATTCTAATTTAATTTAGGGTTTTTTTATTATCTATATTTCTGATGATAAATTGTTGGTAATTATTGATTTTATGTAACACCCTTCTCGGAACAGTCTTTATCGAAACGAGACTTAACTGAAGACAGTAAATTTTTTTTTCCGAACAATTCGAAACACTTAAAAATACTTTTTCAATAATTCTAGAATCAAACAACAGTCTTATATACAATTAAAACAAACATCACCCATCACACCAAAAACTTGCACTCTCCACTCATCCATTAACAATTAAAATATAATCAAAATACAATACAATCTTTTACCTTAATAGTCTAAGTATATACATGCCAAAAGCTTATACTAACTAATACAAAAATCTTCTCTTCCAATCTGAACCTTCAATGTACTGTATTCCCGCAACACTCCAGAACCTGCACGCAGTAAACACTACGTGCTGAGCATTAAATATGCCTAGTGGTGACTACTAATTCAAGAATTTTCCAAGAATAAGCATAATTACATAATTTATGCTACTATTATTCTTATTTCATTTAACACTTTCTCTTACTTTTATTAACGTTAGTCATGTTATTAACTCGTATTTTGGTAATCATTGTTCTATGTTTCCAAACTTTCAACTTTACCTTACAGTATCTTCTTAGGTAGATCTGTAACACCCTTCTCGGAACAGTCTTTTCCGAAACGAAACTTAGCCGAAACCGGTAAGTTTTTTTTTTTAACTTATTAATCACAACCTAATACTGAATCCAATTTCATACCATTATTATTTTTTTTCGAAATTTAGGCAGCATAACGGCTAGTACTTTCTAGCCTCCTGAAAAATCCAAACAAGTACAGCCTCTCAGAGGCATCACAATTCATATAAACAATAATCATATAACAATAGAACAATCCATTCAATCCATACTCATCATTTACAATTCACATCTGACAATTCTCATATGAACAGTTTTTAACATATTAAAAACTTATCTCAATTACATATCATTTCTATATTATCACTAACTAAGTATATACATGCCATAAGCTTAAACAATCTAACACTAAAATCTTCTCTTCCGATCTGGACCTTCAATGTACTGTGCTCCCGAACACATCAGAACCTGCACGCAGTAAACACTACGTGCTGAGCATTAAATATGCCCAGTGGTGACTACTAATCCAGGAATTTCCCAAGAATAAGCATACTTTCATAATTTATGCTTCTATTGTTCTTATTTCATTAAACATTTCCTTTTATTCAGTTATCATTATTCACATTCAGATAATCATTGTTCCTTTTATTCTAAATATTTAACTGTACTACAGTATCTTTTTAGGTAGATCAATATCAAATTTACCTTTTTCTTTACGTTAATCTTTACTGTAACTTTTACTTTTTATCAGTACTTTCATTTTATTCTTTAGTCATAGCAATTTAATTATCATTTCATTTAGCGATGTGTATTGGTACTCGTGTCTTTACTAGTACCAAAATAAATTATTTACATTCCTGTTTTAAGGTTCAATTATTCAGTTTGAACTCTCATTGTACTTCTTGCCATTTATTCTTTTATTTTTGTTTCGACTCTTAACCAATAAATACATTACTAATTAATAGCTTTTGAGCTTTATTGCAAAGTGATATAAGTATTTCGGGACACTTTGCAGTATTTTCTTTCCTTCATTCTTATACATATTACTTTCGTTCAAATATTAATTAAGACATAAGTCTTTTACTTCTTTCTCATCGGTCAATCATATGTTTTTCTATTGTTTTACTTTTTAAATAACCTTTCTTTCAGAAAGACATTTCATAAGCATTAAATTCACTTCATGTCACAATCATTACTTTTAACTTTAACTATGAAATTAATATTATTTTTCAAATTTGTTACTTTTCACAATAGTGATTGGTACGAGAAATACCAATTAATCAAATTTATCCTTTTCACGAAAAACATAATACATTTTAAATTCTTATAAAACCTTTCTTTTCTTTTTTTCTTACTAATTTACACTTTACAGAAATCTTTACAGATTTATCTTAATTTTTCATTTTCTTTCAAACGAATCGTTTTCGTTATAACTTTTCATATATTCAATTCAATTAAGCAATACTTATTTATTCATTTCAATGTGCCCCTAATGCAATATAACAGGTTTCCCATAACGGATACACGGGACTGGACCCAAAGGTCCCACGTAGCAGATAGAGAAATGATCTCGAAAGATCAAATCTCCCATAACAGATACAGATACAGATACACTTTCACAGAAGCTATGGAGATCAAAGATCCCAACCATAGCTAAGCAAGTCGCCATGACTTGCACCGCGGTACAGAGATGTCCCTATGGCTAGCCAATTATATCCAAAACAAGAATCATACTACCTGTCTATCGCTAAGGGCAAACATAATCAGTATCATTGCAAACATTTTTGAACATTTAAAACTTTTAATTTCTTCCTTTTTGTTTATCACTATACGTTATTTTGGTCAAATGCACTCTTTCGTGCCTTTGACTACTCAATAACTTTTCATTCACTTTATTCACTTTCTCTTTTTCAGTCACTTTAGTGAATTATTCTTCGATAATTCACTCAGATACTTAAATCTTTTAATCTTTTATACAGATTATAAATTATGAATTATAACATAAAAATTCACAATTTTTCTTTTTATTCTTTTTATATAATTCTTTGCGAATTATTCTCTAATCATTCAATAGTTGACTTCTTTTTCTTTTATTGTTCAGACTTTTTAATCGTTCGGTATGCCAACTTTATTTCGTCGGCGAAACATTTTTATAACCATTAATTCTTTTAATACTTTTTGTCGACTAATTTATTCTGATAAATTAGTCACGTCTTTATTTTCTACTTTTAGGCATTTAGGGACTTAATTAATATCATTTATTATTTTAGTTTCGAATATGCATAATTTAACCTTTTTTCATTGGCTTATTCATTTCATAGGCATAATTACGATTTTGCCGTTATAATCATTTATTTTCATTTTTAATACATAATTTACTTCATTATTCATCTTTTAATTCTTTATTTTACCATTTCGGGTAAAATTACATTTTGGTCCTTTTATCATGAAAACTTTATATTTTGGAACCGTAGGCCTCCAAAATTACCATTTTACCCTTGTTGAAAATTTCTTACTTATTTTTATGCGTTAATTACTTACTTTGGCAAAATTACCATTTGCCCCCCAAAACTTTTATTTTCTTTCATTTAAATCCTTTTTCTATTCAAAACTCATTTATCTTTCTTTTATTTACGTATTAATTTATTTACTTCATTTCCATTTATTTATGAATTATTTTCCAATAATTCATTATTATTATTATTTTCTCGACCTAATAATTATTGCGAAAAATCCATCGGTTGACTTTTTCTTTCTCATTATTGACATTAATGTCCTATCACATTAACTCATCACTTTTGTCATTTTTATACAATTATGCATTAAAAAAATTCAATTATTTTCATTATACATATACACATAAAAATTCAAATAAAATTCCAATAAAATTGATTTAAGCATTCTTTATTGGTTACAATAAATTTTCATCAAAATAATCATTTAATTCACAATTTTCATTTATGTAACCCATTTTTCTTATACTTTTATTTCTTTTCTATTTTACATAATTACCATTTAGGCTTTTTATACCACTTGTGAATTATTTCACCATAATTCATCACCATTATTCAATTTTCCATCAAATTACATATTATTTCTAGACAATTCAACAAGTCATCACTTACATAACCAAACTTTTGCCTTCAAAATATTCTTTAAATTCATAAAAATTCCACAAAAATTCTTACATGTATTATTTCATCTCTAACACCATTTAAAGGCTTAATTTCATCAAAACCCCTAAAATATACATTGTTTACCTTTGAAGTCTTATTCGGCCACTAAAGGAAGTTCATTATACATGTCTTTAAAAATTCATTTAAACATTCATTGATGCATATTTGAGGTCTAATTACACTATTCTAACTTCAATTTCATTTATGCATCATTAACTCATTTTTAGGTTAAGTTACATAAAGGAATTTAAATCAAAATCAAGGGAAATACTAGGATTTGATAGCCACTTACCATTGCGGTCGAATTCGCGTCGAATCTTTTAATTTTCTGCTCACCGGACTGATCGCCGGAGCGTCACCGGAGACTTGCCGGAGCTCCGCCGGAGAAGCACCGAGGCCGTCAACTGGTAGATCACGCTACCGATGACTTCCTGGCGTCGTTCACGCGCCCCAAAACGGCCGTCGTTCACCGGGATCGGAGTTTAAAACTCCCGCCGTCACCCTTCCCGATCTCCCTGTTGCCGGCGAGTGGGGAGGAGAGGCAACAACGGGATGAGTCGCCTCCACCTTACGGAGTCTTCGGTGCTGATCGTGACTCCAAAAACCGTCACCGATCACCGGAGCAAGGAGAGGAAAGCGCTGCCAAGGAAAAGAAGAAGAAAAGAGAGAGAAGGAGGTGATCGGCGCTGCCGTTGGTGGGTCGAGGATGCCGGCGCACGGAGACGAAGCCGCACGGTGGACGCCGGCCTGCCGATGATGGCTCCGGTGGTTGGCTTCACCGGTCTTCCTCCCCAGCTACGCCCTTCCCCGACTCTTCCTCTCTCCATTCTTTCATTTTCTTTCTTCTTCTTTTTTTTTCATTTCTTTAAATCTCCTTTAAGTGTGTATAATGGGCTTGGGTTAAGTTTTGGCTTAACTATTTAATTAAAGCCCAATAATAACTTAATTCAAAGCCCAAATGATTTCTCCCATTTTCTTAGTCCAAATCACTCCAAATTTGATTCCATAATTTTTATCACATCAAAAATAGGTAGGATATAAATTTTCGGCTCAATCAAAGTCTGTTATCGATCCGATTCAAACTTATCGGTCCGATTCGACAACTGTCGACATCGCCGAAAAATTCATTTTTTTATACCAAAATATTCTATATCAAATTTCATTGAGAACTGAAAAATCTGGCAATTTTTAGAGTCCATTTACTATTTTTAAAGATTTATGCAGAATCAAGTCCCATTCCCTACCGGAAAAATTGATTCGCTACCTTTTTCGTATTTTTGACTTTCGGAAGTCTATTTGACCTCAAATGCACTTCAAATTTCAACCATAGACTCACCATAACTATTCCTTTCAAATGGTCCAATAAAATATTTCCGACTTCCGGGTGTCCTTTCAGGCCCGGAAAATACTATTCACTGCCGGAAAGTACTATTCACGGCTGACCCGGTGTTGAGGCCATTACAAGATCAATATCGGGTTTACCTTTTATCTTTACGTTAATCTTTACTATAACTTTTACTTCTTATCAGTACTTTCATTTTTATCTTTTAGCCAAAGCAATTTAATTATCATTTCATTTAGCGATGTGTATTGGTACCCGTGTCTTTACTAATACCAAAATAAATTACTTTTAATACTTGCTTTACTAGTCAATTATTCAATTTATATTCTGACTTCACTTTTTACTATTTATTTTATTAGTTTACTTTAACTTTGATCTAATAATTACATTATTGTTAAAAGGCTTATAAGCTTCATCGCAAAGCGATATAGCTGCTCTGGAGTACTTTGCAGTCAAAACTTTCTTTTCTTCTTTTATACATTTACCCATAATTAATTATCTAATTAAAACTTGTATCTTTTACTTTTCCCCCATTACATAATTTTATACCTTTCTATCGTTTTACTTTTCAGGTAACTTATCTTTCAGAAAAGCGTTACCTAAGCATTAAGTTCACTTTTTGTCATTATCATCTCTTTTTAACTTTAAGCAGGACAATTAATATTATTTTTCAGACTCGTCATTATCTTTACAGTGGTAAATGGTACAAGAATTACTAATCAATTAAAATTATCTTTTTCACGTAAAACAAGATATATTCGAATTTCTTGTAAAAACTTAACTAAACATTGATTTAATATCTTATTCTTATAAAACATTTCTTTTCTTTTTCTTATTAATTACACTTTTCAGAAATCTTTACAGATTTATTTTGACTTTGCATTTTATTTCAAACGAATTGTTTCGTTATAACTTTCTGTATTCAATTCAATGAAACAGTACTTATTTATTCATTTCGATGTGCCCATAGTGCAATATAACAGGCTTCCCATAAAGGATACTCGGGACTGGACCCGAAGGTCCTACAGAACAGATAGAGAAATGATCTCAAAAGATCAAGTCTCACAGAGCAGAAACAGATACATTTTCACTTTTACAGAAGCTATGAAGATCAAAGATCTCGCCCATAGCTAAGCAAGTCGCCATAACTTGCACCGCGGTATAAAGATGTCCCTATGGCTAGCCAATTATATCCAAAACAAGAATCATACTACTTGTCTATTGCTAAGGGCAAACATAAACAATCACAATGCAAACATTTTCGCACACTTAAAACTTTTTAATTTCTTTTTTTTATTTATTACTATACTTTATTCTGATTAAATGCACTCTTTCGTGCATTTGACTATTCAATAATTGTTTATCCTTTTATTCACTTTTTCTTTTCCAGTCACTTTTGTGAATTATTCTGTGATAATTCACTCAGATATTTAAATTTTTCCATCTTTTGTACAGATTATAAATTATGGCATTATAATTCATATTTTTCTTGTATTCTTTTGTATAATTCTTTATGAATTATTTTCCATACTTTTAAACCTGACATTTTTACAATTTTTCCTTTTTCAGTCCCATTTTTCATTTATTCGATATGCCGACTTTTATTTCGTCGGCGAATTAAATTTATAATCATTTCTTCTTTTACTACTTTTTGTTGACTAATTTATTTTGATAAATTAGTCACTTCTTGATTTTTTTCCCTTTTTGGCAATTAGGAACTTTATTAATATAATTTATTATTTTATATCTCAAAAAAATACATAATTTGACTTTTTCTCTTGGATTATTCATTTCAACTACTTAATTACGATTTTTCCATTATAACCATTTATTTTCATTTTTACTATATAATTTCTTCCATTATTCATCCTTTATTCTTTATTTTACCATTTTCGGGTAAAATTACATTTTGGTCCTTAAATCATAAAAACTTTATCTTTTAGCATAATTAAGTTTCGAAAATTACCATTTTACCCTTGTTAAGCACTTCTTACTTATTTTTGCTCATTAATTATCTACTTTGGCAAAATTATCATTTTGCTCCAAAACTTTTATTTTCTTCATTTAAGTCCTTTTTCTATTTAAAATTCATTTTATCTTTCTTTTATTTACGTATTAATTTATTTTCATCATTTTCATTTATTTATGAATTATTTACCAATAATTCATTATTCTTATTATTTTCACGACTTAATAATTATTTCGAAAAAATCCGTCGGTTGACTTTTTATTTCTCATCATTGACATTAATTTATTTTTCATATTTATTCATCACTTTAGTCATTTTTATACCAATATGCATTGAAAATTTAGTTATTTTCATTGTGCATATTCACATAGAAATTCTAATAAAATTTCAATAAAATTTCACTAACTTTAATAAATTCTAATAAAATTCGTTTATGCATTATTTATTTATCTTTGTCATTTTTCATCAAAATAATCATTTAATTCACAATAAATCACAAGTTTCATTCAATACCTACATTATACATAATCTTAAAAATTTCCAAATAAATTTCAATAATTCACTAAAAATTCAAGGGCACCATTTATCCATTATACAATTAATTTAGGTTAACATATATTATTTTCATGTAAAAATTCCTTCACTTTTCTTACTACAATATTCGACCATCACAAAAATTCCACCTAAAACATTTTCTTTTTCCCTTTTAATATTTTATTTCATCTTCTCTAAGGTTCAATTTCATTTACCCTAAACAAATCTCATAAATTAACTACTTTAAAAATTTTTAACCTAATTACATTAAAGGAATTTCTTCACAAAAAAGAGAAATTAATAGATTTTGTAGTCACTTACCTTTATTCCATACTTAACCTTCCTTAAACTTCATTTTTCTTCACCTAAAACCAAGTAAAACTTCATTCTTCATTGCCATCACCCTTTGGCCGAAATCTTTAAGCTTCCTAACCTCAATTTTTTGTCCTCAAATGAACAATCCAAGCCCATAATTAGCTTAAACACCTCAAAAACTATAAGAACACATCAAAAACTCAATTAAAACTACTTGGATTTTCAAGTTCCATCTTACCTCTTTTTCTTTCTTTTCTTGATTCCTTGCCTTTCCTTGCTCAAAACTCTTGCTTGAGACCTCTAGGATGATCTAGAGAGAGAGGACTTCATCTTTTATTTAGGAGTTTAGGAGAGATTTGAAGTAGATATGAAAGAAAATCAAGAGAGAGAGAAGGAGAGGGAATTCGGCCATAGCAAGAGGAAGGGGAAGCTGGAGTATGTTAGTGTAAGCCCTAGCCCCAATGCATTGTAACGAAACACTTGAAATTAATAAAATGAGGCATTAGTTTTATCTTTTGTATTCCTGTGCATATCAATTGATAAAACTATCCAAGAATGTCGTTTCGGTTTAAGTTATCATGTGTGAGGCACATGGATTGTAAGACCTTGAAACAAATGAGACATCATTCTAAATATCCCTAGTCAGTCATTGTTATGGGAATAACAAATGAATTAAGACTAGTATGCTCTCTCTGATCTTATGAGTTCTGTCTTACGGATCATTAGGACAAGAGTGTCAATCAGAGATCATAGATACATGTTAAAGAACATGGTATCTGGATTCGATCCGCTCATGAGAACACTACATGGTACAAGTCATAAGTGTTTCTCATATGCAAGTTTTGTATCGGAGTTCTTAGACCTGAAATCTCTATGAAACTCTTTATGAATTACTGTGTACTTTGACATACACCTAACGTGCTCGTAACAGAGTGACAAGTACGGGTATGATTGGGTATGCACTGATTCATGTTAGAGAGCATGAGAGAAGTGAAGGGATTACCCCTCTCGATAAGAGAGAAAAATATCACCGGCCACTTGATCAGTGAACTGAGAAGTGTATGGCCATACCGAGATGAAATAATGAGTAATCATTATTTATCTGAGAGTTCAGTGTCACTGGAATATCAAGAAATGAATTAATGTATATAAGGATGACTAGTTCCATGCCTTATATTAATTCTGATATTTATGGGTAAGGGACTATGCGAAATTGCATTAGGTCACCAAATGCCATATGCATTTTCATTTAATTTGGAATGCTATAATATCTTGCTAGAGAATATATATAGCCTTTGAATTAATTTATTAATTCATTGCCAACATTAAATGGACCTATAGGATCGCACACAAAGCATTGGGCTTAAAATATTTAAATTAAGTATTGGACATTAATTTGGGCTTTTAATTAAAGTCAAATTAATATATGTAATGGGTTATAATATTGCTATTGGGCTTTGGTCCATGAGAGAGAAAAATTCAGCCCATAAGGTTTAATTTCAATTAATTAATTATCTTGTGTTAATTAAGTTAATTGAATATTAAAGCCTAAAGGAATTTAAATTAAATTAAATCACTTATATATTTAATTAAGTGATTTCATTTATTTAAATGTCTTATGTTTTATTTCAAATTTGAATTTAAATTCAAAGGAGTTTAATTCAAAATATATTACTTATCTTTAGGAAGTGATAGAGTTTGAATTAATTATCTTAGGATAGTTGAATTCAGATTAATGACTTGCCAAAGGATAAGCATATATATTAAAAGAAATAAAACCCTAAACCTAATTTTTGTGTGGCATGAATAGTAACTCATGAATAGTGACTCTCTCTCTCTTAATTCTTTTGTTCAATTTTTCACAAGGAGAAAGGATTGTTCCTCATTCTCTTGTGTTATTGAGCAGTAATAGCAATCTAAAGAAGTACAAAATCAAGTTTTGTAGCTTCAAACTATAACCATTACACAATACCGAAAAAAAGAGCTAGCAATCTCGATTTTAAGCCGTCGGTGCAAGTGTGTGTGTGAGAATAGAGGGAGTGGCGCAAAAGGTTGTTCCTTGGCATTGGTGATCGAGAACTAAGGTGTTTAAAGGCATCTTGGTTGCTGGACATCACAAAATCAAAGAATAAAAAGGCATCATCTATTGTAAGTTTCAAAACCCTAAAATTGCATGTTTTCGTTCCTAGTTTTGGATATGTATGGTATGCATGATAAAATTTTTATTTTTCCGCTGTGCTATCATGATTATCATACCATGTCATATTCCATCAGTGGTATCAGAGCCTAGACATGCTTATTTTAGTGCTTTAGATGTATGAAAAAATTAATTAAAAATCGTTATTTTGAAAACATGCAAATCAGAAATTTTCTGTTTTGAGTTTTTTGCATTGTTTTGGTGTAAAAACGATTTTAATTGATTAGATAGGTATTATAATTAATATGACATGTTAATATACTGTCCTAAGATGTTATTAGGGCTGGTAATGGTCGGATTTAATTATTTACCTGATGGTACATGTTAATTATGAAACTAGGTGCTAGTTGGCATGTAAATTGCTATTTTAACAACTAGTTTTCAAAATTAAATGTAAAAACGTTTTTGGGATGTTTGTAAGTGATTTTTAAAGATTAAATATCAGGTCTGGACATGTTTTAAATTTGGTTTTAATTCTGGTCAATGACAATTTAATTGATTAATTTTAAAATCACTTAAAACTATGTCTAGTTTGTGTTTGTTACATGTTTAATCAACATTGTTTGTTATGTTTTGATTAAAATGGTAAAAACACATTTAGATTAAAATGGTACAGAATATTAAATCAATGTTTATGGACTTATTTAGATTATTAAATGACTCATAAAATTGATTTAAATGTTTGTACATTTTATGGCATTACATAAGCATTAAACAACTAGTTTTTGTTGTTTGTTTGTTTTTGCATGAATGCCGTGTACTATATATGTGTTCTTCATGATTTTATTTTTAATTCATGTTAGCACATATTATATGCATTTTTAATGTTTATGGGCTGTATGACATAAAATTAAAAAATGGCTAAATTGGAAATTATGCTAGAGTTGATTTATAGCACAAATCTAACTAGTTTGTGTTTTGGGCTTTTAAGAGAACTTATTCAATAAGAGGATTTAGTCCATTGGGCTTCGGCCCAGGCCCATCACGAGGTCATCTCTTAAAGCTTCAAGTACACAATTTCCATTAATGGGCTTGGCTAAATCTAATTAAAATTGGACTTTGTTTGATCCATGAATGCTATGTATATTTATTTGCTTGTTTGGTGTGATGAATGGATATGCATGGTGCATTCATGGGCCCTGGGTTTTTGTAATTAAATATGGCCTGCGAGCCATTATATTTTATTGTAAAAGTTTCATTTATTTCTTAGAATAGAATTTACTTGAAGACTTTGTAAATCAAGACGAAGCCCACCGGAGTGGAGAAGCCCAACTCGAAGATTCTTATGTAATAGTATAGAATCTTAGTTGTAAGTTTTTGGGCCCATGTTTGTCACGCTTTACTTTATGCAATTATATATATATGCATGCTATGTATGGATGACAAAGCGTATGCCATGTAAGCCGTAATAAAATGAATCCCTAAAAAATAGTAAGTCACAAAGTTGCCTTCCTAATTCGAAACATGTCAAGGCATCGATCATCGGTCACGTAGACTAGGAGTCCTAGATGCGCCCGATTATCTTTGTGAGGCATGGGTTGTGAATGTAGGTTGGACTTATCATGGAAAGGGATGCCCGGACCTAGGCAACTAATAAATGGGTTGTGCTATAACATCCTAAGATGTTAGCCCATTTGATCCAAGAGTCATGTACGAGACATGATTGGAGTTTTCCTACCTAAGTAACTTAACTTGTTAGGTATACAAGCTCAGCTTGACTAATAAGTTGTTGAGAAAAGTGGCTCTTGGCCCACATTAAATCACTAACGCGAATTATTTAAAGGGATATTAATTCGGTTTGTGGGATCATTAATAAGACCTCATTTAATCTTGCTAAATTTTATTGTAGATTGAAAATGGCATCTTCAAACAACAATTTCTCATTGCGATTGGTCCTTGAAAAGGACAAATTGAATGGCACCAATTTCATAGAATGGTCTCGAAACTTAAGAATAGTTCTTAAGCAAGAGAAAAAGTCGTATGTTTTGGATGCACCCTTGCCTGAAGAACCAGGAAGGAACGCCTCTGCGGTTCAAAAGGAAACTTTTGAGACCAAGAAGAGCGACTCCAATGATGTGACCTGTCTGATGCTGGCCACTATGGTGCCTGAATTGCAAAAGCAATTTATGGACCAAGAGGCTTATGCGATCAATGGTGCACCTAAAGGAGATGTTCCAAGAGCAAGCTCGTCACGAGAGGTTCGTGACAACAAAGGCTTTAATTTCTTGCAAGATGGCTGAGGGTACTCCTGTTAGTACCCATGTACTCAAGATGAAAGGGTATCTTGATACTCTTGAGAAGCTTGAGGTACTAGTGCCAAAGGAATTGGCCACTGACTTGATCTTAGGATCATTGCCTGCTACTTATGATCAATTTGTGATGAATTATAACATGCATGCAATGAACAAATCAGTCACTGAGCTTCATGGGATGCTTAAGAATGCTGAAGAAAACATTCGAAAGACCAATCCCGTACTAATGGTTCAAAAAGGAATAAAGAAGGGACCTGCTAAGGGAAAGGGAAAACCCAAGACAGTTGGGAGTGCACCTCAAGCCCAATCCAAGCCCAAGGCACCAAAGCTCAAAGAGAGTGAGAGCACTTGCTTCCATTGCAACAGAATAGGGCATTGGAGGAAGAATTGCGCTCTCTTTAAGGAAGAACAAAAGAAGAATGGAGCCAAGGCGTCCAGTTCTGGTATTTTTGTTGTTGAAGTTAACCTTTCTATTTCTACCACTTGGGTATTGGATACCGGTTGTGGTTCTCACATTTGTTCAAATGTGCAGGGGTTAAGAAATAGGCGGTTACTTGGGAAGAATGAAGTGGACCTCCGTGTGGGGAATGGAGCACGAGTTGCTGCCATGGAGATAGGCGACTATCACCTCACTTTACCTTCCGGACTTTGTATTGTTTTGAATAATTGTTATTATGTGCCTGCTATGAGCAGAAACATTATTTCAGTTTCATGTTTGGATAATGATGAATTTGATTTTGTTATTAAAAATGGCAATGCTCATATTCGTCGCCAAGGCATTTCTTATGGCAATGCCATGTTGCAAAATGGCCTTTATATCCTTGATTTACAAAACAAAGAGTCCATATACAACATTAATACAAAGAGGGTTAAATCAAACGAATTGAACCCTACTTACTTCTGGCATTGTCGCTTAGGACATGCAAACGAAAAACGCATTTCAAGACTCCACAAAACTGGAGTGCTTGGGTCATTCGACTTAGAGTCTTATGATACATGCGAGCCATGTTTGCATGGAAAAATGACAAAGAGTCCTTTTAATAAAAATGGCGAGAGGGCTAATGGCTTATTGGAACTAATACATTCCGATGTATGTGGACCTTTAAGTACACATGCTAGAGGTGGTTTTAGCTACTTCGTGACATTCACAGATGACTTCAGTAGATATGGCTATGTCTATCTGATGAAGTACAAGTCTGAAACTTTTGAGAAATTCAAAGAGTTTAAGAATGAAGTAGAAAACCAACTTGGCAAAAGTATAAAAGCCATTCGATCAGATCGAGGTGGCGAATACTTAAGCCAAGAGTTTGACAGTCATCTAAAGGAGTGTGGTATTATTTCACAGCTCACTCCTCCTGGAACACCTCAATGGAATGGTGTGTCCGAAAGGAGAAATCGAACTCTGTTGGACATGGTTCGATCTATGATGAGTCAAGCTAATCTTCCTATCTCTTTTTGGGGTTATGCATTAGAAACTGCTGCGTTTCTATTGAACCATACTCCAACTAAAGCAGTTGAGAAGACACCATACGAGGTATGGACTGGGAAAGAACCCAATATGTCTTTTCTCAGGATTTGGGGCTGTGAAGCACATGTTAAGAAATTAACATCTGAAAAACTAGAGTCCAAATCCACTGTCTGCTTGTTTGTGGGTTATCCTAAAGAAACAAAGGGATACTACTTTTACTCACAAGCCGAGAACAAAGTATTTGTTGCTCGCAAGGCTGTTTTCTTGGAAAAGGAGTTCCTTCTCAAGAAAGACAGTGGGAGTAAAGTAGAACTTGGAGAAATTCAAGCACTACAAACTCCTATAGAGGATGGTTTGGAAATGGGATCAAGTTCACAACCAGTTGTGGAACAAGAACCCATTACACAAGAACCTAGAAGGTCCGGTAGGGTACGTCAGGAGATTGAGAGATATGGATTTCTAATCACTGACAGTGACACTATTGAGTTAGTAGATCGTGAGGATCCTACTACCTACCGAGAAGCTATTGAAAGCCCAGACTCGGATAATTGGCTTGAAGCCATGAAATCCGAGATGCAATCAATGTACGATAACCAGGTTTGGACCTTGGTTGATCCACCAGAAGGTGCTAAGGTAATTGAATGCAAGTGGTTATTCAAACTAAAAGCTGATAAGACCTACAAAGGTAGACTAGTAGCAAAAGGTTTTCGACAAACTCATGGTATAGACTATGACGAGACCTTTTCGCCTGTAGTCATGCTCAAGTCCATTAGGATCTTGCTTGCCATAGCTGCATATCATGATTATGAGATATGACAAATGGATGTCAAAACTGCTTTCCTTAACGGAAATTTACTTGAGGATGTGTATATGACACAGCCTGAAGGTTTTGTCAATCCCAAGCATCCTAAGAAGGTATGCAAGCTTCAAAAATCCATTTATGGATTAAAGCAAGCATCCCGAAGTTGGAATCTTCGCTTTGATGAGGCAGTCAAAGAATTTGACTTCATCAAGAACGAAGATGAGCCTTGTATGTACAAGAAGGTTAGTGGGAGCATAGTAGTGTTTCTGGTCCTATATGTGGACGACATCCTTCTCATTGGGAATGATATTCCAACATTGCAAAAGGTTAAGCAATGGTTGGGAAAATGTTTCTCAATGAAAGACTTAGGTGAAGCCGAGACAATACTTGGTATTCGAATCTATAGAGATAGATCGAATCGGCTTTTGGGACTAAGTCAAGAAAAGTACATAGAAAAAGTACTAAAGCGTTTTAGTATGGGAGACTCAAAGAAAGGATACATACCTTTGGCTTTGGGAGTTCCTTTGACTAAAGAACAGTGCCCTAAAACCAAAGAGGAAAGGGACAACATGAGTAGAATCCCATATGCATCTGCTATTGGATCTATCATGTACGCTATGTTATGTACTAGGTTGGATGTTGCTCATGCACTGAGTATAACCAGTAGGTTTCAGCAAGACCCTGGTGAGAAGCACTGGTCTGCTGTAAAAGGGATCCTGAAGTACCTGCGAAGGACTAAGGATCACTTCTTGGTGTATGGTGGTCAAGAAGAGCTCGTCATACAAGGTTATGCCGATGCTGCTTTTCAGACCAGCACTCAGGATTCTAGATCGCAATCTGGGTTTGTTTTTGTTTTGAACGGTGGTGCTGTCAGCTGGAGAAGCTCGAAGCAAGAAACCATTGCCGACTCAACTATAGAATATGAGTATATTGCAGCAAGTGAGGCTGCAAAAGAGGCTGTTTGGATTAAAAATTTCATTAATGGATTAGGAGTGGTCCCAAGCGTCCTAGATCCATTAGAAATTTTCTGTGACAATAACGGGGCCATTGCACAGGCCAAGGAGCCCCGGTCACACCAGAAATCCAAACACATACTCAGAAGGTACCACTTGATCAGAAAAATCATTGATCGTGGGGACGTCAAGGTTAGCAAGATATCAAGTGAAGACAATGTAGCAGATCCTTTGACGAAACAGTTACATCCAAATCTGCACGAAACTCATTTGAGAGCTTTCGGTCTTAGGGCTATGCCAAATTGGGACTAGTGCTAGTGGGAGATTGTTAGTGTAAGCCCTAGCCCCAATGCATTGTAACGAAACACTTGAAATTAATAAAATGAGGCATTAGTTTTATCTTTTGTATTCCTATGCATATCAATTGATAAAACTATCCAAGAATGTCGTTTCGGTTTAAGTTATCATGTGTGAGGCACATGGATTGTAAGACCTTGAAACAAATGAGACATCATTCTAAATATCCCTAGTCAGTCATTGTTATAGGAATAACAAATGAATTAAGACTAGTATGCTCTCTCTGATCTTATGAGTTCTGTCTTACGGATCATTAGGACAAGAGTGTCAATCAGAGATCATAGATACATGTTAAAGAACATGGTATCTGGATTCGATCCGCTCATGAGAACACTACATGGTACAAGTCATAAGTGTTTCTCATATGCAAGTTTTGTATCGGAGTTCTTAGACCTGAAATCTCTATGAAACTCTTTATGAATTACTGTGTACTTTGACATACACCTAACGTGCTCGTAACAGAGTGACAAGTACGGGTATGATTGGGTATGCACTGATTCATGTTAGAGAGCATGAGAGAAGTGAAGGGATTACCCCTCTCGATAAGAGAGAAAAATATCACCGGCCACTTGATCAGTGAACTGAGAAGTGTATGGCCATACCGAGATGAAATAATGAGTAATCATTATTTATCTGAGAGTTCAGTGTCACTGGAATATCAAGAAATGAATTAATGTATATAAGGATGACTAGTTCCATGCCTTATATTAATTCTGATATTTATGGGTAAGGGACTATGCGAAATTGCATTAGGTCACCAAATGCCATATGCATTTTCATTTAATTTGGAATGCTATAATATCTTGCTAGAGAATATATATAGCCTTTGAATTAATTTATTAATTCATTGCCAACATTAAATGGACCTATAGGATCGCACACAAAGCATTGGGCTTAAAATATTTAAATTAAGTATTGGACATTAATTTGGGCTTTTAATTAAAGTCAAATTAATGTATGTAATGGGTTATAATATTGCTATTGGGCTTTGGTCCATGAGAGAGAAAAATTCAGCCCATAAGGTTTAATTTCAATTAATTAATTATCTTGTGTTAATTAAGTTAATTGAATATTAAAGCCTAAAGGAATTTAAATTAAATTAAATCACTTATATATTTAATTAAGTGATTTCATTTATTTAAATGTCTTATGTTTTATTTCAAATTTGAATTTAAATTCAAAGGAGTTTAATTCAAAATATATTACTTATCTTTAGGAAGTGATAGAGTTTGAATTAATTATCTTAGGATAGTTGAATTCAGATTAATGACTTGCCAAAGGATAAGCATATATATTAAAAGAAATAAAACCCTAAACCTAATTTTTTTGTGGCATGAATAGTAACTCGTGAATAGTAACTCTCTCTCTCTTAATTCTTTTGTTCAATTTTTCACAAGGAGAAAGGATTGTTCCTCATTCTCTTGTGTTATTGAGCAGTAATAGCAATCTAAAGAAGTACAAAATCAAGTTTTGTAGCTTCAAACTATAACCATTACATAATACCGAAAAAGAGAGCTAGCAATCTCGATTTTAAGCCGTCGGTGCAAGTGTGTGTGTGAGAATAGAGGGAGTGGCGCAAAAGGCTGTTCCTTGGCATTGGTGATCGAGAACTAAGGTGTTTAAAGGCATCTTGGTTGCTGGACATCACAAAATCAAAGAATAAAAAGGCATCATCTATTGTAAGTTTCAAAACCCTAAAATTGCATGTTTTCGTTCCTAGTTTTGGATATGTATGGTATGCATGATAAAATTTTTGTTTTTCCGCTGTGCTATCATGATTATCATACCATGTCATATTCCATCAGAGTATTCTGGAGAAAATCTCCAGATTTTTATCCCTTTTATACCACTCTTATGGGCCCAAAATTGGGCTTAATGAGTGGGCTTAACCCAATTTAAAATTAAGGCCCAATTATGCCTCCTTAAAGTCCAATTCAATTTCTCTCCCTTCCTTACTTCAAATCACTTCAATTTTGATTTCATCATTCTTAAAACATCAAAAATAGGTAGGACATAAATTTTTGGCTCAATCGGAGTCCGTTATCGATCCGATTCAAACTTATCGATCCGATTTAACAACTGCCGATGTCTCCGAAAAATTCCATTCTCATCATCAAAATATTCTACATAAAAATTCATGTAGGCACGCAAAATCTGGCGATATTCGGAGTTTGTTTACTATTTTTAATTATTTAAACAAAATCAAGTCCATTTCCCTACAAAGAAAATTGACTCGCTATCTTTTTCCGTATTTTTGAATTTTGGAGGCCTATTTGACCTCAAATTCACTTCAAATTTCAACCCTATGCTCACCATGACTATTCCTTTCAAATGGTTCAATAAAATATTTTCGACTTTCGGGTGTCCTTTCGGGCCTGAAAAATACTATTTACTGCCGGAAAGTACTATTCACGGCTGACCCGGTGTTGAGGCCATTACATTTTATCCATAATCTATAGATTGAATTATATGTATTTGTTGACAGAAACTTTTAATGTTTTTTTATGCCAAGTTATGTTGTTAATTTAACATATAGGTTAATAACAATAAGTTGGGTTTGCAGCTCATAAAAAAACAAAATTGACTTTTGGTTGCTAAAATTAGCAACGAAAAAATCAATTCCGTTGCTAAAATTAGCAACGAAATTTCATTTTTCGTTGCTAAAAATTACCAATTCACCGAAAATGAGTTGGTTGAATTTAACAACAGAATTCATTTTCTGTTGCTAAATTTAGCAACGAAAATGAAATTTCGTTGCTAAAAAATAGCAACTGTCGGATTAGCAACGGAAATTTCCGTTGCTATTTTTTTATGTAGATTTTGTTGCTAACTGTTTCTTATACTATAAAATTTTGTTCTTGTAGATTTTGTTATCTCCTGTATATGGCTTAATGAATGTATCCAGATGTATCATAAATTATATTCTTTATAAAATTTATTCTAGCTTGGAGAATATAAACATTGCAGAACACCAACTATAATCAAGTCGACAAGGAGGATACAAAGAATTTCAATAACAGGAAGGGGGACAAAGAGAGACCATTTACAGGATGAAAAATGAATCGATTATTACAACCTCTATAAGTGCCAAATAAAATCTCAAAATTCAAAACTATTATCTGAAAGTATATTAAGCCATATCAGCAAAATCTGATCACAGCCTCAACAGGTTATCAAAATAACAATTTTTGCTGAATTACCGATAATAGAAATGCTATGATCAGTGTTTTTCGTTCACTTGATGAATGCAAAAAAATCTATAACAATCCTGCACCAGCATCATCTTTGCCACTCTTAGTAGCAAGTCAAGTTACACTTTTGATATTTTCTCTCTTTCCACCATTGCCTCACCTACTCGGCCAAAGAATTTCAAATCACCGATGGTCAATCACTTAACTTTATCGTTCATTCCCCTTCTCCGTCACCTTCTCTTCTTTTTTTGTTACCAAACCAAACCCTACCATAGCTCTCTGGCTTCAAAAGTTCTACCTTTATCAGCATCGTCTACATCACCGAGTATGAAGGATCGTCCAATATTTTCTTTGATTTTGTTTATTCAAATAGGGAATGAAGTATCAGATCAAGGTCGATGCTTGAATTTAAAGTCCGCTTTCAAGTTCCAATTTTGAAGAATATCGATGGAGTTTCGATGAAGGATAAGCCAATTGTGGCCGGAGTTTATTTACTTTATGTTTCAAAGCATTTTTGATATATCAAAATAAAAATGGGTACTTTTGAAATAGAAAATATATAAATTAAAAGTAAAAATAAAGTATATGGTATTTTTGAAAATAAAATGTAAAAAGAGGGCAAATGGTGTAATTATCTCTACAGTCAAAGACACTCAATGCTTAAAAATAAAAGGCTCATAAAAGCTCTAATGTTATGTTCTTCTCTACTCTCTTTGTACCCTTTATATACTCTCTCTAAGAGAACATTATGCTCGATCTCCAGACTAATTGAAGCATTGGAATGCTTGTGCGGAGGCTATCAGGTCATTCATTTTATTTCTTTTTTCAGAATTATGGTTCGATTTCCCAATCCAATCTACCAAAAGGATGTGATCTCCCAATGGCTCTCTCATTTTCTGTTATTTTTAGACTTATCAAGAAGGAAAGTTAAGCTAGGTAGGTCGAAACCTGTTCCATTTCAATTTAGTAAAGTTCTCAATGTAATCTGCATATTGATAAAGCAAACTTGAACTCAACATTCAAGCCAATGGAATAATAAACCTTAATGGTGTAAGATTTTTGCATCAATGTATTCTGTTAAGGAGTTTGAAGCAAGAGCAAGTGTTACTCCATTTCTATATAGATGCTTGATGAGATGATTAGCACCGGGTAGAGCTCTGGCATTTGCCCACCTGTGGAAAACACTACATTATCACTAAATTGAAAAATTAATCAACTAAAGGAATATGAGGTGGCATGTTGCTGTATATTTACTCATAACCAGTGCTAGCAAAGGAACTTCAAATACATCATAATGAATTGGGTCAAAATTGTTGCCATACAGAGTATTTAAAGAATCAAATATACAAATAAAAAATATATCATACTATGCCAGTTACCACAACATGATGCCATCCTTTGCTAGAAATTCTATGAGAACGCCTTTAGTCGCATTCTCTGCACATCAATAACCACGTTAAAATGGAAAACGAGATGAAGACACAAATTAAAATTGGAAAAGAAGACCTGTTTCCAAAAGGGTTCTATCAAAATCAAGAATAACAACATGAATTTTGTCATCAGATCGAAGTACTCAAAAACAGTGGAGTTAGATTGTTACAATTTAAGAAGGTGACAATAAATAGTAGGGCTGAACCAAGTTGAATGGGAATTTGAATAAGCCTTGGTTTGGATGGAAGTATTATGGAAATATTTGTTTTGTAAAAATTGCAGAGTAAGTGAGAATAGATGTGGGTAGATGAGAATAACTAATTACTCTATATCTCCAAAAATAGTTACTTCCAATTTGGAAGTAGATGGAAATTACTCCATATTTACTCTAAACTTGTCAAACAATAGAGAGTAGATGAGAGTTTCTCTCAATTATTTTACTCACATTTACTGTCACTTACCCTACTCTCATTTACTCTTATCTACTTCCACAAACAAAGGTTAAAAGAGAAAGTGTAATTCACCCTAAAGTTTGAAAAAAAAATAATAATAATACGTAAATATTTATTTTGATACAATATTATTTTTGAAATTTGTAAATTAAAATAATTTTATCTCACAACTAACTGTCGTTATTTTGATTATTTTTCATGTGTTGACTATTGACGTGGCAGTGTAAATAACACATGATCATTTAATATATAACATATCAGTCGACACATGATATGTATGTAAAATGTAAAATGACACGTGGCAATCATGTGTCCATCACGTGACTTTAAAAAAATTCTCTATATATATTTTTTTATTTTTTACCCACTCCCTTCCTTTCCCATTTCTCTCCCTCTCAACACTAGATTTCTATCTTCCTCTTCCTCCTCATCTCATCAAGAGCGTCTACTACAGCGGTTAACCAAAAGAAAATAATTAAAATGATGGATCCGTTAATTTTTAGATGAAATTGTTCTAATTTGCAAATTTCAAAAGAGACATTACATCAAAATAAATATTAGAAGATTAATTATTTTTTTTTTCAAATTTTTGGAGGTGAATTGTATATTTGGCCTTGAATAAATACTCTCATGAAAGTGAAGAAGAACATTCATTAGCATCATTCTTTGTGCTTAATAGCGTAGGCGTGCAAATAGAGTGTGAGCATAATGTGCACAGTTGAATGTAAGCTGTAAACTCCAGAGTCATCGCGGCTGTAAGCTGCCATCTCAAATGAGATTCTAATGCATCCATTGCCACAGTGTTATAACAATTTGCTAATTTATGCGCACATATGATTGTCACCATATACTCTATATTTCGTCATTATTATTGTTTTGGTCACCACCAAGACAATTCTCACCATGACAGAAAATACACCACGAGCAGTTCACCAAGGCATTTCCACAAACAACTTCCTTCCACAGGTGACTTTAATTACATTTCACGTCCCACCACGATAACTCTATGTTTCTCAGGAATTTCAATCATAAAATAGCCAACACTTGAGCAAGATTGAAAAAATAAAAATAAATAAATAAACTGTTTTTGCCTTGTCCACTTTTCTAGCTTAATTTTTTTTGAGGCATAAATCTCGCCCATGTAGGTGGACTATTACACTTTTAACAAAAAAGTTACAGAACAAAATTTCTTAACAAAAAAAAAAAGCATAAAATTTAGAAAGATATTTTAAAAAGTTACTTTAATTGAATTTTGGAAAAAAATTTCATCGTCCCATTGAAGCGCATGGCACATGTGCCCCCACGTTAGCCTACCATTCATATTACACGTTACATTTCGACCAATAAAAAACATATCATTTGTAAAAATATTTTAAAAATAAAAGATTTATAAAATTTTTACATATATATTTTTTTATTGGCATAATGTACCGGCTGACATAATATCTATTATATACAGCAGGCTGATGCGATAGCCAACAAGGATTTCGGTAGATTTCCTAATAAAATCCGACCAAAATTATTATTTTTTAAAAAATTTCTTTAAGTTTTAGCTTTTTTTTTTTTTTTTCTAAAAGATTTTATTTTATGACTTCTTGGTTAAGAGTAAAAATTACAATAATTGTACATAAAATTTATTTTTTTAGTAAAATGACAAGAACTGGCTGCCACTCTTCTTCAAGAACTCCATAAATTTTAAGAATTATATTATTTAGGGATGAGAATGGACCGATTAACCGATCCATTAATAATTTTTTTTAAATCAATTAATTATTATTGGTTAACTGCTATATAGATTTTTATTTTTAACTCGGTTTTTTGAATGGTTTATTGGTTAACCACTAAAAAATTTTAATATATAAATTTAATAAATTATACAATTTATAATATTATTTTTAATTGTTAAAATTACTTTAAAAATGAAAAAACTAATTAAATACAATATTCATTAAAATAATCAAAATGAAAATAAAATTTTCATAATTAATTATAAAAATTTAAAATATTCAATATAAAACTAACAACAGAATGCTAATTATGCATATAATTTTAATATTTATTTACTAAAAATATATATTTTACAAAATTATATATCATAATATTTATAAATTACATAAAAATTGAAAAATATAAATGTAAAATGTAAAATATAATTCATAATATATATATAATTTCGGATCGGTTAACCATCAATTTTTAAAATAAAAATAATAAATTTAAAATTTTGATTCGATTAATCTAAAAATCGATTCAATTTTGGATTGATTTTTCGATTAACCGAAATTTTTATTCTTTTTTTTTTGCTTATCCCTAGTATTATTGGAATCTTTATTGATACTTGAAATAAAATTGATATCTTAACTCCATAATTGGTTCTTTGCTTTTATTGGCCGCCATGAGCCATATTATTAGATCCATTTTCTTCAGAATTCCGTACCATAATTAAAATCATAATATTAATATTTTTAATTTAATTTAATTTTTTCTTAAAAAATGGGTGTCTATTTATTCGAAATCTAATGAGAATCGTTTATCATGTTCATTGGCGGATGTTTTGCGAGCACGATGAAGAATTGCTCTAGTAAAGTTCTCACAGTTGGATTTGTTTTTATGTTTGCATTGAGAGACGGAAACATGGATAACATAATCTGTTTTTCAATTTTTTAAGCCTATGTTTTGAACGGTAGAATTGGAAGTAATTGAGAGTAGTGTTAAGTAAAATCGAGTGCTTGACATTTAAAAGAAAAAAAGAATTTGAATCAAATCATAATATATTTTTGTAAACTTAAGTTTTTCCGATTATTTTTTTAATTCTGTACTAAATTGAAAATAATAATTTAAAGTTTTACGGATAAAGTATTTAATTAGTATTTCTCTTTAACCCATCAAATTTCCACTTTTTATATAAATTAATAATATTAAAGTAATTTTTTGTTTTACTAACTTTTACAAAAAAATATACTTATTGAATATAATTTAAGCTATTATAATAAAAAAAAGTGTAGAAAAAGAAAAACAATAATTAAGTTATTAAATATTTTGCTGACACTATATGAAAAATAACTGTATGAAAAATAAAGTTAGAAAATATACATTAAATATTACTCCATCCATCCCATTTTAAAATATATTTCCTCTTATTTTAGTTTATCCCACTCCAAATATTCTTGTCGGAATTCAAGAGATATATTTACATGTATACCCCTATTTATTATACAACTTATTAAATATTTTTCTTTTTTTTTATTACTCTCTACTTTTAACTAAAGTTAAATGAAATTATTGAAAATATAAAAGGGTATTTTTATCAATTACTATAGTTTTTTTTTATATAAAATTGAGATATTTTATTCATTTTCTTAATTTTCGTGAAAAATAAAAAATATCTCTTAAAATGAGACGGAGTGAGTATCTTCAATTTAACAAATAACAATTTGGTGGGAGAATTGTTGTTTCAAAAAGGATAATATGATGGAATATAGAGAGTAATAACTTTTATATTAGCTTCAATAGTTTACGATTTTAACTTCAAATTTTGAATAGGGTAAAAATATATTCGGTAATTTTTGACTCGATCCAAAAATCCACTCGAAAAATAGTAATCTGAACTCGAAAGAAATCTGAATGATCCGAGAATTTTATGATCAAACCCAACCTGAATCAGTGACTCTATTCTTTTCAATTAAAATTTTTTATGCCACACACATATATAGGAATGCTACAAAACATTTATAACTGATTATGTGACAAGGTTGACTATATAACATAACATATGCTATCAAATCTCACATTTAGATTCATATATCATTTACCATACATACATTTCCGTAAAAGGTAAATCTTACATTCTTATATACTTGTTTACACATTCATAGCTTATTATACATTTTTCTTCTTAACTATCAAAGTTTATATCTAATGCCTATACTTCAAACTAATCCTCATCTACTGCACCCAATCTTCACTTCGAGTTCGTATTCAATTCTATACTTACGTCGCAACAGGCAACTCATATAGTAAGTCAGACTTAATAACATATCACTCAATATAGATAAATAACAAATAATTTATTTATTGTTATTATTTAATATGTATTTTGGTTAAAGTCTCTATGTATTAGGATTGCAAACATGGAATTATCTTAAGAACTACATTTATTTGTTAATGCATGATTGATTTAGATTCAATTAAGTGTTTCATTGTGTCATATATACTTGATCACTATATGTACCTTATTAATCAAATTGTTCACAATAAAAATTGGGGCAACTTGGTAGAAATACAATTGATTCTACTTAAAGATTTGGAAATCACTTAGAGATAAGGATTTCACTTTGAGCGACTACAAAATTGACATAGAACTTAATGGTTTTTATTTATCTCCATAATGACATAAGAATGTGCATGGACTCTAAATAAGAATACCTTTAGTAGACAATAAGAGTTACTTTTAAGGATTTTTGGTCAAATTCTCCAATCGAATTATGTGTGAATGTGTTTATCAATGATTATAGTCCTTAATTGGTTTCTATTTGTAATTCTAATACATGTAAATTAACATTTGGTTTATATTTAAAAATTTAACTAGAATGCATTTTCAAAGTATTTAGGATAATTAGAATAAATCAACTTTATTATAATTATTGCTTATCCATCTAAGGAGCTATTTAATTAATATAAAATTACTCCAAGATTACCTGTGTTTGACATCGTTCTCACTCTGTACTAGGTCTTAGAGACTAGGGTATATCATTTGACCCGCATCAAATTTTGGCACCATTGTTGGGAAATTTTGTTCAAAATTTTTATTAATCTTGAATAGTAAAAGGTTATTTTAATCTTTTATTTTAGTCTTCCTTATATAAATAGTTATTGTGTGATACTTGCTTTAAGTTTTGAGTGTATGTGGCATCGTAGAAATTTAGGTGATATTTTGCAATTTGATCCATAAATTGAAAGATCCCTACCTGTATTGCACATGGAACAAAGAGAAAGAAAAGTAGAGGAACAAAGGTTGAGTTAAGAAGAATAACTGAACCAAAAAGAAAAATGCTGGGAGATTTTGCCATGCTGGATATTAGAAGTGATTTTGGAGGAATAGTGGCTCCATCTATTGCAAATAACAATTTGAAATCAAGCCAAACATTATCCAAATGGTGTAAAATAATTAATTTGGAGGATTGTCAGGAGAGGATCCTTATACCCATATTTTGGCTTTCTTTAATGTTTGTGCCACATTTAAAATCAATGGGGCAACTGATGATGCAATAAGGCTTAGGCTTTTTCCATTTTCAATTAAAGAAAAAGAACAACTTTAGCTTGCAAACTGAAAAAATAACTTTAGCTTGCAAGTTTGCCAAGTGAATCAATCACTACTTAGGACCAATTAAAGTAAGCATTTTTACATAAGTATTTTCTCCCACATAAGACAGTAAAGTTTTGAAATGAGATCACTACTTTCAAATAATACCCATATGAAATTAATTATGATGCTTGGGAGAGGTTCAAAGAACTTCAAAGGCAATATCCGCACCATGGATAGCTTGAGTGGATGATCCCTCAGATTTTTTTACAATGGGTTGAAAGATGATAATAGGAATATTATCAATACAACCTCAAGTGGAAAATGGTTTGAGAAAATAGTAAGAGAGGCTATAGTTTTGCTAGAAGAACTTGCATCTCAAGGATATATGGGTGATGAAACATCAATGTCAAAGGAAAAATGAATTTTGGAACTTGACACTATCAAATTATTGAATGCCAAGGTAGATGCTCTCACCAAGATGTTAAGTAAAACTCAAATTAATTTTTTGGAATGTGTTAACTCTGTATGTGACTTATGTGGTGGGTCTCGTTCATATACATAATGTAATTTGAGTTCTAATGAGGATGTGAGTTATGTGCAAGGAGCTTTTAATTAAAGGATAAGGCAAAATTCCAAATTTTATAATCCTCAATATAGGAACCATCCTAAATTTTCTTGATCCAACCTATCTTCTCAATTAAACCCCCCAACTGACTCTATTACCAAACCACTACATTCACCAGGATTTCCTACAAAATAACCATTTAACCCTCAACAACCCAAATCTAAAATTCAAAACCTAATGGAACAATTCATTAACCATCAAATGACTACCAATAAACAAAATGAGGAGCAATTCAAACAACTTAATTCAAAAATTGATCAGCTTGCTGCTTATACTTGTATCCTTGAAACATAAAATTCTTAATAAGTCACTTCTTCTAATTCCAAACCTTTAGGCAAGCTTACTAGCCAACCAGAATTTGCTCCACAAGAAACTTATCAACCAATTTCTTTAAGGAGTGGTGAGAAGATTGAAAATAATATTGGTAAAGGGAAGGAGGTAATTAATGTTGAGGATGAAATGAGTCAAATAATGTGAAGCAAGGTAATAAAGAAGGTGCCAAACCTACCAAGGATGAAGAACCTAAGGTAAATCTTAAAACCTTACCTTTTTCTCAAAGGTTTATTAGACGTAATTTGGATAAATAATTTGGTATATTCCTTGATTATTTAAAAGATATTACTATTATGGTGCCTTTTATGGATGCCATAAGGGATATGACATCTTGGGGCAAGTTTTTAAAGGATGTTGTTAACCATAAAAGTAAGTTTAAAGAACATGGATATGTTTCCTTGATTGAAGAGACTATGGCTATGTATTCTAACTTTTCACCGAAGCTTAAGGATCCTAGTTGTTTTATGGTTCCTTGTATAATTGGTGAAACTCAATTTGATAAGGCTTTGTGTGATATTAGTGCTAGTGTTAGCCTTATGCCTTATTGAATTTATAAAAAACTTGACATATGAGAATTTAAGCCTACAGATTTGTGTCTTTCAATGACTAATAAGATTATCACTCATCCTATTAGTATTCTTGAAGATGTGCCAACTAAAGTTGGTAAGTTTATCATACTTGTTGATTTTACAATCTTAGATACGGAAAAAGACCTTGAAATTCCAATTTCATTTAGGAAACCCTTTCTAATTACTGTTGGTGCTATAATCAACATGAAAAAGGGTAAAATTACATTGGAAGTAGATAATGAAATTGTAAAATTTGACATGTTTAAAATGATGAAGGCATCACTAATAAAATTTGTATATGGAATTGATTCTATAGATATTATTGATGAAAACATTGATGATGTTATCCATAAATGTATGAAGCAAGAGTCCTTGGAATGATTCATTATGTATGATGCTAATGTGAATCAATTAGAAGCCATTCCATGTTCATCTTGCCAAAGGATCTCACGATTTGAGCCTTTGAGGAAGGATGATGATCCTAAATCTCTTTTTTCCAATGAAGAGCCTAAGTTAGAGCCTAAGCCATTACCATCAATTTTGAGGTATGCTTTTTTTATTCTAATTATAAATTTCCTTTTATTGTGATTTCTTTATGCATATTGATGATATTAGTGCTTTATGTGAAGTATTTATTAAGCATAGACATGTTATAGGTTACTCTATTAATGATTAGAATAGTATCGGTCAAAATATTTGCATGCATTGAATTCTTTTAGAAGATGATGCTAAGCCTTTTATAGAACATCAAAGAAGGTTGAATCCTACTCTAAAAGAAGTTGTGAGAAAATAGGTTATTAAGTTACTTGATAATGGAATCATATACTCTATTAGTGATAGCAAATGGGTAAGTCCGGTTCAAGTTATCCCTAAAAAGGGTGTCCTAACTATAGTTAAAAATGAATTTAATGATCTTATACCCACAAGTACTATCACATAATGGCATATGTGCATCAATTATCGCAAGTTGAATAAAGCAACTAAGAAGGACCATTTGCCATTACGTTTCATTGATCAAGTGCTTGAGAGGTTAGTAAATTTTTCTTATTTTTGTTACTTAGATGGCCTTAGTTGTTTTTATCAAATACGAATTCATCTTAATGACCGAACTAAAACCAATTTTACATGCCCATATAGAACATTTTCTTTTAGGCATATGCCATTTGGCTTATGTAATACACCTGTCGCTTTTCAACGATGGATGTTTTCCATATTTAGTGACTTGATTGTTAATATATGGAAGTTTTCATGGATGACTTTAGTGTTTATGGTACCACTTTTAAAAGTTTTCTAGAAAACTTCTCTAAAATTCTTGATAGATGCATAGAGAATGGTTTATTCTTAATTGGAAAAAGTGACATTTTATGGCACAAGAGGGTATTGTGCTTAGGCATATGGTTTCCAATAGAAGGATTGAAATATATAAGGCTAAGATATAATTGATTGCTAACTTGCCACCTCCTAAGATTGTTAAAGATATTAGGACTTTCCTAGGTCATACTGGATTCTATAAAAGGTTTATTAAAGATTTTTTTAAGATAGTAAAACCATTATGTAATTTGCTAGCTAAGGATATTGAATTTGAGTTTGATGAGGCATTTTTAAATGCATTTGAAACTCTTAAAAATGTTTTTATTTCAGCACCTATTTTGCAACCACGTAATTGGGAGAAACCCTTTGAAATTGTGTGTGATGCAAGTCATTTTGCTATGGGGGTTGTCCTAGGTCAAAGGAAAGAAGGTAAACCTTGTGTGATATATTATGCTAGCAAGTTACCAAATGATGCCCAAATAAATTATACCACTGCAAAAAAAGAGTTACCGGCTATTGTTTATACTTTTGATAAGTTTATAACTTATCTTATAGGGTAAAAGATGATTGTGTATTCGGACGATGCTGCCCTTAAATACCTCTTACATAATAAAGATGCAAAACCTAGACTTTTAAGATGGATTTTAATGCTTCAAGAATTTGATTGGGAGGTAAAGGATAAAAAGGGTAGTGAAAATCTTGTTACAAATCATTTATCTAGGCTAGATCAAGAAGGATTAAGTAAGAATGATGATGGAATTTCCATCAGTGATATATTTCAAGGCGAGCACCTTCTTAGTTTAGCATCTAAGGAAATTCCTTGGTATGCTGATATTGTAAATTATTTAGTGAGTGGTGTATTTCCTTATGGGATGGACTATAGGCAAAGAAAGAAATTTTTGCATGATAGTAAATTTTATTATTGGGAGGAACCACTACTCTATAAATGATGTATTGATGGGATAATTAGAAGATGCCTTCCTCAAGATGAGGTTCATAATGTGTTAAAGTATTGTCATTCTATAGATGTAGGTAAGAATTTTGTTATAACATTTAAGGTTCTTCAATCTGGGTTTTGGTGGCTTACATTATTTAAGGATGTTAGAAATGTAATATCCTAAGGGATATATTGGTACTTAATTGTAAATTTATTTGGGACATGATCAAAATTAATGTAAATGTTAAGGGTAATTTTATAAAATTGTCAATTTAAAGGCACATATGCATTATTAGAAAAGTAGTGGGGATTGATTGAAAATTTTAAATTGTCTTCATGACAAATGTGAGAATTGAAAAGAGATGAGGGAGTAAAGGGTAAATTTTTAATAACTTGGCAAGTGGCTCAATGAGAAGTGGACATGTGCTATTCTAGAGAAAGGGAGAAGAAACAAGAATAAAGAGAAAGAAAAAAAATATGGTTTTAATTGAGTTGGCCGGCCACCCTTGAAAAGAACCCACTGCAGCCATTTTCTCTTCCTAAAAAGGCTATAGATGGTAGAGATGAAGAGCAAAATAAAGGAAAAAGAAAGAGAGATAGAAAGAAAGGAACTTTGGTGCCCTAATAAGGTTTGTGAGTTTTCCTTTAATATTATGTGTTTAATTGATTCAAGTTAGTCTTATAAACTATAGTGGTTTGTATTGATGATGTAGACACTTGATTGTATTGTTGTTGCTTGAAAATAATTAATTGTGTTCTGGAAAGTGTGTTTGTGAAATTCTGTTTAAATTTCATTGGAACCAGTATTAGTAAAAATGGCATAACTTATTCTTTAGATATTAGATTGAGGTGATTCTAGTTGGAAATTAATGATAAGACATAGATATAAAACATTGTAGAGAAATCAAAATCTAAATATGTCTTTAGAGTGTCCAAAAATGAGCTTGAAGTGGAAAGGCCCCTGTTATCCATCACCTAGGAATAGTCTGCAATGTTTTAGTGATATCTTGAGATTTAGAAGTCATAATTGAGTGATTTTTGATGTTTGAGAAACTATAGACATAGTGGAACAACTTTGTTGAAGGAACATTGTACTAAAAATGATGTTTTATAGGTCAAAAATGGCATATAATTCGAGCCTAAAAATCTGTCTTTGAGCGATTTGGGCCTCATGGTTACTAGGTTTTTGGTAGTAACCTTGAGGTACCCCAGTTTTTAGTCAAGACCTTGAAGAAGACTTATCACACTGTTACTAAGCTTTTAATAATAACTGTGACCCCTTTAAAAAGTATAAACCCCGGTTATTACTCATCTGGTAATGACCGTGAGGTAGTATGACGTGATCTAGAGCCAAAAGGGTAACCTAGGTCACGGTTACCATGATTTTAGTAGTAACCGTGACCCCTATTTCATATTTAAGCCACGGTTACTAGGATTTTGATCATAACCGTGACCCTACCTTACCCTTCTTAAACTTGTTTTTTTTTTTTAAGTCTCAATTTGTTTTTAAAGCTTGTTTAAGTCTTCCTAAACACTTTAAGAGTGTTTTAAGTGTAAAAATAAGAGTAATAAGCAATATAAGTGAGTGTAAAGCCTAATGAATTAGTGAAATAAAGTTAAAGATTAAGTCTTATACATAAGAATTTGTACAAGTAATGAATGAGAGTGAACATGATAAGTGGTAAGTATAATGTTACATAATGCATGACAAATAATAATTATATTAATCCTAATTTTTAAGTGTATTTGAAGTTAAGTAAATATAAATTATTTAGTGATTTTATTGCATGCTCTATTTGATGTGTTATCTTTATGAATTTAAATGGTTCAAATGTGATAATTTAGAGTGATTAAATATTATTTGTAAGGCTGAATTTCACATAGTAGTGGATAGATAGGCATGCCTATAAAGAGGATAGTGATCGCAGCTGCAAGTGTTGTCACCAAAAGGTAACTAGTGTAGTGTTTTGATACCTTTTGGTATCTAGTGACCTGAGACTATTATGTCTCTCCTGTTCAATACTGCTTGCCAGTGTCGCATGTTTGTACCCGTATCCATATTTATGAGAATTCAGGTAATGTAAATGATTTGATGGATGAGTAATGATAAGTGATTAACAGTGTAAATATTTTTGTACTTAATGATAATATTAGTGCTTTTCATTGAATAATGAAGTGTGAGCGAGAAACTGTATTATGATTCTTATTGAGTGTATAATTGCTATTGAGTGTGGTTAATGCATGTACTAAATAAGAGTGACATGTTATTATGTTATATGCATTGGCATATTATATTGATTGTATTTGAGACTTTAATAAGAAGTCAATTATATTGTTTACTCCCCACTGAGCCATTGCTCAGCACTGGTGTTTTCCCGTGTAGGTACTTAAAGGTGAGAAAGTGCTTTTTCTAAAGTCAATATCTGCAGGCCACTAGAAGGAAAGCGAGTGAGGGCTAATACTGATAACGTATTATATTGTTGTAAATGTATAATGTGTAAAAGATTTGAAATATATGTAACAAACTAAGTTGTATTTGTACTTTAAATGTAATATATGCCAGATGTCTATGTATTTTTGTGCAAGTAATTTAATAGAATAATAAGTATATGAAATGGTTATAAGAGTGGGCATTACAAGAAACTTTGTGCTTTCAAGTGATAAATGCCAATGAATGGATAATATTTCTAGAAAACATAAGATGCCTTTACAGGAAATTCTTGAGGTTGAGCTTTTCAATGTTTAGGGTATAGATTTTATGGGATTGGTTCCATTTCTTTGGATCACAAAAATATTTTAGTTATGGTGGATCATATCTCCAAATGGGTGGAGGTTATTCCCACTATTACTAATGATGCCAAGGTTGTGAAAATGATGCTTAGAAAAATTATTTTCCCTAGATTAGATACTCCTAGAGCATTAATTAATGATGGTGGTTCTAATTTTTATAATAAGGTAATTGATGATCTTTTGAGAAAATATAGAGTAATACACAAGGTTGCTACTCCATATCACCCTCAAATGAGTGGCCAAGTTGAGATTAGTAATATGGAGCTTAAGTGGATATTAAAAAAGACTATTTATTTTTCCATGAAGCATTGGGCATTAAAGTGAGATGATGCCTTGTGAGCGTATAGGACAGCTTATAAAACTCTCATTTGCTTTACACCTTATCAATTGTTATATGGGAAGTCTTGTCATTTACTTGTCGAACTTGAAAGCCTATTGGGCAACTGGGACTTTGAATTTTGATTTGGACAAAGAAGGTAGGAAAAGATTGCTTCAACTTAATAAGTTAGAAGATTAAGGCATAATGCTTATGAGAATGCTAAATTATATAAAGATCGAATTAAATTAATGCATGATATGCATTTACTAAAAAAAGTTTTGATCAATGAGACCTTGTTTTACTAAATAACTCCAGACTTGGGTTATTCCTAGAAAAATTGAAGTCTAAGTGGTCTTGCCTTTTTAAGGTTGTAAAGGTATATCTTCATAGGGCCATAGAAATTGCTAATGATAAAGGTAAAATTTTCAAGGTTAATGGCCATAGACTTAAACCTTATTATCTTGGTGATGTCCTAGATCAAATCAGGTCCATTCCTTTGTCAAATTCTTAAAAATGCAAAAAACATATGGTCTAGCTATCGACCTTTAACTATAGCATAATAATTATTTAATTTGTAAGTTTGTCTATTTTTTGGTAATGTATCTCTGTTTATACAGTTTAGTGTTTAATTATTTTTTGTTATTTTTGATCATTTTCTTTTAAGTTTATGCTTTGAGGAAAGAAATTTATGAAGATCAGACCAATTGAGGGACTAGTCATTCCACTAGGAATGACTCGCAAGAGTAACGTACATGGGAAGTGCCATACAATCGGGATGAAATGGGTCTTCTAAGCAACAATGGATCGAGTCATGTTCAATGAGATGACTCATTACAGAAAGGTAGGTGGGACAAGTCATTTTAGGCGGGTCAAGTCACACCCAAGGTGTCCTAAGCGAGGTGTGTCATGCCTCATTATCGAGTTATGTCCAAGGTGTCTAATTCATGCCATTTTCTTTTTTTCTTTTTTTTCTATATTTTTCTATTTTTTATTTATTTATTGTTTAAAATATAATTTTCTTATTTCATAGTCAAACCCTAATTCATTTAAAGGTCATATATTTATTTATATTCCCAATACACCTTTTCAATTTATTTTCCCACACTTTTCCCCAGACACACCTTTTCATATTTTTGTTTTTATTACTCTTTTATTTGCTTTTCTCCTTTCAAAACAAATATTTTTTTTAACTTCTTCATTTCCATCATTTCTTATATTTTCATTTTCTTCATGTGCTCTTCTTTTATTTCCCCTTGTTTCTTCTATCTTCTTCTTCTTCTTCTTCTTCTTCTTCTTCTACATTCCCCTTTCATTCATCCACCATGGTTAGAACAAAGAATCCTTCATGTTCATATGTCCAATAAGAGAAAGAACCATCTAGGAGGAGAGATCTTTCATCCGCTTATGATTCCAAGTTCCTTATATATTCTGCCATAGGCAAATCATTCCCTGTAAGTATTTCTCTTCTTCTTTCCTTCAAAAAGCTGGCATGATAGAAATAATAGATAATCTGCTTTCTAAATGTGGACTTTTAAAGTTTGTATTTATGTATGAGAATACACATGTTGATTTGATGATGGAATTTTATGCAACTTTAGAAGTCATTGCTGAAACTCTAGGATAATAGATTTCCATTTGGATGGCCAGGAACACTCTCAATTATTTTTTTATGCATAAATCTTTTGGTTTCAAACAACAAGATTTGTTCGACCCGTAATCGGTGTCTAGCAAGCATACTAGATCAACTAGTAATATAGATTTTTAAAATGTAAGTGTAAAATATTTTAGTTTTTTAAAATGAACACTTATATGGAAAGGAAAAAAGAAATTCCAAAGTTATGACAATGAAGATTTAACTAAACAAAAATATAATTTCAAAAAGTTAAAGAAATAAAACTAGTGCAATTAATCATGAACTAAACACCAAAAATTGAAATTCAATTAAAATAAGCAAATAATAAAAATACAAAAAATTCAATGATAAGAAGACTTTTACTAAAAGACTTTCCACCTAAATTTCTTATGCATATAACTTAGTTAAAAATAATACAAGTGATTATGGAAAACTAGTAATATAATCAGATAATTTTTCATAATATCTTTCTAAAACAATTTAATACTTAACATAAAAATCCAGTTTATGATGAACTCCTAAATATCTGTCAAACCCTTTCTCAAGAAATCTCACTTCAATTTATTCTTAATTTAACATTTTCCATTCCTAAATCACTTAAAATTAATACATAATTATCACATTTTTCAAAAAATAACCATGCATCAAATTAAATGAGTTAAACTATGAACATGCACACCTTAAGTCAATATTTCATTTGATCATTAATCATTATCTCAATACATCAACAATCAAACTAAATATAACTCAAGATAAGGATTTTACTCAGAAATCAAGAAATAATCAACTTGCATTCAAATAAAGATCAAATTGAAGTCATTACATAAAGAAATACGAGGGTTCAAGTTCCCTCAGCAAAAGAAAGAGAACTACTCACTCATTATCCTAAAAATTAAAGAAAACAAAATAAAAGAAACACATAAGCTATTCTTAAAGTTCCTTAGAGTTGTTCAATCCTATCCCCCATATTCTTAGTGCAAAATTAAAATGAAAAAAACTACAAAAATTTTAATTTTGAAGCTCTTCTCATTACATGTTCCTTTCCCCCCTTTTATAGCTTGAAAAGAAGATATTTTAAAAGTTTTCAACTTTCTCCTTAGCACAAGATTTCTAATTCCAACAAATAACTTACTCTTCTACAAAAAAGAATAATTCAATTATAATTCGAACTCTTTGACTCGGTAGAGTGAAATATCACTACATCGAGTAGGCTCCTACTAGAATTCTTCTTTGGGTGACTTGAAAGAGTGATATTTCACTCCACTATATAGCTTTCTATTTCTCTTCCCTTCCTTCTATAACCCACTCAGTGGAGTGAGAAGTCGTTTCACTTTGTGGCTTGCCTCTATTCTTCACGAACAAAAATCTTAAATCCTTAAAAATTTGCCAATGCTGAAATTTCACTTTAGTCTTTCAATTTTCTTCTTTTCCTTTAATTAAATCCCTAAAAACACCAAATTACACAATTAATCAACTAAAACATCAACTTAAATAATTAAATATTAAATCAACTGAATTAACATTAAAAGTAACATAAAAACAAACTAAACACATACTAAATACACATTAATAATATAGAATAATTCACACTTATCAACCCTTATTATTTTCATTCCAATGAATTTTAGATGTTTCTAACTGATTTATCAACTCCATTTCAATCAAAGAAAGCCAAGGCTATGTTTATTAAAGATTTGAAATGTTAGATTTTACATAAAATTCTTGCTTTAGTGATTTTTAACTAAACTGAGTTCGTTAAAGTTTCTTACCAAAATTTATTTTTAATGTGGTGTGTTCATAATAAAAAGGCAGTGTGTTGGACATACTGGATTTTTAATCAACTCTTGCTTTGTGTTGCATGTAAAGATGCTCCACTCACTTATAGTCATGTCATTTCTAACATTGCTAAGAATTATAGCATTGATCTTGTACTAATTATCCTTGTGTTGCTAAGTATGCATACTTTACAAAGCAGGATTTTATATGAGATGAGGTTATAGACCTTGCTTTTAGATTGATTCCTCGTTATTCTAGGTTTTGTTGGAAGGGGCTTCCTTATCCTTCTTCTGCTCCCCCTGAATTGGTTGATAAGCCTTAAACTGTTGAGGAGTAAGATGATGAAGATTCTTCTGATGATGCTTCCATTGACTGTGAATCCATTCCTACAGTTCCCAATTCTTCATCCAGTGGGGTCACTTGTATGTTGAAACAAGTTTTGAAAAATCAAAATGCTATGCAACACCAACTCACTTCTGTTGAGCAAGCAAATCACTAGTTGGTTCATCGTCAACATAAGATGGAACACAAAATCAACAAGTTTATAGCCCAAACGGGATACATGGTCGACTCTCTTCCAACCTCTTTAAATGATTAGGGAAGTATTTCTTTTTAATCCATTATTTTGGTTCAAATTAGGGTCAATTTGCACTTTTAAGTATGGGGGAGGGTTATATTATCACATATTATAGCATTCCATGTCTTCATGATTAGTTTATAGCCCATTTTTAAAATAAATTATTTTATAAGCTCATCTTGCTTATGCTTGAGGTTATTTTTTGCTATTATACTAATAGTTAGTCTTTTTATTCTCAATTGGTAGGTTTTTAAAGTTAAATATGGCATACATTCTAAATTTTCTGGTTATCTTCTTTTATCACTTTCAAGGTTTGTAGAATGTGTAGTCAATTTACTAATTATACGTAAACCTAGAATGATAAGGAGTTAAGTTTAGACTTTTAAGAATTAAGTAGCCTTAGGGAAACTATAACAATAATATAAGTAGCTCACTTTTCAATAATGGATGAGGACAAAGAAAAAAACGAAAGAGAAAATTCCTTTAAAACCAAACATTTGCTTGATTGGTGTCATGCATTTCAAGTAAGTTGTGTGCAAGTGAGGAAGCTCCTTATTTACATTCATTCAGAAAGAATGTATGATGCCACAGTAAAAAAAAAAAAAGAAAGAAAAGGAAAAGAAGCAAAGAAGTGGAATAGACCATAAAATGCATCCACTAATATCAAAGAAAAATTCAAAAATGTCCAAAAATGCCATGATAATTATGAGTTAGTACGTGTGCTTTATTTCTTATCCCAATGATTACTTTTGGTTCTTAGAATTCTAAGTTTGATGCCTGACATTTTGGATAGATAGCTTGATTAGTTTATTGACTTTACGTTCATAACTTTGATTTTGATAAATTGAGATAATTTATTGAGTTTATTATGTAAGTTATATAGCTTGTTCCTTCTATCATTGTTGAGCATTGAAAGATTAGTTGTCAACCATCTTTTCCTAAGGCCTTTAGCTTAATTAGGATGACTTACTAAGATTATTGCATCATTTTGCTTCTAAATACTCTTGCTTGAGGGCAAGCAAGGTTTAAGATAGGGAAATTTGTTACCATGCAAAATTTTCTAGTATTTAGTATGTGTTTTCCTTAATTTAGGTAGCAAAATGTGTTAAAATATGTTATTTTTGATAAGTCTAGTTTATATTTATTTGAATGTTTTATAGGTATATCTAAGTAAAGATACACTTTGTGGACTTATTGGATTAGAAAAAAGGAAAAAAAAAGAAGAGCAAAAGAACGAGTAGTGCCCAAGAGTACAACTCGTGACAAGAAGCAAGAGGGATGAGTAGTGCCCAAGGTAATGCCTCGTGATGAAGTGGAATAGCAAGAGAAAGAAGGCACGAGTCATGCCACATAGGTTAACTTGCGATAGAAAGGAAAGAAGGATGACTCGTATGCAAGGCATGAGTCATTACAGAGAGGAAAAGGGGATGACTAATGATAGGTGGGTGACTAGTGTAACATATTATAGCAAAGTCATATTGATTTAAGCGATTACCAAGAATATTTTTTAAATCTTCTCCTAAACCATCATTAATATCCATTGACTATAAATCTTTTCAATCATTGTTGGCTACACTTTCAAACTTGCTGATAGACCTATAACTGTCCAATTTACTATTCATTGATAAAAAATTTCGGTAATATAACGGCTTAAAAGCTTGCCTGCCCAACCTGTAAGGCAAATAATTCCACAGCCTCTTAACTATACAAATATTTATCCATCATCATCATCATCATCATCATCATCATCATCATTATCAATTTCTACTTCATATCACAAGTGATATATACATATACATAATTATACTATTAATATACAAACCCACTTTAACTTTCAAAATTGGCTAAATATATACATGCCATATAAAAGGAATTTCCAACTATTCTTTCTTTCTTCAAAATTAAGTTCCGGTATGTATTTTGCTCCACATAGGCTTTAGAATCTACATGCAGTAAACACTAGATGCTGAGTATTAAATATGCTCAGTATGGACTATAAATCCATGAATTTTCAGAACATGCACAAATACATTATACATGCAAAATTTCTTAATTATTCAATAAAACACAATTATCACTTCACTTTACTTTTTATGCTATTAAATACCATCATTATGGTAAAATTTCACTTTAGTCTCTAATTTTTCAATTGATTACAAAATTGCCATTTTTACACTTTAATTATAATTTTGCCACTAGTTCACATATTTTCACTCTAAATTTATTATTTGACATACAAATTGCCATTTTGTCCCTATTTTATCATTTTCATGTTAAATTACATTTTAATCCTC
This sequence comes from Excoecaria agallocha, assembly GCA_037975025.1. Taxonomy (NCBI): domain Eukaryota; kingdom Viridiplantae; phylum Streptophyta; class Magnoliopsida; order Malpighiales; family Euphorbiaceae; genus Excoecaria; species Excoecaria agallocha. The sequence goes on from CM075811.1 coordinate 31,286,878, forward strand.
CAAAATTATAAAAGTTCAATTTTAAGCCATTCATTCACTATTTTCTCATTTTTTTCTCGCTAAATTTATTATTAGGGTAAATTACCATTTTGATCCTAAACTTTTCATTTTCTTTCATATAGGTTCTTTTTCACTCAAATTCTCATTTTCACTTCACTATTTGCACTTTTAACTCATTTTTACCGTTATGCTCCTAGTATAATTCCGGTAGAAATCTTCAAACTGAATATACGGAATGTGGTCGCATAGGTCCACAGCACTACACTAAGGAATGATCCTGACGGATCACTCTATCGCTTTTACTGAACACTTAACACTTTACTGAACTATGGAGGATCATTATGAACCTACCATAGTAAAGCAAGTCATCATGACTTGCACAGCGATATGGATGTCCCTATAGCTAGCCAATCATATTTTGAATTATATTTAAACTGTCTGACCACTACTAAGTGTAAAATTACTTACTTGTCTTAAATTCAACTTTGATATTTAACACTTTCACTTGTAGTTGCATTTCAATACACTAGTTACACAACTTTTTCATCACTTTTGCATATCTTACGAACCATATCAATATAATTCATCATTTGCACTTATTTCATGAATTATTTCATCACAATTCAACATTTTTCACTTCAAACATAATGTAATTTCACTCTCTAGAATATTCATACAAATTTCATAAATTCTAAATAAATTCATGAACATTTCTTTTCATGTTTAAATTCATTTTATGTCATTACACTAAACAACCTTGTATACACTAAAGTTATATTTGGCCAAGGTAGATTTCATACCTTACCAATTCTTTTAATTTCATTTAAACATTATAATGGTCATTTTTAGGGCTCTTAATTACTTTTCTAAACTTATATTCAATTAAACATATAATTAACACAAGTTCACTTAGGTTAACTAATGTAAACACATTCAAAATTGAAGGAAACTGATAGATTTTATAGCAAAAAATCTTATACACTTGCTTAAGCTCACCTAGACTTTCCTTTTCTTGCCTTTCCCTTTGAAAACTTGCACACCACCTTGAGAATCTGTAAGGAGCCGAAATTCTTCATCAAATAAATATTAATATTCTGATCTCTTTTGGTCAAAATGACTTCATAAATGAACTTTAGGTGCCCAAAAACAACTCCAGATATCCTTAAGCAAAATTTAAAGATTAAATTTTACTTACCCAAATTCAAGCCTTTCACTTTAACCCTTGATTTCACCTCTTATTATTACTCAAATCAAAGAGTATAGATCTTGAGAACCTTTTAGGGAGGTTGAATCATACTTGGAATGCTTGGATTAGGTGAGAAATTAAGAGAAAGATTGAAGAAATTTTAGAAAGGAGGGGGAAAAGAGTATTTGGCCAAACTAGGAAAAGAAGAAGGCTGAAGGAGATAAGGGTGACACTAAAAAAACATCTTCTCTTCTTGGTTTTTATAATGGCTCGAATAGGTTAGACCTTAGTCCAACCTAAAGCCCACGCACTCAAGCTCAATAGCTAATTTTTAGACCCAACTTGCAATTTTTTTATGGTTTTCTCACTTTTCAAATCCAGTTCATCCTAAATTTAATTTCATTACTCAAAAATGCATAAACTAGGTTGTACACAAAATTTTAACTCAATTGAAATCCATTTCAGATTCGATTCAATCAGATTGGTCTGATTTGATGGTTGCCTGTGTCACTAAAAATTTACCTTTTTACACCCAAAATATTATAAATATCAGTTAACCTAATTACTATTTAAATCGAACCGTGATCTTTTTCGTATTTTTTACTTTTAGATGCCTATTTGACCTCGATTTCACTCTAAATTTTAATCTCGAACTAACCATGAGTAATATTTTTCAATGGTCAAATAAAATATTTTTTACCTTCGGATGTATTTTTTCACCTTGAAAGCACTATTCATTATTAAAAATACTATTCATGATTCAGTATTGAGGCCATTACAATTCTCCTTTATTAAAAGAAATTTCATCCTCGAAATTTACCTGTATTGAAAAGTAGAGGATATTGTTGCCTCACTCTAGCTTCTGGCTCCCATGTAGTCACCTATACATTGTGATGGTTCCAAAGTCCTTTCACTAGTGGAATCCACTTGTTCGTGAGCTATCTAATCTCTCAGGCTAGGATCTTCACTGGCTTTTCTTTATAGGTCACATTAACCTACACTTGAATCTCTTATAGAGTGATCACATGGATAGGAATAGATTTGTACCTTCGGAGCATTGACATATAGAACACATCATGAATCTTTTCTAACTCCGATGGCAACTTTAACCAGTAAGCTACAGGACCTACTTACTGAAGTATCTCATACTAGCCAATATACATTGGACTCAGCTTGGCTTTCTTGTCGAATCTTAGAACTTTACTCCAAGGGGATACCTTCATAAATACTCTATTTTTTACTTTAAATTCTATATCTTTTCTTTTCAAATCTACATAAGACTTTTGGTGATCCATAGCTTCCTTCAATCTATCTTTGATGATTTGTACCTTTTCCTCTGAGTCACGGATCAGATAAGACCCTACCAACTTCTTTTCACTTAATTCTATCTAACACAATGGAGTTCTATACTTCCTTCCATAAAGTGCCTTGTAAGGTGCCATCTTTATGCTGGACTGGTAGCTATTGTTGTAAGCCAACTAAGCCAAAGATAAGTATTTCTCCCAACTGCTACCAAACTTTAGCACATAACATGCAACATATTTTCAAGTATCTGAATCACCCGTTTTGATTGACCATCTATCTGAGGGTGAAATGCTATACTAAAATGGAGTCTAGTGCCCAAAGCTTTTTGCAGCTTTTTCCAAAAATGTGAGGTAAATTTGGGATCCCTGTCAGAAATGATAGATGAGGGCACTACATGTAATCTCACTATTTCATTAATATAGATCTCTGCCAGCTTGATCAAAGGAAAATTTATTCGTACTAGTAAGAAATGAGCAGATTTGGTGAGTCTATCAATGATAATCCACAGAGCATCATGGTTATTTTGAGTTACAGGCAATTTGGTAACAAAATCCATGATCACTTTGTCTTATTTCCATTTCGATATCAAAATAGGATGAAGCCAACCTAATGGAACCTGGTGCTATACTTTTACTTGCTGACATATTAAACACTTGGCCACAAACTATGTCACATCCTACTTTATGCCTGGCCATTAATAAAAAAACTTTCAAATCCTTGTACATTTTATTATCACCAGGATTTTTCTTAACCACATTCATCACTCCAAGAATAATCCATACCACTGCTATCTTTAACCTTGTTTACAATTACCACCAATCGATCATCTTGCTTCTAGGCCACGTTTACTTGCTATACAAAATCAAGCTTCAATTGCTTTTCAACTATCAATACTCCATCTTATGCCAAACTTAAATTGACATTCATAGCGCGAAGAGCTGCAAACACTATCATTAGTCATTTACACTAATTAATCACTTAAACACATTCATTTGAAAACATTCAAATTACCTGACATAAACTTTCTACTGAGTGCATCAGCCACTACATTCATTTTTCCTAGATGATAGTCAATGAAATAATCATAATCTTTAATCAACTCCAACTAGTGTTTCTATTTAAGATTAAGCTCCTTTTAAGCAAGCAAATATTTTAAACTCTTATGCTCTGTGTTGATGTAGCATTTTTCCCCATACAAATAATGCCTTTAAATTTTTAAAGTGAAAATAATGGCTGCCAACTCCAAATTATGAGTATGATAGTTCTTCTTATGAGTCTTAAGCTGTCAGAAGGCATAAGCAATCACCTTATCTTCCTGCATCAATACACAGCCTAAACTATTTCTGAAGGCATCACTGTAAATCGTTAAGTCTTTGCCTGACTCTGATTGAGTGAGTATAAGAGTTCTATTAGCATCCCTTTATGTCTTTTGAAACTTTCTTGGCATTTGTTAGTCCATTCAAACTTGGTATGCTTCTATAGTAATCGAATCAGAGGAACTATAGTGGTGGAGAAACCCTTTATAAATCTTTTATAATCGGCTAAACACAGGAAACTTCTAACATTTGTAACATTCTTAAGTGGCTTCCACCAAAGAATCGCTTCAATCTTTGTAGGATCCACTTTTATACCCTTAGTAGACACCATATGATCCAAAAAGGATACTTTATTTAGACAAAAATTGCACTTACTGAACTTGGCATATAATTGCTTTTGCCTCAAGGTCTGTAGAACAATCCTCAAATGCTTATCATGATCTTCCGATGTCTTTAAACACACCAGAATGTCATCAATGAAGACTACCACAAACTGGTCCAAATAACGGTGGAAAACCCTATTCATTAAATCCATAAAGGCTGCTAGTGCATTTGTGAGCCCAAGTGGCATGACCAAAAACTTATAGTGGCCATATCTAGTATGGAAAGTAGTCTTGGGTACATCTGCTTCTTTCACTAACATATGATAATATCCTAATCTCAAATCAATCTATACACCTGTTCTTTTTAGTTGATCAAACAAATCTTCTATATAAGAAAAGGGATATTTATTTTCAATGGTCACCTTATTTAACTATCTATAGCCTATGCACAATTTGAGTATCCCATCCTTTTTCTTCACAAACAATACTGGTGCTCCCCAGGATGACACATTGGGTCTAATAAACCCTTTATCAAGAAACTCTTGTAACTATATCTTTAATTCTATTAATTTTGCAGGTGCCATTCTGTAAGGATCAATAAAGATTGGAGCAGTGCCTAGAGCAACATCAAATGGAGAATTCAGCTTCCCTATTAGGAGAAAAACTTGGTAATTAGTCAAGGAACACATCAAGAAACTCTTTAACAGCAGACACTTTTGATTCCTTTGGAACTTCCCTTTTTGCCTCCACTGCATAACATAAATAAGCAATTTATCCTTTTCTAATCAATTTCTTAGTAGATGTGGTAAAAATAACACCCGATAAGAAGTTGATTCTTACACCTATAATTGAGATCTCCCGACCCTCTTCAGGTTTCAAAGTAACCCTCTTTCATTTGCAATCTACTGTCATTTGATGGGTGGATAACCAATCCATCACTAAAATCATATCGAACTTATAAAATGGAAGTTCAATCAAATTTTCTAGTAACATATAACCCTGAGCACTAATAGGGCACTCTCTGTACACTTTATTCACTACTACACTATGCCCCAAAGGATTACTCACAAGAATATCCTAACTAAAACATGCATCTCTCATCCCTTTACCCCTTTTTAACTTAGTATTAATATAGGAATGAGTAGAATCAGGATCAATAAGAGCATGTACTGAAACAAATAAAATAAGAATTTACCTACTATCACATCAAGAGCATCTTCTTCTTCTCTAGCCCTAACTACATAAGTTTGACCTGTAGCATGCTTCTATCCTTGAGATAACTGTCCAGCTGGTCTAAATGCTGATGTAATAAGGGTTGCTCCTCTACCACGATCTCTTTTTATAAAAGATCCAGAACCAGGTGCTAGTGATGTAGCCATAGCAATCTGTATTAAATTACAATTTCTAATTCGATGGTCTTTCGAATCACACTTAAAATAAGCTCCAGTCAGGTATCAATATTTCCCCAAATTAACTTTACCACATAGTCATATGTCACTAATATCCCACTATTTTTTATCTCGGGGCATACTAGTTACGGATGCAGTTGGTGCCTTACCACGAGATGCACCACCCTAACCTCGACCTGAAGTAGCTAGTGTATGGCTCTGAGATGCTAGATATCCCCTGAATTTATTTCCCTAACTTGATTTACTACTAGCCTGTCCTTGCTTCCTCTTCTGTTGGTACTGAAACCATCTGTCGGCCTCCTCTATCTGTATGGCTCCTAACTAGGGATGATCGCGAGGCGGGGGCGGGGAGTGCCTCCCCACCTACTGTCCCGTGTAAGGGCGGGGCAGGGGCGGGGCGGGGACCGATAGTATTTCGGGGGAAAAATTTCCCCCGTCCTCGCATAAAAAATATTTTTATTTTAAAAAAAAATTAATTATAACAAAAATATAATATTTAATAATTAATTATAATTAAAAATATAATATTTAATATTTAAAAATATAAATTCAATTACAAATCAAACTAATATAAATTTTAACAATTGATAAAACTAAAATTAAATATAATTTAAAACTAAAATTATATAAATATAATTAAATTTAGTAATTAAATTTCGGGGCGGGGACCGCAATCCCCGTCCTTGCCCCGAATTCTATGTCGGGGAATATTTTTCCCCTGTTCCCGTCCCTACAGGAGAATTTTTCGGGGATTCCCCGCTCCATTCGGGGCGGGTCCCCATCGGGGACGGAGATTTCCCACCCTGTGATCATCCCTACTTCTAACTTGAGTGCAACCTCAATAAGTGATCTCAAGTTGGGGTATCTCCGTGTCCCCACAATCTACCTAAGTTCACAGTGTAATCCTCTCTCAAATCTTTGATATAACTTTTCTTCTGTAAACTAACTTTCATCCAAATAAGCACTTAAGCGCTCAATCTCACGCTCATATTTCGACATTGTCTTATTATCTTTAGCCTCCAGAATGCATCATGCATGGTTGCTTTATACTCAGACCCAATGTACTTCTTCTCAAACTATCTCATAAAGAAATCGCAATTCAACTGATCCACTGAGGTGTGCCTCCTAACTAAGCCCCACTATATGAATGCCGGTGTAACATCCTATACCCGGTCTGGTAAACAAACCGGATACGGATGTCACAACCCGATTTTTGCTCTGAATATCACTAAATCAATATAATTTACGCTTAAATTATCAACTTCTAAATTCTTTACTCTAAAATTTCCTAAAAATTTCGGCAGAACCTTCCCTAAATAATCACAGTCTCCTGTAGACAAAATACAAAAATAACACTTCTAAAATCAATCACTGAGTTCCACAACCTCAATCAAATGCCAACACAAGTATTCCCATCCTTCTCAGTCAATACTTAAGCTGTTTTAATTGTCACTATATTACTATATCAATACACAAATATTTTGTTCTCAATAAAAGTTATACAAAATATCATTTCGTATCTATAGTATCTGAACCTATAACATAAAATTTAACTGCAACTAGACATTATAAAATTTGACTTAAATTATATCAATACTAATACCTATGTACATGCCAAGATCAAAATACATAAGTAACATAAATGAAAATATTTCGTGTCCTTGATCGCCAACAGTTCCAGCTGCAACAACCTATGAAGGTTCCTTCATTGATGCCAAAAATACTAAACATTGGATCAACCTACGCACCGAGAAAACCACGCGATAAGCGAAAAGCTTAGTGGCGACTACCAAATTTTATTTCTCAAATGATATAATATGACAATACATTTATAAATCTCAAACATGCATAAGCCAATGCACAAAACATATAAAGGTTGTTAATTTCAGCTTTAAGAGCACACAAAACAACGCACAATAATAAAAAACAAGATTTCTCTTACAAAAATGCGTGTATATATATATATATACATGTTATCATAGAAAATGAATCAATTTAATCATACATTTCATTGTCAATAGACAATTTATTATACAACACTTAACCTTATCAGGTTTATAATCAATAAGGTATAATTTCACAATAATATTTAATATTCTAATCTCAATCTATAGGTTATTTTGTCATATGTTCTACCATGATTGCTATCAAAATATATGCATGTATATTACATTTCAACAAATGCTTATTTTAAATGTAATCATCATCAACCATCTAATTCCACATTTCTGATTTGTAATATACCCATATTAACGCCTCAGATAACACTTCATAGTTTGTTCACATCAAATTATGATGAATAAATAAACTATTTTATTTGATTTGCTCATACACATATATATTAATATACTCATTTCTTATGTCATTGAACACTCAGGTAAGCGTTTAATTTAGATGTCAGCTCGTACTAATATATCAATATTTAACATAAAAGCCTTTAAGTATTTACCTGTGATTATGTATACCACATTTAAATATTTCTTACATTTCATGTTATAAGGCATTACATAATTTATCATAAAACTTATACTTATAATTTTCTGACATTAAAAAGTAGATAGTCATATTTATGGTATCTAAATAGTTATAATTACACTTTTGTTCTGGTTTTTATATAAAATTTACCATTTTTACCCCTAGTCGTGGACAACCACAAACTGGATAAACGAGACGTAAATATGGTGTACTGAAGGGATCCCACAACTAGCTGCGACACCAAAACCCCAGTATTGATACATTTAATAAGCCGGCTATTCAATCTCATATATCATAGTCATTTTTTATGACAACTATCACATAAACTCATGGTATCTCGCTGAATGAATTCCTATGGCTAGCCATACTATCCAAAGAACTGGATTTCCCACTGACACTAAGAGCATCAAAATTTATTATATTTTCACCTCTTAATTATCTTTATCACAATGTATTACTCACTTTATGCGATAATTTGCTTCTATACGAGCTTGATATTTAATAATACTTCACATTATTGTTATGTTGTCATATACGTTAATCGCATTATGTTAACATTGTCACAATTTAATTTCCAATCATTCAAGTTTACTAATTGTATATTTCCTGTATATACACATAATATTTCAAGGATATAATCAAAACATGCCATTTAAAGCCATGAACACCGTGATGTTCTATTCTGCCATTTTTTTTCTTTTCAATTGAATGATTATCCATTATAAATTTTGCATCAAATATCTTGCCTAAGTTTTGCACAGAGATTCACAACTACATTTACACACTCTTCATGACCCTTAAAGATATAATTAAATCTAGTTCATGCAATTATCACCAAGACAATTTTCATTTCTATAAACAGTATATAGCAATAATTTATCTTATTATAATTGCCATATCACAATAGATAACTTAGAATAGCAAAAAAATAACAAGCTAACAATAAGTGCATTCATATAATCAAAAAATTTCCAGTTTACTATACTTTTCAATCTAAATTGAATGAATAACAAAAACTAGTTAATTAGCCTAATAATTCATCGGAATGAAATTAAACTAATTTATTCCTTACTGTTAGCCTCATGCTTAGCCAATCGTCAAGCGCATATAAGTGATTCTCTAATTCCATTTCTATTTAAGTTAACTAAGATTCGTTTATAACCTTTGTTTATTAGCTCAATAAAATATAAGCTTACTTAATTACCCTAAAACTAAAGCAAGTATCTAATCATCTACCAAATATATTCATCAATGTTTCCTTATTCTCCATTTAAATTATATAAGGTATTTCATAAATTTAACTATCTATATACATGTATCTCTAGTTTTATAATCTGATGAGCTTTTGAAATTTATTCAAAATATTTTAATCCTTATAGTTTTCCAACATATATATATATATATATATATATATATATATATATATATATATATATATATATATATATATATATATATATATATATATATATATAAGCAAGAACTTAAATCATTGGTTTAATACAACAAATTTTACAAAAATGGAAGCTATGAATTGAAAATCTAATATTTATTACTAACCAATAGTGTCAATTATGCATACTTGACCCCTTTTTCAGTTCAAATATAAATTATAACATTTATTTATATTTACGCTTGACTTAAATTTTGGTAAATTTCCATATTTAAATGCAAATCTATTTATTCTTATTAAGCAAGGTTCTAATTTATCAATGACATTAACTAAAATTTTTACCAAGATTTAAATTATTTCTCACTAGCGTTAAGATCGTTGTTTAATTAATTACCTTCCAACACATCCTAAATTACTCCATTAGATAGAAAACACAACTCTAAGAACAATACCACCAATTGAATATGAATTATTTCATTTAATATCTTAAAACAATTTCACGATTCCCTTTTTATAATTAATTAACTTAATTAATTCATGGCAACCAAATACATAATATTATAGCTTTACATTTTGCACTCAACCATGCTGGAAAAAATTTAAAAGGCTCAATTTATAAAAAATTTTGTTTTCTCAAAATCATCCACCGTACTTCTTACCACCGATTTCTAAGACCAACATGTAACAGCATAACATATATATTCAAATATATTTAATTTATATGATAACAATTGTAACAAAATTTAGAATTAAGTTTTAAATAATTTAAAGGAAAATAAATTTGGTGGTGATGTACCATAATGTCGATTTTTTGCATTTTTTTCTCATCATTCTGTCCATTTTTGTACTCACCGGACCCTCATCGGACATCCACCGGTGATATCTTGATGCAGCCGCCCTGGAGGCTAGAAGTTTGGGGTTCTATTGCTGGTGGTCATGCGCCTAAAGGTGGTGAGGTTTGGTCAAAATTTGCCTTAGAACCGTTGGCTGCTCCTCCTCCAATCTCCCTACCGCCGGCGAGAGAGGGGGAACGGAAGGTACCATCTTGATTGCCTTGCCCTCTGAAGCTTTTCGATGCTGGTCGGGACTCTATTTGCTGTCGCCAATCACCAAAATAAGGGAAGGCATATTCAGTTTCAAGGGAGAAGAACGGAGGAGAGAAAGGTAGAGCTACAACCTCCCAAGCTTGTGGGTAGAGCGGCATCACGTTGGTGGCCAACGATTAAGGACGGTGGCGGCATAAAGGTGGCTGGCGAGGACGCCATTGACCGGCAGCATCACCCTCCTTCCTTCCCCGCCTCTCTTTCCCTTTTTTTTTCTAATATTGCTATTTTTTTTATAAATTTATGGCCACAAAATCTCTTTGTCCCAAAATTTCTAGGGACATCAATTTTTTTTATTATTATTATTCGTATAACTATTAGCTTACTAAATGTGTTTTAATTAAAATACACTTAATTCAAAAACTAAAACAAATATTCGTTAAATTTATACCCCTATTTACCTAACTTAAAACATTATTTACGAATAAAAAAATATTATCGATCAATTTAAACTCGGGGCATTACAGTTCTCCCCTCTTCAGAAAATTTCATCCTCGAAATTTATTTAGATAAACATAACTCAAGAGTGCATCTCTCTTTTAATTTACAATTTTTTTGGCTTAGGAAAACTTTCTTTATCTTTCTTTGATATGCTTAAAAACTCCCGTCTTACATGCAGGTTTATATAACTCCTTGCTATTATACCCTTGACCAAGTTTAATATTTAACAAATTGAGGAGAAAAGAAATTTCTTATCATCCAGACTATATCGATGTAGCAATAGCCATCAGTTAGATTATTACATAAACTTATGCCAACAATAGGATTAACATGTTCAAAGGAGTTCATTAGTTACTCTAATTTGTCAACATTTAGTTGTTACTCATCCACAAGGTCAATTAAATTTCTTATCTGATTGGTTTGCTCTTATTGGTATCTCAAAATATCCCTATTTATTTCTAAATCTTAACCAGCACTTCATTCTACAAATGGTTCCCAACATATTTGAAGCAGTTTCCACATTACCAATCTCAAAAGATGGGATAAAGCCAATATTTCCAGGGAAACAAATCTTTCAAAACTAACAAATGGTAGGTAACAATATCAGTTTGGAATGAGTTACTAGGTTATTCATATCTATCAGTTTCACTTTATTTATCTCCCATTATGTTGTTTCTAAGAAACCCAAAAGTATTTCATCCAGATCAATTGGCACAAATTTTAATCCTGTCAACCCACACTAGATTCCGTTAGTTGAATTCCTCAAACAAACTTCTGAACACAAAAAGGTGATTCCCCTTTATAATCCTCGTTAGCTTATGAATCATTTTAGTCAATTAAACATTCTAAGGGTGAGATTATAATTAATGTAACTGTGTCTTTGTGTCCCATAAAGATCACCATCACTTATCAATGGCAATGTTTCATGTATGGTTTGCGATGCCAGTGGGAAGATGAAAAACCTACTCTGAATGAGAAGATTATGTATACACATCTCTCTTCCCTTGTGATGCAAAATATTTAATATCAACAAATTCTGGCTCTACATCGTATGAGAATCAAGATTTAATGATTCAACTCCTTGGAAGGAAGTGTTACATTGTTATGACTTCCAGCTTCTGAATCTATGAGAACTCCAAATCAAATCAATAAATGTAAATGACGTTATATTTCATCATTTTCGGTCAACTACTTCTTTTTGATACATTACATTCATGAAACTCCTCTTTTGTATAAAATAATCTTTTGCTAATTAAAGACAATTATAACAAATCCTAACAGAACTTTCGTGATCGTTATCTCATATTCCTCTCACAGATATAGCCTTATATGGAGGTCTCGATTAACTACCAGTCATAAGTATTATTAGAATATCATTCCAATATTAACCCATCGTATTAGGGAAACTAAAATCGCAAAGTTAACCAAAACATTTACGATGAATAATACTTTCTTGCTGAAATCTATTCAAACAAGTGATATTTTATCCTTATATCACTTTTAATTGAAAATGGATTCATTCTTGAATCACATTTCCTCTTAACATTTATTTTGGCATGTACACACACTATACTTACTTTCTTAATATTCACTTATCTTAGTCTTATTCTATACACTCATTATGTAACTTGTCAATCTCCTTTGTCTGCTTATCCTATCTAGCTCTAATTCATGTTATTCCTCCCTTCAGTGCACTCAGCCACCTATCAGTTTCCTTTCGCTTCAAGGATATGTACAATAATTTATGCAGTCATGGAAAATGAATGATGTTAATGCAATGTATGTAATATACTATATGAATGTATCATTATGCAGGTGTGCTTTTTCACAAAATGGCAATGCATTTTGACCATCCCCATGCAAAATATTTAAATAACTGCCCCAAATATCAAGGTTACTAACAGGTAAACAAAGTACCACAACTTCCATCTTAACTAAATTCTATTGTTCTATATCCAGAAATGCCTAAACCAATGCTCTGATACCATTAAATATAACATCCTATACCCGGTCTGGTAATCAAATCGGATACGGATGTCGAAACCCGATTTTTCTCTGAATATCACTAAATCAATATAATTTACGCTTAAATTATCAACTTCAAAATTCCTTACTCTAAAATTTCCTAAAAATTTCGATAGAACCTCCCCTAAATAATCACAGTCTCCTGTAGACAAAATACAAAAATAACACTTCTAAAATCAATCATTGAGTTCCACAACCTCAATCAAACTCCAACACAAGTATTCCCATCCTCCTCAGTCAATACTTAAGCTGTTTTAATTGTCACTATATTACTATATTAATACACAAATATTTTGTTCTCAATAAAAGTTATACAAAACATCATTTCGTATCTATAGTATCTGAATCTATAACATAAAATTTAACCGCAACTAGACATTATAAAATTTCACTTAAATTATATCTATACTAATACCTGTGTACATGCCAAGATCAAAATACATAAGTAACATAAATGATTCATTTCATGTCCTTGATCGCCAACAGTTCCAGTTGTAGCAACCTATGAAGGTTCCTTCATTGATGCCAAAAATACTGAACATTGGATCAACCTACACATCGAGAAAATCACGCGCTAAGCGAAAAGCTTAGTGGCGACTACCAAATTTTATCTCTCAAATGATATAATATGACAATACATTTATAAATCTCAAACATGCATAAGCCAATGCACAAAACATATAAAGGTTGTTAATTTCAGCTTTAAGAGCACATAAAACAACGCACAATGATAAAAAAAAAGATTTCTCTTACAAAAATGCGTGTATATATATATACATGTTATCACAGAAAATGTCTCAATTTAATCATACAATTCATTGTCAATAGACAATTTATTATACAACACTTAACCTTATCAGGTTTATAATTAATAAGGTATAATTTCATAATAATATTTAATATTCTAATCTCAATCTATGGGTTATTTTGTCATACGTTCTACCATGATTGACATCAAAATATATGCATGTATATTAAATTTCAGCAAATGCTTATTTTAAATGTAATCATCATCAACCATATAATTCCACATTTTTGATTTGCAATGTACCCATATTACCGCCTCACATAACACTTCATAGTTTGTTCAGATCAAATTATGATGAATAAATAAACTAGTTTCTTTGATTTGCACATACACATATATATTTATATACTCATTTATTATGTCATTGAACACTCAGGTAAGCGTTCAATTTAGATGTCAGCTCATACTAATATATCAATACTTGACATAAAAGCCTTTAAGTATTTACCTGTGATTATGTATACCACATTTAAATATTTCTTACATTTCATGTTATAAGACATTACATAATTTATCATAACACTTATGTTATACTTATCATCTTCTAACATTAAAAAGTAGATAATCATATTTATGGTATCTAAATAGTTATAATTACTCTTTTGTTTCGGTTTCTATATAAAATTTACCATTTTTGCCCCTAGTCGTGTACAACCACAAACTGGATAAACGGGACATAAACAAGGTGTACTGGAGGGATCCCACAACTAGGTGCAACACAAAAACCCCAGTACTGATACATATAATAAGCCGACTATTCAATCTCATATATCATAGTCATTTCCGATGACAACTATCATATAAACTTATGGTCTCTTGCGGAATAAATTCCTATGGCTAGCCATACTATCCAAAGAACTGGATTTCCCACTGACACTAAGAGCATCAAAATTTATTATATTTTCACCTCTTAATTATCTTTATCACAATGTATTACTCACTTTATGCCACAATTTGCTTCTATACGAGCTAGATATTTAATAATCCTTCACATTATTTTTACGTTGTCATATACACTAATCGCATTATGTTAACATTGTCACAATTTAATTTCCAATCATTCAAGTTTACTAATTATATATTTCCTCTATATACAAATAATATTTCAAGGATATAATCAAAACATGCCATTTAAAGCCATGAACACCGTGATGTTCTGTTCTGCCATTTTTTTCTTTTCAATTGACTAATTATCCATTATAAATTTTGCATCAAATATCTTGCCTAAGTTTTGCACAGAGATTCACAACTGCATTTACACACTCATCATGACCCTTAAAGATATAATTAAATCTAGTTCATGCAATTATCACCAAGACAATTTTCATTTCTATAAACAGTATATAGCAATAATTTATCTTATTATAATTGCCATATCACAATAGATAACTTAGAATAGCGAAATAATAACAAGCTAACGATAAGTGCATTCATATAATAAAAAAATTTTCAGTCTACTATCCTTCTCAATCTAAATTGAATGAATAAAAAAAACTAGTTAATTAGCCTAATAATTCATCGAAATGAAATTAAACTAATTTATTCCTTACAGTTAGCCTCATGCTTAGCCAATCGTCAAGCGCATATAATTGATTCTCTAATTCCATTTCTATTTAAGTTAACAAAGATTCATTTATAACTTTTGTTTATTAGCTCAATAGAATATAAGCTTACTTAATTACCCTAAAACTAAAGCAAGTATCTAATCATCTACCAAATATATTCATCAATGTTTCCTTGTTCTCCATTTAAATTATATAAGGTATTTCATAAATTTAACTATCTATATACATGTATCTCTAGTTCTATAATATTATGAGCTTTTGAAATTTATTCAAAATATTTTAATCCTTCTAGTTGTCCAAGATATATATATATATATATATATATATATATATATATATATATATAAGCAAGAATTTAAATCATTGGTTTAATACAACAAATTTTACAACAATGGATGCTATGAATTGAAAATCTAATATTTATTACCAACCAATAGTGTCAATCATGCATACTTGACCCCTTTTTTAGTTCAAATCTAAATTATAACATCTATTTATATTTACTATTGACTTAAATTTTGGTAAATTTCCATATTTAAATGCAAATCTATTTATTCTTATTAAGCAAGGTTCTAATTTATCCATGACATTAACTAAAATTTTTACCAAGATTTAAATTATTTCTCACTAGCGTTAAGATCGTTGTTTAATTAATTACCTTCCAACACATCCTAACTTACTCCATTAGACAGAAAACACAACTCTAAGAACAATACCACCAATTTAATATGAATTATTTCATTTAATATCTTAAAACAATTTCATGATTCCCTCTTTATAATTAATTAACTTAATTAATTCGTGGCAACCAAATACATAATATTATAGCTTTATATTTTGCACTCAACCACGCTGGAAATAATTTAAAAGCTTAATTTATAAAAATTTTGTTTTCTCAAAATCATCCACCGTACTTCTTACCACTGATTTCTAAGACCAACATGTAGTAGCATAGCATATACATTCAAATATATTTAATTTATATGATAACAATTGTAACAAAATTCATAATTAAGTTTTAAATTATTTAAAGGGAAATATATTTGGTGGTGACGTACCATAATGTCAATTTTTTGCATTTTTTTCTCATCATTCTGTCTATTTTTGTACTCACCGGACCCTCACTGGAGCTTCGTCGGACCCTCACTGGAGATCCACCGGTGATGTCTTAATGCAGCTGCCCTGGAGGATAGAACCTCGGGGTTCTATTGTCTGTGGTCACGTGCCTGAAGGTGGTGAGGTTTGGTTAAATTTTTCCTTAAAACCACCGGCTGCTCCTCCTTCGATCTCCCTATTATCGGTGAGAGAGGGGGAACGGAAGGTAACATCTTGATCGCCTTACCCTTGGGAGCTTTTCGATGTTGGTTGGGATTCTATTTGTTGTCGCCAATCACCAGAATGAGGGAAGGCATATTCAGTTTCAAGGGAGAAGAACGGAGGAGAGAAAGGTAAAGCTACGGCCTCCCTAGCTTGTGGTGATGAAGGACGGTGGCGACATAAAGGTGGCTGCGAGGATGCCGTTGATCGGCAACATCACCCTCCTTCCTTCCCCGCCTCTCTTTCGCCATTTTTTTTCTAATATTGCTTTTTGTTTTATAAATTTTTGGCCACACAATCTCTTGGTCCCGAAATTTCTAGGGACATCAATATTTTTTTTTATTATTATTATTAGTATAACTATTAGCTTACTAAATGTATTTTAATTAAAATACACTTAATTCAAAAACTAAAACAAATATTCGTTAAATTTATACCCCTGTTTACCTAACTCAAAACATTATTTACGAATAAAAAAAATATTATCGATCAATTCAAACTCGGGGCGTTACAACTGGTCCCTTTAGCAATGCCATAATACCCTCAAACTTTTCTTCTAATAGGCTATAGGTAATTTCAAATAATCTTTTAATTGTAAATAGCCACTTCTCTGCCTGAGTAGGTGTTTCAGGGTAATGCTAATGAAAAGCTTCAATTCCTAATCTTTTTAACTATTCTAAAATTGGCTTCCTTTTTGATGGAGCTGGTGGTTGTATTTGTTCTGCTACATGTGGTGGTTGTGCATGACATGCCTGTAACCTTTATTATATAATCAGCTATCAAATTAAGAAAGTCTAGCTGTGGGGGTGGAGGTGGTACCACTGGTGATGAAGCTTGCTATTGTGGGGCCTCACGTTGCCTAGTGCCAAATGATGCCTCACTCTCACCATCCCCCACTTTTCGACCTTGGTCAAATGACATCTTTCATTATAAAACAAAAAGGAGCAAGCACACATTAGATTTATAACACTTTTCCACTAATAGTTGGCATGTATATACATATAAACCAATCATTTAATCCCACTCCGATCTTAGAATCGCCTCAACCTTTGCTCTAATACCACAAAATGTAACACCCTTACTATAGCAAAGTCATATTGATTTAAGCGATTACGAAGAATTTTTTTAAAATCTTCTCTTGAACCATCATTAATATCCACTAACTACAAATCTTTTCAATCATTGTTGGCTACACTTTCAAAGTTGCCAATTGACCTATAACTATCCAGTTTACTATTGCATTTGAGACTTTGATAAAAAGTTAGTTGTATTATTTTTACTTCCCACTGTGTTATTGCTTAGCAAGAGTGTTCTTCTTATGTAGGTACATTGGTTTAAAGGATAAGTGCTAATTTGAAGTTAACATCTGGAGGCCATTAGTGAGGATAACAAATGAAGACTAGTTTTGGTATAGAGTTATATTTTATATTTTTGTAATGTATAAGATTTGGAACATATGTAATGAACTAGTTTGTAAATATACTCTAATTATGTTGAATTGATGAGTATATATGTGTAATTGTGAAAGAAATTTAATAAAATAATAAGTAAAAAAAAAGATAATAAGAGTGAGCATTACATTGTGGTATCAGAGCATAGGTTTAGGCAGTTCTGGATGATAAGTTGTTAGAAAAGAGATTAGACATGTGTATTTTTATATTTTTATGGCCTTAAGGCATATGTTATCTTGATTAAGGTAAAGATGGAATCAGATCCTAGTGAATGTGCAGATAAAATAGCTAAAAGTGTAAATACAGTGTTAGTGTAAGGATTAACTTAGATATTCCTATTTCTGATAAATAGCAGAGTACGAAAACCCTTATATGAAGTTGATATGAAAGTGGATTTAGATTGGGTATGGTGTTTTATATGCCTATCAATGACTCTTTAATAGTGTCGGCAATTGATTACACATGTTATATCATGGGATGGGGAAAACATCCATGATATAGAAAGCATGCATTTGCATCCTATTGAATACAAAAAAAAATCATCATTCTTTCACAGCATTGCATTAGCATCATTTGACAAGACATAAACCATAAACAACATCAAATTATATGCATAGGCCTTAACTGGAAAGGAAACTGATAGGATATACATTAAACACAGTGATGATATGATAGCAAAAGAAGAGTACTGTTACAAAGAGATGAAGTTAGATAGAATCTAAATCTAATAAAGTGGAGAATAGGAAAAGCAAGAAAAGATAATATTGGATAAAACTTGAATGGGATAAAGAAAGAGTTATAGAAATGCTAGTGATTAGAATTGGCAAGTCATACTGGTATGAATTTTGAAGATGAAATTTATTTAAGGGGGAGAAAAATATAAGGCCCCAACATATACCCTAGTTGTAATCGAGTATGTCTAAGATGTATAAAAGAATAAACATAAAGAGAAAAATATGGGAAGTGTAAGTTGGGACCTAGAGGGAATTAACCTAAAAGCCAAAGACAATATGGTCATTTTAAATTGAAATATGCATGTGTATAATTAGAAAGAAATATTAAATTAGGGGTATAATTAAAAGAAGAGACATCTTAGGGGTGGAAATCAAGAAAGGAGACAAGTAGGAGTGCTTAAACCTTCCAAAGTGAGTCAAAAGGTAAGGACCACTTAATTCTCTAAAATTATCATAAGAAAAAAATATAATTCAAGAGGAATAGGGCTTTTAAAAGACAAGATGGCCGGCCACATTGGGGAACCAAAAAGGCTTCCATTCATTCCCAAAAATTCAGCCATTCTCACACCTAAATAGCCCCTAATTCCAAGTATAGCTTTGGTGAAGAGAGAGAATTTAATTATTAGATAATTAAAGGTAAAAATTTCTTCTCGTCCTCTTTTATTTGTGTTATATGATAAGAGTTGAATTTGAAGGATCTAAATGGATGTTTTATATGTGATTTATTCTATAAAAAAAGGAAGAGTAAAAAAAGCAAGGAAAGGAGGTAGAGAGAGATTGAAAAAGGTTTTTGGATAAGGTGTGTGAGTTATACTCTTTATTATGTGTCCCAAGACTAAGTTAAATTGATGAATGTAATGTAAATGAATTATAATTGATAATATAGCTAAGTAATGATTTTATAGTGCATAGAAAAGATGATTTGTGCCTTAGAAAGTGATATAGTGAAAATCTGCTTAAGGTTCACTTGAACCAATTTCAATATAAAGGGTATAACTCTTTCCATAGTGTCTAAATTGAGTGATTTAAATTGTTGTAAAAAGATAAAACATAGATTTACAAATTTGTAGAGAAACCAAGACCTGATTTTATCTTTAAAGCCATTGAAATTTAGCTTAAACTTGAGTGATGTTGGCTATCCTAGCACTGGTAGCAGGCTGGACTATTTTAGGGATATTTCAAAATTTATATGCCCAAATGGAGTTATTTTGATATTCTAGAAACTAGAGATGTAAGAGAATAACTTTTTAGAAGACCATTTTCCTTAAAATATCATTTAATCAGTTTAAAACAACACCTAATTTGAACCTAGAAATCTAACTTTATGATTCTTGAGATAGAGTGGACCTCACAGTCAGCACCCTTCTAGTAATATTCGTGAACCCTTTCAAAATTTAATTGCACCTATATCAGGGTCAACACATATCATTGGCCACCATGACCCTATCCTACTTTCCTCTATACTTAATTTTTAGTCCTCGAATTATTACCAAAGCATATATAAACATTCCCAAACTTGTTAAGAGGGTTTTAAACATAAAATCAAGAGTAATATATGACATAAAATGAGTGTAGAGCATAATGAAATAGTGAAGTAAAGTTAAATACTAAGCTTTAATGCATAAGAATTTATTAAATTAATGAACATGAATAGTTATATTAGCTATGTTATATTTTACTAAATGAATGATAAGCATGTTGTATTTTATCTCTAGTGTACTTGAATATGGATGACATGATATAGTGACATGATTGCATGCTTTATTGAATTTATTGATGCCTTGCTTTTAAATGTATATAATAAAATATACAAGTAATGAATGTGAGTGAATATGAAAAATGGTATGCATAGTGTTATATGTTATATGACAAATGATAAGCATGTTGAAGTGTAATTGAGTATAAATTGTATAGTAATCTTGTTGCATGCTCTATTATATGTGTTAAATCCATGATTTTAAAGGCATCAAGTATGATATTCTTGAGTGACTAATGACTTATTGAAGCTTGAATTTCACCTAATAGTGGATAGATAAGAATGCTTAAAAATGGGATAGTAACCACACTTGTAAGTGTTGGCATCGAAAGGTGTCTAGTGTTGTCACCTAAAGGTGACAGTGTTTTGATAACTATTGGTTTTAAGTGACCCAAGATTTTTATATCTCAAGTATTTGATACTACTCGCCAGTATCTAGTGTTGTACATGTACCCACCGTTTAGGGGAATTTAGGCAATGGAAGTGATCTAATTAATGAATAATGATAAGTGACAAATAGTGTAAGTATTTCAGTACCTCATGGTAGTGTTAGTGTTTCGCATTGAATAATAAAGTGTAATTAAAGAATTGTATTGAAGTATTACATAGTGTAAAGTTGAAAAATTGTATTGAAGTGTTGTGTAATGCATGGAACTACTATGGTATATATATGTGAGTTGTAATATGACAAAGTATGCTAGTTAGTAGAAAGTAATTAAAGTTGATAATTATTAATAAGTAATTAATTGTGTAAATGCCTTGATGATTCAATGTGTTACCAATGTCTCTTAGTGATATTATTAGTGTGTTTAAATAATATTGGTTTTGCAATGTTTCTTAATGCACATACTATTGTTATAAGTGTATGTGTTTATAACACGAAAATATATACTACTATATTATTTACATTTGGGACTTCGAAAAGAAGTCAGTTGTATTGTTTATACTCCCCATTAAGCTATTTCTCAGCACGAGTGTTCTTCCCGTGTAGGTACATAGGTGTAAAGGAAAAGTGTGAATTTCAAGTCAACATTTGTAAGCCACTAGTGAGGATAACAAGTGAAGACTAGTTTTGGTGTAGTGTTATATTCTATATTTGTGTAATGTAAATGATTTGGAACGTATGTAATGAACTAATTTGTAAATATACTCTAATTATGTTGAATTTATGAGTATATATGTGTAATTGTGAAAGCAATTTAACAAAATAATAAATAAATAAAAAGGTAATAAGAGTGAGTGTTACACCTGTATTCAACCTCTATTGATGACTTAGACACTGTCACTTATTTCTTTGACTTCTATTAAATCAATGAACTACCCAATTAAATGCAAAAACCTGTAACTGACTCCTGCTATCGATACAAGCTACCTAGTCAGCATTTACATAAGCCTTGACTACTAGATCACTTTTAGCAAGAAAGAAGACCTAATGGTGGATATCCTTTAATTATCTCAAAATGTGTATAGCACAATCCCAATTAGAAGTGTTAAAGTTTTAGGTTGAACAAATAAACCCAACAAAACCAAATCAACCAAACCAGTAAAATACGATTTAGATGGTTTTGTGGTCAGGTTGGTTATATTTTCACTTTTTTGATGGAGAAAAGTCGGGTTAGGGATAATACTTTAGGTTATTTGATGAAACCGACCTTTTTATTTTTCTTCTTCTTCATTCTCTCCATCTCTCTTGTGCACCTCAGCTCATCTCTGCAAAATTGATCGTTCTCACCATCTCTCTCTCGTGCCCTAGGTTCCCTCTGACCTTAAATCATCTATATGAAATCGATCGTTCTTAGTGTTCTCTCCTTTTCTTGCTCTCATTCCCTAAATCTCTCTTTCCTCAGCTGCTAATTTGATCAAAGATGCCTCCTTAAATGATCGAGTGGAGCTTAGTGTTCTTGGTAAAGTTCATACGAAGATTGTTTCTCTCAATAATTTATAAGTGCTTTTCTTCTCCTCAATTATAATATGCTCTTCTCCTATTTGTTTTTCACCAAATGTCTTATTATTGTAATTCTTCGAGTTTAAGATTATTAGTCTACTTCGTTTTCAACAAATTGAGATTCTTCAAAGTTGTAGCTATTAACTCTTTATGGATAGTTATATTCTTGCTTCAAATGATGCGTTTTATGTTATGAAAATATCCAATTTTTTATCTTGATGTTTGAATTTGGTTCAAATCATAGCAATCACTTTGGGAGCATTATATTGTGGAATTTTTAGGATACTGGACTGGATTCTTTTCTTATTGTGAAATTTTCAATTTTTTATAGGTTGCTTCTATTTTTGTCCTTTGTTTTGATAGCCCATCTTTTTCCAAAGTTCAAATTAGTTCCTCATAATAATTTCGTCCATATGGCTTTTAGAGATTCTTTATAAAGCCTAAATTTCTTGTATGACTTTAGAAAATTACTAAACAAATTATTATTTTTGGGGTACTGAGTGTAGGCAGCATATAATGTTATTACTTACAAAGACACAACAAGACTAGGGATAGCTTTAGAGTGTTTAAAGATAACCTAAGAGCTAGAACCCTAATAGTATTTGGTATTACCGTAGTGCTAGTTTAGTTTTTGAAGTTTAACCAAACACCAAACAATCTATAACTGGAAAATGTGCAAGACTTTGAACTTATATGTATCTTGTAATTAGGGATGGCAACAGATATCCGAAAAAAGAAAAATCCCAACCCGATTAGTTTCTCCAATACTTTCACTTTAAATGGATGAATTGTAGTTAAAGTTAATACTTAGATCATTTTTACACTTCACATCGTATTACTATGTTGCTCGGTTTTAGTTATGATGCTATGACTTAGCTTGACTAAGGATTATTAGTTGCTTTAACTATTGCTTATCCTAACATATTCTTCCTCTTATATTTGTTGCCAAAGAAAAAAGAGGTTACTGGAGAGCTTCTAGTTCAACGATGACCATTAGATAAGCTCTTCTTGTTTTTGCTTATACTTAAATCATAAACTACTATTAGGCAATTTCTCTTTATTGGGACAAGAACTAGTATTCATTATTGATTTGTTAAAATGAATGTTACTTATATATATATATATATATATATATATATGAAAATTAAAAACTGTGGAATGATGGATTTTTGGTCTATACTTATGCTTGTTTACGTATAATCTTGAGCTTTTAGTGGACATCTCTATTCATTTTTTTTATTATGTGACATAACTCATCAAATCATTGTTTGCATTTGTTCACCCAGGTTGGACTGTATTTTCAATATTGTATTTATTTTATTATAGATTTATCATATACAAAGGTAAAATATTCTCATCAATGGCGGTTAAAAAAGAAGATTCTAGAAATCTATTATTTTTGTGCTAAATATATTTCATCATATCTTGTAATTGATTAAGCAAATATTTATTATTCTTTCATTGTTATTTTGGACATTTGACTGATAATATTATATTTTAGTACAATACTTGATTGCATATAAATTTTAGTATTTATTAGTTTTAAATTTAGTAAATAGTATTTTAAATTTAGTGTAATTTATAATTTAATATAATTATTATTTTATTTTATAAGATTAATTTTGAAAAAAAATGATAAATACAATAATTAATTTACTTCAAACCGTTATAAATTATAATAAAAAATAGCTCCAAACTGTCCCAAATCATTCATTTTTATATATATTGGTTTGACCCAACCCAACCCATGAATAATCCTAATTTCAATGAATACATGTTGGTTTATGAACAAATTGACTCAATTGATAAGTGGCAAAAGTGATGCCAAGTCTAGTAAAACCTAAATCGAGCAACTGGCCAATTATTCTTCTAAATTTATGTTGCTTCTCCTCAGCTAATTCAGTTCTAGCATTGGTAGAAAGCTTCAATCCCTTCTGAAGAGGAGTAGCAGTAGGTTTAACTCCTAACAATTCGGCTGAATGCAAAAGATCCAGCACATACTTTCTCTAGTTCACATAGATCCGAGTTAGTGATCTAGCTAACTCTAGTCCAAGAAAATGCTTAGCATGACTAAGATCTTTGATTGTAAATTTGTCATCAAGAAGTTTTTTTTACTGAAGCAATTAGTTCCTTTGAATTTCCAGTCAACAACATATCGTCTAAATACACCAGTATTTCTTCCAGTTTCGAAGTGTTGGATATGGCCATCAAGAAAAACTTTTCATCAATTAATTTGCAAGGATTTTAATGACTGCAATTCAACTGTACTAATCCCACCGCAAAAACTTTTGAGATTAGGCAATTCTTCAAGTTTCAACACTCGTAATTGAGGAAATTCAATTTTGTCCAATACTGATTCTGGTGCTTCTTCATCATCTTTTCCAACAATAGCTTCCATCTTCTCACATGAATAAATCCGCATAGATTGTAGTTTCACCGGAAGTTTGGGCAAATGAGGTGGGAAAATATGTATGAGACTGTCACCTTGAGTTACATTCAACCTTTGCAGGTTTTAAAATCCCCTATTTTCTGATGGAATCTTGAACCATATGTACGTTAGATTTTTCAATTTCAATCCAATGTTTAGTCCTAATTATGACTTGAAATGCAATCTAAATCCGTAAGAAAAATAAATAATCCGTTCCGCTAGTGACTTGAAAAATATGATCCCAAAACTCAAATTTTAACCTATCCGGCCCAAACCAGGCAGGGAGAAGTAGATCATATACATTATTTCACTTCAGAGGACAGAATCTGCAAGTTTAGAATTGGAAATTTAGGCATTTTAAACGGCCATCCAAGATTCTGTGAACTGATTGGATTAAAAGATAATCAATCCGATGAGATAGAGAAGATTGACAACACAAGTCATTAGTGTGTTGCATGGTTTCATTAGATATGACGATTTGAAAGATTGTATGGCTTTACTGTACTATATAGTGGGTATTATATAAAATGAAAGGATTAAAATTGAAAAATTAAAGTTATTATGGAAAATTATCAATTTGGTAATTTTAAATTTCTCCATTTTTTTTATTTTAAAACCATGCAATAAAAGCAAGAGATACAATGCTATATTTTTAATACTGCGAACAAACATGGATCTGCAGTGTCGTTACATTAATCATCGACGCAGGACTCTGGACCAAACAGCTTGTAAAGGTAAACTTGGACCCCACTTGTGGATAAATGTAGGGAGTAAAAAGTTCCATAAAACAGGACCAATAAATAGAAGACTAGAACTTCCCCAATCTCAAATTTACAGAGACTAAACTATATCTCAACAAGGCTGTTCACATAGGGAATCATCCTAATATGGTATTCAGCTTCAGAGCACAATTGTTGGATAACTGCAGTCTTCAAGTTGTAGGAAAAAATCGAACTCCCAAACCGAATCACCACAACATCACTGCCCACGAACACCAGACTTCCCTGATCAGCACGCCCATTAAACAATGCACTGCTTAAGGTTAACTCTTTTGCTTTCCATGCTCTTGTATTGCTATGCATTTGCATTGTGTTGGTGTAGGCATTCGAAAGCTCTCCCACAGTTAACCTTGAACCACGTAGGGTAGCCCAACAAAGTTTCCCATTCACCTCCCCATGATAGACAGAGGAATGCGAATATAGAAGTGTTGATCGCTCGCTCATAAGATCAAAAGCAACAATTGTGGACGACCTTGACTGCCAATAAACAACACCATCGACATGAACACCAGTTTCGGGAATGATTTGTCGATTGCCAAAGCAAATGTCACCAGACGTTCTCCAGGAATTCTCAGCAGAGGAATAGACATCAAATTCGTATCCATCCAGATCAGATGGGAATGCACAAATGAGCTTGTAGTCAGCCACAAAATTGAGTAATGATGGTTTGAAGACTAGCACGACTGCAGGATCAGAGCCATGGTCAGCATCAGGTTTAGGAAGTTTCTTCCATTGCTGAGTAACAGGATTGCAGATGTAGTAGGCTCTATATCCAGTCGAACCCTGGCAGCAGAGAAGTCCATGAGATGAACACTTGATGTCAACTTCATCAGGCAAAAACTTCAACGATGGGTCTGGGATCCCGTGTGCCTTTGGATCAAGGGACATAAATGATGGCGGGGATGATTTGGATTGACAAAAGAAACCAGACACCTCCTGAAATGAATTAGATTGGTTGTGAGCAAAAAAAGGAGTTGAGATATAAAGCTTCCACTCCCGAGAAACACACATGCATCTGTGAAGAGATTTAGCAGGAAGGTATTGAAGGGCGTTCTCCCTAATTATATCTTCAAGTTCAAAGTAAATCTTGTTATTCCTATTTGCAGTAGAGAAACTAGGTTTCTTTCCTCGATCCATTTGACCTCCAAGTAAAATCCGAATCCAACTCAATGAACTGCAGCAAACCACATCTATAAGAACCACTAATTACATATGTTCATTCAAATAAAAACCCATAAGAATCCGCAATTCTAACAACCGCAACATGGTCCACATCAAACAATCAAATAATACCAACCACAAGTGAATGCTATTATCTGAAATAACAATTAAAAGACCAGTGATGCAATTAAACAGCAAGCAAAATTACAATTAATGAACTCATTAAAAAAGGGTATCAAATTCTCCAAAGGGAGTATAATAATAATAGAAGAAGATTGATCTATGAATGAAATCCAGTTTCAGTTTCATGTTAATTGAATTTGCAAAATGCAAATCCAATCAACATTAAGTTTGTGTATAATAATTAGGACTTGTTTATTCAAAAACCCCTAGAATATCTTAAGTCTGATCAACAAAATTCGACTTTAGAAGAAAAAAATAAAAATCCAACTCTTGAAACTGTTAAATCTAGTAGTGTTTCTATAAACTAGAAAGTCAAACATCACCAGTAAAAGATTTGGAGAGAAAAAAAAATGACCTAGGTCAAAACCTAAATACAGCAAATTACCGTAAAAAAAATTAAATTAAAATTACACTCAATCTCATTGGTGATCCTTCAAAGGCTTATTCGCTAAAAGGGGGAAGACACAACTGCATTCGTAACAATCCATCTATTCTGAATTTTTCCTAGTAACCAAACAGACTAGAAAACGTAAAATTGACACAATCCGAAAGAAATCATGCAGTGCCAATGAATCTTCAATGGTCGAATTTGGTTATTAGAATAGCACAATAATACAAATATGATAAAGAAAACATTATTAGATGTATAATAAAAGGTGGGTTCTTCTCCTTTTTTTTTTTTTTTTTCAAGTACCGAATTTAATCTAGTAGAGTCGGAGTAGAGTGAGAGATCATACCTTAATGGGAATATATGTATTTATTTTTTTCTTTTTTTTCCTGTTATCGAAATTGATCGACTACAATGGTTGATCCAGACCTAAAAGAGAAACAGAGTGTTTGATTAACAGTGTGGCATTTTCGATTCTTTTAAAACCTAGGAAAAGACTAACAGTTGCTTTCCGTATACTTTTTCATTTTCTTTTGAAACTGTTATTTGAAGGGCCGTGATAGGACATCTAGCCAGTTTAATAGCGCACATCATCGATTCTGAATTAAAGGAGTTAAAATTAAATTATCCAGAGAAAAATAAATTTGAATTATATATAATTTTCAAAATTATATTATATAAATTAAATTAAAGTTTTTTACGGTAATTTCACCTAATTTATTTTTGATTACTTTTAATTTAAATGATGTTTTATGTTGAATCAAATGTGCAAATTTATTTATCAATTTTGTCCTTTAAATTGCAAAATCGAAATAAATTAACTTGTTCAAACATACATTTAAATTTGTCTGTAATCTACCAATTGAGCCGCGTAGCTGGCACTGTAAATTTAACTATCTTTTATTCATTGAGCTACGGACAATTCCCAAATTAATTCCTATTCCACACCTCCATTAACCTTAAAATAGAGTCCTAACAATAAATATTTTGTAACACCCTTATAGCCCCTAGAAGAAATATGAGAGGGCAACAACCTTAATCACTTCATCTTAATTACTTAATTTGCTAAATAGAATTAAATATCATTCATAAATTCATTACATTATTCTTACTCATATCAGTATGTTATGTTAGGATCGATGCGCTATTTTGACAATAATTTAATGGCAATAATGAATAAAATAGCCAAAGTATAAAGAAAATTAATGACACACAAATTTACGTGGTTCGGCAATGTGCCTACGTCCACGGGAGAAGAGGAGCAAAAATTCACTATGAATAAATAATAAAACAAGTGGAGAACTCTCAACCCAAAACCCAATTACACCCGCTCACAAAATGCTCTCTTATTAATTAGAGCAAAACTCTCTCAATAACTATATTTTCTCTATTTTTCTCAATGTCCTAAAATGAGAGTAAACCTCTCCTTTTATAGGCATGAAGGTGCCACTATGCCACCTACCAAAAATGAAAGAAAAATATATTCAACAATTTGGTTACTCTCCAAATTCAATTTTGCTTCTTTCTTCATCACTTTCAACTTCTAGAAGATATTAAAAAACAAATGAAGCAACAACTTTTGACAAACAAAAAATGCCTAAATTCAAGGCATTTGACAAATCTCCACCTTGACTTGAATTTTATCCATAGTGAACTTAACTCCACCTTCTCCAAGTAAGTTTAAGTGCTACGTACATACGCCGATCAAATCCAAGCAATGCTTGAACTTGGTAGTAGAAAGAGACTTTGTTAACATATCAGCTGGATTGTCTGCAGTACCAATCTTTTGAACTATAACACTTCCTTTTGAGATAATATCACGAACAAAATGGTACCTGATGTCAATGTGCTTTGTTTTTCCATGAAACATCTGGTCTTTGGTCAGATGTATTGCACTTTGACTATCGCAGAAGACAACAGTCACCTGATGATCTGAATTGAGCTCATTGTATAAGCCCCTTAACCAAATAGCCTCTTTAATCGCTTCAGTCACTGCCATGTACTCAGCTTCTGTTGTAGACAATGCAACTGTAGATTGCAATGTAGATTTCCAACTGACAGCACTGTTTCCAAATGTGAATACGTAGCCTGTCAAAGATCTCCTTTTATCGAGATCTCCTGCATAATCAGAGTCAACATATCCAACTAAACTGCTATCACCATTACTAAACTCCAAGCATGTATCAACTGAGCCTTTCAAGTATCTCAAAATCCACTTCACTGCTTGCCAGTGAACTTTACCAGGATTTGCCATGAATCTACTCACAACACTGACTGCATGAGAAATATCAGGTCGAGTACATACCATGGCATACATAAGACTACCTACTGCACTGGAGTATGGAACATGATCCATGTATCTTTTCTCTTTATCTGTATGTGGTGATAGTGCGGCTGAAAGCTTGAAATGAGCAGCTAACGGAGTACTTACAGGTTTTGCATCTTGCATGCCGAAACGCTCCAGAACTTTCTCAACATATTTCCTTTGAGTGAGAAATAACTTCCCTGCTTTCCTGTCTCTCTGAATCTCCATCCCGAGAATCTTCTTTGCTGCTCCAAGATCTTTCATCTCAAACTCTTTACTCAACAGAACTTTCAGCCTTTTAACTTCAGAAGTATCCTTTGCAGCAATCAACATATCATCAACATATAACAATAAGTATATGAATGACCCATCAACTAACCTTCTGAAGTAAACACAGTTGTCATAATTACTCCTTGAAAAATCATTGCTGATCATGAAGGAGTCAAACCTCTTATACCACTGCCTGGGAGACTGCTTAAGGCCGTATAGAGATTTCTTTAGCAAACAAACATGGTCCTCCTTGCCTTCATGCCTAAAGCCTTCTGGCTGTTGCATGTAAATTTGTTCTTCAAGTTCACCATGTAGAAAAGCAGTTTTGACATCTAACTGCTCCAATTCTAAATCATACTTGGCCACCATTGCAAGCAACATGCGAATGGAACAATGTTTCACAACTGGTGAGAAGACATCATTGAAATCCACTCCTTGAATTTGTTTGAACCCCTTTGCAACAAGGCGAGCTTTGTATCTTGCTTCTTCAACGCCTGGGTTGCCTTCTTTTTTCTTGAAAACCCATTTGCAGTCGATAATCCTTTTTCCTTTTGGTGGTTTCACGAGCTCCCAAGTGCCATTCTTATGCAAGGACTCCATTTCTTCCTGCATAGCTATCAACCATCTGTTTGAGTTTACTCCTGAAATGGCTTCTGAATATGTGGCTGGTTCTCCATCATTGTTGATCTCCTCAGCTGCGGACAAAGCATAAGCCACCAAGTTTACATAATCATTAAATTTTACTGGCTTACTTATTTCTCTCCTTTCTCTATTTTTGGCAATAGAGTATGATTGCTCCAGTTCAACTGAGTTGGGCTCTGAATCATCTTGCTGAGAGCTGGATGGTTGTGAATCCGACTGTAAGGTAGAAACTTGTTGAGCAGGATAATCTGCAACATCTATCTTCTGCCTCTGACTGGCCTCCTCCTGCTTATTAGAACTGCAAGGTACCAATACTTCATTTTTCGAGTGAAGCATGGAACTTTCGTCAAATGTGACATCTCTGCTGATTATAACTTTGGATGATTTGGGACACCAAAGTTTATATCCTTTTACCCCTGATGGATATCCAAGAAAAATGCACTTCTTCGCTCTTGGTGCTAACTTGCCATCATTGACGTGCATGTATGCTGGGCAGCCAAAAATTCTCAAATTTGAATAATCTGCAGGTTTGCCAGACCAAGCTTCTTCTGGAGTCTTGAAGCCAATTGGAACTGATGGAGAACGATTGACTAAATAGCAAGCTGTAGAAACAGCTTCAGCCCAGAAACTCTTTGGTAATCCATCATTTGAAAGCATACATCGTGCTCTCTCAATAAGAGTTCTGTTCATGCGTTCAGCAACTCCATTTTGCTGGGGTGTCATGCGAACTGTGTGATGCCTCACAATGCCTTCATTGTTGCAAAAGTCATTGAACTCTTTTGCACAAAACTCCAAGCCATTGTCTGTCCTCAGCCTCTTTATTTGCCTTCCTGTCTGCTTTTCTATCATGGTTTTCCATTGCTTGAATGTGGAAAATACCTGATCCTTGTGTTTGAGAAAATAAACCCAAACCTTCCTCGAGAAGTCGTCGATGAAGACAAGCATGTATCTGGCACCACCTTTTGATGGAACTTGTGATGGCCCCCAAAGATCAGAATGTATGTAATCCAAAGTACCTTTGGTTATGTGGGTACCTGTGCTGAAACTGACACGTTTTTGCTTTCCAAAAACACAGTGCTCGCAAAAATCAAGCTTGCCAGTATTTTGTCCACTCAAAAGACCCTTATTGCTTAACAAGGTCAAGCCCTTCTCGCTCATGTGGCCTAGCCTCATATGCCACAGTTTGGTGATGTCGGTTTCAGACATTTGAGTAGAAATTGCAGCAGCAGCTCCTGTAACTGTGGCTCCTTGCAGAATGTAAAGACTTCCAATCTGTCGAGCCTTCATAACCACCAGAGCACCTTTGCTAATTTTCATGATTCCACCTTCACCTGAGTATCTGCACCCACCAGCATCAAGGGTGCTCAGAGAGATGAGATTCTTCTTTATATCAGGAACATGACGAACGTCTGTCAAAGTTCGTATCACGCCATCATGCATCTTGATTTGGATTGTGCCCTTGCCAATAACTTCGCAAGCTGCATCGTTGCCCATCAAAACAACTCCACCTGCAAAAGATTTATATGTGGAGAACCAGTCCCTATTGGGACATATGTGATAAGAGCAACCTGAATCCATAATCCAATCATCTTTGAATCTGCACCTTTCACTGTTAGTAACTAAAAGAACATCAGATGTGGACTCATTTTCAGCAACACTAGCTTCGGCGTATTGTTCTTTTCTTTCTTCATTTGATTGTTTATTTTTCAACTTATAACAATCAGCCTTAATGTGCCCTTTTTTATGACAATAGTTACAGATCAAATTTTTATGTCTAGATTTTGACCTAGACCTGCTACCGCCTGAATTCTTATTCTTAGGCCTTCCTCTAGCAACAAGACCTTCTGCTACATTATCTTCTTTACTACCGACAATCCCTTTATCAATTATAATTTTAGAGAGTAAAGCTGTCTTAACCTCCGTCAAAGACACACTATCTTTTCCATAAAGCATTGTGTCCCTAAAACTCTTATATGACGGTGGTAGTGAGCACAACAATTTCAAAGCAGCATTTTCATCATCAACTTTAGCACCAACATTTTCTAGACTTACTAAAATTGATGTATATTCTTCAAGATAGGTTTTAACAGAAGTACCTTCCTGCATTTGAAATGTGTAGAACCGCGTCATGTGATACAGCTTGTCGGTCAGGGTTTTGGACATGTACAAGGACTCCAACTTCGTCCATAAGCCAGCTGCTGTATCTTCATTGATAACCTCCTGAAGAACTTCATTTGACAAACAGAGCTGAATTGTGGAAACTGCCTTGTTAATGATCTCCTCCTTCTTTTCTTCAGTCATTGACTCTGGCATTTTATCCTTTCCCAATAAGGCTTTCTCAAGCCCATTCTGAATTAAGATGGCACGCATCTTAATCTTCCATAAAGAGAAATTTACGTTGCGATCAAATTTCTCAATATCAAATCTTGTAGCTGCCATTACGAACTTCAAAAAATAGCTCCAACTATTCCACGTGAATAGTAACCGTACACGTGAATAGTAACCGTATGAATAGTACCGTATAAATGAACAGTGACTGTATGGATGAACAGTAACTGTATAGCTGAACAATACTATATATGTGAACAGTATCCAAGGAAAAATCTTTTCTGATGTGGAAGATCAGTTTAAACTGCAACCACAGAGCATACTAAGAAAATACCTTGGCTCTGATACCAATTGTTAGGATCGATGCGCTATTTTGACAATAATTTAATGGCAATAATGAATAAAATAGCCAAAGTATAAAGAAAATTAATGACACACAAATTTACGTGGTTCGGCAATGTGCCTACGTCCACGGGAGAAGAGGAGCAAAAATTCACTATGAATAAATAATAAAACAAGTGGAGAACTCTCAACCCAAAACCCAATTACACCCGCTCACAAAATGCTCTCTTATTAATTAGAGCAAAACTCTCTCAATAACTATATTTTCTCTATTTTTCTCAATGTCCTAAAATGAGAGTAAACCTCTCCTTTTATAGGCATGAAGGTGCCACTATGCCACCTACCAAAAATGAAAGAAAAATATATTCAACAATTTGGTTACTCTCCAAATTCAATTTTGCTTCTTTCTTCATCACTTTCAACTTCTAGAAGATATTAAAAAACAAATGAAGCAACAACTTTTGACAAACAAAAAATGCCTAAATTCAAGGCATTTGACATGTTATAATCAATAATATCCATTAACTCTAAATGTATTTCTCATATATAAAAACATATATATACACATTTATACAATACCAAAAACAGTTTATATTGCATTGTTTGTACACCGTATAATTTGTCCTTCACACTGTATAATACAAAATGATATGCCAAAACTTAGACATTAGGCTTTAATCTTTGTGGCCTGCAGATGTTGGACCTGAGTCCTCTACACTTGCTTACCTACATGAAAAAACATCTATGCTAAGCAATGAATCAGTGAAGAGATAAACGATACAAATGACTTCTTAACAAAGTCATAATGGTGCAATATATGAATATAAATGTCACAATATAACATTTAAGAACTTAACATACTATCACATGCATTTTACTTAATAATAATACATGCACTAACTAATCATGCAAAATTCCACAATCCATCACATTAATGTACAGTAACATCTAAAAAGATTCACTAAATCATTTACACTATTAGAAATAAATTTCTTATGTCTCTTAGTCAATTAGATATCCTATCAATGCCTAAATTCTCATTAATTGTGGAAAACAGGAAAAGACAGTAGATATTGACAAACAGTATCAAACACTAGAGACATAATAATCTCAAATTACTGGATATCAATAGATATTGAAACCCTAGACACTTTTTGATGCCAACACTAATAGCTGCAATCACTATCCCTTATAGACATACCTATCTATCTACGACTATATGAAATTCAGGCTCTCAATGAGGTTTTAATCACTAAATAATATTACATTTAATGCATTTATGATCATAGGGTCAATATACATATTAAAATATGCAATAATATCAATATATCACTTGTATTCAATTACACTAAATGTAACACCCTAATACCCCCTAAAAAGATACAGGGGTACCAAGGCCAACCTAAACAACATAGTAGTTATCAAGAGGTAATCCATGACTATACTTATGCTAACAACTACTAGATTAAAGTGATATCAAATTAAAAACATGTATACTACTTCTAGGTAATTTTTTTATAAATTACACTTATAATAAACCGTTACAAATATACAATTTGGGTACTTAAATAATTAATAAGAATTTAATTACTAACTCCTACATTTACCAACTGTAGTTGTCTCAACTCTAACCAACTCTTCAACCAAAATTTAATACCTATATGCATGAAAAGCCATCGCAATAATCATAAAGCTTAGTATGGGTTAAATAATACATGACAGTGACTACTCACAACAGTCACAAAACACTTTGATCATACATATGAGACATAATAATGAAATAACTACAAGTAAATCATAATATTAAATTCCTACATATCCTAAAAATGGGAATCATAATCATGTAGTTCCACCTTTTTATGT
Source organism: Excoecaria agallocha (assembly GCA_037975025.1). NCBI lineage: Eukaryota > Viridiplantae > Streptophyta > Magnoliopsida > Malpighiales > Euphorbiaceae > Excoecaria > Excoecaria agallocha. The sequence continues at coordinate 31,322,119 of CM075811.1, forward strand.
CATATCTTTATCTATAGCCTCTATGCAGAAGTATCCTTAAGTATTAGTTTTTAACATCTATAACAAGCTTTAAAATGATTCATATTTCTTACTTATTAGAAACAGAAGGTAGGCATACAGTAAGATGAAGTGTATATTAAATACTATAACCAGTTATCAAATCTTAAAATAAGTTAATAGTCCAAATAGGATTATATTGAGATTTATCAAGTTTTGGTGTGTTTAATAAGGTAATTTTGACTTTTGTGCAGAAAATTAACTTGCACACGGGAGAGACCAAAGTTTTTTAGTCGTGTGCATTGCAACATCCCCGATTTGCACCATTTTATTATAGCAATCAAGAGAGACCATTTGTCTCGATCGTGTCCAATACAAATTTTGAAGTTGTTCAGTCCAAATGGGTGTGCATGATTGAGATTAAAGTGTCACAGTTGTGTGTTGATGCTACATTATTTTTTGACCAATTGCTCATGGCTAAGACCATTTGTCTTAGCCTTATGCCTCTATATATGCTATAAAAGCTAAGTTTCTATTTGGCTAAAGAAGAAGGAGCAGTTGTTTTAGTCTTAAGGTTTTTCTTCTTTCATAGTTTAGGGTTTTTCTTTTCTTTTCCTTTGAAATTTCTTAGATTAGGTTTATTTTTGTTCAAGTTCTTAGATTAGATTTATATTTCATTACTTTAGTTGTAGTTTTAGCTTTTATTTTGCTAAAGAGTTGGTAAAGAAGGTTTGGATTTAGATTGGAGTTTTATCACTACAATGGGTTTCTAGGTTTCTTATTTCCTCTCTTTCTTTACTTTATTTATGTTCAATTAGTAGTTTTATTGCTAAGAAATCTATGAATCCCCATATCTATGTAATGGATTGAGCCTATCTTTGATTTATATTTGCTTGAATGTTATGTTCTTCATTAGGTTTATTCATTTATTTATTTTGTTGAGCATTTGAGCTTTTTACTTCATTAGGTAAATGGTTATCATGCTTGAATGGAATGGGTATTGGCATGCTCTATTTTAGCTTTGTGTGAGCTATGAATCAAAGGATGATTTGGGAATGAAGGCTTTAGATTTATGGCTTATGTATCATTAATTTCAAAAAAAGTTAAAGAATAGATGGGTAACGGATTGGTTGGCTCCGGAATGGGAAGCTAATTCATATCTAGAACTTAGGACCCATGCTTATGCTAGCTATTGGATTGGCTCCAGAATGGGAAATTGAGTAGTTAGAGTAGTTGGCTCTAAAATGGAAAACTTAAGGTTTAGATAGATTGTCCACATTTAAGTCATAGATTTCTTTGTGGTTTAATTCAATGCATTAAATATGGGGAGGATTAGAGTACCTTGGCAATATTTTAATTAATGTTTTAATATTTGGTTTAATTAGATTTATTATTTTTTTTATTTTATTAATTAGATTTAGGGCACTCTCAATCAAAAACTTGGGAATTTTTCTCAAGTTAATCATGCTTAACTCTAGATATCTCACTTAGCTGCCCTTTATCCCGTAGGTTCGATATTCTGTGATCTTAACTATATTCCCCTATATTACTTGTTGTTTTAGTGCACTTGCTGAGGTCGTTTCATGCTACACTGTCAACTAAGACATCAATGTGAGCAAGGGAAATAATCTTTAGGACAAGCCTTATTCAAATCCCTATAATCCACACAAACTTTGACTCTTTCATCCTTCCTAGCCACTGGAACCACATTCGATAGCCATGTGGGGTACTAAACTTCCACTAGGAACTTAGCCTCTATTTGTTTTCTAACTTCTTCTTTAACGTTTTCAACCAACTCTAATCTAAGTCTCCTAAGCTTTTGCTTGATTGGCTTATACTCCAGATATGTTGGAATGGCATGTTAAGCTATTTTCCAATCTATTCTCGGTATGTCTTCATAGGTTCAGGCAAAGACTTTTTCATATTTTTTTCAACATTATCTTAAATTTTCCTCTTTCTTCAAGAGTTCTGTCTGATGCCAATAAAATTTCTTTTGGATTCTCTCTTATTTCGATATTAAATGAACATGTGTTTGTTAAGTTAGTATCAAATATGAATGATTCATGATCATGATTATGTATATTAAAATTAGAGGAAACATCACAAAAGTGAGCAAAATTTTTTATCTTATTAATAAAATTAAAGGAGCAATCAATGTTCTCATAAAAATTCTCGGGAATATAAACAATATCAATAAAAGTATCTTCTTCAATCTTAGCCACATCAGATATCTCTCTAGCCTTAGGCTCGAGCTTCTATTTTCCCATCAGTTGAACAACAACCAGCTTCTCTATTATGACCTTTTCGGGCATTTCTTTTTTCCAAGTAGAATAGTGCAGCAGAATCTTTTCATCCCAGAAACCCTTGATTGGCTTGATAATTCCTTGCTCCTAGTCGAAGATATCATTGAATAGTTCAAACCCTGGCACTACTTCATCCCTAATTAGTTGAGGTTCATTCTCTCCATAATAAAGGTAAATACCTAAGGTTGGCACGAAGCTTTATGAGATGTGAGGAATTCCCTTTGCTACTTTTTCCCCTATTCTTCTGACTGAAACTAGTAAAGCCTAACCCTTTCTTATCCTTTTGACATTTAGTAGATACACCAGATTAAAGCCCTTAAGAATTTTTACCTAAAGTGGCACCCAATATGAAATTCATCTTCTTTAGCATGTTGATCACTTGAGGACTGTTAGTAAAGCCACCCTCACTTACTTCATCACTGATGATTGATACATGAAACCCATTGAGTGGTTATTTGGCTATCTCGAGTGTAAATACTTGGTTTTCCCTTGCAGCTTTGATGGTGACCACCTAACCATCTTGGGGGATCTTGATCATCTGTTGTAGTGTAGAGGTAACCCCACCCAACTTGTGAAACTATGGTCTTCCTAATAGTACAGAGAAATTGGCTAGTTTAAGAAGCATGACTAACTCAGTTCCTATCTCAATAGGCCTTATCTTCACTATAGCCTTGAAAGTCCCAGTAGCTTGCCACTTGGACTTGTCATAGGCAGAGATGGTCAGATTAAACTTATTTAACATACTTTGATTTAATCCAAAAGCTAGAATTGCCACCAAAGGATAAATGTTAATAAAAGACCCATCATCCAACATCACACATGCCATATGCTTACCATTCACCTGGGCCTTAATGTACAGAGGGCGGTTGTGGTTTCTTCCTTCAGTAGGCAAGTCTGCATCAAAGTATACAACATTCACTCCAGTCCCTCCCTTAACCAAATTCAACAATTTAAAGGGTGAAATGGTAATGGCAATAGTAGATTCACATAAGGCTTCTACTACCTTCTGTCTATACTAGAGAGATTGTCTTAGCAAATCCCAGATGGAAACATGTGCATTTGTTTTCTTTAACTATTTAATTATTTGATCCTTTTTTACTTCCTTTTCTATAAGCACCATAATAGGAGCTGGTTATTTCTCAACTTTTTGGGCCATTCTTCCACTCCTAGTGATAGCCTTCACCATTTTCTCTTCTCTCACCTCTTCTTCACTCTCACTAGCTGAACTCCAAATGTAAATAGGCACCAAGCTCCTTTCATCCTTACTCTCTGTAGGGGTATCCCAATAATCAATCATTAACATTGGCTGGTTTTTTTTTCACTTAGCTCTGTTACTTTAGGGATGGAACGAGTAACGACCATGTACTCATTTCCATATAGATCTTTCATGATGTACCACTCTGGTAGACTAGACCTAATCATGAACACTAGAGGTGGAACAACATTATAACCTCCTTTCTTTTAAGAATCTCTCTTTTCAGGATTTGAAATCTGCTTGCTACCTATTAAATCCTAAATTTTATTTCTCAAGCTACGACAATAATCTATTAAATACCTCATATGCTGATGATATGCATAATATTAATATTCCCTATGATGGGGCAGTCCTTTACTCTTTGCATGCAGTGGCTGAAGCTTTCTTTCCTTGTTAAAATGGTCCAAGACTCAGGATAGTGACTTACCCAATTTGGAATAATGCCTCTGATTAGCCTCTATTATGGATACTTCTACAGTCTTACCAATTCTATTCAATCCACTACTATTCCCAACTACTTTATTATAGTTGAAGCTTTTTCTGGCATTCTCACTACTCACCCTTTTGGCTAAATACTCTCATTTTAGCTTCTATGATTATATCCTTCAAAGGCTCATAGTCCTTCAGACCTTTCATGTTCAAACTATCCAGATATGGGTTTGTATTCTCGATGAACAACCTAATATGATCAATTGTGCTTGGTTTCTTCTTTATCTTCATCATCTTATTCCTCCACCTAGTGAGGTACTCATGGAAAGATTCATCATGCTTCTAATGGAGAATTTTGAGGTCTTTTAAGGTGACATCCATTATGGTACTTTATATTTTTTCTACATAGAAAAGAGTAAAGCATCAATCCATAAGAACAAATTCGCAATTACAAACAAAAAAAAAAGATTTAAAGGGTGAAATAAAACCACTCAAGCAGGATTTTCAATCAATTTACTATGATTAAAGCCGGCAACCAAATGAGATACTTAAATTAGTGATTCTACACATGTTAATAAACCAACAACAATAGCTAACAATAATGGAGTTATATTATCTTCGATTTCGACACTAGGCTACAAAAGAATATGAGATAGAATAAGAAACTCAATAAAAACACAATATCATTGCATTTCATTAAGAAACATAGAAGCAATATTTTTATTTTACAAAATGATAAAAATTAAAACAATTAAAGAGTAATAGAAAAACTAGATACAGAGCAATTAGCTAAGGAACATAATGTTATTTTGCCTTTTGTATCACATCCATATTCTAATTGCTATCAAGAAAAACAAACAAACAAACAGAAAATTAGAAAAACTAAAATATCATTTGAGAGATCTATAAGCCCTCTCACAGCTTTAAACACCTTGGTGGTAGCATTGGCCCTCTGTAAATCATCTTTGCTGGCGGCAAGACCTCTACTCAAACCAAAAACTGCATGCTGCAATTGATCATACACAGTGTAAGGACCATACTAGTATATCCTGATTACTATTACTTATCTCAATATTTTGATAAACAATACAAATAATAAACATGATATGTTTTTCTGTGACATAATTAGTTATTCTTTAACTTTATAATTCATACATTAAGACAAGTTATATAAACATATACTTTAATTACAACATAATAATATTTTATAAGATTTACATAAATCAAAAGAGAAAAACTATACAATTTAGACATTCTAACTTCTCTTCCTAGCGGGTGTTGGCCTTATCCCTGAAGCAATGACATATCTTGAACCTACACGGATAAACACCCGTGCTAAGCTATAAAACTTAGTAGGAAACAATACATATATGAACAACCACTCACAGTGATTGTTCTCAAGCACACAATAAAAATAATAATGTCAAGATATTATAATCAACATGCAAGAGTTATAATATAACTCACATAGCATAATTAATCATAAAATATTACTGTATAAAAAATGGATCATAAATAAATAATCAAGTGTTTATCAATATTACACATATACTATTCAGTTCATACTGTGAAATGCCTACTAAAGTCCTATGGGTGTGGATAACGGGTGCTATAGATACCCGTAGGTATCAAATATATAAATACCCGAAGGTATTATTCCTGTGGATACCTGAAGGTATCAAACCTGTGGACCCAATCGGGTTCAAGCCTGTGGTCCCAGCAGGGACAAATATAGACCCAAACGGGGTCAAACCTGTAGCAGCTGCGACTGTAACCCTATAGGAATGCCTATCTATCCACAACAAAGTTCTATGTGCAGGCAAATAATCATATCATATATGTCATCAATTCATATTAATGCATTCCACTATAAAGTAGAATAATTCAATGCAATATAATATACTATGATTCTCAACTATCACAGTATATATATATATATATATATATATATATATATACAACAATCATTAACGTATACTTGTACTGTAATCAAAAATTCATATTCAAGTAAACACATACAAGTATTATATACTATAACATAAACATTGCCTTTGCATTTCTTGTACAATTAGTATAAGGAATGTTTTACATTATCATTTCTATATGTTCAATATAATTTATAAGACTTATGAAGAGTCAAAATAGCTTTAGGCCTCAATATACATCTTATAGTTCCAAATTCATCACTCCTACTCATACTAACTTTGATACAATTTCATATATATTTATGTTTATCACTTCTTTATGCTCGTATTAAGGTCTATTATGCCCGGTTATGGAAGCAACACTTAGGGATACCCTACTATAGTGGAAAAAAGGAGAAAAATAAGCAAGTATAGGGGACAAGCGCTTGTTGTCGCGCTCGCGTTAAGTGTCGCGCTCGTGGCAGAAGGCGACGACCCAAATGACATTTCCTTTACTCAAAAAATCATGTAGACTGGTTAGGGACATCAACTTGTACCTCAATTTAGGAATACCAAACGACGTTTTCCGATAAAGTTGTCTTCTACAAAGTTTTATCCCTATGTTTCTAGTTTCGAAAACATTAAAAATAATCTCAATCCAAACAATATATCTCCAGATATCACATAAAAACCACTGACTGCTCCCAGTGACAGGGCAGCCATCCAAACCCGGATTCAAGCCTATTTTTCTCTATCATGCAAATTGATTCAAGTTCTGCGTTCTTCATATGAAATGAAGATATGTGAGTATAGTTTCATATAAAATTAGAATTTCTCAATTTGAGTCATTGGAACTCAAGATATCAATAAATAACTCATGACTTGTCAAGTAAACTTTAAAATAGTTTTTCACTATCTTCAACAAAACTTTCCATTTCGGTTTCTAGTCAATTCTAACCTCCCTTTTTCATGATAATAACATGTTATAACATCAATGATCTCACTATAAATGTCATATGCATATAAATCACACACAAAAATAATGAAGAGTTCCCATACATTGACAAGCTCCATCAATCTCTCTCTCTTCCTTAGCTTTCCCTTTCATCCTCTCTATCTTTGCTTTCTTCCAATCTTGTTCATCATCTCTACCATATATAACCTTTACCTTCCTTGGAGCATCATTTTATTTTCATATAATTGAGGAAAAGAGAAAAATAAAAGAAGAAGAAGAAGAGAAGAATAAAACAAAAAAAAGAGTTTTTGTGGCCAAGTATGGCCGACCAAAAGAAAGAAAGAAATCAGATTTCCTTCTCTCCTTCTTAGCCTCCCAACTGTCAAATCCTTATTGGTGATTCAATAAAAATCTTGGCAAAATGCATTTTGGTTCCTCTTTGAATTTATGTTTCTTACTCTAATCTATAACCTTTCACTTATTACATTTCTACCATAAAACTTTTACTTTAAATTTTCAATTATATCCCTAATTTACAATTTCTCTTTAATTAACCACAAAATCAAACTCTATCTTATTAGAAATGACCTTCTACCCCTCTTAGGGTACCATTAGGGGTATTAAAAATCTCTCCCCCTTAAAGAATTTCGTCCTCGAAATTCATACCTGCACATTAGAGATGGTACACTATACTCATATAACGTTACTAATTTTATACTTCTATTTGCACTCATATATTTATCTCAGTTATCTTACATTCTATACAGTCTCTACTGGCTCTATTGGTTCTCCATTAACTCTATATACATGTATATATTGTATTATCCTTAAAGTCAATCTATTTCTATCTCTTCTTAACTATAACACTCTCTTGATTCTATCTTTACCTTGATTCAATTTTCTTATAACTATATCTCTAAATTAATATGGCTTTATCATATAATCATAACATTACTATGCTCAACGTATACCCTATCAACTTACTTTTTCTGTCGAGGCTAAGTACATGTCATATAATGTTGTTCTATGAATGAATGATGCTTTATGCATGCAATGAGGTGTAGATATGCAATGCATATGTTTTGCCCCATTCCTACTATGAGATCTTTCATCAACTGCCCATGACTGTTAAGAAAACACTAATAGGTTTACAGAGCGTAGCAATTAACCTCAATTTTTCCACTTTGTTTACTAGTCGTTGACCATTATGATTTCTTTAATTTCATAATTACCTCTTTTATCCCTGCTCACAAGTCAAATTACGAATTTTTTTTTATTTTTACCAATGGAGAACCATGAACTGGATAAACGGGATATAAATACGATGCACTGGAGGGATCGTACCCTTAGGTAGACACCAAACCCCAGTACTAATGCTCATAATAAGCCAGATATCCTATCTCATAAAATATTGTCATTTCTGATGACAACTATTTTATCAACTCTTGGTATTCTGCGAAATAAATTCCTATGGCTAGCCATACTATCCAAAGTACTAGAATTACCCATTGAACACCAAAGAAAATAAGGTCTTTTCTGTATTCCAACCTTTGTAAGACACACAATCATATCCTCTCTACATTTAAATAATCACCAAACCTGTATGCGTATGCGTAAAGTATCGTTTATTTAATATGTGTAATCTATTTCATAGTCATTTAATAATTTCATTTATAGTTATAACTTCTCTATTTCACAGTAATAGCACTTACTCTCATAGGCAACATAATGTTCTACTTTGCCATTTTTACAACTTATTATCAATTATAAATTACGCAAAAGCCATCTTGGTTCAGTTATGCACAGAGATTCATAGTCACACCTATGCACTCATTATGGCTTTTGAGTAGGTAGTCCCATCTAGTTCATGTAATCGTTGTCAAGAGATCAATTAAAGCAGAGTATGCATATTTATTTCTATAAATACTATATAAAAATAAATTATCTTATTATGATTACCATTTCACAAGAGATAACATGAAATAACAAAAGAAAAACAAGTCAGAAAGAAGTATATTTATAAAATTAAAACATTTCTAATATACTGAACTTCTCAACCCAAACCAAGTGAATAATATAAGCTAGTTAGTTAGTCTGACAGTTCGTCAAAATGAAATTGAACAAATTTGTTCCTTAAAATTTAGATTCATGTTTAACCAATTGCTACGCGCATACAGTCAATTTTTCCTATTTCATTTCTAATGAAGTAAACCACGATCAGTTCATAACCTTCACCCATTAGTTCAACATAATTTAAGTTAATGTATCACCCTAAAATGAAAGCATATTTCTAATCAGCTATCAATTTATGTATTAAGATTTCCTTAAATCTAACTATTTATATAAATGTATTTCTGGTTTTGTAATTTAATTAGCTCTTTACTTCATTCAAAAATGCATCAATCCTTTTAGTTGTTCAATTAATGTATTAAATCTTTGGTCTGATGCACCCAACATCACAAGAAAGAAATTCACTAAGTGAAAATCCAAACATTTATTACCAATTAATATTTCACAGGGTGTATGCATATATACTCTTACATGCATATACATGGCGACTCAATACCCAACCAAGCCTAATTATAACATCAGTTTATGTTCATTCCAAACTAAAAAATTGTGATTGGATTCCTAAATTTAAATATGGACCTATTTACTCTTATTAAGAAAAGTCCCAAAATATGCATGAGACTAACTATAGTTTTACCAAGAATCCACTTATGTACCTCACGAATTTTGGAATCAATGAGATAACTGTAACTATGTTCATATATTATACTATCAAGATCTCTTCATAGCATGACAAGATCGTACTTATATATTGTTATTTAACTCTTTTATTCAAGTACAATAACATATATTTATAGAGTTTATTAGAAACATAATTAAATTCCTTTCCATATTTGTATTCGTCATTGGATACTCGTGGGTAATTTCATATACTTTAATTATTTAAGATGTACATTTATGTTTATATACGTACCAACATTTTTTTATGTTAGAATAATATATCACAAACTATAAATGCATTATTATAATTAAATTTTCATGTAAGTTTGCATTCTTTAAGTCTAATACATTTGAAAACTTTTATATATATTCACATTTCCTTCATAGTTAATTACATTACCATATGTCTTAGTCAAATAATACCCCAATACATTTACCACTTGCTTTACATGTTTTCATATATCATTTTATGATTCTATATTTAAAGCCACTATTTATCTTGGTTCCTATAATAAAAATACTCTGGTTTACGTTTAGAATGGTTTCTACGAGCTTTAGTAATCATTTGGGAGATATCTTTAACTTAGAGTAAGAAAAAAATAGGGGGGTTTACGGTTACTATAAAATACCTAGTAACCATGACATAAGATACATTTCAGTTCTGGACTGAACTGAACTATCTCAAAGTTCTTACATCAACTTCACATATGTGTATATATATATACTGTCAGATCTTAGCTTAATAATCTGTTCTATATACCTATACTTTACTTTACAATCCGAACCTAAAATCTCATTTCTATACTATCATATACATATACATATTCCATTATCCAAAATCTATCAATATTCAACTGGCATATTCACTATCATTTAATAAATACTTATCATCATCATATTCACTGCTAACTTAATTCATCCTTATCATAAAACTTCTTAATAAACTTGTAAGCTCATAGTATTCTGTTCATGATTTAACAGTGTTCTAGTATTTAAGTGGATAAGTACATATAAAGAGAAAGGAATATATAACTGTGCACTATAAAAGGAATAAGGTCATAAATGACCAAACAAAGAAGGGTTATAAACCTTATACGGTCAAGCAAAATAAGAAACCAAAAGCTATACATATCTATCTGATCATTCATGAGGGAATGAGAGTCATATGTCCGATCGGGCAAAGAAAAATTGGAAATCATATATTCAATCGATTAAAGAAAAACCAAAACAAAACCATATACCCGATTGGTCAAAAGAAACTGAATGCCATATACACGATCGGATCGAGAAAAAAATGTTGAAATTCAAAACCAATCGGTAAAGCAACGCTAAAAAACATACCTGATCAGGAAAACAAGAAAAACTAGATGAAACATAAATGATCGTGCAAAGAAAACAAAGACCAAGCACGGTCGGCTAAAGAAAAGGGAAAAAACAAATATATCATGAACGGTCACTCAAGGAAAAGAAGAAGACTATAAGTGGCCATCCTTTAAGACTCAGTACTCATTTAACTAATAAATTTAGATATCTCTATTAAGCCTTCCTACCATTACCGTTAACACTTTATCTTGAGATACTATAAAAGGATTAGAGTTACTTAGACTCGGATTCCTAGAGTTACTGCTTCCTTTAGTCTCCATTCCCAATTCCTTTTAAACTATACATCTTTAAACTATACCAAAATAAGGTAGGGACAAGCTATATTAAGCCAACACCAGACAATAATCTTCTATAACTCCTCATTTTTATACTCTTATTGGCCAAAACCGCCTAAACCAAGGCGCTCTGATACCAAAAATGTAAGTACCATACTAGTATATCCAGATTACTATTACTTATCTCAATATTTTGATAAACAATACATATAATAAATAGAATCTGTTTTTCTGTGACATAATTAGTTATTCTTTAACTTTATAATTCATACATTAGGACAAGTTATATAAACATATACTTTAATTACATAATAATAATATTTTATAAGATTTACATAAATCAAAAGAGAAAAACTATACAATTTAGACATTATAACTTCTCTTCCTAGCTGGTGTTGGCCTTATCCCTAAAGCAACGACATATCTTGAACCATCATGGATAAACACCCGTGCTAAGCTATAAAGCTTAGTGGAAAACAATACATATATGAACAACCACTCACAGTGATTGTTCTCAAGCACACAATAAACAATAATAATGTCAAGATATTATAATTAACATGCAAGCGTTATAATATAACTCACATAGCATAATTAATCATAGAATATTACTATATAAAAAATGGATCATAAATAAATAATCAAGTGTTTATCAATATTACACATATACTATTCAGTTCATATTGTGAAATGCTTGCTAAAGTCCTATGGGTGTGGATAACAGGTGCTATGGATACTCGTAGGTATCAAATATATAAATACCCGAAGGTATTATTCTTGTGGATACCCGAAGGTATCAAACCTGTAGACCCAATCGGGGTCAAGCCTGTGGTCCTAACAGGGACAAATATAGACCCAAACGGGGTCAAACCTATAGCAGCTGCGACTGTAACCCTATAGCCATGCCTATTTATCCACAACCAAGTTCTATGTGTAGGTAAATAATCATATCATATATGTCATCAATTCATATTAATGCATTCCACTATAAAGTAGAATAATTAAAAGCAATATAATATACTATGATTCTCAACTATCACAGTATATATATATATACAACAATCATTATCATATACTTGTACTGTAATCATAAATTCATATTCAAGCAAACACATACAAGTATTATATACAATAACACAAACATTGCCTTTGCATTTCTTTTACAATTAGTATAAGGAATGTTTTACATTATCATTTATATATGTTCAATATAATTTATAAGACTTATGAAGAGTTAAAATAGCTTTAGGCCTCAATATACATCTTATAGTTCCAAATTCATCATTCCTACTCATACTAACTTTGATACAATTTCATATATATTTATGTTTATCACTTCTTTATGCTCGTATTAAGGTCTATTATGCCCGGTTATAGAAGCAACCTTTGGGATACCCTACTATAGTGGAAAAAAGGAGAAAAATAAGCAAGTATAGGGGACAAGCACTTGTTGTCGCACTCGCAACAAGTGTCGCGCTCATGGTAGAGGGCAACGACCCAAACAACATTTCCTTTACTCACAAAATCCTGTAGACTGGTTAGGGACATCAACTTGTACCTCAACTTAGGCATACCAAATGACGTTTTCTGACAAAGTTGTCTTCTACAAAGTTTTATCCCTATGTTTTTAGTTTCTAAAAAATTAAAAATCATCTCAATCCAAACAATATATCTCCAGATATCCCATAAAAACCACTGACTGCTCCCAATGACAGGGCAGCCATCCAAACCCAGATTCAAGCCTATTTTTCTCTAGCATGAAAATTGATTCAAGTTTTGTGTTCTTCATATGAAATGAAGATATGTGAGTCTAGTTTCATATAAAATTATAATTTCTCAATTTGACTAGTGGGAACTCAAGAAATCAATAAATAACTCATGACTGGTCAAGTAAACTTTAAAATAGTTTTTCCCTATCTTCAACAAAACTTCCCATTTCGGTTTTTAGTCAAGTCTAGGCTCCCTTTTTCATGATAATAACATGTTATAACATCAATTATCTCACTACAAATATCATATGCATATAAATCACACACAAAAATAATGAAGAGTTCCCATACCTTGACAAGCTCCATCAATCTCTCTCTCTTCCTTAGCTTTCCCTTTCATCCTCTTTATCTTTGCTTTCTTCCTATCTTGTTCATCATCTCTACCATCTATAGACTTTAACTTCCTTGGAGCATCATTTTTTTTTCATATAATTGAGGAAAAGAGAAAAATAAAAGAAGAAAATTAGAAGAAGAAGAAGAAGAAGAGAAGAATAAAACAAAAAAATGAGTTTTGTGGCCAAGTATGGCCGGCCAAAAGAAAGAAAGAAATTATATTTCCTTCTCTCGTTCTTAGCCTCCCAACTGTTAAATCTTTATTGGTTTTTCACTTATTACATTTCTACCATAAAACTTTTACTTTAACTTTTCAATTATATCCCTAATTTACAATTTCCCTTTAATTAACCACAAAATCAAATTCTGTCTTATTAGAAATGACCATCTACCCCTCTTAGGGTACCATTAGGGGTATTACAAATCTCTCCCCCTTAAAGAATTTCGTCCTCGAAATTCATACATTTACATTAAAGATCGTACACTATACTCATATAACATTACTATTTTTATACTTCTGTCTGCGCTCATATATTTATCTCAGTTATCTTACATTCTATACAGTCTCTACTGGCTCTATTGGTTCTCTATTAACTCCATATACATGTATATATTGTATTATCCTTAAAGTAAATCTATTTCTATCTCTTCTTAACTATAACACTCTCTTGATTCTATCTTTACCTTGTTTCACTTTTCTTATAACTATATCTCCAAATACATATAGCTTTATCATATAATCATATCATTATTATGCTTAACGTATACCCTATCAGCTTCCTTTTTCAGTCGGGGCTAAGTACATGTCATATGATGCTGTGCTATGAATGAATGATGCTTTTTGTATGCGATGAGGTATAGATATGCAATGCATATGTTTTGCCCCATTCCCACTATGAGATCTTTCATCAACTGCCCATGACTATTAAGGAAACACTAACAGGTTTACAGAGCATAGCAATTAACCTCAATTTTTCCACTTTGTTTTCTAGTCGTTGACCGTTATGATTTCTTTAATGTCATAATTACCTATTTTATCCCTGCTCACAAGTCAAATTACGAATTTTTTTTATTGACACCAGTAAAGAACCACGAATTGGATAAAAGAGATATAAATACGATACACTAGAGGGATCGTACCCTTAGGTAGACACCAAACCCCAGCACTAATACTCATAATAAGCCAGATATCCTGTCTCGTAAAACATTATCATTTCTGATGACAACTATTTTATCAACTATTGGTATTCAGCGAAATAAATTCCTATGGCTAGCCATACTATCCAAAGTACTGGAATTACCCATTGAACACCAAGGGAAACAAGGTCTTTTCTGTATTCCAACCTTTACAAGGCACATAATCATATCCTCTCTACATTTAAATAATCACCAAACCTTTATGCGTATGCGTAAAGTATCATTTATTTAATATGTGTAATCTATTTTATAGTCATTTAATAGTTTCATTTATAGTTATAAATTTTCTATTTCATAGCAACTCATGACTGGTCAAGTGAACTTTAATATAGTTTTTCCCTATCTTCAACAAAACTTCCCATTTCGGTTTCTAGTCAAGTCTAACCTCCCTTTTTATGATAATAACATGTTATAACATCAATTATCTCACTACAAATGTTATATGCATATAAATCACACACAAAAATAATAAAGAGTTCCCATACCTTGACAAGCTCCATCAATCTCTCCCTTTCATCCTCTCTATCTTTGCTTTCTTCCTATCTTGTTCATCATCTCTACCATCTATAGCCTTTACCTTCCTTGGAGCATCATTTTATTTTCATATAATTGAGGAAAAGAGAAAAATAAAAGAAGAAGAAGAAGAAGAAGAAGAAGAAGAAGAAGAAGAAGAAGAAGAAGAAGAAGAAGAAGAAGAGAAGAATAAAACAAAAAATGATTGTTTGTGGTCAAGTATGGCCGGCCAAAAGAAAGAAAGAAATCAGATTTCTTTCTCTCCTTCTTAGCCTCCCAATTGTCAAATCCTTATTGGTAATTCAATAAAAATCTTGGCAAAATGCATTTTGGTCCCTCTTTAAATTTATGTTTCTTACTCTAATCTATAACCTTTCACTTATTACATTTCTACCATAAAAATTTTGCTTTAACTTTTTAATTATATCCCTAATTTATAATTTTCCTTTAATTAACCACAAAATCAAACTCTATCTTATTAGAAATGACCATCTACCCCTCTTAGGGTACCATTAAGGGTATTACACACAGTTAATATGAATATTGACTATAGAATAATCGAACTATTCATAGAGGATTCTAAATGTCCAAATATGCATTTTCATATTCAATAGAAGTAGAACCAATATCGAAGTTGTCTTAAGCTTCCGAATTGAATTCAAGTCAAAAGGAAATAATTAAATAAATAAGGTAGCTTTGCACTAAAAATGTTCTTCCGAAATAAAGGTGTCTCATAAAACAGATGAGCATTTCCATGAAAATTTTCACTGTCCACCATCTTAAGAAAAGTATGCCAAATTTCTTCTTAATTCACAAAAATTTATCAAGTTCTTACCTCATGTGATACAGTTGGACATAAAAGATATAGGTTTGATTGGCATAATGGGCAAACCCTTTCCCCAAGTATTGCAAAAACATGAAAAGACAATAAGAATAGCTACCAATAGGGATTAAGCAACACAGCAAGTAACGTATTTGTGATAATAAAATAAAACCACCAAATAAACATTGATTTGTCAATAATTCAAGAAAAAAATAATAAATAATGCACTGCCTACCAAACAGACAAGCCAAGCAATAATAAAACCCCAAATTAATTGCTACCAATATGAACCATTTAGCATCTTGCTAATTACTCTTTCTGATCAAAGCCATTACAACTAAGGATCTGAAATTGAAATCAAAGCAAGTAATAAACAATCCAAAATTGAACCTAACTAAAATAAATAGTCATATAAAAGCCAACAAAAATTATATGAAAATGAAAATTAATTTAAAAAATTAAAGAGATTAACCAGCAATTTGAGCTTCAAAGAAGGAACAAGCCCACTCTTATCCTTCTTACTCTTAGGAGAAGAAGATGAGTCTAGGATAGACACCTTATTGAGAGAATCTCTAATAGAGGCAAAACTTCTTCTTACATCATTCAAATTAAAACAAAGTCATCTATGAGTTACATGAGAAGTTAATTTTGGCCTAAATTTTTAGGGAAATGTAAAACAAGAAGAAGCAGAAGAACAATGAGAAAGAACTGATATAGGATGAAAAAGAAAGCTTATAGAAAGTGAACAACTTCATTGTAGAAGATGATGAAGCAATTGCAAAAAGTGGGTGAGGGGACGGATTAGGGCTTTTGTAGGTTTGCATTTTGCAAAAAATGAGTTTTGTGGGTTTGCATTTCACATTGAATGGTTTTGAGTTTTTCTATTTATCTCCACCTTTTATATTTTTTCTTCATTTTAAAAAAATAATTAAGAATTATTTTTAGAGACAAATGGTTTGGATGTCCCACCATTTTGTTTTAAGGTAATAACGATCAAATTTTGAGTTTTTTAATGACCAAAATTAAACCCTTTTATCAAATAATAGTAAATTTTGAGTTTTAATGACCATATTAGATTCCCTTCATTACTTGTATCTTTTTATGACTATATTTTTATCCCTTCGTTAAATTTTGATCGATAAAATTTAGTTTTCTTATAGTGATGGCAATCTTTGACTGGTACCCTTCTAGTTTGTTTAAGTTTGGTTAATAAATAAAATTCCATATAGTAAGCAAAAGTTAATATGGTTAAACAACCTAGAGGAAGTTGATATTGTCATTACTTGGGTTTGATTCAAGGGTGATAAGACTTTAGGGTTACCCAAGCATGATCCTTACTAATAGGTCCAGCTCATCACGAGTATAATGACTGGTAGATCACCATTTCATATACCATTTGGTACTAGACTTAGGCTGGTGGATCTCCTTAACACCTTTCCATATTGAGTAAATATAGGTCATACTTTAAGATATCACCTGGGCTAAAAATGGATGCCTTACTTAATTCTAAAGCTTTAAGATGTATGCAAGAAATGCAGTTTAGAATGGAGATAAGGTTAATAAAAAAACTCAATTATAAAAAACTTAACCATGATGCTTTTAAGAGCAATGTCTCTTTAGTCCCTAGTAGAGTTGTTGCTGTGACACACTCTAGAGCAAGGTCTATTTTTAGGGTCTGAAACCAAAGAAGCCTCACTTTTAATCATGAATTAGCCACTTTATTATAAAAAGTGATCAAGCCCAATTTACGAACATCACTCTTATTAGGCATCGTGGCTAGGTATTGTTTTACAAGTGAGTTTTAATATTAATACACTCTCTTCTCTCACACAAATGCAAGTGATAGGATTAAATAAACATCCCAATCAAATAAAGAAAGCGATAAATAAGTACTTAAAAGAATAAAATTCTACTTAAATTATTACATAAGCAAATCATCTAGTGAGAAAATTAAATTACATACATAAATCGGGGTATTCATTTGAGTTGGGAAGATTAGTTTCCTCATGCATTTTACAAAATCCTTTTTGTTTCTTTTTGTTTGGCTTTGAATGAAAAATTAGACATTAGTCTAAGTTTTGTAGAAAATCCCAATTTTTAAGAGAAATCATATTTAAATTGCCTTTTTCCTTTAAGCGTGCACAAAAATCCCTTTTTACTAGCTATAATATCCTCAAAATAAAATACATCCAAAATACTAAATAAATGAATAACATAAAAAATAATTGAAATAAAACTAAATAATAGCTAAAATAAGCAATAAAAGAAAACACTAAGGGAGATAACCCGAAATAATAGTAATCCACCAAATGACTGGGTACATGAATCCCAATGTAAGACCTTTCAAAAATCCTCCTAAGACTAAAAATGTACATACTCATAAAATAAAATAAAAATAAGGTAAATAAATTTGTACTATATAAATACAATAAAGATAATTATTCAATTAATTGCACTATATAGAATTAAATAACATACAGAACCGAACTATACAAAATAATGACTTAAACATTATAAAAATCAAATAAATGACATAAACACATAAAATGTATGAAAATATACGTTAAAAATGATTAAAACATCATCCACGGATGCTCAGAACAGGCGAGGGATCCCATACATAGAGTGAGGGATGGGATGGGATGAGAGGAAAGCCCATGATGTCCTGTTTATCTCGTTGACAGATGAGCATCCATCACCACAGGTTGGAGTAGGATGCAGATTTTTCAAAGCTTAAGTCATGAAAAAATCATGTAAAACCTATTCTAACCTAAATCATGCAAATATTAGGCCTTGAACCATGCTAAAGTGGTATTATAACATTAATTATACATGAAATTCAACAAAAACATATCGAAACATAGGATTACAAAATAAAAACTTAAAACTACAATAATGGATGAATCTCAATCTAAACACATTATTAATGTGACAATCTAATTAAGATTAATGTTTAAACATATTTAAGCATGTCAACAATTCAAACATAACATTTAAACACAATTATTCCAATAAATCTCACATACTTTATGCATGGCAATTTCTTAAACAGAGAAAGTGAAATATAGAGAGGGAGAGCCCAGAATATTACCCTCAAAAGATATTTTAATCCTAAAAACCTTAAAATCTAGATCTCTACTCCGATTTGTGTTCTTTATTTTTGAAAAAATCAATGAAATCACGTGTTTTTATGTGTTTTAATCAAAGAGACTATTAGAGAATGAGAACCTTAGATTCTTTATAGAATAAAATGATTTATCCCTCCTTAAAACCTTAAAATTTTTGTTTTTATACTTAGGTTAGAGTTGGATTTGGATTTCAAATTTAATTCCCTAATCTAAAGGAAAATCCCTTCAAAATCTAGAAAAAATCCCTTTTGAAATATATCTTCCCTTTTTTGAATTCCAAAAATGTCGTAATTCTAGGATTCGAGCCACGGATGGGTGCCTTTTGATGAGAGGTGGCTGTCCCTCAGCCTATAATCCTATAATTTCCAAAATACCCTTAATTCATCCTATACAGGAGAGAGGGAGCCACAGAGGGGTTATGATATCCCACATCGTTTGGGGAGGAGAATGAAGCACTCCTTATAAGGGTGTGGATACCTCTTCCTAGCATGATGCATTTTGGAGGTAACCTCAAAAATAAAACCATGAGGGTTTAAGGTTCCCATATGAGTTTCGATGTGAGCTGGTTCCATCGACGAGTTCCACGATGAATAGATAGGCCCTAAAGTAGACAATATCGTGCTAATGGTTGTCCGGGCTGTTATAGATGGTATTAGGGTTGGATGTTAGATCGGTGTATCGGCGACAATATTGGGTTCCTTAAGGGAGGTGGATTATGATATCCCACATCAGTTAGAGATGAGAATAAAGCACTCCTTACAAAGGTGTGGACACCTCTCCCTAGCATGATGCATTTTAAGGGTAACCTTAATAGCAAAATCGTGAAGGGTTAAGGTTTCTATGTGAGTTTCGGTGTGAGCTAGTTCTATCGACGGGTTCCATGGTGAATAAATAGGCCTCAAAGCTGATAATATCATATTAACGATTGTTCGGGCTATTACAAAGCCCCTTTCAGATGATAGCCGAGTGTCTGACACCACTGAAGGCCCAAATCAAAGTTTTTATACCACTTTTTCTAAAATACTTGAAAATATGTGGAAAATCATAAGAATTGTTTGGGAAAATGTAAGAAATTCACAATCAGAGCTTCGAGATCCACACTCATTATCAGTAATATACTATTTTTTATCATCGAATAACCCTGATTTAGGATGCCTTAGGTCATGGTGTTTACACCTCGTAAAAGATTCCTTGAGAAAATGAAAGGTTAAAGGCATTAAGGCTAAGAAAATTTAGGCATTATTTATAAAAAGTGATGACAAACACTTGAGGAGCAAACCACGAATAGCCCGTTTGTCACCCCTAGAAGACCAAAATACATTCTCTTTTGTATGTCCCATGCATTACATATACATATTATTGCATGCTCTTTTATTTTCATTTTTTATAGGAATTTCAAAATGCCCTATCAACAGGATAAGTGATTTTGGAAGATTCTGAAAGTAAAAAAGTTAGAAAATTCAAAAGACATAATAAATTTCTAGGTGTATTTTAGGTTTTCAGCAAATATGTATAGCTAAAAATAAAATAATGTACGCATGTAAATAATGCAAACAAAATAGGATAGTAAATATGTAAATAGTGACATTTTTTGTGAAAATAATGTAAATAAGAATTAAAAAATAAGTAAACAAGGGAGTAAAAATTAAAAAGAAAAGAAAAAAGGCAGAATGGTCAAAAAGCTATGAGGGATGGGACATCCTATCCACTCGTCTGTCACTAGCCCATCCCTTGCTTAAAAATTTGAAATAAAAAGGCTTTTCTTCTTCCTTTCTTGTTCATTTTCCGGTAATTGCCATTCTTTTTGTTCAAAAGCTCTCTCTTTCAATTTTTTTGGGGTTTCTCTCTGCTTTTGGTTCCTTTCAAGAGCCGTTTATGCTTAAAATCTCTTGGGAGCAGTGCATACTTAGAGGAGTAATCCATTTCTGCATTTTTCCACTTTCTCTTTCATTTTTATTCATATTACAAGTAAGTATTATTTAAGTATTTTTTAAGATTTTATTTATTTATCTCATTATTTTAAACATGATTTAAGCTTTTATTATTAGTTTGAAGCTTTAGTACTAGGCATGATGGATGCGAGCACACTTCCTTGTAAGTTAGGAAAAAATGTTGCCTTTAGGATTATAGTTTAAATTACAAAACCTCTTTGCATGACACTATAAATAGGAAAGAACCTCATATATGGGTACATAATTTACATGTTGTTTTTAACAACTAATGTAAATGAGCTTTATTTATACCTTTAAAAGTATGTTGTAACTACACTAGAATAATTCTATAAAAACTTGGGTATTTTGTTAAATAATATAGATTGTGTTGCTTGGTGGCTAAAGATAGCCTGTGTGTTATTTAAATTTTTTTATGCAAGAGGAAGTCACATTCTTATTCAAAATACTATCAAAATTTTATTAAAATTTTCATGAAATGAAAAATGTATATTAACCTCGTTTGGTGTGCATGCTTGCTAGAATACCCAATAATGGGTTTAGGATATTATATAATGTTATGGTTCTTAACATGTATTTCCATACAATTTGGTCATTACTATTTACGTCGGTATGCTGCCAAAATTTTGACCAATATTAATATGTGGTTTACTTATAACCTAAGTTAGTCACAAAAATTAACTTATAAATCTCTTTTTTGTAAGATGCCTCATAAAATTGCATGCGCAAACCTGTTGCAACGTACACTAGTTTACATGACACTTGAGCAGGCTGCAGATATCAAGCCTTGCTATGAGTACAATTTAGGTCGAGCCGATTTATATCCAAATAGTTCCTATAGGATGTTAGGTTCATAGAAAAGGTCGATTGACTCTTAGCTAGAGTAGGTTAGATTGAGTTATTCTCTTTAACTTATAGGACCTACCCTGACATCTCCCGAGAGGTCCTAGCCATGTTGGAGTACAGTGGCTTCGAAAGGTTGGATACAGAAAATGGGGTGGTCCAATTTTGGGCACTAGGCATACATTATAGTATCACATGCCACAGGTTTACATAGATTAGGGGTTTGTCGATTAGGGTAGATATGGTCACACCCCCTAGGATTATGGATCCGGCCAGATAGAGAGTAGTGACACTTTCAAGGGCCGTATACCAATCGAATACTACAAAGAGCACTATACTGGCCACCTAGATCTTCAAGTACATTTAAAAAGTCATATCCACCTCCTATTTGGGATGCATAAAAAGTCTGGGGTTAGTGAACTCTATCAACATCACCAACCTCTGGGGTATGCAGGAAGGCAGACATATGGACATCACCCACGAATCATTACGTCATTAGTCAGGGTATCCACACAGTATACTATATAGATGTGTATGGGAAGCATCATCACCCATATGCTATTATCACTATAGGTAGATGAGAGTAGATTTGGTGATCCCATTCCTGAAGGTATACACATTGACTTACAAGTTGCACTCACAATGAAGATGGTGGACTTTATTGAGGAATGAGAGGGGAAGTATAGATTGCTAACTGTCCCTGAGACTAAACAGAGATAGGACCTAGACCCTATAGTGCCAGATGCACCTATAAAGGAGGATGATCAATGACAACCACAATAGAAGGCACTAGTAGACTCATAGGTACCTCCAATATAGCCACCTTAGCAAAATGATTAGGCAAATCAGTCGTATGAGCCACAAGAGCACCACTGTGCAGGAGCTAATTTGGATTATGAGTTTGATATGCAGATAGACTTGTAGGATCTCTTAGATAGATCACTATAGCTGCCAATGCATCCTCGATCACCCATTAACCACCAATGGTCACCATTTAGGAGGATGGGGAAGTTTTTTCCTTATGAGCATCTCAGAGCCCCTACGTCAATTGCTCTACGACTGCCAACATGTCTAGATGTATATCCATCTGCACCACCATCACATCCATCATTATTCCCTTTATCTAATGACATTTCTGGGAGGTTGGCAGTGGTGGAAGAGACCACTAGGCATAAGGATCAAACATTGTAGTCGATACTCATAGCTATATAGTCCTACAAACATTACTAACAATAGTGTAGTCTATGCAAGCAAAGATACAAGGTATCAGAGCTGAGTTAGAGACTGCAAGCCAGAGGTTTGATTCATCCTTACAGATAGTCGATGAGTCCCTTACATAGATCAGAGAGCAGGGTGAACACATCAAGACCAAAGTCTCTAGAGGCAGACAGGTTATGGTACAGACATATGAGAAGCTAAGGAGATACATTAGGTATCTGAGGAACGATCTGATGAGATTTTTAGAGTAGCACTCCAGAGCCATCACTGAGGTTAGCCAGGGTTCATAGTGGCTAATAGAGGTTATAGCACAAGTTCTGTAGCCTTTGATGGTAGTATAGGCTTGGTTCCACTTTAGGTTCGGGCCAGATGATGATCGGCCACTAGAAGTACCATAGGCCATGGCACCAAGTAAACCTTCCAAGCCTTTAGCATTTAGAAGCCCATTGTGGCCAACCTATTGTAGAGGACCAAGGCCCTCATAGTAGATTCATTTTGTATTTGGGGAGTTCAGAACTTCGTCTGAATAGTTTTGATGTATATAAAAGTTGGAAATTGCATTTAATTTAAGTTTATCTTATATTGAGTTTTGTTTTAATTTATACTTGACATGTTTATAAAGAAAAATGAAAAAGAAATGCCATGAAATTAATAAGATGACTTGTGAAAAATAATAATAATAATAATAACAACAAAAATAATGAAAAATAAAAACAAAAAAGGGGAAATAATAACAAAAATAAACACAAAAAAGGAAAGAAAACAAATATACAACTTTAATAAGCAAGAGCACTAACGTCAAATCCTTCTCACATGTACCTAAAATCCCAGCAAGGGACATATATTCACGACCACAACTATAGAGCGGGCTAAGGCACCCATCTTTGTCATAAGAAGTTACCTGTACAGGTTGAAAAAAAAGAGATACACAACAAAAAGAAGTGTGGATATTTTTAAATTCTAAAAGGATCTTACATCCACTTTTGCTCGAGGGAGTATGCTCACTGTGAGGTGGATATGTCTTACCTATTAAGTCTAAGTTGGGTAAGGCGTTAAGGACCTTTCACCATTGGCTACCTTGCTAAACATGGATTATCACAAGGTTAGAATGTAATTTTGTCAAAGCTAGAGCTATATAATGGCTAGAATGCATTTGTAGTAGTCAATATTCATTTGGATAGTGAGCCATATTCTCTAAAAACATGGGAATACTTCGATTTGAACACATAAGAAGTTACAAGATTGATGTAGACAACAAGTAACTATTGGATAAGAGGTGAGATCTCATAACAATGTAAATTTAAGGAAGACATAGGGTAGGACTAGAAGTGTCCATAGACTTGATGATGATGGTTTTCTTTACATTGGTACCAATTTGCAGAGCGGTGACATAGTCATTGAGAAGTGTACTGAATCTAGCTAAGATCATAATGTTAAGCCAAAACATCTCCAAGATGGATATGTACTTAGAAGCATAACCTTTACACATATCAGTGACTCTTCATAGTTGTATATTTACCAAAAATTTCTTAGATGGAATATTGTCTCAATGGGATAAATGCACCCATATATCTGTGACTCCTCACAAATGCATATTTGCCAAAAATTCCCTAGATGGAATATTATCTCAAGGGGTAAATGCACCCACATACTAGTAACTCTTCACAGATGCATATTTGCTAGAAATTGCTTAAATGGAATATTGTGTCAAGGGGTAAATGCACCCACTAGCCAATACAGTTTGAGGGATAGGTATATCTACAGTTGATACCAATCCAATACCACTCAAACAACCTGATTTTGCATGCCCCAAATGCTAATTAAATCCAACCAAGTTCTATCGATTTTGCATGCTCCAAGTGCTAATCAGATGCACTTAAGCAACTTGATTCTACATGCCTTAGGTACTAATAAGATCCAAACAAGTTATCTCGATTCTGCATGCCCTAAATGCTAATCAAATGCATTCAAATCACCTGATTCTACATGCCTCAAGCAATAATTAGTTCTAATTAATTATCTCAATTTTACATACCTTAAGCACTAATCAGATAACTAATATAGGGTTAACACATCGATAAACTTATGTTAATTACCTAAACCAGGATTAAAGCATTGACAAGCTGATAACTACCCGACCTAGAGACTCATTTCCTCATAAAGTATGTGTTTTTTTCCCGACCAAAAGATTTGCTACCTTAGGTATGCATCCTTTTACTTTTACTCTGAATTTTGGCTTAGTTTGGTTCCCAAAATCAGGGCCAGCTGTAGGCACTATAACTCGAGGTAGCCTAGATCAAGGTTACTCGATGATGAGAAAATAGTATATTACTGATAATAAGTATGAATCTCGAAGCTCCGTTTATGAATTTCTCACACTTTTCTCAAAGAGTTTTATGATTTTTAAAATATTTTCAAGTGTTTTAGAAAAAGAGCATGAAAAACCTAGATTTTGGCTTCTAGAAGTAATAAAAGACCGATATAAGGGATGGTAGTCCCTGGACCTCTATCTCTGATCCAGGTCAGATTAGGGACATCTTGGTAATTCTAGACTTTTTCACTTGAAAGATACCCATCTCTTAATGAGAGATGCCTATCTGTGGGTCTTGTTTTAGATTTCCATATTTCTGAAAATTCACAATAGGAAGGTGTGTTTTAAAGGTGAAAATCTAAATTTTTTAGGAAGAGATCTCTAAATTTGGGAATTTAGAGTTAGAATGCAAATCCAACTCTAACCTAGGTATAAAAGATAATTTCTAGAGTTTGAAAAAGGAAGGAATCACTAGGTATAGAGAAAATCTTAGGAAGGAAGAAAAATTAAATTCTCTCTTTCTCTAAGAGGTTATTTGATTCTAACAATCCTTTAATAAAAAACACACAAACATAGTGAAATTTATTAGATTTTTCTAAAAAAACAAGAACACAAATCAGAGTAAAGAATCTGGACTATAAGGATTTCAATGTCAGAATATCTTCTGAGGGTAATATTCTAGGCTTTTTTCTCTTTTCTTTCCTTAGAATTGTCATACATGATTATGTAATCTTTTGTTGAAATAAATATGTTTAAATGTTATGTTTATTTGATTTGCATATCTAAAGAGCAATGAGATATAAATTTGGGTTGATATGTGTATTAA
The DNA here is from genome assembly GCA_037975025.1 of Excoecaria agallocha. Taxonomy (NCBI): domain Eukaryota; kingdom Viridiplantae; phylum Streptophyta; class Magnoliopsida; order Malpighiales; family Euphorbiaceae; genus Excoecaria; species Excoecaria agallocha. The sequence goes on from CM075811.1 coordinate 31,348,260, forward strand.
TTGCATGATTAGATAAAAGGTCCCTCCATTATTGTAATATTGTAAGCTTTTGTTTTATTCTTTAATTCTGTAAATTGGTGATTTTAATGTATTTTATGCATGATTCACTGTTATAATACTATTATGGCATGATTTAGGACCCAATTATTGTATATTTTGGATTAAAAGTGGTTTTATATGTGTTTTGCATATGTTTGGCATCAATTTCATGCATTCTGCTCTATCTAGCTAGTGACGAACGGTATCTAATATTTATATATAGTTCTATTTTTGTAGTTAAATTAAATTATTAATTATATTTTTAATTTGACCATATATAATATTAAATTGAATCTCATTATAATGGGGTTCATAAATTTATTGATAAAAAATTTTATACATCTATGACAAATAATTATTTTTGTTAAAACAAGGATTAAACAGATTGACCCACTTCTTGATCTATTTAGATCTCCATGCGATCCATTTAGGCCACCCAACCTATTCGATCCAACCTTTTTTTTTATAATAGCCTTTTTCGTATCTCATTATTATATTGAAAAATTTTTTTGAATAAAACATGGGTCAAATGGATTGGCCCATATCTTAGCTCGTTTAGGCCTCCATCCAACCCATTTAGTCTAATTTTTTTATAGTAATTTTTTTTAGTATCCCTTTATTATATTGAAAATTATTTTCCTTTAAAAAATGGGTTAACCCATATCTTAGCTCATTTAAATCTCTATCTAATCTATTGAGGCCACCTGACCTATTTGAGCTAACATTTTTTTATAACAATGCTTTTGGTATCCTATTATTATATCAAAAATTATTTTCATTAAAAAATGGATCAAATAGGTTGCAACCTATTTGGACCACCATGAGACCCTTCTAGGTCAAAATGCGGCTTATTTTGGCCAATATAGAGTAAACCCATATGTTGATCCAAATCTTTCCAATCCGTTTAGACATTGAGTTATTTATGATCCATATTTTTTAGTTTAGTTATGATCCATATGTTTATGATCTGATCCAAATATGCTCAATCTAGTCTTTTTGCAACCTTTAGTATCATATGTATATTAAACCACGAATTATATGACCTTGCAACTAACTGTATTAAAGTTGAAACACTTTAAATAATAAAATCAATAATCAAGTACATGCAACTAAAATGTTTGGATTCAAATATAAGGCATAATTATTGGTCTCGATGACACTAGAAGGAGGATAAATTGGGTGTCACTAAATTTTTCAAACAAGTTCTGTATAAGTAGAAGCGAGGTAATTTCTAGTGAAGCGAAGTAGTAAAATATGCAAATAAAATGTGATGAGTGACAAAATAATTTTCAAAAGCTTTTTCAAAATGAAATTACCTTACAGAACTTAAGTTAAATAATAGAAATAGTTCTTAATAGAATTCTTTTGAATCACAATTTTTCTTAATGAACCAAAACTATTAAAACTAATTTAAAAATAGAATAGAAAAGAGGAGAGATGCATAACAAATCAACATAAAAATTTATCAAGGTTTGGCCTATTTGTTTATGTCCACTCCCTGAAACATTGTCTTGGGACTTTCTCTCCTCTCCACTAATAATTGTTTTAATGGGCAAAAGTCAAAACCAATATACAACCCTAGTATATTTTACCAATAATTTATTTTCCAAGTAAAAGATATAAGAACTTACTAGAATTCATAAAGTTCTAGCCAACTTGTTATGCTTTTTCTAAAAGCTTAAATATAACAAGTATATAGTGTACCGATTATAGTACTTCAGATATCGATCCCACGAGGAATGTTGATTAACATTATACATTATTACTACTCAATTTTAATCTTATTTACAATGCTCATTAATTTGCAAGTTAAAACTATTATTAACACTACACTACACTAAATTAAATATTATTCTACTTTAATGATGATCAGAGAAGACTTATGAATGTGATGAATGTATATATATATATATATATATATATATATATATATATATATATATATATATATATATATATATATATATATATATATATATATATATATATATATATATATATATATATATATATATATATATATATATATATATATATATATATATATATATATATATATATATATATGGAACTTGTTAGTTTTCTCTTATTTAGAATTTAATTTTTATCATGCAAGCCAAGTTGGAATAATGTTCTATGTCACAACTCTAGCATCTAGACTAGATTATGCCTTAAACATGCATTTATGGTTCTAAATCACAGATCTCGCATTTAGACTAGAATTACATAAACACACATTCAAAGAATAAAAACCAACCTATAACAACTATCTCCACATGCGATCTCTCAAACTATGCTTTGATAATGAATTTTCTATTAACTTTCAGAAAGATATTGCTCTCGCTAACTCTCTTACTTATAACAACTATGATGATTTTCAAAGAAGGAATTGCCATCTAAAGGCGTTTTCATTAACTTATAATGATACTAATAAAGTTTTAATAACAAATTCTACATATAAAGATAAATGAAAGAGAAATGAATAAATATGATTATTGATATTCAAATTCCTAAAAAGTATTCATAATAATAACAAATAAGGAGTAAAGATTAGAAATAAAAGAAGGGGATCTCTCAACCCTTCTTCCTTTCACCAAATGTAGTCTTCTTCCTTGTATTTACCTTCTCTTCAAGCCATAAAACTAAAACTAAAACCTACAACTATTATTCTCTAATTACACTTTCAAATAAGAAAAATAAAAATGATAGATCTCTCTTGTTGATTATAACTTCTAGGGTATTTATAAATTTTCAAGCATCAAATCCCTTCAAGTGCCTCTCTATAGGTATGCAATCTTTGGTGTCCTTTTAGGTGACTTTTCAAGCTTAACTTCCTTTAATCGCCTCTTGTCGCGCTCGCGGCACCTGTCGGGCTCGCGACAGGACACGCTTCCTTCTTCCACCTTTCTCTTCCTCATTTCTCACCCTAGAAATACGTCCCTTATCGCCCTCGCGACACCTGTCACCCTCGCGATAGACCATTTTTTTGCTTCACTCCTCATTAGTGCTTCCTTGCTTTTACTTAGCCAAATTTGCCCATTTAAGCTCCAAATTAATTCCTTAACTCGTATAAACAAATAAAACACACACAAACACATAAAAGCAATAAAATACACATAAAATACCAAAATATTAAACACTATACTTAATAAAACTAAACACACATACACACTATTTATGAGCTTTTCAAGCTCATATCAATTCCCCACACTTAAACTTTTGCTTGTCCCCAAGCAAAACCTAACAAATAAGCAAACAACACAAACATACAATTTTGGAGCTCAAATTTATATTTGGCAAATATTTGAAAACCACATATAGAATACTCATGTCTTCACAAATTTAGCCCAAGTTTGCGAAGTCTCAAACAAAACCATTCACCATTAAACTTAAACAACCATGCACATTTGAAAAATTATGAAGCAGAAAAGCACAAGAATCCATGGACTTAAGAACTTGAATATATTAACACATGTAAACATTATTTCACACCAAATATTGCCTAAAGTAGTTCTCACTCAAACACTATATTCTTAAAGCACTTAATCACTCGATGTATTTATGGGTTAGTGTTTCTCTCATTCCCTAAACATGCCATTGCCTACCGTAAGCTTGTAAGTAGTAAACATCTCCACTACTAGTATAAAATGATACATGAAATCAAAAGGGTCTTATAAGGGTTGTAACTTGGCTTAAGTTAAGGTAGGATAATTTTTTGATTTAAGTAGCTTAAATTGTGAATAGAAATAATATTACCATATCATAAGAGATTTGTTTAAGAATCTAAGCACCGCATAATGTAATTTACTTCTCATTTTACCTTCTTAATGGCACACTACTACTAGTTTCTCTTGTTCTTTCTTTCTTTCTTTTTTTTATATAACTTATAGAAACTAGCTCTATTCCAATATTGAACCTAGAGAAAAGGGAATTTCTTAAACTCATATTTTGAATACCATCATGCTTAATTTAGCAATATATATCTCCTAATGATAAAGAAAATTATCTCTCTTCACAAAAAGGGTAACACAAAGAAAATGAAATTTTTATTGAGCAAAAGATATTGGCTAATTATATGTTACTCAACAAAAATAAGTCTAAGGCTCAAAATTGGCTACCTAGAGTCAAAAAGGTAAGTTTTTAAAGCAAGCCAAAATGATGTAATCTAAATACCCTTATCATTTTTCATGCTCATCTCATACTAAATATAATCTCAAAATTTACCAAGAACAAATTCTAGAGGAAATGGCATATTAAGGCTCTCATACAAGCAAAATATCAATGTACAAGGCTTAAAAACTCACTTAAGTTATAGGTCAAATTACCCTAAGCAATAAATTGGCAAAAATAATCTTTTTATACATGTGAGAAGATACTCAACTTAAAAAGAACCTACACTAAAGTGCTTTGCCAAGTCATAACCTTTACTATTTACATTTAATTATCTAAGTAAAACGAAAATGATCAACTTAAAAAAAATTGCCTAACTAGACAAAAAATGATAGAAATTCAAGCTAAAGCATGCATTTATTTCCAAATACACAAGCTCCAAAATTAAATTCACAACACAACATACACATAATAATAAACAAAAACATGAAACAACATAAGCAATTAACTACCCTAAGCAACAAAAACACGAAACAACATAACATGCATATCCCCCCTCCCCCCCTCCCCCTACCACACTTAAAGGACACAATGTCCTCATTCTGTAAGAAAAATACCACAAAACACACTATAAAAGAAAAATACAAATGCAAAATAAAAGTAAATAGGAGTAAAAGGAGAAGATACTCAACCAGTCCACTAAGGGACCTCGATGGGGAATGACCGAAGAAGACATTTATAATAGCAAGAAATGCAAAATCTGTGGCCTGTCATGACCTCGCGACAGATCCAAAAATCCCCTATGTTTTGATTGTGATATGGGCACTCTTGCAACAGAAGGCTAATACCCCTTTTGCATCGCGCTCGTGACATACTTAACTACCTAATCACAAAGATTTGCAGCCGTGAGGGCTACACCAGTGCGCTCGTAACAGTACCTGCAAAAATTTTTCTCCCTTCACCATCGCGCTCGGGACAAAGAAAAAAATATCATTAGTTGTGTAATTTTTTTTCTGAAATTTGTAATGAAATACTAAGTAAAATAACCTATAAAATTAAAAATAAACTATGTTAGTATACCGAATAAACTTAAAAATAAAACAATATAAAAAACAAAACCAAAAAAACTCCTATAAAAACAACACAAAACAAAACTAATTAAATATTGTAATCCAAAATCATAAACCAAGATTCATAATGACAATACATTTAATCAAGCATTCCTCGGCAACGGCGTCAAAAAATTGTTATGCTTTTTCTAAAAGCTTAAATACCGCAAGTATATGGTGTACCAATTATAGTACTTTAGATATCGATCCTACGAGGAATGTTGATTAACATTATATACTATTACTACTCAATTTTAATCTTGTTTACAATGCTCATTAATTTGCAAGTTAAAACTATTATTAACACTACACTACAATGTAATATATATATATATGGAACTTGTTAGTTTTCTCTTATTTAGAATTTATATTTATCATGCAAGCCAAGTTGGAATAATATTCTATGTCGTAGCTCTCGCATCTAGACTAGATTATGCCTTAAACATGTATTTATGGTTCTAAATCGCAGATCTCGCATTTAGACTAAAATTACATAAACACACATTCAAAGAATAAAAACCAACCTATAACAACTATCTCCACATGCGATCTCTCAAACTATGCTTTGATAATGAATTTTCTATTAACTTTCAGAAAGATGTAGCTCTCACTAACTCTCTTACTTATAACCACTATGATGATTTTCAGGGAAGGAATTGCCATCTAAGGTCGTTTTTCTTAACTTATAATGATACTAATAAAGTTTTAATAGCAAATTCTACATATAAAGATAAATGAAAGAGAAATGAATAAATATGATTATTTATATTCAAATTCCTAAAAAGTATTCATAATAATAACAGAGAAAAATTAAAGATTAGAAATAAAAGAAGGGGATCTCTCAACCCTTCTTCCTTTCACCAAGTGTAGTCTCCTTCCTTGTATTTGCCTTTTCTTTAAGCCATAAAACTAAAACTAAAACCTACAACTATTGTTCTATAATTACACTTTCAAATAAAATAAATAAAAATGATAGATCTCTCTTGTTGATTGTAACTTCTAGGGTATTTATAAATTTTCAAGCATCAAGTCCCTTCAAGTTTCTTTCTATAGGTATGCAACCCTTGGTGACCCTTGGTGTTCTTATAGGTGACTTTTCAAGCTTAACTGCCTTTAATCGCCTCCTGTCAAGCTCGCAGCACCTGTCGCGCTCGCGACAGGACACGCTTCCTTCTTCCACCTTTCTCTTCCTTATTTCTTTCCCTAGACATACGTCCCTTGTCGCCCTCACGACAGACCACCTTTCTGCTTCACTCCTCATTAGTGCTTCCTTGCTTTTACTTAGCCAAATTTGCCCATTTAAGCTCCAAATTGATTCCTTAACTCCTATAAACAAATAAAACACACACAAACACATAAAAGCAACAAAATACACATAAAATATCAAAATATTAAACACTATACTTAATAAAACTAAACACACATACACACTATTTATGAGCTTTTCAAGCTCATATCACAACCATTCTCACAATCTTTTACTAAGATTTCTTACAAAAGAATTACAACAAAATGCTATAATCTAATTGAGGAGAACGATAATGTATGAAGTACAAGATGTAAAAATTTATTTGAAAAAGATGAAAGCTTTGTATCTCAAGAGATAATATGATTTTTGAACTTCTCTAAACTTTAAGACTCAAAAATATCTTGTATTTATAGCCAAAATTTCATTATAGCAGTTAGAGAATGAAAAATAGTCGTTACAAACAAAGCAAACATGTAAAAAAGTAAAATTAGCCGTTATTTTGTCATTTAGTAAAAACTAAAACTGGTTGTTTTAACAAACTTCTCTAGTGAACTAGAAGACTTAACCTTTCTGGTAAACTAGAAGAGATAACCTTTCTGGTGGACTAAAAGAGTTAATCTTTCTGGTAAACTAGAACAGAATACCTTTCTAAAATATTTTCTGGCAAACTTTTTTAATAGCTTTTCAAAGAAAATTTTTTACACTATTTTTTGCTACAGCAGAAAATCAAATTAACACATATTTTAATGCATGTAAACTATTTTTTATACAACAAAAGAGATTTATGATACATGAGCATGTACAAGAAGCTTCTCAAAAGATTATACAAAATTAATACCCTAATTTCTTAAAGTTTCTACGTAATGAAAACTTGAAGTCCTTCATGCATATGACTTGTATCTTTTAGATCAATCTTGCACACTTAGTGGAGATTTGCTAAAACATAAACAAATTAAATAGAATTTCTATAAAGTTTATACAATATTTGATTATCATCAAAATTGAAATTTAGCCTTGAGCCAACAATATTTTTTTTGATAAAACTGAAAAATTACTTAAAATACCACTTTTTTAACCTTCCATTCTAAAAATATGTTTCCCACTTTTCAGTTTTAAAAATACTTTTTTTTAATAAATTTACCCTTTTAAAAATTATATTAAAACATTACTTGCCCTTTAATGAAAAATCCTAATTCATTCATGATTTCCATTGCCATTAAATACTAATCAATTTTATGGTCACTGTGGACTCACTTATTTGAGTAAAACCTAATCTAATATAAAAGCTAAGAAGTTAATAATGTAAATATTCAATTTAATTCTAAAAGATAATACATACAAATATATTTTATGATATAACATCATAAACTTTTATTTATAATTATAATAATCTAATGAAAAAGATAATATTATCAAATGTAATTGTTAGTTACTAATTATCATATTCTTTTTAATGATAAAGTTTGAAATAATTTTAACTTTATCCTAATGACAATTAATTATTAATTAATTATTTGTATGAAAATTAATTAAATGGCAAATTAACCAGGAAAGAGAAAAATATGCATTATGAACTACATCAAACAATATACTTTTACGAATTATAGTTTTCATAAACAATAAAAACATTACATAAATTATTATTAAATAAATTGTTTTTATTGAGGCTATTATATTTTATAGTTAAAATATTAATATAGTTATCACGACTAGGACGTCACAAACTAGAAGCCAGACCATGAACAACTTATAGACAGCACAAGAAGAAAGCAATTTATCCAGCTAACCCCAGTGAGACTAGGGACCATTCATGCAACACTCATCACATTTTGTTGGGCATCTGAAATGAGCACATCAGATTGTCATCTACACTCATCATGATCAAATTCACCACAGTAACTGGGACAATTTAATAAATTGTATATGCTTATATATACAGAATTTTACTTATATTTATGTATATGGACTTGGTTAAATGTACAAAATTTTATATTTCTTGACTAAATGTACAAAAGTTTTATATTTATCTGTATGAGCTTTACTAAATGTACAAACAATTTTATATTCATCTATATTAGCTTGACCAAATGTACAAAAATTTTATATTTATCTATATGGACTTGACTAAATGTACGAATATTTTATATTTATTTTTATAAATTTGATTGAATGTGCAAAAATTCATATGAATTAAAATTTCTAGTTTCCCCTACCTTAATTGAAATTCCTTTTCCTTTGAAACCCCCACCCCGCGTTTTTTAGTTCCTAATGTCCATAAAAGTCCAATAATATTGTAACTCTAATAATTTCCCAAAAGAGATGACATTGAAAAAACTAAATAAATTAATTAAATTAAATAATCATAACAATGGCTTGCTGTCTTGTTTAACTCTAAAGTAGAAACTTTTAGGGTGGTTTGAAGAGTCTCCGTTGAGAAAAATATTTATCCTTTTTTAAATTAATTAAATTCCATTTATTAATTTTTAGTAGTCTTAAAAATACTTTTATTTGGAAGAAGATATCAAGTAATAGTGTCATTTACTGTCACGATATTTAGTCACCTGCTAATTAATATATATAACCCTTTCCCAATATCTCTATGCTTTTGTGCTTTCCTTCCTTTTTCTATTCCATTTAATTTAATAAATTTCCATTAAAGTGAATCCTAACGCTTCCCACCTCTCTATTTCCGATTCCAATCTCCACTTCAATTCTCCAAAATTTTCCACTTTCTAACGGCCCATTTACTTACAAAAAAACTGCTCAATTTTCCAAAAAATTTTCCATAAAAAATAAAGATCATGCTTCAGTTTTCTAAAATAAAAAACAGAAAATTATTTTTTTAGCTTTCTAAAATCAAGAAAAAATTAAAAAACTAATAAAAAATATTTTTTCAAATTTTTTGAATAATCTTAACACACATATACATATATATATATATATATATGTATGTGTGTGTGCGTGCATACATACATACATACATACATATATACATACATACGTTTATACATTTATATACGTAGGTGTATGCATATGTATGTGCATACATATGTATACATATGGAGATATATATACATATGTATGCACATACATATGCATACACCTACATGTACATATGTAATATTTATATACATACATGTGTATATATGTGCATATATTCACATACATATACATATGCATGTATGCACATACATATACACACACATATATATACATGCACATACATACATACATATATATATGTATGTACATACATACATACATACATACATACATATACATGTATATATGTATGTATATATATACACATACATATATATGTACATGTATACATATACACCAATGTTATTTAAATCGGATCATATCGGTCGGTTGAACCGTGAACTAACAGACTAATCGGTTGGTTCAACAACTAAAAACCGTATTACCAAAAAAACCGAGTTGAACCAAAAAAATCGAGTTGAACCGACAAACCGGAAAACCGGACAGAATCGTATTTTTGGTTAAAATGTGTAAAAAATCATAATTTTTTGTATATTTTCACACACACACACACACACACACACACACACACACACACACATATATATATATATATATATATATATATATATATATATATATATATATATATATATATTTGTAAATTTCTATTATTTATTTATTTGAAAAATTTGTAATTTAGATTTTAAAAATATCACATAATAATTTAATATATTTATTATATATTTGAGTTTATTATAATTAAATATAATTACACTCATATATGTAAGGTCAATATTTTTTATATTTGCTTCATTTGTACTCTATCTAAACAAGAAATTTTTTTCATGATATGATTATATTTTTATATTTCTAACGTATGATATTTAAAAATTCATAATTAAACACTTATAGTAATAAAAATTCATAATTAAACACTTAGAATATTTGTGACATATATTTAATATTTGATGAATATATTTTTTTAATTTTTATATAGTAATATTTATAAAATTATATTAAATAATAATATTTTAAAAATAGAAGAAAACCCGATTGAATCCGGTTGAACCAATCGAACCACAAACCTCCAGCCTTGCCGGTTCTTTATCTGATCCAATTTTAATAACAATGACACACACACGTGTGTGTGTGTGTGTTAGTAGGTTTTATATAGGTTTTTATGGTTCATTTTTTAGTGAATTTTAGGATAGAGTAGTAGTTTAGTTGTTAATTTTTATTATCTTTTAGTTACATATTTTATTCTTATCTTTTGATTGCTAAGTTGGCTTAATTGTGTTACTCTTGGTGGTTTTAGGTTTAATCTTATTAATCTTCAATGATTAATGGGTTAGAAGTTCATTTGAAGACAAAGTTTGCATTGGAAGCTTTAAAGGTTCAAAAATAGTGTAAAATGGTGAAAGATGGCAACTAGAGGGTTTCATCACCCAAGGTTATGATGTTTAGATGGACTGACGATTTCACCACCTCGGGTGGTGACACTGGGCAGAAATCACCACCTGAGGGTGTGGTGACGAGATAAAAATGGGAATGCAGTGTTTTACTTATTTTTCTATTCTAACTCTATTTTATTTCTTCCAAATCAAGCCCTAGAGCTCTTCTATTCCAATTGGGACACTTCTTCCATATAAAAAGGTCATTCCATCTCTAATGAGTAGGACGAAAAAAAATAAGAGGAAGAATTAAAGAAACTCAAGATTTGGGATCCAAAGATTTTTGTAGAATCAAAGCTTCAAGCATCAAGATTTTTATTCTTACTCAATTTCAAGTTTGATTTAACTATGCTATTGAATTTGATTTGTTATTTTGGATTCTTGAACATGAGTAGCATGAGCTAAATCACTTTTAGGGTTATCTTTGATGTAGCTTGAATTCTTAATTTTTTTGGGTTTATCTGATTAGTTTTTTTTGCTTATGCAGTTGTTTATGATTATACTTAATGCTTTCAATTAATTGGTCATTGATTGACTGACTTATTTTCTTAAAATTAGTACGGAAGGAAAGTTTTGACATTGAATTGAATTGTGAATAACACAAGAACATAGTTTGAATGGAAATAATATAACTTGACTTGTGGGGATTGTTGAGAATAATCATAGTTCTATTTTCACTCATTAATAGCTGTTATGAAAGGTTAATGGTAATTGATGAATAAGTTTAACATCACTTGGGAGAGCATTCTAAATATATTAGGATTATTCTTCTCTTGCTTAAGTAATTAAATTTGATTACTAATAGATATAAACAAAAAGATAAATTCAAGTGAATTCAAAGATATCCCAGCTTATCATTTATTGATTTTATTCAATCCTTCAGTTGTTCGTGCATTTTACTTACGTAATTTTCATTTAGTTAATTATTTTAGCCTTTCTTGTCTAAATAATAGGAAATTATCACAATTTTGGTACTTGATCATCAATCCTTATGGGAACGATAACTCATTCACTCTTTATTACTAGAATCGATTTCGTATACTTGCGAAAATTGACAACAAATTTTTGGCGCCATTGTCGAGGACTAAATAGATTAATATCAATACGAAATAATTTGCTATTACTTTAGATTTTATTTTATTTTTAATTTTTCTCTTAATTTTGTTTTGCAGGTGTATGGGAAGGTCAAAAAGTTTTGAACTATTGCCATTTGATCCTGAAATTGAGCACACCTTCAAAACTAGATTAAGGGAACAAAGAGAAAAGAAGGAAACAAAGAAGGATATAGTAATGGGGGAACCAGCCAGACGCACATTGCGCGACTATTCGACCCCAACTATTGAAGGAGAAACATCAAGCAATGTACAACCTATCATTAAAGCTAACAACTTTGAGATTAAGTCATCTGTATTGTCTATGCTTCAAAATTCATGTCAATTTAGAGGGTTGACCACTGAAGATCCAAATTTGCATATTTCAAGATTTTTGGTAATTGCGGTACATTTAAGACTAATGGAGCTTCGAATGAGGCAATTAGACTAAGACTCTTTCCTTTCATCCTTAGAGATAAGGCACAGAGTTGGTTGGAATCTTTGCCAGCAAGGACAATTACTACATGGAATGATCTAGCTAAGAGATTATTAACAAAATTCTTTTTGCCAACAAAGATAGCAAAGTTAAGGTCTGAAATTAATAACTTTGTACAACGAGAGTCTGAAGCTTTATATGATACTTGGGAGAGATTTCAAGATCTTTTGAGAAAGTGTCCACATCATGGAATAGCAGATTAGATGTTAGTGTAGAATTTTTACACTGGTTTCTATCCCTACACTCGAATCTTAGTAGATGCAGTAGCAGGAGGAGCTTTTATGGGATTAGAAATGGATGATGCAATGAAGTTTCTTGAGGAAATCACAATGAACAACTATATGTACAACTCATTCGATAGAAGTGCCCTCAAGAAAACTAACGAACTTTTAGAAATTGATGCTATTTCTGCACTTAATTTTAAAATAGATGCTTTAGTTACTAAAGTTGATAGATTAGGACTAAATTCTATTCAATCTTATGTGTAGGTTTGTGAAACATGTGTTGGACAACATAGAACCAATGAATGCCAAGAAGGAGTAACTTTTACTTAGCAATGTTGGAAGCAAGCTCATTTTGTAGCTAATTAAGGTCACCAATGGTAGAATCCATATTCCAACACATATAATCCGGGATGGAAAAATCATCCGAACTTCTCATGGACTAACCAGCAGCATGTGCAAAGAGCTCCACCTGGATTTCAACAGCAAGAGAAGAAAACTTCATTGGAAGATTTAGTTGCTAACCTCACTAAAGCAACCGATAATTATGGAATTAATTATGTTTTTAGTATGTTTTTAAGTGTTCAATTAGGTTAATTTTGTGTCAATTAGGTTAAATTAGAGTTTGATTTGTTAATTTGATATTTTTAGAGTTAATTGTAAATTTTGGTGTTTTTCAAGGTTAAAATTGAAGAAAAATGACTTAATTGAGAAAAATGCAAAGTTTTGGGCAATTGTGTAAATTTCAAGAAATCGATGATCAAAAGACGACCGTTTCGTCTCGAAGTTTTAACACTGCCGAGTGAAAATTTAAAGCGACCGTGCAAATTAGTTCTGGATTAAATGAAAATTAAAGTTTTGTTAAAAAAGGCGAATTGATTTATGCCCGGCCGCGTGAAGCAAAGAGGAAAAAGATGCCCAGCCGTGTGATGAAGAATAATAGTGCTCAGTGCCCAGCCATGTAAAGTAAAGAAGAAAAGTTGCTCGGCTACGTGAAAAGGAAACCAAATTCACTACCTTGTCGTGCAACCCATTCACCAAAGAGCTTCAACTGGCCGTGTAACTCAAGTATAAATTCTATACTTGGCCACGTGAAAAAGAAAGTTAAAGTCGATAAAACTTCCTATTAAGCTAAAGTTATTTTTCCTGTTCTATTGTGGAAAACTGGAGATTTAGCTTATAAATACAATCGAAAAGCACCAAAAAGAGGGAGAGGCAACAAAGATCAATCATTAACTCTCGAAAGTTCATTAGTTTCTAGTTTTTACATAGTTTTCTGTCTTTGTTGTTTTTACTATTTTCTTTAAAGCCTTGTTTTAATTTTAAACATGTCTAGTGAGTAGTTTTCTTTAACTTTTGCTAAAGGATGCTTAAATCCTTGACTTTTATTGTTATAACTTAAGCTTGTGCTTTAATTTAATATAAGTTTGATTATTTTTTAGTTCTTAAACACATTCTTATCTTTATTTAACTAAAAATTGATTGTTAACTTGATTAAGCATTGGTTAGTAATTGGTTTTTGGTTGAATCATTGATATGTATGTTCTTAGGTTAGTTTGCTTGGGTTGATGCATGATTATGTTCTGAGCAAGAGATAATTTTGTGTTAATTAGAGTAAGTTAGGATTAAGAAAAAGTGTAACTAAGAATAGGTGAAAATTGAATTTCTTGAGAAAGAATTTAATAGACATCTAGGAGGATTAATTCAGATCTTTATGCTAAGTGTTGGATTGTTCTGAATAAGAGAATTTTAATACTTGGAATGATAATCTTGAGTAAAGTTATATGGATTTATTAATCTGAATTCTTCATAATCACTTGTGTTTCTCTTTTGATTAAGTCATAATAATATTGGTTAAGGTGGATAGTCCTTTAGTGAAAGTTGCTTTTAATATTAATTTTTACCTCACTTAATTGCTTGCTTTTGTTTATTGTTCAATTATTTCAACTATTTCAGCTGTTTTATTTTATTTTTAATTTTAAAATTCTGTTTTTAGTTTTTAAATTAAACCATCACAACTTTTGGGATTTCTCTTCTTCCTTCTTCACACAAATTCCGTTTTAAAATTAAAATCACTAACACAAACACAAGTTTCCCTTGGGTTCGATATTTTGTATCATAATTATATTTTCCTATATTATTAAGCCGATCTAGTATACTTGCTAGACACCGGGCAATAACCATAGATTTTATAGTTGATAGCAAGATAACATTTCAAAATCAACAAGCCTCTATCAAGAATTTAGAACTTTAAATTGGTCAATTGGCACAAGCCATGACAAATCGAACTCAAGGTAAATTGCCTAGCAATACGGAGATAAATCCAAAGGATCAATTGAAGGTAGTTACATAGAGGAATGGTAAAGAGCTAAAAGAGCAAAAGAATAAGGAAGTTGATGTATCAAGAAAGGAAAAAATGGACATCAAAGATGGGGGAGAAGGTGTTAATGAAACCGAACAAATCAAGCCATATGTTCTACCAGTTCCTTTTCCTCAATGACTTCAAAAGCACAAAGAAGATAAGAATTTCCTTAAATTTTTAGATATCTTTAAAAAGCTACACATTAACATTCCTTTTGAAGAGGCTTTAGCAAAAATGCCATCATATGCTATATTTTTAAAGGAGATTCTTACCAAGAAGAGAAGGTTAGAAGAATATGAGATGGTGAAGTTGACAGCTGAATGTAGTGCCATTATTTAGAGTAAACTACCTCAAAAATTAAAAGATCTAGGGAGTTTTATTATTGATTGCAAAATAGGAAATAATGAGAGTAGTAAAGCATTATGTGATTTTGGTGCTAGCATAAATCTAATACCCTTTTCTTTGTTTAAAAAATTAGGATTGGGGGAAGTCAAACCTACCACCGTGTCATTACAACTAGCAGATAGATCGATCAGACATCCTTTAGGTGTAATTGAATACATTATTGTCAAAATCGAAAAATTCATTTTTCCTGCTGATTTTATAATTCTTGACATGGAAGAGAAAGGAGGAGAAGTACCACTGATTTTAGGAAGACCTTTTCTCTACACTGGATGTGCCTTAATTGATGTAAAACAAGGTAAGTTAACATTGAGAGTAGGACAAGAAGAGGTAAATTTTAATGTTTTTAATGCTTCTAAATACCCTTCTGATTTTTTCGATTGTAATCGGGATGACATTATCGATGAATATGTGGAAGAAACTTTAAATCAACCCAAATTTTTGTGTCCTACTGAGTTGGTGGAGATTGATGAGGTACAGGTGGTAGGATCTAGAAAAAGTGGATCAAAGAAAGGTTGTGATAGGACTTATGCTGAAATGAAGCAAGTGTTTGAGAAACTTGAGAAAGAATCAACCCCTGCAGTACCTTCCATTATTAGAGCTCCTACATTAGAGCTCAAGCAACTTCCAGCACATCTCAGGTATGCTTTCTTAGGAGAATTTTCTACTCTTCCTGTAATCATAACTGCTAATTTGACTAAGGAACAAGAGAAAAAGTTATTGCATGTTCTAAGATCACATATTAGAGCTATAGGTTGGACAATAGTTGACATTAAGGGGATTAGCCCTTCTTTGTGCATGCATAAATTTTAATGGAAGAAAATCATAAACCTTCAATTGAACCTCTACAAAGATTAAATCCTACTATGAAGGAAGTTGTGAAGAAGAAAGTCATCAAACTTTTAGATGCAGGAATTATATATCCTATCTCGGATAGTAGTTGCGTTAGTCTTACATAAGTTGTACCTAAGAAGGAGGGAATTACCGTTGTAGCCAATGAAAATAATGACCTAATACCAATTAGAACAGTAACAGGGTGGTGTGTATGTATTAATTTCAGGAAACTTAACAATACAACACGTAAAGACCATTTTCCCTCACCTTTTTGTGGATCAAATGATTAAAAGACTTGCAAGATATAAATATTATTGCTTTTTAGATGGATATTCAGGTTATTTACAGATTTTTATAGCATCAGAGGACTAAGAGAAAACTACATTCACTTGTCCATATGGTACGTTTACTTATAGAAGAATGCCATTCGACTTATGTAATGCACCAACGACTTTTCAAAGGTGTATGATGGCTATCTTCTCTGATATGATTGAAGACTTTATTGAAGTCTTTATGGATGATTTTTCTGTTTTTAGTTCCTCTTTTGATCATTGTCTAACTAACCTTTCTCGAGTTTTACAAAGATATGAAGAGACTAACTTAGTCTTAAATTGGGAAAAGTGTCATTTTATGGTGCAAGAAGGAATTGTTCTAGGTCACAAGATTTCAGAACACGGCATTGAAGTGGATAAGGCGAAGATTGAAGTGATCGATGAATTACCACCTCCAACCTCGGTTAAGGGAGTATAAAGCTTTCTTAAACATGCAGGATTTTACAGTCAGTTCATCAAAGATTTCTCTAAAATCACCAAGCCTCTTTGTAATTTGTTAGTTAAAGATATGCCTTTTGATTTTAACGAAGAGTGTTTAATTACTTTCAACAAATTGAAAAAGTAGCTTACATCGGCACCTATTATGACATCGCCAAATTGGGAGTTACCATTTGAATTGATGTGTGATGCGAGTAATGTCAAAGTGGGAGCGGTTCTTGGACAAAGAAAGGATAAAAAGTTGCATGTTATCTATTATGCTAGTCAGACTTTAAATGATGCGCAACTTTAATTATGCAACTACTGAAAAGGAGCTTTTAGCTATTCTTTTTTCTTTTGATAAATTTTGTTCTTATTTGATAGGAAATAAAACATAGTTTTCACTGATCATTCAGCTATTAAGTATCTCCTTCAAAAGAAAGAAGCTAAACCAAGACTAATTAGATGGGTGTTACTTTTGCAGGAATTTGATTTTGAAATTCGAGATAAGAAAGGTGTTGAGAATATGGCAGTTGACCATCTCTTTAAATTGGAATTAGAGAGAACCGATGATAATGAGTACTCAATCAATGAATCATTTTCTGATGAATAATTGTACGCGGTCGTTGCAACTCAAATACCATGGTATGCTGATATAGACAACTATCTAGCTTGTGAATTAATCCCCTCAAATATGATATATCAACAAAAGAAGAAAATCTTTTCTGATGTTAAACATTATTATTGAGAAAACCCATACTTGTTTAGATTATATGCTGATCAGATTATTAGGCGATGTGTTCCTGAGCATGAAATGAATGATATTTTAAGACATTGTCATACTCTTAAGAGTGGTGGTCATTTTGGACACTCGAAAATGGCAGCTAAGGTATTACAATGCTGTTTTTATTGGCCTAACTTGTTCAAAGATGGTTTTTATTTTGTTTCTACTTGTGATAGATGTCAAAGAAAAGGTAACCTTTCCAAGAGAAATGAGATGCCACTACAAAATATCTTAGAAGTTGAGCTATTTGATGCATGGGGAATTGAATGTATGGGTCCATTTCCAAAATCTTGCTCAAACTAGTATATTTTGATGGCAGTGGATTATGTGTCTAAATGGGTGGAAGCAGTGGCGTTGCAAAATAATGATGCCAAAAGCATTATGAAGTTCATAAGGAAGAATATTTTTGATGGAATATGACATGGTATGTACAAAATAATCATGCAGCGGAAAAACATCAAAATTCGATCATACATGTCAAACAATTCCATGACAATAATCGAAACATGTAATTTTAGGGTTTTTGAGAACTTACAACTTAAGATGCCTTTTAAAACTTGATTTTGATGATGACCAGCAACCAAGAATGATATGTTAGACTTAGATCTTCACCACCAATGCCAAGGAATAGCCTTTACGCCCCTCCTCTCTTTTCTCACACACACACTTGCAAAGATAGCTTAAAACTGAGATTGCTAGCTCTCTAATTAAGTATTGTGTAATGGCAATGGATTGAAGCTACAAGATTTGATCTTGCACTTCTTTTAGGTTGTTATTACTGTCCAAGAACACAAAAGAATGAGGAAGAATCCTTTCTCCTGGTGAAATTCGGCCAAAAGAATTAAGTGAGAGAGAGAACAAGTTTCACGCCACACACACTTGTAATTAGGGTTTTATTTCTTTACTACTATATATCCTTATCTTTTGGAAAGTGTTTGATCTGAATTTTACTACCTCAAGATAATTAATTCAACCTCAATCACTTCATAAAAATAAGTAACATATATTAGTTCAATCTCTTTTGAATTTAAAATTTAAATTAATTTGAAATAAAACCATAAGACATTTTAATCAAATTAATCACTTAATCTTGAAATCAACATGTGCCGAAATTCTCTTGTTTTTTAATCTTGGAATTTCGGCTAGGTCATCTCATTTTTAAGTGTTTTAATTTGATTTAAATATCATTGGGACTTAATACTCAATTAACTTAATTAATACAATATAATTAATTAATTGAAATTAAACCATGTGGGCTGAATTTTTCTCTCTCATGGACCAAGGTCCAATAGCAATTTTAATACCCATTACATACATTAATTTGACTTTAATTAAAAGCCCAAATTAATGCCCAATACTTTATTTAAATATTTTAAACCTAATGCTTTGTGTGCGATCCTATAGGTCCATTTAATATTGGCAATGAATTAATGAATTAATTCAAAGGCTATATATATTCTCTAGCAAGATATTATAGCATTCCAAATTAAATGAAAATGCAAATGGCATTTAGTGACCTAATGCAATTTTGCATAGTCCCTTACCCATAAATATCAGAATTAATATAAGGCATGGAACTAGTCATCCTTATATATATTAATTCCTTTCTTGATATTCCAGTGACACTGAACTCTCAGATAAATAATGATTACTCATTATTTCATCTCGGTATGGCCATACACTTCTCAATTCACTGATCAAGTGGCCGATGATATTTTCTCTCTTATAAAGAGGGGTAATCCCTTCACTTTTCTCATGCTCTCTAACATGAATCAATGTATACCCAAGCATACCCATACTTGTCACTCTGTTACGAGCATGTTAGGTGTATGTCAAAGTACACAGTAATTCATAAAGAGTTTCATAGAGATTTTAGGTCTAAAAACTCCGATACAAAAATTACATATGAGAAACACTTATGACTTGTACCATGTAGTGTTCTCATGAATGGATTGAATCTAGATACCATGTTCTAAACATGTATCTATGATCTTTGATTGACACTCTTGTCCTTATGATCCGTAAGACAGAACTCAACTTATCAGATAGAGCATACTAGTCTTAATTCATTTGTTATTCCTATAACAATGACTGACTAGGGATATTTAGAATGAAGTCTCATTTATTTCAAGGTCCTACAACCATGTGCCTCACACATGATAACTTAAACTGAAACAACATTCTTGGATAGTTCTATCAATTGATATGCATAGGAATACAATAAATAAAACAAATGCCTCATTTATTAACTAAAGTGTTTTATTACAATGTATTGGGGCTAGGGCTTACACTAACAATCCCCCACTAGCACTAGTCCCAATTGGGCATAGCCCTAAGACCGAATGCTCTCAAATGAGCTTTGTGCAGATTTGGACACAATTGTTTCATCAAAGGATCTGCTACATTATCTTCACTTGCTATCTTACTAACCTTGACATCCCCACGATCAATGATTTCTCTGATCAGGTGGTACCTCCTAAGTATGTGTTTGGATTTCTAATGTGATCGGGGCTCTTAGCTGTGCAATGGCCCCGTTGTTGTCACAGAAAATGTCTAAAGGATCTAGGATGCTTAGGACCACTCCTAATCCAAAGATGAAATTTTTAATCCAAACAGCCTCTTTTGTAGCCTCACTCAATGCAATATACTCAGATTCTGTAGTTGAGTTAGCAACGGTCTCTTGCTTCGAGCTTCTCCAGCTGACAGCACCACCGATTAAAACAAAAACAAATCCAGATTGCAATCTAGAATCCTGAGTGCTGGTCTGAAAAGCAACGGCAGCATAACCTTGTATGACGAGC
Source organism: Excoecaria agallocha (assembly GCA_037975025.1). NCBI lineage: Eukaryota > Viridiplantae > Streptophyta > Magnoliopsida > Malpighiales > Euphorbiaceae > Excoecaria > Excoecaria agallocha. The sequence continues at coordinate 31,368,943 of CM075811.1, forward strand.
TCTTCTTGACCACCATACACCAAAAAGTGATCCTTAGTCCTTTGCAGGTACTTCAAAATCCCTTGTACAGTAGACTAGTGTTTTTCACCAGGGTCTTGTTGAAACCTACTGGTTATACTCAGTGCATGAGCAATATCCAACCTAGTACATAACATAGCGTACATGATAGATCCAATAGCAGATGCATATGGGATTCTACTCATGTTGTCCCTTTCCTCTTTGGTTTTAGGGCATTGTTCTTTAGTCAAAGGAACTCCCAAAGCCAAAGGTATATACCCTTTCTTTGAGTCTCCCATACTAAAACGCTTTAGTACTTTGTCTATGTACTTTGTCTATGTACTTTTCTTGACTTTGTCCCAAAAGCCGATTCGATATATCTCTATAGATCCGAATACCAAGTATTGTCTCAGCTTCACCTAAGTCTTTCATTGAGAAACATTTCCCCAACCATTGCTTAACCTTTTGCAATGTTGGAATGTCATTTCCAATGAGAAGGATGTCGTCCATATATAGGACCAGAAATACTACTATGCTCCCACTAACCTTCTTGTACACACAAGGCTCATCTTCATTCTTGACGAAGTCAAATTCTTTGACTGCCTCATCAAAACGAAGATTCCAACTTCGAGATGCTTGCTTTAATCCATAAATGGATTTTTAAAGCTTGCAAACCTTTTTAGGATACTTGGGATTGAAAAAACCCTCAGGTTGTGTCATATACACATCCTCAAGTAAATTTCTGTTGAAGAAAGTAGTTTTGACATCCATTTGCTATATCTCATAATCATGATATGCAGCTATGGCAAGCAAGATCCTAATGAACTTGAGCATGACTACAGGCGAAAAGGTTTCATCATAGTTTACACCATTAGTTTGTCGAAAACCTTTTGCTACTAGTCTACCTTTGTAGGTCTTATCAGCTTTGAGTTTAAATAGCCACTTGCATTCAATTACCTTAGCACTTTCTGGTGGATCAACCAAGGTCCAAACCTGGTTATCGTACATTGATTGCATCTCAAATTTCATGGCTTCAAGCCAATTTTTTGAGTATGGGTTCTCAATAGCTTCTCGGTAGGTAGTAGGATCCTCATAATCTACTAACTCAATAGTGTCACTGTCGATGATTAGAAATCCATATCTCTCAATCTCCTGACGTACCCTACCGGACCTTCTAGGTACTTGTGTAATGGGTTCTTGTTCCACAACTGGTTGTGAACTTGTTTCCATTTCCAACTCATCCTCCATAGGAGTTTATGGCGCTTGAATTTCTCCAAGTTCTACTTTACTCCCACTGTCTTTCTTGAGAAGGAACTCCTTTTCCAAGAAAATAGCCTTGCGAGCAACAAATACTTTGTTCTCAGCTTGTGAGTAAAAGTAGTATCCCTTTGTTTCTTTGGGATAACCCACAAACAAGCAAACAATGGATTTAGACTCTAGTTTGTCAAATGTTAATTTCTTAACATGTGCTTCACAGCCCCAAATCCTGAGAAACGACATATTGGGTTCTTTCCTAGTCCATACCTCGTATGGTGTCTTCTCAACTGCTTTAGTTGGAGTACGATTTAGTAGAAATGTAGCAGTTTCTAATGCATAACCCCAAAAAGAGACAGGAAGATTTGCTTGACTCATCATAGATCAAACCATGTCCAACAGAGTTTGATTTCTCCTTTCAAACACACCATTCCATTGTGGTGTTCCAGGAGGAGTGAGCTGTGAAATAATACCACACTCTTTTAGATGACTGTCAAACTCTTGGCTTAAGTATTCGCCACCTCGATCTGATCGAATGGCTTTTATACTTTTGCCAAGTTGTTTTTCTACTTCGTTCTTAAACTCTTTGAATTTCTCAAAAGTTTCAGATTTGTACTTCATTAGATAGACATAGCCATATCTACTGAAGTCATCTGTGAACGTCACAAAGTAGCTAAAACCACCTCTAGCTTGTGTACTTAATGGTCCACATACATCGGTATGTATTAGTTCCAATAAGCCATTATTCCTCTCGCCTTTCTTGTTAAAAGGACTCTTTGTCATTTTTCCATGCAAACATGGCTCGCATGTATCATAAGACTCTAAGTCGAATGACCCAAGCACTCTAATTTTGTGGAGTCTTGAAATGCATTTTTCGTTTACATGTCCTAAACAACAATGCCAGAAGTAAATAGGGTTCAATTCGTTTGATTTAACCCTCTTTGTATTAATGTTGTATATGGACTCTTTGTTTTGTAGATCAAGGATATAAAGGCTATTTTGCAACATGGCATTGCCATATGAAATGCCTTGGCGACGAATATGAGCATTGCCATTTTTAATAACAAAATCAAATTCATCCAAATCCAAACATGAAACTGAAATAATGTTTCTGCTCATAGCAGGCACATAATAACAATTTTTCAAAACTAAACAAAGTCTGAAAGGTAAAGTGAGTTGATAGTCGCCTATCTCTATGGCAGTAACTCGTGCTCCATTCCCCACACGGAGGTCCACTTCATTCTTCCCAAGTAACCGCCTATTTTTTAGCCCCTGCACATTTGAACAAATGTGAGAACCATAACCGGTATCCAATACCCAAGTGGTAGAAATAGAAAGGTTAATTTCAACAACAAAAATACCAGAACTGGACGCCTTGGCTCCATTCTTTTTTTGTTCTTCCTTGAAGAGAGTGCAATTCTTCCTCTAATGCCCTATTTTGTTATAGTGGAAGCAAGTGCTCTCGCTCTCTTTGAGCTTTTATGCCTTGGGCTTGGATTGGGCCTGAGGTGTACTGAACCGAGCCAGGTCATTCTTGGGTTTTGCCTTTCCCTTTTCCTTTCCCTTTCCCTTAACGGGTCCCTTCTTAATGTCGCCTTAAACCATCAGTACGGGATTGGTCTTTCGAATGTTCTCTTAAGCATTCTTAAGCATCCCATGAAGCTCGGTGACTGACTTTTTCATTGCATGCATGTTATAATTCATCACAAATGGATCATAATCATCATTCAATGATCCTAAGATCAAGTCAGTGGCCAATTCCTTTAGCACTTGTACCTCAAGCTTCTCAAGAGTATCAAGATACCTTTTCATCTTGAGTACATGGGTACTAACAGGAGTACCTGCAGCCATCTTACAGGAAATTAAGGCCTTTGTTGTCACGAACCTCTCGTGACGAGCTTGCTCTTGGAACATCTCCATGAGGTGCACCATGATCGCATAAGCCTCTTGGTCCATAAATTTTTTTTGCAAGTCAGGCACCATAGTGGCCAGCATCAAACAGGTTACCTCATTGGAGTTGCTCTTCTTGGTCTCAAAAGTTTCCTTTTGAACCGCAGAGGCATTCTTACCAGGTTCTTCAGGTAAGGGTGCATCCAAAACCTATGACTTTTTCTCTTACTTAAGAACTATTCTTAAGTTTTGAGACCAGTCTATGAAGTTGGTGCCATTCAGTTTGTCCTTTTCAAGGACCGATCGCAATAAAAAATTGTTATTTGAAGAATCCATTTTCAATCTACAATAAAATTTAGCAAGATTAAATGAGGTCTTATTATAATCCCACAAACCGAATTAATATCCCCTTAAATAATTCGCATTAGTGATTTTAATGTGGGCCAAGATCCACTTTTCACAACAACTTATTAGTCAATCTGAGCTTGTACACCTAACAAGTTAAGTTAGTTAGGTAGGAAAACTCCAATCATGTCTCGTACATGACTTTTGGATCAAATGGGCTAACATCTTAAGATGTTATAGCACAAACCCATTTATTAGTTGCCTAGGTCCGGCCATCCCTTTCCATGTTTAGTCCAAGCTACATTCACAGCCCACGCCTCACAAAGATAATCGGGCGCATCTAGGACTCCTAGTCTACTTGACCGATGATCGATGCCTTGACATGTTTCGAATTAGGAAGGCAACTTTGTGACTTACTATTTTTAAGGATTCATTTTATTACGGCTTACATGGCATACGCTTTGTCATCCATACATAGCATGTATATATAAATAATTGCATAAAGTAAAGCGTGACAAACATGGGCCCAAAAACCTACAACTAAGATTCTATACTATTACATAAGAATCTTCGAGTTAGGCTTCTCCACTCCTGTGGGCTTCATCTTGATTTACAAAGTCTTCAAGTAAATTCTATTCTAAGAAATAAATGAAACTTTTAGAATAATGCATAATGGCTCGCAGGCCATATTTAATTACAAAAACCCAGGGTCTATAAATGCACCATGCATATCAATTCATCACACCAAACAAGCAAATAAATATACATAACATTTATGGATCAAACAAAGTCCAATTTTAATTAATTTAGCCAAGCCCATTAATGGAAATTGTGTACTTTAACCTTTAAGAGATGACCCTGTGATGGGCCTAGACCGAAGCCCAATGGACTAAATCCTCTTATTGAATAAGTTCTCTTAAAAGCCCAAAACACAAACTAGTTAGATTTGTGCTATAAATCAACTCTAGTATAATTTCCAATTTTGCCATTTTTAATTTTATGCCATACAGCCCATAAACATTAAAAATACATATAATATGTACCAACATGAATTAAAACACAAAATCATGAAGAACATATATATGATACACGGCATGCATATAAAAACAAACAAACAACAAAACTAGTTGTTTAATGCTTATGTGATGCCACAAAAATGCACAAATACTTAAATCAATTTTATGAGTCATTTAATAATTTAAATAAGGTCATAAATATTGATTTAATATTCTATACCAATCTGATCTAAATGTGTTTTTACCATTTTAATCAAAACAAAACAAACAATGTTGATTAAACATGTAACAAACACAAACTAGTCATAATTTTAAGTGATTTTAAAATTAATCAATTAAATTGTCATGGACCAGAATTAAAAACAAATTTAAAATATATCCAGACCTGATATTTAATCTTTAAAAATCACTTACAAACATGCCAAAATCGTTTTTACATTTAATATTTAAAACTAGTTGTTAAACTAACAATTAACATGCCAAATAACACCTAGTTTTAATATTAACGTATACCATCAGGTATTATCAATTAAAGCCGACCATTAACAGCTCCTAGAACATCTTAGGACAGTATATTAACATGTCATATTAATTATAATACCTATCTAATCATTTAAAATCATTTTTACACCAAAACAATGCAAAAAACTCAAAACAGAAAATTTCAGCATTGCATGTATTTAAAATAACGATTTTTGATTAATTATTTCATGCATCTAAATCACTAAAATAAGCATGTTTAGGCTCTGATACCACTGATAAAATATGACATGGTATGTACAAAATAATCATGCAGCGGAAAAACATTAAAATTCGATCATACATGTCAAACAATTCCATGACAAGAATCGAAACATGCAATTTTAGGGTTTTTGAGAACTTACAACTTTAGATGCCTTTTAAAACTTGATTTTGATGATGAACAACAACCAAGAATGATATGTTAGACTTAGATCTTCACCACCAATGCCAAGGAACAGCCTTTACGCCACTCCTTTCTATTCTCACACACACACTTGCAAAGATAGCTTAAAACCGAGATTGCTAGCTCTCTAATTAAGTATTGTGTAATGGCAATGGATTGAAGCTACAAGATTTGATCTTGTACTTCTTTTAGGTTGCTAGTACTACCCAAGAACACAAGAGAATGAGGAAGAATCCTTTCTCCTTGTGAAATTTGGCCAAAAGAATTAAGTGAGAGAGAGATAACAAGTTTCATGCCACACACACTTGTAATTAGGGTTTTATTTCTTTACTAATATATATCCTTATCTTTTGGCAAGTATTTGATCTGAATTTTACTACCTCAAGATAATTAATTCAACCTCAATCACTTCCTAAAAATAAGTAACATATATTAGTTCAATCTCTTTTGAATTTAAAATTAAAATTAATTTGAAATAAAACCATGAGACATTTTAATCAAATTAATCACTTAATCTTGAAATCAACTTGTGCCGAAATTCTCTTGTTTTTTAATCTTGGAATTTCGGCTAGGTCATCTCATTTTTAAGTGTTTTAATTTGATTTAAATATCATTAGGACTTAATATTCAATTAACTTAATTAATACAATATAATTAATTAATTGAAATTAAACCATGTGGGCTGAATTTTTCTCTCTCATGGACCAAGGTCCAATAGCAATTTTAATACCCATTACATACATTAACTTGACTTTAATTAAAAACCCAAATTAATGCCCAATACTTTATTTAAATATTTTAAGCCTAATGTTTTGTGTGCAATCCTATAGGTCCATTTAATTTTGGCAATGAATTAATGAATTAATTCAAAGGCTATATATATTCTCTAGCAAGATATTATAGCATTCCAAATTAAATGAAAATGCAAATGGCATTTAGTGACCTAATGCAATTTTGCATAATCCCTTACCCATAAATATCAGAATTAATATAAGGTATGGAACTAGTCATCCTTATATATATTAATTCCTTTCTTTATATTCCAATGACACTGAACTCTCAGATAAATAATGATTACTCATTATTTCATCTCGGTATGGCCATACACTTCTCAGTTCACTGATCAAGTGGCCGATGATATTTTCTCTCTTATAGAGAGGGGTAATCCCTTCACTTCTCTCATGCTCTCTAACATGAATCAATGTATACCCAAGCATACCCATATTTGTCACTCTGTTACGAGCACGTTAGGTGTATGTCAAAGTACACAGTAATTCATAAAAAGTTTCATAGAGATTTTAGGTCTAAGAACTCTGATACAAAACTTGCATATGAGAAACACTTATGACTTGTACCATGTAGTGTTCTCATGAACGGATCAAATCCAGATACCATGTTCTAAACATGCATCTATGATCTCTGATTGACACTCTTGTCCTTATGATCCGTAACAGAGAACTCAACTTATTAGAAAGAGTATACTAGTCTTAATTTATTTGTTATTCCCATAACAATGACTGACTAGGGATATTTAGAATGAAGTCTCATTTGTTTCAAGGTTTTTCAACCATGTGCCTCACATATGATAACTTAAATTGAAACAACATTCTTGGACAGTTCCATCAATTGATATGCACAGGAATATAATAGATAAAACAAATGCCTCATTTATTAACTAAAGTATTTTATTACAATATATTGGGGCTAGGGCTTACACTAATAATTTTTACCCATTTTGGAACCCCACGAGCTATTATCAACGATGGAAGTAAACATTTTTGCAATTGTTACTTAGGTTCTTTACTGACAAAATATGGTGTGACTCATCATGTAGGTACACCGTATCACCTTCAAACCAGCGGACAAGTTGAAATATCTAATAGGGAAATTAAAAGGATTCTGGAGAAAATGGTGTGTTCTTCTAGGAAAGATTGGGCACGAAAGCTCGATAATGCATTATGGGCATATAGAATAACATTCAAGACACCAATTAGGATGTCCCCGTATCGATTGGTATATGGAAAATCTTGCCATTTGCCAGTGGAATTGGAACATAAAGCATATTAGGCAATGAGACTGTTAAATTTTGATGAAAGAGCTGCAGGAGAAAACAGATTGTTACAACTCAATGAAATGAATGAGTTTCACCTTCAAGCTTATGAGAATGCCAAAATTTATAAAAAAACGAACCAAGAAGTGGCATGACAAACATATTGTAAGACACAAGTTTTATGTTGGACAAAAGGTTTTATTATTTAACTCTCTTCTTAAACTTTTTCCAAGTAAGCTTCAATCTTGTTGGTCTGGTCCATTCACAATTTTAAGGATCTTTCCTCATGGGACTATTGAAGTTCAAAGCGAGGACCGAACTGACCGGTGTCTAGCAAGTATACTAGATCGGCTAGTAATATAGGAAAATAAGATTATGACCCAAAATATCTAACCCAAGGGAAACTTGTGCTTGTATGTGCTATTTCAATTTCAAAACCAATTTTCGTGTGTAAAAGAAAGAAGAGAAATCCCAAATTTGTGATGATTGAAGAATTAAAACTAAAAACAATAATTTAAAACCAAAATAAAACAATTGAAATAGCTAAAGTAAAGAAGAGATCTATTGAAAGCAAGTAAATTGAATGAGGTAAAAATCAATATTAAAAACAACTTTCACTAAAGGACTATACACCTTAACCGATATTGCTATGACTTAATTAAAAGAAAACATACAAGTGATTATGGAGAATTCAGCTTAATAAACCCAGATAACTTTATTCAAGATTATCATTCCAAGTATTAAAATGTTCTTATTCAGATAAACTTAACACTTAGCAGAAAGAACTGAATTAACTCTCCTAGATGTCTATTAAAGCCTTTTTCAAGAGATTTAACTTTCACCTATTCTTGGTTACACTTTTCTCAATCTTAACTTACTCAAATCAACACACAATTATAGCTTATTCAGATTATAATCATGCATTAATCAACTTAAATCAATTAATTAACCAATGCTTAATCAAGTTAACAATCAACTTAAATTTGAGTAAAGACAAGACTATGTTTAAGAACCAAGAAATAATCAACTTGCATTGAATTGAAGAACAACTTTAAGTCATAATAATACAAGTTAAGGATTCAAGAATCCTTTAGTAAAAGTTAAAGAAAACTACTCACAAACCATTCTTAAAATTAAAACAAAGTGTTGAAGAAAACAGTGAAAGCTAAGTAACGTAAAAACAAACTAAAGAAAATAATGCTTAATTCTAAGGTTCCTCTCTTTTTTTCTGTGTTTCAGCTAGCTATTTATAGGAAAAAGAAGACGTGGATTCCTTCTCAAACTCTTAGAATCAAATAGGAAGTAATTTTTGCCCAAAATAGGAAGCTCGAAAATCCTTCGCGAAGTGGGAATTGCCATCACGTGGCCACGCCCTTCTCCTTTGTATTTGAACACGTGGGCACGAGTACATTAAGTCTTCCTTCACACGTGGCCACGTGTGGTCCTTCACTTGGAATTCACGTGGTCACGTGTACATGCTTGGTTTCTCCTTTTGGTCTTTCATTCTTCATCCTTCATTCCTTCACGTGGCCACGGCTCTTCATCCTTCATTCCTTCACGTGGCCACGGGTATATTGCTTCAGTGATTTCACGTGGTCACGTGTAAAGGCTCTGGACTGAAAGCTCAATTGTCTCGCATTAATTCTTCATATTTGCATTTTTTACCCTAAACTTTGCCCTTTTTGCAATTTAAGCCTTTTTATATCGATTCTAACCTGAAAACCAAACAAAACATGAAATTAACCTCAAAAACATAAACTTTAACAAATTAACTCTAATCTAACCTAAATAAAATCAAAATAACTAAATAATAAAACTAAAAACATATCAAAAACTATATATAATTCACACTTATCACGAACTTTTAAAGTTAATGGGTACCGACTGAAACCTTATTTCGAGAGTGATAGCATCTCATCCATTAAAGTCCTTCAACTCGAGTAAAAGGACGTAATTTGGTCTAACTATAGACGTTAAACAAAGCGTTAATTGGGAGGCAACCCAATCATTCTATTAATTTTTTATTTTAGTTTAATTTATTTTATTTTATTTATTTTGAATTTCATTAGATTGCTATTTTTATTTTTTCAGGCTTAATATTTATTTATATTTTTTCTATTCCTAATTAGTAATTTTGTTATTTATATTATTGATTTTTAATTTTTTTTTTTTGGTTTTGTTTTTGCAGATTTATATGCATATGAAAAAAAAAGTTAAAACGTGGGAAAGTGGGAAACTAAAGGCAATAAAGACAAAAACTTAAAGAATGGAAAAAGGTAACAGTGGCTTTCACGTGGTAATTGCGTGAAATGGAAATGGGACGTGGCCAAAGTGAAACAAATGATGCAATTCAACCAGTGGGTTCCACGGCATTAAAGTGTGAAATGGGAAATGAAAAAGGGCAAAGGAAAGCAACAGTTGCAAATTGGCAGTGGATTTCACAATTCCACATCGTGAAATCGTTTACGGCACCGGTTTAAGCTTTTGTTTATTTTTTATTTAACAGACACTTTCACGCATCCAACCCATGAAGTGATCTTTTGTCCACTTTAAATTTAGGCGTCCACAATACTTCACCAGTTCCCATCGTGAACTGCATATTTCACAAAGAATTTTTTTTTTTTGCTTTTGCAGTCCCAATTTTATCTTGCTGTGGATTGAAATTAGAACTAGTTTTTTCTATCTTAATCATTCCTCTCTTCTTCTTCTCATTTTTCTTCATCAAAGTAGAGATTATAATTATTTTTGTTTGTGTTCTTAAATGCCTAATTTTTCTAATTGGGGATTTTAAAAATAAGATCCAATCATGGGGAGAGAAGGAAAGAAAAAAAAAAGTGCAGCAATTTTCACTACAAGGAGAAAGAAGGCAGCTAAAATGCAGCAAAAATAGGGAAAATCATCCAAGAAGAAATCAAGAATGATGCCAGCCATCATCGAAGGGCAAGAAGTAATCGAACCTCCACGACTAGGTGAGCCTAATTTTCAGTTTGGTACACCATTTCAGCAAACAAAGTATGAACAAATTCGCAATAGAAATCATGGTGCTATGAATTTTTTTTACAAGAATATGCTTCAGACTTTGGGTTTGTTTAATGATGTTCATGTGTTAATGAAAGGAATTGGTTGGAAAGCGTTCATTAATTTTGAAAACTATAGTTACCATGATCTGAGCTTATAATTTCTAAGCTCTTTAAAATGTGATATAAGCCCACACCATATGAATGATTCTGATACATTCACATTTAGACTTAGAAATAAGAACTATAAGCTTAACTTACCAATTCTGAATTCTATTTTTAAGTTGCCTAACCAAGGTCATCGTTCATATCCTAAGGATTTTAGTGTGTCTGGTGCTTGGCTTATCCTTACTGATAGTAGTGAAGATTTTCAAATTGCAGTGAGTAAATCGTCTAACTTGCTATATGCATTTCGTTATATTTATAGGGTGTTATCCCATACTTTTTGTAGTAGGGGTAATAGCCAAGGATCTGTCACAAAAGTCTGAGTTATTCTTTTTGTACTGCATGCATCAAGGTACCCTGATTAATAGTGGTATTTGGCTTTTAGACCACCTCAAAAAGGTAAGTGAGCAAGAGAAAGGAAAAATTATCGTAGGAGGGTTTGTTACAGCCATAGCAAAACATTTCAGAATAGGAAACTTAGGTCCATTTTCAATACAAACCAGTTATATGGATTTTGAAACTCTTCAATCTATGGAATTCTATAAATGGGATGCTAACCAATGGATGTTGTTAGATAAAAATGACAATTCTATTCCCATTGAGAAACAACAAGTTCAGGATGTGCATGACAGCCCAAAAAAACCGACCGAGCAAGAAGAGAGCCCAATTTTACTACTCACTGAACCAAGCTCCTCCAACAACACTTTAACTATTGAGCAATTGAAAGTTCTTGTTGATACCATAATTGATGATTTGCAAGCGCAAATCTCCAACCTGTGGGATTGCGTGAAGTTTTTAATTGTATCCCTCGTACCATGTTCTCGTTCACCTCCGTAGTCTCTCATGCTATGTAGTCCTCACAATTTCAGGAAAGTGTTCTAATTTTTTCTTACTATTTATATTTTTTCCCTGCTTATCATTTTCATGCTTTGAGGACAATGCATATTTTAAGTTTGGGGGTGGCTGCAATCGTTTTTCTATGATTTATTTTGCCGTTGAAAAAAAATTTATTAATTGGAGCTTGAAATTTGCTTAGACCTTGTTTGGCGTTTGAATTTGAATGTATTTGAGCTCGATTTTGTATGATGGCATCTAATTGAAAACTAAGTTAAGCTAGAGTATAGTTTGACAGTGGCTAAATTAGGTTGATCATTTTGTGCTTAAGCTTCATTCTGTCGATGAACAAACTTTCTAAATTATGATTTTCGTTTCTAGATTGATTTATTTTAATAAGCTAGAACAAATGATTTTTTTTTCATCTTTTTGCATCCAACATGATTAATTTTAACTATGTTTCTCAAGAATAGGATGTATGAGTTCAAAAAAAAATGAATGAATTTGCTTGCAAGAGATATTGTTAATGTATTTGGAAACTTTATTTTAACCTTGCCTTGATATGCATAGATTTTTAATTTTTAAGCAATGAATTTAGAAATATGGGATGTCCAGAAACCAAATAGAAAATAAAAAAATAAATAAATCTTTATCTTTTCCTTTTTGAGAAGTGGTTTACCAACATTGGTTGGTTCAAGTGGTACGGCACTTGTTCCCCTTAAGCAAGGTTTCAGTAATGATCCTTGTGAATGGAAAAGATCAATGCTGGGAGAGCTTTACCCCGTAAAAGCCGTTCATAGCTCGAAATTTGCCATGTAAGTAAAAAAATGATGGTTCACTATCGCTAGTTGATTCAAGTGGTTCGAACATGTTTCCCTTAAGCAAAGTCTCGGTAATGAGCTTTGTGTATGCAGAAAACTAGTGTTGGGAGAGTGTACCCCCGTAGAGACTGATATAAGCTCGAACAATAGCCATTAAAAATGTCTCTAATAGGAAAAGTGAATCAAGAACAAAAGAAAAAAAAAATTTGGCTCCCGTGTTCTCTAAGTTTATTTGCATGAATTTGTAACTTTTATTTATCTTGGCAGGTTGAGTACATGTTTCCCTATATATTGGCTTAACTCTTATCTAAACTTAATTGTGTGGTCATGATACAATTCTCTGTATCTCATTCTTGAGAACTTGGTTGAGATTGTTATGTTTGGTGTGTATTGATGAGAATTTGTTGTGCAATGCTAGCTACTTGTGATAAGTCCATTTAGTTTTAAAAGCCATGGTTTGTAGGAAGCTGTAATTCGTTGGATTTGGAGTGTAAAGGGAAAATATAAAATGTACTTGTGATAATTGATAAATTATGATTCTACTTATCTTGATCAAGATTGGTTGCTATCATCTGAAATTCTGAGTTTGAAGTGTTTATAAGTATGGTCTATTATTCTTTACTCGAGGACGAGCAAAGTTCAAGTTTGGGGGTATTTTGTTAGTAGGTTTTATATAGATTTTTATGGTTCATTTTTTAGTGAATTTTAGGGTAGAGTAGTAGTTTAGTAGTTAATTTTTATTATCTTTTAGTTACATTTTTTATTCTTATCTTTTGATTGCTAAGTTGGCTTAATTGTGTTAATCTTGGTGGTTTTAGATTTAATCTTATTAATCTTCAATGATTAATGGGTTAGAAGTTCATTTAAAGACAAAGTTTGCATTGGAAGCTTTAAAGGTTCAAAAAGAGTGCTAAATGGTGAAAGATGGCAACCAGAGGGTTTTACCATCTAAGGCTGTGATGTTTAGATGGACAGACGATTTCACTACCTTAGGTGGTGACACTGGGCGAAAATCACCACCTGAGGGTGTAGTGATAAGATAAAAATGGGAATACAGTGTTTTACTTATTTTCCTACTCTAACTCTATTTTATTTCTTTCAAATCAAGCCCTAGAGCTCTTTTATTCCAATTGGGACACTTCTTCCATATAGAAAGGTCATTCCGTCTCTAATAAGTAGGATGAAAAAACAAGAGGAAGAATTGAAGAAACTCAAGATTTGGGATCTGAAGATTTTTGTGGAATCAAAGCTTCAAGCATCAAGATTTCATTCTTACTCAATTTCAAGTTTGATTTAACTATGTTATTGAATTTGATTTGTTATTTTGGATTCTTAAACATGATTAGCATGAGCTAAATTGCTTTTAGGGTTATCTTTGATGTAGCTTGAATTCTTAATTTTTTTGGGTTTATCTGATTAGTTTTCTTTGCTTATGCAGTTGTTTATGATCATGCTTAATGCTTTCAATTAACTGGTCATTGATTGACTGATTTATTTTTTTAAAATTAGTACGGAAGGAAAGTTTTGAGATTGAATTGGATTGTGAACGACACAAGAACATAGTTTGAATGGAAATAATATAACTTGACTTGTGGGGATTATTGAGAATAATCATAGTTTTGTTTTCACTCATTAATAGCTGTTATGAAAGGTTAATGGTAATTGATGAATAAGTTTGACATCGCTTGGGAGAGCATGCTAAATATATTAAGATTATTCTTCTCTTGCTTAAGTAATTAAATTTGATTGCTAATAGATATAAACAAAAAGATAGATTCAAGTGAATTCAAAGATATCCCAGCTTTTCATTTATTGATTTTATTCAATCCTTCAGTTGTTTGTGTGTTTTACTTACGTAATTTTCATTTAGTTCATTATTTTAGCCTTGCTTGTCTAAATAATAGGGAATTATCATAATTTTGGTACTTGATCATCAGTTCTTGTGGGAACGATAACTCATTCACTCTTTATTTCTAGAATCGATTTCATATATTTGCGAAAATTGATAACAGTGTGTGTGTATGTGTATGCTTATATACATATATACGTATTTATGCATATACATACATATATACAAAAAATAAATAATTCAGTTTTACATTTATTAATAAATGAACATATTTTCTAAATTTTCTATAAAAAATAAATATTTTAATTTTTACAGAAAACATAAAATTATATTTTTTTTGTAAGCAAACGTATCCTAAGTGTCTCTACGAATTTTGTTTCCATAAAAATAGATTTTTCCAGCAGCTACCAAAAAACTGTTGAGAAACTTATAATTCTATTTTTTTCATATTTTAATCTAAAAATAATAATAGGAATCTTTTAATTGCCACATGTATTATAATAGTGACATTTCCATGGTATAATTATTCGATGTGCATATAATATGATGTAAGACTTCCTACATAAATCCTTATTAATTCTTATGAATTTGACATTAATTCAAATAAAATTTTCTTAATATAAGGATACATAAACATAAGAAGAACAAATATAACTTCTAATGATCAGTACTAATTTTTGAACATCATTTTTTTTCTTTATGTTGTGTTTATTTTATTATTACAAAATGCTAATTGAAAATAATTTGGTAAAATTAATCAAATACCAAATTAATGAGTAATTAATTTTTAATTATATGAAAATCAATTAGATGAAGAATTAATGAAAAAGAAAAAGATAAACGTTTATTCATAATTAAATTTGAAGTAATTGTTCATTACATAAATTATTGTTTAGATTAATATCTGAATGAACTTTCTTTCTATTCAAATTATTAACTTTTATAATTAAAATATTAATATAAAATAAAATTGATACTTTTTTGGCTGTTGGGAAATGAAAGGGAGGCGACCTTTTTATAGTTTGATTGGGTGACTGTCGTGAATCAAATGTCAAAGCCACTTTGAAATAGCCAATTGACTCACTCTTTCTCGTGTTCAAAGGCCAAACCAATACATCACTACACAGCTACACAATCTTTTCTTCTGTCTCTTAGAAACTACGCGATCTTCCTCCTCACGAGATTCACTTCCACTCTCTCTCTCTCTCTCTCTCCTCACTCCTCGCCCAATTTATTATCTTCTGCTTTCTCACTCTCTGCACTCACAACATAACTAAGTCACCATTCACCAATATGGCTGCCAAGAATTTGGAGAAGATGGCTTCCATAGATGCTCAGTTGAGGCTATTAGCACCTCGAAAAGTTTCTGAGGATGACAAGTTAGTTGAATATGATGCTCTTTTACTGGACAGATTTCTTGATATTTTGCAGGACTTACATGGAGAGAATATCAGAGAAACTGTATGCCTCTGCTCTCTCTCTTTCTTGTCTGAAATTTCAGTTGATTGTTTTTCATTGTTATAAAAGTGAGTTCGGTTCTCATTATATTTCTCTACTAATGATAAAAGATTACTACTTTGATTTAGTTGCCTTGAGGCAATGCATTAGTTAAGTTGCTTTTACTAAACTCTCTTTCTAGAAATGGTTCTTTCTTTATGCGACTTTTCGAATTTTTTCTCTCTTCTTTTTTTTTTTTTTTTTGTGTAGTCATTGCATTAAATTTGTCTATCAATGCTAAAAGATTCTTAGTTTAAGTTGGTTTTACTAATCTGCTGCAATGAAAGATGGCCTTCAATGTAAATTTGCCATATTCATTTGTTAAATTTAATTTTATGAGCTCTTACCATTTATGAGATTGTGGAAATTGGGCAGCTATTATCATTTAATTTACTGATTTTTGGGTTATATCTAGGTTCAAGACTGTTATGAACTTTCAGCTGAGTATGAGGGGAAGCATGATCCTCAAAAGTTGGAAGAACTTGGGAAAGTACTTACCAGTTTGGATCCTGGGGATTCAATTGTTGTTACTAAATCATTTTCGCACATGCTTAATTTGGCTAACCTGGCTGAGGAAGTTCAAATTGCATACAGACGAAGAATTAAACTAAAAAAGGGTGATTTTGTTGATGAAAACTCAGCAACAACAGAATCAGACATTGAAGAGACCCTCAAAAGGCTTGTGACGCAACTTAAGAAGTCCCCAGAGCAAGTTTTTGATGCTTTGAAGAACCAGACTGTTGATTTAGTCTTAACTGCTCATCCTACTCAATCCGTTCGAAGATCGTTACTTCAAAAGCATGCGAGGTTTGTGACTTTGTGTTCCAAAATTGAGTATCACTCTGTAAGATGATCATTAGTAGAAACAAATACTCTTCATTGAGCAATTTGTTTTGGAAATGTTCCTTGAGCTACCCCTACCAGTGACTGGCGGTGGGCTCTAGCTGGTGTAGATGTGCCATACCCACCACCGGCTGTTAGCTGTAAATGCCACTTTCTTATTTGAATATTTGGTCATACCATGTTCTTCCATCATTTCAGGATTCGGAACTGTTTGACCCAGTTGTACGCAAAGGACATCACTCCTGATGATAAACAGGAACTTGATGAGGCCTTACAAAGGGAGGTAAGTAGATACCAATGCTTTGCTTTCCTTGCACCATGATTCCTCTAGGCCATTGAAGGGGTTGAGAAGAAACACACTATGGGGTGCAACGGATACATATACTGCAAGATAATCTATTTGGTTGTGCATATATTTTATTCAAACTAATCACTCTATGATGTCATCATATTTAATGATTGTCTTTTGAGATTACCTAAAAGTCGTCTGAATATAATGGAATTGGCATGCTGCATTCGGGAACAGTGAGAACCTCCCCAATTGCATGGAGAGACACCAGTTGGAGTCCACTGATGCAAAAATCTGGAAAGATATATTTAAAGGATTCTGTTCAAAATGGATTGGGGAAAGCAAAGATTGATTCTGAGAAATCTGGAAATCATTTAATCATAAATTCTCTAAATAGCTGTAATGCCAGGTCTTTGAACCTTGATAGAAATGTGGCTTATGAATTCTCCATTTGCATTGAGTTTTATCTGTAAAACTGAATACTTGGCACTATATCTGTGTTTAGGGCCATTCTGTGTATCATTTCAGTCACACTACTGTCCTCTTAAAGTAGAACATTCTAAGGAATCTGAAACACTATTGCATTGTTATTGAACAACAGCTTCCTAAGGCCTCACCTTTTTAGTTTGTAATGATTCTGCATATGAATAGCTTCCTGTGAATCTGTTGAATATAGTTTCCATAATTTATGGAACACTATATGTTGGAATCTGTGAGAGGTAAATTTCTTTCTTCTTATGTAGATTCAAGCTGCCTTTCGCACAGATGAGATCCGAAGGTCTCCTCCAACTCCCCAAGATGAGATGAGAGCAGGAATGAGCTACTTCCATGAGACAATATGGAAGGGTGTCCCAAAGTTCTTGCGTCGTGTTGACACAGCTTTGAAGAACATTGGGATAAATGAACGTGTCCCTTATAATGCCCCTCTAATCCAATTCTCTTCTTGGATGGGCGGGGATCGTGATGGTAAGTTTCTTTCTTAGATGAACTAATTTTTTGCTGAACATATTTCTTGTACTTTCAATTCATAGTTGAAATTGCTGCTCCTAATTTAAAAATAGTTTAACAAATATTATCTACTTAAAGATTGATAGAAGATTTTGAAAGAGGTGGATATGAACAATAAAAATTGTAATTACCAAAGATGACTGAGATAAGTTAGTTAAGGTAAATGGGATTTCTTGCTTATATTTCAATGAGATAAGTCATTGTTTGATATATATATATATAATTTTTTTTCTTTTTTTTTTTTGGCCTTTTTGCAAATGAAACCTCAGAATGTTGAAAAGTTGACTATTGACAGATAATATGGGTTTGTTTTATGCTTGATTATTTGCTCATGATCATTTTTAAGGGTTGTTGAATAAATATTCTTCTCTAAATATCAACCTCTATCTCCCTCTCGCTAAGATTATTTTATATTGGATTACACATGACTTTTCTGCAAATATCCTATTTTGTCCTCTTCATGCAGCATATTTTCTGATTGCGGTCCTTTGCTTTTTTCTGATACTTGAATAATGATGTATTGCAGGAAATCCTCGAGTAACTCCTGAAGTTACCAGGGATGTTTGCTTACTTGCTAGAATGATGGCAGCAAACTTGTACTTCTCCCAAATAGAGGATCTCATGTTTGAGGTATTAAAGAGAAAAGAAAAAACCATATGATTATTAGTTCTTAGATGATAATTAGGTCATTCATTTTATTGTTATTTAATAATATTTACCTTACCTATGTGATTTTATTTGCAGTTGTCAATGTGGCGATGTAATGAAGAACTACGTGGTCGAGCAGATGAGCTTCATAGGTCTTCACGCAGAGATGCAAAACACTATATAGGTACATATAATTGATTTCAGTTTCTTTCATGGAGTGTAGTTTGCAAAATTGTATGTTATTTTCTTATCCTTTTGCTTTTAAGTCGAAAATTCATTTAATGTCGAGAAATTTTGAATGCCAAAATTATGCTAGTTTCCTGAATGATTTATATTCTTTTTTCTTTTTTGGATGAGTTAGACACAATTTTCTTCACTATGTTTTAATTGCTTTGATTATTGGTGTGGTTTATTTTCCTAATACCTCTGTTAATGCATTTTGTATACAGAATTCTGGAAACAGATTCCCCCAAATGAGCCTTATAGAGTTATTCTTGGTGATGTAAGGGACAAACTTTATAATACACGTGAACGTTCTCGTCAATTATTGGCCAGTGGGATTTCTGACATTCCTGAGGAAGCAGCTTACACTAATGTTGAGCAGGTCTCTTCTGCATTTAGTTTATTTTATATTTAGTTTCTGGTTACATGCACGCTGAAACTAAAACTATAAATATATATATATATATATAGTGCAAGGAATTATTTTCTGTATCAGAATAAAAAATCGAGAAATAAAATATATGAAACAAAAACATATCTCCTGAAAACATTAGTTAGCCTTTATTTGGTAATAAAGTGTATAGTTTGTTTCTTACTTCTACTAAGAGATGAAATCCAGTAACCAGACGTGAAACTAGAAACACAAAGATAGCAGGCATATAGTTTCTTTACTGATACCGAATTTTTTAAAATTTAGTGGTTTCATTAAATACAAAATGTCATATGACAAAAGAAACTCAAAAGATACATCATTCTATTCATCCGACTATGTCAATGACCAACAATTCTGGTTACATCTACATGTAAAAATAAAACACCCGCTTGTTTGTTCAGTTGTTAACTTTATTTAGTAACTCAATTTTCGAAATTGAACTTATTCTGAATGCCTTGCAAGTTCTCTTAGCATCAATGTAGTGGACTGGAAAATTGAAGTCCAACTTTTTTATACTATATAAAATTTAGTTTATTACTATTGTTGTTGTTATCATGATCAATAATGGAACTTTTTATATCAATCCTAGAGGTTTTAGTATATTAATATTTAGAAAAATTAGAGGTGATGGGTTGGCGATACCATTCTTAAAATTTGCAATAGTATATTCCTAGGACCCAAAATCACTAGAATCCCGATGTGTGCATGATGCAAACTCATTGCGTGTTAAATATTAGTGATCAAAGATATCTAAGTTGCTTTCTGCAACATTTGTCATTGCTGATCTCTTGATACTAGATTTTATTCATGGAGCATATTCGCTTTTCCTTCAGAAAAGATATTGTGGTAAATGCTGTTGATCATCTTTCAATGTGTATTTTGGTATGATAGGGTTGGTTCTGTTCCTTTTCTAAATTCAATTGCCAAAGCAGTATTTGGAAAGCAAAGTCTCATTTTTTTCTACATTTCAGCATGAATGGCTGCCTCAGGCATTGAGTTTGTAATTAGTTTTTTACAACTTGCCAGTTTAAGAATTTCAGCTATGCAAAAGTACTCACCCACTTTTTGCAATGTATTTTTCTTGTGATTTTGTAGTTCTTGGAGCCTCTTGAACTCTGTTATGGATCACTTTGTGCTTGTGGTGATCGACCAATTGCAGATGGAAGCCTCCTAGATTTCCTACGACAAGTTTCAACCTTTGGGCTTTCACTTGTAAGACTTGATATCCGACAGGAATCTGATAGGCATACCGACGTTCTTGATGCTATTACAAAACATTTGGAGATTGGATCCTACAGAGAATGGTCTGAAGAACGCAGGCAGCAATGGCTCTTATCTGAGCTCAGGGGCAAACGTCCTCTTTTTGGCCCTGATCTCCCAAAAACAGATGAAATTGCTGATGTATTAGACACATTCCATGTCATTGCAGAACTTCCTCCAGACAATTTTGGTGCCTACATAATATCAATGGCTACAGCACCATCTGATGTTCTTGCTGTTGAGCTCTTGCAGCGTGAATGTCATGTTAATCAACCATTGAGGGTGGTTCCATTATTTGAGAAGCTTGCAGATCTTGAAGCTGCTCCTGCTGCTGTGGCTCGTCTTTTCTCAATAGATTGGTATAGAAACCGGATTAATGGGAAACAAGAAGTCATGATAGGTTACTCAGATTCTGGAAAGGATGCTGGGCGTCTCTCTGCTGCTTGGCAGCTGTATAAGACTCAAGAAGAGCTTGTGAAGGTGGCAAAGCAGTACAGGGTGAAGCTAACAATGTTCCATGGCCGAGGAGGAACAGTAGGAAGAGGAGGAGGACCTACTCATCTTGCTATCTTATCTCAACCTCCTGATACCATCCATGGGTCACTCCGCGTGACAGTTCAAGGTGAAGTTATTGAACAGTCTTTTGGGGAGGAGCATTTATGCTTCAGAACGCTCCAGCGTTTTACAGCGGCTACCCTTGAACATGGAATGCATCCCCCAGTCTCACCAAAGCCAGAATGGCGTGAACTTCTGGATGAAATGGCAATTGTTGCCACAAAGGCATATCGGTCTATAGTCTTTCAAGAACCCCGTTTTGTTGAATACTTCCGCCTGGTGAGTATTTGCCCTAGTATTACTGTTTGATCTTAGTGTGGCAATAGAAATCTTCATCTCTGTCAGCTATTTCACCATTCATTTTATTATTCTTATGAAGATAAAGAAATGGTGCTAATACCTAGCATAGCTATTTGTCAGATTTCCAAAATGGTCTTGAAGCATTTTTCCTTTTTTATGCTCTGTAAAATCCTGCTTTCAAGTCATGAATTTCTTTCTTCCCTCATTGTGACTAGCTTGCTGACTCATCCTCTTGTATTTGGTATGTGGGATGTTGCAGGCTACACCAGAGTTGGAGTATGGTCGAATGAACATTGGAAGTCGACCATCAAAGAGGAAGCCAAGCGGTGGCATCGAGACACTCCGAGCAATTCCTTGGATCTTTGCATGGACTCAGACAAGGTTTCATCTTCCAGTATGGCTTGGGTTTGGGGCCGCATTTAAGCAAATCATTGAGAAGGATATAAAGAATCTTCACATGCTCCAGGACATGTACAATCAGTGGCCATTCTTCAGGGTCACAATTGATTTAGTTGAAATGGTGTTTGCCAAGGGTGAACCTGGAATAGCTGCTCTGTATGATAAACTCCTTGGTATCAGAAGAATTACGGCCTTTCGGAGAGCATTTGAGACAGAATTACGATGAAACTAAGCGCCTTCTCCTACAGGTAGTTCAAGAGTTAACAAATAGTATGAGCCTAAAATCTATCTTGTCATACTGAAAGATTACAGTCTTCGAGCATTTTCGACTTTAACCACTTTCTAAATAAGCTTTTCCTAATAGTGAATTAATAGCATAAATCATTCATAACAATAGAGCTTCTTGGTGAATTCATTTCCCCAAGAACATTCAATTTTGAGGACAAGAATTAGAAGTGTGCTTGAGATAAATAAATCTGTTTTACTTTGTAGGTTGCTGGGCATAAGGATCTTCTTGAAGGAGACCCTTACTTGAAGCAAAGGCTTCGACTTCGTGATGCATATATCACAACCCTTAATGTCTGCCAAGCTTACACTCTAAAGCAGATCCGTGATCCCGATTATCATGTCACGGTGAGGCCTCACTTGTCGAAAGAATACATTGAATCCAGCAAACCAGCCGCAGAGCTTGTGAAGCTTAATCCTACAAGTGAGTATGCTCCTGGTCTTGAAGACACTCTTATCTTGACCATGAAGGGTATTGCAGCTGGTATGCAAAACACTGGTTGAGGTGTGGTGCAGTTTTTCCAAATTATCATAATATCCCCGTTATATAAATAAACTGGCCAAATGCCCTTGCAATGCAGGAGTTTATAAATTAAAAGTATTATTATTTTATGTAGAAAAATGAATATGCTGATTTACACGTTAATATTATTTTCACCTTTATAGAAAATGAAATTTATCTATTCATTTATTTATTTTATAAAAAATCTATTTAGATAAATAAATAAAAATATAGTAGCTATAACTACAGTGGCGATCAAAACTTCGATTTAAATACAGACAATTGAGCAAATTCTATTAGATTTTGAAATTCAATTTTGTTGAGATATATCAGAAGAAATCAGATTTTGATATCTAAAAAGTAAATGTAAGTAGAGTAGGAAGAAAAAAAAAAGCAAGAGATTCATGGGATTCGAAGAGCGGGTTTTTGACGTCGTTTCCACAATTTTTGCCTTGTTTGGAAAACTGTGAAAACATCTAAAAATTATTTTCTAAATCCTTTTATGTTTTAGAAAACTGAAAATGTTATTTTCTATTTTCAATTTGAGAAAATATGGTCAAGTGAACATACATTTTTGTTTTTTATTTTCTAAAAAAAAAATTCAAAAAATAGATCATGTTTTCAACGAGTAAACATGGCCTAAATTTCTCCTTTGAGTTATCCCGTTATTTTTTTCTTTTGCCACGCTAAAATGAAAAATTATTTTGCTCATTTGCCTTACTATGAATCTCAAATATATGCAGAGGCGATGTATCTCCCTACATTCTTTATTTAAAACAATTCATTTTAAAATTTTATATTTTATAGTGTCACTCTAGCCGAATATAATAGAGCTATTTAAGTTTTTCCCCCCTAATGAAAAATTTTAAAACATTTAGTCCTTTTTTTGAAAGTAAAAAGGATTTAAACACTTAATTTTTTTGGTAAGTCCAAAATCTAAACATTTGCTAATTTATTTTCTTAAATTTTGAAAAACTAATTTCATATTGTCTCACATAGTTTATCTGATAAATCTCACTAATATGTGGTCCATTATTTTATTATTATTATTCTACTGCATGCTGTCCATTATTTTTCTCATATAACAAATTAAAATTTGAACGCAAACGAGTAATTGGAAAAATATAGTAAAATTGATTTGTTGGAAATTCAACGGTTTGAACATACGCAACTTTTTTAAAGATTATATTTAAAATGTAATTTAAATTATATCGTTTGTTTTTCAATTAAAAAAGATGCATAATATATCATGGAAAGGGAGGGAAAAAAAGCATGAAACCTACTTACCATTTCATTTAAAATGAAGGAGCAAGTATTACTTTGGTCTTGTTTGAGATGTTACGAAATTAAATTTTTGAAATTGTTATAATTTTCAAATAAGAGTAAGTGAGTGATAAATCGTGAAATTTTATAATGAGATAAGATATCTTTGTATGGAAAGAAGAAGAGGTGTGATAGCATTAGGGATAGATTCTGATTGAATAGACACGGGAGGAACCTACAAAAAAGGAGCTTATCCGGTTGTGCCGGATTTAGATACTCCGATGCTTAAGTTAGCAAAGGGTGTTAAGCTTTCAAAGAGAGAATATTAACATTATTTTGGAGAGAAAATTGTGTTTCTCAACATAGAACCTGTTATTTATAGAGATGAAAATACTTGAGCTGTGCTCTTGAATAGTTATTCTATTCAATGGCAAGTATGGCATATTTCTATAGGTAATAGCGATTTAATAGTAGCGTGTGTCAGTCAGCTTTTGCCTGTCAGAAAGAGATCACATCCGATTGGATAGTCTCAACTCCCGTGTTTGACTACCTAGCCAATGAACTTTTAAGGGCCTTTTATTTTGGGCCTTTTGGAATCTTAGGGCCTTTAATTTGTATTTTTTAAGGTATTATCATTCGTCTCTCGCCAATTAGTTCGATTGAAAAAAATTGAAGTTGCAAGGTTCTAGCAATTTTGGGTAGTCGTTTGACTACATCATAGTTAGCGCTAAAGCCTCTAGGGCATTTTGATGGATTTGATGTTATTCAGGCTGTCTTGATAGAGGTGGGCGGGCCTAATAAGTCATCCATTAAAAAGCTTGAGATAGATACGTCAATTTGGGATGAGACATTGATCAAAATTAATAAGATCATCAATCTTTCGACTGGGATAAATACATCGATCGGGATGAGACGTCGATCAAAATTAATAAGATCATCAATCTTTTGACTAGGATAAATATGTCTATCGGGATGAGAAGTCGATCGGAATTAATAAGATCATCAATCTTTCAACTGGGATAAATACGTCTATTGTGATGAGACATGTAATACCCTCTAAGTCAAATCACAATATAAATTGTTCCTTAATTAATTCCATTATTCTAAAATCATTACTTAGTTATTGAAAAATTTGCAATATAACGGCTTAATTTTCTTAGTTTCCAAACCTATAAAAAGTCAAATTGGCACTCCCAATAATATTTCTCTTACTCTCAGACTTCAATCAATAATTCACAGCATTTTTATAATCACAGTTCATCATACACATCTGCATACATCTAATTCATACTATATTCATTTGCATCCACCAAACTCATAAATTAAGTTAATATTACATGCCAATAATTCTCATCATTGTCATAATAATTTACATATAATTACAAGACAAAAGTTCAAAATCATGATCTTCTATGTACATGCCATTTCTTACTTCGAATCTTGTCCTCTGGCACCTGTCCCTGCGCGCAGTCATAAAACTATACGCTAAGCAATTCTAATTGCTAAGTGGTGGATATATTTACAAAGAATTTCAACTAACTTAATTCGTTTATTTAATTCAAATTAACCACTATTATTTTATTAAATTTCTAAAATTTCATAAATTCATAATTTATTCATTTCATACCCAATTACTCATTAAATAGTCTCAAAATTTTTCTTTCTTATTTAATTTCAATAATTTATTAGTCAAAATAGAAATTTATTATTTTATCCCTACATTTGACTTTTTATGTTGTGTTGGTCAACTTTGACTTTTAGTTGACTTTTTCCATTTTTACTCATTTTAACTCCGATTTTAACTCAGTAAATTTCTTCCAACACCAATTTAACTTTAATTTTGTAAATTACCATTTAGTCACTAAAAATTTTCTTTAAGTTTAAAATTACCGTTTGGTCCCTATACTCCTCCTTAATTACAAATTTTGCCCTTTTTAGTCAAATGGACTATTTTATTTCTTTTAATTATGTTTTTACCGGCAATTGACTATTTTGACCTTCATTGAATGTAAAATTTCAATTTTACCCTTATTAAGCATATATACTTCATTTTTCATCTTATATCACTTTTGTTCACAATTTCAATATCTCTAAAGCCAAAATTCTCCTTTTTACACAGTTTTATATAAAATTATTATTTTGCCCCTAGTTATTAATAGTAAAAAAATTATGAACCAGATAAGCGGATAAGCAAATTCAGTCACCGGAAGTGCCCACACTACTTGGGAGTATGCGACTACTCCTCGGTATATCAATAATAAGCCGGCTAACAAAATAATCAATATTTTTCAGAGCAATAACAAAGAATGATAATACAGAGACGGAACACCGCATAATAAGTGCCCCTATGGCTAGTCATACTATCCTAGAATCCTGGATCACCTACTGACACTAAGGGCATAATACTTTATTACCTTTTCATACTTTTTGTGATTTTTACTACATTATTCATAGTAACCGCTTTATGTTAACATGCTTAGGATTTAATTCTCAATCTATTTAGTTTATTAACTACATAAATCTCAGAAATTCACATAATATTGCCATAATATGGCCAAATCTAGCAATTATGTATACATAGGCCATTCAGCCACTTAAGCATTCAGCACATATATAACTTTTTATTGTTCCATTTTATGTTATACAACTTTCTACACCCATTTAATCATCATTATATCAAAATGTGCTTGGTTTGCACACAAACTCTCAAGTATCACAAACTTTCCTTATTATGTACTTATATACATATTCACATATACTTATCATTTTTCATTTTCATCAAGTCTACTACCTTTTTCATGTCTTTTATTGTCTAAATATAATCAAATATTGCATTTAATATTAAATTACATAACAATTACTTAAAGAATACCATTCGGCCATCACTAGGGTTCCCACTTTTAAATTGTTTTCTTCATTAAAATAAGTTCATACTAGTTCAATTCACCACAATATCAAGTTATCTCAAGTTAATTCATCAATTAACCCTAGTTTACATAGTTACATAATAGATATTTCATGAAAAACTCATTGAAATAATTGAAATTAGTTGTAAATTGTATCCACTAACCTTATTTTGGCTTTCTTGTTACCTATTCCACCTTATCTTTGCCTTTTCCTCCTTTAGATTGGCCTTCCTCCTTTTGTTCTTCTTTTGGCCGAAAATACAAGGAAGAAATTTATCAATTTAACTCAACAATTAAAGTAATTTAAATACATTACTATAATTCCCTAACCCTACTCTATATGCTGGTACAAAATATCTCTCAAATTCAAGCTCAAACTCATAAAACTATCAAAGTGTGCCTTAAAGATTTTACCTCAATTCTTATGTTTCTTGGCCTTTCCTTGCTACAAACTCTTTCCTATGTAAAAGAGCAAGAATTTTTTAGTATGAAAGTCTAATTTGAGCTAAAGTTATGGAGAGAGAAAGCTTGAGAAGAAGAAATAATGGAGGAGAGGAAACCTATAAGGAGTTTTGGGTTTGAGAAGGAAAAAGGAAGAAGATGGTCAATTTTTCCAGAGATTTTTCTGTGGGTTTCCTCCTTATATACGGTACTAAAAGTTTACAAAAGAAGAGGCCAAGATTCATCCAATTACTATTGTATCCAATGGCTTGAAAATTGGCTACTTGTCACTCATCTAGGCATTTAGGCTTATCCTACTACCATGAGCTCACACACACATAATCACGACACCAAAATATCATCTCATATAAAATATCATGGTCAAATTCCCGAATTTGACCCCCTTAATGACCCTATTTTATTTTTTTTACTCCGAAATATTAATTTTTGATCCCGATGTCAGATTGTCCTGAAAATTTTCCCCAAGTGTCACTATATATTTAAGAATATATGATAAAAATTTAAACTCATTCTGATATATTTTCTATATACTTTTAGTTTTGACGGCCTGTGCAGTCAACTTGAAATTCGAATTTTCAGAATTATCATAATTGTTGTTTTCAGTTCCCTGGGTGTCACTACACTGCTATTAGCATGTATATGAAATTTGGAGTTAATCGGAGGTCTCTAAGGCTTTCAATTGCTTAGTCAAAATTTTAGTCAAACCTACACCGAGCCGTGAAATTTTTGTTATTTCGCCAATATGAAGGTCTATTTGACCTCAACTATCACCCAAATTTTACCAATAGACTCTATTTAACATGTACTTTCATATTTGACATTAATCTTACCTTGTCCATCGAGTCACCCATTCTCGGGTTTTTCTGGCCCGGGCACGTTTAACGGAGCACTCATTCCAACCTTTCTATCTTAATCAACTTTAATAACTACGAAACTTATCATAAAATAATTAATCATGCATAATAATAAATTATGCATAACAAATGCAAATTTGGGGCATTACAAGACATCCATCGGAATTAATAAGATCATCAGTCTTTCAACTGGGATAAATACGTCGATTGGAATAAGACGTCAATCAGAATTAATAAGATCATCAGTCTTTCAATTAGGATAAATAGATCGATCAAAATTAATAAAATCATCAATCTTTCGACTGGGATAAAAACATCGATCAGGATAAGATGTTGATCGAAATTAATAAGATCATCAGTCTTTCGATTGGGATAAATAAGTCAATCGGGATGAGATGTCGATCGAAATTATGATAATTAATAATTCTTATATTGTCGATTTTAAATGAATGAGGGCATCACCTTTAAAAACTAGAGTCGTTCTTGCAAACAACTTATTTATTGTACATATGGATAATTAGCTTGAGAATTATTTTCTGACCTCAGGCAATATTTTTCTTCAAGGAGGCACTGCTTGACACTACTAATTCTACTCGTTCATTCATCTTATTTGATGACTGACAATGTTATTTCACTTTTTGTCCTTCTTATAAGAGGTTTGTTGACTTTTAGAGTTGCAACTTTTCGTTACCGTTTTGTCTATTGTATTTGCAGCTATTGTAGAGAAGCAAGTTATCGGTCAAGTGGGAGGGAAGGTTACCTAGTGAGGCTACCGGTTGCCTCGACCGTTTGACTATGTTTTTTTAGCCCTTTACTTCGAGGATAATTTACGCTTTTGAGAACCATCATTTGGTTTTTCGTGTTCCAAGCCTGCTTAATCCATTCGACACTTCTTTTTTTGGGGGTGGTGCATGTAGCGGTAATTTTCACTTTCCAATCAGTTCGCACCTCTTTTGTCTGTTCTAGCTGATCTAAGGTGATTTGTTTTGCCATCAATTAATCTAGTGTTTTCATATGGAGACTCTTCGTTTTCTACGCTGTTAGTTTGATTTCCCTTGTGACACTTTTATTTTTGGTTCTGATTAAATGGTTTTTTACATGTGCTCTCATTAATGCCTTTCAAAACATTTAAGGGAGCTTATAAAAATGGGCTTCTTCTATTTTATTCCCAGCATGCTCTTTCTTCTTTTTGCTAGTTCTTTTATTTTTTAACTGTAGAGCCACCGGAATTTGTGCGATGCTTTTCAAGACTTTTCCATTTTAGGAAGATGAATGAAAAATTGCATCTTCATCAAGTGGCATATGACTTACAATAGTAAGTCATACGGTCTCCTGTTCCAACCGTGTGTACTTCTCAGCCTTGAACTTTCTGCTGATCTTGGTAGAGGATACACACCTGTATTTTCTTCTCCATTTTCATGATGTTGGCTCACCAGAGGGGAGCTTAAATGAGAGGTGGTCAAGGTGGTGAGGCAGCTCTTATCCTCTTTTCTCTCTTATTTTTTTTGAAGGGGAGCACTTTATCAATGTATTTTCTCAAACATGAAGTTCTTTATCCATGTACTTTATACTTTGAATTTTGAATGAATTCATTCTTTGAATATCTCGTGTCTTGTATTTTTATCCATCTTATGTGTTTAAAAGACTACGTAGAAAGATATTGCTAGAAACTCGTGGAAAGGAATAGCATAGTCTGAATGATACTTATCTATAAGAAGATAACAGGCTCGTTCAGATTGCTTTAGGCATATGATTGTGACTTTCTAATGAACATAGTGGGTTGCCCTTTTTTAGGATTGCCCTTTAATCGTTGGGCCAGAATTGATAAAGTCTAATCCGTCAGGGTCTCAGAGCGAGTTGATGGCCATATTATCCGATCATCTAATAAATGCTGAATAGGAGCTTTGTTTGATCAAAATCGATTCACGAGCCCTGGGACCATCATGCTATTTCAAGAGAGATAAGAAAGTGCACTTAAGTGCTTGTGGTGCAACTATCGAGATGTCATAGTGGGTAACCGATGACGTGACATAGAGCAAGTTGGAGGTATGGATTTTAAAATGTGTCCGTGGTTGATGAGATCAAAGGTCCCTTTGTTCCAATCGGATAACATTTAATTACCTTCCAATGTCTTCTTGTATCAAGCTTTTTTGCAAATGATCTTTTGGGCTTTGGGATGAGACCTACCCAGGCTTTAAGATGCTCATCTTTATCGAAAATCATTCTTTGATCGTGCCTTTTGGGGAGTGACAATGATTAATCACCCTTTAAAGCATCTTCGATTTTTGTGGTCTTCATTGTGACCATTTATTCCTTTTGACTCCTCATTTATAAGGATCACTACGTGTGCCTTCATATCTCTATAAATGGAGTCGATCTTTTGGCTTTCTTGCTTGTTCATTGTTTCTTCAATGCTTTCTCTTCCTATTTTCTTCTTTGTTGCTTGCTCTGCCTTCCTCATAGAACCTCTTGATCCTTCCTTGTCCTATTTTGATGTTGCCATCTTAGGAAGATGAATGAATGATAGGTTGATTCCCTACCATGGCATTGCCTACTGTATGGGATGATGCATTCTCCAACTTTTGTTGTTTCCTTCATGTTTTTCTACTTAGGTCGTGGCTAGACTCCTTTCTTTTTTCAGTTTTCAGCGTGCCTCAAGTGGGAGACATTTGAACATCATGGAGAATTAGTAAAAAAACCAGCGATAATGAGTAGATCAAGGGGTTGTATGTTTTATGTATAATGCTTTCAATAAACTTTCTATTTTGTTCTTCCTATGTATATCAATACTGAATTGATCGAAATAGTATTGACTAAACAACAAATGTATCCCTTGATCTTTTCATTTGAAGTGACAAACTTTATTGACCTTACAGTCAGAATAACAACAGATTTCATCGATCTTTCGATCGAGATGACAATGATTTCTATTGATCTTTTCAATCGGGATAACAATAATTTTCATCAATCTTTCGATTGGGATAGTATTTTCATCGATCTTTTGATCGGGATAATATTTTCATCAATCTTTCATTGGGATAAACATTGTGATCTTTGTCGACCTTTCAATCTTTTGAGTGAAGGGATGTCCTTTTAGGGCCTTTTTCATTCTTTGGGGCCAACCTTGATTTTGCCACCCAGATGTCTTCACCCAATGGGTGTAACTCGGGTTGTTCATTTTCTGACTTTTGATAATCAAAAGGAGATTTAAGGAGTTTCCATGCATCTTTTTCTCCTTTCCTGCCTGATGTCTCTCTAGTTGTCTTCATCCATAGGGTATAGCGCATGATGCCTTTCCTTTTTGGACACTTTTTCTCCTATTTAACTTCCCTTATCGCTCCAGGGTGAGGGCACTTTCAAGATAATTTTTTAGCTTTGGCGCCAAATCGTGCCTGATTAAAAAGGAGATAAGAAGAGGGGCAACCGTTTCACCCTTTCCAATATGTTTCCTAGTAGGTTGGTTCTGAGAGTCTCTTACGCCACTTGCACAGCGAATAGAAAAAGGGACGACCTACTTTATTTCAATCTTAGCATGTGGCTATACACTCTCTTTCAATCTTAAAGTTTTATCTTTGTTTTCCCGAGCTCTCGTGTAGTCTCAGAGACTTTCATGAATCTCGTGTATTTTACCTTTCTCTTTGCAATATTTTACTTTTACCGCACAATCCCTCGTGTATTCTCAAAGACTTTCCACGAAAATCGTATGTTTCATTTTTCTCTTTGTGGCCATAAATCCATACCCTTTTACGAAAATCGTATGTTTCATTGACTCTTAACGAAAGCATCAAATGATAAAATGTAAAATTTTATAATGAGAAAATATGTCTCTGTATGGAAAGAAGAAATGGCATGATAGCTTTAGGGACAGATTTCGATCGAATAGATGAGGAAGGAACCTGTAAAACAAGAGCTTACCTGGCTATGCCGGGTTTAGATAATCCGATACTTAAGTTAGCAAAGGGTGTTAAGCTGTTAAAGAGAGAATATTAACGTTACTTTGGGGAGAACAAGTGTGTTTCTCATAATAGAACCTGCTATTTATAGAGCTGAAAAAGCTTACTTTGGAGAGAAAAAAGCATTTTTCTCATAATAGAACATGTTATTTATAGAGATGGAAAAGCTTGAGTAGTGCTCTTGAATAGTTATCCTATTCGGCGGCAAGTATGGCTTATTTCTGTAGTTAGCAGCGATTTAATGACGGCGTGTGTCAGTCGGCTTCTATCTATCAGGGAGAGATCACATCCGATCAGATAAACTCGACTCCCGTGTTTTCACTGCCTAGCCAAGGGCCTTTATTTTGGGCCTTCTAGAACTTTAGGATCTTTAATTTGTATTTTTTAGGATATTATCATTGAGTAACAAAAGCAATTATATATAATAGTAATGAAATCTATAACGGTAAAATATTAAAATTAAAATTTAGAAGAAATTTCAGAGATATAATGAGAGAGTAATAAATAAGTAATAAAATTATTAAAATTACAATAGTAAAATGTCTTAGAAGCATTTTTAAGCAAAAACCAAATAATAAATAAGTAACAATTTCTAGAAAAGAAATCAAGAGAAAGCGTCAATTTTTAAACAAAATCCAAATAATAAATAAGTAATAATTTTTAATGAAACGTCATTCTATTTTATCTATATTAAAATTAATATATTGAAATGAGAAGTTGCGAATAAATATGTCATATCTATTTAATATTTTCCCATTTTCCGTTTTTTAGAAATAACCTCTATTTTCTATTAGTAAACACACATCAGAATTTTTATTTAATATTTTATAATTGTATTTGAATTCTAGATATTATTTTATAAATTCATAATTGATACAATGAACAATTAATTTTTGTTTTTGAGGCATAATAGGTAACCCCTAAACAATGAAACTTATGGGTTTGCTTGAAATAAAAGAATTGAAATGAATTCTTATGATTGAAATAAAATAATTAAAATAGAAAATAGAAAATAAATTTTTTATTTTTATGCTTGAATTAAATGAACAAAAAAATTCATTTCTATTTTATTTTCTAATATATTCTCAATACCAATTTGATACATTTTTCGATAATAACTTTCAATAATAAGTAAAAAAATTAGATAAAATTCATATGATGCCAAATTAATTTTATATTTATAGGATGAACTGTAGATATTTTTAATATTAAATTAAATTTATAACATACAAGTGACCTATTATAATAAAATAATACTCTTCCTGATATTTGAGTCAATTTACCATCAAAATTTTATTAATTTAAAATATAGTAATATTAAACTTCTAATATTTTTAAAGCATTTCAGTTACATAAATTTATCCATAATTCTATTATAACTGACTAAAATATTCATTTCTATTATGAAATTAAGTTTTAGATTTTATATTAACAAATTAATAATAATTTGTTATTATTCACGATTACTTTGTTTAATTTTTATTACTTTGAATAATAATAATAACAATAAAAATAATGATTATGATCAATATTTATTATAACCATATTAATAATAATCGCTTATAATAAATCAAATTAAAAAAATAATTATATCTTTAAAACTCAATAAAAATTGATTTTAAAAAATAAATACTTAACTGTGAGGGTGAGTAAAAGAAATAAAAAATATGGCTAACCGTAAAATCGATCCGAAACCGAATCAATTTTTACAATTAACCGATCCAATGGAATCGATTACGGTTTTTAATTTTTATAATTTTGATTAATGGTTACGGTTTAGATTTTTAAGTACCGGTTCATATATATATATATATATATATATATATATATATATATATATATATATATATATATATATATATATATATATATATATATATATATATATATATATATCTTCAATTTTTTTCTATTTCTCTCTAAAATTTACATAAAATAATATTTTAAAATATATTTAAAATATATTTTTATTTTTATACCTTAATTTTTTATATTTTCTTATAAAATTTGTATAATACTTTAAATTAAATTTATATTATATCATTCTCTTTTATTATATAGTAACATTTATATATAATTCCGGATTAAATTTTATATATATATTATTTTTTGTCATATATTGGTATTCATATTTTACTTAATAGTATTTAATTACATTTTCTTATATTTTAGAGTTTATGTTATAACATTTAATATTATCTAAAATTTTATTTGACTTAGAATCAAATATATTAATTTTCAATAAATATCAATTCTATTTTATAATATTAGCTATTAATTAATAAAAAATAAATTTTGGCTAGTAAATTATGTTTATTTTGTAATTTTTCTTATTAAATTAATTTACACATTTGAAATTAAATTGAACTTTATTTAATTTTTTTTATATAATTTTATGTTATAAATTTTAATGATTAACTGAAAATATTGGTTAATCAAACTGAAAAATCAAAATTGATGGACTGATTAACCAAATGTGATAGATTTATTAATGGTTAATGATTTTAAAAAAATTGATATTAATAGATTGGTTAATTTTTTTACTTATAGATTGGTTAACCGGTCCATACTCATTCCTACTTAATTGTTATTCTAAAAAATACATGAACAAATATATATATATATGAGAATTATACCATAACAAAATTTGAAAATAATAATTTTGTATATATACTGCAATAAGAGTATGATAGTTTTTTAAAATTTGACTTCTTGAAAAAATAGAATTTATTTACAAATTTTATTTGAAATTTGGTGAAGATATAATGAATTTAATGAAATTTAATTCATGAAATTTAATTACTATATTTTTATATTTTAATTTCTAAACATGATAAATTAAAATTATAAATAAATTTTATAAAATTTTATAGAATTCATTCATTGTAATCGGATAATAATTGATGAAAAATTGATCAAACATAAAGCCAATTAAATATGAATTAAAAAAATAAACTGCTATTTGTCATAAATATATGATGCCACTTGTCAAATTCTAGTGGAATTCTGTTCCGCTTTATATTTATAATAATATTAAAATGCCTGTAAAATTTATCAGAGTTCTAAGTAATTGCAGCTTATCTTTATATAGAAATGAAAATTGGGAAAGTATTTTTATTTGGTAAGTACGCTGTTAACTCTATGTGTGCGCATTGTGTAATGTTAAGTGCATGAGAGGTAAAATGTCTAATCATACAGATGTCATTAAAAGTAATTAAATTTAAAATTTTCTGTACTTTTTATTAAGTATTGGCCGCTGTATAACTTTTGATGGTTATTTTAGAACTTTAAAAGATAAAACACGTTAAATGTAAGAAAATGTGACTTGGTTGAAGATGCTCCATTGAATATATGGTTAGTTGAGAGAAAAAAACGACCAATTTTTTTTAATTGAAAAATTGAATCAATTTTAAATTAATCAAACTAAAAATTTAGTATAACAGTATTTATTTTTGAAAATTAATTTATATATATTTTATATGTTATGTTTTTTATTTTTATACTTAAATTTTTAATATTTTTGTAAACCTTAAAGGGTTAATTATAAAAAAAAAAATCATCAACTATAGGGTGTTTTTCAATGTCATCACTCACCTTCATTTTCTTGCAATTTCAGCACCGATCTTACAATTATCTTTCAATTTTGAAATTATGTCAACTTAATCATTAGTTTAAACAGATTATGTTGATTAGGACGCAAAGATGGACTTAGCGATGGAAATTTCCGTAACTAATAATATTTTGATGCTAATTAAAATATCACATCACTTTCTTCTCTTTCAGCAAATTTCCGTTGTTAAAAATATTTAATTTTTTTATTATTTTTTTATATTTGAATTAATTAAAATTTATAATTAATTTATAATTATAATTTATAAATAAATTAAATTATTTAATATTATATTTATTTATATTTTCTTAAAAAAGTAATTATAAATTTTAATTAATGAAGTTCAAAAATTAATTGCCATAAATTAACAATTAATTAATTTGAATTTACAATTAAATTCAAAATTACTACCATTCAACTCTTTGAAACATTCACTAATATAGTAAATTTAATTTTTTTGAATTTGACAATTTTGTTTCTGTAAAATTTTAAAAATGGAAATAACATTTTTTGCGGTTTGCCCATCTTAATTTCATCACCCTAAAATAATTTTTTGAATTTGTCTCTTGGAATGTCATTTGCTCTAATTTTTTTTTAATAATAGTGTAAATTTATATTTATTATTTATAAAATTGAAAATATATATGCTTAATTAGACCTGATAAAATTTACACAAATTCATGGATCGACCCAAATTTATTCAAAAAAATTGATTTAAATCCAACTTAATCTACAGAAATATTCATTGAGTCAACCCAAAAATGATCCATTTTATTTTTCAACCCAACCTAATATCCAATGAATCAACCTAAAATTGGTTCATTTTATTTTTGAACCCAATCTAACTCAATATTCAATGGGTAAATTCAAAAGTGATCCATTTTACTTTTTAACCCATTGAAATTAAAAACGGGCAAGATGTACCAAGTCTTTGTCTATGCCTCTGACCAACACTACCTGATTTACTATTAGTAAAAGCTAGGCAGAGTAACATCTGAAAATTTTCAAGGTATTGCACCCACTCTCTTTTAGTTAAATCAGCCAGTTTCACAAAACTAGAGCTTGCAGGAAGCTTCTCATTTACACTCCTATTTCCAGATGATGTACCTGCCAGATAGCCATTTTTTTGAATTACACTCTTATGCTGCCAACTCTTCTCACCGACACTCATGCTTTTCAATAACATTGACATATTCGGAATAGTTTGAATTAATTAACATATTATTTTTATTTTGTTAAACTAATTTTTACTATTTGTAATTGTATATTCAATATTTGTACATATTTTTATTTTTGAAGTAAAGTTAAATTATTAATGAAATATTTTATTTTTTATATTTTAACTTATTATTTATATTATATTTTCAATTGAATCTTATTATTACCGAATTCATTAATTAATTAATACAAAATTTTATAATAATTTATATTAAATTTATGGATCGATTCAAATCAATCAAATCCATTAATGATCCAACCCATTAATCATCCATATTTTTTTATCCATTAATGACCCAACCCATTAATGATCCAACTCAAATTCGTCTAATCGGCTCATTTGCCACCGCTATGCTTAATAATTTATTATTAAAGTTTAAATATTTAAATAAATTATAAAAATTAAATTCAAATGTGTGTGTATATATATACACACACACATTTAGCCTGAATAATTTAATGTTATATATATATATATATACACACACACATTTAGCCTGAATAATTCAATGGTTCGATTCTAGTTTGGCCACATGCATGCATTCTAATAAATCAATATTAGTAAATTTAATTCTTTTTTTCTACGTTGCTTTGGTGAAAAAAATTAGCTCTTCTTGATTTTTATTTCTCAAATTTTCAGGTATTCATCAAACTATTTGAAAGAAATAATTTGCATTGTTGAGCATTGTTTTTAGTAATTTTTCAAGTTTTTTTTTTTTTTTGCATATTTTGAGCATTAGTTTTTAGATATGATTTGATGATGTTTGGCATATTCCACAAGTGAATCTCAAATGAATGTGATTTCGCTTACCTGCTTCAAAGTCGAAGCTGATTGTTATAAAATTAAAATTGCATATTCTTCTATTGCACAAAATGATTTGATTTAGGTTAATGACGATAAATTTAACAACTCAACTTCTCAAATGTGTCCACAGTTGAAACAAAATATATAGATCCATATACATGTATTGAATTTAATGAGAAGGTTTTCAAGGACCAAGTAGCTTATTAATTTAATATTTAATTTTTGATTAACAACTCAACTTCTCAATTGTGTCCACAGTCGAAGTTGATTGTTATAAAATTTAACATTTAATTTTTGGTAACTTTATTAATTAAAATTTATAATTACTTTTTTAAAAAAATATAAAAAAATATAATATTAAATAATTTAATTTATTTATAAATTTTAATTATAAATTTTAATTAATTCAAATATAAACAATAATAATAATAATAAATTAAATATTTTTAGCAACAAAAATTTTCATCACTAATTTGCTAGGAGAGAAAAGAGTGATGTAACAGCTTAACTGGCATCTAAATATTATTAGCGACGGAAATTTTCATAACTAAGTCCACCTATGTATCCTAATCAGTATAATCCGTTTAAACTAACGGTTAAATTAACGGAGTTTCAAAATTGAAAGATAATTGTAAGATGGGTGTTGACATCGCAAGGAAATGAAGTACCATAATAACATTGAAAAACATCCTATAGTTGGGATCTTTTTTTTTGTAATTAACCCAACTATAAATGTTATTATATGTTTTAAATTATTATTATTATATATTTTTAATAAATAAATATTAAAGTTATTTTTTTATTAAAATAATTTATTTATTACAAGCGTATGATTAGCACTCAATTGTTAATCTCACATTGAATATATTTAATTTTTATAATTAAATATAAAAATATGGATTTATTTTATTTTTAAAATTTTTAAAAGTTTTTTAATAATTAAAAATAATATTAAAAATTTTATAATTTATTAAATTTATATGTGACTAATAAATCGATTTCAAAACATTTGATTAAATATCAAAATTAATATAGTAAATAACTAAAATTAATAACTTAATTTATAAAATTATAATATTAATAGACTAATTAATACATCCATACTTCTGTGGTGGTGTAAAAAATATTTATATATATATATTTTTTCTTTTAGATCACCTTTGTTTGTCAGGTAATAATAATGACAATGTCCCCATATAAAATAGCAAAAGAAATTAAAGAATGAAAGGAAGCAATTTGCATGCATACTTGATTTTTTTTTTCTTGGATCCTGGATTCACTATATTTCTTTTCTTTGCTAATCTATTTACCCTCACTAATCTATAAGTTGATTGGTTAATTAGTTAACAACCAAATTCAGCTTATATATATATAAATATATATTAAAATTAATAATTTCATTACATTAACAATTGATTAACTTCTAAATTATTTAGATTGGTTGACCATTAAAAAAATAACTCATATACTTATCCTAGGACACATAGCATAAAAAAAAACTCAACACTAAAACATAAATTTATAAATTTTAAACATAAAACTACAAACAAATAAAGATAAAAAAATTATATAACTTTTTATGTCAATATGATAAAAAAAAATTTATATAAATGGTCTAATACACTCATTGGTATTGATAAATAGATGGTTTTAGGTGATACAATATTATTCTACAAGACAATAAAAAAAATATTTATATTATATTTAAACTTCCAATTTTATAACGAAAGTATTTACTTGGTAACTTATGTATTTACTTTATTACTCATGTATTTATGTTTTTTTATGATACATATATTCCTAAACCTATAAATAGAGGCTTCTCCTATGAAATACATATAAGAAAAAATAATAATAAGAGAATACTTATTTTTTCTCCATTTATATCTAAACTCATTATATTGTCTTTATTCTTATATTCTATTTTTATCGTATTTCATATAATTTTCGTATTTTATAACATGTTATCAGCACGAATTCGCCCCATGGTTCATAGTAAAATATTTTTCTTATTCCTTTCCAATTTAAATTATATCAAATATTACTAAACTTGAGTTTGAGGCTCTTAACATAATTGGCAAAAATTATTTGCCATGGGTTCTTGATGCTGAAATTCACCTTGATGTTAAAAGGTTTGAAAATACAATTTTAGTTGGAAATGAAGTATCCAACCAATACAAA
Organism: Excoecaria agallocha; assembly: GCA_037975025.1. Taxonomy (NCBI): domain Eukaryota; kingdom Viridiplantae; phylum Streptophyta; class Magnoliopsida; order Malpighiales; family Euphorbiaceae; genus Excoecaria; species Excoecaria agallocha. The sequence goes on from CM075811.1 coordinate 31,408,599, forward strand.
GCAAGGGCGATGATATTTATTCATCATCATCTACATGAAGGGTTAAAAGTTGAATATCTAACAGTGAAAGGTCAACTTGAATTGTGAAATAATTTAAAATAGCGATATGACCACCAACTAATGATAATATTACCTGAAGCTCGTTATAAATGGATGCACTTACGATTTCAAGATTTCAAAACTATAAATGAATATAATTCTGCTATTTTTAGAACTAGTTCTCAATTAAAATTATATGGTGAAAAAATTCCCGATGAGGACATATTAAAGAAAATATTTTCAACCTTTCATGCTTTAAATGTGCTCCTGCAGCAGTAATATAAAGAAAAAGGCTTTAAAAGGTATTCTAAATTAATCTCATGCTTACTTGTAGCTAAATAAAATAATGAACTATTGATGAAAAATCATGAGACTCATCCTACAGGACCTGCTCCATTCCCTAAAGTGAATGTAGCAATAAATAATCGTAGCCATGGCCATGGTTGTGGTCGTAGTCGTGGTAGAGGCAAAATAATTACTATTATTATAGTGACAATAATGAAAATAACTTTTCCCACCACTTGAAGTGGAACAATAATGGAAAAAAAGCGAAAAATAAAGTTGACCATAATAGCTCTTCAAAAACTAAAGAAAATTCATGTTATCGATGTGAAATGAAAGGGCATTGATCCTGTACCTGTCGTATGGCCGACCATCTTGTTAAACTTTATCAAGCCTCCATTAAAAGAAAAGAAAAAAATGTGTAAACAAATTTAGTTGACCAAAATGATGATGTTGAGGCAAATTTGGCATATAATGATGATCATGGTTTTGGAGATCTTACGGATATTACTCATTTGGATGCTTTAGATTTTTTTCAAGAATCACGGAGAATAATGGAGAAACTAAAATATAAAATGTTTAAAATTATTGTCTTATTTCTATATTTCAATGTTGTGTTTGTTATTTTATTTAAGTGTTTATTTAAATTTTTTTCCTTAATTTGAGTATTTATATATATTTAAATATTTTTCATATTCTAATTATATGCTATATTTTTTTTCATTTATTTTCAATAAAGGTATGGATATTTCACATTCTTTATTTGGGTTCATACTCAATAATGAAGATGTTTGCCTTGTTGATAGTGCTACAACATATACCATACTCAAAAATAAAAAATATTTCTATCATTTGATATTGAAAGATACTAATGCTAATACTATATCGGGTAATACAAAGTTAATTGAAGGCTCTGAAAGAGTTACTATATTATTACTTGAAGGAACAAAACTTACCATAAATTATGCCTTATTTTCTTTAAAATCTCAAAAAAAATTGTTAAGTTTTAAAGATATTCATTCCAATGGATATCATGTTGAGACTGAAAATGAGAACAATATTGAATATTTGTATATTAAAAATAATGCATCAGATAATAAATGTGTTTTAGAAAGATTACCAACATTCTCTTCTGGCTTATATTATACAAAAATTAGTGCAATTGAGACATATACTACAGTAAATCAAAACTTTACTGATCCAAAAATATTCATAATTTGGCATGATCGATTAGGCCATTCTAGTTCAATAATGATGCATAAAATTATTGAAAATTCATATGGACATCCATTGAAGAACCAGAAGATTCTTCAATTCAAAGAATACTCATGTGTTATTTGTTCTCAAGAAAAATTGATTATTAAATCATCACCAGCTAAAATTGGAACCAAATCCCTTGTATTCTTAGAACGTATTCAGGGTGATATTTATGGACCCATTCATCCACCATGTGGATCATTTAAGTATTTTATGGTATTAATTGATGCATCTACAAGATGGTCATATGTGTGTTTATTATCAACTTGCAACTTGGCATTTGCAAGATTGCTTGCTCAAATAATTCGATTAAAAGTATAGTTTTTAGATTATATGATCAAGTCAATTTATTTTGATAATGCTGGTGAATTTATGTCTTAGGCTTTTAATAATTATTGCATGTCAATTGGAATAACAATTGAAAGGCATGTTGCACATGTTCATACATAAAATGATTTAACAGAATTATTTATTAAACGCCTCCAGTTAATAGCTAGACCATTACTTATGAGAACAAAACTTTCCATTTCTGCTTGGGGTATGTTATCTTAATTGCAGCAGCACTTGTACGCATTAGGCCAATAAGTTATCATAAATTCTTCCCATTACAATTAGCTTTTAGTCAAGAACAAAATATTTCTCATCTTAGAATTTTTGGTTGTGTAGTATATGTGCCAATTACTCCATCATAATGCACAAAGATGGGTTCTCAAAGGAGGTTAGGAATATATGTTGGGTATGAATCTCTTTCAATAATTAAATATCTTGAATCACTAACTGGAGATTTATTTACGGTAAGATTTTTCAATTGCCATTTTGTGGAAATAATTTTTCCAACATTAGGGGGAAAGAATAAACAATTGGAAAAAGAAGTTACTTGGAATGCATTATCACTATCTCATTTAGATCCTCAAACAAAACAATGTGAACTAAAAGTCCAAAGATAATACATTTGCAAAATATTGAAATCAACTGCCAGATGCATTCACTGATTTAAGAAGAGTTACTAAATCTCATATACCAGCTAAAAATGCTCCTATTCGAATTGATGTCCCTGTAAAATAATCTAATACTACAAACACTAGCAACCCATGCCTGAATCGTGGTAGACCATTTGGTTTCAAAGATATAAATCCTTGAAAAAGAAAAGAAGCAAATAACCAAGATGGTCATATTATAAAAGCGGACACTCCTGAAGAAATTTAAGATATAATTAATCATAAAATCCTAGAAAAGGTCCAGGTACCTGAAAAAAATAATAATAATGAAGAGATCTCCATAAGTTATGTCAATATAGAAAAAAGATGAAACCGAAAAGATATAGTTATCGATAATATTTTTGTATATAATGTTGCTAATGATATTTTAAAAAAAAATAAGGATCTTTAACCTACATTTATTGAAAAATGTAGAAATAAAAATGATTGGCCAAAATGGAAGGATGCAATTCAAACATAATTAAATTCACTTTCAAAACGTAAAGTATTTGAACCTGTAGTCCGAACACCTAAAGGTGTGATGCTAGTGGGGGTACAAATGGGTATTTGTACGAAAACAAAATGAAAAAAATGAAATTGTAAGATATAAGGCACAATTGGTTGCACAAAAATTTTTGCAAAGACTTGGCATTGATTATGAAGAAATATATTCTCTAGTAATGGATGCAATTACTTTTAGATATCTAATTAATCTGGCAGTTTGTGAAAAGCTTGACATGTGCCTAATAGATGTTGTTACAGCCTATTTATATGGCTCACTTGATAGTGAAATTCATATGAAAATCCTTGAAGAATTTAAAATACTGAAGCATATAAAGATTCTTGAAAATTTTGTTCAATAAAATTACAAAGATCATTATATGGATTAAAGTAATCTGGATGAATGTGGTATAATTGTCTTAGTGAATATTTGTTAAACGAAAGATATAATAATTATCCATTTGTCCATGTACTTTTATAAAAAGATCAGGATTAGAATTTGTCATAATTGTTGTATATGTTGATGATTTAAATATCATTGGAACTCCTGAAGAGCTTAGAAAAGGAGTAGATTATTTAAAGAAAGAATTTAAAATGAAAGATCTTAGAAAGATAAAATTTTATCTTTTCCTGCAGATCGAGCATTTAAAAGATGGAATTTTTATTCATCAATCAACTTATACGCAAAAGATCCTAAAGCGATTTTATATGGACAAAGCACATCCACTTAGTACCCAATAGTTGTAAGATCAGTAGAAGTAAATAAATATTCATTTCGTCCTCGAGAGAATGAAGAACTTTTTGGTCCTGAAGTATCATATTTAAGTGTTATATGTGCATTAATATATCTTGGTAATAATACAAGACTAGATATAGCATTTGCTGTAAGTCTGTTGGCGAGATTTAGTTCTTCTTTGACAAGAAGATATTGGAATGGAATTAAGCATGTTCTTTGATATCTCCAGGGAATAATTGATATGGGTTTATTTTATTCTAATAAATCCAAATCACATTTAGTTGGTTACGCAAATGCAGGATATTTATCTGATCCACATAAAACTCAATCACAAACAGGTCATCTATTTACTTATGAAAGCACAACCATATCATGGTAGTCTAAAAAGCAAACTTTAGTTGCTACTTCTTCAAATCATGCAAAAATAATTGCAATGCATAAAGCAAGTCGAGAATGTGTTTAGCTAAGGTTATTGATTCATCATATCCAGAAGATGTGCAGCTTGCATTTTGAAGAAAATATTTTAACAATATTGTATGAAGATAATGCAGCATGCATTGCTCAATTAAAATGAAGGTTCATCAAATGTGATAAAATGAAACATATTTCACCAATTTTTATTTTTACTCACGATCTTTAAAAGAAAGGTGAAATAGATGTTTAACAAATTTGTTTAAGTAAAAATTTGGCAGATTTATTCACCAAAATATTACCTACTGCAACATTTGAAAAGCCGAGATACAGTATTGGAATGCGTAAGCTTAAAGATATATCTTTATAAGGGGGAGTAAAATTTGTGATGTACTCTTTTTCCCTTAGCCAAAGTTTTATCCCACTAGATTTTCTTGGTAAGGTTTTTAATGAGATAGTTTACTATATGTATTGTAAATATTGTGTACTCTTTTTCCTTCACCAGCTTTTATCTTATTGGATTTTTCTAGTAAGGTTTTAACGAGGGATAATTTTTAATTTTTATGGACATTTAAGGGGGAGTGTTGTAAATAAATAAATTTATAAATGTCCATAAATCATATTTAAACTTTCAAATTTGTAATTCGTGTATTTACATCTTCATATGTAACCTATATTCTTAAACCTATAAATAGAGGCTTATTCCATGAAATACATACAAAAAAAAAAATAATAATAAGTGAATACGTATTTTCTCTTCATTCTTCTTTAAATCTATTATATTGTCTTTATTGTTATATTATATTCTTATCATATTTCATATAATTTTCGTATTTTATAACAAAAATTATCATTATTAAATATACACACATACGTGCGTGCAAAAGTTACGTGATTAACCGTTAAACCTTGGTTGACCAACATTAAGTCCAAATTAATGTTCATTAATTATATCTTTTAAAAATTAAAGTTAGCATTTATATCCGATTAAACTAGTTAACATATGGATTTGAACTTAATTTTAACAATGGATATAGCAAGTGTGCCTAAAAGAAATAAAAGGAAAACCATGCGTAAAAGTTTTTTATCCTTTCATTTGCTTTACGTACGCTCAATAATCGATACAGTGTATCAGATTATGGTGGTAATAAATAATGAAGATGAAAACAGTGAAACAGCATTCCATTCTTTAAGGACTGCATCTGAAGATTCTGAAGTAAAATATATATTTAGTGTGTGAATTTCTATCCACTGCCAGTACTCTGACTTTTATAGATAAACAACCAATTACTGTCTCTTCTTTTCTCACATAAATAAATTAATCCTTTGTTTTTCATATTCGAAGCTCTCTCATTAATCCGTTCAAAACTTTTAATCCAACTGTCAAATAATAACTTTATAGCAACATTATTGACCTGATTGCCCAATAGAATCGGTTCAGTTTTGGATCAAACGGAACAAAATGTAAATTGAATTTTTATTAAATATTCAAAATCAAACTGAGATAGAATAAATCAAGTTAATTTTAATTGATTTGATTCAATCTACATGGGCCTTGTTTTTGTTCTGTTTTTATTTTATATGAATCTATAAATTAAATTAACATATTTTTACAAAAATACAACCAATTAAATTAACTACAATAGAAAAAATGAACATAAATTTATCATATTATTTCTTCAATAAATGCTAATCAAAATCACATTAAAAATACACAATTTTTTGATAAATATGTGTTTGGAAATGGAAGTAAATGAAATTCAAAACTTATCAATTAAAAAATTAATAAAACTTTTAACCATTTAAACTGTAGGAAATTTAAAAAAATAAAAAAATACATAAAATAATTTTCAAACATACATTCAAACGATAAAATCAATTCTCTCTAAATTATTTGTATATATGTCAAAATCAATTGAAAGAAAATATCATGACATATCACCATAAAATATAAAAAGTAATTATAAATATCTCTCGAAATGCGAAATCACAAACGTCGAGATCGTTCACCCATTTTTGTATCACCGGTCCGGTTCTCACCCATGCTACAAAAATCTCAGGATGAAAATACTTGTACCATGAACTAAAAATCCAGACGAACAAGAGAGAAAATGAGCGATAGAATTTTGATAGAGTTTCGGTATGGTGAAATTTTCTCCTCTCCATAATTCTAATTTTTTTTAGCCCATATATATGGCTCTAGTTAAGGTATGATTTAATTGCCTTAATTAGTGTAAATTAAATTGGCAGTTAAAATATTTAGTATAGAAAATAATGATTATAATTAATATATCAGTTACCTAATTTAAATTAGGTAACTGCCAATATTAATACTCTCCAATAATGGCATATTTTCTAATTATGGGAAATCATGTTATGGAACTAATTCCATGTATATTATTTTTTATTTCGATATATACTTATTTATATTTGGATCAATTTATCATTTCGTGAGTCATGGACGTATCCCAAACTCCTTCATCTTCCACTTACACATAACGAAATGATTTTCAGTCATTCTCTCCTATCATACAGGTAGATAGTTCGTGTGACCAGCATACGTTGAGAACACTGGTGCTATACATCTGTTAGGGATATATAACATCTTGAGAAATAGATCTTCTAATAATAGTATGCCAAACCCTAGATAGTTTTCCCATATTCGTTGTTTTATCTCATGATCTCATAAAAATAATTTTCATGTTTATTATTATGTCTCTACTTATAAAGGCTACAATAGGTTAACCAGCAAACTACGAAACTACCACATGTGATCAAAAAAATATCTTCCCCTTTTACTATATAATATTCATCATAGTCCAATTCATTTTTCTAGATAGATCCGATGGGCCAAATTTTTTCATGACCCTTTGGAGACTAACTAAGCTAGCCACACTGAATTATATTTCAAGTATAAGTTAAGGGTCCTGAAGGACGAAATATTAGGGTCTCACACTAGAAAAAATTTGAGATCATTCATAAAAGATTCCCTTTCCTTGGTCAACTTAAGCGCACATGTATGATGTATGTGCTATGGTGTTCTATTTTTTTCGTTAAAGGAGCACATATCTTATTATAATTTAACACCATACAAAGGCATAAGATTGCAATGCACCAAAATATCCAACTTTAGTCCACTTCTTTCATGACTAGTTATGGCAAAATATCCTTTGTCATATGGTTCGTTGCTCCTAAATCAACCACCTATAAAGGATGAAGTTTAGTTAAAAATACAAAACTTTATACATAAATTTCACTCACTCTTGAGTGAGAATAGTGTACCTATTTGGGCACAATGGAATCTTTTGCATAGTGACCCTTCTGCTAGCAATTGAAACACTTTACCTTAGAAATGTTTACTTTCTTCTTGCCTTTGGACCCCTTTCCATTATGCTTAACTTTTTGCTTTTTAGGCTCTTGAGCCCTATTTTTGCCTTTGCCATGAAAGCTCATTTTCTTATTCTAGTTTGAGTTCTTTTTACTAGAATTAGAGTGTGCCATATGCACTTTAGCATTGACCTTGATTAATGCTAAACGGTCCTCTTCCAACTCCAAATGTCTACCAATATCCTTAAATGTCTTAATACTATCCATGTGAGTCAGTTGCATTTTCATGTGCTTCTAACTCCTTAATTGGCAAAGAATAGATGATAGTTTGCATTTGCTGCTTATCAGTTAACTTGTGACATTCATCACTAAGCTCACAAATCATATTATGCATCTCTTGGAGATGTTTTCGCATTGAATGATAAGGCCTTTTCTATTAAGTATCTAACTTGATCTTTAAACATCAGAGTCTAGTTAGAGACACTCCTCCAAACTTCTCCCTCAATATGACCTATAGATCCATTGCATTTCGATATGAGCAAAATTGCATGGTGATATCATCTTCCATTGCACTTAGGAGGATGATCCGAGCAATGGAATTACTTTTTTTCCATATTGCATAAGCATCTTGATCCTGCTTATGCTGAGCGAAATTGCCAGCCTTAGGTTTAATCATAACTTAACTTAAGGTTTCATGAGCCTCTTGCTCCTCAATTACATATTGGATTTTCATACTCCATATTTCATAGTTGTCGCCATTATATTTCATATCTTTGTTCAATTTAGCAACTATCGATTTTGAAGCCAGTTAGATCCTCTAATCATAATAGAACATACATTGCACTTATTAAGAAGAATATGGCAATACATGTTATTTACTCTGCAACCGAAATTAGAATCTAATAAAGTTAACTATAAGGCTCAAAATTGAAAAGGTTACTAGCAGTATCCAATTACCATCTGAGTCCTAATATCTAACCTTACAGATTAAAAAATCATGCATAGTAAATATGATTTATTGAAAAGTAAGTTCTCTAGCTTAATTGAGGATATTATATGTATAAAATAATTAAGCCTTAACTCAATAATCAAGCAACTATTCTACTCATAAAATATTGCATGGCAAATTATATTATGACAAACACATTTATCATAAATATTATAAGCTATAATAATATCCAAAATAAAATAAACACATTTATTATAAAAAAATCCAATAAATCCAAAAAGAAGACATAAAAGTCTCATCTCAAAACAAAAATAGGAAACATAATTCCTGACAAAAAAGTTTGTAATCATAAAGATACTATTATAATACTCATGTCAATAAAAAAATAGAATCCCTATGGACCCAACACTATCCTAGTGACTAGAACAGTCATCCTAATGATACGCATTAACTGTGAGGGCACATCATGTGTATAATTATGAAACGATGAGTGATTCACAATACATCCACTTTTAAGCACCATCTCAAATTGAGTATCATTCCTATACACACCTTGATTTGTTGCCTTATACAAAAAATTAATAATAAAATCCTTATAGTTTTCTCTCTAGCACTCAATAAATAAATTTTAGAGTGCCACATGATGGCCAAATGGTTCACACATGACATTATAAAGTAATCTATCATTCCACCCTCTATCCAAGCCACCAACCATATGTAATCTTGCATCTTTCTATGCATTCTGACAATATGATGCACAATAGCATAAATGTCATACATGCTTGCCTTCATTGGAAACCTCATATATTGGAGCTCTTGCACTTGTGCAATAGCCAAAGCAACACTATGAGGAGTATGTGGAACAATCAGTGTCCTTATGATCATCATATCTACTACACATAATAGAACCAAAAATTGTTAATACACACATGTACAAATAATAAATAATTGAAACTCATTTCAACAAAAAACAAGAAAAAAGCTGTATAATTAATTTTTAAACATATTTAAAAAATTAAAGAAAATGGAAAATACATTTTCTTTAAATTTTCCTTAATTTTTAATAAAAAAATGCATAAAAATAATTTTGTTGCATAAAAAAATTTAAAAAATAACAATTCAGAAAAATTAAGAAAAACCAGATTGCAAAAAAAAAGGTAAAAAATAATGGGCGTAGAAGCCCTCATATGCCTACACGCACCAATAAAGGTGGCTCCCACGCACCCTATGTGTAGGATATAAGCCACGTGCCAGCTGGGCCACTGAGCCACATGGCGTGACCCTAATGGGCCATGTGTTTCCATATGACACGCCCAACAGACATGTAACGGACCCTAATTGGTCCACATGGCATCAAATAGACTGACAGATAGACACATGGTATGACCACAGTCTGTCATGTGGCAACCAATTATTTGCTCATATGTTAATACGTGGCATGACACATCAAGCCACGTGACTGAACCCACATGCCATATGTCAGCGCCATAGGCTGCCACATGGATGCCATGTGACCTGACACATAAAGTCATGTGGTGAAACCCTTGCCATATGTCAACACCAAAGCCTACCACGTGGTGATTTATGGCAACTTTTGGTTGGTCCACATGATGCCATGTTGCACTAAGATGGACCCCCATTGCCACATCATCGACATATGGCGCTCTACCATTTGGCCACATGTTTAATCCCTATTGGTCCACATGGTTGAGTGATGTCCCACTTTGCATATGAATCTAGCGCATGCTAGAGATGCATCCAGTACCCTGGTGGTACGTGTAATGCATATGTCACCTTTTCGATGGTTTCAGGCTGTCAAAATTTTTCTAGAGGGGTTTCGGGATCTCTGAGTCCAATGGGATGGTCAAAAATAAAAAAATTTTCACTTGAAATTTTAATTAGGGATTTTTAAATAATTATAATATTTTTTTATATCCAAAAACATTAAAAAAATCACTATTTAGAATTAAAAAATAGAACAAAACCATGGGCATACTGACCGGTGTCTAGCAAGTGTACTAGATCGGCTAGTCATCCACCTTAACTTTCATTGTAATGACTTAATTTCAATAGGAATACCAGTGATTATGGAAAAACTAGTAATAAAGCTAGATATCTTTATGCAAGAATATCATTTTTAGTATTAAACTCATAGACAAATCTAATATTTAGCATAAAAATCTAGTTTTAACTTCCTAAATATTCATTGAACTCTTTTACAAGTAAATTCAACTCTAATTTATTCTTAGTTCCTCCTCTCTCAATCTTAACCAATAATTTCAATGCATAATAAACTCAAAAACAGAAAACAATCATGCATTGAAGTTAAAGAGCCAACCTAAGAACATGTAAATCATTAATTATATCTAAACTAATTTTTAGTTATTGAACTAATAAACCAACAATTAATTTTAACACAATCAAAGATAAGAATATGCTTAAAACTAATAAATAATCAACCGATATTGAAATTAAAGCTCAAAATAAAGTCATAACAATGAAAATATAAGATTTCAAGTATCCATTAGCAAAAGAAGAAAAACTAATTCATAATAAAAACAAAAGAACAATAAACAACTAAAATAAAGAGAACAACAAACTAAGGAAATAGAAAACTACTGTACAAAACTAACTAAAGAAAATTAGAGAAAAAAAAACTAAAGAAAAATCGTGATCAAAAGCTTGTTGTGTTCTCTCTTATTGATGATTGATCCCATTTATTGATTTTGTTCTCTCTGATTGATGCTTGATCTCCCTTATTGATCATTTTTTTAAAGTTTTGATTCTTTATTTATAGGCGTTGAAGAAGAATCCTGCCTTTCGTTGCTTTCCAATCACAGTAGGAAAAGGATTCTAGCTAAAAGGAAGTTTCGTTAAAGTCTGCCTCTTATGCACAGCCAGGTAGGTTGAAGCACGAACTTTACACTGCTGTATGAAGAATTCCTTCTTGGGTTGTACGGCCAAGTGGGGTTTTTTTTTTCTCTTTGAGATGCACTGTCGTGCATAGGCATAAATAGCCACACATGGCCAAGCATGCAATTCTTCCTTGTGGTGTATGGAAAAGCATGAAAATTGGCCTTGTGATGCACGACCATGTGAAATGCTGCTGGACTAAATGCCACAGTTGTTTGCTATAATTTCTCAAAATTATGAAATTGGCCCAAAAATTTTCCTTTCTTTCAATTTAGTCATTTTCTTTTCAACAATTTAATCCTGAAAAACACCAAAACTTAAATTTAACCCTTAAAACATAAATTCAACAAAATAAAGAATAATTAAACTAAATTAACACTAAATTAACTCAATTAAATACATAAAATTACACTAAAAATATCATATAATTCACAATTATCACATACCAAATAGCCAAAATCATGTCTCTATATTTTCACACAAAAAAATAGATTTCTATATAACATGTCGGAACACAAAAAAAAAACTTGGCTTGGATATCAATGAAAGAAAATATCATGACATATCATAATAAAATATGAGAAGTAATTATAAATACCTCTCAAAGCGCAGAATCACAAACGTTAAGATCGTTCAGCCTTTTTGTATCACCGGTCCGATTCTCACCTATGCCACAAAAATCTTAGGATGAAAACACTTGTACCATGAACCAAAAACCCTGACCGACAAGAGAGAAAATAAGCAATAGAATTTTGATAGATTTTCGATATGGTGAAATTTTCTTCTCTCCACAATTCTGATTTTTTAACCCATATATAAGGCTTTAATTAAGGTATGATTTAATTGCCTTAATTAGTGTAAATTAAATTGGCAGTTACAATATTTAGTATAGGAAATAATGATTATAATAAATATGCCAGGTACATAATTTAAATTATGTAATTGCCAATATTAACAATCCTCAATAATTGCATATTTTCTAATTACAAAAAATCCTAATGTGGAATTAATTCCATGTATATTATTTTCTATTCCAATATGTACTTATTTATATCGGGCCAATTTATCATTTTGTGAGTCATGGCCGTATCCCAAATTCCTTCATCAATTAACATTACTAATTAGAAATCATTGTTTCATTTAATAGAAATCAATTAATATATATATATATATATATATATATATATATATATATATATATATATATATATATATATATATATATATATATATATATATATATATATATATATATATATATATATATATATATATATATTGCTTATTACAAAAGTTTCAACATCAAGTATAAAAACAGAGAGAGTAGTTGCAAAACTTTACAAGGAAATGACATCAATTAAACTAAAATACAAATGAATCAAACAAAATAATTATTTCCATAACTTAAATTACTATTCATAGGCAGTTTGTTTCATGTTACAGTGTGTATCTACATATATTATGTAAATATTATTAGTAATGAAGGAAAATATCATGACATATCATGATAAAATACAAGAAGTAATCATAAATAACTTTCAAAGCGTGAAATCACAAACGTCGAGATTGTCCACCTTTTTGCATCACCGTTTTGGTTCTCACCCATGCCACGTAAGCCTCATGATGAAAACACTCATGCCACGAACAAAAAGCCCAACGAATAAGAGAGAAAAAGTGCGAAAGCAATTCGAAAGAGTTTTGGTATGGAGAATTTTCTAGCTTTTTCCAAATGAAGAACTTTAGCCTTTATATGGGGGTCTAATTAAGGTAATATTAATTACCTTAATTAGGATGCATTAAATTGGCAGTTAAAATATTTAGTATAGAAAATAATATCAATCATTAATACATCAGTTACCTAATTTAAATTAGGTAACAACCTATATTAATTTCCACTAATAAAGGCAGATTTCCTAATTTTGGGAATCCCTAAAATGAAACTAATTTCATATATATTTTTTTATGTTTCGATATATACTCGTTTATATCGAGATTAACTTCTCATCTCGTGAGTTATGAGTATATCCCAAACTCTTTCATCTCCCACTCGAACATGATGAAATATTTTTCAGTTGTTCTCTCCTATCATATAGGTGGATAGTTTGTGTGACTAGCATACATCGAGAACATTAGTGCTATACACCTATTAGAGATATATAGTATCTCGAGAAATACAATCTTCTCATAATAGTATGCCAAACACTAGATAATTTTTTTACATTCGTTGTTTTATCTCATGATCTCATAAAAATAATTTTTATGTTCACTATTATATCTATACTTATAAAGACTACAATAGGTTAACCGGTAAACCACAAAACCATCAAATGTTATCGAAAAATATCTTCCCCTTTTACTATATATCATTCATCATAGTTCAACTCGTTTTTCTAGTTAGATCATCTCAAATTTTTCCATGACCCTTTGGAAACTAACTAAGCTTGCCACACTGAACTATACTTTAGATATAAAGTTAAGGGCCTTGAGGGTCAAAAAATTAGGGTCTCACACTAGGAAACATTTCAGATCATTCACATAAAATTAATTTTTTTGGTCAACTTAAGCGCACATGGTATGATGCATGTGCTATGGTGTTCTCTCCTTTCCCTTAAAGGAGCACATGTTTTATTGTAATTTAATACCATACAAAAGCATAAGGTTACAATACACCAAAGCATCCAACTTTAGTCCACTTCCTTCAGAACTATTTCTGGCTTTTAGAAAGAATATGATGGTTACATTTAACATATCATCAGATCATTCTTAATTATATTTTAGATCTAAATCCAAAGCACACAATCTCGTGAGTCATGGGTATGTCCCAAACTCCTTCATCAATTAACAGTACTAATTGGAAATCGTTGTTTCATTTAATAGACATCAATATATATATATATATATATATATATATATATATATATATATATATATATATATATATATATATATATATATATATATATAGTGCTTATTATAAACGTTTCAACATCAAGTATAAAAATAGAGATAGTAGTTGTAAAACTTTACAAGGCAATGACATCAATTAAACTAAAATACAAATGAATCAAACAAAATAATTATTTCCATAACTTAAATTACTATTCATAGGCAGTTTGTTTCATGTTACAGTGTGTATCTACATATATTATGTAAATATTATTAGTAATGAAGGAAAATATCATGACAAATCATGATAAAATACGAGAAGTAATCATAAATATCTTTTAAAGCGCAAAATCACAAACGTGGAGATCGTCCAGCTTTTTGCATCACCAGTCTAGTTCTCAGCCATGCCACATAAGCCTCGGGATGAAATAACTCGTGCCATGAACTAAAAGCCCAACAAATAAGAGAGAAAAAGTGCGGAAGCAATTCGATAGAGTTTTGGTTTGGTGAATTTTGTAGCTCTTTCCAAATAGAGAATTTTAGCCTTTATATGGGGCTCCAATTAAGGTAATATTAATTACCTTAAATATGATGAATTAAATTTGCAGTTAAAATATTTAGTATAGAAAATAATATCAATCATTAATATGTCAGTTACCTAATTTAAATTAGGTAACTGCCTATATTAATTCCCATTAATAAAGATAGATTTCCTAATTTTGGGAATCCATAAAATGAAACTAATTCCATATATATTAATTTATATTTCAATATATACTCATTTATATCAGGATTAATTTCTCATCTCGTGAGTTTTGAGCATATCCCAAACTCCTTTATCTCCCACTTGAACATGATAAAATATTTTTCAGTTGTTCTCTCCTATTATACAGACAGATAGTTTCTGTGACTAGCATATGTCGAGAACATTAGTGCTATGCACCTATTAGAGATATATAACATCTCGAGAAATACAATCTTCTCAAAATAGTATGGCAATCCTACATAATTTTCTCACATTCATTGTTTCATCTCATGATCTCATAAAAATAATTTTTGTGTTCACTATTATGTCTCTACTTATAAAGACTACAATAGGTTAATTGATGAACCACGAAACTACCAAATATAATCGAAAAATATCTTTTCCTTTTACTATATACCATCCATCATAGTTCAACTCATTTTTCTAGTTAGATCCATTGGGTCAAAATTTTTCATGACCTTTTGGAGACTTATTAAGCTAGCCACACCAAACTATACTTCAGATATAAAGTTAAGGGTCTTGAAGGTAAAAAAATTAGGGTCTCACACTAGGAAAAATTTGAGATCATTCACATAAAATTTCTTTTTCTTGGTCAACTTAAGCGCACATGGTATGATGCATGTGTTATGGTATTCTCTCATTTCCCTTAAATAAACACATTTCTTATTATAATTTAATACCATACAGAAGCATAAGGTTGCAATGCACCAAAGCATCAAACTTTAGTCCACTTCCTTCAGGACTACTTTTGGCTTTTAGATAGAATATGATAGTTACATTTAACATATCATCGGATCATTCTTAATTATATTTTCGATCTAAATCCAAAGCACACAATCTCATGTGCATCTTTATCTTGCACATTAACAAGACTGATCTTGTAATTTCTACAAGATGACATTTTTATTTTGAACAGGTTCTCAAAATTTACTTTGTTCAAAAATACCTCATATTAGATTTTGTTAACTTATTAACAAAACTAATGTAAACACCCCTGTGAGTGGATTGCTTCTTTATCTGACATGCTCTATCTTATAATAGTAAATGTTTACATATAAACATTCACACTCATGTATTGTCAACAATGAACTCAAATATTATTATTCATAAATAATAATGTTAAGATATTACAATATAAATCAAATCCTATGCAAACCCTAAGACCTAACATGTCTCTCAAACACATCTTTTGATACATATTTAGTTAAAGGATCTACTATCATATCATGTGTATAAATATACTGAAAGTTCAGTTCTCCTCGTGCAACAATGTCTTTAGTGTATTTATACTTAATGTCGATATGTTTTATCTTACTATGAAATTTTAGATATTTAATGTAAGCTATCGATGACTTACTGTCACTATGGATTATCATAGGTTCCTCTGAGGCAATTACATTCAGATGGTTCATAAACCTTTTTAACCAAATTGCCTCTTGTACTGCAATTGAGGAAGCGACAAATTCTGCCTCCATTGACGAAAAGGCTACACAGGTCTATTTACTGCTACTCCATCAAATGGCACCCTTGCCTAACAAGAAAATATAACCTGATGTGGATTTCCTTTCATCCACATCTCCTCCCCAATTAGCATTTGTGTATCCTCTTAGTTACAGATCCTCTCTTTGAAAATAGAAAGAATAATCTGTAGTACATTTGAAGTATCTAAGTACCCTTTTCACCGCCTTCCAATATGCTTCGCCTAGATTAGATTGATATCTACTCACCATGTCCACAACATAGCATATATCAAGTTTGGTACACAATATTGCATACATCATACTTCCCACAGCGCTAGCATATGGAACATTCTTCATATATTATATATGCTCTTCTGTATTAGGACACATGCTTTTGCTAAGAGACTCATTCTTAGTAATAGGGTTGTTTATGGATTTACAATTTTGTATATTCAATCATTCAAGAACTTTGTTAATGTATGTCTCTTGAAATAATGACAATAGTCTTCTTGAGCAATCTCTTAAAATCTTAACTCTAAAGATATAATTTGCTTGACCCATGTCTTTCATCTCAAAGTTGGATGACAACAAATCTTTAATTAGATTTATGTATTCTTTATCGTTTCCTACTATAAGTATGTCATCTACTTAAAACGTTAAAATGACAAACTTATTTCCCGAGCTCTTAAAATAAATATAATGATCTTCATCAGTCAAGTTGAACTCATTCAACATGATTGTTTCATGAAATCTCAAATACCATTATCTTAAAGACTGCTTTAGGCTATAGATTGATCTCATTAATCGGTAAACTTTATGTTCTCTGCCTTCCTTGATAAAACTATAGGCTACTCTATATAGATTTCTTCTTTTAATCCTCAATTCAGGAAAGCAATCTTTACATCCATTTGATATAGCTCTAGGTTCAAACTAGCCACTAAGGCTAGAATCAACCTTATCGATGTAAATCTAACAACAGATAAAAATATCTCATCATAGTCAATTCTTTCCTAATGTGTAAACCCTTTAACAACTAGCTGAGTCTTGTATTTTTCAATACTGCCATTAGTTTTCACTTTATTTTGAGAATCCACTTATTTTCAATTGGTTTTCATCCTTCAGGTAGATCAACCAGTTCCCAATGGTATGATTAAATATAAAAAATTTCCAATTGAACTTTTAATTAAAAAATTTTAAATAATTATAATATTTTTTGATGTCCAAAAATATAAAAAATATACAAACCAGAATTAAAAAATATACATAAAGAAAAATTCAATATACATGCTAAAAAGCCTATAAACATGTCTGAATTTTTACAAAAAAATAGAACCACAAATAAAAATACCGGAACGTAAAAATATATCTCTAAAACTAATGAAGGAAAGTATCATGACATGTCACTATAAAATACGAGATATAATCATAAATATCTCTCGAAGTGCAAAATCACAAACGTCGAGATCGTCCACCTTTTTACGTCACTGATCTAGTTCTCACCCATGCCACGTAAATCTCGAGATGAAAATACTCGTGCGATGAACTCAAAATCCTAACAAATAAGAGAGAAAAAGTTCAGAAGCAATTCGATAGAGTTTTGGTATGGAGAATTTTCTAGCTCTTTCTAAATGAAGAATTTTAGTCCTGAAGTACCATATCTTAGTGCAATAGAAGGACTTTTATATCTTTTGATATTGCTTTTGTACTTTTGATGTGAAAAATGATCCTTTTCATCCACAAGAAAATGATGAAGAAATCATTGGTCCTGAAGTACCATATCTTAGTGCAATAGAAGGACTTTTATATCTTTCAAATTGCACTAGACAAGATATAGCTTTTGTAATTAATTTGTTAGCAAGCTTTAGCTTTGCTCCCACTCGAAGGCATTGGAATAAGGTGAAACATATCCTATGTTATCTTCGTGGCACTTCTGACATGGGTTTATTTTTTTCAAAGGAATCAAAATCAGAAATAATAGGATATGCTGATGCTGGGTTTATCTCTGATCCTCATAAAGCTCGATCATAAAGTGGTTATGTCTTCACTTGTGGTGATACTGCTATTTCATGGAGATCTATAAAATAGATTATCACTACTATTTCATCAAACCATTCAGAAATTTTAGCTATTCATGAAGCAAGCCGCGAATCTGTATGGTTGAAGAATATGGTTCAGCAAATTAAAAGAGCATGTGGATTAATGATGGAGGACGAACCAACAATATTATACAAGGATAATGCAGCGTGTATTGTACAAATCAAATGTGGCTATATAAAAGGTGATAAAACCAAACATATTTCACCAAAATTTTTCTATGCTCATGAGCTTATGAAGAATGGTCAAATTGTTGTTTAAAAAATTCACTCAAGTAACAACCCAACAGATATTTCACTAAAGCTTTGCTGACTTCATTTTTTAAAAGGCATGTGCATAATATCAGAATGCATATATTCAAAAAAATATTATAATTGTTGTATTTTTAAGAGGAAGTTAATTGCCTATGAATATTGTATTTTTTTTCCTTCGCTAAGTTTTTATCCCACTGGATTTTTCTTAACAAGGTTTTAACGAGACATATTCATAGTGCATAGTCATCCAAGAGAAAATATTGTGATAATTATTAATTATTTGGATGACTATTAAACTCATCATTCTTCCTATTCTACTAGAAGTCTATCTCTTCTATTTTGTGTCTATAAATATCCTATTGTGGTTATTCAGTACAGACAATCAATGAAAAAAAAATTTCTCTATTTTATTATATATGTATTTTCTTTAATTAGTTTACAATATAAATTATTAAATTAATAGTTAAAACTGAATACAAATCCAATTATACAACTTTTAATTTTTAAAAATTATGATTAATTTTAAATTTTAATATTTAATTAATTAATTGGTAATTAAGCTCATTTAATGTATAATATACGTCTACAAGCATCTAAATTATTTAATCGGTAGAGATGAGCTGTCAAATAGCTATGGCTCAAAAAAGAATATTTGAAAAAAATAAATAAAAAAGTAAAATTCTAGGTTACCAACTGTATTAAAGCCCATGCTTTGTCATGCAAAGCTTCCGTAAAGAAATGGAGAAACGAATCAAGCTAAAACTCTCTCGAGTAATCACATCTTTCAATTCTTGCCAATCAAAGGAACCTTCCTCTCTCCCTTTAAATCCTGTCCCTTCATTTCTCCGACTCTCTCCGATCAGACTCCGCCTCCCACCGCCGCCATCATCCAAGTCACAACACTCTTTCATGAAGCGTCGCGTTTCCTCAGCCTTTGCTTCAATCAGCTGCGCCTTCCGATCAAGATCCAACCCCACACATTCCCTCTCCGAAACTCATTACACCAAATCACCTCCGCCCGAGTTCCACTGGAAAGAAGAAGAGAAATGGCACGTCGTAGCAAAAATCTTCGACGATACTACTCGCCGGAAAATATATAACTCTTTTCTTGCTCCATCGCCACTTCCTCCAAACACGGAGAGAACAAGACGACGGGTTAAAAGAATGGCGAAAACCGCCGTGCCAAGATTCCGCATCAGCACTTCCTCAGCTGAGAGCGGACTATTTAGCAGTGAACTTTTGGAAGGCGAAGCGGGAGAGGATAAAAGAGAAAATGAAGACGAAAAAGAAACAGAAACGTTAGTTTCATCAATCAGAAGCTTCTCTAGCGATTACTCGTCGTCGGAGTTCAGTATGAGTAGCAGGAAAAGTCACGGTTGTTACAATAAGAAGGCGAAAAATGCAAAAAGGCATCGTATAAGGAAAACGAGAAAGAGTAGTGAGAGATTATCATCACCGGCGAGGTTGTCGAAGTTCCAGTGGCTGCTGCCGTGCGCAGTGGAGGGGAAAGTGAGAGAAAGCTTTGCGGTGGTGAAGAAATCGGAGGATCCATTTGAAGATTTCAAAAAGTCGATGACGGAAATGATAACGGAGAAGGAGATGTTTGAGGTTGAAGATTTAACGCAAATGTTACAATGTTTCTTGTCATTAAATCCTGGGGATTACCATGATCTTATTGTTCTAGCTTTCTCTGAGATTTGGGAGAGTTTGTTCTCTAACAACGCTACAACCTACCCTTCCTAGTTTTTCAATTAATTACTTCTCCGCTAGATAATTTCAGTTTAGGATTTCTATGGATGGTAAGCTGATATTTGAAACTTTTATTTTAGGTTCAATATAAATTTAAGAAACTTTATCATATAAATATATAATATTCTTCATGTTATTTTGGTATAACTATGTGTTAGTATCTAAATTCATTAGTTAGTTGGATTAATTTAAATTAATTTACATTTGTACCGAATAATTTTATAAAAAAATTAAAGTGTTCTCTTCTAATATTGCAATATATATATATAGGCATAGATAAAGTGACAATTTTGTCACTAAATATTAATAGGGGACACAGTTGTAGGTTGTGACAATATTTTTTTTAGTCAAACCATAATTTTGTTGTATTATATATAAATATATGCAAAATTTTTGCTAGATAAATTGAATATATTGTTAATTTTTCCAAATCGAATGCAGGCATCAAGAATTCTATGAGAAAATGGGTAATAATATCGAAGGAAATGGGGTGTCACAAGCAATCAAAGAGTAGACACTTTACACGACATTGTAAACTTGTAATCATTTGGGAGAAACGACAGGTTGTAACGTCAATAGAAAACATATAGATCATGGCCCTTGATCAATCAACATTGACTAAAAAGAATTTTTTTTTTATATTGACCAATTAAAGATAAAAGAAAAGCAAAAAGAAAACGAAAAAGAAAAAGAAAAAGATGTTATGTTTTTTATTAGCATGATCCATCACAAAAATTAGCATATTTGATCATTTAGAAAAATTTTACTTTGCTATCAATGGGGGCCTAGTGGTACATTTTATATGTATATGCAATAATTCAAGAGATTTTGGTCCCAATTCCATGTGAAGAGTATATACTTTTCTCTCTAACTTTATTTAAAATTAGCGTGTAAAATATCATTCGTAAAATTAAAAATATATAACAAAATATTTTTACAAATCTCAAGTGTATTTCAGTTTCTATACTTGATATGCATCTTGATCACCAACACCGCATGAATAATTGGAGACCCTAAATTTAATATCTATTTAATGTATTTTAAGAAAAATACATTAAAATCAGAAATATGAAGAGCTTATTTTATTTGATTTTTTTTAAAAAAAATTACACGAATGAGGTCATGTATAAATTGTTTATGGATTAAAAATTTGACAGCATAACAGAGAGTGAAGGGAGTAGTGGTGAACCCTCCGCTATAGACGGAAAATAATTCCTTTATGCACATGCATGTGAAATGGAAGATTTTACTCATCTAAGTATGGTCCTTGTGTTCCACTTCCTCGACACCTTTAATCATTTTCAATTTCTTGTAACAACATCTCAATTTTTCTGTCTCTGTCCAATTATTATTATTTCTAAACACCCACAATGATTTTGTTATGTTTTTTTTTCTTTTAATCAAATTGTTAAATAGACAACTTTAGAAACACCAACAATTTTGTTTAATTTAACTTTTATTGTCTCTTAGAATTTATATCGTGGCAATTGGGTCAATTTCATCCAGGATCACTGAACTTACGACTTATCATCCGAAATAATTAATTTTTTTCGTAACTTAAAAGTCACTGAACTTATCACATTTTTGTAAAAAAGTCATGTTCATCGGTTTCCAATCACTACAAGAAAATTAATTTTTAACAACTAAAATTTAGCGAATGGATAAAAATTCGGTCATTAGAGATGTACTAACAACCAAGGGAAATTTATCCAGTCGTTAAATCTTAAATCCTATTATTTTATAAGGAGGGGCTTCAATCCCGTGGTTGAAAAATAACAAATCCGGTGGTTATTGGCTATGAAAAAAAAGCGGGACTCCAATTTCATTTGCCTCCGAAAATGTTCTTAATTATATTATTAAAAAAACAAAATTCCACTTTTGTTCCCTTCTTCCTCTTTCCTCCAAAACCCATCAACTGTTAGCATTCCATAATTCCATTTTCTATCTTCTTCTCCCACCGCCCAAACACTCCTTTTCTCTCTCCTCCCATGCCCCCGACCACTTCTCCGCCATGCACTCCGACCACCTCCCTCTCCATTACTGAAACTGTAAACGGCTCTCACCGATTCACCATTCATGGCTGTTCCTTGGCCAAGGGAATTGGCATCAATAAACACATCGCCAGCGAGAATTTCACCGTTGGCGATTATCAGTGGGCCATTACTTTTACCCCGACGACAAAAATCCTGAGGATCATTCTTCCTTTGTTTTCGTGTTTATCGCCCTCGCCAGCGAGGGCATCGATGTTTGAGCCTTGTTTGAGCTCACCTTGATCAATCAGAGCTGCGAAGGCAAACATAAATAAAGTTCACAGCCACTTCGATCGCTCCCTTGAGACCCTCAAATATCGCAACAGCATGTGGTTTCTCATCTTTTTGAATAATTTACTTCAATTTTGATTTTTAGTGATTCTTGGGGTCGATTGATTGGTTATCAGAAAATTTATGTGTTTCTTTTTATGATTCTTTAGGGGATATAAACGTTTCTTTAGATGGGCAATGCTTGAAATGTTCAATTTTCTTAAAGATGATTGCTTGAAAATTCATTGTACAGTTGGGGTTGTCTAGAGAGAAAGTGAGATCTGGAATTTTATGTTTGGTTTTTGGCATTTATACTCTTTATGTGGCCGTGAAGGTAACATTGAGTCAGATGCTTGTATCATAAAACTTTCGCCTAAATTTGAGATAACTATTTTATAACTTCAGTTTATTTAAGCCATACTAGTACTTCCCAGTCTTGATGCTTGTGTGTCCAAGTATATATCGGTTCTGTCAGATGTGTTTTTAGTCAAGGAGGGAATATGAGCGCCAAATGGTAGATGAAGAAGCAAAAGAGCGCCTGAGTTTCCAAGTATTTACCAAATTATTGTAAAATTACTGTGACGTCAAATGGAAAATTGTTGAGCGATTCTGGTTTTGGCTTTGACTTAAGATTTCTTAATATAGAATTAAGAATTGACACTGGCAATGTAGGTTAGATGGTTGTTATCCTTTTTCTTTCTTTTTTTTTGTTTTTTTTTTGGTGAAACTAATCTATTTTTTTGGTGCAATGCGCTAATGTTGTGGAACCTCCCCATCTCTAACCTTTTTGTATGACATCTTTATATTGGCTGATCATTGTTATCACCTTGCTGTTTATCTCAAATGGTGTTGTTTGTTTTATTTGTCAGGCAGCTGTTGCAGCACAGTCTACCATCATACATGAATTGAAGGAAGTCCCACCTATTCCCGTTGTGCAGGTTAGTTTCACTCAGATGATGTGGAATGTTGCACTTGATGGCATTCTGTTATTATATGTTCTTAGGCTTGTTCTATTACATTTACATGCTTGCTCGTGTGAATGTGTCTGTTTGTGCTTTCCTTTTCCTTTCCTGGTTTCTGACAATGCAAGATGCATGACTTGTATGGATTCTTATGGTTAGCTCATCTATTATGGTGTGAACATGTGTACTTGACTTGTATGGATTCTTATGGTTAGCTCATATATTATGCAAAATTCGGTTCGCTTTTTTTTTCTATTCATAGAGAATGCTGGATCATGATGCTCCATATAATTACTAAAAAATTGTCTTTCTATAGTATAGATGATATTTAATCTGTATATCGATGAATTATTTGAATTAAAAAAATATCATGTATATGGAAACTTAATGCTTAATTTGAAAAGGTCAATATCGTATCATGTATACTTTAAGCAGATATGGTGCAGATTTATAAAAATGTTATTTAGATTCTGTAGAGATATTATAAGAATCAAATTCTAATTCTTGTATTCTGTTGTCTTGCTGTGTCTATATATGAGATCGACATGCTTCTTTAGCAATAAAATGATAAGACTTGTTTCCATTTTGCAAGATTTAATATCTTCATAAATATAGGTATATATTTTCACCATAGATTTATAAAAAGCATTGAGTCCAGAATTTTCTTCTCGCTAGTTCAGCAGAAAAATCAAGAAAGAGCCTGTCCAAAACTTGTTTATAGTGGTTTGCTTTGCAGTTGCATTCGTTTTATGTTTTTACTGTTTTAGCATTGTTCTTAAACTGTACTCATCATTCATAGCGTTGTTTTCTTAATTAGATGGCATTTGCAAAGTATGTGGCTTTGTTTCATTTCGTAAAGTGCTAAAACACCAAACACAGCCACCTCATCATTTTTCCTTCACAAAAATTAAACAATTTTCTGACTGTTGTTATTGCATTAACAAAGATATGTTTGTTCTTTATAAAATTCTTTTGTCTTTGCACAAACAAACGCGGCCAACGCGGCAAATGGGGACAGAGTTAATGCTTGACGGTGGGAAAAGCTCTTGAAAGTCAAATTGCACATTACTTTAAGGTTAGTCATTTAATGTTTTCAATATTACTTTTCTTTTTCTTTTTTCTTTTTAATTCATTTGATATTCAAATTTCATTCCTTTCTAATGTTAACACACACTTAAACATTGGAACTAAAAGACGCAAATATTTTGTATAAAAATTATTATTTAAAGTTTGTTAAAAAGAATTATTATATTTTAGTTATATTATGTGATCAACAAATATCACAAATTTACTTTATTTTACTAGAAATGAAAATTCAATAGAGCACTAAAAACTAAGAAAAAGAGAATGTGTATCCTTTTTATGAGGCCCTTAATTTTATAAAAGATATGATGCATATTGCTTCAAAACAATTCTTCTCAAATTAGGATTTTTTTTTTTCAAAATATTTCTTCTAAAATTAGGATTTTGCACTATATTTTAATGATTCAATTACTAATCAATAGTGGTAATACTTAGATAATAATCAAGTAATGCATATTAATTACAGCTCTCTTCAAACTGCATAAGAACTGAAACTGGAAAATTCTTCAAATGGAATTGTGAAATAGTGAGCTTTGATCCTCTCTGCCAATCCAATTTTTAATGTATTTATACTTCTCATTGCTGCAAAAAAACAAATTCATGTTATCATTTTCACAGTATCTCTGTTTTCTCTTGTGAACTGCAGTCTATAACACAAGATGTTACTATATGCGAGTTCGGGAGTGCTGAACATAATGACATGTTCTATTTCTTGACATCTTAGATAGTTGGTCACTCTTAGAAAAAGACAAAACAAGAGGCAAGAACTGAAACAATTGGGAGAATAGGTTGTACCTAGGCTCAAATTTGGAATATTTTTAACTCAAGTTAACTTAGCTATACTGTATAAAGGAGCTATGCATGTTAAAGATACTTCTTTTGATTAAATGCTGGTTTCCATATTTATGCAATGCTATACTACTTTGCATACGAAATATGCTGTAACTATGGGTATGTCCGATGTAAATAAGTGGCCTACAACGATTTGGTTCTGTTTGGTTCTCTTAATTCGCGTTTTAGAAACCTAACCCCTTCATCTAAATTTTTAGGTTTTTCCGTTTGATATATTGATTTTTGAGTTTCAAAATTGAATTCTTTTTATATTAATGTTATTATTTTCAAGATGATTTTGTTGTTTGTATTTCTAGGTCTTTTGAATGTGACCAATTTCCAATGGTCATTTTACAATTTAGTTACATCTTCTTCTGCTGGTTCATGAGAAATTTATTTCCATTATTATTGGCTTTTCCATATGGCTTATTCTGCTATATTATCAGAGGATTGCTGGAAAGACCAAGTCTTTCTCCACTGATGGATGGGCTGCACCAAAACTATCCAAGAGAATGGATAAATTAATGCTTTACATGCTTACTGCTGGCAAAAAAGCCTTGCTAATGGCGGCATAACCAAGGATGTGATTGATGAGTTAGATAAAAATAAATGTGCAGTTCTGATTGGCTATGCATTAGGTGGGATGAAGGTAACTCTAAACTTCCTTTTGTTTGTCTACATACTGACCTCCTGGAACGGATGATGTCTTTAGTTGTATCTCATAGCAATTGCACATTAATCTCTTTGCAGTGTTTTTGCATCATCAATGTCTGCCTTGAAACAGCCAACCATTCGAGTTGTAGCTATAATTGCAGGAGTTCCTGAGGTAGACACCAAACAGTGAAGTATTTAATAGGTAAGTAAATATATTTCAGAGTATAAATTCTATAATATTTTTTAAGTATATGGCAGCATATATATTGGTCTTTGTAATATTAATATTTTTTTTATGATTGTGATTGCATTTTACATGTATTTTCTGTAGTCTTTCTACACAAATTTTCATCATGTTTGATTTGCAATATGATAATATGTTGTTAATATATTATTAAACTTATTATTATTTTATACTTTCTTAGCCATTTGATCTACTACCTTTATAAATGAATATTAATTATAAATTTATGTTTGCAGGTTTTTCGATCAATAGACAACGAAGATTTGATGCTTATTATTCATTTTTAAAAAAAAATTCTAGCTAGATAGATGTTGGTATAGCAATGGGTTATTTTTCTAAACAAATTTATATATGACAAATAGAATGTTATACAATTTTGAAATATTGCTATACTTTGTAATTGATTTTTTGCAATTTATGAAAAGAGTATTTATTATATTTTTGGATATGTATATATGTGTTGGAGTGTGAATGGGGTGTACGTGAAATATTTAAATAAAATTGTTTATATTAATTATCGGATGTACATTTAGCGATGAAAAATTTGGTCACCATTTGTAATTATTAACGATCGGATTTCCTTTTATTAAAAGATATAAACAATTCGCGAAGGGAACTTTTGGTCGTTATAAGTTAATTTTTACGACCAGATTTTTCTTCGCTGAAAGTGGTAAACAATTAACGAAGGGAGAAATCGGCCGTTAAAAGGGTTTTTTTAACGATCGAACTTCCCTTCGTTAAAAGCAGAACACAATTAGCGAAGAAAAATCAAGTCGCTAAAAATTTATATTTAACGTCCGAATTTGTTCCAGTCGTTAATAAATTTAATGACCGGATATTAATCCGGTCGTCTATACTATTAACGACAGAGCTTTTAACGACTGGTGACGACTGGATTTTTACGGTCGTTATAGTATTTTAACGACCGAATTTTAACTTTTAACGACCGAATTTTCTTTCATTAAAGAGCATTTTTCTTGTAGTGGATGAAGACTCTTGCCGAATTGATGACATGGTATGTCACGTCATATGTCTGAACATATGTGGCACGTCTCATATTTGGATCAATTTCACCCACGATCATTGGACTTACAACTTATTACCAAAAACTAATTGATTTATTTTTTGTAACTTAAATATCACTTAACTTATCACCTTTTTGCAGAAATATCATCTTGACTGAATACATATGGAGATAAATTTATTGCCACATCATCTGCTAATGTGTCATATTTGACAAGTTAATAGCCAAATCATCGTTATCAGCTAATGTTTCATATTTGACACGTCAAGAATCCATGTATGTCCATAACTGATGACGTTCATAGCTAATGTGTCATAGCTGATTAGCTGATGATGTGACAATAAGTTAATCTTTATGTGTGTCCGATCAAGATAATTTTTCTGTAAAAAGATGATAAGTTCAGTAACATTTAAGTTACAAAAAATAAGTCAGTTACTTTTGGGTAATAAATTGTAAATCCAGTGACTGTTGGTGAAATTGATCCAAACATGGGACGTACCACGTGTTCAGGTATATAACATGGCGTGCCATGTCATCAATCTGGCAAGGGTCCTCGCTAAAAACCGGTGAACATAATTTTTTATGCAAAAATGTAATAAGTTTAGTAACTTTCAAGTCACGAAAAAAAGTCAGTTACTTTCGGGCGATAAGTCGTAAGTCCAATGACCGTGGATGAAATTGACTCTGTAGCAATTGTTCTCAAACTATGCGATTGTGATTAGGATTGGCAATGGATTAGGCACCCACTAAAATTTTCATATTTATACTGGAAACCCGTTTATTAATTAAAATAATCATACCTACTATATCCCATTTAAAATTAACATTACAATATATATACATATTCTAAATCCAATTATTAATATTCATATAATATCAATATGCATTTATCAATATTTTATTAAAAATAAACAAAACATCAATATAAAATAAAAATAAAAATAAAAAATAAATTTATAATCAAATCACATTCATAAATATTGAGATAAATCAAATTAAATACAAATATAAAGATACATCAAATTAAATATAAATATAAAAATAAATCAAATTAAATACAATCATAATAAAAATCAATATACAAGAAAAAGTAACTTATATATTTTATCCTTAGCTTAAGGTAACGGATAATAAAAGAATTAAACCCAAATCCTAGTCCAATCCATCAAGGACAGTAAAATTATTATTCAAACCTATTTAATAATTATTCTAATAAATTCATTTAAATCAGCAACTCATAAAATAAAAAATCCCTAGCCTCCTTTTCTTTATAGCCTCCACGAAAAAATCCAACCTTTCAAAGGTTTTTATTTTATTTATTTAATTTTGAAACTGTCGTCAGTTCATTTACGGACGGCAGGCTTTTTTCTCTTTTATTTTATTTTTTTTATTAAATTTATATTTGTATTTTTTCAATTTTTTGTGTGTTTTTTTTCTTTAATTCTCTCTTTAATAATTTTTAGATCGGTACAGATCTGAAATTTAAAATTTTATTCGATGTTTTTTATTTGCTTTTAGTTTTTTTATATTTTGATTTCAATAACCTTAGATCTGAAATTTTAATTTTAGATTGATTTCGTATTTATCCAGATTTTATTTGTATTTTTATAAATCTGGTTTATTTAGTTAATGTTGAATGCAATTTAATTTTTTCATCATGCAAGTTTGTCCTCCATATTTGGAGGTTATCGTCTTTTTTTTATGGAAGTTTTCATCCTTTTAGAATGAGTTTTTCCATGGACAACAGATTGATTGAATTTTTCGCTGAAAGCCAGATTGTCCATGTCATGTTACCATTATCCACTGTTTTTATTGAAAAAGTTCAGAGATATATTACAGCAATTTCATTAGTTTCGTATATCTTATGTACTTTTAAATTTTATAAATTTATTTATACTTTTCAGATGTACTTTTTATATTATTAATAAAGATTTACATTGCATTCAAACAAAATTATTCTAATATGTCAACCTATTAGGATTGAATACAGTCGGATACCAAAAAAAAGTTTTACCTATGCATACTATCCCTATATATATATATATATATATATATATATATATATATAAGGTTATCGGTGGATTTGGATATATAAGAATTGCTTAAAAGGAGAAAAAGATGGATTGAAGATTAACTGGTTTGATATGATAAACTTGATGAATCGATCTGCAAGGCAAAGAAATGCTAACCCTTGGCATGCAGGAAATTAGCATTCCAAAACTTAAGTTCGAAACAATGTGCAGATAGAGAAAAAGAGAAGTGGTAATGGATTAATACCTTACCTTTGAAGTCTCTCTCCGTATTTATAATTCTTAGATAGTTAGGACCTATAAACTAGAGTACTCGAGTGTGATATTTCAAGTATCTGTGATTCGCAAATTTAGGCATTTGAAGTAACGTTTTGCAGGATCTGAACTAAATGACGTGATAGATAAAATGACAAATCTTGGTCAAATATCAAGCCTGATCAAAACTTGTTGACACACGTTAATGCAGTGGTTTGGGCTTGTGCCTATTGGATTGGGTTCTCATATAAGAAAGTGACCACTATCAAGAACTTTTGCATTTTGAGTAATCAACTTGATGATTTGATCTTTGAAAAAAATCATATTTTAGTTCCTATATTTTAATGATTTTACAGATTGAATTCCTATACTTTCAAAAATACACATTAAGTTCCTGAACTTTTCAAGAAAAACACATTAAATTCAAAATAAATAGCTTAAACGACAGTGTAACACATGTTCGGTTAAAGTCGCGTGTATTTTAATGGTATATTATTTTTAAAGTCCGTTTGAACTTAATGTGTTCTAATAAATAAATTCAGGGATCACTTGTTTAGTTTTGAAAATATAGAGATCTAATATGTAAATATGTAAAATTTGAGAGATTTAATGTGTAGTTTTGAAAGTATATGTATTCAACTTGTAAAAAAATTAAAATTCAAGAATTAAATTAGGGGTTTTGCCTTGGTCTTTTAAATTTTTAAACTATTATTTTAATACACATTAAATTCAAATAAATAATTTATATATACCAAAAATTATATTATTATCTTATTCAAATTTAATAACTATAAATTTAATACTTTAAAAAAAACTATAAATTTAATGTGAATAAAAATAAAAATTCAAAAATCAAATAAAAATTTAAAAATTAAATAAAAAATATTTATATAAATATAAGAATCTAACCATGCATTTTGATTTTGATTTTGATTATATATTATATATAATTCCAAATAATATATATAAAAAAATAAATTGACTGGATGAACAGAATAAATTTCCTAAACAGAAAAAGAACGAGAGATGGGGTGAGCTGGTTTCGTGAATGGCACGCCAAATTTAGATCTCAAAAAAGAAAAAAAAAAAAAAGGGGAAACAGCCAAAGAGGTAATAAAAAGGAAAAGAAGATTTGGTTTGGTAACATAGATATTTTTAGGTATAAAAAGAAAAAAAGAAATTGAAAGTGCAAGTGTTTTCAGAAGAGCAGCTTTAGTAACTGAATGGGATTAGATGTATCTAATCTTAGAGTATCAGACTACATCTGCATATAGCATGCATGCTTTTCTCATCTTATCAAGACTTTCAGTCGCATCCACTGTGATCACCAACTCAGTTACTCCTCTCCTCGTTGCTTCTTTTCATATTCAATTTGTTCCCTTCCAAATGTGCCGCCAAAATACGGGAGATGTTCAATGGATATAAATTGTTTTGATAATCCGATAGGACGGTGCCTCAAATAGGAACATCTCTTTTCTAAAAATGAATTAAAAGACTTATTTAAACCATAGCTAACGTCTTTTTCTATATATATTATTTGTCACTTTTATATTATATCATATTTCAAATGATATTATTAAATAATTTAACAGTCAAAAAAGTAGAAATATCATATTTAGGAAAAAAATTTAGACCTTGTTTTTAGGAATTTTTTTTATAAATAATGCATTTGTAAAAAATATTTAGTTAGTTAGGGTGTTTTGAAAAATAATTGGACATTTAGGATTTGGTTAAATTTCACAACACAGTATTATGGAACATGAAGAATGGGATTCAGGTGAACAATGCAAAGTAGACAAAGTTGGCAAGAATCTGAGTTTGATGCTGCATCAATATGTTGCAGAAATTGAATAGTGGGACCCATATTTTTACATAGGAATTGCAATAATTGAAGTTTAATTCCGTAACACCATGTTGCGGATTCAAGTCTGACAAGGACAATGAT
Organism: Excoecaria agallocha; assembly: GCA_037975025.1. NCBI lineage: Eukaryota > Viridiplantae > Streptophyta > Magnoliopsida > Malpighiales > Euphorbiaceae > Excoecaria > Excoecaria agallocha. The sequence continues at coordinate 31,440,528 of CM075811.1, forward strand.
TCTGAAATATAGTGTTGTAGATTTAGGTCAGTAAAAAATTTTTTTTGTCCCAAAAATCATGAAACGCGTTAAAAAAAATATCAGAACCGATTATATATACTTTTTAAACTAGTGAATTCATTGTGTGAAATAGTTATTTATTTGAATATTTGTAATATGATTCATTTAATTTTAATTTTTGTATATTAATAACAATATAATTTTTTTATTTGATTTGGTAAATTGCAAATATCAATTGAAATATAAAATCATAAAAAAGTCGCATAAATAATAGTTTTAAAAAAGGTATTATTTCAATTACAATATATTTATTTATTTGTGATTTTGTATTGGAAAATAAAGATAAATACATTCTATTGTTATAATGTAATATTGTAAAATTTTTATAAAATAATATGATAAATTATAGTTTAATAAAATAACTTGATAAATAAAAGAAAATGTACAAAATTAATTTTGATATAATATTTATTTTTATTAATTTAATACTATAGATGGTGTATACATACTTAGCTCTAAAAGCCATGATCAGTGATATTTCAAACAAAATCATTACCCGAAAATGGGATGATATATACAAATGACGAATTGAAAATAGCATAACAATATTCGATTATATTACTACAATAAATAAAAAATTACAAAAAATTATAATAAGAGATATCCTATGATGGAAGCAAGGATGGTAGAAATGTTTTGCATGGCAGTACCAATATTTTATTTGAAGTCTATAATAAAAATTTGAAATAGTGAGCATATAACAAAATATTAGAAATTAGTTATGATATTTGTAAAAGATGTAATAAAAATTAGTGAATTTTTTTTTTTTAAATTAGAGATATAATGCTAGTTGAGTAAAAAAATTAAGGTTAATTACAAAGTAAGACCTAAATTATAGTGTACTTTTCAAGGTCAGATCCAATTTTTTAAACATTACAATGCCATACCTTAACTTCGAGTCTTCTTTCAATTAAGGGACTCTATTCAACTTTTCATTAATTGCGAATGGTAGCTGCCCAGTTAGCAAAAAAGTGGGATCCACTGGAGTTTATTTTAACAAATAAATGCCGTGTTAGATTTTCTTCTTCTTCTTCTTCTTCTTCTTCTTCTTCTTCCATTAATTTCTATCTCTATTTGATTTTCTCTTTATATCTTTGGCATACAACGCCCTTGCATTGATGTTCCTGTTGAAGTAACCATTATCGATTATTGTCCTTCTAGCTGTTAAGGGACTATTGATCTTTCTCATGAAGCTTTCTCTATCATTGCAAATCCTAATGCTGGCAAGATCAAAATTGAATTAAAAATAAGAAATTAAAAAGAAAGAAGGAGTTAAGTGCAATTCACCTAGGGACCACTAGGATGAAGATTTATAGCCTTTTCTAGATTTTCTTTGAAAAGAGAGGAAAAGGCAAGAGATTTATAGAAACTTGATGGCCGACCACTTTAAAGGATAAAAACAACCATTCTTTTCTTAAAAATCAACCATTTCATCTTAAGAGAATACCTTAATTTTAATTGTAAAGTTTGTGAAGAGAGAGAATTTAGGGGTTAAGGTAATTTTAAGGTAACAATTTCTTCTCTTCTTCTTTTATTTATTTTATATGATAAAAATTTAATTTGAAGGATCTAAACGGATCTTTATATATGTGATTTATCCTATGAAGAAAAAAGAGTAGGAAAGAGCAAAGAACAAGGAGGTAGAGAGAGAGAGTGAGATTAAAGAAAGTGATTTTAGTGAATCAATAAGGTATGAGAATTTATGTTCTTGTTTTATATGCTTATAATTAATCCAAGTTGATAAATATGATAAATATGACTTATAATTGGTGTTAGAGTTAAGATGTGACGCTATAGTGCATAAGAATGATTATTTGTGCCTTAGAAAGTGATATAGTAAAAATCTGTTTAAGGTTCACTTGAACTAGTTTTAATGTAGAGGGCATAACTCCTTCCGTAGATGTCTAAATGAAGTGATTCTAGATGGAAATGAAATATAAGACATAGATCTACAACTTTGTAGATGAAACTCGAATCTATCCCTAAAGTGCTCAAAAGTTATCTTGAAGTTGAATGATCTCTGTTACCCTATCATCTATACTAGTTTGTATTACTTTATTAATATCTTAATATTTAAAAGTCTAAATGGAGTGATATTTAATATTTTAAAAACTAGAAATATAAAGGAATAACTTTGTAGTATACCACTTTGCTTGAAAATGTCATTTACTAGGTCTAAAATAGTATACAAATTGAACCTAGAAATCCATCTTTAGAATTTTTGAAGCAGAATGATACCTCACAGTCACAACCAATTAGTTACCACCATGAGTCCCTTCCAGAACTGATTTAACATCTATTTTACTACTATAACAAATCAGTTGCCATATTGAGCATCCATCTTTTCTCTTATACTTGTTTTTTAGGCCCCAAATAGTCACCAAAATATGTCTGAACCTCCCCAAATATTGCTAGAGCATTATAAGCATAAAAATAAAGATAATATGTGTCATTAAATATGTGTGGATCAAGAGTAAGTGTGACATGTATAATTGACTAATTATACTAGTTACATTACCATGATTGAATATGCTTAGTATGCTAATTGGTTGGGACACATAGTAACACGTTCAAACACAAGAATACAAAAAAGATATAAATAGTTACATAGATGCTTAAAGATATTATGGTTAGGAAATGTAAACTTACATGAATGTTAAAAATTGCAATAATGCATTAATGTTCAAAGTTATGTTATTATGATTATAAAGGATGCTTGTATATATACACATGTACACTAAACAACTAGATTATATGAATTACAAATGAGTACATCCACATCCAAACATGCAAAGACGTGTAAAAGTATTTAAAAAAGTTAGTTATGTTCTTACTAGATTTTCATATTAACCCCATGAATATATGTTAATATATTAGAATACAAGAGTTGAATGATGATATGTGAGCTTGAACATGTATGGATGTGTGGATGTTCTAATGAAATAATACATTGATGTGTTTATAGTTACATAATTGATTTATAGAAATGTATGAACATTTTCACATTCTTATTAGCTACAAACATATAAGATTCTTATATATGTACATGCAAATAGACTACAAATATATAAGATAGAAAAGGGAAATGTAAGAAAGTTAAGCTTCTTTGACTACTCCATTTTCACATTCTTATTGGCTACTTCAACTCCTCCATTTGGCTGAGGTCTATAAGGAGAAGATTTATGATGCTGAACCCTATATTTGATAAACATCTATTTAGTTTCACTAGAGAACTGTAACCTATTATCTGATACAACATAATGAGGCAAACCGTATCTGCATATAAAGTTATTCTCAATGAACTTAGCTATATCCTTTGCATCCATCTTCTTGAAGGATTTAACTTCTACCCACTTGGTGAAATAATCAATGGCTACTATGATAAACCTATGTTCGTTTGAAGTAAGTGGATGAATCATAACCATGATGTTTATACCCTAAGCGGTGAATGGCCATGGAGACGTATGGTTGCATAACTCTGAAATTGGTAAATGGCTAGAGTTTGTGTATTTCTGGCATAGTTGGCACTCTCTGACATACTTAGAACAATCAGTATCAATTGTGAGCCAAAATAATCCTTAAATTATGATCTTCTTAGCTAAGGCTAAACTATTTATATGGGCTCCACACACTCATGCATACACTTCTTTCATGACCTTTTTTACTTTTTTTTTTATCCAAGCACCTTAGTTGGATCCCATAAGGCCATCTTTTATAGAATACTCCTTCTACAATAATGAATTGGGTTGATAGCTTATGAATGATCCTCTAGTCTTTTTTAGGAGCTTCTTCGAGAAACACTGACTTTTTTATATAATTTTGAATGTCATAATACCAAGGCCTCCCATCATCCACCTCAATATCCGTAAATATCTCCATATTCAAATTATGGTTTATCAGAACTTGGAATCAACATAGGCTTCATGCTTACCCCTTTTGGATTATCCCAGATTGAGACTACGGTAACAAAGCATTTTCTAATTGATTTTCCTCTCTAGGCACATATCTGAAAGTGCAGACCTCGAATTGTTTGCTTAAAGTTTTTAGGAATTTGAGATAAGGTAATAACCATTCTTCTTTGATCAACCATTCACCCTCACCGGATAAATTATCAAAGATGAGTCCCCAAACATTACAAATTTTACCCCCACAGCTAACAAGGCTTCCGACCCGAAAATGCAGGCTTTGTATTTAGCTTTGTTATTCATGGCTTTGTACCTCAATTTCTTGGCTAGTGGAATTTTCTCTCCTTTCAAGGTCACCAAGATCACTCTTACTCCTGCTCATTTATTGTTTACAGCCCCATCAAAGTACATCTACCAACCCTACACTATTATAGCTGTAATATGCTCATTAAGGAATTCATAAGTTACCTCTTCTCCTTCTAAAGGTTGATCATCTAGAAACTCTGCTATCGCTCTCCCTTTTATGATTTTCTTATTGATGTATTCTATGTCGAACTCTTATAGGAGAATTAACCATCTTCCCATTTTCCTTAAGAGTGAGGGTGCTTTTTATAGGTACCTAAGAGGGATCTCTTTAGCCACTGCTTGTATCCTATAGGAATGGAAGTAAGATCTCTATTTCTTTGATGGCCATATGACTACTAAACAGATCTTTTCAACTTCAATGTACTTTGCTTTATAAGAAAGAAACTTCTTGCTATGGTAGTACATTGCATACTTAATCCTAAAGTCATATTCTTGAGCCATTATTGATCCCACTGAACTATCTTCTATACCTAGATACAAAATCAGGGGCTTACCTGTTTGAAGCGGTCTTAACACTGGTGGATGGAATAGGTACTCTATGATTGTATCAAATACTTTCTGACAATCCTTATTCCAAGCCACTAGTTGGTCTTTCTTGAGAAGTTTGAATATTGGCTTGCAGATCAAAGTTAACTTGGTTATGAACCTACTAATGTACTGAATTCTCCCTAAGAATACTCTAACTTCCTTTTCTTTCTAGGGTATTGGCATTTCTTTGATAGCCTTCACTTTATCAGGACCTACCTCTATACCTTTATGGCTCACTATATGCCTTAAGAGCGTACCTGAAGTGATTTTAAAGATGCACTTCTTCGGGTTAAGATGAAGTTTGTACTTATCGATCCTCTGGAAGAACTTTTTTAATGCCTCAAAGTGACCTTTACGGGTAACTGACTTGATCATCATGTCATCCACATATACCTCTACTTTCTTATGAATTAAGTCATTAAGTATCCTAGTTGCCATCCTTTGATAGGTAGCATCTACATTTTTAAATCCAAAGGGCATTACTCGATGAGCATACGTAACCCATTCTGTTATGAAAGCTATCTTAATTCGGTCCACTATCTTATTTAGAATCTGGTTATACCCTGCATATTCATCTATAAAGCTACACATGACACAAGCTGTTACACTATTAACCAGGACATCTATGTGAGGTAGGGGAAAATCATCTTTAGGATAGGTCTTGTTCAAATCCCTATAATCCACATAAACTCTGACTCTTCCATCTTTCTTGGCCACAAGAACTACATTTGCTAGCCATGTGCTATATTGAACTTCCGCTAGGAACTTAACCTTTATTTATTTCCTCACTTATTCTTTAACCTTTTCAGCCCACTCTGGTCTAAGTCTCCTAAGTTTTTGCTTGACTGGCTTATACCCTGGTATGTTGGGATGGCATGTTCAACAATTTTTCGATCTATTTCTGGCATGTCTTCATAGGTTTAGGTAAAGACCTATTGTAACACCCTAATCCATAAGACATACATACTCATTAATGCCAAACATGTAGAATCATCAATACCTACATAAGCCTAGTAAAGATCAGGCAGAAATAATAATAATAATAATAATAATAATAATAATAATAATAATAATAATAATAATAATAATAATAATAATAATAATAATAATAATAATAATAATAATAATAATAATAATAATACAGGCCTTAATTGCATGCCACAGTTTAACCAAATCAAACTCCAAAATAAGGAGACACAACATAATTGGCCTTCAATACATTAAGAAAACCTCAAGGACAACTGCAACCTGCCAGATCTTTTTCTCAAAGTGGGTCAAGCAACTACAGCTATCAATCTAATGTGGAACTTATCCAAAAATCTACACGGATAAACAAACCCATGCTAAGCCATTAAACTAGTGGGGAAACAAAACTCTATGGACAAACTCTTAATAAATAGCATCAAATCAATACAAACTTCACAATTATGTAAAACATATGAGTCTACAATATTAATCATTTACAATAAACATTCTGGATGAATCTTCAACCTTAATAAACATTAAGTACTCTTCTAACAATATCTAGAGCATTACATAAACTCATCGAGTTCCTAAAGACATTTCAATTTACTTTTATAATCAAATCTCTTTCTTGATAAACTAGCATAATTCAGGTACCTCATAATCACTTTCATTCATGAATCCAAACATCATTATTATTGGTAGTACAAACATCAAACATATGCATTTAATCACATTAGTTACATAAGATATGAATTCAATGTTCATTCAAAACATAAGGGATTACAGGTTTCATGTAACGTCTATAAAAGATACTGTTAGGCATAATTACTTCACATATCTCATATAATCTTAAGTATAGAATACATTTATAATTCACAATTTCTAATTATAATCATGTATTCCTTAATGATATCTTGGCATGACAACTAATTATCATATAACATCATATTATGTCATACGTTGTCCTTTGGTTTGTGTCAGAGTCATCAGTGTGCACATATATGTGTAAATTTTTTATATATATATACAGACTAACGGATTTGCATGTGATTCCAGCAAACAAGTATTACATATCATGATTACCAACATAGTCCCATATCACATGCATACATTTTATTGAAATAGTTTATAGCCAAAATGAATTTAAGATAAAATAATATAATAGGCCATTCATCATGCTTACATTATATAAGTAAGGAAATCAATATATATATATATATATATATATTCTTTATTTCAAGCACATTTCTTAATCTTTAGTCTTTAAGAGCCTGCTTAAATACTAGTTCAAAGGGTGGATAATGGGAGCAATGGATACCCGAAGGTATCAAACAATGGATATCTGAAGATATCAAACAATGGATATCCAAAGATATCAAATGATGGACCCAAAAAGGCTAAGCTATTGTTCCATTAAAGGAACAAACAATGGACCCAAATGGGGTCAACTATGGTAGCTACGACTGTATCCCTCTAGGCATGCCTATCTAATCCACAACTGAACTAAGACCCGCAAGCTTTACCATTTTTAAGAACATATTTGATTCAACATATTCTTCTTTATTCATTATTACATTTACTTAAAGCCATAATTCATATAAGAATGCATATTATTCTCATTATGGATTAGTATTGAACTTTAGGCTCCATTATACATGGATGCCGATCATATGATCACATAGTTTCATGATTATGCAAACATTAATAAAGCATAATCTCTCGTTGATCTATCTCGTCATAAATAACCTTATGCATGATTCTAATAAGGCAATATAAAAGTGTAGTTCTTGTTACTAAAAGTCTTCATAAGGTGATATGTATGTCCATTTATATATATATATGTATATATATGTGTGTGTGTGTGTACAAATAAATTCAACTTGAATTATGACATTACATGTGTGTGTGTGTACAGATAAATTCAACTTGAATTATGACATTACATGCTTTTGTTATTCATACACTACGAGAAAAATGCAATTTAGCAATGAAAAATAGCAATGGAAAATTGATATTTTTCGTTGCTAATAAAAAATAGCAACAGAAATTTCTGTTGCTAATCTGGCAGTTGCTATTTTTTAGCAACGGAATTTCATTTCTGTTGCTAAATTTAGCAATGAAAAATGAATTTTGTTGCTAAATTCAACCAACTCATTTTTCGTGAATTGGTAATTTTTAGCAACGAAAAATAAAATTCCGTTGCTAATTTTAGCAACCAAAAGTCAAATTTATTTTTTTATAATCATATTATATATAGATCCAATACTCAATTGTTGGTAATTGCGAGATTGCGAAAATTGTTTGTACTTAATTTGTGAGCATATTGGTTGAATATGCTTTTACAGTAAGCACAAGCACAAAAATAACGGTATTTATATATTATCTTTGTTCATACAAATTTGGTCAAGAATGGTCCACTTGCAGGTAATTTAAGAATAAAACATTAATTCAAACTTAAATTGAAATAATCAATTTAATTGCACCAAAAGGCAGAATGATCTGCCATTTATAGAAACAACAAATGAATCATTCACTACACACACTCTCTCTCTTTGTTTCTTAGCAACAAACCAGTTACATGGATTCAAACAAGTCTAATTAACAATAAGATAACTGACATTGTTAGGCTTCAAAGTATCCTCAAGAAGTGGAAAAAGGCAGCAGCCAATTTGAGTTTGCATGTAAATGCTTGAGCCAATTTGAGATAATAATGAAACAAAAGGCATAGATTTGCTGTAAAGTAACTGCAACAATTTATAAATCGATTTGAGTCTAATTCTAAGGGGGTGTAGGGTGGAAGCAATCATGGATTTCATCCTTGCCAAAGAAGCAATTCTTTTCCTCGTGCTTCATTGGTTGGAGAGATAGAGAAATGTTAGCAGAACAAGATGATATGACTACAACACAATTGCTTGGGGATAACATTCACTGACCTCCATCTGCAACATCCTCCAAACTTCTTTGCCTTTTCCCCACCTTGACTCCTTGCTTCCTCCCATGCTCAGCTCATATGGAACTAAGAAACTATTACTCATTTTTAGGATATAAGAATATATAATTCATCATGTGTAACATATAATTGAAAATGTAGTATATGTAAAATATTGGTCATCATCATATATTGTAAAACTGCCATAGAAGAGACCAACAATTTATCATAAAAAATATATATAATATAAACCCAAAATTAAATTAGAATTTGAGAAGAAATGAAGAAATCTAACATAAAGCCTAAATGAATTATTTTTACGGTACAAACTATTTTGGTCATAACTTTTGCTACAAGTGTCAGATTTCTTACTATAATATGTTTTTGGAAAGCTCATTTCGAGGCAGTCATTTTTACAGAGCAAAGCTCTTGTAAAGGCATTTTTCAGGCCCAAAAAATAATGTCTAGGTTGCCATTTTTGAGTTTAAAGTTTTTAGGATTTTTAAGGGATATTTGGTCTTTTCTTGTTTTCACTTATATAAATTATTTTCTTTCCCTAGTTCAAGTAAAAGGAACCCATATCTTAATCACATAATTTAATAATAAATTTAAATGTAATTATTTATTATTTATTAGTTTTAATTAAAACCATAGAAAATCCTAACCATTATTTTTTATATAGCAAAACTATGGATTAACAAATTACATCTAAAATAATTAGCCAACAAAGCTCCCACCAAACAAACTAGCTAAAGAAAAGAAAAACATCAGAAATGCCACCATAATGACACTAAAACTACACAAGAAACTCAATCTGCCCCCTATAACCAAGGTGCCAAACCACTACAATGCTGAGCCCTCTTCTTTACCAAACAACCTGCTGATCTTGCTCTCAAATTGATGCAAGGAAAAGGCAGAGACTACTAAGAAGAACCACCCAACTAAATTAAACCAAGGTAGAAATTAAAACCACATAACAGTAGAGATCTAGATACATCTCCCCTACACATCTAGGATTTCACAACCAATTTTTAATCATTTTTGAACTTTAATGAGCAAAGAATATTAATGTGCATTACAACTTTGGGATTTCTTTTCTCTCTCACACACATAGTTTTCATTCTAAAAATCTAATATCTTTCATACATACACAAGTTTTTCTTGGGTTTGATAGTTGGGGACTTAATCTTATTTTCTTATATTACTAGTTGATCTAATAAACTTACTAGACATCGGTTGGAGCCTACAATGCATGTATGTGCATCCAAACCTAATGATTTTACTAAAGTATAAGAAGCTACAAAAAAAGTAAGAGAGTTTCACTTGAAAAGGAGCCTGAGGTATAAAAATATTCATTAGCCTTCCCTATTATTGCAAGCAAAGACAAGAATAGTGACCAATTAGCTAAATTTTTTGATATGTTGAAAAAGTCGCACATTAATTTACCTTTTGTTGATGCCTTGTTACACATACCAAAATATACTAAGTTCTTAAAGGAAATTTGCTTTAGTAAGAAAAAGTTAGAAGGGCCACGAATAGTCCACACATCTGAAAATTGCAGTGCCATTTTGACCAATAAAGTACCAAGGAAATTAGAGGACCCTGGTAGTTTCACACTACTATGTGAATTAGTAGGGAACTTTGTTGGGCATGCTTTGTGTGATCTAGGTACATATATTAATCTCATACCTTATTTTATTTGCAAGAAACTAAACTTAGGACATCTTAAAGAGACAAATATGCTACTACAACCAATAAATAAGTCTAACAAGAGACCTAAAGGGATTATAGAATATTTACTGGTGAAGATTGGGAAGTTTATATTTTCAGTAGACTTCGTGGTTTAGAAATGGAGGAAGACAGAACCGTTCCACTAATAGTTGGATGGTTTTTTCTCAACATTGCAAGATAATTGATATATTGCATAGGTAGACGGTCATATTGCATTTTAATGATGAAAAGATGGTTTTTAGAGTGACTAAAATGATGAAACGGCCATCATATGAATTTACGAAGTCAATTTGCTGTATTCAAGAAAGCTGTGGAGAGAAAAAGACAAAATCTAAAGATCAGTTGATGGATACCACCTTTATGAAATGGATGATGCATCCAAGGGAAAAAAGTTGTAATCTCTGAGAAGATGGATCAAGTGACCAAGTGGTCTGATGAGAAATTGTTAAAGGATTTAATCCCATGCTTAGCATCACCATACGGTTTTAAATTTGGTGCGGGGGCAGAGAAATCCATAACACTCGAGGTTATGCCATGAGAACATTAAAAGTCGAGCTGGTAACTTGTTAAACCTAGAACTTATTCTAAACTCAATCTTAGAATTTATTTCCTTTAATTTGGTTTTTAATTTTTATTTAAATTATAGTTTTATATCTTTATTTTTAGTATTAATAAGTGGTGTTTAGATATGGTGAATGCATGTGAAATATTGTCATAATCAAATGCATGTATGAGGGTGTGAAAAAATTTTAAAATAGTGTAAAATTTTGTTAGACTCGGCCAAGACCAATGGTCATAGCCATGTCCCATATATTGTTTGAGTTCCAGAATAGGTCACTCGATTGAAACTAAATGGTCTCCACTATTTGAAAAACTTTAGTTTGGATACATAAGGTATCACTTGATTGAGACCTTTTATCTCAGTTGTGTGCAAGTGGAGTTTTTAGTCTAGCAAGGGTCACTCAATTAAGACTATTTGGTCTTTGTTGTGTGTATTTGAGAGCTGAACCACTCAGTCAAGACCATTGGTCTTAGCCATGTGCATCAAAAATATTTTTTAAAAAAATAGTCACTCGACTAAGACCAATTGGTTTTAGCCATGCACTATCGGGGTTTTTAAAAATAGATTGGGTCACTCGATCGAGACCAATTAGTCTCTATCGTATGCTTTAAAATTTCAATGCTATGCATTTTATTTTGTGCCTGATTCAATCGAGATCGATGGATCTCAGCTGTGTGCTTAAAGGACTCTGTCATGTCCATTTATAAATAGACCTATAAGTCATGTCTTTTCACATACACTCTCAACTCCCCTCAAATTTTCTTATGGATTCCAGCATTCTCTCACTAATTTCTCCCTTCCTTATGTATTTTCTTCTTTGTGAGGCTTCAAAACAAGTAAGTAATCATTGTTCTTTATTTTTAATTTCATCTCTTTACTCTATTTCTTGCTTATTTTGAATATGCTTTAGAGTAAAATCCCTTTTTGATGATTATTTTTGAATTTTTATATGTGTGAGATGTGCTTTGAGTGTTTAATGCTTATGTACAAGTTTAATAGTTAGGTTTAGATTTAAATTTTCCATTTTACTTCTTTATCTTTGAGGTATGCTCTATACATTGTTATTTTGATCATTTTAAATAACCAAATTGCTTGTGTTTGATTTGAATTGATGTACTTAGTGCAAATATCATTTATGCATGCCATGTGTTTGTTGAAATGTCTAAAAGAAGTGAAAATGCTCTTTTTCCTAACTTTCCCTCTTTGGTGTGTATGATTTTCTTTAGAACAAAAATTTTGTGTCAAGTGTAATGGATGGATGTGCTTAAAGATGTATGCAATGCTTTATCTACTTGATTCCTTCAGTGTAGTAATGTTAGAATAAGAATTCTGTGTTATGTCATGTTTTATGCAATGTTTATGCCATATTCTTTTTCATTTTAGTAGTTTTCTCTTTAGCATTTTATTTTCTTTGTGTTTTTAGTTAATGTAGTTTTGTTGGTATCATGGCATGTTATTGTTTGTTTTGCTTAAATAGGTTTAGTCTTGGTATTTGCTATAGGAAGTATCAAGTTATTATCTTGATGTTAGCCATCATAGTTGTTTTAATTTATTTTTACGCTTGCACACTTGTTATTGCTTAAAGAACATATAACCATTTTTATGCATTTACTAAACTTCCATCTCTTGTGCTATATTTTTATGCTTTACATGTGAAATTTCCTTTTTTGCTTTTGTTTGTTTAGACTTAATATGATAAACCTGTATTGAGAATTAATTTTTTTTTTTTGCAATGGCACCTAAATGCATTAAGACACAGGTAAGATCTTTATCCTCAGCCCCTCAAGAGTTTAAGAAATCAGAGGTTCCTGGATGGGTTCCCACTAAATTCAAGGAGAATGGCCTACATTTAATCAATAAGAATATCTAGCCACCCCTTACATTGACATGAAGTTGATGCAGAAGATTCGTATGAAGGATGAGATCGAGTGTTTGATTGACAGCGTTGGCTGGAAGAAATTCATAGAGTGAAAAAAGATAGTCTACCCTAATCTTATGAGGGATTTTTTAGTGATGAAATATGACATGGCATATATATGATGATCACGCAGTGGAAAAATAATAAAATTGATCATACGTACCATGCAAGCCATAAACAATAATCGAAAACATGCAATTTTAGGGTTTTAAAACTTACAACTTTAGATGCACTTCAAGACTTGATTTTGATGATGAGTAGCAATTAGGATGAACTTATATGCTTCAGGTCTTGATCACCAATGCCAAAGAAACAACCTTTACGCCACTCCTCTCTATGTTCACACACACAATTGTAATGAAGGCTTAAAATTGACAGTGCTAGCTCTATGTGTAAATAATTGGCAATGGTAATGGATTGAAGCTACAAGATCTGATCTTGTACTTCCTTTAGGTTGCTATTGCTACCTAAGAACACAAGAGAACAAGAAAGAATCCTTTTCCCTTGTGTCGCCAAGAGTGTGAGAGAGAGAGAGAATCACGCCTAGGGTTTTTCTTTTGTTCACAAAATATATATCATTTATTTTTGTTAAGTCTTAATTGCGAAATTTACTACCTAAAGATAGTAAATTCAGCCTCAATCACTTTCTAAAATCAAGTAACATATATTAATTCAAACTCTTTTGAATTTTAAACTCAAATAATTTGAAATAAACATAAGACATTTAATCAAAACAAATCACTTAATTTAGGGATATGGTTGCCAAAATTCCTATTGAATTTATCCTCGGATTTTCGGTCACCTTATCTCTATTTAATTAATTTATTTTGATTTAAATGCCATCAGGATTTAATACTAAATTAACTTAATTAATCCAAGATAATTAATTAATTGAAATCAATCCTATTGGGCCGAATTTATCTCTCTCATGGACCAAGGTCCAATAGCAATTTTAATACCCATTACATACATTAATTTGATTTTAATTAAAAGCCTAAATTAATGCCCAATCTTTAATTTAAATATTTTAAACCCAATGCTTTGTGTGCGATCCTATAGGTCTATTTAATATTGGCAATGAATTAATGAATTAATTTAAAGGCTATATATATATTCTCTAGCAAGATATTATAGCATTCCAAATTAAATGAAAATGCAAATGGCATTTAGTGACCTAATGCAATTTTGCATAGTCCCTTACCCTTAAATATCAGAATTAATAAAGGCATGGAACTAGTTATCCTTATATATATTAATTCCTTTATTGATATTCCAGTGACACTGAACTCTCAGATAAATAATTATTACTCATTATTTCATCTCGGTATGACCATACACTTCTCAGTTCACTGATCAAGTGGCCGATGATATTTTCTCTCTTATTGAGAGGGGTAATCCCTTCACTTCTCTCATGCTCTCTAACATGAATCAATGCATACCCATACTTGTCGCTCTGTTATGAGCACATTAGGTGTATGTCAAAGTACACAGTAATTCATAAAGAGTTTCATAGAGATTTTAGGTCTAAGAACTCCAATGCAAAACTTGCATATGAGAAACACTTATGACTTATACCATGTAGTGTTCTCATGAACGGATCGAATCCAGATATCATGTTCTAAACATGTCAGTGGCCAATTCCTTCGGGACTTGTACCTCAAGCTTCTCAAGAGTATCAAGATACCTTTTCATCTTGAGTACATGGGTACTAACATGAGTACCCACAACCATCTTACAAGAAATTAAGGCCTTTGTTGTCACGAACCTCTCATGACAAGCTTGCTCTTGGAACATCTCCTAGAGGTGCACCATGATCGCATAAGCCTCTTGGTCCATGAATTGCTTTTGCAAGTTAGGCACCATAGTGGCCAGCATCAAACAGGTCACATCATTGGAGTCGCTCTTCTTGGTCTCAAAAGTTTCCTTTTGAACCACAGAGGTGTTCCTACCAGGTTCTTCAGGCAAGGGTACATCCAAAACATATAACTTTTTCTCTTGCTTAAGAACTATTATTAAGTTTCGAGACCAGTCTAAGAAATTGGTACCATTCAGTTTGTCCTTTTTCAGGACCAATCGCAATGAAAAGTTGTTGTTTGAAGAAGCCATTTTCAATCTACAATAAAACTTAGCAAGATTAAATGAGGTCTTATTTATAATCCAACAAACCGAATTAATATCCCTTTAAATAATTAACGTTAGTGATTTATTATGGGCTAAGATCCACTTTTCACAACAATTTATTAGTCAAGCTAAGCTTATACACCTAACAAGTTAAGTTACTTAGGTAGGAAAACTCTAATCATGTCTCGTACATGACTCTTGGATCAAATGCGTTAACATCTTAAGATATTATAGCAAAAACCCATTTATTAGTTGCCTAGGTCCGGGCATCCCTTTCCATGTTAAGTCTAACCTACATTAATAATCCATGCCTCACAAAGATAATTGGGCATATCTAGGACTCCTAGTCTACGTGACTGATGATCGATGCCTTGACATGTTTCGAATTAGGAAGGCAACTTTGTGACTTACTATTTTAGGGATTCATTTTATTTCGACTTACATGGCATGTGCTTTGTCATCCATTCATAGCATGCATATATATATATATATATAATTGCATAAAGTAAAGCGTGACAAACATGGGTCCAAAAATCTACAACTAAGATTCTATACTATTACATAAGAATCTTCGAGTTGGGCTTCTCCACTCCGGTGGGCTTCGTTTTGATTTACAAAGTCTTCAAATAAATTCTATTCTAAGAAATAAATGAACTTTTATAATAATACATAATGGCATGCAGGACATATTTAATTACAAAAATCCAGGGCCCATGAATGCACCATGCATATCCATTCATCACAAAAAAAAAGCAAATAGATATATATAACATTCATGGATAAAACAAAGTCCAATTTTAATTAATTTAGCCAAACCCATTAATGGAAATTGTGTACTTAAACTTTTAAGAGGAGACCCCATGATGGGCATAGGCCGAAGCCCAATGGACTAAATCCTATTATTGAATAATTTCTCTTAAAAGCCCAAAACACAAACTAGTTAGATTTGTGCCATAAATCAACTCTAGTATAATTTCCAATTTTTGCCATTTTTAATTTTATGTCATACAATCCATAAACATTAAAAATACATATAATATGTACCAGCATGAATTAAAACATTAAAATCATGAAGAACATATATTATACATGGCATTCATACTAAAACAAACAAACAACAATGAAACTAGTTGTTTAATGCTCATATAAAGCCACAAAAATGCACAAACACTTAAAACAATTTTATGAGTCATTTAATAATTTCAATAAGGTCATAAATATTGAATTAATTTTCTGTACCGATCTGATCTAAATGTGTTTTTTCTATTTAATCAAAACAAAACAAACAATGTCGATTAAACATGCAACAAACACAAACTAGTCATAGGTTTAAGTGATTTTAAAATTAATCAATTAAATTGTCATGGACCAGAATTAAAACCAAATTTAAAATATGTCTAGACCTGATATTTAATCTTTAAAAATCACTTACAAACATGCCAAAATCATTATTACATTTAATTTTGAAAACTAGTTGTTAAACAAACACTTATCATGTTAACTAGCACCTAGTTTCAAGATTAACATGTACCATCAGGTATTTACAATTAAATCCGACCATGAACAGCTCTAAGAACATCTTAGGACAGTATATTAACATCTCATAATAATTATAATACCTATCTAATCATTTAAAATCAGTTTTACATCAAAACAATGCAAAAAACTCAAAATAGAAAATTTAAGCATTGCATGTTTTTAAACGAACGATTTTTGAATAATTATTTCATGCATATAAAGTACTAAAATAAGCATGTTTAGGCTCTGATACCACTTATGGAATATGACATAGCATATATATGATGATCACACAGTGGAAAAATAATAAAATTGATCATACATACCATGCAATCCATAAACAATAATCGAAAATATGCAATTTTAGGGTTTTAAAACTTACAACTTTAGATGCACTTTAAGACTTGATTTTGATGATGACCAGAAATTAGGATGAACTTATATGCTTCAGGTCTTGATCACCAATGCCAAAGAAACAGCATTTACGCCACTACTCTCTATGTTCACACACACAATTGCAATAAAGGCTTAAAATTGAGAGTGCTAGCTCTATGTGTAAATAATTTGCAATGGTAATGGATTGAAGCTATAAGATCTGATCTTATACTTCCTTTAGGTTGCTATTTCTTCCCAAGAACACAAGAAACCCATTGTCATAGATAAAAAGATACTTAAAAAGATGGCCATTACCATAGATGACCCAAGATTTTCGAGGTAGGGCTACACAATGGTGTTCGATAGAGCAGAATATAGGGAGGCCATGAAAAAATAAGCCATAGAGCCCTAGCGAGTGGGGGCAGTACATAATAATTAAAATTTGCTTGGGCACCATGATTGAGTGAATTGATGACATTGTTGTTGCTTTGACCCTGATACAATCACGCTTTGATGCCTATTTTCCTCCTCTGCCTTCATAAAAGTGATTTTTTAGGGATTTTCGTCAACCCTAATAGTTTGTGAATTTTGTGTTTGTATTTTACTGAGGGCAGCAAAAATATTAAGTGTGGGGGAGAGTATTATTTGGAGATGTTTTTTATGAACTTATTTTGGATTTATGGATATGTTTTTTGTTTAACACTGATGCCATAGAAGTTAATTTTCTTTTCTTTTATTTTGTTGTAGTAGTTAGTTTAGTTTATTTTAATTTTCTTAATGTTTAGTTTTGTTGTTTAGTTTGTGTTTATTTTTTTTCTTTTATAGTTTTAATTTATATTTAGTTTAGTGTGTTTATTTTTTTTAGTTTTTGTTTATCCTTTTAACGCTTTAACTTTTGTTTATTTTTAGTTATTTTGCATCTTTTATTTATTTATAGCTTTAAATTTGTTATTTTAATTTATTATTTCATTTTAGGTTGTTGTTTTCGATTGTTATTAAAAACATATACATTTTAGCTTAGTTCGCCCTTTAATGTTCTTATTGTGAACACTCTGAACTTAGTTGGAGAAAAGATTGTTTATGAAAGTTAAATGATCATAAAGTAGTTAGTTGTTGATTATTTACCTTTTTCATTTAGATTTGATTAGATCAATACCAGTAGGTCTCCAAAAATAACTTGCACTTTAGGCCTATTTTTAGAAAAAATAAAAAAACAAGTTTATGAAGATGGTCGAATAGGAATTCTAAAGCACTAGAACCTTCATAATCACTCTTCAAAGCATTCATAGCAATTCAAATATAGAGCTTGAAATGAATTAGGCAAGATTTTATTATAAGCCTTTAAAAGACTTTTGACCTACCCAATACTAAATTGTTTCCCTTACATAACCGTTTTGAGCCTATGAAGGTATGCTAATCTTGTACCAAAATTTTTATTTTTGATGCACTTATGTAATTTTCTTAGCATAAAAACCATTTTCTTACCCCTTTAGAACTAGCCATTCTTAGAGTAAGAGAAAATTTTATTTCAAGATTATAGGAAAGATGAGCCAAGCTAAGGGTTAAATATTAAGGAGAATTTTAGAATGGGACTATTTTGTAAATGTCCAAGATTATTTCAAGAATGTAGTGCATTTAATGGCAATGTTAGTAAGCCCCATTTAAAAAAAAAACCAAAAGATAATAAAATGAAATAAAGTTTTGACTTATAGCTTGTAATAAGTGTGGGTTAGCTTGCTGAAGTTAGAAAGGGAACTTTAATGCTTATGGTTTGATCGAGCAAGGGTGTTGTAGATACTAGATCCTAAGATGGCTTCTGATGAGAGTCACTTGATGAGAAAATGATTTCTCATAAATAGACAAGGAGCAAAAGTGCTAGGCTTTCTCCTTAAATGTTATGTTTTTAATTTTTTTTCTCTTTTATGGGATTTTAATGGTTTTAAATATTTTTTGGGGTCTTTTCCCTCTTTTACCTCTATTAACGTTGCAAAACAAGAAAATTGATTTTCAAAACTTAGAGCAATATGGGGTTTTTCAACATTATCTTAGACTACAGACCTCATAATTAGATTATTCTAAATCCATTTAAATCTTAAGCCATAGATATACAACTTTTTTTTTGCAGACTCCTAAATCCAATTCAATCCTTAAGATTCTCAAAATTAGGCTTGAACATAGATTATCAAAATCTATCCCTGCACATAAACCAGTCTATAGTATTTTAGGAATACCACATTCCTTATAGCTTATATTGAGGTGAATCTAATTTTAATAGAAACTAGACTAATTTTGGAGAAACTTTTCATGCGAAGAGCAAGACCTAATTCTGAACCCATTGCTCCCAGCAATTTTTCAAGGTCAGAACACAAATTATGTCCTTAAAAATTTCCTAGGAGTAGTCATCAGTATTTTGGCTATAAATCCCAATATATAAAACCAAATTATGTGATATTTGATTCATCGGAAAGCTAATACATAGGTAAAAATAATGTCTAAAAGACTATTTGTCAACAAAATGGCATTTTCAAACCTACAAATGGCAAAATATTTCATGTTAAAGGTTAGTTGGTTAAAAAAAAGAGCAAAAGTAGAAAAATGAGTCATTGTTGACTCACGGACCAGGTTTGTGAGTCATGATCCATGAGCCATTTTAAAAATGCAAACTGAACTCAAAAATAGGGGAAAAATCCCTTAATCCTAATCCCATTTTTCAGGATTAGTGACGGCTTTACTTAGCCATTAAGCATTTTGATTCTCTCTCTCTCTCTCTCTCTCTCTCATGTGACACTCTCCCTCTCCCTACACTTCATCTTCTTCCTCTTTTCCTTTTTCTTTTCTCTCTCCATTCCCATGGAAAATAAAGTTTTTTAATTCCAAAAATTTTCAAAAATCATAAAAAGTAGGAAAAAATCCATAAAGCACCGAATCCTCGTCCTGTGATAGAACTGACACTAAAGGTAATATTCTTAAGTCTCTAAAACCCGAAAATCTAACATTTAGTTTAATTAATTATGTGAATAACCTTTTTATTTAATTGGATAGCTAATTTTATAGATCTATTCTAATTTTATTAATTTCTTTTATTAGTTTAATTTTTGTTAATATTTTGTTAATTAATTGATAATTTGTTAACTAATTTTGTCAATTAATTCATTATATTGGTTAGTAAATTAATTATTCATTATGTTAATTTGTTAATTAATGTTTAATTTCATTATTTACTAATTAATTGTTTATTTATTAACTTGTAAATTATTTGTTTAATATATTATTATTAACATGTTTATTATGTATTTTGAGATGCATTATTGTAAATTTAATGTTTAATTGTATTTTTGATAATTTTATTATAATTAATTGGTATTAATGTTAATATTACGATAGTTATTGTTATTTTTACATTAATATTATTAATAATAATGTCTTGTTAATAATAATAATAATAATAATAATAATAATAATAATAATAATTATTATTATTATTATTATTATTATTATTATTATTATTATTAATATGTTAGATTAATTTATTAGTCTATTTATTATTATTATGATCTTTGGAATAATTAATTTGTGTTAATTTTGTTATTGTAAATATTATTATTATTGATGTTTTTTATTGTTTTAATGATAATATTTATTTTTATTATTTAATATTATCATTAATACTATTATTTTTGGAAAAAAATAGGACATCGATCTATTTTATGAGAAAAAATCCAATTAATTAGATAAAAAAATATTTTAAGTGAATTTCCATGATTATTAGTCCAAAAATTCCATTTTCACTAAACTATTACAAGCAATAAAATAAAAGGCATTAAATAATATTACATGCCCGAATAATAATATAGAAATTAAAAGGAAGTCCTAATCTAATCTACTCTCCCTTATCCTCCGGCTTAATTAAGTAGATTAGATTAGGACTTCCTTTTAATTTCTATATTATTATTCGGGCATGTAATATTATTTAATGCCTTTTATTTTATTGCTTGTAATAGTTTAGTGAAAATGGAATTTTTGGACTAATAATCATGGAAATTCACTTAAAATATTTTTTTATCTAATTAATTGGATTTTTTCTCATAAAATAGATCGATGTCCTATTTTTTTCCAAAAATTACATAAAGAATTTTATAAGTATTATATAAGGGAACCAATATTCCCAATTCAATTAATGGCTCGATTTAGGTATGTCATCTTTCATTATTATTTTAAATGCTTTATTTATTGCAAATAGATAGTTTTTCAAAGCGTAAAGTTAAAAACTCGCTAAATGATTTC
Source organism: Excoecaria agallocha (assembly GCA_037975025.1). NCBI lineage: Eukaryota > Viridiplantae > Streptophyta > Magnoliopsida > Malpighiales > Euphorbiaceae > Excoecaria > Excoecaria agallocha. The sequence continues at coordinate 31,461,791 of CM075811.1, forward strand.
ATACAAATTTGAGTAGGATTTTTTTTTATAATAAAAAGGATCAATGTCCCGATTTTCTCCTACAAAATAATATGTAAATTAAGAATTTTTCTTTATAACTACAAAAGATTTGATATTTAAAATTAACTAACACAATTATTTTTCTAAAGCCGTAAGAGATCAATTATCCCATTCTTTTTACTCAAAAATACACCCAAAATGTTTATCTTTTTGTAAATATTCACATGACGACCAATGACCTTATCTAAGTGAATTCCATTAATTTTTTGATTTATGTATGATTCATCCTTACATTTACTATTAATATTCTTTAATTGCTTTCAATACCATGTTCTTTAATTCTTTCTATTCATGCTTTACAGCTTTCAATATGCTTGAGTGCGCCTTTATTTTTCTATGCATAATATCTCATGTGAGAAAAGAGATGAAATATATTAATCTCCAAAACTTATTTATATGATATTAACTAAAGGTATAAATATGAGTGAGGTCTTGAACTATCTTTGGTTTCGGCCTCAGAAGGTTAAAACTTAATTTTTAATATTTTATTGGGTGGGAACTTTATGATACCTACATTATGGTGCTCAAAAGATGCCCTTATTGGTTGAGTATCAATAATGAATGGGGATACCTTAAGCTGCTGTCTTATTGAGACCTAAGGCATCACGAGTTGGGTTGAATCCCTATCTATTGCGAAGCAACTAGCCTTTACGAGTTAATGAATTTTGATCTAGTCTTGAGTCCTAAAAGTGGCCTTTTGAGAACAAGCCAGATGCCTATAGGGTTCAGTGATATGCTTTTTCTAAAGTCTAAATACCGCAAGTATACGGTGTACCGGTTATAGTACTTCAGATATTGATTCCACGAGGAATGTTGATTGAAATTACCCACTATTACTACTCAATTTTAATCTTTTTTACGACGTCATAAATGGAAATTAATTCTGAACTACTCTATTGTATAAGCTAATTAAATCTTAGTTAAATATAATCAAAGAAGACAATATATATATAATAAAATCTAATGATCATGCATTTGATACCATTTATTTTAATTAATATGTTTTAATCTTATTAGTAAGCCAAGTTGGAATATATTTCTAATCCACTCTCTCGACATGAATTAGAATGCCTAAAATATGCAATTAAAGTTCTAATTCTCAACTCTCGTTAATGAACTAGTTAATTCTAATTACTCATTTTAAGATTAATCACCAACCTATAACAATTATCTCCACATGTGATCTCTCAAACTATGCTTTGATAATGAATTTCCTATTAACTTTCAATAAGACGTTGCTCTCGCTAACTCTCTTATTTATGACCATTATGATTATTTTCAGAAAAGGAATTGCCATCTAAGGTCATTTTTCTTAACCTATAAAGATACTAATATAATATTAATAGCAAATTCTACATTCAAAGATCAATTATATAAATGGAAAATAGTAATTGTTCATCTATAATCAAATACAAAAAATAACATTCATTTAAAGTTTACAAGGAAGAAATAAAATTAAGAAAAAGAAGAAGGGGATCTCTCAACCCTTTTCCCTTCACAAAAAGTATCTTCTCCCTTGCTTGTCCTTTTCTTCTTCAAGACATGAAAATTAAACAAAAACACTAAAAAAAACTATTGTTCTTAAGATCACAAAATCAAAATCCAAGATTTTTATCCTCTCTAAATTCTGTTTAACTTGATATATATATGTATCTCTAAAAGAGATGTCCCTTCAAAAATAACTCTTCACAAAAGTTACAATTGTTGATGAAAAAGTACACCTCTTCAAATTTAACTTCCTCATCCGCCCTCTGTCATGCTCGCGACAAGACACGCCCAATCTTGGCTTGCTCTGCTAGCTATTGCGACATCTCTTGCATTGTTACCCTCACGACAATGCCCTTGTAGCCCCACTCCTTCACCTTCTTCTCCAAATGAACTCCTTTAAGCCTCAAATCATGTCATTTCTCCTACAAAACAAGTAAAACAACCACAAACACACAAACTACATAAAAGCAACAAAATATAGATAAAATATCAAAATAATAAACGCAATACTCAACAAAACTGCACATCAAAACACAATATTTATGAGCTTTTCAAGCTCATATCAATTTCCCACACCTGAACTTTTGCTTGTCCTCAAGTAAAAACTAAAAATGCAAGAAAATAACATAAAACAACATATACCAAACATTCACACAATAATGGAGCTTGCATTCATAATTGATGACCAATTGGAAAAATTCATGTTACAACTTCATCTCTATGTATCTTAGTCTCAAATTGCAAATTCTCAAGCAATATCCTTACATATTCAACTCAACACCCATGCACATTTGGAGAATTAAGAAATTTCAAAACATAAAAATATAAGCACTCAAGAAATTAAATATCTTAACACATGTATAGACTATTTCGTACAACTTCATCTCTATGTATCTTAGTCTCAAATTGCAAATTCTCAAGCAATATCCTTACATATTCAACTCAACACCCATGCACATTTGGAGAATTAAGAAATTTCAAAACACAAAAATATAAGCACTCAAGAAATTAAATATCTTAACACATGTATAGACTATTTCGTACAAAACATTGCCTAAAGTAACTCTCACTCAAACACTTAATTATTTATTCACTCAAATGCTTAAAGGTTAGTGTTTCACTCTTTCCTTTAATATGCCATTACATACCATAAGCTTGTAATTGAATAAATATCTCTACTACTAGTATAAGCAAATGTATGAAATCAAAGGGTCTTAATCAAGGTTGTAACTTGGCTTAGGTAAGGGTAGGATCAATTTGGTTAGGTAGCTCATAATGTATAGAGAAAAATAGTGATCACCATATCAAAAGAGACTCAAAATAACTTAGCATGATCACAAGAAATTTAACTTACTATTCTAACTCCCTTGCTTTATCCATTCATTGTGCTAGTTTTCTTTTCTTTGAATCACTTTTTAACTTTTTTTTTCCTTTTTTCCTTTCTTTTTTTTAAATTTTTTCTTTTTCTTTTCTTTCTACTAGCTTTTGTTTTAACATTGAACTTAAAAATAAAGGGAGCTAACAATTTATCATGCTAATACTCAATAAAAATTGTCTCCATTGACACAGTAATTCTAATCCTCTACACATATAGGGTGCCAAAAGAAAAGTTCATTGTTCAAAAATTGGATAAGGCTAATTATGTGTTGGAACAACAAAAATTTTGTTCAAGCTCAAAATTGGCTACCTAAAGTCAAAAGGGTGGTCTATTTAAGCAAGTTAAATTGGTTATAATCTAGTGTCCTTATCATTTCTCATGCATAACTTATACTAAATGTAATCTTGAAATTTACCAAAAATAAGTTCTAGAGTATATGACATATCAAGTCTCTCATACAAAGAAATATATCAATGTAAAGGCTCAAAAGCTCACTTAGCTATAGGTCAAATTACTCTAAGCAATGATTTACCAAAATAATCAAATTTCATGTGAAAAGATAAATAACTTAAAAAATACCTACACTAGAATGCTTTGCTAAATCATAACCCTCACTATGCACATAGAGATGTCAACGTAAAATAAACACTGATATTCCTCAAGAATTTTGCTAATTAGACCAAAAATCTTGTGCCAATGAAATTATCTCATCTTATATTACAAAGCATTAATCAACTACAAAATTCTCCAAGATTATGAAAATGAAAAACAACTTAAAAATCTAACGCAAATAAAAACACAATCCTTTCCCCACACTTGAAGGACACAATGTCCTCATTGTGTGAGAACAATCAGAAAAACAAAACACACAACACAAACAAAAACACAACATAAACTATCACAAAAAACATAATAAAAATTAAAGATAGGAAAGAAAGGAACGTTATTCAGCCGGTCCACTTGGGGACCCCGGCGAAGGAGTGAATTGAACATTCTTGTGGCGGAAGAAGGAGAGCAGCTTGCGGCTTAAACTTTTGTGGCTCTTATGCATTTGTTGCATAATGGCCTCTAGTGAATCCATACGGGCCGCCATGCTTTGGTTTGCAGCTTTAATGCCATCTAAATGGGACATAACCTGCTGCATTCCCGCAATATCACCTTACCCAGCACCAGTATATTGTCCAGGACTATCATCATGTCCAGCACTCGAATCACTAGCTTGTCTAGCTTCATTTTCATCATCATCGCCATCCGAATCATCAGATGCTGCAGCAGTTGAAGATTCAGGGGCTTTACCTTTGCCCTTGGCACGAACGAGCACCAGCATCCTGCACAAAATGAGAGATAAACTACGGAGGCTAAGTGCCTCTATCTAATACATGTGAGTTACACAAATAACGGATATCCATTAAAGTAACAGGCTCATTTTCATCCACAACAAAATTATCCGAATCACCTAAACACCCTAGAATAATTTCGGTTACCATGTGACACATTTCCACCATTTTGGTTTTAGCAATTGACGCATGATATAAACCATCAAAGATAAAATCTATAGAACAAGATGTTTTACGCAACAACAACAAATCAAGCACAAATAAATCCTTAGTTTGAACCTTGGTGCTTTCGACTCATCCCAATAATGCATGACAAAGATATTTATGAAATAAGAACATAGCATTATCCCTAATAAGTCTACTGGATGCATTTTTGTTTTTGAATTCATTTAAGCTAGTTATTGTAGTCCAAATGGGTCAGTGATCAAATAAATTAGCATTAAAACGTTTTCCATTCAAAGAAAAACCAAACCAAGCATGCATTTCATCAAACCCAAAAATAAATTTAGCACCCCGATGTCTAAACTTAAAATGAGTCTTTTTATTGTCCACGTATGCCAAGGTAACAAAAAATTAATGGCCCAATCCTTCCTAATAGGCAAGGTCATACTAGTAAATTTTTCCTACTTCATATATTTTACATATTTATCAAACTGTGCAGTAAGCCCTAGATCCTTTAGCAAAGTAGTATCTAAGTGTAGCATACCCACAGTAAGCCCTAGATCCTTAAGCAAAGTAGTATCCAAGTGTAGCAAAGCCCTAGATCCTCCTCAGAATAAATAGGAAAAGGACACTCAAACCTGTCTTGGAGGTAATTAATAGCAGGCGGTGGCAAACTTGGCTCTACTACAGGTTGCTTATCCTTGCATCCCACAGATTTGGTGTGAACCATAATGGAAAACTAGTGAGAAACAAGCTAAAATAGCAGAATCAAGTGAAGAAGAAAGAATCACAACACTAAAACCAAGCAAATCTTGTCCATAAGATATAGTAAAGAAGAAAAGATGAGGAGAAGAAGAAAAACGTGAGAGAGCTCAAAACACAGAAAAACTTAAGAGCAACTAAAATGGGAAAGATGAAGGGTGTAAATTAGGGTTTTAGTATTTATAGGTGAGGTGAAAAGGTAGCCAAAAAATGCAGAATTTCAAATTTCGTGGCTTGTCGTGACCTCGCGACAATGTCACGCTCGCGATAGTACACGGTATTTGAACCTATCTAGCTCGTGAAGCGTGTCGCGCTCGCGACATAAGCCAAATGCCCAATCTTATGATGAAATAGTCATGAGGACGATGATGTCCCGCTCGCGATAGAACCCTGTAATCCATCGAATACATCCATGTCGCGCTCGCGACAATTGTTGCACTCGCGATAAGGAAGATACTTTATGTGTTTTTTTATTGGAAAATAGCAAATGATAGAAAATACAAATAAATCATACACAAATACCTGTAAAATAAAAAATTGTGTAAGTATTCTAAATAAGTTAATAAATGAACAAAAAATAAAATTATCCACATAAAAAAATAAGAGAAAGTAAAATTATGAATAACCATTTAGCCAATGTCAAAGAGATAAAAGATACCTTTTTTGCTCAGTAAAGCTCCATCCAAATATATTTTACATCGATGCCGATTAACTTTAAACAAGTCTCCTTTACTATTTTTTAGTTCTAAATATCCATGATCAAAAAATTGAGTTACTTCAAAAGGTCCACTCCATCTAGATCTTAATTTTCCAGAGAATAATTTTAATCAAGAATTGAAAAGTAGAACCTTATCCCCAATCTTAAAGCTTTTATACTTAATGTGAGCATCATGCCATTTCTTAGACCTTTCCTTATATAAACGTGCATTTTCATATGCAAGAAGATGCAATTCATCAAGTTCATTTAATTGCAAACATCTTTTTAAACTAACATCTTTCATATCATAATTCAAAGTCTTGATTGTCCAATATGCCCTATGTTCTAACTCAACAGGAAGATGATATGCTTTTCCATACACTAACCTATATGGAGTCATGCCAATAGGTGCTTTGAAAGTAGTCCTATATGCTCATAATGTATCATCAAGCTTATGCGCCCAATCCTTCCTACAATTAGAAATAGTTTTTTCTAATATCCATTTAAGTTCTCTATTGGACACCTCTACTTGACCACTGGTTTGTGGGTGATATGGAATAGCTACTCTATGATGGACACCATATTTATGCAATAAAGATGCAAAAGATCGATTAATAAAATGCGTACCTCCATCACTTATGATAGCCCGTGGCACTCCAAACCGTGAAAAGATTTTCTTTAAAAATGTAATCACCACCTTTGAATCATTGGTTGGTAAAACTTCAGCTTCAACCCATTTTGAGACATAATCTACCCCAACCAATATATAAGATTTCCTAAAAGAGATAGAAAATGGACCCATAAAGTCTATTCCCCACACATCAAAAACTTCAACCTCCAAAATATTATTAAAAGGCATCTCATCTCTCTTTCTTAGGTTACCTGCCCTTTGACACTTATCACACTTAGCTACAAATGTCCTAGCATCATGAAATAGGGTAGGCCAATAAAACCCACACTCTAGCACCCTAGAAACAGTTTTTACACCACCGTTATGCCCCAAATACAATGACAAATGACAATGACCTAAAATATCCACAGTCTCTTCCTCACTCACACACCTTCGTATAACACCATCCCTACTTATCCTAAATAAATAGGGCTCCTCCCAAAGATAGTTTTTAACATCACTAAAAAACTTCTTTTTCTGTTGCTAAGTCAATCTATAAGGTATAATTCATGCAGCAAAAAAGTTAGCAAAATCTGCAAACCAAGGCACATGCTTATAATTAATTGACATAAGAGATTCATCCAAAAAAGATTCATTGATTTCATGACTATCCCCTAGTGGTCCCTCAGCATTTTCCAACCTAGATAAGTGATTAGCTACTAAATTTTCAGAACCTTTCTTATCTTTAATTTCTAGATCAAATTCTTACAATAGAAGAACCTAACGAATCAACCTAGGTTTGGCATCTTTTTTAGAAAACAAATATCTTAAAGCCGCATGATTCGTATAAATTATGACCTTAGATCCTAACAAGTAAGACCTAAACTTATCACATGCATAAACAACAACTAACACCTCTTTTTCAGTGGTAGTATAATTCACTTAAGGCGGTGATAAAGTATGACTGGCATAGTAAATCACATGCAAATGCTTACCAATTCTTTGACCCAACACACATCCTACTGCTAAGTTGTTGGAATTTAACGGTTACATGCATCACATACATGAGCGGAATTTTAAAATTTTTTAACCATTAGATCCGATCTTGCCATGAATACACAATATAACTATATGAGAATAAGAAAAATCACCTTTGATTTTTGTTGAACAGTTGATTTTACTTCGCACCGGGTTGTCGCAAACCACAGTGTCCAAAATCGAACACCTCCAATGAGTAATCCACACTAGAGAGGGGTAAATTGAACCAACAAATTGGTGTTTAACTAGGGCTGGCCGAAATTCCCAAGAGCTAGCTTAGGAGTTGGCACAAAAGGGAGAGAGAGATTAGAGAAAAAGACTTTCTTTTTGTTTTAATCACTTAACCCTAATTCTCATTAGTTGGCCTTTTATAGTTAGGTTAAAATTCCAACTCCTTAATGAGATTGGGCTCTTTAAAATTGCTGGAGAATTATTAATTGGGCCTTTGGAATTAATTATAATCATTTGGGGTTAATTAAATCCAGTTTAATCCTTTTCATAAAAGTCTATGCACAAAATCCACAAACTAGGCCCTTTGTGCATCTAATTGAATTTAAATACCCAAATGGATTTCAAATCCAACCAAATTAAATATGTGAGTTCCATAACACTTATGTAACATATATAAATTAATTTGGTCCAAGCAAAAGCCTTCTAAGCCCTTCTGTATGGAGTTGGCGTGTGGCCCTCTTCTGGAGGGCTTCCTCCAACTTTTTCATTCCTTTGGCCCTTTATAATTTCTCCAATGGACCTATTAATTATTATATTAGTCCTATAACATTTATAGTAGTCTTATAACACTTATAAGATAATAATAATGAATCATAAAATACATTATTTCAATTAGGTCCAATTTTGCAGAACATTTCTCAAAAGTTTCGCAGACAATTTTATTTGATCATAATTAATTAAACTCTTTAATTAATTATTATCTTATTCACTTCTCTACCTTCATAATAATATCAAATATTATTATCCTTGTGATTTTACCATTTTACCCTTTTCTCTATATGTGTGTGACCTATTGAATTCCTGTCCATGTTGGCAGTATAATATGTAATTGTGAGTTCTATTCAAAACTCACATGATTTAAACTCCTTTAAATCATTTTATCAATCTGTATTGATATTATGATACATCATTATACAAGTCATGATTGGCCTCTAGCTATGCATCATGACTACCCAAATGTCAGGAAAGTCATGTGGTTTGACTATACCCTTCCATAGAAACAGTTACCGTGCAATTACTCCTTTCACCACTCTTATCTCAATTAGATTCTGAGTATGGATTTCTGTCAACTCATATAAATCTAATTATGTATGTTCTATTAATTTAACCATTGTTCCTAAAATTCCCTTCATGGATCTCCATCCATCTCGGCATATTACTCTTGCCAGAGATTCTCTGTACAAGGCAATTATAGAATCATGCGAGATAACTTCCCTTGTTAAATTTGGGATGGTGAATCCTTTGTCAATCACTCAACTATCTTCAAGTAGGTCATGATATACCCAATCTCCTAACTATGTTCACTCCCAGTTGGAAGTAATCAGTTATGCAGTCAAAGTATACCACTTGCTACTTAAGATAACTTTGGTGATCTCAAGTTTAAGGATACTTGCACAACCGCTATGAAGAGATTCCTCACTGACATAGATTTAATATCCATATGAGGATTCTCTATGCAGGTCTCCAATGAACTTGTTCTTCTAACAAGCATCCACATGTTAGCTTTGATTATCTTCCATAATCACAGTTATGAGAACCACTGCTTGAACCATTCAAGAAGCATAACATGTGCTAGTCTGTCCGAATTAACAATGTCCTATCTTGTTAATTCTATGATTATGGATATTTAGATATTAAGGCATTTGCATGCAATAGACATCCCACATCATGAACACCTTCATGATTGCCTTTGCACTGTGTTTATAATATCTAGGACTTCATTTATTAATTTAAGATTTACAAACTCATGTATTCGAACATAGCATTAATAAATGAATGATGCCTTTTATTAAGAATATAAATTTCATACATATGAAAAACATCCCTATTACATGGGCTCTAGGGCATACTCTCTAACAATCTCCCACTTGCACTAGAGCCAATCACTCATATGTCTCAGACCCATGCTATTTATATGGTGATCATGCTTAATCTGGGAAAGTGCTTTAGTGAGGGGATCCACCACATTGTCATCTGTGAAAACCCTTTCTATTTTCACATCATTTCTAGCTACTATTTCCCTTATGAGATGGTAGCGTCTGAGAACATGCTTGGATCGCTGATGAGACCGTGGTTCCTTTGCTTGTGCAATGGCTCCATTGTTGTCACAATATAAAGGAATCGGATCAACAATGCTAGGCACCACTCCTAGTTCGGTTATGAACTTTTTGATCCAGTCTGCTTCTTTGGCTGCTTCTGAAGCAGCAATGTACTCAGCTTCCATCGTGGAATCAGCAGTTGTTCCTTGTTTGGAACTCTTCCAACTAAATGCTCCTCCTCCCATTATGAACACATAACTAGATTGTGTTTTACAATCATCTTTGTCAAATTGAAAGCTGGCATCTGTATACCCATTTACTTCCAAACTGCCCTCTCCATATACCAAGAATATATCCTTAGTCCTTCTCAAGTACTTAAGAATATTCGTGACAGCTGCCCAGTGTTCCTCTCCAAAATTAGATTAGAATCTGCTTGTGACACTCAAAGCAAATGCTACATCTGGACGTGTACATAACATAGCATACATGATAGAACCAATTGCAGATGCATATGGTATTCTATTCATGCTCTCTCTATCCTCTAGTGTCTGTGGACACATAGACTTAGAAAGGTGTTTCCCATGCACCATGGGTATAAACCCTTTCTTAGAGAGATCCATATTGAACCTCTTCAATACTTTATCTATATATGTACTCTGAGAAAGACCTAGCAACCTATTGGATCTATCTCTATAGATTTTTTTTCCCAGAATATAGGATGCTTCTCCAAGGTCTTTCATGGAGAATTGCTTGGATAACCATATTTTAACAGATTGGAGAAGAGAAATGTCATTTCCCATGATCAATATGTCATCTACATATAGAACTAGGAAGACAATTACACTCCTACTGACCCTTTTATACACACAAGGTTCATCTTCATTTTGTGAGAAACCAAACTCTTTGATTGTCTCATTGAATTGTATGTTCCAGCTCCTAGAGGCTTGCTTCAATCTATAAATGGATCTTTGAAGCTTGCATACCTTTTCGCCATTTCCTGATGTGAATCCTTCTGGTTGTGTCATATACACATCCTCGGTAAGATTTCCATTAAGGAAAGCTGTTTTCACATCTATTTGCCAAATCTCATAATCATAATGAGCTGCAATGGCTAAAAGTATTCTTATAGACTTAAGCATCGCTATAGGAGAAAAAGTTTCATCATAGTCAATACCTTCTTTTTGACGATAACCTTTTGCTACTAAGCGAGCTTTATAGGTAACTATATTACCTTCCATGTCAGTCTTCTTTTTGAAGACCCATTTGCACCCTATGGGTTTTATCCCTTCAGGTGGTTGAGTTAAAGTCCATACTTTATTCTCATACATGGAGTCCATTTCAGACTGCATAGCCTTAAGCCATAAATCACGTTCTGAACTGTTCAAAACTTCTTGATAGCTTGTAGGCTCATTGTCCTCTACTACAGTTATGCCTCTATCCATCAATGTGAAATCCATATCTCATAGGGATAGAATGCATCTTAGTAGATCTTCTAGGATTTTGTGTATAATAAGGTTGAACTGTAATCTCATCATTATGAAATTCAGTTTTGGGTTCAATCGGTTGATCATCTTCTATTTGAGGGTCTTGAACTTCACCAAGTTCAATTTTACTCCCACTGTCCTCTCGTAGGAGAAATTCTCTTTCCAAGAAGACAGCATGCCTTGAAACAAATACCTTTTGTTCTAAGCGATGATAGAAATAATATCCAAACGTTTCTTTTGGATATCCCACAAATAAACATTTGTCAGACTTAACATCCAGTTTGTCTGACATTGTCCTCTTTACATAAGCAGGACAACCCCATACTTTCATATGAGAAAACGTGGGTTTCTTTTTATTCCACATCTCATATGGAGTAACCTCAACCGATTTACTAGGAACTCTATTTAACACATAAACAACAGTTTCTAGTGCATATCCCCAAAAGGACTTAGGTAAGTCTGCTCGGCTCATCATTGATCGAACCATATCTAATAGTGTTCGATTCCTCCTTTCAGATACACCATTGTGTTGTGGTGTATATGGAGGAGTCCATTGAGATAAAATCCCATTATCTCTAAGATAATCCTGAAACTCTTGACTTAAGTATTCTCCACCTCGATTTGATCTAAGTGTTTTAATACTTTTTCCAAGTTATTTCTCTACTTCATTTCTGAATTCTTTGAACTTTTCAAATGCTTCAGACTTATATTTCATTAGATAGATGTATCCAAACCTAGAATAATCATCTATGAAAGTAATGAAGTAGGAGTAACCTCCTCTGGCATGTGTAGTCATTGGACCACATACATCTGAATGTATTAAGTCCAAAACCATTTTAGCTCGTTCTCCTTTACCAATAAAGGGAGCTTTTGTCATTTTTCCCAATAAATAAGATTCGCATGTATCAAATGATTCATAATCAAATGATCCCAAATCACCTAACTTGTGCAATTTGGTCATGCATTTTTCATTTATGTGGCCTAAACAACAATGCCATAAGTATGAGGTATTTAGATTATCATGTTTCATTCTCTTGGTATCCACATTATGTACTTCTTTAATTAAATCAAGAACAAATATACCATTCTCAATGATAGCTTTTGCATAAAACATATTGTTCTTAAAAATGTAACAACATTTGTCCTTTAAAGAAATATCATAATTGTTTATCAAACAACTGAAAGAAATAATACTTTTGGACAAAGCTGGAACATAATAACAATTATTTAATTCCAGTACTAATCCACTAGGAAGAGGCAAATAGTAAGTCCCCACAACATTTGTAGAGATGTTCTATCCAGTAGCTGACTGCAAACATATCTCTGCCTTTCCAACTCTTTTAAAGCTTCTAAGCCCCTATAGATCATTACATAAATGAGATCCACATCCGGTATCTAATACCCAAGATTGTTTTGAAGCAATAGAATAAGTATTAATTTCAATCATATGAATACCTGAAGTAGAAGCATCGGCTTGCTTCTTCTCCTTGAGAGAATCTAGATAGGCCTTGCAGTTACGCTTCCAATGACCATCCTTTCCATAATGAAAGCAAGTTTCTTTGGGATTCTCTTTCTTGGAAACCTTCTTCTTGGAGATCCCACCATTCTTTGGCTGCGCCTTGGTTATCTTCGTCTTCTTCTGCTTCTTGCCTTTAGCAGAAGTCACAACCATGACACTTTTTTGGATCCTTCTTAAATGATCCATCAGCTGTCTTGAGCATATTGATTAACTCAGGAATGGATACTTGGATCTTGTTCATGTTGAAGTTAAGCACGAAAGGTGCATAACTTGGAGCCAACGAGTACAAGATTAAATCTATGTATAGATCATTATCCCTAACATAGCCAAGTCTACTCAAATGCTCAATATATCCATACATCTTCAATGCATGAGTAGCAGCTGAATTGCCTTCCACCATTTTGCAGCTAAATAGAGCTCGAGCAATCTCATATTGCTCAGTTCTAGCCTGAGAAGAATAAAGCTCCTCTAGATGCAAAACGATGGTTCTAGCATCCATCATTTCATGTTGCTTCTGAAGCTCTGAGGACATAGCACCCAGCATCAGACATGCTGCTGCTTCACTATCCTCCATGTATTTTCGATAAATGCCTTTGATCTCATCAATGGCATCATCTGATGGAAGTGGTGGTGGATCTTTATCCAAGACATAGTGGATCTTTTCAGCTCTGAGAACAATTCTCACTTGCCTGATCTAGTCAGAATAGTTGTTACCAACCAGCTTGTTATCCAAGATTGATCGTATATTAATGTTTGATGTGCTCATGATGATGACCTAGATGTGAAAAAGAAAAGATATGAGAGTATGTTCATATATGTATGCATTAATAAGGTCTTTAATTAATCCATTTACTCCCACTATTTTATTGCGAATTAATAGCCCTCACTATATAATCTGAGAAAACCCGATGGTTTTCTTAGTGGGCCAATATCCAATCCTTGATATGTAATTTGACCTTGACTGTGGTCAACAAGCCAAATTCCATACCCTTGAAAGGTAGGTATTTCTATACCAATTGCGTCTCTACACAACTATTGAATCATTAGGTTATCAACTCTTGATGCATGCATATCATATATGCATTCCCTAATCTTGCCTCTAGAACCATTAGCCTTGACTGTGGTCAACAAACTAATGGGCTAGCTAAGATGACCCATTTAATTAGATTTGAACATATTCGATATAATGTGAGCTTGACTGTGGTTAACAATCCACACTATAAAGAACTCTGGTTCTACTCAAATTAATGGAAGGCTTATATACCTTAGTATTTGTTTGAGGGTTTTAGTTAATTAAGTCTCATCATACATGGTTGGCATACATTGGTATGCATCCTATATCTATCACATAAATATAAGCATACAAATATGGTATAGTTATGGACTTCACTACATTGATTTCCCCGAGCCAAGAGGGAAATCAAAGGGTCACACCTAGGTAGTATGCATGATTCAAACAAGAAAATAATTACATTATCTTCAAGCTTGTTGGATCTTTATCCGGCCCATCTTGCTCCTTGATATTGGTCTCCATCTCTATTTCTAATTCTAATCTAAGTAATCTAATTACATATTACAATTTAAAATGAAATACAAACCAAAAACAGGTGGCCGGGACATGAAAGTCCTCATTGGGCCAAAACATGCATTATGCTTAATCACATTGGGCTTTGTCCATAACTAACCATCATGCCAATCATACACCCTTATATGCCTCTCTAATGCATAAAGAAATGGATTACTAACTTTGTTTCAACCTTTGAAACTATATTTTGAGTTATTTTAATGATGTGATCAAATTAGGAAACTTTTTCCATTTTGGAAACTTTCATTTTAGGAAACCTTTTTTCATGCATGTGTTCTTGTCTTAATAATCAATCCAATTGATTATTAATTAGTTATAAATTGATTATTTAATTAATTAATCATATTAAATAATTAAAAGAATCAATTTTGGGCTTAAAACAAATGTAGGCCGAAACCCACAGAAGAAAAACCCTAACTGTGTTCACACACAAACTAGTTTTGTGTCCTTTGGACCATTTGGGCCTTTTGGAATGAGCCAAGCCCACTCCAGCCCTTAAAACCCGTTAATAAACTTAATTAATGTTTAATTTAAATCAGCTCCTTGGGCCCACCAAGTCATTCACTAATTTAAACCAAGTCCGTAAACATAATTAAGCCTATTAAGTGGTTTTAATAAATTAAAATTAATCAAATTAATTTAAGGCCAATTTTAATTAATCCAATTAATTAAAAACACTTTAATATATCATATATATCAGATTTAGAAGATTAAAAGTCGTTCTAATCAAGAACACATCAAGAACACACGAAGAACACCAATTTATCGAACTTTTAGACTAAACTAGTTTTCATTCAAAACTTGTTCGATTTTAATTTCGTACAATCCTACAGCTTAATATCACATATTAAACACATAAAATATCATCTAAATGATTATTAAATGGATCCATAAGAAATTAAATTAGAACAGCCCCTACATCACCTAGGGTTTCACGCCAAACCCTAATGGGTTTCACGCCAAACCCTAATCACAATCATTCAAAAATTTCGTTTTTGTTTCCACCAAATTTATTTGATCACACATACAACCAGAAATCAATATTTCTCATTCATGAACAATCAAATCTAATATTTTAAAGTTCATGAAATAAATAACTCAAAACAAAAAAAAAAAACTTATTCCGCAGAAAAATATAGAATTGTATATCCATGGCAAAACCGTGGCTCTGATACCATGTTGGAAATTAACGGTTACATGCATCACATACATGAGCGGAATTTTAAATTTTTTTAACCATTAGATCTAATCTTGCCATGAATACACAATATAACTATATGAGAATAAGAAAAATCACCTTTGATTTTTGTTGAACAGTTGATTTTACTTCACACTGGGTTGTCGCAAACCACAGTGTCCAAAATCGAACACCTCCAATGAGTAATCCACACTAGAGAGGGGTAAATTGAACAACCAAATTGGTGTTTAACTAGGGCTGTCTGAAATTCCCAAGAGCTAGCTTAGGAGTTGGCGCAAAAGGGAGAGAGAGATTAGAGAAAAAGACTTTCTTTTTGTTTTAATCACTTAACCCTAATTCTCATTAGTTGGCCTTTTATAGTTAGGTTAAAATTCCAACTCTTTAATGAGATTGGGATCTTTAAAATTTCTGGAGAATTATTAATTGGGCCTCTGGAATTAATTATAATTATTTGGGCTTAATTAAATCCAATTTAATCCTTTTCATAAAAGTCTATGCACAAAATCCATAAACTAGGCCCTTTGTGCATCTAATTGAATTTAAATACCCAAATGGATTCCAAATCCAACCAAATTAAATATGTGAGTTCCATAACACTTATGTAACATATATAAATTAATTTGGTCCAAGAAAAAGCCCTCTAAGCCTTTCTGTATGGAGTTGGCGTGTGGCCCTCTTCTGGAGGGCTTCATCCAACTTCTTCATTCCTTTGGCCCTTTATAATTTATCCAATGGACCTATTAATTATTATATCAGTCCTATAACACTTATAGTAGTCTTATAACACTTATAAGATAATAATAATTAATCATAAAATACATTATTTCAATTAGGTCCAATTTTGCAGAACATTTCTCAAAAGTTTCGCGGACAATTTTATTTTATCATAATTAATTAAACTCTTTAATTAATTATTATCTTATTCACTTCTCTACCTTCATAATAATATCAAATATTATTATCCTTGTGATTTTACCATTTTATCCTTTTTTCTATATGTGTGTGACCTATTGGGTTCCTGTCCATGTTGGCAGTATAATATGTAATTGTGAGTTTTATTCAAAACTCACATGATTTAAACTCCTTTAAATCATTTTATCAATCTGTATTGATATTTTGATACATCATTATACAAGTCATGATTGGCCTCTAGCTAGGCATCATGACTACCCAAATGTCAGGAAAGTCATGTGGTTTGACTGTACCCTTCCATAAAAACAGTTACCGTGCAATTACTCCTTTCACCACTCTTATCTCAATTAAATTCTGAGTATGGATTTCTGTCAACTCATATAAATCTAATTATGTATGTTCTGTTAATTTAACCATTGTTCCTAAAATGCCCTTCATGTATCTCCATCCATCTCGGCATATTACTCTGGCCAGAGATTCTCTGAACAAGACAATTATAGAATCATGCGAGATAACTTTCCTTGTTAAATCTGGGATGGTGAATCCTTTGTCAATCACTCAACTATCTTCAAGTAGGTCATGATATACCCAATCTCCTAACTATGTTCACTCCCAGTTGGAAGTAATCAGTTATGCAGTCAAAGTATACCACTTGCTACTTAAGATAACTTTGGTGATCTCAAGTCTAAGGATACTTGCACAACCGCTATGAAGAGATTCCTCACTGACATAGATTTAATATCCATGTGAGGATTCTCTATGCAGGTCTCTAATGAACTTATTCTTCTAACAAGCATCCACATGTTAGCTTTGATTATCTTCCATAATCACAGTTATGAGAACCACTGCTTGAACCATTCAAGAAGCATAACATGTGCTAGTCTGTCCGAATTAACAATGTCCTATCTTGTTAATTCTATGACTAGGGATATTTAGATATTAAGACATTTGCATGCAATAGACATCCCACATCATGAACACCTTCATGATTGCCTTTGCACTGTGTTTATAATATCTAGGACTTCATTTATTAATTTAAGATTTACAAACTCATGTATTCGAACATAGCATTAATAAATGAATGATGCCTTTTATTAAGAATATAAATTTCATACATATGAAAAACATCCCTATTACATGGGCTCTAGGGCATACTCTCTAACATAAGTCACTTGCATCGCACATAATCTCAAAAGGTAGCTCCTAATTAGGAGAAGTGATTATAGGTGCACTTGTAAGGGCTTCCTTTAAAGCATTAAAAGCATGTATACATTCATCAAAAAATTCAAAAGGCACTTCCTTAACCAATAAATTAGTTAAAGGTTTAGCTATTAGTGAAAAATCCTTAATGAATCGTCTATAAAAACCAGCATGACCGAAGAATGATCTAATGCCCTTAAGTGTAGTTGGTAGAGGTAATTTCTCAATCAATTCAACCTTTGCTCTATCCACTTCAATGCCTCTAGTGGAAATCTTATGGCCAAGAACTATACCCTCTTCAACTATAAAGTGACACTTTTCCCAATTAAGCACTAGGTTAGTTTCCTAACACCTAGCCAACACTCTATCTAAATTTCTTAAACACAACTCAAATGAGTCTCCATAGATAGAAAAATCATCCATGAAAACTTCCATGATGTTCTCAATCATATCCCCAAAGATAGAGGTCATGCACCTTTGAAAAGTTGCAGGTGCATTACATAACCCAAAAGGCATGCATCTATAGGCAAAAGTTTCATATGGACAAGTAAAGGTTGTCTTTTTTCTGGTCACTAGGGTATATAAGAATTTTGAAATACCCCGAATACCCATCCAAAAAGTAATAATGAGAATGCCCAGCTATCCTTTCCAACATTTGATCAATGAAGGGTAAAGGAAAATGATCCTTCCTAGTAGCTGAATTTAACTCTATAATCAATACAAACCCATCAACCCGTGGTGGCTCTAGTAGGAATCATTTCCCCACTTTCATTTTTAACTACCGTCATGCCTCATTTCTTAGGTACACAATGTATCGGGCTCACCCAAACACTATCCGAAATTGGACAGATAATCCCAGCATCTAACAATTTTATGACCTCTTTCTTAACTACCTCCTTCATATTCGGGTTAAGTCTCCTTTGCCTATCTGCCTTAGGTTGACAATCATCTATCATATTAATCCTATGCATGACAACATTAGGACTAATTCCTTTTAAATCTGAAATTTGCCAGCCTATACTCTTTATTCTCTTTTTAATCACCTCTACTAGCAAAGCTTTCTGATTACTAGTAAGTTTATTAGACACTATGATAGGTAAAGTATACTTTAAACCAAGAAATGCATACCTCAAATGACTAGGTAGCTCTTTTAACTCTACCGTAGGAGGACTTGCTATTGAAGGTGGTATAGGTGCATCATTTCTATATAAGCTTTCTGGTCTTGCACCCTTTTGTTCTTCCGCTCTACTAACTTCTTCCTCAATGATCACCTCATCTTGACCCACTTCATTAAAAACTGCTGCAACACAAGCATCAATAACATCTATTTTCATGGATATATTTTCATCCATGGAATACCTTAATGCCCTATCCATATGATATTCTACACTATCATCCCCCACTCTCAAAATTAAAAAATCCTCCTAGACATCAACCAATGCCCATCCAGTTCTCATGAAAGGTCTCCCTAAAATCAATGGGCACTTCACATCATAAGTAAAATCTAGGATAACAAAATCAGCAAGCAAAAGAAATTTATCAACTTTAACTAACACATCTTCCACTATGCCATATGGTTTTTTAATTGATTGGTCAGCTAGTTGTAAAACCATAGAAGTAGGTTTAATGTAATCTAACCCCAACTTTTTGAAAATAGATAACGGCATAAGGTTAATGCTAGCCCCCAAATCACATATACACTTAGGAAACTCAACATCCCCTAAAATGTATAGAATGGTAAAACTACCATTATCTTTCAGCTTATTAGGCAAGTTATTTATGATAATAGAACTACATGCCTCAGTCAATTCAATGGTAGAAACATCTTCCCAACTCCTTTTCTTAGCAATTAGATCTTTTAGAAACTTTGCATAATAAGGAATTTGTGTTATAGCCTCAACAAAATTTAAATTTATACGCATATGCTTCAATTTATCAAGGAAAGATTGAAATTGCTTATCTTGGTTTTCTTGCTTCAACGATTGTGGAAATTGTGGTCGTGGTTGGAAAACCTTCGAAATTTTTCCTTATGCACATCCATCCATCACGCTCATGACAGAAGGCCGTTCTGTTGAAACTGGCACGCTCGTGACAGCTACTTCACTCGCGATAGTGGTGGCTCCCTATCCTGTCACGCTCGTAATAGGTGTCACGCTCGCGACAAGAAGCTCATCCTACTTATTATTTTCCTG
Source organism: Excoecaria agallocha (assembly GCA_037975025.1). Lineage (NCBI taxonomy): Eukaryota > Viridiplantae > Streptophyta > Magnoliopsida > Malpighiales > Euphorbiaceae > Excoecaria > Excoecaria agallocha. The sequence goes on from CM075811.1 coordinate 31,481,683, forward strand.
TACATTACCAAACTTGTTAGTGGAAACAAATTCACTAGTGTAAGACTTCCCTGACCTTAAATTGATTGCCTTTAAATGTTCTCTTGGATTTTCCTCCGTATTACTTGGTAAATTTCCTTATAAGTGTGATAGAAGAGCCTTGGCAATTTGCCCCAATTGAACTTCTAAATTATGAATTGAAGAGGCTTGATTCTTTGTTATTTGATCAAACTTAGTTTCCAGCCTCTTTTGGGTCTCTTATTGAGCACTAAACTTCGTATTAATTCCCTCTAAGAACCTATCCATTTTAACTTCTAAGGCACCAAACCTATCCTAAGGTTGTTGAGACCCTACAACCCTATTTTGGTTGCTATTATTCCCCCTAGAAAAATTCGGATGATTTCTCCAACAGGGTTTTTAAGTGTTTGAGTACGGGTTTCCTCATCCTTACATTTGGATGAAACTAACTTGTTCTTCCATACTAGCCATACCCAAATTACACCCCTTACTACCATGACCTAATTGTCCACATATGTTACACCCACTTTGTGAATTACTTCCCATACCTAGGCTATTAATTTTCTGGGTTAACTTCTCAACTTGAGCTTGCAAAGCTACTACTGAATCTACCAAATGAACTCCCCTCTCATTTGAGTAAGTTGACTCTCTATCTCTTTCAGTTGGCCACATGCAGTTGTTCATAGACATCTCTTCCAATAACTCGAATGCAGCCTTCGTTGTCTTCCTTATAAGAGAGCCACCAGCTGCAGCATCAATTGTACCTCTAGTAGTGGGATTCAATCCATTATAAAATGTTTGCATCAGCAACTCCCTTGGTAGATTGTGATGTGGGCAACTTCTCTGCAATTCTTTAAATCTCTCCCATGCTTCATACAAAGATTCAATATCATATTGAACAAATGTAGTGATATCCTTTATAATTCTGGCAGTTTTTGCTAGGGGAAAATATTTTGATAAAAATGCTTGGGCTAATTGATCCCAAGTTGTTATAGAACCCCTAGTTAGGGAATTCAACCAAACCTTAGCTTTGTCCTTCAATGTAAAAGGAAAAAGCCTAAGCTTAATTGCATCCGCCGAAACCCTATTTATTTTAAAGGTATCGCATATTTCTAAAAACTTTGCCAAATGAGCATTGGGATCCTCATTTGCCAAACCATAAAATTGTATACTATTTTAAATCATTTGTAAAAGTGATGGTTTAATCTCAAATTGATTCGCGTTTACCATCGGTCTTACCACCCCTTGTTGAGCACCACTCAATGCAGGCGTGGCAAAGTCCATCAACCGCGGTGGATTCTCTTCATCAGCCATAGTCAACCTTCTAGTCCAGTTTTTCTTCTTATTAGATTTGCGATTACTCGAAATAAATCTCTCTATCTCTAGATTTAACAGTTCAAGTTCTTTTTGTAAACTCCTTGTACGCGGCATGAACTGTCAAATCCTAAAAATTCATAACAAAACAAACAAACAAACAAACAAAAAATTAAATATTGTAATCCAAAATCTTAAATCAAGATTTATAATGCAATATTTCAATCCAACATTTCCCCAGCAACATCGCCAAAAACTTGATATGCTTTTTCTAAAGCTTAAATACCACAAATATACGCTGTACCAGTTATAGTACTTCAGATATCGATCCCACGAGGAATGTTGATTGAAATTACCCACTATTACTACTCAATTTTAATCTTGTTTACGACGTCATAAATGGAAATTAATTCTGAACTACTTTATTGTATAAGCTAATTAAATCTTAGTTAAATATAATCAAAGAAGATAATATATATATATAATGAAATCTAATGATCATGCATTTGATACCATTTATTTTAATTAATATGTTTTAATCTTATTAGTAAGCCAAGTTGGAATATATTTATAATCCACTCTCTCGATATGAATTAAAATACCTAAAACATGCAATTAAAGTTATAATTCTCAACTCTCGTTAATGAACTAGTTGATTCTAATTACTCATTTTAAGATTAATCACCAACCTATAACAATTATATCCACATGTGATCTCTCAAACTATGCTTTGATAATGCATTTTCTATTAACTTTCAATAAGACATTGCTCTCGCTAACTCTCTTATTTATGACCATTATGATTATTTTCAGAAAAGGAATTTCCATCTAAGGTCATTTTCCTTAACCTATAAAGATACTAATATAATATTAATAGCAAATTCTACATTGAAAGATCAATTATGTAAATGGAAAATAGTAATTGTTCATATATAATCAAATACTGAAAATAACATTCATTTAAAGTTTACAAGGAAGAAATAGAATTAAGAAAAAGAAGAAGGGGATCTCTCAACCCTTTTCCTTTCACAAAAAGTTGATGTCATGTAATATGTCTACTTTTTAGTGTGTGTTTTTCTTTATTTATGTAACTAAGTATGTAATATTATGTGTATTTCATGTGATTATGTTTATTTTATGTGTTTATGTGTGTTTTTAGGTTGAAAATGGTGAAGAATGAAGAAATGGTAAAGATTCGAGGATGGAGATCATGAGTCGTGAAGTGGATCAAGACTCGAATAGGAATTCATGAGACAGACTAGAGATTCATGAGTGAGGTAGAGAAGAAACATTTACTACTCGGCAACAGGCTCATGAGTTCAGAAGACTTGAAGGAATTCACGACTCATGAGGGTGTTCACGAGTCGGACAAGACACCTGTGCTCCCAAACGTTGTGACTTTTGCATTCAATCTTTCAGCCAAACATCAAGTCTTTTCAGAGTAGTCTTTCATAGTTTCTGAGGGGACATATCTATAGAGTTAAAATTTATATATATGGGAGAAAAACTCTGGATAAGGGATCGGAGAAAAATAAAATGACATTTTCAGTGTTTTACTTAAGAATATTTTAGTTGCTTTTGGACATTTCTTTTTACTTAGTTTTTAGAGGATGACCAAAGAACAAAGTCAAAGGAATAAGAGATATATAAGAAGGTCCAAATAGAAAGTAAACCCTAGGGAGTGATGATTTTCCTTTCTCTTATTTCATTTCTATTTTAAATTGGTGTTGGCTAAGTTCTTTTGGTACATTATAACTATTTAATGTAATATGTTTTTCATCTATTATCTTTGTTTTATGAATGTTTATTCTCTTTACGTATGAAGTGTGATTTAGATTTATTTGAGTACTTCAATTTGCTCATTATGCTTGATCATCATAATTAGCATGTTAGTCATTTAATTCACAATGAGAATTGGAATTCTTTGATGGAAAGACAAGTAAATTTACTTGAAGCATTGAATTCACTTAGAGATAAGGAATTCACTTTAAGGGATTAAAGAATTGGCATTGAACTTCATAGGTTTTATTTATCTCTATAATGTCATGAGAATGCGTATAGACTCTAGGTAAAAACATCTTTATTGACAATAAGAATTGCTTTAAAGAATCCTGGCTAAATTCTCCAATCATATCATTTATACAATTATTATATGATTCAAAGATGAAACTGTTTACTTGGTTATAATGTACGTTCATCCCATCTTTTAAGTAATTTATTATCCAAAATTGACGTAATAAATTTTAAGTAGTTAACTATTACATTAATTGTATGATTCCAATTGAAAATTGTTACCTATCCATCTACTTGTTGTTATTTCAATACAAAATTTACCCCGTTCCCTTTGGAACGATACCCTACTCATCCTATACATAGTCTAGTGAGACTAAGGGTTCAATTAAATTCCCATCAGATTTTGGCGCCGTTGTCGAGGAACGGTTAAAGAAATTTTTATTGATTGATACAAAAGAGTAGATGTTTTAGGATTGTATGATATAAATTGGTTATTAGATGTATGAATTCTTATATTGTGTTTGTTTTTTTTAGAATTAGAGTTTTTGTATTGATATTAGACTAAAAGTATTCTTAATTCTTGTAGGGAACTTAGAAGGAAGCAACAAGAGGAACTTAGATTGCAATTAGAAGGAGAAAAAAGTGCTAAGTTGGAGGAGAGTCATAATATTCCAATTATAGCGGGAGAAGAAAGGAGAACGCTTGGTAATTTTGCAATGCCCAATATTTCGGAGAGTTTTGGAGGAATAGCGGCACCGGCTATTGCAAATAATTATTTTGAGATCAAACAGGCAGTCATTCAAATGGTACAAAATAACCAATTTCGAGGTTTGTAAGGGGAAGACCCTTATGCTCATATTCTTGCTTTTCTTAATGTGTGTGCTATATTTAAAATTAATGAAGTGAGTAATGATGCAATTAGACTTAGGTTATTTCCATTTTCTTTAAAAGAAAAGGCCCAAATTTGGCTTGCTAGCATACCTAGTGAGACAATCACTACTTGAAACCAATTAAAACAAACTTTTCTTCATAAGTATTTTCCACCATATAAAACTGCAAAATTTAGGAATCAAATTTCTACTTTTAAGCAAATGCCTAATGAAACCATTTATACCTCTTGGGAAAGGTTTAAGGAACTCTAACGGCAATGTCCTCACCATGGCTTGCCGGATTGGATGATTCCTCAAATTTTTTACAATGGGTTAATGGAGGAAAATGGAACTATTGTGAATGCTGCTTCAGGTGGAAAATGGTTGGAGAAAACTATTAAGGAAGTTGAAACTTTGTTGAAAGAATTAGCCTCACAAGGATACATGGGAGAAGAACCCACTATGGCAAAGGCTAAGAGATTTTTGGAATTGGATTCCATTAATCTTTTGATGGCTAAGGTAGAAGCTTTAACAAAAATGGTAAGTAATTCTCACTCCAATGTTGAAAATGTTAGTCAAGTATGTGAGAAATGTGGTGGACCTCATATGTATGCTAATTGTAGTGAAGGGTCTAGTGAGGATGTAAGTTTTATTCAAGGGAACTATAACTAAAGGATGGGTCAAAATTCTAATTATTACAACCCTCAATGGAGAAACCATCCCGGTTTTTCTTGGTCTAACCAAAATACCCAATTGAACCCTCCAAATAATAATCTTATGAACAAATTACCAAATCCCTCGACTTTTCCAAATAAACCACCTTTTAACCCCCAACAACCTAAATCCCATTTAGAGAGTTTGATGGAGCAATTTGTTAACCATCAAATGACTACTAACAAGCAAAATGAGGAACAATTTAGGCAAATAAATACTAAAATTGACCAACTTATCGCTCATAATAAGATGCTTGAAACCTAATTGGCTTAACAAGCCACTTCTAGTGCTAAACCTTTAAGCAAGCTCCCAAGTCAACCTGAGTTTTTGCCTCATGAATTGGTTCAATCCATTATGTTAAGGAGTGAGAAAAAGATTGAGAGTAATATTAAAGGTAATGAGAATCTTATTGTGAATGATGATCATATTTTGGATGTAAGTTAAAATGATGATGTGATAAATAAGCTTAAAGAACCTAAAGAAAAGATATCCTCATCTAAGGAAGATGAACCTAACGTTAATTTGAATGTTTTGCCATTTCCTCAAAGACTTATTAGGAGAAATCTTGATAAGCAATTTGGCAAGTTTCTGAATTATTTGAAGGAACTTACTATAGCTATACCCTTTGTGGATGCAATTAAAGATATGCCTTCATAGGTAAAATTTTTAAAAGAAATTGTGAGTCACAAGGGTAAGCTTAAAGAATATGGGTATGTTTCTTTGGTAGAAAAATCTAAGGCTATGTATTCTAAATACCCACCTAAGCTAAAGGATCCGGGTTATTTTATTGTTCCTTGTGTTATAGGTGGCACATATTTTGATAAGGCCCTATGTGATATGGGTGTTAGTGTTAGCCTTATCCTTACTCAATTTATAAAAAATTTAGGTGAATTAAAGCCTACCAATATGTGCTTATCAATGGCGAATAAATATATTTCACACCCTATAGGTATATTAGAAAATGTTCCTACCAAAGTGGGTAAATTTGTGATTCTTGCTGATTTTGTTGTGCTAGAAATGGATGAAGATCCTGAAATTCCCATTTTGTTTGGTGGGCCTTTCTTAATTACTGTTGGGGCTATTTTTGATATGAAAAATGGTAAAATTTCTCTTGAAGTTAATGGTGAAACGATTGAGTTTAATGTTTTTGGAATGGTTAAATCTTCACCAATAGAGGTGGTAAATAGAATTGACTCGTATGATATTCTTGATTAGTGTATTGACAATGTTGTGAATGATTGTTTGAGTCAAAACCCTATTGCACCTTATTGTTTAAATGAAAGTTGTGATGAGGTTTTGCAAGTTGCTTCATATTCTTTCCATGGAAAGTTCTCAAAGTTTGAGTCTTTGAGAAAGGATGAGGAGATGCCATCAAAGACTTCTAAGGAGGAAGTTAAGCTTGAACTTAAGCCATTACCAACAAGCTTAAGGTATGAATTTTTAGATTCAAAGTTTCAATTACCGTTCATTGTTAATTCATCAATTGATAAGCATAATGTGAGTACTTTACGTGATATTTTACTTGCTCATCGAAATGCCATGGGATATTCAATTAGTTATTTAAAAGGGATTGCACCTAAAATTTGTATGCATAGAATTTTGTTAGAAGAGGATTCTAAGCCATCTATTGAAGGTCAAAGAAGGATTAATCCAACTCTTAAAGAGGTTGTGAGGAAAGAAATAATTAAATTTCTTGATAATGGTATAATTTATTCCATAAGTGATAGCAAGTGGGTGAGTCCAATTCAAGTTGTCCCTAAGAAGGGTGGCTTAACTGTAATTCGTAATGATAACAATGATTTAATTCCTACTATGACTATCATGGGTTGGCGTATGTATGTGGACTATAGGAAATTAAATAAGGCCACAAGAAAGGACCATTTCCCTTTACCATTTATTGATCAAGTTATAATTTTTCTTATTTTTGTTACTTAGATGGGTTAAGTGGTTTCTATCAAATACCTATACATCCATATGACCAATCTAAGACAACTTTTGCATGCCCATATGGAACTTTTGCATTTAGGCGAATGCCTTTTGGTTTGTGCAATGCACCATCCACTTTTTAAAGATGCATGTTCTCTATCTTTAGTGATCTTATTGATCAATGTGTAGAAGTTTTCATGGATGACTTTAGTGTGTATGGCACTACTTATGAGAATTGTTTATCTAATCTTTCTACGGTGCTTGATAGATGTATGGAGCATGGCTTGGTTTTAAATTGGGAGAAGTGTCATTTCATGGCACAAGAGGGCATTGTTTTAGGACATTTAGGCTACGTTTGGTTCACTGTACTGTATTAGCTTGTATAGTATTAATCTGTATAGTATTAGCCTGTATAGTATTAGCCTGTACAGTATTAACCTGTATTATATTATACAGTGTTTGGTACAAAATTGTATTAATCTACACTATTTTATACTGTGTTTGATATATAATATCGTACTGTATTATTTTAAAAAAATAAAAAATTATATAAAATTAAACCATTTTTAATGTTACAATTCAGGCAAAAGTATTAATTATAAATTACAATTTTTCGTACATTAATAATTTTTTTAAAAAAGGCATAAATTTCTTAAAATATAAATGTATATTAATAGATAAATTAAATATTAAATAAATAATAATATCAGAATCTTGAACCTTTTGAACTTGGCTTATTGAGCCCCTAAATTTTTCAAAAGCTTTTTCTTTTTGAATTGCAACAGGTCTCCATAGACCCAAAAAGATTTTTAGGCATTGATTCCGTGGTGGATGCTGTCGAGTATCTACATTCGGGTAAAAGTCTAGACAAGGTATACTCATCTTCTCATATCTCTTTATTATTTTTTGAAAAGATAAATATTCAATGACACAAATGTTCTGTGCATCTATTTATTGTCTTTTAAGAAATAATAATGCTTTATGATTCAAATTTCAGGTTGTTGTTTGCATCGATCCAACCTTCAGCGAACAATTGGCAAAACTATGAGCATCTATGATATGTTACCACTCTTTAGCATGCAAGAATGTGCAAGAGTACCAATGAAGCCCTTTTCGCCTTCTCTACACGTTACCCATAACATACAAGACAGGGTGACAAAATGCTAAGACTTCTAACCCTGTCAAAGAGGTATTAAATACTACTTCGCCTTCTTGGGTTCCCGTGGCACCAAATGACTTGGCCCTCCAAACTAACCCATCTTCAAGTACAAGTCTAGCATCTGAAGTCTTCCAAGGCCTCTCTGCCAAACCTAAGACACAGCAAGAGAATTCCATCAACTCTTTTATTTCATTTATACACATTTCACGAAATTTTGCAGATGAAATTAGTAATATGCAGAAGTAACAAGGAATCATCAATTTTTTAAGGCAAGTTGAAGAAAATCAGTAACTTGAAATGAAATGCAACTAAGAATGAGGCAATAAGTTATAAACCACTATCAATCAACAAATTATTAATAGGATTCAGGGTGCAAACTATTAATCAGAAACTTGTTGTACATAAAACACTAACAAAACTTACCCCACTAATTACATCATTAACAAATTCTTTAGCTGCTTCAACCTGTTCAGCTGTACCATTTATATATACTGTTCTCTCTGTTGATGGGTCACCAGGAGGAAGGTGGAGGGGAATTATCTGAAGAAAGGGCCAAGCGATTGAAAAGTTTCAAGTGAAAAAACAAGAGAAGTTAGTAGCATTTCATCAATTGCATTCATAAGAACTGTTGTAGAAATATAAGAGGAGAGAGTGCTGGGCAAAAGAACCATCCGTATTTTTTGAAAGATAAAAATCCATATTATTTACCATATAAAAATAATAACTGGTCCTTGCATTCTTGATGTCCAATATACTGTTGGTTAAACTTTAAATCAATTTTAAAAATGTTTGGATGAATAATTTAAAAACTGAAAACTATAATACCTCGAGCACCCACAATCATAAAATGTTGCATGGTTATAAAGTGCATCAATAGCACAAATAGAGATTTGACACAATATGCTTATTTCCATATTTTGTTATTACAAACCTGCATTCGAGCTCCTGATCTACTTTGCATGTACTTTATCGTTTCCCCACCCTTTCCAATCAGCAGTCCAACCTTTAACAGCCAGCAGCACAGAATTAGAAAAATGTAGCCTAAACTCTCTCTCTCTTTCTCTTCTCATTCTTCTTCTTTCTCTTTCTTTTTTGTTTTTTTAAACATTTGCACCAAAGGTTGACATAAAACACTGAAGTCACCTTGTCATTAGGGTCTTTTACTGCAAACTGCTCAGCTCCAGACTGCTTTGTATTCAACCCTTGAACTGAAGATGAAGTAGAGCCCCCTGCATCTGCCTGTTCCAACAATCCGCAAAGGCATAATTAACAAGACAATGAATCTTTCAAATTTCTAAAACCAAGATTTGAGACATGTTACAGGTTAGGACATATCATACCTCAGCAATCACATCATCAATGAGCTCTTCTGCCCTACTAATTTGTTCTGAAGTACCCATCAAATCTACATCCCTTGTCAAAGAATGGGGATCAGCATCTTGATCCTTAGTAATTTGGATTTTAGCCCCCGATTGAAGTTGAATCATTTTAATTGTTTCTCCTCCCTTCCCTATAACCACACCAAGTGAACAAACAAATCTCTAGATAGCCTACATACTTTCCCATGGTAGAATACCAAAATACCAAATCTAAAAATCAGCCACTGAAAAGAAATGAAATTGTCAAATGCAATATGCATATCAAAGATGCCAATTTTCATTCAAAATCAGACTGGAATTTGTCTTACAATTTAACTTCTTGTGAAACCTAAATGATATTATTGCATAAGATGAATTGAAATAACATGCAGTGCTGCCTACAAATGATTGACGGCAGGAATGGATTAGCATTTTTCTCTTATCAGTTCTGCACCAAGTCTCTTCAAACAAACAGTTCTGAAAAAGAATTTGAAGAGAACTCGTATCACTAAACAATTTTGACAGATAATTTATACTGATTTCTCATGGGGGTCTAACAAAAAACTTGAACAGGGAAGTCCATTCGAGCACATTATTATATTTGGATACTGATGAATAATCATTGAAAGCTTGATACAGTATCGTAGACTTTAAGAGTGGAGAGACATTGCAAGACCATTAAGTATTTGCTAGCAGAATAAAAATCTAATCTAAACCATTAGATCACAGAATTTTAGCCCATCTTATAACAAAAAGTACAAAGAACTGCCAACTACATAAAGAACTAACCACCGATTAAGGATCTCAAAAACGCATTATAGCTATAATTAGCACATGAATATGAGCACACACGAACACAATCAAACCCTAGAAATAATAGAGAAGTAGGGAGGCGAGATTACCAGGGAACGAGGGGGGAGCAGATATGGAATGCTCATACGAGTTATCAGACCCAAACCGAGGGCGTTTCGCGTCAGCGCCATTGGCGAATCGGGCTTCGATTTCTTGAGCTTTCTGTTTGGCGAGTTCGATAGCGTCCAGTTTTCTCTTCCCTCCATCAGCTAACTCTTTCTGCTCTTGTTCTGGTGCTTGTTCTCCCATGATTATGGACATAGAAAAACTCGGGGAGCCGCCACCAGAAAATGAAAAGATTAAAGCTTTGCACGAATTCATTTAAAAGTCTCTAAACCCATAAAACGAAGGCGGAAATTAGAAAGAGATTACCTGCAAACCACTGCCGTCGGCGATAATAACACCCACCAGAGTTGAGAGAATGGTAGAGACGAGTTCCCCGCATTAAATAAACCCAAAGGGTTGGGGTGTATTATTTTATCCCGTGTATTAAGGATAATGGCCCTTATCCTGCATTATATTATCCTTGTATTATTTTTTAACATAACTAACCAAACACCGTATAAGCATTAGGGTGTATTATATAATACTATCCCCTCTATAATACAGGAAAACAAACATAGCCTTAGTTTTTAATAGGGGGATTGAGGTTGATAGAGCTAAAATTGAAATTATTGCTAATTTGCCTTCTCCTAAAAATGTTAGAGATGTTAGAAGCTTTCTAGGACATGCTGGATTTTATAGAAGGTTCATAAAAGATTTTTCTTAGATAACTAAACCTTTATGCACATTACTAGGCAAAGATGTTGATTTTCATTTTAATGAGGCATGTCTTAAATCTTTTGAAACTCTTAAACATGCTCTTATCACTTCACCGGTGTTGCAACCACCAAATTGGGAGCAACCTTTTGAATTGATGTGTGATGCTAGTAATTATGCGGTTGGGGCTATTTTATGGCAAAGAATTGATGGGCAGCCTTCTGTTATTTATTATGCTAGCAAATTACTAGATGATGCCCAAATTAACTACTCCACAACTGAAAAAGAACTCTTAGCTATTATGTATGCTTTTGATAAATTTAGGTCTTATCTTGTGGGGCAAAAAGTCATTGTTTATTCTGATCATGCTGCCCTCAAGTATCTCTTAAGTAAGAAAGATGCTAAGCCTAGATTGTTAAGATGGATATTAATGCTACAAGATTTTGATTGGAAAATAAGGGATAAAAAGGGAAAGGAGAATTTAGTTGTTGACCATTTATCTAAGTTAACCCAATGTGTTTTGCAAGATAATGATGATGGGGTACCTATTGATGAATCTTTTCATGGGGAACATCTTTTTCGAGTAGTTTCTAAGGAAATTCCCTGGTTTGCTGATATAGCCAACTATTTAGTAAGTGGTATGCTTCCTTATGGTTTAGATTATAAGCAAAGGAAAAAATTCCTTCATGATGTGAAGTTTTACTATTGGAAAGAGCCTTTATTATATATGAGATGTGCTGATGGATTGATTAGGAGGTGTATTCCTCATGAAGAAGTTGGTGAAGTATTTTTTCATTGTAATTCTTATACTGTAGGTGGTCACTTTGGGGTTTCTAAGATAGCTTCTAAGGTTTTGCAAGCTGGTTTTTGGTGGCCTACATTGTTTAAGGATGTCAAGGACTTTGTACTTAGATGTGATAAATGCCAAAGAATGGGAAATTTGTCTAGGAGGAATGAAATGCCTTTACATGGTATTTTGGAAGTTGAATTGTTTGATGTTTGGGGTATGGACTTTATGGGACCATTTCCTAGTTCCTTAGGAAATAGATATATTCTAGTCATGGTAGATTATGTATCTAAATGGGTGGAAGCAATTCCAACCATTGCTAATGATGCCAAGGTGGTTAAGAAGATGCTTAAGAAGGTTATATTTCCTAGATTTGGAACACCTAGGGCCATTATTAGTGATGGTGGGTCTCATTTTTGCAATAAAGCTATAGAGCAATTATTGAGAAAATATAATGTGACTCATAAAATTGCTACACCTTATCACCCCCAAACTAGTGGACAAGTTAAAATTAGCAATAGAGAGCTTAAGTGGATATTGGAGAAAACAGTCTCTAGATCAAGAAAAGATTGGGCACTTAAGCTAAATGATGCTCTTTGGGCATATAGAACAGCTTTTAAAACTCCTATAGGTCTTACTCCTTATCAATTGGTTTATGGTAAGTCTTGTCATTTGCCTGTTGAGATTGAACATAAAGCTTATTGGGCAACTAGGGTGTTGAATTTTGACATGCAACAAGTTGGTAGGAAGAGATTGCTTCAATTGTAAGAATTAGAGGAGCTTCGTATGAATGCATATGAAAATGCTAAGTTATATAAGGAAAGAACTAAATCATGGCATGATAAACATATATCAAAGAAAGAATTTCAAGTTGGTGACATGGTTTTGTTGTATAATTCTAGATTGAAGCTATTTCCTGGTAAATTAAAGTCTAGATGGTCGGGTCCTTTCAAAGTCATTCAATTTTTTCCTTTTGGGGCTATTGATATTGCTAATGATAAAGGGGAGGTTTTTAAGGTTAATGGACATAGATTAAAACCTTATTTCATTGGTGATACATTGGTTCCTACTCAAAAAGTTTCTTTGTTGAATTCCTCTTTTGCACAATAATAATATTTTTATTTATAGTTAGCTCTTTTAGTTTGGATTTATTTGTTTTATGATTTGTTTTTGGTTAAGTTTTATGTTTTTATAGTTTTCATGTTAATTGATTTATTTTTCTTTTGTAATTTTAACTTTTGGATCGAGGTTGGTATGATTTTGAAGAGAAAAAATGAAGCATTGACATGTTCACGAGTGCAGTTCGACTCATGAACATGTTCACGAGTGTTCCAAAGGCAGCAATATCTCAGTCGTGAAGATAATACCGAGTCATGAAGATGATCATGAGTAGCACAGAGAGGAAATGCTCACGAGTTGTGAAGGTCTGTCCGACTCATGACCATTTTTTTCACTTGCCTGCATTTTGTTTTTCACGAGTTGTGAATTTTATGCCGACTCGTGAACATCACCTCTTATGCCACAACTGCTTCATTCTTCATGAGTCGTGATGTTTATGCCTACTCGTGATACACTGTTCCCAATTTATGAGTCGTGATTTTTACTTCATGTTCTTATTTTTAATTCATTTTTATTTCTTTCTTTAACTCTTATTTCTTTTTATTAGTTATCTTTACGATTTTAATTTGGATTAACTGCCCTTAATTAACTTAAATTTAATGGGGGGAATGGTTATAAATCAAACTTAGGGTTTGTGTAATGACATCTCCTTTCACTTTCTCCTTCATTCTTCTATAAATACTGCAGTTACTCTTTTCTTCACTTTTCATATTTCTTTTCTTTTTACTTTCCTCATACACTTCCTTTCTCTTTCACTTCTCCATACATTCACGTTTGTTTACTTGGTTTTCTTTCACTGCAACATACATTTACATTTCTTCTCTATACATTCATGTTTGTACATTTCTTTCTCTGCCTCATTCTCTTTAACAATGATGGTGAAAACCAAGAACATCTCAACCTCAAGGGGTCAGCAAGGGGGATATGAAGCATAACTAGCGAGTTTACAGACAGATTTTGGTTCACCCTTTCCCCTTTCCTCTATCCATGAAGGTAATAGGTTCCTTGTTCTTAAGGATAGAGCAATTTCTCAATGTAAGTATTTCCCAAACTCTTTACTTGAACAAGTGGGTTTGCTTGATGAAGTGAATGAGATGTTATCTCAATGTGGCTTATTGCGTTTTGTTAATATGCATGAATAGTTCTATACTGATTTAGTCTTGGAATTTTACACCAATTTGAAAGAAAATGCTGACAATCCTAGGCTTATGGACTTTCATTTGAATGGCATTGATCATATACTTACATATTTTATGATGCATCGCATTTTTGGCTTTAAACCATCTGGATTATGTGATCCACCTAAGAGTTACAGGCCTAATGCTTTTTGGAACTTTCTAACTGGTTTAACTACACCATATAGGTCTAGAGAGGCTAAATCAATGTTTATTTCGGATTTGAAATATTGAATTTTGCATAAGATTCTTGCCTCTATTGTCTTTAACAAGCCTAAATTTAATCGAGTTTCAAGTCAAGAACTTTTCTTGATGTGGTGTGTGCATAATCGTAAGTCTATTTGTTGGTCTTTTTGGATTTTCAAACAATTATTGAATTGTGTTGGTCGACCGGAGTCCACTATCACACATGGACATGTCATTGCTACTATTGCTAGGGGTCTTGATATTGATTTGCACACTTATGACACTGTACTTCCATGCTTATATTTTTCCAAACATATGTATGTAAGAGGAGAAGTGATTAATCATTCCTTTTAATACATACCACCAATATATTGTTCTTGTTGGAAGGAACTTCCAAGCACCTCTACTCCATAAGGGGCTGCTTTGGAAAGTACTTCGGATGAGTCAAGGCCAACTGAGCAAGGGCAAAGTGATAATCCTATGGAGGATACCCCTAGTCATGCACCTACTTTTTCACCTACTGCTAGATCTTCTTCAAATGTTACCCATTCCATGTTCAATCAATTGCTGCAAAACCAGTCCACCATCCAATATCAACTCACTTCCTTGGAGCAAGTTACCTCCCAATTGGTTCGCTGTCAATGCCGCCTTGAGCACAAGGTGGATGCCTTCATTACCCAATCGGGCTATGTGGTGTCTTTGCCTCCACCTTCACCATGATCTTTAGGGGAGTTTTCTTTCCTCTATTTTCCTTAGTTGTTTGTTTTTGTTTTTGTTTTTGTTGTTTATGTTTTATTCCTTCACATTGAGAACAATGTGTGTTCTAAGTGTGGGGGAGCATCATAAACCTTATGTGTGTTGTTTGTTTTTGTTTGTCTTTTTCTTTATTTAGACTAACCTTTTTCGTAATTTTTATTAGAAGTATTGCTCATATTATATGAAATAAAGGTTGTTATGAAGAGTTATTTACCTTCTATACTCATTTGATTAGTTTTTCAAGATTTTTTGGCATGTATTTTATGTTTTTAAGTTATCTCTTTTTACTTCTTCCAACATTTTAGGTTGTTTAGTCTCTTTACTAACTATGCTTAAATATTAGAATTTTCTCATTTAGCTTAAGATTTTAGGATTTTTATTGTCTCATGGAAACTATAGCCATAATACTTACCTTTAGCTATTCAATAATGGATGAGGACTAGCAAAGGAAAATGAAAAATAAATAAAATAAAGCAAGATGCATGCTCAAAAGCTTAATTAAGTATGGGATGGAGCATAAAATACACTCAATACTACATTCTCTTGCTATTTTAAAATTCATGGGATAAAGTCTAAAAGTATACCCATGCTTGAAAAAAAAGAGGAAAAAAAGAAAGAAGAAAAAGAATGAAAAATGCAGTATAAAAATGCCATGAGATGAGTTTAAAGGCATGAGTGCTTGAATATTGTCCAAAAAGGCAATTATAGTCTTAAACTCTTATGTTTTATGATCAATTTTCTTTCTTGAGAATGGTTAGTCTTGAGACTTTATATTGTTGATGTTGGATTTAGTAAACTTAGGTGACTTGATAATTTAGAATGCATGTTTTAAGTCTTGATTTACTGCTATTTTGAGTATTAAAGGGTTTGACTTCATCTCAATCTTATTTTATGTGAAAATTGAGCAATGCTTTATAATTTAACTTACTTAGTTTAACTTGGGATTAATTTTTCTCACTTTTCTCTTGCTTGGGGACAAGCAAGGTTTAAGTATGGGGGAATTTAATGTCATGTAATATGTCTACTTTTTAGTGTGTGTTTTCCTTTATTTATGTAACTAAGTATGTAATATTATGTGTATTTTATGTGATTATGTTTAGTTTATGTGTTTATGTGTGTTTTTAGGTTGAAACTGGTGAAGAATGAAGAAATGGTGAAGATTCAAGGATGGAGATCACGAGTCGTGAAGTGGATCACGACTCGAATAGGAATTCACGAGACGGACTGGAGATTCACGAGTGAGACAGAGAAGAAACATTCACTACTCGACAACAGGCTCACGAGTTTAGAAGACTTGAAGGAATTCATAACTCGTGAGGGTGTTCACGAGTCGGACAAGACACCTATGCTCCCAAACGTTGTGACTTTTGCATCCGATCTTTCAGCTAAACATCAAGTCTTTTCAGAGTAGTCTTTCATAGTTTATGAGGGGACATATTTGTAGAGTTAAACTCTATATATATGGGAGAAAAACTCTGGATAAGGGATGGGAGAAAAATAAAAGGACATTTTTCAGTGTTTTACTTAAGAATATTTTAGTTGCTTTTGGACATTTCTTTTTACTTAGTTTTTAGAGGATGACCAAAGAACAAAGTCAAAGGAATAAGAGATATATCAGAAGGTCTAAATAGAAAGTAAACCCTGGGGAGTGATGATTTTCCTTTCTCTTATTTCATTTCTATTGTAAATTGGTGTTGGCTAAGTTCTTTTGGTACATTATTGATAATGGTGAATTATATGATATTTTTAGTGTGTTTTTAGGTATTTAATTAGGTTAATTTTGTGTTAATTAGGTTTAATTATAGTTATTTTGTTAATATTTATATTTTTAGAGTTAATTCTGTGTTTTGCATGATTTTCAGGGCTAAAATGATGAAAAAGGGCTTAAAGTGTGAAAAGTGCAAAGTTTTGGGCCAAAAGCGTAAATATTGGAAGTTTAAGTGAGAAAACTAGCTCTTAGTCCAGAGGATGGAGCCGTGGCCACGTGAAGATATTGAAGGAATTTACACGTGACCACGTGTAAGAGTAAAGTGAAGGGTAACGTGGCCATGTGAAGTAGAAATGAAGGAATAAGAGAAAAATGAGGGAGTATACATTCCACACGTGGCCACGTGTGAGGAAGGAAAGGAACACGTGACCACGTGTTCCTCAATGCAAAAGGATGCGTGGCCACGTGATTTTACTCTCCCATCGCGCGAAGGATTCGTCAGACTTCCTGTTTTGAGCAGACTTCTTTTCCTATTCTGATTCTGCAATTTTGGAAGAAATCTACCACGTTTTTACCTATAAATAGAGCCCCAAAACACAGAAGAAAGGGATAGAGATCAGATCCTTAGTTTAGCTTTGTCTTTCTTAAAGTTTTTCTTTTACGTTCTTAGTTTTCAAGTTTTTATTCAAGCTTTTGTTTTTAGTTTTAACCATGTCTTTTGAGTAGTTTTCTTTAACTTTTGCTAAAGGATACTTGAATCCTTAACTCATATTGTTATGACTTAAGTTTATGCTTCAATTCAATTACAAGTTTGATTATTTCTTGGTTCTTAAGCAAATTCTTGTCTTTATTCAATCTTAATTTGATTGTTAACGTGACTAAACATCGGTTAATTAATTGGTTTGAGTTGTTTAAAGATTTGCATGTTCTTAGGTTAATTTAGTTGGATTAATGCATGTTATAATCTGAATAAGTTATGATTATGTGTTAATTTGAGTAGGTTAAGATTAAGAAAGGTGTAATCAAGAATAGGTGAAAGTTAAATCTCTTGAGAAAGGCTTTAATAGACATCTAGGAGGATTAATTCAGACTTTTTATGCCAAGTGTTGAATTGTTCTGAATAAGGGAGTTTAATGCTTGGAATGATAATCTTGAATAAAGTTATCTGGTTTTATTTATCTGAATTCTTCATAATCACTGATATTATTCTTTGAATTTAAGTCATTACAATGAAAGTTAAGGTGGATAGTTTCCTTAGCAAAAGAATTTCAGTTATTGTTTTGTTTTTAATTCATGTTTTACCTTTTATTTTGTTTAATTGTTTATTTTGTTTAATTTTTGCTTTCAAATCAAAAACATTTGGGAAACAATCTCAGGTTGATTTAATTCATACATAGATATTATCCTTAGCAATCCATGTTCCCTTGGGTACGATATTTGGGGTCTTAATCTATATTTCCCTGTATTACTAGCCGATCTAGTACACTTGCTAGACACCGGTCAATTATAACTATTTAATGTAATCTGTTTTTCATCTATTATCTTTGTTTTATGAATGTTTATTCTCTTTACGTATAAAGTGTGATTTGGATTTATTTGAGTACTTCAATTTGCTCATTATGCTTGATCATCATAATTAGCATGTTAGTCATTTAATTCACAATGAGAATTGGAATTCTTTGATGGAAAGACAAATAAATTTACTTGAAGCATTGAATTCACTTAGAGATAAGGAATTCACTTTAAGGGATTAAAGAATTGGCATTGAACTTCATAGTTTTTATTTATCTCTATAATGTCATGAGAATGCGTATAGACTCTAGGTAAAAACATCTTTATTGACAATGAGAATTGCTTTAAAGAATCCTAGCTAAATTCTCCAATCATATCATTCATACAATTATTATATGATTCAAAGATGAAACTGTTTACTTGGTTATAATGTATGTTCATCCCATCTTTTAAGTAATTTATTATCCAAAATTAACTTAATAAATTTTAAGTAGTTAACTATTACATTAATTGCATGATTCCAATTGAAAATTGTTACCTATCCATCTACTTGTTGTTATTTCAATACAAAATTTACCCCGTTCCCTTTGGAATGATACCCTACTCATCCTATACGCAGTCTAGTGAGACTAAGGGTTCAATTAAATCCCCATCAAAAGTATCTTCTCCCTTGCTTGTCTTCTTCGTCAAGACATGAAAATTAAACAAAAACACTAAAAAAAACTATTGTCCTTAAGATCACAAAATCAAAATCCAAGATTTTCATCCTTTCTAAATTCTGTTCAATTTGATATATATGTGTATCTCTAAAAGAGATGCCCCTTCAAAAATAACTCTTCACAAAAGTTGCAGCTGTTGATGAAAAAGTACACCTCTTCAAATTCAACTTCCTCATCCGCCCTTCGTCGAGCTCGCGACAAGACACGCCCAATCTTGGCTTGCTCCGCTAGCTATCGCGACCTCTCTTGCATTGTCGCCCTCGCAACAATGCCCTTATAGCCCCACTCCTTCACCTTCTTCTCCAAATGAACTCTTTTAAGCCTCAAATCATGTCCTTTCTCTTACAAAACAAGTAAAACAACCATAAACACACAAAACACATAAAAGCAACAAAATATAGATAAAATACCAAAATAATAAACACAATACTCAACATAACTGCACATTAAAACACAATATTTATGAGCTTTTCAAGCTTATATCATTCAGCATGTGCCATAGGTACGGTCAAGTGAATATTTTTAGTGTAGTCCTTCTCTTAGAAATGGGTAGCATAGCATTTAACAACTATTTTGGACTAGGAAAAGGGTAAAAAGTAAGTGAAAATTATTTTTTAGTGTATTTAAGGTGAGTAGAGTTATTGAATGGTGGTTCTATTTTATATATCTTACACTTTTCTTTGATAGCCATATCTTAACCATGTTGTAACCCATCTAAGATGTAATGATCTTTCGTTATTTAGAATCTTGGCTTGCTCCGCTAGCTATCGCGACCTCTCTTGCATTGTCGCCCTCGCAACAATGCCCTTATAGCCCCACTCCTTCACCTTCTTCTCCAAATGAACTCTTTTAAGCCTCAAATCATGTCCTTTCTCTTACAAAACAAGTAAAACAACCATAAACACACAAAACACATAAAAGCAACAAAATATAGATAAAATACCAAAATAATAAACACAATACTCAACATAACTGCACATTAAAACACAATATTTATGAGCTTTTCAAGCTTATATCATTCAGCATGTGCCATAGGTACGGTCAAGTGAATATTTTTAGTGTAGTCCTTCTCTTAGAAATGGGTAGCATAGCATTTAACAACTATTTTGGACTAGGAAAAGGGTAAAAAGTAAGTGAAAATTATTTTTTAGTGTATTTAAGGTGAGTAGAGTTATTGAATGGTGGTTCTATTTTATATATCTTACACTTTTCTTTGATAGCCATATCTTAACCATGTTGTAACCCATCTAAGATGTAATGATCTTTCGTTATTTAGAATTGTTTCGTTATTTACCTATGATGTCTCTTGAGTTTCAAAAGTGAAACATTGTGTGCAAAATTTTACATATGAATTATTTCTTGGTTGTCAGATTGCACTGGAGTTTTATAATTAAAAAAATTATCATTAGGCCTAGAGCACACAAAACAAAAGACTAGCTAATCTGATTTGAGTTGAATTCTTTTAGATTTAGGGTGGCAGTTAGAGACTTTTATTGTAGTGTTATTTTGCTTTCCTTGAATTTGTGATTTCTCTTTCTAAGTTTGGATATGCGAAATTTGGTTGTCCAGTTGCTCGAGGGCGAGCAAAAGCTAAGTGTGCATAGTTGATAACTTCAATTTAGTATTTATTTTCAGTATATTTTAATCCGTGTTTACATCTTGTTTTATATGTTTTTCTTATTTTAAGTGTTAAAGTTTTTTTTATGCCAAATAGGTTTATTTTGAGATTTATGAAGTTTTTGAGTGTTTAATGATGTAATCCTGAATTTTGTACAGAAAAAATGGCTAACACTTGGTTGAGGCCATTTGTCTCAGTCATATGCCTTGTAGATACTCAAAATGCACCATTACACTAAGGCACTCGGCTAAAACCAACTTCTTCATTGTGTTTAATGAAGAATTTGAGGTTTATTTAGTCCAGAAATGATGCACAGCTGAGACCAAAATATCTCAGTCGTCAGATGCTGCTACAATACTTTTTTAACCGATTGGACTCTGCTGAGACCATTTGATTAGCCATGTCCTGCTGCAGATCAGTATAAAAGCTACATCTTATTTGGCTATAAAAGAGATTTTTTAAGTTTGAGAATTCTAGGGTTTTTCTCTTTAGTTTTTGCTCGTAGCTCTTCATACTTTAGGGTTTTTATACTTAGTTTTTATAAATTTACTTGTAAAAATTATGTTGTTCATGAATCTAATCCTCATTATTCCCATGTAAGATTTATTTTAACATTAATATATCTTAGATGTGGATAACCCATCTAAACCCCTAGTATCCCATTTTAGAGCCTACTACTTTAACTACCTGATTTCCCATTTCGAAGCCAATCCAATAGCCAGTATAAGTATGTGTTCCAAGACTTAGATATGAACTACTATCCCATTCCAGAGCTTACTACTTTAATACCTACTCATTTTTCTTTCTTTTTCTGATTTTACAACACACAAACCCTATATCTAATAGCTCAGATTTTGGAAATACCATCAAAACTATAGAATATACGAAGAAAAATGGAACATTCATAATATAACTATTAAACAAGCATAAATCCATCAATTTGTATAAGATTAATAGCATAAATACTTGAATAACATTCATACCAAGATAAGCACAATGGAGAAGAAACATCCGAAATATATATTAAGCAAAGAAGTTCATATCTTTACATAGTTTATGGGATTCAATAATCCTCAAATAAAAAAATAACTACTCATTACTCATAATGAAAACAACACAGAAAAAGGAAGAACAAACTCTTAAACCCATTTAGAAATGTAGATCTAAAGTTACAATAACTTTTTCTTTTTTTCTCCAAATTGAACTTAATTGAAAATTGGAACTTTAACATATAAACTAAACTATTATTATGTATTTTTGGTGTAAACTATATTGAAAATGTAATTTTTACAAGTAAATCTATAAAAACTAAGTATAAAAACCCTAAAGTAAGAATAAGTATAAGTTAAAACTATAGAGAAAGACCTTAGAATTCAAAAACCTAAAAAGAAATCCTTTACAGCCAGATAGAATGCAGCTTTTATATTGATATGCAATAAGACATGGTTGAGACAAATGGTCTCAGTCGAGTCCAATCGGTTAAAAGAGTATTGTAGTGATAGTACATGGCTGAGACACTTTAGTCTCAGTCATGCATACACTTCTGGTCTAAATAAACCTTGAACTTTACATTGGACACGTTAGAGACAAATGGTCTCAGTTGAGTCCCTTGGTGAAACGGTGTGTTTTGAGAATCTGCAAGGCACACGGCTGAGAAAAATGGTTTTAGCTGAGTGTTAGCCAATTTTTCTACACAAAATTTAAAATTACACCATTAAACACTCAAAAACTTCATAAATCTTAAGGTACTCCTATTTGGAATAAAAAGGAGAAATTTGACATTTAAAACATGAAAAAAATGCAAAAGGAGACGTAAACATAGGTAAAAAATATACTAAAAATAAACATTAAATTAAAGTTATCACCACTTAAGTGATAGTGACCGTCTGGCACTACTGAAGGCTTAAACTGAAAATTTTATGCATATTTTGTTAAAACACTTATAAATATCATGAAAATCTTTGAGAGAATGTGATAAATTTATGATAAGAGCTTTAAGATCCAAACCTACTATAATTGATATATTATTTTCCCATCATTGGGTAACCCTGATCTAGGCTACCTTAAGTCATGGTGTCTACAGCTATATTGAAAAATCAAGGGAATTTGTTAAAGACTTAAGAGCATTTATTAAGAGATCAAAAATTTGGAATTAAAAATCTGGAATCCAAGTTTTAGTTCTTGAGTATTTCTATGAAAAGTCAAGGTGGTGGTGATAACAAGGAAAAATTAAGTCAGGTGCCAATGGTGGATAATAAAAAAAGTGAGTATGGGGTGAATGAGTTAAAGGAGGAACCCATCATGGTTGAAGATAAGTCTTGTAGCTTAAAAGATGAATTTAGATCTCTTGTAAAATATTTTACACTAAAAGAGTAAGAACTATTCAATTTTCAAGTGGATGTATTGAATCTGATCCATTTGAAGAATTTATTTAGGCTAGAAGAGTTGGTAGAGTTTGCTTTTAATAAGCTAGAGGTTGAGTCATACTTTTTTGAAGATATGAAATTTTCAGCTTTGGTGAACTTTGATAAGTTTCTCATACTGATGGGAGAAAATAAGGAGTAAAGTTTGAAGAGACCATTATTTATATCCTAAGCTCAGCCTCTAGAGAGTAACAAAAGTCCAGCTGAAGACTTGATAAATTTGGAACTAAATTCTCTAACTTTGTTTTACTTCCGATTATGTGTTTATTTATTGTGTTTTTAATTTTTTCTATGTGATTTTTCACAATTTTTATGTGTTTTATGGTTCATGAATTTAAGATGGAGCATGCCTATTTAGTGTGTGGACTAGATTTAGAAAGCAAATTAACAAGCATATATGTTTTCATTTAGTCTAAGCCATGGTTTTGATTAAGATTTGGTTAGTTGTTCAAGGTGGTGACTAGTAGAGTGTGTTGTGGTTATTTGTTTGAAAGCTTTGTATTGAGAGAATTAATCATATGGGAGTAATGTGAGAGTGAGCAAGTGAGGAAAAATAAATGAGGATTAAGTTAAATTATGGGTTTTAAGCTTAAAAGTGAGAACAACTTTGTTTTGGCATTTTAGCCTTGGAGTTCCCATAGCATTCCCTCTACCAAGGGCCTAACTTCCTTTACTAAGCCACACTTGCCTCTCTTCCCCATTTAGTAGTCTTCCCTTCTACAGAGGGACTTTGCCCTATCCAAGCTGAATTCATCGCTCCATCGAGAGATTAAACCCTTTAACAGCCTCTTACCCCATTCCTTACCCTTTCCTAACTTCATTTTGCCTAATTTTTGCTCTTTCTCGCCCAAGAAATGCAATCTCTCACCCAAGAAACACACCTCCCCACCTGAGGCACTCAAGGTTTTGCTTTAGTTTTGCATCATTTCCATCTTCATTACATCAAGTAAGTGCACTTTACATGTGGTCAGTCTTTCATTTTACATGTTTTTATTGCTTGGATTGAATTGAATTTAGGTGTGGTATTCTTAAACATAGGTTTGATTATAGCATATTTTGAGTTCAAATAATGTTTCTCTTGAATTTCATTTGCACTTAGCTTACTTATTGTGTGAGAATGACTATTAATTTCACTTGTTGGTTTGATAATGGTTGAGAATGTTTTGAAATTGGCTTAATTTGTTTGTGCACACAGTGTGTTCAATAATATGCCTCAATAACTAAGTTTAATTCTTTCACTTCATTTTTCTTATTCTAAACCATCTTTAACCAATATCAATTTTTATTATTTTCATTCCACACTTGATTTCTACTCTTTGATCAATTATTTTTTGTGCATTGCAAGTTGATGACTTTGAGCTCAATTTACCTTATTTTTTTTGGGATGATTTTGACCTTTAAATTAAAGACACTTGCTTTGATATTTTGAATTGTGTAGTGGCCCCTAAGAGAACAAGGAATTCTGGTGCTTCTACTCCATATAGATTACACATTCTACCTTATAATGATCCAATCACTTTTGGGAGCGGTTTCCACCACCACATACACTACCACATTAATTCGAACTCAATTTTGCAAAGGACAATAGGATTTTAAAAAGGAGGATAGAGCTCGGCTAAGCTAGATTTTGAATGTCAATTCAAGGAAGTTCTCTCATCTTTCTCATTAATTGTTTTAGTTATTTTTGTTTAGTTTGGTTTGTAATTTGCTTGTTAATTAAATAGGTTTAATTCAAATATCATGTATTGTTCATTTAGTTTAGTTTGCCCTAGTTTATTCTCAAAATTGAACATGTTGAACTTTAACTTAGAATGTGTTATGGTCAAAATCTCTTTTTAGCATTAAAGCAAGCATGTTGCTTGATAAAATTTTAACTAGTTTAGCATTCAAATTGAACTATATTTGTTAGTTTTTAAATTTTTGAATACTAAGACCAGTTTTGAAATTGAAGAAAACTAATGCATTAAAGTAGTTAAGCAAGGAATTTTAGGATACTGAAACCTTCCTCATCATCCTTCAAAGCATAAAAGCAACTCAAACAAGCTAGAAAGTGATCGACACATATTTTTCTTGTTAGCCACGATTAAGCTTCTTTACCTATCCTATTTATACATTTATCCCTTGTTAGCCATTTTGAGCTTAATGAGGCATGCACAAAGCATGCCATATTTTTTTTGTTACACTTATCTATTTACCATATAGCCTAAAAAGCTTTTATCTTCCCTTATAAGAATTGGCCATTGTAGGATTGGAAAGGATTAATATTGTTCGATATTTTAAAGGGTGTAGTTAGAAAAGGATTCTGGTATTGTTGTGAAGGTTTATTGATAAAGTCAAGAAAGTAGTGAGAGTTAAACTTGTAAACACCTATGTTATCATTGATTTCTAACAACAAAGCTAGCAGGAAAAAAACTAAAAAATAAAAGAAAAGAAAGGAAGTTTGCAATAAAGCTAGCAATCTATGGCAAAATTTAAGTGTGAAATATTTACACAGGAAAAAGAATTATGACTTCTAAAATTGTTTGAATTATGAAATGAGAGGAGTTTCATAATTCAATTATGGTTAAGTGGTATGCTTTTGATTTAGTAAGGTGAAGTTAAAAATGTTGGTATATTTAATCAAAGAGTGGCAATTTTTGTTGTTTGTCTTTGCCCATTCTTTATTAACCATTACCCTAACTATATTACAACCTAATGAAAACCTAGCGATTTTATGTTTTCTTTTGAGTTGTTTAATGGAGATGACCTTCAAGTTCCCATGCTAAAGGAGAGACTTATAGTGTTTCTAGAGTTTCAAGTGTGAAACCATTTGTATATTTAGGTGTACATTACTTCTAAGCTTAAATATTACATATATTGGTGTTTTTGAGTTTGAAAGAGCCTAAAATATTTTGGTTTTGTACACACACATATGGAAACTAACTCATATTTGCTTACTTGAATTTGATCTAGTTAGAGTTTTATTAAGTGGTCTTGTAAAATTAGTAAGCATGATTTTTGAATTTCATACTTCTTTATTGAAATTTGATTATTTTGAGAAATTGGTTTGTTCAAATTTGCTCGATAGTGAGCGATGACTAAGTATGAGGTATTTGATAATTGTGAATTATAACTATGTTATTAGTGTATTTTTAGGTGATTAAGTTATTAATTTAGTGTTAATTTGGTCAATTTGGTGTTTAATTTTATAAGTTGTAATTTTTATGGATTTAATTGCAATTTGGTGTTTTTAGGTGCTAAATTGGAGAAAAATGGAGTTATTTGGAAAAAGGAAGAAATTGGTGTAAATTAGGAAGATTGAAGAAGTAATTCACATTGAGTACAGAAGCAAAGCCCTCTACCTGGGGTGAAAAGCCCTCTACTAAGGGGATGAAGCCTCTACCTATGGTGAAAAGCCTTATACGGAGGGAAGGCATAAAAAAGAAGAGCAAATCAAGCCCTCTTAAACATAAAAATTTGAGAGTAGTTTTAGAGAGATAAATTTTTCTTCAGTTTATCCTTAGTTTTCTTTATTTAATTGTACATTATTTTTTAGACTTAGTTTTTCTTTTCTTTTTAGTTTTCAATTCTCTTAAAGATTTAAACTTTCTATTGCATATGTTGAGAAGTCATCAAGAGCAAGTTTAAAGCTTCATGAGTATTGTATCATTTTATATTTATTTTTCAATTGTTTCAATCATGATTGGTGAATTGTTTTCATACTTTTGTAGAAGGAAACTTAAATCCTCAAAATTTTATTGTAATGACTTTTATTTAAGTTTAATTTTCAATGCAAATTTGTTATTTCTAAACTCCTATGCTAAGTCTTATCTTTGGTTACGATTGGATTGATGTTTAATGTATCAAATAGATGGTTGAATGCTAATTCAAACTTTAATTGAGGATATGCATATTCTTAGCTTATTCTTCTCCTGTTAATGTATTATTGCATTTTGAGAATTGAGGTAATGATTTGTTATTCATGAGTTGATTTAAATTTAAGAATTTGAATTAAGAATGGGCTAGAGTTAGATCTCTCCCAATAGGGTATAATAAAGGTTTAGGAGTTTAAATTTGAATTTGCATGCTAGGTATCAAATTATTCCTAAATAGAGGATTTAATACATCTAATGATATTCAGAACAAGATATCTACTTTTATTTTACTGGTTTTCCATAATAATTTGTGTTACTTTTGATTAAGTCATTGTAATAGGAGTTGAGGAGGATAGTTCCTTTAGCAGAAATGTTTTTATTATTTAAGTGTTGCTCTATATTTAATTTATGTTAGTCTAGTCCTAGTTTTTATTTTGTTTAGTTATCAATTTAGCTTTGAAATTCTTTCAATACAAATGTGGGAAACATCTTAGATTAATTCCACTCAAGTGTCAATATTTTGCTTAGCAACCCATTTTTCCTTGGGTTCGATATTCTTGGGATCTTAAATATATTTTCCTATATTGCTAGCCAATTTAGTAAACTTACTAGACATCGACCAGGGCTCAGACTGCTATAGCTACAAAAGGTCAAAATGATATGAAAGGGTTAGGCTATACCGATACCAATTAGAAGGGTAAGAATAGGAAAGCAATAAAAGGGAGTCCTCATATCTCACAAAGCTTTATGCCAGCTTAAGGTATTTGTATTTACTGTAGAGAGAATTGATAAGTGTGAATTATATATGGTTTTTAATATGTTTTAAGTATTGTTATTTAGTTAATTTGGTATTATTTAGGTTAAATTAGAGTTATATTGTTAATTTGGGTGTTTTTAAGGTTAATTCATAGCTTTGGTTGTTTTTTAGGTTCAATTTGTTGAAAAGGGGCTGAAATTGGAAAAAATGCAAAGATTTGGGCCAAAACTGCAAAAATGAGAAATTGATGCAAGAAAAGTGAGTGTCCAGTCCAGAAGGAATTCACGTGACCACGTGAAATCAATGAAGAAATCTACCCGTGGCCACGTGAAGGGTTGCAATTGGAAAGCCATGGCCACGTGAAGAATAAGGAAGGAAATGTACATGGCCACGTGAAAAGGAAGAAAGAATGGCATATGCTTAACACGTGACCACATGTGAGGAACAAGGGAAGCACACGTGACCACGTGTGAAGAACAACTAGAGGGACACGTGACCACGTGAAGAATTACATTAGGAGAAACGTGGCCACGTGCTCAGACTCCCATTCCACGAAGGATTTTCTTTGAGCTTCCTATTTTAGCAGAGTTCGCTTTCTATTTGATTTTGGGAGTTTGAGAAGGGATCCACTACGTCTTTGGCTTATAAAAAGGAGTCTGAAACACCAGAGAAAGGATCCAATCTTAAAATTAAGCTTAGTTTATTTTACGTTGTTTTTGTTTTCATTATTTTTTCTTCAAAGCTTTGTTTTGATTTTAAGTATGTTTTGTGAGTAGTTTTCTTTAACTTTTGCTAAAGGATACTTGAATCTTTAACTTGTATTGTTATGACTTAATTATGATCTTCAATTTAATACAAGTTGATTATTTCTTAGTTCTCAAACATAGTCTTGTCTTTACTCAAATTTAAATTGATTGTTAACTTGATTAACATTGGTTAAGAAATTGGTTTAAGTTGATTATTGATTGCATGTTCTTGGGTTGATTTATTTAGGTTAATGCATGATTATAATCTGAATAAGCTATAATTTTATGTTGATTTAAGTAAATTGAGATTGAGAAAAGTGTAACTAAGAATAGGTGGAAGTTAAATCTCTTGAAAAAGGCTTTGATAGACATCTAGGAGAATTAATTCAGGTCTTTATGCTAAGTGTTGAGTTTATTTGAATAAGAAAATTTTGATGCTTGGAATGATAATCTTAAATAAAGTTATCTGGGTTTATTAATTTTAATTCTCCATAATCACTTGTGTGTTTTCTTTTGATTAAGTCATAGCATTATTGGTTAAGCTGGATAGTCCTTTAGTGAAAGTTGCTTTTAATATTGATTTTTTACCTCATTCAATTTACTTGCTTTTATTTTTATTTATTTCAACTCTTTCAATTGTTTTATTTTAGTTTTAAAATACTGCTTTTAGTTTTAAATCTTCAATCATCATAACTGTGGGATTTCTCTTCTTTCTACATCACACAAATTTGGTTTTAAAATTAAAATTACTCATACAAACACAAGTTTTCCTTGGGTTCGATATTTTGGGTCATAATTACATTTTTCTATATTACTGAGCCGATCTAGTACACTTGCTAGACACCGATCAAGAATGAATTTTAGCTGATCGATGTTGAAGTAGTGGCAGGGTTTAAGTTGTTCAATGGTGTATTTGATTGAAAGCAAAGGATTATTAAGCCAGTTTAGGGTTTATGGGATGAAAAGATTCTTCTGCATCATTCTGGCTGGGATAAGGAAATGCTCGAAAAAGTCATAATAGAGAAGCTGTGTTCTATTCAACTAAAGGGTGAAAGGAAGATCGGGGCTGAAGATCCATCCAAGGTTGAGGCTAAAGAGACATCGGATGTGGCTAAGACTGAAGAAGATACTTTTATTGATATTCTTTATGTTCCTAAATTTTTTTATGAGAAAAAAGAATGCTTTTTTTATTTTATTAACAAGATGAACAATTTTTCTTACATGTATGAAGTTTTCATTAATTTCAATATGCACAACCATGATTATGAATCATTTATATTTGACATTAACTCAACAATATATGTTTATTTAATCTCGAAACAAAAGAAAATCCAAAAGAAATTTTATTAGCATTAGACATAACTTATGAGGAGAGAGAAAAATTTAAGAAAATATTAAAAAAATATGAAAAAAGTCTTTTCTTGGACCTATGAAGACATACCAAGAATAGATTAGGAAATTGCTGAATATGTCATCCCAACATATCCAGGGTATAAGCCAGTGAAGCAAAAGCTTAGGAGACTTAAACTAGAGTGGGCAAAAAAGGTTAAAGAAAAAGTGAGAAAATAGATATAAGTTAAGTCCCTAGTGAAGGTTTAATACCCCATATAGCTAGCGAATGTAGTTCCAGTGGCTAAGAAGGATGGGAGAACCAAAGTTTATATGGATTATAGGGATTTTAATAAGGCCTATCCTCAAGATGATTTTCCCCTACCTCACATATATGTCCTACTTGATAGTGCAACAACCTATGCCATGTATTGCTTTATGGATGGATATGCAGGGTATATACAGATGCTAAATAAGATAGTAAACCAAATTAAGATGGCTTTCATAACGGAGTGGGATATATATGCCTACCGGGTCATGCCATTTGGACTTAAAAATGCAGATACTACTTATCAGAGGATAGCAACTAAGATACTTAATGACTTCATCCATAAAGAAGTGGAGGTCTATGTGGATGACATGATGATTAAGTCAGTCACCCATAAAGGTCATTTCGAGGTACTAGAAAAGTTCTTCCAGAGGATTAACAAGTACAATCTTCACCTTAACCTAAAGAATTGCATCTTTAGAGTTACTTTAGGTAAGCTTTTAGGGCATTTAGTAAGCCAAAAAGGTATAAAGGTGGATCACGATAAGGTAAAGGCTATCAGAGAAATGTCAATACACTAGAAGGAGAAAGAAGCCAGAGGATTCTTAGGTAAAATTTAGTACATCAGCAAGTTTATAGTCAAGTTGACGTCGATCTACGAGCCAATATTCAAGCTATTTAAGAAAGACCAACTAGTGGTTTGAAATAGGGATTGCCAGAAAGCTTTCGATACCATTAGAGACTACCTACTTCACCCACCAGTGTTAAGATTGCCTTAGGCATGTAAGCCTCTGATTTTGAATCTAGCTATAGAAGATAGTTTAGTGAGGGCAATGATGGCTTAAGAAGATGACTTTGGGATTGAGTACACAATGTACTACCTCAGTAAGAAGTTTTTCAATTATAAAGCAAAGAACATAAAATTTGAAAAGATCTATTTAGCAGTTATATAGGCATCAAATAAGCTAAGGCACTACTTCCATTCCTATAGGATATAGGCAGTAGCTAAAGAGAATCCTCTTAGGTACCTATAATAAGCACCTTCGCTCTTAAGGAAGACAGAAAGATGGTTAATCCTCTTATAAGAGTTTGATATATAATACATCATTAAGAAAACCATTAAAGGAAGAGCAGCATCAGGGTTCCTAGCTGATCAACCATTAAAAGGGGAAGAGATAACTTATAAATTTCCTGATGAGCACATTACGGCTATAACAGTGTAGGGTTGGCAAATGTATTTTGTTGGGGTTATAAATAATAAAGAAGTGAAAGTAGTAGTGATCCTAGTAACCCTAGAAAGAGAGAAAATACCACTAGCCAAAAAGCTGAGGTACAAAGCCATGAAAAACAAAACTGAATACAAAGCCTACATTTTTGGGCTGGTGGCCTTGTTAGCTCTAGGGACAAAGTCTATAGGAGTGTTTAAAGACTCATCTTGAGTAATTTATTAGGTGAGGGGTGAATGGTCGATCAAAGAAGAATGGTTACTGTCTTATCTCAAATGCTTGAAAAATTTGAGCAACTAATTCAAAGTTTGTACTTTTGGATATGCGCCTAGAGAGGAAAATCAACTGGCAGACAATCTGGCCACCTTAGTTTTGATTTAAGATAATCCAAAAGGGGTAAGCATGAGGCTTATGCTAATTTTGAGTTTTGATAAGCCATCTTTTGAATATGAATAAATTGTGGATGTCGATGTAGAATATTGGAAGCCTTGGTATTATGACATTCAGATCTATTTGGAGAAGTTAGTATTTCTTGAGGAAGCTATCGAAATGGACCAGAGAATAATTCATCAACTATCAAGCCAGTTCATCACCATAGCATAAGTGCTTTATAAGAGACAACTTGATGGAATCTAGCTAAGGTGTTTGGATGAAAAGAAGGCAAAAAAGGTCATGGAAGAAGTATATGCAGGAGTTTATGGAGCCCACATGAATGGTTTAGCTTTAGCTATGAAGATCATGCATCAAAGATTTTTTTTGGCGCACAATGGACAATGACTATTCCAAATATGTTAGAGAATGAAAATTATGCCAATAGTATCACTACAAAAAAATATAGAATAGCGATGAAAATTAGTGAGGATAATGAAATTTGTTGCTAAATGTACCACATAGCGACAACATTGCGACAAAAAATGATTTCTGTCGCAAATATTGATAGGGTTGGTGGAAAAATAAAATTTTTGATAATTTAGAAATAACTAAATCTTGTTGTCTCTAATTTTGTGTACCAAAATTTTGGCACAAATCATAGCGATGAAATAGCTAGGATAAATGCTCGCTAATTTAGCTTGGATAGTAGTCCTCTCCAATTTAGCGACAGTTATTCCCTTGCTAATGCTAAATTCATAATGTTGTGAGGTATTAACTAAATAGCAAGGACATAACCCTCACTAATTTATCTTGGACAACAGTCCTCGCCAATTTAGCGAAGCTTATTTCCTCGCTAATAGCCAATTCATAATGGATGTGACTTTATGGACTAATTAGCGAGGACATAAGCCTCGCTAATTTAGCTTGGACTACAGTCCTTACAAATTTGGCGAGGGTTATTCCCTTGTTAATACTCAAATCATAAAGGATGTAAGGTGTGTACTAATTAGCGAGGATGTAACCCTAGCTAATTAAGCTTGGACAATAGTCCTCGCCAATTTAGCGAGGCTTATTTCCTCACTAATAGCCAATTCATAGTGGATGTGACTTTATGGACAAATTAGCGAAGACATAAGTCTCACTAATTTAGCATGGACTACAGTCCTTGCAAATTTAGCGAGTGTTATTCCCTCACTAATACTCAAATCACAAAGAATGTAAGGTGTGTACTAATTAGCGAGGACTTAATCCTTTCTAATTTAGCTTGGATAACAGTCCTCACCAATTTAGCGAGTCTTATTTCCTCGCTAATAGCCAATTCATAGTTGATGTGACTTTATGGACTAATTAGCGAGGGCATAAGCCTCGCTAATTTAGCTTGGACTACAGTCCTTACAAATTTGGCGAGGGTCATTCACTCGCTAATATTCAAATCACTAAGGGTGTAAGGTGTGTACTAATTAGCGAGGACATAACCCTTGCTAATTTAGCTTAGACAATAGTCCTCGCCAAATGTAGCAAGGCTTATTTCCTCGCTAATAGCCAACTCATAATGTATGTGATTTATGAACTAATTAGCAAGGACATAAGTCTTGCTAATTTAGCTTGGACTTGAATCTTTGCAAATATTGTGAGGGTTATTCCCTTGCTATAATAGTCAATTCATAATGGGTGTGAGATGTGAACTAAATAAAGAAGACATAAGTCTCGCTAATGTAGCTTGGACTTAATTTCTCGCCAATTAATTTTTTACTCCCTAAATTAACATGAGTTTATATGCTCGTAAAATTAATAATACAAATTAGTGTATAGAACTATTTAGCTATTAACGAGAAAAATATATCCTTGCAAAAATTGCTACATAAATTATACATGTTAAATTAGCTTTGATAATTTCCCTAGCAAGTACTATTTTTCTAGCTTAAAAAAATTACCAAACTTTTATAAGGCGCCATTTTTTCCAAAAGTCCCTCCACTTTCCTATTATTTCCCAGCCTCTTCACATGCTCTCTCTACCCCTAATATATATTTTCCTCCCATTTTAAGAAAACCCTAGTTTGTTCACCTCTCCTTTGTTGCCTTATTTCAGATCAACTTTTCCTTGTTCCAAAACAATTAATCATTCTCTCTCGTTCTAAACCCCTTGTCAGCTTATTGCAGTTTCAGTCAAGAATAGACGTCGATCCTTGCCTCTATGAATAAGCTATGAGATTTTTTTCCAACCTCTCCTTCTCTTTCTATTTTTTCCCTATTGTAATATTGATTCTCAAAAATCATAGATCCTCGTCTCATACAGTTGTGCATATTGATCTCGAAAGGTAGATGTGCATACAGTTGCATCTGTAATTTTCGTTTAAACGTTTTGTGTTTTACAAGGCATATTTCTCATGGTTTCCTATGACAAATTCATGCTTAGTAATTGAAGTTAGTACTTACATGAATGGATATGTTAGGATGACAAAGAAATATCGATATATCTTCTTCCTTGCGCAATATAAAGCAATATCATTACTCTGCTGAAAATAATTAGTATTTGAAATCAATGGTATGTTTATTTTGGACCTCCATAGCCATGAGGGATTTTTATTGTTGTATATGAATTTTGCAACATTTTTCCCTCTTGATAATTTTAATTTTATTGCTGCAGCAGAAGAAGCCCAGAAGCAGGACAACACTACGAAAGCTAATAGAGCTGAAGATGCAGAGGTAGGTTGTTTTCTTAATTTAACTTTTGTGCTTGTGATGTTTGTATGAATATAAGCACGTATATTTTAGTTGTACAGTCTTTTAGAAAAGTGTCTTTTAGAAATTTGTTATCCTATGTCTTAGATTTCCAATGAATTAAAAATCAATCAATTTGGATTTGTAGATTAGGATTTATTGCCAAAATATCGATGACTACTCCTAGGAAATTTTCTGGAACAGAATTGGTGTTCTAACATTGAAATATTACTGTGAACAATGGTTCATAATTAGGTCATACTTTCTTTATAAAAGTTATTCCAAAATAAGTTTATTTTATATTAAAATTGGATTTAACTCAATATAAGCTCTACAAAGGGAGTTATGCCTAAATTACTACAGACTGGTCAAGGCGTAGGATAGATTCAGGTTATTTATGTTCGAGTCTAATTTTGAGAACCTTAAGGGTTGAATTGGGTTTAGGTTTCTCATCAAAGTTATAGGTTTATATCTTAAAATTCAAATGGATTTGAAATCACCTAATTATAAGGCCTTTAGTTTGAGATAAGGCTGTAAAACTCTATACTGCTCTAAGTTTTCAATATCATTTTTCCCATTTTTCTTTTTTGAAAGAGATAAATGGGAAAAACTAAAAAAAAAGCTATTTTAGGAACATTAAAAATCCTAAGAAAGCTTAGCACTTCCATTCCTTATCCATTTATGAGAAACACTTTCTCATTAGGTAACCCTGATAAAGAACCACCTCAGGACCCAATGTCTACACTAACAGCAAATCACTATCACAGGTACTTGAAAATTCTCATCAAAAGACACCATAACTAAAGAACAGACTAAGATACCCATCCTAGTTGCAACAATTTGCCTGAATAGGTTACAATAAAAGAGATACACAATAAAAAGAAATGTGATATTTTCATATCATAAAGGGGCCTTACATTCACTTTTGATTTAAGGTGTACATTCACCACACATCGTTAATATCCTTACTATCAAATAGGGCAAGGCCATCTCATAAACCCTTCACTATGGGTTAACATACAAAGTATGGATTACCAAGGGGTCAAAATGGAATACAGTCAAAGCTAGAGCTATATAATGGTTAGAATGCCATTGTAGTAGTCAATGTTTATTTGGATGGTGATCCTTATTCCCCAAAAAATATGGGAATGCCTTAATTTGAACACATGAGAAGTCACAAGATTGGTGGTGACAACAAAAAACTATTGGATAAGAGGTAAAAGCTTAATGATAGTATAAATTCAAGAAAAACACAGGGCAAGACTAGGGGTGTTGACAACCTTGATGATGATGATTTTTCTTACATTGGTATCAATTTGTAGAGTGGTAACAGTCATTGAAAAGTGTACAGGATATGGCAGCATCTTAGTGACTCTTCATAAATGCATATTTGCTAGAAATTCCTCAAATAGAATATGTCCCCAAGGGGAAACCACACCCATATCTCAGTGACTACTTTCAGATACATACTTGCCAGAAATTTCCCTAGTGGAATCTTACTTTAAAAGGGGATAATACTTCCACTAGATGAATAAACCAATATGAAGGTTAATCTATAGTTGACACCAATCAAATCTTACTCCAATCTTATTTAATTTTGCAGGCCAAGTAAAGGCGTTAATTAGATCTAATCAAGTCATCTTGATTCAACATGCCTCAAACGCTAATCAGATGCATCCAAACAACCTAATTTTACATGGCTCAAGCGCTAATCATATTTAAATCAACTTGACATGATTCTGCATGTCCTAAGTACTAATAAAATCTAATTAAGCCATCTCAATTTTATATGCCCTAAGTGCTAATCAGACATATTCAAACAACCTAATTCTTCATTCTTCAGGCACTAATCAGATTTAATCACTTTATCTCAATTTTGCATACCCTAAATGCTAATTGGACAGTCAATTTAAGGTTAATACGTCTATAAATTGATGTTAACTACCCAAACTAGGGTTAACACATCGAAAAATTGATGTTAACTACCCAAACTAGGGTTAACACATCGAAAAATTGATGTTAACTACCCATGCTAGGGTTAATACATCAATAAATTGATGGTAACTACCCGAATTAAGGTTAACTAGTTGATAAGCTTATGATAACTACCTAGCCAAGAGACTCACTGGCTTAGAAGGTACATGTTTTATTCAATTATCTTCCTACTTTTAGTCTAAATTTTTGTTCACTTTGGAACTAGTGCACCAGCTTTCCAAAATTAGGGGCAGCTATAGATATTGTGAGCTGAGTCAACCTAGATTAGGGTTACCCAATGATGAGGAATAGTATATTATTGATAATATATTTTGATCTTGAAGCTCGAATCATTAATCACTCGTATTTTCTCAAAGACTTTTATAATTTTCCAAGTAATTTCAAGTGTTTTGTCAAAAGATGCATAAAACACCTCAATTTAGACCTTTAATGGTGTCAGACACCCATCTATCACCTGAGAGGCACCTATCTGTGGCTCCCTCTCTCCTGCCCAGGCTGAATTAGGGGTAGTTTAGGAGTTTTAAGATTTTAAGCTGAGGGATAGCTGCCTCTCACTAAGGGATGCCCATCCATAGGTCGAATTCTAGAATTCCCATGCTTCTGGGATTAAAAAAAAAAGAAAGATATATATATAAAGGATTTTTTCCAAATTTTTAAGGGATTTTTTGCCATATCAGAAAGTTAGAGTTGGAATCTAACTCCAACTCTAACCTAGTTATAAAACCTAAAATTCCTGGGTTTTGAAAAAGTGGGGAATCATTGTTTACAGAGAACAAAAAAAGGCTTTTGAGAAGAAGAAAATAAATTTCTCTCTCTTTAAAGTTTCTCATCCTCTAATAATCTCTTTGATTAAAATACATATATACACATGATTATCATTGCTTTTTTTGAAAATAGAGAACACAACTCGAAGTAGAGATCTAGGCTATAAGGATTACAGAGTCAAAATATCTCCTAAGGGTAAAATTTTAGGCTTTTTCTCTCTATTTTATTTTATCTCTCTAGAATTGTCATACCTGAATCACATGAAATTTATCAAAATAATTAGGTCAAAATGTTACATTTGAATTATTGGCATACTTAAATATGTTAAAACATGAATTTGAATTGGAATGGCATGTTAATGGTGTGTCTAGGTTATGATTGTTAGATTATTATAGTTTTAAGTTTTTATTCTCTTATTCTATAGTTGTATACTTTAATATGTTTTAGTTGAATTTTGTGTATAATTGATGTTATACTTTTGTACTAGCATAATTTAAGGCCTAATGATCATATGTATAGAGTCAAAAATATGTTTACATGCGTTTTTGTGTGAGAAATCTACATTTTACTCTAACCACAGGTGACAGATGGGAAAAAGACTCGATGAACACCCGTATGTCAAGCAACAGATGAGACATTGTAGGCCTTCCTTTTATCCGATCCTTTGCTCCAGTTATAGGCATCCCTCGCCTGCTTTAGGCATCCGTGGTTGATTTTCAAGCATTTTTAATGTATATTTTCATGCATTTTATGTGTTTATGTCATTTATTTGATTTATGTGTTGTTTGATGCATTATTCTACATACATTCAGTTCTGTATGTAATAGTTTTCTATATTTTATAAATGAATTTATGATTAACTTTGCTATATTTGTGATGTACAATTTCATAACGCTAATTTATTTGTCTTTTGTGTCATTTTTAGAGTTTATGCATTTTTGGTCTTGGAAGGATTTTTGCAAGGCATTTTGCATCAGGATTCGTGCCCAGGTTAATTAACGACCCCCCATCCATTCCTTATTCCTTATTCAATCTCCTTTTTATTATTTTATTTATTACTTTAGTTCTTTTAGTTTTTTCAATTGTTTTTATGTTTATTTATTTGGTATTTTGGATTTATTTTATTTTGGGAATATAATAGTTAGTAAAAAAAAGCTTTTTTGCACATTAAAAGGAAAGGGCACTTAAAATGATTTTTACTAAATAAATTGGGTTTTCTTTTAAAACTTGGATCAATGTCCAATTTTTTGTACCTAAACCAAACAAAAGAAATAAAAAGAGATTTCTATAAATATGCATGAAGAAACCAATGCTCCCATTTCAAATGAATGCCCCAATGTATATATGTAATTTATTTTCCCTACAAGATTATTTGTTAATCTAATAATTTCAATAGAACTTTTATTCTTTTAAGTATTTTATTGCTTTCTTTGTTATGAATGGGATGTTTATTTAATTCTATGGCTTTCATTATGTGAGAGAGGATAGTGGATTAATTTTAAAACTAACTTGTAAAACCATGCCTAACCAAGATGCCTAATAAGAGTGATGTCCCAAACACCAATCTATATTTGGGTATAAAAAGGTTGAGATTTATTTCCCGATGTTCTATCAGGTGATGACTCCATGGTACCTACCTTTTTAGACCTATTAGTACATACCTTCATGGGTTAACTACCAACCATAAATTGGGCTTGACCTCTTTTTATGGTGAAGTGGCCAGTTCATAATTAAAAGTGAGCTTCCTCTAATCTTAAACCCTAAAAGCGAGCCTTTAATGATCCCACCAGAATGGAATGGGGTCCAGCATGCATCACACATACAACTGGGCAATGAGGGTACCATCAGAGCATTAAACATTATCTAAAGATGGTGGGTATTGATATGGCCATGCCATGACAAACATTATACACTACAAGAAAATTCTCAAATACCGACGAAAAATTTTTCGTAGGCAATTCCCGACGAAAAAATGTTTTCCGTAGGGAAAAATGTCTGAAAATATATATTTTGTGACGGAATAATAAATCCGTCGTAAATAATGGAGGGAAATTTGCCTCCCAAATTTACCAACGAAAATTAGCGACGAATTCGTCGTAAATTTGGCGCCAATATTTCACGGCTAAATTGCACACAAAATTTACCAACGGAATCCTCATTCCGTAGGTAAATTACCGACGAAATTATGTTTCCGTAGGGAAATTACCGACGAAAAAGTAAATTACCTACGAAATAATTTTTCGTCGGTAATTTACCTACAGAAACATTATTTCGTAGAGAATTTCCCTATGAAATTACGATTCCGTAGGTAAATTCCCTACGGAATGAAATTTTCATAGGTAAATTACCGACAGAATTAATTCCGTAGGTAAATTACCGATGGAATTAATTCCATTGGTAATTTACCTACGGAAATTTCATTCCGTAGGGAAAATGAAAACCCATTTTTATTCTTTGTCTTTAATTTAAAACAATGAAATTATAAATTTTAGTTTAAGTCACTTAATTAATTAAATTATAAGTTAATCTAAACTAAATTCATGTAAATTTTTATTTAGTGACTATATTAATAATACATTTTTACTAAATAATTTAACATATAAATATGTAATTATTATTATTATTATTAATTAAAGTGACTAATTAATTATGTTAACATATTAATTTAAAAATATGTTAATTAGAATTAATATTTATTAAAAAAACATATTAATTATATAGATGAATACATGGAAAGGATTTTTTGCTATCAACTAACTCCTTTTGTCGGAATTCAGAATATATACATATATGACAAGATGGGGCTGCTCTTTAATTTTCTTAAGGACCAAGAAGTCTGAATTTTACAAAGTTAGTTATGATAGATAAATTAAATCCGCTGCTATATTCCTAACTTATGATTTATTCACCTATATAATATTCATAAGTTGGCAGTTTACTAATATAGGAAATAAAATTTTATGCTAACTATTGAGAGTTGTACATGATAGAATATTAGAAATCCTTTTTTTTTTAGAGAAAAATCCATATAGTAAGTATTCGTATGTATACATAATATATTAAATGCAGGGACGGTATTAAAATTTTTTCTTGTAGGAGGAGGAGAAATTAAAAGGAGTTACAATTAATGGGATAAAAGGACTATTAAGTCTAAATTTAGCTTCATTTTGCGAGGCAGAAGCTAAATTTTTATAATTATTTACATGTAATTATTTTTTTCAAAAAAAATAAGAAAAAAGAAAAGAGAAGGCAGTAGCCTTCTATTAGTACACGTAGCAAGTAAAACAAGTATTTTTGTTTTTATAAAAATTATACACTTATCTACATATATGTTCCTTTGGGATAAAACGAATCCAAGTTTTAATATTGTAAAAAAAATGTAAAAGGTGGGATTTAAAATGTGTGGTTAAAATTAAAGGGAAAAGAAGAAGAAGAAGAAGAAGAAGAAGAATCGAGACAAATTGAAAGAAAAAAGAAAAGAAAGAAGAGAAGGAGGAGGGGGGAGAACGGGCACCGATCGGAGAGGGAGAACCAGCATCGGTCAGCAGCCATGCAGGTCACTTTGGATGGCAACGAGTCGTTCGCGCTATGCCACATCCTCCGCCTCCAACGTCGCCTCCGGTGGCTTGCTTGTAAGTTGTCTCCCTCAATTTCTCTCTCTTTAAATTGAAGATTTGTTCCCTTCTATCGGCGATTTGCAAGGACGACCGGTGACAAGAGTAGCACCGGCGACTTCCCCATGGTGAGATAAACCTGCC
This sequence comes from Excoecaria agallocha, assembly GCA_037975025.1. Classification (NCBI taxonomy): domain Eukaryota; kingdom Viridiplantae; phylum Streptophyta; class Magnoliopsida; order Malpighiales; family Euphorbiaceae; genus Excoecaria; species Excoecaria agallocha. The sequence goes on from CM075811.1 coordinate 31,522,438, forward strand.
GATGCCCTTGGCTCCTCCTCTTTCGCCGGTGGAAGGTAGATCGGAGAGGAGGTTTGACTGGCGATTTTTGTTAGATCCTGACCAAACGGAGAGGTGTTGGAGCGCATGACCACTGAAAATGGGAAGCCGGGGTTCTCATCTTCACGGCTGCAGTGTTGGTGCGTCTCCGGCGAGCCTCCGATGAAGCTCCGGTCACCAGGCCGGCAAGTACATTGATGGATCAAGTAAGTGAATTCAAGAGAATTTAATCTGGTTTATTTGGTCTAATGAGTTAAAACTAATAAACAACTATACATAGAAATAGTTATGTAAATTTATTGAAATTTATGTAAATTTATTAAAATAGTTATGTATAGTTACTAATTAATAAGATCATTTTCTACACAACCACCCCCTCCAAAAAATAAATGTGGTCGTTACAACGAAGGGAACATATCAACATGAAAAGGAAAAGATAGAGATTGGCGAATGTTAAAAAAAAAAATAATAATAATAATTTTTTAAAAAAGGGGGAAGAAGAAGAAATAGCTTCGAACTTTGAGGTTTACCAAATACTTATTTTCTTGTATCATGACTTCTGATAAAATTTTACAAAATGAGTAATTCTTTTATAGTCATTGCACTTGTATACTTTTATCCTGATTCTTTTTAAAGAAATTATCCTGATTTAGTTATATATTAGGCTAATACAAGTACTAGCTAGACATGGAATTCTAAGAAAAAACTTTAGTTTGTTGATATATATACGGAGTTGTCGATTTAATCATTATTAAAATTAAGAAGTTCATTTACTGTTTGGTGCTTCACTTATTTGATTTTACTCTAATTTGAGTAACACCTTCTTTTAAACCTTAATTAATGATATAAAAATATTAAAATCTATAAACTTCAAATGTTAATTATGTATGTGAATATTCCTAAATCAAAAAAATTCTGAATTTAACCTTTGAATTCCTCCCATGCAAATGCAAATATTATCTTTATTTCTCAAAATAAGAAAAAACTGACAACCCTACTTGCTATATGGAATTTATTTCTACTGAACTTTTATTCCCTCTTTTTTTTTAAGTTAAAAAGAAATAATATGGAATTAAAAAATGCCCTTTGAACCCCACGCAAGCAGAGAATAACTTCCCGTTTCCTTCACATAATTCCATAATTAACTACTTAAAGAAACAGAAAAACGACATCTGAATGCCCATGTGCATTCTCTGCCACACCCTTAACTTCTTCTTAGTTTTGAGACCTCTCTGTATATTACAGACTATTCTTTGAAAAACAAAACTTATCCAACTCAATTATCCTAATCAAGACAAACTTCTACCAATCAACTCTAAACTTTCTTACACACATTTGTATCTCTTCGTAGAAACCGATGCAAACAATCCCAGTTTCCTCCCTCCACTACTCTTGCTACTATTATTACTACAAAAAAAATGAAAATTGACCTCAAATCATTAAAAAAACTTTACTTCCTGGCTTTTAAAGGAAATTATTTGTTGTCTATGTCTTAAATTCCTTCTGTATCATCTCTCTTCTATCTCTCAATTTCCCTGAAATTTCATTAAAGTCAAGGGCATGTTTTATAAGAATTTCCAAACTCACCAAATGTCAACTAAAATTTTCAGCAAAGAGCTTTGAAATTTGGCTACTCCAATTGCAAGACATTAGGTAATATTTGTTGTAAATATTTTATTATTAATGATATTTCAAAAGGCAATAAATATTTTTAAAAGCATTTAAATATTTAACGCATGTTTTAAATATTTTCTGCTGAAAACTCTGTTAAAATAGCTCTTTTGACCTGATTTTTCTCCTAAAAATTAACTAAATGTTTTATATTTCAATGCTTCAGATTTGGTTTGTTGTTACAAATTTTCTTTCACTAAATTTTATTGTCCTACTTTTTCTCAATATAACTGTTATGGGATGCCTAAAAATCCTGGATACATATTACTTTTAAAAGTTAAAAAATATATATTTTTGGAATAATTGCTGGATTTTATGTGAGAGAGTGAACAAAAAGTTTTAGGTTTTTCTATCAAGTCAAAAATATGTGTTCTCTATATTCCTAATTTTTGCTACCTATTTATATAGAAGAACTTGTTATACTGATAGATTAACTATTTCTATGTATAGTTATTTATGAGAAAATCCTTTTGAATTCAAGAGAATTGCTGTCCAAATTGAGTGAGCACCATTATCTTGTAACCGGAATAAGAGATGCTTTAGAAGAGCTAAAGAAGGATGTTGGAATTCAAGCCAACATGATATTGGTTGGCTGGCTCCATTCATCCTTCACCATTTTTTGTAGGAGATTATGAGAGTAAATTAAATAAGATTAATGGTGTTTCTTTGTGCATTGCTCATCATGTCAATAATTATAGTTATAGAGATGGGATTTTCTGAGGTCTTCTTCATCCTTATGATGGGGAGTTATAAACTAGTGAACTAATCCCCATTATTGTTAGCAATTAATCTTGATTAAATTCTAATCTATCGTGAACTTTTTTTTTCATGTTACTTTGTGATCATTTTCGTCTCTGTTTTATTAAGTATGAACTTAACACATTGTCAAGAAACTGGTATTGAATTGTAAAAATGAGTAATTATTAGTCTCTTAATTGCTTGCTTTTTTCTTCTTTACAGCTGCAGATTACATATCTAGAAACAAGTATATAAAAACTACAATGTTCTTGATATATAGAGAAACAAGTAAAATTCACTATAAATAGCTTCAAGATTTGCAAGATTTTACAGGATGAACAGTATATGACTTATGAATTGTTGTTTCTTGATAGTTAGCATCCAGGTGGTGTCAAAAATAGAGATTTGACTGATCTATAATCATAAATACACTGTCTTCTTCCAAAGTAGATTTCAAAGCCACATTCTAAAAGAATAAAAATGCTGATCAAAGCAGCACGCTGCCTAATTTTATCCTATATTTTTTTTATTTACTTGTTCATTAAATTGACTGTTTCTATTTGTCTTGTCTGCTTTGGCTCCCATGGTTTCAATCTCCTTTGAAGTATGTTTTTTAAGCTTTCAAAAATTAAATGACTCTTGAGATTCAGAGATTTGTGGATAACCTTTTAAATTTAGATTTTCTTGGGAACCAACATTAGTTCCTTGTCTAGTTCAGGTTTTTCCCCTACTTTGAATTTGAATCATGGACTTGTTATTGAAAATATCTCATGGGATTTGTGCAACTGTCTCTAATATATTGTTGAGGCTTTAGATGATAACAATTTATTGCTCTCTTTTGAATTGCAGCCTCGTTTTCTTTTCACGATCTAGTTTTTTAACTTGCAGTTTCATTGAAGCTCGTTGGTCGATTATTCTTGGTCATGTAATTTTAAGCAGCTTATGTTTCTGTCATTTTCTCAACATTTAATGTTATAGTTTAGTTTTCTCTGTGTCTCATATATCACTTATTGTATTATTAAACAGACTTTCAAGTTTGTCATTGGTTGGGTGGAGGCACTGGCTCCGGCATGGGAACTCTTCTTATTTCCGAGATCAGAGAAGAGTATCCTGATCGCATGATGTTGACATTTTCTGTCTTTCCTTCTCCTAAGTATTTGACACAGTTGTTGAGCCAGATACTGAAAACCGATTGCCTGCTAATCAGAATATTTTCTTAAAAATATATAATATTTTTAGTGACGGAATAGTGACGGTTAATTCCGTCGTAAATGTTTTTAGCAATAGGCAAATTTACCGACGGAAATATAATTCCATCGTTAAATTTGCCTACGAATTTTATAATTCCGTCGGAAATTTGCCTACGAAATAATTATTTCCATCAGTAAAATTGCCGACGGTCAATACAATTTCGTCGGTAATTTTACCGACGGAAAATATTTCCGTCGGCAAAAGTGCCTACAACCGGATCTCCTTCGCCATTTTTCGTCGCTAAATTCCATCGGCAATTTTATTTCCCTACCGAAATTCACTCAATTCCATAGGGAATTTCCGTCGGTAAAGTGAATTTTTCTTGTAGTGATAGAGAGTGTCAATAGTACTCTAAAAAGTGTTCTCATGATGCCAATAATTGCTATCTTCGAACATGTTTTTAGTTGATTGGTCAAATGTTTTAATCAAAAAAGGGGTTTTTACATAACTAAAATGGCTGAAGGATTGTAGTTCACATGAAAATGTATTCTAGTTATTAATAAGTGCACTATTAAAGCATAAGGAAATATGATGATTAATTATGATAGTCAGTACAAATTATTTGGGGTAGTAGCATGCAATGTATCGGAGGATAACAAAAAAATTGACATTTACATATTAAGTTTGAATAAGCATAAATGTCGGTGTGGTAAGTTTCAAAAAATAAAAATGCCTTGTTCACACACAATTGCAGCTTGCATACATAAACATTTTAATATGTTCACATTTGCTAATTTATGTTATAGTATTATCGAGGCACAAAAATGCTATAAAGGAGAATTCCAATCGATGGCTCATAAAACATATTAGCTCGAGTACTATGGTCCAAAATTTATACCTGATATGGCACTAAAAGGAAGAAAGGTCTTCCTAAAATAACACATCTTCACAACAAGATGGATAGGCAAGAATGTGGGAATGTTACACATTGCAACAATTGTGGAAATATTGGGCATGATAAAAAGACATATTCTACTGATGCTAGATCATCCAATCAAGGCTTCAGATGTTGGGTTTTTTATTACTATAATACTCATCTTATATATTGTCTAATTAGATTGCATGCAATAAAATTTATAGGTGTGCATATGAGTATTTATGAAATTAAATATTTATTTTACTATAACAAATTTGGACATATCATACAATTCAATATTAATGATGTTTAAAATTAAAATATGAGCTATAGCTAAAGTTGTCTGGTTCTCTAAGATTAGGTGTATAATGGTTGATCCTAAACTTGGTATAACATTTGTATTGGATAAAGGTTTATCACCTATTCCTTCATGTATATTGAATGGCAAAATTGCACTGGTGTATTCTATTTAATCTAGTTCAGAGGCGCTCACATTCAAATCAACTTTTAATCTTTATAGACCTATTTGATATTCATAACATCTTTATGGACCAACTTTTGTATCATAACATGTATGCTAACTAAATGTAGGCATTATGTGATGCTCCAAAAATCCTGATTCATGTGAATTGTAATTCCCAAGTGGTGAATAGTGATGCCAGGGTGAATAGTACCACCTATAGTTTATAAAAATTTTTCTCCATCACTAGAAAGTATAATTTATAATAAGTTTAGTGATATAATTTAAGGCAAAATCGAGATCAAACAAGTCTCTAAAAGTAAAAAATGAAAATAAGTAGTTGGATTGCATATAGTTAACCAAAGTTTGACTAGTATGAAAAAAATTATTTCGATCCTCAAAAAAAAATATTCTAATCACATAGGACCACTAAAAATAATTTCTATGAATTTTTGAAAGTGAAAAATTAATTTTTGGACAATATTAAAAATTTGACTTTTAGGCAGTCATAGTTCAAGGCTTTAAAATATATCAAAACGAGCTCATTTTGACCTGAAATTTTATCACAGTTCTAGGCTTTAAATATATCAAAACAAGCTCATTTTGACATGAAATTTTAAATGCAATATAAATAATATTCTTATATATTTTTGGACTAATTTTGATGGAAATTTCATAACAAAATAATTATGCCAATCATATTATGACATATAGCATGATTTTAGCCTTTGGATTTAAATAGAAATCAAACAAATCACAACCATTCATTTAAAGGGATATAAATAGGTGGATTACATCTGGTGGAGAGCATGGAAAATTTGATTTTCATCTCTTTCCTTTGCATGTTGTGACTTTTTCCTTTAAAATCCATTATTTTCAAAGCTTCATCAAGCTAAATTCTCTCAAGTTCCTACTTCTAATTCCACCTTAAATTACATATAAAGCTTTCATTTCATCAAATTTGAGCAATTAAAGTCAAAAGTGAGGAAAATACTAAAGAAATCTTAAAATGGAAAAGTTAGCCAAGTAGAATTTAGGTTTAAGGTTATAGTTTTGGGGAAGTAGGAATACTTATTTATAGGTAATTTTGAATTAAAATTTGATATAAAATTGGTAGATTTCTCTTGGCATGAATTCAACCTAGGTGATGGTGGAGAGTAAGGAAAGCAAGCTAAAGGAGATAAAGGCAAGAACAAGGTTGTTTGAGTGGTTTAAGCTCAACTTAGGTATATGGATACAAATACTCTAATATTTAATCATTTTTAGGTTATATATTTAATTAATTTTTGCATAAAGTAACTTTTAAAAATTCAATTAAAGTTAAATTAGTGTAATTGAATGTGGGATAAATAGGAAAAATGACATTAAGATGAAAATATAGTATGGGATATTCCTAATGTAAGGTTCGACTTTAGTGGTAATTTTAGGTTTAATATGTGTTAGATTTATTTAATGTTAAATTGATGTAATTTCATGTTAATTAAAAAAGAAAAAGTTAATAGAATAAAAATTAGACTTAAATGTGACAAATAGCTTAAATGAAATGGAATTGGACTAAAGAAATAATTTTAATGGCTTAAACTAAGGTGTGACCAAATTGAATACTTGGTAAAACTCATGAATTTTTTATGGAATATGTTATATAGTATAATGAATTAGTAAATGGTTACATATAAAATATAAAAGTGGTGAATGAACTAATTTTGAAGGCAATACATATAAGATGGTCGAATAGTTTAAGTTAATGTATTTCAATGAATTATGTTAGGTTGTGTAGAATAGTGCTTGTGATTAATAAGTAGACATAAATAGAATGTGTAAGTACAAAAAAAAATTAGGGTGAAACTCAAGTGATGACCGAATGTGAACCTTAAAGAAAATATGAGGATGATTGATAAAATATGTGAATTTTAATAATGCAAATGATGCATGATGAAAATGGTAATAAAATGATAAAGTTGAGTTAGTATATAATGCATACCTAATGTAAATAATACAAAATTCAGTATAAAATAATGAGATAATATAAAGTATAAAATTTACCCTTAATATTAGTTATAAAACCAAGGTTTATAATGTAGTTGGCCAATTGTAAGGACAGTTTATTTAAAACCGTAATAACAAGTTATGGCTACTTGTATAGTGGACCAAAAGAGATTCCACATTGATAATACAAAAATTATGATAAAATGAGATATGTGATCTGATTATACTGCGGATATGCAAGGTCCATAGTCCATCACATCTCACTTGATTTGTTTCCACTATCATACTTGGGAAAAATATTTAAAAAATATGAAAATGTGCTTGAATTAAGTAATCAAAATTATATGTAAGGAAATATTAAGTTGAAGAATTAAATTGACATTTTTGAGTGTAAACAGTGAAAATAAGAATTAAAAATGGAAGGTAAGTAGGAAATTATAAAGGTGAATATGCATTAATAATAGTATACAGATCAGTTAACCGATATTGTACTAAAAGGTATTATTAAAAAATAGATATGTTAACAAGTCATGAACCTAAATATATTAAATGAATAGAACTATTAATAGAGAATATATTAGAAAATATAAAACAAACATAATAAATAGAAGATGATGTAATATAAGATAATTAAATAGCAGAACAGCTAATAGATATGGAGCTAGAATATATTAAGTGAACATAACAGTTAAATTAGAAAATTTGATTGATGGTATTTTAAATGGACACAAAAATAAGAATGAATATAAATAATTGTGTTTTGCATGAAAATATAGAATATGAAATATATTAGTATTATATCCACCATTTAGCACTAGAAATGCTTAGTGTACAATTTATTTATTGCATACAGGGGACAAATAATGAAGAGAATAAAAGATTTTAGAGTGGTCAATATGCTACCATGTACATATAAAAGGAATTTTTTGAGACAAATATATTTATTTTGGTTGTAATTATCTTTTAAACATCTTTTTTTTTGTAATGTATATATATATTCCATGGTTTGATGGGCACCAGAGCCCACTTGAATCTGGTTGGGTTGTTGGAGGCTACTTTTAGGGTACAAGGCCGAATGAGGCATACTAAAACTCAAAAATTAGCCATTTCACAATAAAAAGAAGGATTTTAGACCTAATTTATTATTGATGGTCAACCCATAACGGCATCCAATATGGGCTCAAAGAGGCAGGTATTATAGAGTCGCCACCCAACAGAACATTAAGTAATAAATCTCAACCTTTTTTGATGCCAAAATAGAGATCAATATTTGGAACATAACTCTTACTTGGTATCTTGGTTAGGTGTTTTCTTATAAATAGGTTTTCATTATTGATCCACTACCTCTCTTCTCACATGATGCAATATGATTTAAAATAAACACATCAATCAAATAAATAAAATGGTAAATAAAAAAAATGAAACAATCCTACTTAAATTATTATAAAGGCAAATCATTCAACTGAAAATGAAAATACAAGCATAAATCAAGATATTTATTAAATTTGGGAACATTGATTCCCAAATGCATATTTACAAAAGGAAAGATGAAAAGTTCTTATTGATTTTTAAAAAATATGGGATGAGTGATTCCAATTTTAATAAAAATAGGACCATTATTTTATGTGTGAATTTGGAATAAAAAGGTGGACATTGGTCCATTTTATTTGAAATGCCTAATTAATTAAGTAAAAATCATTTAAGTCCTTTTTATTAATTATGCTCAAAAATCCTTTTTTGCTAAACTATTACATCCCTAAAATTAAAATACATCAAAAATAATAATTAAAGTACAAAAAGATAAGTAAGTAAAATAAACCAAGCATAAGGCACAATTAAATATTGTAAAGAAATAAATGCAATGTAATAAGATAAAGGGAAAGAAGAAAGAACCACTTGAAGGATAACCTCCAAAATGTGCTAATCTCCCAAGATGTATTCCAAAATAGGGAAACAGAATTGTTCAAATGAACACACAAAAGGGAACAAAAAATTAGCACATACAATTAAAATAAATCAATTACTTAACTAAAATATTCATAAAAGCATATTAGAATTAAAAAAATAGAAGAACATATTGCAAATCATGCCCAACAGAAACAAAAGTGAGATTAAAATAGATCTAAATGCTTAAAATGAATTAAATTAGTAAAATAACACCAAAAAATACATGAAAGGGGTTTAAACAGAGGGCCATAGATTCCCTAGAGACAAATTAGATGGCCTGAAAAAAGGAAGAGATGGGATAAGAAGAAGATGTTGTGATGTCTCATATGTCGCATTGATAGATGGCCATTTATCGGGTGTTTTTCCTGTCTGTCACTTGAGGGAAAGGCAAAATACAGAAAACAAGCCAAAATAAGGAAAATTAGCTTTAAGTTCTAAACATGCAATTCTAAGGTCCTAAAACATACCAAACCTATATAAAAAAAAGAGATGAAACATAATTTAAATCATACTAACACAGCAAAAATCAAACTTTATAGAAATTAAATTAAACTAATTTCATGCATCAATGGAAGAACACAAAGAATTCTACCATGACATTCTCGTATATTAGGCAATTCTAAATCATCATGGCATTACAAAACATCACCAATACATAAATTAATAAGATAACAACATGAAATACAACATCATAGTTAATAAGTATACATTTTAACTACATGAGGAGAATATAAATCTAGAAAGAGAGTGAATATAGCCTAGAATATTACCCTCAGAAATTTGATTAATGACTCTGGAAAGAACACTCTCAAGCCTATGACTTGATTCCCATATTACAGATAAAGAAAAAAGTATCTGTTTGGTGTGAAAACATGTTATTTAGAAGCTTGAGAGCTCCAAGAATAGAGAATTGAACTTCTCTCTCTCAAAAGTCTGCTTCCCTTTTTCACAAGTCAAAACTTTTGTTTGAAAACATAGATTTTTCTTTAAATACCTGAAGAAGAGTTAGAGATTAACTTTAACTCTAAATCCCCCTAAAGTTAGAAGTTTCAATCCATTAAAATCCATTCCAGATCAAATTTTTTAAATCTGATCTTTATCCTAGATTTTTAAATATGGACATCATGGAAAAATTAGAAATAACCCTATAGACGGGCGTTTTTCATTGATAGACACCCTTCACTCATATGAGCTTTAAAAAAATTACAAAAATGCCTTTGAATTTAACCTCTCATCTGTGGTCGTGACTCAATGATTGATGGCTGTCAATTAGCGAGCCATGGGCTACCACAGACTCCCTTGATAGGGAGATTCCTTGAGAAAAATGGCCACAGATGGCCATCCCTCTAGTGATAGACAGTCATCTGTCACAAGTAGAGACCAAATTCAAAGTTTTCACTATCTTTTCTAAACCCTTGGAAAATCAATGTTGAAACCCATAAAAATATTCATATAAATGTAGAATTCAAGGCCGAAACTTCAAATTTCATACTTTCTATCATAAATATAATAGGTTTCTCATCATCGGGTAATCCTAATCTAGACTGACTCAGATCACGATGTTTACACATAGGTTGTAAATACAATGTAAATTATTATTTGTGTGAATGAAGGGTGCATTTATATGTATATATATTGTGTATGATGGTTAGAGATATGATCGTATTATGGATAACTCTAGTTGCATATAGGGTTGGATTGTGCATTACTGGTTAATGGTTAATTAAATAAGCTATTGGGAGTGCGAATTTTCATATTAACAAGAGGGAAATATAAAAATATAGCTGTTATACTACCCAAATTTTGACAAATTGATACTGAGTAAATAAAATAAAATGATAAGGGTTTAAAGAATTTAGTAGATGATGAAGTTAATTAAGAATAATAGAAGGATGGATATTTAAAAATAACTATAAGTCTCCTAACAATTAAGGATTTATGTAATTATATGGAACTTATTGATGACCAGGACACTTTGATACTTGGACTAATATATGGGTATTAAGTGTCATACATTCTGAATGAACTTGAATTATCTTGATAATCATATGGCCATAACATAGGATGAAGGACCTAATTGACGCCTAGTGAAACAGGAATAGAGGCTATAGATGTTCATATTTTAGCCATGCCTTTTCTACTCCTTTTAAATTGACAAAAATTTTCATATGGTATATATAGTGGTTGAATCTATACGGAACTGGGGACAGGTTGATATAGATAGTTAATTAACGTTTTGTTAATTGCTCCAACTACACCTAAAATGTCTCTTGATATCAATTGAACCTAGCCACCTTGAATTAATGATGATGATGATGATGATGATGATGATAGGTCATGTTAAATATTAGGGTTAATTATAAAAAAGGACCTTAACTACAAGGTACCTTACAATGTTAAACCCCACCTTTAAAATCTTACAATATCAACTCCTAACTTTGACTCCCCTTTCAATTAAGGGACTCCATTGATATTTCATCACTATTCTGTCATTCCCCTTTCAATAATGATGAAATAGTGACAGAATACCTCAATTGAAAAGGGAGTTAAAGTTGGGGAGTGATATTGTAAGAATTTAAAGATAGGGTCCAACATTGTAAGATACCCTATAGTGTGGGTCTTAATTTATAATTAACCATAAATAACAATATGATTTATATTAATTAAACAATAAAAATATAATATGTCAATCATACCAATGATCCTATTGACAATCAAATAGGGGCTATATATCATCTCATTCTTAATAAATACCACTACATGTATTATGACCTTATATGTAATGGTGCCATGAGGAAATGAGTATTAACAACCTAATTTAGTCAATTATTCCACTCATAAAAGAAATTAAAAATGTAATTTCTCGGTTTTTTTATAGTGCCCTCTCAAAAAGACAAAATGCACTCTATTATCGATTAATGGTTGACTAGGAATGGATTGGTCCATTCCAAATTGTGAAAAAAGACAACGATTTGGTTAATGTCACTCAATGATATAAAATATATTAAAGGCATAATGGATCTCTATATTCATTTTCCATTTGTACAAAAAGATCACAAAAGATGTATCATGCCATTGTACGACTACCAATCAATGTAATTAAAAAATGCAACATGATGAAAAGGTTGTAATAGTGTTTTTGTTTTTTCAAATGCATAAAATTTATTATGATTAAATTGTATTTTTCAAATAATTACATGATCATCATGTTGAGTGTCTAAATCTGCTAATATGAATATACATGTTTACTTTCATTCTTGCTCAAATTGATAAGAGATCACCACTAATATAAAATATTAGCAATGTTTAGAAAATATTGTATGAATGCTTGTAAAGAAAAATATCTCAACTTGATTAAAAAAATAACCAAATAAAATTTACCTATATCCATATGACATAGTTTAGTCTAGCACAAAACCATGGATGATAAGAGGTTGAAATTGAGACAATTTTTCCAAGGCCCAAATCTACAATAACTATTTATAACCACCAATCCCATGAACACTTGGATGTATACCACGACAAAACTCCCTATATAGCAATGCCAAGCAAGCTAAACCCTAGCTGTAATTTCTAACCTTTTCTAAATGCTCTAATGGGGGAAGCCACATCAAATGGATATAATTGTCTAATTGTGAGATACACACCACTGATACAATGCAATAGCCATGCATGGGTGAAGTATTAGATTTGGTACTCAGTAGCATCGACTGGTATGGAATTGAAAATTCTTGATAATCAAGTAATTTTAATTAAATGTCCTTTGATAACGTTCATAGGTGGCATTTGTCCTAAAAGCTAATTACAAAGAATTTTTCAAATATATTGCAAATGCTTAATTACTGAACGTCTATCATTAGGTAAAGAAGTCAATATCTCACTATATTGCAATGTAATGGTGGTTTCACTAATTGAGAGGTGAAAAATGTGTATATCTAGCCTTCATCTTTCTACAAATACATTTATCAAATTTACATCAATATGCATTGTCCCGATTTAAAACAGTCCATAAAATCCTACCAATCTCAAATATGATATAATTCTCTGATCTATATTTATGAAGTGAGCCTCCACACTAGCTATCTGAGCAAATAATATGTTATGTGAAATCTGACAAATAGAAAAAAAATTGGCATACAAATGTATGTGTGTTTTGTGGTGTGTCTATATATAGACGTATATAAGTAAATATATATTGATTAAATAGTAAAAATATAAGTACATTGTTGCACCATACTGCTTCTGCTTAATATTTTTCTTTCAATGTTAAAAGATCATATGTGCATGGTTCTGGATTTATGTATTGATAATTTTAAAAGTGATCCATTTTTAAATAACCTATAATTAAGTATAATAATAAATAGTAAATTAATAAATTCTTGCTTTTTTCATTAATAATGGAACACAATACAATACATAAAAGAATAACTATATTTAATCATAAAAAAATTACACTAATAAATACTAATTTAAAAATGGAAAAAAAATCAACAAAAAATTTAACTATATAGAATTAAAGGTGCCAAACTCAAAATGCAACCCAAACCCGTCCAAAAAAAGACCCAAATCTAACCCAATCCAAACAAATATCCACTGTATCAATCCAAAATTGACCCATTTTATTCTTCAATCCAACCCAATACCTATTGGGTCAATCCAAAACCAATTCATTTCATTTTCAACCCATTAGGTTTGTACCCAATAGATTTTTTCCAAAATCCATCCTTTCCCCCATGAATTCTTCACTAACCAATACTTTTTACCGTCACTTTTTCCATATCAATTCAGCTTTAAAGTGAGGAAATTTCTTATATGGACTGATTTTTCATGAACCGAATTAACAATGAACTACGAAATTAAAAAAATTATAAGTAATTAATATGTAAATATAATTCTTTTTTTGTACTTTTTTATATGGCAAAATTTGATTGGCATCTTTAATGTAATCATAACTTTAACCAGTTACAAAATGGATATATAGCTCAATTGTATATATTCCATACGGCATATATTCAATTACATAAATATAATATAAAACTGCCATTTTCTTTATCTTTCTCGAGTGCAAAAGAAGGAAAAAAGATCACAAAATGAATGAGGATGCAGGAATGTATTTTCCTTTTCCAATTAGAACTTTTAAGTTTCAACTGCATATATGATGTATTTTTAAATATTTAATAATAAATATTTTTATTTTTTTATAAATCTTTTTGATGCAAATTCAAATTATAATTGAATTAGTAATTTTTGAATATATATATATCCAAAATAATGATTTACATAAAAATTATACTAATCGCAATAATATCGAATTTTTGCTCAAAAGCTTCATTAAAAAATAAAAATTATAATTAGGCTAAAGGTGCAAATCGATCCCTTATGTTTAGCAAAAAGTGCAATGTAGTTATTAAACTTTCATTTGATGCAATATTAAATCCATGGATAAACCCAAATCCATCCAACCCAAATATATTGATCCATTTATAACCCATTTATGACCCAACCCATTAGTGATCCGTCTATTAGTGATCCAACCCCAATTCGCCCAACCCACCCTTTTGCCACATATACATAAAATATTGAAATAATTAAATTATATTAGAGGTGGCAAAGTTGATCCAAACTCAAAATCCAATCTAAACCTAGCCAAAAAAAGGACCCAAAAACAATCCAATCCAAACAAATATCCACTGGATCAACCTAAAACTAACCAATTTTATTTTTCAACCCAACTTAATCCAATACCTATTAGATCAATCCAAAATTGACCCATTTAATTTTTCAACTCATCATTGGGTCTGTACCCAATGGATTTTTTTCAAAATCCATCCTCACCCCATGAACTTCCCCGCGAATTCTTCACTAACCAATACTTTTTACCATCACTTGTTACATATCAATTTAGCTTTAGAGTGAGAAAATTTCTTATATGGACTGATTGTTCATGAATCGAATTAATGACGAACTTCAGCATTAAAAAAAATTATAAGCAATTATTATGTAAATGTAATTTTTTTTATACTTTTTTATATGGCTACATTTGATTGTCTTCTTTAGTGTAATCATAACTTTAACCAGTTTTATGGTACACAAAAGACAAATAGTTCAATTGCATATATTCCATGTTGCATGTATTCAATTACATAAATATAATACCACACTACCGTTTTCTTTTTCTTCCTCGAGTGCAAAATAAGGAAAGAAGATCACGAAATGAATGAGGATACAAGAATAGATTTTCTTTTTTCAATTATAACTTTTAAGTTCCACTCTATATATGATGTATTTTTAAATATTTAATAATGAATATTTTATTTTTTTGTAAATATGTTTGATGCAAATTCAAATTATAATTGAATTATTAATTTTTGATACACACACACACACACACATTAATCCAACATAATGGTTAACATAAAAATTATACTAATAAAAAAAAATATCAAATTTCTGCTCAAAAGCTTTATCAAAAAATAAAAATTATAATTAGGTTAAAGGTGCAAATCTATTCCTTATGTTTGGCATAAAGGGCAATGTACTTCTTAAACTTTCATTTGATGCAATATTAAACCCATGGGTCAATCCAAAGTCATCCAACTCATTTTGATATTGATACATTTATAATCCATATTTTTTGAGCCATTAGTGACCCAATCCAAACTCATCCAACCAACTCATTTGCCACCTATACATAGAATATTGAAATAATCATATCATATTAGACGTGGCAAAATTGATCTAAACCCAAAATTCAATCCAAACAAATATCCACTGGATCAATCCAAAACTAATCCATTTTATTTTTTTACTCAACCAAACCCAATACCTATTGGATCAATCCAAAATTGATCCATTTCATTTTTAAACTCATTGGATCTGTATGCAATGGATTTTTTCCAAAATCCATCCATTCCTTATAAACTTCCTCACAAATTCTTCATTAACCAATACTTTCGAACCATCATTTATTCCGTATCAATTCAAGTTTAGAGTGAAGAAACTTCTTATATGGATTGATTGTTCATTAACCAAACTAACGACGAACTGCGACATTAAAAAAATTATAAGTAATTATTATGTAAATGTAATTTTTTAATTTTTTTGTAGTTTTTTATATGGCAACATTTGATTGGCTTCTTTAGTGTAATCATAAATTTAACCAGTTTTATGGTACAAAAATGATAAATAGCTTAACTGCATATATTACTTCATATATTCAATAGCATAAATATAATATTGCACTGTCATTTTCTGTTTCTTCCTCAATTGCAAAATAAGGAAAGAAGCTCACCAAATGAATGAGGATACAGGAATGGATTTTCTTTTTTCAATTAGAACTTTTAAGTTCCAACTCTATATATGGTGTATTTTTAAATATTTAATAATAAATATTTTATTTTTTTATAAATCTATTTGATGCAAATTCAAATTATAATTGAATTAGTAATTTTTGAATATATATATATATATATATATATATTAATCCAACATAATGGTTTACATAAAAATTATACTAATCGCAAAAATATTGAATTTCTGCTCAAAAGGCTCTTGAAAAAATAAAAACCTTAAGTTTGGCACAAAGGGCAACGTAGTTTTAAACTTTCATTTGATGCAATTTTGAAATTAAGGGTCAACCCAAATCTGCCCAATTTATTTGGATATTGATCCATTTATAATTTATATTTTTTGATCCATTTATGATCTAATCCAAACTCGTCCAATCTGCCTATTGGCAACCTATACATAGAATATTGAAATAATTATATTATATTAGAGGTAAAAAAAATTGACCCAAACCCAAAATCCAATCTAAATCTATCCAAAAAATGATTCAAATCCAATCCAATCCAAACAAATATCTAGAAGGTCAACCCAAAACTAACCCATTTTATTTTTCAACCCAACCCAATGCAATACCCATTCGGTCAATTCAAAATTAACCCATTTCATTTTTCAACTCATTGGTTATATACCTAATGGACTTTTTCCAAAATCCATCCTCTCCCTATGAACTTCCCTACAAATTCTTCACTAACCAATGCTTTTTATCATCACTTGTTTCGTATCAATTCGGCTTTCGAGTGAGGAAATTTCTTATATGAACTTTTGTTCATGAACCGAATTAATGATGAATTGAAGTATTAAAAAAATTATAGGTAATTATTATGTAAATGTAATTTTTTTTTTACTTTTTTATATGGCTACATTTGATTAGTTTCTTTAGTGGAATCATAACTTTAACTAGTTTTAAGGTAAAAAAAGGACAAATAGCTCAATTGCATATATTCCATGCTGCATATATTCAATTGCATAAACATAATACCACACTTTCGTTTTCTTTTTCTTCCTTGAGTGCAAAATAAGGAAAGAAGATCACAGAATGAATGAGGATATAGAAATTGATTTTCTTTTTTCAATTAGAAATTTTAAGTTCCAACTCAATATATGATGTATTTTTAAATATTTAATAATAAATATTTTATGTTTTTATAAATCTATTTGATGAAAAATCAAATTATAATTGAATTAGTAATTTTTGAGTTTATAAATGTATATATTATTCCAACACAATGGTTTACATAAAAATTATATTAATCACAAAAATATCGAATTTCTGCTCAAAAGGTTCATCAAAAAATAAAAATTATAATTTGACTAAAGGTTCAAATAGATCCCTTATGTTTGGCATAAAGGGCAATGTAGTTCTTAAACTTTCATTTGATGCAATATTAAATTCATGGATCAACCTAAATTCACCCAACCCATTTGTATATTAATCCATTTATAATCCATATTTTCTTATCTATTTATAACTCAACCCATTAGTGACCCAATCTAAACTCGTCTAGCACAACCATTTGCCACCTATACAAAGAATATTGAAATAATTATATTATATTAGAGGTGGCAAAATTGACCAAAATAAAAAAATCCAACCCAAATCCACCCAAAAAAATAACCCAAATCCAACTCAATCCAAACAAATATCCACTAGACCAACCCAAAACTAACCCATTTTATTCTTTAACCCAACCTAATCCAATACCGACTGGATTAAACCAAAATTGACCCATCTTATTTTTCAACTCACTGGATTTGTACTCAATGAATTTTTTCTAAAATCCATCCTCTCTTCATGAACTTTCCCATGAATTTTCACTAACCAATACTTTTTACCATCACTTGTTTAGTATCAATTCAGCTTTAGAGTGAGGAAATTTCTTATATGGACTGATTGTTCATGAACCGAAATAATGATGAACTACGGCATTAAAAAATTATAAGTAATTATTACGTAAATGTAATTTTTTTTACTTTTTTATATGGTTACATTTGATTGGCTTCTTTAGTGTAATCATAACTTTAACCAGCTTTATGGTACAAAAAGGATAAATAGCTCAATTGAATATATTCCATGTTGCATATATTCAATTGCATAAATATAATACCATATTGTTGTTTTCTTTTTCTTCTTCGAGTGCAAAAGAAGGAAAGAAAATCACAAAAAGAATGAAGATACATGAATATATTTTCTTTTTTCAATTAGAACTTTTAAGTTCCAACTCTATATATGATGTATTTTTAAATAATTAATAATAAATATTTTATTATTAAATAAATCTATTTGATGCAAATTCAAATTATAATTGAATTACTAATTTTTAAATATATAAATATGCATATTAATCCAGCATAATGGTTTACATAAAAATTATACTAATCGCAATAATATCGAATTTCTACTCAAAAGCTTCATCAAAAAATGAAAATTATAATTAGGCTAAAGGTCCAAATCGATTCCTTATGTTTGGCAAAAAGGGCAATTTAGTTCTTAAACTTTCATTTTGTAAGAACCCAAAGTATACACTAGTAGTAATTATATATATAGGATATTGATTGAATAAAATTGGAAATTAGCGATGAAACTGTGATCTTATCTCAATGGTAGAAGTTTTAGTGTATGTGTATATGTATAGTAATAGTATATATGAACAGTAATGTATACATGAACAGTAAATAACGTAAGCATTACTAGATATGACATAATTTAGGGACTTAATTGAAATGTAAAAGTAAAAATTTTGAGATAGAAGTGTGATATGTGAAGAGTGAGAGACCAAAGTAAGAGACATAAGTATAAAGAGGGACCAAAA
Source organism: Excoecaria agallocha (assembly GCA_037975025.1). NCBI lineage: Eukaryota > Viridiplantae > Streptophyta > Magnoliopsida > Malpighiales > Euphorbiaceae > Excoecaria > Excoecaria agallocha. The sequence goes on from CM075811.1 coordinate 31,541,522, forward strand.
TGAAACTTTGCAAAGATTTTTATAAGTAACTAATGGGAATTGAACAAATGAAATGCTAGGAAGAGAGAAGCAAATCTGGTTTTCTTCCTTGGGTTGGCTGGCCATTCTTGGCCTAAGCTCATTTGTTTTCTTTTCTTCTTTGCTTCTTCTCTTCTCCTTAAGGTTATGAAATTGTGTTCCAAGTAAGGAAAAAGTTGTAGATGGTAGAGAGAGAGAGAGAGAGAGAAGGGTTTTTCAGCAACCTAGGATTGATAAAAAGAAGAGATGAAGGGAGAAAGTAGAAGGAAGGAGAAGATAAGGAAGAGAGAGAGAGATTGATGGAGCCTTTAAGGGTATGGGAACTTTTTCATGTTGTGTATGTGTGTACGTTAAACATGGACATTAAATACATGTTTATTGATGTTATTAGATGTGTTTTATATAAATAACTAAATTTAGGATGGGTTAAAACTAGACTATGCATGAAAATCTTGAAATATTAAAATCTGCTTAGGGTTCATTAGACCAATCTGCACTATTTTAATTATATCTTGAGCTACAGTTAGTGAAATTGAGAAATTCAAATTGGATATGAAAATAGACTCATATATTTTTATTTTATATTAAGAATACGAAGCCTAAAATAAATTTTAGGATAGACATAATTTGGCTTGAATCCAAGTTAGGACTGATGACTTGTCACTAGGAGCAATCGGTGGTTTTATGGGAAATATGGAGATTTATAGGCTAGATTTTAGTGATTCTTGATGTTTTGGAAACTAGCAACATAGATCTATAACTTTGTAGAATGATATGTTTCCTACAAATGACGATTTATAGGTTAAAAATGGCATAGAAATTGAGACTGAAAATGGCGATTTGGGCCTCACGGTTACTAGGTTTTTGATAGTAACCATGAAGTACCCCAATTTTTAGTCCAAAACCTAAGGAGAACCTACCTCATGGTTACTAGGTATTATCTAGTAACCGTGACCCCTTTAAAAAGTATAGACCACTGTTATTACTTATCTGATAATAACCGTGAGGTAGTTTGGCGTAGTCTAGAACCAAAAGTGCAACCTAGGTCACGATTACCACAATTTTGGTAGTAACCGTGACCCCTATTTCACGACTAAGGCCACGGTTACCATGATTTTGGTAGTAATTGTGACCCTCCTTCATAATTTAAAACTTGAAACTATAAGACTCCATATGAGGCCTAAAGCTACTTAAGCTTTTCTTAAGCCTTGTAAATTATCTTGAACATATAACTATGACAATGTACAACATTCACTATATAAACTATATAAGGAAATGCAAAGGCAATGTTTATGTTATAGTATACGATATTTGTATGTGTTTATTCGAATATGAATCTATGATGCAGTATAATTATATGGTAGTGATTGTTGTATATACTATGATAGTTGAGAACTATATTATATTATATTATATTATATTATATTATATTATATTATATTATATTATATTATATTATATTATATTATATTATATTATATTAATCTACTTTATAGTTGAATACATTAGTATAAACTAATGACATATGAGATATGATTATTTGCCTGCACATAGAACTTGGTTGTGGATAGATAGGCATGCTTATAAGGTTAAAGTCACAGCTGTTATATGATTCAACCTTATATAGGTCCCTATGATTTGACCTTATATAGGTCCCTATGATTTGATCTCGTGTAGGTCCCTATGATTCAGCCCATTTGGATCTACAGTTTGATACCTTCGGGTATCCTTTCGTATCTTCAGGTACTACAATACAATATCACTCGTTATCCACACCCACAGTACATTAGCAAGCATTTTACAGAATGAATAAACAGTTTATATTGATGATAAGGAATTGATTAACCATTATGATTTATCATTATATAGTAGTGTTATACGATTACATGTGATGTATGGCAATGTTATTGTGATCCTTGCGTGTGGATTAATATGACTGTCATATCCTATTATTAATATTGTTTATCGTGTGCTTGGAAATAATCACTGTGAGTGGTTGTTCATATACTTATTATTCCCCACTAAGCTTTATAGCTTAACACGGGTGTTTATCTGTGTAGGTTCAAGGTAGGTCGTTGCTCCAGGGACAAGGCCAACACCAGCTAGGAAGAGAAGTTAGGATGTATGAATTGTACTATTATTTTACCTTTTGATTTGTGTAAATTTAATAAAAGCAATGTAATGAACATGTTCTATAAATAATAACTCAGAGTATATTATGATGTAACAAAGTATAGGCTTACATAACTTTTTCAAATGTATGAAATAGAAAGTCAAAGTATAACCAATTGTATGACAGATGAAAATATCATTAGTATTATATGCATTGTTTATTAAAAATATTAAGATAAGTATAGGAATTCGGATAGACTAGTGTGGTCTTTACACATTTGGTGTAATATTAAATCTATAGGCCAACCCAAATCCATCCAACTCATTTGGATATTAATCCATTTATAACCTATATTTTTTGACGTATTTATGATCCAAGCCATTAGTGACAAACTCGCTTAACCCATCCATTTGCCACCAATCCATAGAATATTGAAATAATTATATTATAATAGAGATGGCAAAATTGATTCAAACCAAAAATTCAACTCGAAACCGTCCAAAAAAAATGACTCAAACCTAACCCAACCAAATCCAAATAAATATTAACTGGATCAATCCAAAACTGATCCTTTTTATTCTTCAACCTAACCCAATATCCATTGTGTCAACCCAAAATTGACCTATTTTATTTTTTAATCCATTAGATCTGTACGCAATGGATTTTTTCCAAAATCCATCATCTCCCCACGAACTTCCCCACAAATTCTTCACTAACCAATACTTTTTACCATCACTTGTTCCATATCAATTTAGCTTTAGAGTGAGGAAATTTCTTATATGAACTGATTGTTCATGAATCGAATTAACGACGAATTGTAGCATTGAAAAAAATTATAAGTAATTATTATGTAAATGTATTTTTTTTTTGTACTTTTTATATGGCTACATTTGATTGGTTTTTTTAGTGTAAACATAAATTTAACAAGTTTTATGATACAAAAAGGAAAAATAGCTCAATTGCATATATTCCATGCTGCATATATTCAATTGCATAAATATACCACACTGTCATTTTCTTTTTCTTCCTTGAGTGCAAAAGAAGGAAAGAAGATCACGAAATGAATGAGGATACAGGAACGGATTTTCTTTTTTCAATTAGAACTTTTAAGTTCAAACTCTATATATATGATGTATTTTTAAATATTTAATAATAAATATTTTATTTTTTTTTATAAATCTGTTTGATGCAAATTCAAATTATAACTGAATTAGTAATTTTTGAATATATAAATATATATATATTAATCCAACATAATGGTTTACATAAAAACTATACTAATTGCAATAATACCGAATTTCTGCTCAAACGCTTCATCAAAAAATAAAAATTATAATTAGGCTAATGGTGCAAATCGGTCTCTTATGTTTGACAAAAATGGCAATGTAGTCCTTAAACTTTCATTTGGTGCAATATTAAACCCATGGATCACTACAAATTCGTCTAATCCATTTGGATATCGAATATCCCGGCCATGAAGATATTCCTGAGATTGTCCGCTGCTTCTGATGCAGCTGGAAGTGGATTCATTCCTGTGCCTGATCTCACTTCTAAAGCACTTCCTGCAATTAAGTATTCTGCTAAGTATGGTGGAGTCATGCTTTGGTCCAAGTATTATGACGATCAAACTGGTTATAGTAAAGCCATCGAGAGCACTGTCTGAATCGCCTTTTCCACGTATAACCTCTATGCTTATAAAAATGTATACTTGTATCAATGTCTCATATGTAAATGAATCCATAAACTACATATGTGGCTTTATACAACTGAAGCCCACCGATCCAATTAACTGGGTCATCAAGGCAGCTCAAGACAAAAAAATAATTGATTATCAGTGCAAAAATATTCATTTCCTGATGGGCAAGCAAAAGCAAATCCTGTGTGCGGTCCAATGGAAGTATCTGGGTTGCTGTGGACACAAAAAGTAATTTTGTGTAATTCATTACTCATTACTCACCAATGGAAGATTTTTATTTGTTTGTTACCATATTTAAATTAATGATCCATCCATTAGTGTTCCAATCCAAACCAACCCATTCCGTCCATTTGCCACCTATATATTATATGCATAAAATATTTTACTACATAAAATATTAGAATAAAATATAAAAACAAAAAATTAAATATATACGTATTAAAATAAAGAAATCTAATTACATAAAAAAGTAATTTAAATATGGTAACAAACAAATAAAAAATCTAACTACATAAAATATTAAAATAATTATATTATACGCGTAATATATTTTACTACATAAAATATTTAAATAAGTTAAAATGTTGTCATCGCAAAGTTCATGCTAACATTTAACGAGAACAAAATTCACACTAAATCTAGCGAGAATAATAGTCATAAAATTTATGCTAAAATTTAACGAGAATATTTGTTCATGCTAGATTTTGGTACGACATGTTTCATTACAAAATTTTAATTTTTGCTAAACTGATTTAGCTATAAAAAAAAATATCCCATAAATCCTCACTATTTTGCAATGTTTTTTCTTTCCTTTTCTGTACTCGGAGTAAGCAATTTCAACTATGAATTGAGACATGTTCTAGTGAAATCAAGATATCCTTTAATAGTTTTATTCTTTTGAATTTCTGAAATTAATTCATTTTATTTTTAGTCCTTAAATTTGTGTGATTGTCATTAAATTTCAATTAATAGTAAATTAACATAATTTTAATATTTAGCAATTAGTTTTCGTCCGATTTCGTATCTATGCTTGCGAATGAAAAGCATGGCCAACCTCTCGTACAATAGCCTTAAGCATTATATTAATTAACAATGCTAGTCAATGGATAAATTCTTGAGACCATTGTCATATATAAAAGTTTAAGCATAAAAAAATTGCCAAAAATGATCATTTTGTTCTTACAAATAAGCAACTAATGTGGCCAAAATTAAAAATAAAAGGACTTAAATTAGAAACTTTTAATTAGAGAACTCAATAAAAAACGAAAGTAAAACAAAATAAAAATTTGTAAAAGCTATCTGAAGCTAAAGCTAATTCTCAATATGGGTCAACACAAGCAAAAACAATGCCAGAAATATTTCATACAATTCACGAGGCGATCAGCACAATGTAAAAGGAGTTGTGTAGTTGCATTGTATTTATTATAATACAAAAGATTATAGGTACCAATAATATAAGCTAGCTACCTCCAAAATATGAGATGGGCTGTTAAGAGAATATTTCGAATTTGAGTCATCGGAATGAAACCTGTTTAAATACATAAAAGAAAGCATTTTGATCCATTCATAGACTTGTCCAATGTGAATATCGATCAATTGGATGAGTAAATTTATGTACAGCATGATTATACACGAGCAAGTGAAAGTAAAATAATGTAGGGCTAAGAGTTAAATATATGCTATACGAAAGATTCTTTATTATTATTATTTTTTTGGATAATTACATGTGGGGAAAATAGGATTCGAATCCTAATCAATTGAAAAACTATCCAATTTTTCAACCGAGTGATTCTCACTATATGAAAGATCTAAGATTGAAAGAATTATTGAGTAAACCAGAGAGAAGGGCAGTAATGAGTGCAGAGTTGTAAGTAGTTGGTTCAGCTTGGACTGTGTTGTTTCTTGAATCATTATAGGTTTCATTAAGGAAAGGACCACCAACTGCTACATTTGGGTTGGGATTTGTTGAGTTCAGCCACACAAATCCATCTCTACACCCACTCTTAGCACCAACTGGAATTGATGATCCTCTGTGGTGTACGTATTGAGGGTAGTCTCTTCCATATCCCACAACATAACTTATCTTCATTGGATTTTCCCCCAATACATAATCTGCCTGAAATTTACATTTAATCATTTATAACACGATCTCTTCCAAAGCCATTACTCAAAACAGATTGCGTACCTGCCAAGTGGCAAAGCTGCGAAGATCAGCCGGACTGTAAATTTTGCCACTGCAATATAGGGTTGAAATTTGGGCGGCGACCATATAATCACTAAACACAAGAGCTAAGAATGCAGAAGCTACAGAATATTGCAGAGCATTCCACTGTAAAACCCATATCAGACCATCTGCAAATTAACAAGACAGGATCAGTCCATCAATTCAAGTTTCGGGTTCGGCAATGAAGCCAATAGAATTGAAACAGACTTATGCAAGAAATGAAATGGGATGGCAGGAGAGATCTCGAGTTGCATAATTAAGGTATGATTCATCACCAGCGGCATGGTAAAGCCAGGCTGCTGCCCACAAGAGTTCCTCAACATATCCTGTGGAATTATAGAACTTTTGGACTTGCGTTATGCTCGTACTATAACAACCTCTATATGTATCAGCAAATATAAACAGTTGTCGAGCATGATTAAGTAGCAAATTCGAATAAGAGGAATTGATTTCCTTGAAAACAAGAGATGCTGATGCCATTGCAGCTGCTGTTTCAGCTGCAACATCTGTCCCTGGGTAACTTATATTCACTTGGGTTATGGGTCGTTTCTCCGTCATTGTTTCTGGCCTCTCCCAACAATTATGATCCACTTCAGGATCACCCACCTGAATATAAAGCACATTAGGAGAAGGATGAGCATTAATGAGATAATCAGTGATCCAGTAGAGCGAAGTTTGGGCATGATGCAATTGGTTAACATAATCCATTTGTTGTCCATATTCAAGAATTGCCCAAGACAACATTGTTGCAGTAAAAGCCATTGGGAAACCAAACTTGATAAGATCCCCAGCATCATACATTCCTTTTGATAAATCCAATCCTTTCTCTTTCCCATCAACCACACCTGAATCCCCTCTCCATAGAATCCTGTTATCCACCAGATAACCGGCTGCTACAAAAAATTACCCAACATCACAAACTAAATTTACTACTTTAGTTAGTTATTTAGGGCATAATACATTTTATCCATGGACTCCTTAAGTCACCAATCACATAAACTTTGTGATAAATAAAGGAAAAACACTGGCATGGGGTCTCTAAACTATTATGTTTTCTTAGATTGGTCTTTGTATTTTAAAACTTCAATTGAGTCTTTTTTAAAAGTTAATTTTGTTCATGGTAGATAAATCGGTAATAAAAAAAATTTTTAATTCACCAAAATATCTCAACTTTTAAAATATTATCACTGAAATCTTTTTTATTGGAAAATTTGATGTAACAAGCTATGTGAATTTGAATCATTCACATATCATGTTCAAAAGAATTTCATGTGACATTTTCTAAAATATTTCGAATTGATGTGCCAACATGGCTTGCCACAAAAGCGTTTTAGTACTCAATTCATAATTTTTTTACACAATTCATAATTTTTTTCATAAAAATAACTTTATATATTTTTGTAAAATAAAAAAAATAACCGAACCAATATATAAAATTCCAGTTATTATAAATAAAATTAACTTCACTTTTAGTAGGTCTCATAAATAATACTAAGTTAACCAAATTAACTCAATATTTCAATTTTATCAATTTCATTTAAATTGAATCTATATGTTAGTAATGTAAATTGGATCTAATATTAGACGTTGAGGTTGAATGAGGGGAAAATGTAACAAAATTGATAGTTAGAGGTGTGTGTGCTTACACTTTTGTACATCAAAGAATTGCAAGGCTAGTTGAAGAGCATCTGCATATTTCTTGAGAATGGGTGAACGAGTCCCTGAATGTTTCTTCAACTTATTAAAGCTCTTTAAAATTGTTAGCCCGCCTGCTATTGCGACCGTAGCTCCCATTACTAACACTACAACCACAAAACCCAACTTCTGGATTTTCCATCTTTTTTCAAATTCTTGGATGTTGAAAACTCCACTTCTTTGCCTTCCATTTTCAGCTTCAAGCTTCGCTTTCTTTTCTATGATATGTGAATAACTAATTAAGAAGGAAATTCAGATGACAGAATATATAAAATGAATAAGCGCCGTTGGTTTTGTGGGGACATATGATTGGAGGGTCAGGACGTGGCTGAGGAATGATTTCCGTTGTTAAACTAAAGACGAGTTGACGTGGCAGGGAATGGCGAGCGCCTTGTCGAGTCAATTTCACCAATGATCACTGAACTTATGTCTAATCGCTCAAAAGTAACTGATTTATTTTTCATGACTTAAATATAATTGAACTTATTACATTTTTACAGAAAAATCATCTTGACCGATTTTCGACAATAATTTTTGTCAGAATACTGACGTGACATACCATGCCATATGCCTCAACACGTAGCATAACATGTTAGCAGACATATCATCGAAAAGAGGTCATATTACACGACATGTTAGCACGCCACGTCATATTTCTGGATACATGTAGCCTTTTCTGGTGACGTGTATGCTAACATGTCGTGCTACGTATGTCCAGTCATATGACGTGACGTGCCACGTCAACATTCCGACAAGAGTAATCGCCAGAAATAAGTCAAGATAACTTTTCTGCAAAAAACTGATAATTTCATTGACATTTAAGTCATAAAAAATAAGTCAGTTACTTTTTGACGATTAAATGTAAATCTAGTGACCACAAATGAAATAAACAAGCGGCTTGTCGTATGTTTAAGAAGGTGAAAATAAGAAAATGCTTTGCTTGGTCCTTTTCTGATGGAGCTTAGAAAGGAATATTTGCTATGAGATTGTTCCTCGGTATGCTCATTAAAAGTTAAAAACAAACATTCTAGATGCTTTTGAGGAATAGAACCTTCTAAAACAGACGGTTGTGAATTTTGTGGCTGCTTTAAGGTTGAACAACAAAATTATCGGAACAATGGAAAATAATGGCTAGATAGGAAGAAATCAAAACAATAAAGTTGTTGTGGGATGAAATTCAACAGTAATTAGTGGTTGAAAGGTTTGTACAGAGCAGGTGATTTCTGGTTTAAAACATACATCCTCCAAAAGTACCAAAAAGATATTTTAGGTCATGCATGACATGCAACTTTAGGGTGGAACCAAATAATGCATTTAGATGGGTGACTAGATTACAATTGTTGCATATGCTGAAATTATGCTTTAAAATTCCCTCATAGCTTCACTGTAAGCTTTGCACGAGCAAAGGCTCAAGTCTCCGCCTCCTCCACCATTAGCTTTACATCAATGCTCATGGGGAAACAGCGAGTAGGCTTCTTAGAATAGGGCAAATATACAAATAAACAAAGATAAAATGATATATCTTGCAATCATAAAATTTTAATAAGCATAGCGCCTATGCAATTCTATACAAAATAAAATTAACTGCTAGACACAATATACTGTAAAAACCATTCAGAAACATAGAGAACAATAACTAACAGATATTTGAGGCCCTACCATTGGCTACCAAATTGATATAGTACACAACAATTTCAAAGTATCTTGGTACTTGCAAAGTATCTAGAGTTATTAAGCACCAATCACTCCCCTTTCCATTAAATAAAAGTTACCATAGTTTAAGCATTGATTAAAGTCAAATAGTTACCACAGTACAAAACTGTTTAACATTATTGTTTTGGTGTGTAAACTCAATACAATACATGAATATCAAATATAACTTGAAGTTTGAGCATAAAATAATAATCCTCAACCATATATATGTGAGAAAATAAACTAATAATAAGGTTCAACAACTATGCAACAGTGAAATGCCAACTAAATATTAAATTTGCAAGAATATTATATGTGAACTAGATTTCATCTCAACTGATTTGGTTAAGTGTCCATTATTCATCCAAGTTATCAACTTGGAATTAGGGGCAGCCAGTGGCTAGTTAATTCTCCTGGCATGACTTGCGTACATAAAGGCCAGCAAATATCTCAAAGCCTCGTGAAAATCTTAGCTGGGCCCCAGTCTTGACAATATTTGGGCCCAACGGTCCTTTATCATTTTGATTCTTATACTAGATTATGCATAATAATTGCAATTTAATGTAGATTTATTTAAATGTAAATAGTAATATTTATTAATTTCATAGTCGGATGAAAATGGATATCTACAATCATCTTTAAGACACCACATATTAATTCATAGTAATTCGTAAATATCAATGTTATTAAAATCAAACTGGAAAAAAAAAACCAAAGAGGAAGAGGGATCTTGGTTTGACAGTATTTTTTTTAAATAATATCATTTTTAAAATTTTATATAAATATTATAAAAATATCACTATATTAAAAATAAAAAATACTTTAAAAAACAAACATTAATTATAAAATATTATTTTTAAATCATCCAACATTTATAATAAAAAATTTGGGATGATAATAAAAAATTTCAAATATTCAAAAAAAAAATCCAGCAAATATAAATTATATTTTTTATTTTATCCATAAAAATTCATCAATAAAACTTTTTAGATTTTAATTATTTTGTATTTGTATTTATACTTATATTTTATCCTTTTTTAGCAAATAAAATAATGTTATATAAGGATTTTGGGCAAACTTTGGTTTTTCAATTCCAACAAGATTTTATGGTTCAATCCGGTTTCCTTTTTGATTCAACATGGTTCTTCATTGATTCAAACGGTTCCATTCAATTTTTTTACCATTTCAATTTTATATATTGAACCGAATCAAATCAATTTTCAATTCACTACTGAACCGATTCGACTATCCAGTCTAGTTTTAATAACAGTGATAAATTTTGGGACTTGTATACCAACGCTTCTTTGAGAAGTCTTTGCCAGAAATTAATTTGGAATATGCAAAAGTTTTTTTTTTCATCTAAAACCATAGACTTGCTATTTTATATTAAATACATAAAAATATTTTAATCTATATAAATCATACTATGTATCATGAATCAGGTCAAATCAAAATGGATCAGATCACAAATAAATTATCATAATCTTATTATATATGAATTGAGTCATAAATTGATCATATAGGTCACAAATTGATCTGCAAATAAATGAATAAAGATATGGATGGACCTACCATAAATGGATTATTGAAGATTTACCATGAAATGGTTTTAGATTTCTTGATATGGACCAAATTCTACACTAAAACAACAATCAAATTTAGCATGCAAAATTGACAAATACTCCAAAAAGACAAAGCAGACATTAACTTGCAGAATGCTCTTGAAGATGGAGAGATGAAAAGGAGGATAATGCAAGGTAACTAAATGTGAAATGTTCGTTCACACTTTCATTATATTGAGTTTATGATGCAAAAAATCCAACAAGTCTTAAAGGCAAAAAAAAAAAAGCTATTGTTATCTTTATTATTTTTTTATTTGAATAAAAGAGAACTTCATTAAGAAGAATTAGTCAATAAAGCTTGAACAATACAAGAAGGGGAAGCTAAATCCCATATAACAAGACCTGGTATAAAATAAGCAACTCGAGCAAGACTATGAGCTGTTGTATTTGCAAATCTTTTTATAAATCCAAAATGGATATTAGAATAAAAAGCTCTTAAAATCTTACAATCATTAATAATAAGATCAAACTCATATCGATTGCAAGAATTAGCCGATAGAGCTTTGATGATAAGTTGTGAATCTGACTCTATTACAGCTAGAGAGTGAGTGGACTTCTTAAGCCAACTTAGAGCTTCACGGACAACCATGGCTTCTGCAAAAGAAGGATACACAATACCAGTATAACACGTACAACCTGCTACAACAAAAGAACCTTGATGATCCCAAACAACAAAAGCCAATCCAGCTGCTTATCTTATTGAAAAAATGGCAGCATAAGTGTTAATCTTGAACCATCCAATAGGAGAAGGGGATTGGGTAAGTACTAGGACTATTTAATACTTGGGTTGAATCAACCAATCCAGTCAACTCAAACAGACCAAACCAAGAAAATATGGTTTAGATGGGTTGTTAGTCGGGTTGGGTAAATAATTTCAAATTTAAATGATTGAAGGTCGGGTTATGTATCATCTATCGGCTTATCATCTAAACCGACTGCTCTCCATCTCTCTCTCTCTCTCTCCATCGTGCCCTAGAAACTGTCTTCTTCTTCTTCTTCTTCTTCTTCTTCTTCTATATGCTACTCTACCATCTCCCTCTTCTTCTTATTCTTCTTCTTCTTCTTCTTCCACCAATAAAATATATTTCCATATTTTGCATCATAACAATATGATCGCCTCTCAGCTGCAGTGTCACTGCCTCTACTTTCCGGAGTCAATCCCTACTTCCGGTTAGTCTTTATGATTTTGAAAGATCTGAAGTATTTGTCTTAGATCTGAATTATTTATGATTTTTATTCACAAGTCAGGTCTCAGATCTGAAGTATTTCTCTATATTTTATATGGCTATTCTCTCTGTTTTTCCTTTTTTTTATTAATTTTTGTTTCTCTTGATCTGAAGTATTTATCTCAGATCTGTTTCAAGAATTTTTGTCTAAATTTTGTTTTTCTCGATCTGATGTTGGTTCCAGTGTGGTTGTTTGTGATGAATTTGGTTTGTTCTTGCCTCAGTTTGTTGCCATTTTAGATGCTGCTGGAGTATGGAGAGTGCCTCAATTTATCATTAATTAATCCCACTGGTCCAAGTCTCAGACAAACATTTTGGTTTCATTCGCCACAATTAATCCTTTTCCTCATCCACTTTGTCGTCTTTCAGGTATGTACATTTGTTTAAATTAAGAATTGTATATTCTGTATCATTTGTCATTGACCAATATACCTGATAAGCTATTTCTATGCCTTGTCCAGAATGCTTTTGAGCTAACATACTTTTTCTAGACATGGGTAAGGAGCTATCCTTCTATTTCCTTCTTGGTTTTTTATATAGGATACGAATGGATTAATTCTCATGATTCTTTAAACTTCTGCAATATGAATATAGGTTGTTAATTTCACAGGGTAAAAGCCTAGTTTCTGTGCAGCTAGCCCTTGTTATTGAGGTAATTGATTTTGCGCATTTTGGCTTGTTTGCCAAATTAAATGCAAGTAACTGAAGATTGATGTTTTGGCGATAAATGATAGCTATTCATATGAATTTGCTTTGTTACATGATTAAATTATATGGAGTGGAATTTATTTCACATAATTTGTCAGACTTTTTACTCAAGAAAATCCTTGTTAGGCTTTTACTCTATTTTCTTTTATTCTTTAGGCGGATCAGACTTTAAGACTTAATTTTAAGTTTAAGTTTAGAGTCATGTTATAAGAAACATATATTTTATCATGACCACATAATTTTTTAGTAATCCAATGGGTTTTAATATCTTTATAACATGAGTACCATTGATTGGAGAAAATTAATTCATAATTAATTAGAGTTTGCAGTATGATAACCCCAGCACTTGATTTTGTTAATTATGGCTTTGGAAGTGTCATTTATACCAAAAGAAACTCCATAATCTCTTCGCCCACCAATAATATTTTAATAGTAAACAAGATCAGAAATGATACGCCATTGGAATTCTTTAACCATTCCTAATTGTTATTATTAAACCTTATGCTCCATTTTCATTTTTAGCTACAGATATACAAATGTCATTTTAATATTATTGGTTTAGTAATTATTTCACTGTATACAAATGACCCCTTGATTTGTTTTCTTCAACTTCTCAAGTAGCTGCATTAGGCCCTATTTTTCCATGAGCTTATGGCATTGATAGATAGGTTAGGTACATTGATGGGAAGTGATGATAGTATTTTGTACTCAATGGTTGTACAAATGAAGAAAAAATTGGAAAAATATTGGAAAAATGATGCAAATACAAATTTCTTATTGTTTGTTGTGGTGGTTTTAGATCCTCAATACAAAATGGATTATGTGAGATATTGTTTTAGTGAAGTGTATAATGAGTTAAAGGCTAAGGAGATGGGGGATAAAGTTTATGATGCATTGATTAGGTTGTATGCCTATTATTTGACTAAGGATTCAGCTAATGTCATTGTTTCAAGTAGTCAACTCTCCGATGATATGAATTTAGATGATGCTGAAGAGGATCAAGTTATTAGTTTTCAACATAAATACTTTAGGCATAGAAAACAAAAAGAAAATTTAGAGAATAACTTGGAGGTTGTAAAGTATTTAGCTGAAACCTGTGAAGAAATTCATGAAAATTTTGATATCCTGGGATGGTGGAAGATTAATGCCTCTAAATACCCCTACCTTTCTCTATTAGCGAGAGATGTCCTAGCTATTCCTGTGTCAACGGTTGCGTCAGAGTCAGCATTCAGTACTAGAGGCAGGATATTAGATCCTTTTAGAAGTGCATTGTCACCTTTAATGGTAGAAGCACTCATTTGCTGCCAAAATTGGTTGGATTCAGCTTCAATTGATCTTCAAGAAGCAATGGACAATGTGGAAACATATGAAGAGGTTGAATCAGGTGTTGTATGTTTTTGAAGTTATGGTTTTTATGTTATAATTTGAAATGAAATTAACTTTTCTAACTCATTTTGTCTGATAGATTTTTCAAATTTTTGTGCACTTTCAATTCGGGAGTGATCAGAATCTAGAGGCATTAGCATCTGTTAGCATTTTTATGCTTTTTTTTTACATTTGATTGATGATATTATATTTTAGTACAATTTTTATATATAAATTTTAGTATTTTTTACTTTTAAATTTAGTGCAATTTATAATTTAATATAATTATTATTTTATTTATTATTTTATTTTATAAGTTCTAAAAAAATGATGAATACAGTAGTTAATTTATTTCAAACCGTTTTAAAAAGCACCCCAAATCATTATAAATTACAATAAAAAAACCGCCCTAAACCGCCCCAAACCGTCTTAAACCATCTATATTGGTTTGGATTGGGTTTTTTTTTATTTTTAACCCAACCCAACCCATGAACAGCCCTAGTAAGTACTAAATTTAAAGAGCTATTGTGATTTTTAAAGTCTATTTGCCTTGCCAAAGACCATTCATTCACCATTGCTTAAGCCATATAAAGAACAGAACTAGCCACATGTCTAACTCCCTCCAAACCAACTCATTTTTAGCTTTCCAAATAGCCCAACAAATAGCAACAACTAGGCCACAATTTTTAAAGTTAACATAGCTAATAATCAAATTGAACCAAGATTGGATGTCATAACTACTCCCCCTAACATAACCCATCGAAGATTTATTCCATATCTTGTTAGCAAACATACAGTCCATAAGAATGTGAAATATAGATTCAATATCATTATCACATAGGGGGGGGGGCAAACCTAATTAATCTCCACTCTTTTTAAGGACATCAAAGCATGTACAGGGAGATGAGAGTGAAGGGCCCGTCCGTCAAACCAAATGCTTGATTTTTGAAGGAACAACAACACTCTAAAGCTTTCTCTAGTCAGTAGAAGATAAATGAGAGAAAAGAGCTATAACCTTATGGATAAATTTATAAGTAGATTTTATAAAGTACACCCTATTGCTTTCCAAACCCCACTACCACACGTCCTCTGTACTATACCAGCCAATAGGGATACTAAGAATTAAGTTTCTATCTTGAGCATTAAAAATATAAAAGATAAGAGAAAATTTCTAGTTGCAACAATCATTGTTCACCAGGTCATAAACCTTCAAATTTTCCCAATAATCATTAATCTGAGAAGTAATAAAAGGGTTGGAATTATCAGGCAACCAAGGCTCAGTTAGATGCAACCCTATTTTTATGGTGTCTTTGGTTGTAATAATGTTACACCATGTATAACTTGGATTGGACCCTAGAGCTGCCTCCAAGAAACTATAATTTTAAAAGTATCGAGCTTTAAGAACATTAGCCATGAGAGAAAAATTATCCGATAACAATCTCCAAGTCTGGTTCCCTAACATTGCCAAATTAAAGTCTCTAAAAGAACAAAAACCTTGACCACCAAGATGTTTTTAGCCAACAAAATTTATCCTAAGACATCCATGGAATACCTCTCTATAATCTCTTATTTATACCCTACCAAAAAGAACTAATCATCCTTTCCAATTTCTGGCACAAGCCCAACGGCAGCAAGAAAACACTTATAGTATATGTAGGAAAAGATTGACCACATATTTAATGAGAATTTCTTTACGTGCTTTAGATAGAAGAGAACGGTTCTAATCACTTATACATTTTCAGATTTTATGTTCAATGTAAGAAAAGATCTCCTTTTTATCCCTCCCAATCATAGAAGCTAGACTAAGATAATTAAAAGTCATGGGAAACATTAGGATTAATAGATAAAATAGAGCATACTTCATCTCTTGAATGATTAAAGGTATTAGACTTAACTTCACTAAAATTTATCAACTGACCTAAGTTAGAAGCATAAACCTCCAAAATGTTTTTCACAATGCAGGCTTCATAAGAATTAGCTTTGAAAAATATATAGCTGATATATTGACTAATTAGTACCAATTCCAATGTAGCAAAAAGATAAACATGTAACATTTAGGTGTATACACAAATTTGAATTTTTTCTGTGTTGAATCGAAATAAAAAAATCAAAATTGAATGGTACCATTGACTTTTTTACTAGAATCAAATCGAATTATACAATTGACTTTATTTAAAATAGATCTACATATTTTATCTAGAACCAGATCAAGAACTATATTAAACTATATCGATCTTCGAAATCGAATTGGACCGTAAAAATTGATATTTATCTATTATCATATATAATACTAATAATTTATATATAAATATTATTTATAATTTTTATTTTATATTTAACATATAAATTTAACTTTATAATTATTTGTATTAAATATTTTAATGCACGAAATTAAAATCATAACTAGTTAATAAATTAAATTCAATATTTTAATTATTAATGAGATAAATTTAATTATTTTAATAATTATTATATCAACTGCATGAATATAAATATGGAACTAAAATAATTTGTAACGCTCCAAATTATACCCTTGTAGAATTACAGACGTAATGGGCAATTATGAATTTGTTTCAAGTATTTAGCATATTATAAAAGTTAGAAAATTAAGTATATATATGTATTTAGTGGCTTAAATTTAAATGGATGTTAGAATCAAGCTGTAAGTTGTAACTAACTATTAATGAGGGATTAAAGTGATATTGTATCAAGGTTTTTATGAGACCACCAATAAGAAATTAACACTTAAGCTTCTAGAACCCTTATAAATTGCTGGAGGTAGAACCTACCTCTTATAAGATAGGCTAGCCATTATAAAGGAAAGTTCACCATTTTTAGCTACCATATTTTCCTCCTCTTCCTTTCTTACCTCAAGTTTTGATCTTTTGCTAAAATTTAACAATGAGGAAAAAGAAAGTGTTATATAAAGGATCAAGGTAGGTAAGATTTGGGATGGATGAAATTGTTATCTCTCCCCTTTTCACCTTTTTTATTGATAAATTTAAAAGATGAAATCAGGCTCTAGAATGCTAATTGATGAGATATTATGTTTATTACTGAAGATTATGAAAAGATTCAAAAAGAGTTGACAATCTAGAAGTTTAGGGTTGTCATCCTTCTAAGAGGTAAGGGAATATTTATGTGTGTGGAGATTATTCTCTCTTCTATATGTTTGTGAGTTTTATTAGAAATGGTGAAGGAATCTTATACATCATGTAAGTTGATGAAGAATAGAGATATAATATTACAATTAATGGAAATATTGCATGAAAAGCTTGAAACTGGTGGAAAGGCTAACTCGAGACCATTTAATCCTGATGAACATTTTTTTAGCCTAACTGGAAAATTAGAAATTTAACTGAAGCAAAAACTGGACATGTGAGTCTTAATGGTAGGAAGAATTTAAGGTTTAAATTTATCTTTAAAGGCTTTAAAATTTAGAAGGTACGGATAGTAACATGGAAGTTTATACAAATAGTAAATTAAATGCAATAAAAAGTAACCTTATTTTAATATCTTAGTCTAAGTTAAATTGTGAAGTAAAAATAGTTAAATAGGGCAAATAGTAATTAATCAAAATCTTCATTAGTTAAGATGATAAAACAAGGAATGGTTATGGGCTCACATAAGGGGTTTCCTATAGAATTTGGAACTCTGCAATCAACCCAGCTAAGATGATTTTTGTCTCAGTCGGGTCACTGCATTTTGTTTGTATGCAGGATAACCAACCCGATTGAGTTGAACTTTAACTCAGCCAGGCTACTGCATTCTGGAATGATTAATGAAACTGACTCGAGTGGATTAAGTGTTACTCAACCGGGTTGATTAATTTGTTTGGCAACATAACCCCTTTTACCCGACTGATTTAAAACTCGATTCGGTTGGGTACTCGCTTACTTTATTTATACAATTGAATTCCCTACTTATAATTTTTGAAACTACTTCAAAGTATCCAAGTCACATAAATGCATTGGTAATTCCATGATTTTGTAATTTTAAAATATTCATTGGATGGATGCTTTGGGAATGATTTTTAATAGTATGCAGTGTAAGAATTAATAATGTGCTCACTTTGATGATTAAGTAAACCATTATATATATATATAACATTTTTGTCTAGAGTCCAATTGTTAGATGGAAATTCATTGAAGTAATGTATGGTTAGTGAGTCCTAATGTCTGATAATTAGGCATGCCTAAAACGTTATTTCTACAGCTGCTTCTGTGACACTACTGTGCCTTTTGACATTGGCATCATTTGATGTATGAAATGATGTTATTACCTCTTCTGTTTGATAGTCAATAAGAGTATCTTCTGCTATGCAACTATCATGATTTGATTTTGAGACAACGTCATTATTTTGATACCTAAGATATCTTTTATTTTAAATTCCTTTATTTACCTTTTCAGACAATAATAGGAAGTTTGATAATGTTTTTGCTTTTGATCATTTTCGCTGTAACCAATTAATACTCCGCTTTAGTTTTAACTATGATAGCAAAAGCTCAAATAATTACTATATTTCAGGTTATACTCTATTATTCACTGAAACATTTATTATGAACATTTAATAAGTATTGAGAATTTCATATTAAAGCTACTTATATTGTATGATATTTACTTTTGAGTATAATCTTAGTACATATAAGCTTTACTCTTAGCATGTTAGCTGTCTATTTGTGCAGGCGTCTACTTATTTGAAATAGAGGCTAGCCAGGGTCAAAAAAATAGCAATCGGCCAACTTAGAAGTCTAGGATACATAGTTAAATTGCTCCTTCCTGTACCTAACATGTTTTATGTAAAGACTTATTAATTGTTTATTGAATAAATAATTCTAGATATTGTTTGATAATTTTCAAGTCGATAGTTTGGTTCCAGCACCCCTGTATTGTCCTATGGGGTATTAGGGTTTGATATAATTTGTATTTAATTTAATTTACCATTGATGTTATGCAACTACTAATTAATTTTTCTTTTTGTATAAATTTTTATATAAATATATAAACTAAGCAATTTATCACATAATTACCTTATCAATTAATTTAATTTACTTTTGGTGTAACTCAACTAATACTAATATATTTTTGGCATAATATCTATATGAGTAAATAAATTAAAAATATAATTATATATATTTGTTATTTATAATGAAATTTTACCAATTAATGTAAATATATGAGTATATAATTATTTTACCAATAATTTCATAAACATTTAATGTCACTCAACCAATATTTATTTATTTTTTACACAATATACATATGAGTAATTGAATATGCAAATAAATAATATAATTATATACAATTATTATTGATAATACCTTGAAAAATTAAAACTTATAGGGCCCATAAATAACCCACCCATCATTGGAAGGCCCAACGAATTCCTCTCCCAGCCAATTAGATGAAGCACAAAAAATAAGGACATTTGATCGAACGTGACCTCTCCTTGATGTGACTGGGCTATCTGACACACACTATTGTCAAATCATAATTACTTGCACTTTTGGCCGTACCTACTTCAGAGTAGGATGATTGTTCAAGAACACTATCCAACCTTTTTGAGCTATATAAATAATAGGTCCATTCTGTAAAGGGGAAGCTCTTTCTCTATCTCTCACTCTCTTTCTCTCTCTCTCACTAAGATTTATCTATATTTTCTTTCTCTAAATTCCTTTATAAATTGCTAACTTAAGCATCAAAGTGCTAACGTTTGGTACAACAGGGCAAGCCCTTTTTGCAGGAAATATTTTCTTTTATCTGATTGGAACACACTCTCCAGATCATTGAGACTCTCCCTCATTTCTACATAGGAATGCATCTCCCCCTTGTGAAAATATGTGATTTATCATTTGGTGCTTTCGTTGAGAGTTAAAGATTGAGCAACAATATCCGACCCTTACATCTATGGAAAATTATGGATTCGTAACTGTTGAGAAAATGCACTATAAAAGTCTTTGAAACTACATGGACGATAGCTTATGGTAAGAATATAATAGAGGACTAAAAGAAAGCAAACAATTATGCATCAGGGCTGAAAGGATGCAAAATGTCTTCCTTTCGAGATACCATACAGCAGAGCTGGAGATTCCTAAAACTAGCCTATTAAGAAAATACTAGCAAGGATGAAATGATTACTCCCATCATTATATCCAGAAAAAATTAGATGAGGGTCATCCCTCTCATTATACTAAAGAAAAGGGACTGATCTCATAGCCCAAGTTCCATGGCCAAAGGGTTATCTTGAAAGGATCTTTTTCCATAAGCGATAGAGCCGATCAAGAAAGCAGACCTAATATTAAAGGAAGATGAAATTACCAACGCTAATATTAAAGGAGGATGAAATGTGCCCCCTTCTCGATATCATGCATCAAGGCCTTATAGTTCGATCAGATGTCAGCAACTGTACTGAATCGATAAGTAATAAAGTAGGGTACTTTTAAAACCTGCAAGTATCAAACCCTAAGGAAAAAGATTTGTGCAAGAATAAATGATTCATTGGAGTTATGTGTTAAAAGAATATCCCAATTGTTATTGATTGTGTTGTATTTAGTGATATCAACAATTAACATAAAAGTAATTGAACACAAAGTATGAATTAACAAAACAATAAAATAGAGAATGTGAAATGGATAAAATTAACAATAACTAAAAATGTTATTCAGGAATCTTCCTTCCCATTCCCATGTAGGATTCCTTTTAACATAACATTAATATATATTAGATGTGGACAACCCATCTAAACTCCTAGTATTCCATTTCGAAGCCCACTACTCTAGCTACCCAATTTTCCATTTTGGAGCCAATCTGATAGCCAGTATAAGCATAGGTCTCAAAACCTAAATATGAATTAGTATCCCATTATGGGGCTTACTACTTTAATACCCATTTATTTTCCTCTCTTTTCTAATTTTACAATATATAAACCTTAGATCTAACATCTCTCATTTTAAAAATGCCATCAAAACTATAGAATATGTGAAGAAAAATAGAGCATGCATGATATAACTATTAAACAAGCATAAATCCATCAACTTGAATAAGATTAACTTCATAAATACTTGAATAACATCCATACCAAGATACGCTCAGCAAAAAAATAACATCTGCAATATATATTTAATCAAAGAAGTTTATATCCTTATATGGTTTAAGGGATTCAAAGATCCCCAAACAACAAACAAACTACTTATTACTCATAATGAAAACAACAAAGAAAATGAAAGAAAAAACTCTTAAACCTATTTAGAAATGTAGATCTGAAGTTGCAGTAGCTTTTCCTTTTCTTCTCCAAGCTGAACTTGATTGAAAACTATAACTTTCATCTAAAAACTAATCTATGACTATGTATTTTTGTATTTTTTGGTATAAACTATATTGAAAATGTAATTTTTACAAGTAAATCTATAGAAGCTAAGTATAAAAACCCTTAAAGTATGAAAAACTATAAGCTAAAACTACAGAGAAAAATTGTAAAATTTAAAAACCTAAAAAGATCTCCTTTAAAGCCAGATAGACTGCATCTTTTATACTAATTTATAGAGGGACACAGCTGAGAAAAATGGTCTCAGCCGAGTCCACTTGATTAAAAGAATATTGTAGCAGCGGCACATGGTTGAGACACTTTAGTCTCAGTCATGCATACCTTTCTAGTTTGAATCATCCTCGAATTTTTCACTGGACATGGTGGAGAAAAATGGTCTCAGCCGAGTCCCTTGGTGAAATGGTGCATTTTGAGAATCAGCAAGGCAAACGGTGGAGAAAATTGGTTTCAACTAAGTACTAGCCAATTTTTCTGCAAAAAATTCAAAATTGCACCTTTAAACACTCAAAAACTTTAAAATTCTCAATATAATCCTATTTGGCATAAAAAAATTTAACACTTAAAACATGAAAACACATAAAATGAGACGTAAACACAGATAAAAATCCACTAAAAATAAATACTAAATCGGAGTTATCAACTATGCTACACTTAGCTTTTGCTCGCCCTTGAGCAATTGAACAAACTAAATTCTCGTAAATCCAAACTCAAAAAAAGAAATCACAAATTCAAAGAAAGTTAAATAACACTACAACAAAAGTCACTAACTATCATCCTAAATCAAATAGAATTAAGCTCCGATCTTACTAGCTAGTATCCTAGTGTGTGTGTGATAGGCCTAATGATAACTTCTAAATTATAAAACTCCAGTGCAATCCGACAATAAAAAAAAAAAGAATTCATATGCAAAATTTTGCATACATGGTTTCACTCTTGAGATTTAAGAGATGTCATAAGCCTCTCCTTTAATACCGAAACCCAAAGGTTATCTCTGCAATTAACTCTAAACAAAGCAAGATCATTATGCCTTAGAAGGGTTGCAACATGGTTGGGGTATGGCTAAAAAAGAACAATAGAAGATATGAAAATTAAGAACAACAATTCAATAACTCTACTCACCCTAATATCACTCCAAAAATTTTCAGTTTACTTTCTACCCTTTCTCGATTCAAAAATGTTGCTAAATGCTAGGCTACCCAGAATGCAGAATATGATTGCTCAAAATTTTAGATTTCTAAGAGAATAATTACATTAAAAAAGCTCACTTAATAGTGCCATCACTCAATCAAGCTACAAGTGCTAAAGTTCCTTCTCTGAATTTAGCAAGCTACCCCACACTTATTACAAGTTATAAATCAAAATTTTATTTCATTCTTTTTCTTTTCTTTTTTATCTTTTTTTTTTCAAGGGGGCTTACTAACATTGCCATTAATGCAATTACATTTTGAAAATAATCCTAGACATTTACAAAATCTCTCATTTTTGAAAATCTCCTTGATAACCAATCCTCATATTTACTAGTCTCTTTTTTAGCCCTAAAAAAAATTTCTCTTACTAAGAATGGCCAATTCTAAAAGGATAAGAAAAAGGCTTTAAGGCTAGGACAATTAAAAGAGTGTATAAAAAATTAAAAATTGGTATGCATTTAGTATGCCTCAATAGGCTCAAAAGGGTTATGTAAGGGAAATAAATTAGTACCAGGTAGGTCAAAAGTATTTTAAAGGCTTACAATAAAATCCTGCCTAAATCATTTCAAGCTTTATATTCAAATTGCTATGAATGCTTTGAAGGTGATGAGAAAGGTTCTAGTGCTCTAAAACTCCCATTCAATCACCTTCATGCACTGATTTTTTTTTTATTTTTCTAAAAACATACTAAAATGCACATTATTTTTCGAGACCTACTAGTATCAATCTAATTGAACCTAAATGAAAAAGGAAAATAATTAACAACTAGCTACTCTCCGATCATTCAACTGTCCTAAATAATCTTTTCTCAAACTAAGTTCAAAGTTTTCACAACGAGAAAATTAAGGGAAAACTAAATTAAAATGCAAAAGTCTTTAATAACAACTAAAGACAACAACTTATAAAACTAAAATAAAAACTAAGACAATAATTAATGTTATAAAGTGAATCAAAGATGCAAAATAACTAAGAATAACCAAAAAGTAAAAAGTAAAAAGATAAACATAGACTAAAGAAATATAAATTTGAAGCTATAAAGGAAAGATAAATAAACACAAACTTAAAGTATAAAACAACATAACTAAACATTAAAGAAAATTGAAGTAAACTAAACTAAATACTGACAAAAAAATGAACATAAAAGTTAAAACTACTGTAATGATAAAGGTAAACAAGCAAAATATCCAATAAATCCAAAATAAGTTCAAAAAACATCTCCATAAAATACCCTCACCCCACACTTAAGATTTTTGCTACCCTTAGCAAAATACAAGCACAATATTCATAAAAAATTAGGGTTGAGAAAAATCCTTGAAATATCACTCCTGTGTAGGTGAAAAAGGAAAGTGGTGATCGAAGCGAGACTACATTATTCTAAGAGCAGCAACGATCTTATCCATCCACTTTGTCATCATGTCTAACTGACTACTGATAGTTGTGTACTACTCAGCGAAAAGGGTGATGGTGGCTGCCTCCTCTCGCTGGAGGTTTATGGTATCTTGTTCACAGCTTCTTTATAAGACTTTCTATTGGATACCACTATGTAACCCTACTTCGGGAATCTTGGGTCATCTATGAGAATCAACATAGTTTTCAACATTTTCTTATCTATGACAATAGGGTTCTTGATAGATTTTCCTAAACTTGAATAGTTGACCTTCCTAGCCAATATAGTAATAATGCCTCCTAAGGTCATCTTAGTCGCCCCTATTATGATAGGTCCTCAGCTCATCAAACTTGGCAGTAAGAAACACTACTCCATTAAGTGGTATGGCATTCTTCATTGCATATAAAATATGGACCTCACTAGCATTCACATTTCCTGGTCCCCTAAGGTGAGAAAACACCATTAAAGCAAAATATTTATGCATAATTCTCAATGGGTGGTCCATCAGATGGTGAACTTTAGTATTGCTAGCATCAAAGCAGGTCGGCTCTATGTCATCGCTGATGGCATTCTACATCTCCTGTTGGCTTACATTCTCTGTTCCCCTAGCAGTATGGGGATCAAAACCCATAGTTGTGGAGAACTTAGTAAAGCTTATTTGGTGTAAAGACTTATTGAGCCAAAAGCTAATATGGCCATCATTGACGTGGCTATTTGCCATAATGCAAACTCGAACTGTTGTTAAAAAGTACCTTACAAGATGGGGGTAAATTATTTCTTTTAGCCCCATAAACTCTTTCCATCCAACTCCTTCAATTAGGCACTCAACTTCATTCTTCATATGTAGCTCTCCCATCAAGTCCATATCAATATAAGGTGATAAGTATGAATTATAAAATATTTTTAGCATGTTTTTAGGTGTTTAAGTTAGTTAATTTGGTTTAATTTTGGTTGATTTATATTTTAAATGTTTACATTTGTGTTTTAGGAGTTAATTTTAAGATTTGGTGTGTTTAGGTTTAAATTACAAGAAAAAAAGACTTAATTGCAAAAAGATAAGAAGTTTTGGGCCAAAACTGTGAAATTGGAAAGTTTGTGTTAGTAATACATATGTGAAGTCTAGTGAAGCAATGAGTGGCCATGCACATGAAAGGTTTATTCTTTAAGTGGTCGTGCAACCCTCTTTGAAGAAGCCATGCACGGCAGTGCATGGGGAAAGGAAGAACTGTGAGTGGCCATTCAAACCCTAATGAGGAAAAATGCACGGTAGTGCATATCATCAAGGCAACTTTTGCTTGGCCTTGTAAATTGAACTCCGATGCGGTGAAGGATTTTCCAATTCTAGAAGAATTCTTTTCCTATTCCAATTGAGGAAGTTTAGAAGGCTTCTACAACTTATTTTGCCTATAAATAGAAGACTCAAACACCAAAGCAAAATCATCAAAAGCTAGAAGAATTTAATAGTTTTAGTTTTACGGTGTTTTTCTATTTTTTTAGTTTTTTCAATATTTTCCTTTTCAACTTTGTTTTAGTTTTTTTTTTAAACATGTTTAGAGAGTAGTTTTCTTCTTTTGCTAATGGATACTTGAAATTTTATGATTTCATTGTTATGACTTTATTTTAAGCTTTAATTTCAATATCAGATGATTATTTCTTGGTTTTAAGCATATTCTTATCTTTAATTGTGTTAAGATTGGTTGTTGGTTTATTGATTCAATAACTAAAAATTGGTTTAGACATAGTTAATGATTCGTATCTTCTTGGGTTAACTCTGTAGTGTTAATGCATGTTTTTTTTCTTTTTTTGAGGTAATTATGTATTGGAATTATCGATTAATACTAAGAGAAGATGAACTAAGAATAAATTGGATTTAAATATACTTGCAAAAGAGTTTAATGAATGTTTAGGATTTTAACTAGATCTTTATGATATGTTCTTAATAAGAGAATTTAATACTTAAGAAAGATAGTCTTGGTTTAAGGTATCAGGCTTTATTTCATCTAGTTTTTTTATAATAACTGGTGTTCCTATTGAATTTGAGTCATTACAATGAAAATTAAGGTGGATAGTTCCTTTAGCAAGAGAATTTCAATTATTGTTTTGTTTTTTATGCATGTTGATTTAATTTTAGTTTTTATTTTGTTTAATTATTTATTTAGTTTAATTTTTGCTTTTAAATCAAAAATATTTGGGAAACAATCTCAGATTAATTTAATTCATGAATAGGTATTCTTCTTAGCAATCCATGTTCCTTTGGGTACTATATTTGGGATCTTAATCTATATTTTCCTATATTACTAGCCAATCTAGTACACTTGCTAAACACCGGTCATAAGGCATTGCTAAATATTCTACTTTTGCAAAATTCGGCCAATCTGGCTTGAACTCATTTAGAACCCAGGATGGCACCTTCAATTTTCCAGTGTCTTAAGAGGCTAAGGATAAGGATCCTACCTCCATCCTAGTTCTTTTAGTTGCCATTGCAAAAGCATACCATTCTCAATTAGGTTTACTAACATTAAGTATAAACACACAAAGCAAGAAAGGGAATTTAATGTGTAAAGCACAAAAATAGCAGCACGGGAAATAGAAGTTTGTTAAATGCATAAAAAATGGTTAAACGTGCATTGACCAACAAACAACAAGTATGCAAGTGCAAATTAAACTATGACAACTATAATTCATAATGTAAGGACAATAATTTGATGCCTCCTACAACAAACATCATAACTAATCCTATTTAAACAAAATAACCAACATCATGCCTAGAAACCAATAAAATTGCATTGGTTAATAACACAAAGAAAGTAAAGTGCTAAAGAGAAAACTACCAAAAATGAACAAGATCATGGTAAAAACATGGCAATAAAAATAATGTTCACTCTAAAACTAACCCATTGTAGGCATTGAGTAGACAAATACCAAAAATAGTATTGCATACACTCTTACACACAAACATCACATTGAACTTAATTAAAAATGTTGCTCTTAAGAGAATTATACACAAAAAATAGAAAAAGTTAGGCAAAATTGCATTTTTCACTTTTTTTTAGGCATTTCAACAAGCATATGGCATGCATAGATAAGTTTAATCCATTATATAGGCATTGGGATTCATATATCCCTTAGCAATAAAACTATAAATTAAAAATTAATAAAGTAAAAGGATAAAGGAAAGAGGAAACCCAGAAGCCCATTGTAGTTGATGAAGCTCCAAGTTAAATCCAAGTTTTCTCCTCCAACTCTCCAGTAAAATGAAAGATAAAACCAAAAATAATTGCAAAAAATTAAATCTAATCCTAAAACTTACATTAAAAATAAACCTAATCTAAAACTTACATTTAAAATAAATC
Organism: Excoecaria agallocha; assembly: GCA_037975025.1. Lineage (NCBI taxonomy): Eukaryota > Viridiplantae > Streptophyta > Magnoliopsida > Malpighiales > Euphorbiaceae > Excoecaria > Excoecaria agallocha. The sequence continues at coordinate 31,569,132 of CM075811.1, forward strand.
TAATCTAAGTTACTGCTAAAGAAAATAAATAAAAAACCCTAAAAATGGAGAAATAAAACCTTAGATCTAAAATAGCTACTTTCTCCCTCCTTAGCCAAATAGAAATGCGGCTTTTATAACATTTGCAGTGGACATAGTGGAATCAAATGGTCTCAGTCAAGTCCAATCGGGGTAAAATAGTATTATAGCATCAACACACAGTTGAGATAATTTTTTCTCAATCGAATGACCCCTTCTGGATTGAAAACCTTCAAATTTTGTATTAGACACGATCGAGGCAAATGGTCTATCTCAAGTACTAAAGTAAAACAGTACGGATTGGGGATTCAGCAAGGCACACAACTGAGATACTTTGGTCTCTACCATGTCCAAGCTAATTCTCTGCATAAAAGTCAAAATTACCCCATTACCCATACCAAAACTTGATAAATCTCAATATAATTCTATTTGGCATGAAAAGATAAATTTAACACTTAAAACACTTAAAATCATGCAAAATGAGATGCAAATATAAATAAAAATATACTAAAATTAAACACAAAACTTAAAGTTATTAGACACGACGAAACCAAATGGTCTCAGTTCAGTCCCTTAATGAAATGGTGCATTTTGAGAATCTACAAGGCACACGACTGAGACAAATGGTCTTAGTCAAGTGCTAGTAAATTTTTTTTACACAAAATTCAAAATTACACTATTAAACACTCAAAAACTTTAAAATTCTTAATATAATCCTATTTGGCATAAAAAAATAAATTTAATACTTAAAACATGAAGAACAAGTAAAACGAGATGTAAACATAAATAAAAATACACTGAAAATAAATATTAAATCAGAATTATCACAATCCTCCTGTAAAATAGATACAAAAGGAATATGGAATCGCCAATATACATTTCAAAAATCCAAAATATGATGTTGAAATTTTGGCCTTACCAGCCCCTCCCTTCAGTAAAAGCAAAAGGGAAAAGCTAAAAATTTGATCAGAAGAAGGGAAGAGAAAATGTCCAGGTAAGTATGAACCTTTCTTCCCTACCCGATCAGATCAAAGGTAAAAGAAGAGAAAATCGGATTAGAGAAAAAAATAAATTTGAAGAAGAACGAAATATCTCTTCTTTTCTTCAGGACATCAGTTGGCTACTGCCTAAAGGAAGGCAGGGAGAGATTACAAAATGATCTCCTTTATCCAAACATTAAGAAGGGCTGGTCAACGAACTTGATTACAATTGAAATTATTGATCGATCCTAGGGATGACCGGGAAATAGCATCCAATAAATAAGGATAACCGGATAAAATAAAAGATAAAAAAGGAGAAAAATAGGCAAAGAAGACCCTTAAAACACCTTCCTATTAAAGCAAGTAAACATTATAGATGAAGTAGCATTCAATGATATAGAGGGAAAAAAAAGCCTGATCCAATAAAGAAGAAAGAGATCCTAAAAATACAACCATGAAAGTAAAGAAGGCTCTAAAAATGCATTGCTTCATGGATCACGGGTCAACAAAATAAGATCAGACTTAGCAGAAAGAGAAAAATTATCATTATTTTGATCAAAAGATCGACAAAAATTTGTCATTATCCTGATTGAAAGATTGATGAAATCTTGTTAAATTCGATCAAAAGATCAAGGAATAAAATTTTCCCCACTACAATAAGACCACTTCTCATTCAAAGGAAGCCTTTTTTCGACAAATCAGCATCAGATAAATGGAGAAGAGAGTATAGACTTGAATCCTCCATCATAACTCTAAAAAAGTCCAAAGCTAAAAGAAGGAAGCAATGAAATTCAATACAAGAAGATGAGATATGATAAGAGCACAGAAGATGAAGTAAGGAAATGTAATAAAAGCATAAGAGATGAAGCAACAAAATTTAAAAGGGCACCCTTCCCAAAATGGTGTTTTTGAGTGACATAAGAAAAGAAGCGATGATTGGAATATCCATTGTTAGAAGAATAAACAAATAGGGTCAACAAAAATCAGTAATGCCTTTAGGTAACTTTTCATCTCGTAACAAATATGGTTAACTTGTAAAAATGAAAAATGTAATAGGAAAGCAAGACAGTCGAACACCAAAAGCTTAAGTTAAGTAAAAGCAAAACATAAGCATCAAGTAAACAGGTAAGGAAAACAAACTTGGAAAAATAGTTCAATTTATGTTTATAAAAATTATTTGCAGGAAGACATCTCAATTTTCTCAATCGAAGTAACATCTTGATCGAAGTAACTTTTCTCAATCAATGTAACATCTGGATTGAAGTAACTTTTCTCGATAGATGTAACATCCCGTTCAAAGTAACTTTTCTTGATCGATGAAATATCCTGATCGAAGTAATTAAAATGTTAGTCTGTCGACTAATTTTAGATAGAAATACATCCTAATCAAAGTAACTTTTCTTAATTAATGAACATCTAGATTGAAGCAGTTAAAATTCTAGTCCTTTGACTGATGATTCACTTTCCCAATTAATGATCGGTGAAAATAAGTTTACAACCTCAAAAAACTAAGTGACCCCATCACTAACCACAAAATGGTAAATGGCCATCATAAAAACATTAAAGCCCAAAATCTTTGATCTCTTCTAAGAATGATCAAACTGAATGAAGGGGGACAAGTGATAATACCCTGAAAAATTAAAACTCATAGGGCCTATAAATAGCTGGCCCATTGCTAGAAGGCCTAATGAATGCCTCTCCCAGCTAGTTAGATGAAGCATGAAAAATGAGGACATTTGATCGGATATGACCTCTCCTTGATGTGATTAGGCTGTCTGACATACGCCATCGTCAAATCACCATTACTTTGACTATAGGCTAACCTACTTTAGAGTAGGATGACCATTTAAAAATACAATTTAACCTTCTTGAACTTTATAAATAGTAGGTCCATTCTATAAAGGGGGAGCTCTCTCTCTCTCTCTAAGATTTATCTATATTTTCTTTCTCTAAATTCCTCTCCAAATTGCTAACTTAAGCATTAGATTGCTATCCGGTACAATCGGGCAAGCCTTTTTTGCAGAAAATATTTTTTTCAGTCCGATCGGAACACGCTTGGTAGACCATTGAGACTCCCCCTCATTTCTACATAGGAATACATCTCCACCCTGTGAAAATATGTGATTTATCAATTATATTAATTAAATTTGACCAATTAATGCAATTATATGTATATATAATTAATTCATCAATTAATTTCATTTACTATTATATCACTCAACTATTATTTGTCTAATTTTGGCACATTATTCATATAGGGAATTGAATATGTAATTTAATAATATAATTATATACAATTATTATATATATAAAATTTACCAATCCATGTAATTATACGAGTTTATAATCACCTCACCAATTAATATCATTTGCTTTTAGTATAACTCAACTAGTACTTATCTAGTTTTGGCACAATACCTATTTAAGTATGTAAATTAATAATGTAATTATATATAATTAGTAAAGATAATAAAATTTTACCAATTAATGTTATTATATGAGTATTTAATAACCTTACCAATTAATTTCATTTGCTTTTAGTGCCAATTAACTTGTACTTATCTCTTTTGGCACATACCTAAATAAGCAATTGAGTTGTAAATTAATAATGTAATTGTTAATAAGATGAATGTTATTACATATTTTGACAATACTAGATGAAAGTTATTTTTTTCATAGTTGTGATCTTGAAATCTAGATTTAAAATTAAATTTTTGGTTTTCAAGTAAACATGAGTTAGATAAATTAAATTTTAAAGTGATAACTACTTTGAATATATTGATAGAAGAACATAAAAAAATGGAAGAAGTTAATGTTGATCAAATTATAGCTCCATCACCTATTTCCAATAAAATTGACGATAATGTTGATATATGGTTTTTGGAAAAGTGAATAAAGAGCAATTTGTGTCTCAAGAAGATTTGAATGCTTGTTTGACTAATAGATTGGTAAAATGTTTTTTTTTATTTTGATATTTTGAGTTGGTAAAAGATAAATGAGGTAAATTATTCAATTTTGGCTAAACTTGTTAGAGATTTCTTGACTATTCAATTATCAATTGTAGTTTTTAAATCAGCTTTTAGCTTTAGAGGGAGGACTTTAGATAAATTAAGAAATTTTTTAACCCCGATTACAGCTGAAATTCTTATTTGTTACCAAAACTAGTTGAAATTAGCTACACTTTTGACTTCAAAAGCTTAAAGTTTGAATTAGGTAATTATTATATTTGTATACATTTTTAAGTTATATATTTAATGTTTAAATTTGTTTTATGTGGTCTAATTATTTAATTTCTTAATTTTTTAGATATTACTCACGATTCTTAAATTAATGCAAACATAATGCAGAAAAAAAATTGTTGAATGTTAATTTTTAAATTTGTACTTTAATTTAAATTTTAATTGTATTTATTGAGATATTTTAATTCATTTGTATTTATTATTGGTGTATTTATTTTTTAAAAATTTAAAAATATTAGGCTGCATTCGGTAAAATAGTAGATTTTTAGTTTTTCATTTTTCTTAAATTTAAAAACTATTTTTAGTTTTTATTATCTATTTTTAAAAAGTTATTTTATATATTTAAAAATTGTATTATATGGTGATAATTATGAAGTATACGAATGACTATCAAATTCATTATTCTTTCTATTCCAGTAGAAGTCTACTTCTTCTATTTTGTACCTATAAATATCCTACTGAATAATTATATAAATAATCAATAAGAGAAAATTCTTTATTATACTATTTTTGTCTTTTCTTTAATTAGTTTTACAATACATTATCAGTACGATAGTCTCTAATGATTATTGAAAGTTAGTGGTTTACGACAACCTGACTCGAAGAAATTAAAAATTGTAATTTACAATATTTAACGGTAAATCATTTTAAAATTATTTTTATATTATTTTATAAATTTATAATGCCAATTATTATATATTAAAAAGCTTATATATGTTTGAGATAATATATATTGTATTTCTTTATCTTAATTGTTTGTATTATTATTATTATTATTATTATTATTATTATTATTATTATTATTATTATTATTATTATTATTATTCAAATGATGTCATAGTTGAACATCTTTAATGAAAACACATGCATATCAAAGCCAATTTCATATCGATCCATTGAGAATGAATTAAGGTTATTATTATAAAAATATTAACAATTTAATATCATGGCCGCCAATAGCACATTAATCGTGACTGAACCATACTACTATTTATTTATTTTTTCTTAATAGAATTGATCATAGGTATTTGGCCGGCTGTTTACTTTAGGGTTTCAAGATTTTTTTCCATATGCCATCAAATTTTTTGCTTGATCTATATTATTTTAATTCTTAATTGTGGTTGGCTTTGATGGCTTTCTCGGCAACTTTTTCTTTCTTTTCTATTTTTCTTGTGATGGCATATTTGTGTCTTGGACAATTTTTTTTATTTTTCTTCCTCTAAAAATTTAAAAAAATATATATTAAGCCAATCCATATCATACCAATTTTTCTAAACATATTAAAAATGTTTTTAGAATTCCATATTATATCAATACCAAACACAAGACAAATGCTTTTAATGTACCTGCCATATTATAAATATGTTGTCACTTACTAGGATAATTAGAATTACTATATTATATTATGAAGATGGTGTTGCACTTCGTAAATGCTCCGTGTGTTTTATTGATTTAATTAACAATCACCGATAATAAGAGAACTGTATTATATTAGTTTTTAATTGTTGCAGTGAATGACATAATTTTGTTTCATATATTTTGCGCAATTACAAATTAATCTTTCCTTTATTATATATTGGTCCATATATATTGCGGATGTACATATTTGAAGCTATATTTTGGTTTTTAATTTGCTATTTATACTATTATTTTAATTTATTATTTTAATGGATACCATAAAATTATTCAAAGGCTCGGGAAGAGCGCGCTGAAAAGTCATTACCCATATACAATTTATTATATATGAATGTTTATCTATTATGTCTTAAGAAACTTATTATTTATGGTGATATTTGCTGAAATAAATATTATTTTGAGACTAAAAGAGAAATTTTGAATATCCATATATGAAAATTATTGTCTAAGATAAGTAATATATTTTTAAAGATAATTTTATTTTATTTTGATACAAATAGTATTAGTCAACCCTGAAGTTTACTAATAAATAAAAATATTAGTAACCTGAAGTTTATTAACTATTATACAAATATTAATAATTTATTATTTACCAATTATATAAATATCAGTAAACATGAGGTTTATTGATTAAATGATACTAATATCAGTAAACCTGAAGTTTATTGATTATAGTAAAATTGAAAATTAAAATAAATACTAATAAATATGAAGTTTGTTAACTATCACAAATATTAGGGATGAGCATGAACTAGTTAACCGATCCATTAACAATTTTCTTAAACCAGTCCATTACTATCGGTTAACTGTTATATCGGTTTTGATTTTTAACTCAAATTTTTGGATCAGTTTATCGGTTAACCACAAAAAAATTTTAATATATAAATTTAATAAATTATACAATTTATAATATTATTTATAATAGTTAAAAATGCATTAAAAATGAAAAAAAATACTAATTAAATACAATATCTATTAAAATAATCAAAATAAAAATAAAATTTCCATAATTAATTATAAAAATTAAAAATATTCAATATAAAACTAACAACATAATGCTAATTATGCACATAATTTTAATGTTTATTTACTAAAAATATATATTTTACAAAGTTATATATCATAATATTTATAAATAACACAAAAATTAAAAAAATATAAGTGTAAAAATTAAAATATAATTCATAAAATACATATATATTCGATTTTGATTTTGGATCATGTAAGTATTGGTTTTTAAAGTAAAAATCATACACCTAAAAATCGGTTCGATTTCGGATCGATTTTTCGATTAATCGAAATTTCGGTTAACCATGCTCACCCTTAACAAATATTAGTAAATACGAAGTTTACTAACTATTTGATATTAATATTAAGAAATTTGATGTTTATCAAATGATATAAATATTGATATAATAAAAATGGTAAACCTGAAGTTTACTATTTAATAATTAATTATTTGGCATGATCGGTTTAACCAGTCTGGATCAATTATAATGCATAAATTATTGAGAATTCATACATATATATTTAATAAAGAACTAGAAGTTTCTTTAATAAAATTTAAGGAATTCTCATAAATTACTTGTTCTCAAGAAATATTACTAAAGTAATACTAGCTAATAAAGGGATTAAATTCCTTTCATTCTGGAATGATTAAAGATAATATATGTGGGCCCACTATCCACCATGTAAACCACTCAAATGTTTTATAATTTTTGAAAGATGCATCGATAAAATGGTTACATGTATGTTTATTATCAACTCACAACATGTAGTTTGTGAGATTATTCAAATAAAGTACATAAATTTTAGAATATGCAATCAAGATATTTTTCTGATAATGCTAGTGATCATATGTCATGGGTAAATGATTGTTATAAGCTCGTTGTACATATTCAAACTCAAAGGTCTAGCAAAATATTTATTAAATGCCTCTGAATAATTGCTAGATATTTTTATAAGAATAATAGTGCTATTTTTATATATGAATATATAATAATATTACATGCATTATGCCAATAAAGATCGTAGAATTCCTCAATTGCAATTTTAGTTGAAAATTGTAATTTGATTAATAAATTTCCTAATATGAGGGAAAGAAAGTAGCTAAAATAAATAAATAAATTTATAATGTATATTTTAGATCTTCATATTGTGAACCTGAAGTTCAAAAGATCAGTTAATTATGATGTCGATGTATTTGTTAATGTGTAGAGATTTATTAAATCTCATATGTATTAGCTGCAAATATTCTAATTCAAAATAATATCCCAGTAGAAAAATTTGCCTTGTAGGGTAAATTATTTGGTTCCAAATAAAAATAAAATTTTTGAATGGCAAGAAACAAATAAATTTATATGATCATATTATAGAGGCGAATACTTATGAAAAGACATATGAAATAACTAATTTTTAAACCCCAAAAGTGATTCAGGTACCTGAAATTAAATAAGAGATCTTAATATATCATTTGTCATTAAAAGGAACCGAAAATGATAAAGTTGTCGACAAAATTTCTGTGTAAAGATACTAAAGTTGATATTTTCAACACAGAAAAAACCTTAAAATTAAATCTATTGAAAAATATATATATTAATTGCATTCAATATGAATTTTTGGACATGCAGTTTAAAATATTGAAAAATATTATGTCAAAAGAGTAAAATTGATATTAATGCAATAAACAATAAAGTCATAAAATATGATTTATTTTATGATGTTTATTGCAATGAATTGACATTGATTATAAAGAGACATATTTTCTTATAATGGATGCAATAGTTTTTAATATTTATCAATTTGGCAATATATTAGTAATTTATGCTATTTACCTATTTGATCATAAAATTACATATAATTCCTAAAAGATTTATCATGCCTGAAGTATATAAATATATTTGAAATATATATGCACTGAATTTTATATATATGATTTTGAAGTATTATAATGTTGTCTATTATCATGATTTATTTATGATTTTGATTATTGAAACTCTTGAAATTAAACTTTAAAATGCTTTAACAAATTTTGAAAATTTCAGTTTTATTTGACTTGAAAATTGAGTTCTACTTGATTAAAAAAGCAAATTTTGACAATGTGATTATATGTATATAAATTATCTTCCATTGAGTACTCAAATAATTGTAAAGTTATCAGATACAATATATTTAATGATCATATATTATTGATGCATTAAGTAATCATGCATTACATAGTAATTATCAAATTGTTACTTAAAATTACATATTATTTTAAATATTTTAGTTCTCTATATAATCATATATGTTTTATTTGAATAATTTTATTATCTTTAAGTAATTTTTTAGAAATATTTGAATTAAATTACTAAATGCAATCATTTGTTATAGCTATTATATTATATGATTATGTTGTATACATGTTATGATCAAATTATTTTATTTGTTTCATTCCTTGAAGTGAATGAAACAATATGGAATTATGGCCATAAAAATGGTATGTTCAAGAAATGATAATTATTACTATTGTATGATTAATTTTCACCACTAGAAGTGGTTGATAATTAAGACAAATAATAGAAATGGTTAAGAAAATTATTTGAGAATGGATAACTTATTTATGACGTGGTATAAAAGTACATTAGTCATGTACTCATTGTACATATAAGAACTCTATATGCACAAATTTAAAGTTGTATATCGATATTATTATAAGGGAAAGACAAATACACTTTGTACTCTTTTTTCCTTAATTAAGATTTTTTCCCATTAGGCTTTCCTCTTAAGATTTTTAATAAGGAAAATTATGATGTGTATTAAAGATATTGCATGTGTACTCTTTTTTCCTTTACTTGGTTTTTATTTCACATAGTTTTTTTTAGTAGGATTTTAATAAGACACAATATGTATTAATGGATATTAAAGAGAAGTATGTACTATAAATCCTATGATTATGAATGTCCATAGCCTTTTTAAGATTGATAGCATGACTTATCAAATGAAAAAAGGTAAAATAATTATTATCCATTCATGATATTTTATAATATTATCAATGATTTTAAAAGTCCGCAAAAAGCGTTACAGATCTTTTAATGAAAAAGATATCAATCGTTGAAGAAAATGAAATGAAAATTTCTAAAGTAATACTCTTGAAAAGGTAAAAATAAACATAAATCAACAACTACATATTTCTAGAAAAAATAACCTCATAAGTGGTTTTAGTAATGGTAAATTATATGAGTTGTGAAAATGGATGATAATTGTTGTTGATAATGTACATATTCAGTTGTTTATAAAATATAACGAGTTTGAGTCTCTAGTTATCGAAAGATATCAATATCGAGATGATTGGCCAAATGGCAAAAAAGCAATTTATACATAAAACTAAACTCATACAAGATATTTGGGCTATAAGTTCAGACACCAAAAGATGTCAAATATTTTAATTATAAGAGTAATAATTATCAAATTACTCAATGTTAGTTACTCATGAAGTTAATTGAAAGTTCATGTAGTTGAAAGCCATAACTCAATATAATTAAAAAAAATGTAGATTATTGTTCAATAACAATGACCACCAATATTAAAGAATGAAAAAATTACAAAATTTTCTTTAACAGTAAACCAGTTGATCTCTTCACCAAGACTCTACCAATTTTGATTTTCAGAAAGCATGTAAGTAGTATTGGGATGTTTCAGTTTAAGGAAATATTGTAATTATTCTATTTTTGAGGGGAATTATATAGCCTACAAATACTATACTCTTTTTCCTTCGCTAAGTTTTTATTCCACTAGGTTTTTCTTAGCAAGGTTTTAACGAGGTATATTCATAGTGCATAGTCATCCAAGGAAAAGTATTGTGATAATTATGAAGTATATAGATGACTATCAAATTCATCATTCTCCCTATTCCAATAGAAGTCTACTTTTTTTATTTTGTACCGATAAATACCCTACTGTAGTTATTCAGTATAAACAATTAATAAGAGAAAATTATTTATTCTACTATTTCTATCTTTTATTTAATTAGTCTTACAATATATTATACTTTTTAATTATTCATGTATATTTTTTAATTATTCATGTATATTATGATAATGATTTTGATGATGGTGGTGATGGAGGTGGTGGTGGTGGCAACAATAGTAAGAGTGATGGTGGCAGTTACGGTGGCAATATGGTGCTGGCAGTGTGGGTTATGGTGATGGTGGTATGGCGACGACAGTCTGGTAGTGGTGGCAGTGTTAGTAGTGGCTAGTGGTGGTCTGCTAGTGGTGGCAGCAACGATGGTGGTGGTGTGGCTATGACAGTCTAGTGGTGGCAACAACAATAGTGGTGGCTGGTGGCGATTTGGTAGTGGTGACAACAGTAGCGGTATGGTGGTAGTAATAGTAGTGGTGTGGTAGTGGTGGTAGTTTTGTTATGGTGGCAACGACGACGATGATGGCTGGTGACGGTTTGAGAGTGGTGGCAGTGGCGACAATAGTGGTGGCGATGACGGCGATAACAATAGCGGTTGTGGTGATGGTGGCGATGGCAGTAGTTGTATGGTGGTGGTAGCAGTGTTGATAATGAGGATAAAATAATTAAATTATTGATAAAAGTAAAACCCTAAAAATCATATTTTGAAAATTTTTAATTTCTATTTTTAGTATAAAAATCTATAAGGCCCCAATTATTATCCTAGCAAAAATATGTATAGTTTATTGGTATTATAATTAATTAATGATTAATTAAATAGTGAAGTGTGACCGGTGTCTAGCAAGTGTACTAGATCGGCTAGTAATATAGGAAAATATAGATTAAAACCCCAAAATATTGTACCCAAGGGATCATGGATTGCTAAGGATAATACCTATGTATGAATTAAATTAATCCGAGATTTTTTTCCCAATTGTTTTTTATTTAAAAGCAAAAATTAAACAAAATAAACAATTAAACAAAACAAAAGCTAAAACATGAATTAAAAACAAAACAATAACTGAAATTCTCTTGCTAAAGAAACTATCCATCTTAACTTTCATTATAATGACTTAAATTCAATATAAACACTAGTGATTATAGAAAAACTAGTAGTAAAACAAGATATCTTTATTCAAGTATATCATTCTTAGTATTAAATTCATAGACAAATCTAATACTTAGCATGAAAATCTAATTTTAACTTCCTAAATATTCATTGAAGCCTTTCTCAAGTGATTCAACTCTAATTCATTCTTAGTTCCTCCTCTCTTAGTATTAACCAATAAAATTCACACATAATCATCTCATATTTCGGATAATAATCATGCATAAACATTTAAAGAGTTAACCCAAGAACATGCAAATCATTAACTATGTCGAAACCAATTTTTAGTTATTTATTCAATAAACCAACAATTAATCTCAACACAATCAAAGATAAAAATATGCTTAAAACCAAGAAATAATCAACCGATATTGAAATTAAGCTCAAAACAAAGTCATAACAATGAAAATATAAGATTTCAAGAATCCATTAGCAAAAGAAGAAAACTACTTCCTAAACATAATTAAAAACTAAAGACAAAGTTGAAGAAAAATAACGTAAAATCAAACTAAAGAAAAGTAAAGCTAAATTCTAAGGTTGATCCCCTAATTCCTAATTCCTAATTTTTTTTTCTTTCTTTGGTGTTAGAGTTGTCTATTTATAGGCAAAAGATGTTGTAGAAGCCTTCCAAACTTTCTAAATTGGAGTAGAAAAAGAATCTTTCTTGAATTTGAAAAGATCGCAAATCCTTCGTTGCATGGGAGAACTTGCACGTGGCCACGTGATTTTTAGTGTATTTCTACACGTGGCCACGTGTTGCCTTAGTTAAATGTCTCACGTGGCCACGTGATTTCTTTTGTAAATCCACATGTGGCCATGTGTTCTTTTCTTCTCTTCTTCACATGGCCATGTGTTCCATGCTTCACTCCTTCACATGGCCATGTGTTACTCTTCTGGACTTCACGCTTGCATCAAATTTTCAAATTCACAGTTTTGACCCAAATCTTCTTGCCTTTTTACAATTAAGTCCTTTTTCTTGCAAATTAACCCTGAAAAACACCAAAATTTACAATTAACTCCAAAAACATAAAACTAACAAATTAAACTTAAATTCAACCTAATTAACACAAAATTAACCTAATTAAATACCTAAAAACATACTAAAAACACTATATAAATCACCATTATCAAAGTGTAATTAGGGTTTAAAGGGTAATTGGTTATTGTGTAATATATATTATGTATGGGAATAGTTAAAGTATAAGTATGAAATAAGGATGTAATTGAAGAGAAATAATAGTTGGGATTAATTTCTAATAAAAGAGAAATTAGTGAAGTTGAGGTTAGTATGGTAAGTATTAAAAGGAGTTAATGAGAATTTTATCTCCACTTACTTTCTCTGGAACATTCACGTGAGATAAAGAATGAGCAAAAAAGGGGTTGAAGAGAAGGTTGGGTTGGCAATAACAAAGGAAAAAGAAAAACAACAAAATGCAATTCTCATCTTCCTCATCTTTCTCTCAAAAGGCTAAGTATTGTCTCTCTCTAGTTTCCTCTATTTATGCTACTAAAGAAGAGTTTTGAAGTGGATGTTCTAAGAAGATGAAGTTAACAAAGATAAAGGGATAGAAGTACTAAAGATTGAAAGGGAAATTTGTAAGTTCAATAGAGGTATGGGAATTAAAAATCAATTATAAAATGCATGTGTTTGATTCCAATAAATTATGATTGAACTATGGTTAAAGTAAGGAAATTAGAAAATGATTTTTGTAAATGTGTTTATAGATTTAATTGATCAATGAAGTTAATTTCTTAAATAGAGTATAAGAAATATTATGCATACATTTTCAAATTTGAAAGTAGAATTCATCTTAGATGTAATTCTCTAGTAGTTGGGTCTTAGATTAATTTAATAAACCAAAGATTTGTGAAGGTTAATAGTTTTGCAACAACCTTTGTTAAATTTTACAGTAGGAGCGTAATGCTTTATTATATGAAAAGCTTGAGATTAGATTTTGAAATAGTTGTATTTTAATGGATTTATTGGTAAATCTCATATAGACACATAGTGTTAAGGGTACAATATGCAGAAATATATTTAAACTATTATAGACATGTGAAGTTGAGTTTTTAGGTTGAATTGAGAATTACGGATCTCGGTTCTTTTGAACAGAGGTAAGTCCCTCGACTGAGGGAAGCACACCCTCACCCGAGGTGAGCACACCCTCACCTAAGGGGATGAATTTTGTGGATAATTATTTTAAACCTTTAACAACTCCCTGTTGATTACATAAAATATGGTATGTATAATTCCTTGATTTTTAATGTTTTTAAAGTTTAATCAAGTGAATTTAAAGTAACTTAATGATGAAAATTAGGCATATTAAGCTTCACTAGTACATAAAGGTTTGAAGGCGTCATGTTGTAATACTATGATTTATATTGTTAGAATAATATGTAATGAACTAAAAATAAAATGATCAAAGAATAGGTATTTGAGCAAATATGACTCATTGATATTGAAGCATGTTAGAAGATAATTGAATGACTCTAGAGTAACTGTTAATAACAAATGTGATATACAAGAATTGATAAATATAAGAAAAGAATGGTAGAGATACGTTATATAATCATCAATAGACTTAAAGTAGCATGACTTCATTTGTTACTTAAGATTGTATGTATGTGTGTGTGCCAACACTATTAAACTGTTTTATTGGTGGTAAATAACTCAAGTATGGTATGTTTAGAGATATTTGCTAATACATGAGATTGGACATACACATATACATATGATGTATGTCTAGTTATTAATGTAGTATAAACATGTATGATTGAGTTTTAACCCCAAGATTAGGAATAACATATACTTTTGAATAACCTTATTGGTTCTAATATTTTGATCACATATGCTTAACATGCTAAACAAATATAAACTTGTGATAGTGTGTCTTAAATATAAAGATGCATGGGAAATGGATATAGAGAATTGTAAAGACATACACTTTGAAATGATAACATGCACATATGATGTTTCTATGCATTCATAGCTCCTATAATTACATCTTACAAGTATAATTTGACCAAACATGAATAAAATAAGTACACTTAACACGTGATTCTAAAATCATGTTGTATGTTTTGACAAAACGTGAAAAATAGATAGATTTGTATGTATTATCTGGATAAAGAAACTCAATAGGGTATGATGATAAGTAGCAATTCTATATGTACATGATGAAATATAGGACTTTATATGGATTACAAGTACCGAATGCTTATACTTCAGTAAATATATGTTATCATGCTCACAAAAAGTTTTTACATGAAAAAGTATATCATACCCTGCTTATAGTTATACATTAGTGTATATGTATATGATTGGAAAAAGTAATGTACAAAAAGATAATGAAAAGAGATTATATTACCTGCGTCTATGTCTAGGTTGTGGATAGATAGGCATGTCTATAAGGGTAATTTGCAGCTGCTATAGTATAGTTTTGACCCCATTTAGGTATAAAGTATAGAAATGGTCCTGTTTGAATCATAAACAGCTCCGTTTGGGTTGTTAGCCAACCTCGTCTGGATCCGCTTGAGCAGTCTATAGTATAGTTTCGACCCTATATGGATCTAAATTTTAATACCTTCGGATATCTTATTTATACCTTCGGATGCTATAGTTTAGCTTGTTATCCACTTCTTTAAAAAAGTAAAGGCTAATTCAAAGTAAAGAAAAGTATCATATTAAATTAAAAGATTCAAAAAGCATAACAATTCTTAAATTGATCTTCATGTTGTTTTTATATGAAATCCCTATATTGCATATGGAAAACGTGTAGTAAAGAGAAGGTTATTTCATAGTTATGTACAAGGCATTTTAGTATCGCATGTACATTCTAAGTCTATTAATTATGCATATGAACTTGCACAATTCAGATGCATTATCAACAATTATATTGTTAAATACATGTTCTTTACAGTCACATGCTATTTACTTAATTTGATGTACATATTACCCTATTATTAGTCAATGTATAGTATATGAAACAACATGGCACTATGTGACATTGTAATTTGTTATGCAGCTATAGCAACTTAATATCGCATGAATATAATCATTGATGTGATTTCATAATGCTTCCTATACTTAAGATTACCATATATATGTAAAAGAATTGTGCATAGTGATGTCTTTGATGATTATAATAGCTAATAAATAGTTTAATTGGTATCCATTTCTTACTTGACAGTGATAAATGACATGTGAAATTTCTCATATATTCATAATTGAATATTGAACACACAAATTATGTACATAATTTGATTGGATGCATAAGATGGAAATATACTAATGTTTCAATATACTAGTATATTAGAATTGCACTCTAAGAAGAAAAGGAATGGCATGTTAATGATAACAAGAATTAAGGCAGTTATTATATGCAATTGATACTCAAGATATTTATGCATATATTTTATAAGACATGGAAGATTGTCGGTTAGAATTAGTGCTTATGAACTCCATTATTAACTTAAAAGCTTTATGATTTTTAATTAATGGGATTTTTTTTTGGGATTTAACTCGGTAGTAACACTCACGCTCGAAAGTTATATAAGATACACTTGTTAACCAAAATTAAATTATAGGGATCAAGTGTAAGGCAGGTGCTACACGTGACAAATAATTCTATTTGTATATATTGGTTATAGTCTTCTATATGCATTAGACTTCTTGTACTCTACTCTATGTCTGTTATTGTGTCCTAGTTGACACCAACCTCCTCTTGTATTTATTACTGCATTCAATACAATACAAGTAGGTTTTGCAACATCTTTATGGTATCAGAGCAGAAAGGGGTTTAATGCCAATTTCTTTCGATAATGTCTACTGAAACCACATCCATCTCTGAGTCTACTAGAGCCATTGTCTCCCTTCAACAAAACTTTCTTCCGTCTCTTCCTCACATCACCAACTTTTCCACCAAACTCAACACATCCAATTTTTTTCTTTGGAAAACACAACTAATCCCTATGCTTAAAGGCTATGGTCTCATGGGTCATATTGATGGCTCCATCTCCACACCCTTACACCTATTACCCAATGGCACTGTCAATCCTGACTTTGAAGTCTGGGAATGCAGAGATCAGCTTGTCCTCAGCTGGATCCTATCATCCATCAATGCTGCACTTCTACCTCAACTTGTTGGCGCCTCCACAGCCAAGCTTGCATGGGATAAATTGCTGGCTTCTTATGCTGTGGGCTCCAAACCTCAGATTCGTAACTTGAGAGCTCAGATTTTATCTCTCCAAAAAGGTACCAATTCTATTGCCACCTATGTTCAACGAGCCAAGGTTCTTTCTAATCAATTGGCAACTTTAGGTCATCCATTCCATGAAGAGGATTTGGTTGATGAAATCCTCATAGGCCTAGGTTTAGGCTATCGACCATTCAATAGGTCCCTTGACTTTCAGATGGAAACTCTCTCTTTAGACTCTATTTATGGTCTACTTTTTAAAGAAGAATGTCAACTAGCACGAGACTGTGCTAATGATGCTATGGCTGTTCAACTTGGTCGCACTGCTCAGTATGTTGCTCGACATTCAGCAGCTCAACAGCGTGGTCGGGGTGGCCGTTCGTGTGGACAATATGGGAATCAACAGGAGTCTTTTGCTGCTCCTAGGCAGCCACACACTGGTAATTTTTCTATTGGTAATTTTTCTACTGAAGTCACATGCTACAACTGCAGGGGTTTTGGACATTTAGCCAATGTCTGTCCCTCTCCAAAAACTAAAAAATTGCACCAACACCAACACATCCCCATCCTCTCACCTTGCTGCCACTGGAACTTCTTCCTCACCATGGACTATTGACATCGGGGCCACTCATCATCTAACTTCTTAATTGTAAAACCTAGCCATTCACTCTGAATATTAGGGTCCTGAGGAGGTCTAAATCGGTAATGGTATGTTTTTACCTATATCTCATATTGGTGAGAATTCGTTTAATATTGGTTCCCATCATTTTCAATTTCATGATATCCTACATATTCCTAGTGCTAATCAAAATTTGTTATTTGTTTTTTCTCTCACAAATTCTAACCCTGCGTCTGTTGAATTTTTGCCAATTATTTTCTTATGAAGGATTTGGATACGAAGGTGATTTTGTACCAAGGCCGGAGTAACAATAATTTATATTCATTATGTTTAAATAAAAGCACTCATTCAATTAGTGCTAATGTTGCTTCTTTAGATGTTTGGCATGCCCGATTGGGTCATCCGTCTGTTCCTATTGTTAAACGCACTTTGCGCAATAATAATATTCCATTTCGTTATTCTTCACATTCTCTATGTAATGCATGTTCTATTAGTAAAAGTCACAAATTGCCTTTTGTACCTTCTGACTCGGTGTCTCTAGGTCCTCTTGATTTAATTTGTACGGATGTCTAGGGACCTGCACCTGTTACATCCTTTGATGGATTTCTATATTATGTGTTTTTTGTTGATCACTATACTCAATATACTTGGATATATTTTATTTGTCAAAAATCTGATGTCTTACATGTCTTTATTCAATTTCGCACATTGGTGGAAAAATATTTTAATCGACCAATTAAGATATTTCAATCTGACTGGGGTGGAGAGTTTCAAGCCCTTACCTCTTATCTACGCACACATGGTATTTCTCATAGAGTTTCTTGTCCCTACACTCCTGAACAAAATGGTCGAGCAGAACGTAAACACCGCCACATTGTTGAAACTGGTTTGTCATTGCTTCGTCATTGTAATTTACCAAATTCATATTGGTCTGCTGCCTTTGAATGTGCCACCTATAATATTGATGCCTTGTAAAATGTCTACTTTTTAATATGAATTTTCTTATGTTCAAGTAGCTTAAGTATGTAATATTATGTGTATTTTGTGTGTTTATGTTTAGTTTATGCATTTATGTGTGTTTTTAGGTTAAAGTTGGTGTAAGTGCGAAGTAAAGTGAAGAAATGGTGAAGATTCAAGGATGAAGATCACGAGTCAAGAAGTGGCTCATGACTCGGACTGGAGTTCACGAGATGGATGGAAGATTACGAGTGAGGCAGAGAAGATTTGTTCACGAGTCGGCATGAGGTTCACGAGTTGGCACGAAGTTCACGAGTCGGCATAAAGTTCACGAGTCGGCATGCAGTTCACGAGTGAAGACAGTTTGATGGAGTTCACGACTCGTGAAGATGTTTACGAGTCGAACATGATGCCTACTCCCAAACGATGCCATCTTTCTGCACATGATTCTTCAGCCAAGCATCAAGACATTTCAGGGCAACTTTTCACAATTTACAACTACTCGGAAGGGACATGTTTGTAGAGTTAATCTCTATAAATATGGGAGTAAAGCTCTGAAGAAGGAGATCAATCAATGTTTTGTTCTTAGAAATATAGTTATTATTTTGGATAAACATTTTTACTTAGCTTTTATTAAATGATTACAAAGGGATAAAGCCAAAGGAACATGAGATGAGTTTCTTTCTCTTGTTTTGTCTTTAATTCAATTATATACTTTGGCTAGTTTCCTTTGTACATTATAAATATGCTCTAGTATTTATTTAAGAAATTTTTATTATTACAATGAATGAAGTATGATTTACATCCATTTGTGTGCTTTGATTTGTTATGTATGATTGGCCACCATATTTGGCATGTTAGTCAATTTATTCGCAATAAGAGTTAGAATTCTTTGATGGAAAAACAAATGAATGTACTTGAAGCATTGAATTCACTTAGAGATAAGGAATTCACTTTGAGGGGTTAAAGAATTGGCATAGAGCTTCATAATTTTTGTTTATCTCTATAATGACACAAGAGTGCTTATAGACTCTAAATGAAAACATCTTTACTAACAATGAGAGTTGCTTTAAAGAATCTTGGCTAAATTCTCCAGTCACTTCATCCATACAATTACTTGATCTTGTTCTTAAATGAATTGCTTCTCTTATTTATAATATATATTCATACCATCATTTAAGTTATCTTTAATCCAATTTGATTTAATATATACAAAGTAGTTTAAATATTTAATTAAATATATAATCTTCATTTTATTCATTACCTATCCATCTACTCTTTGTGGTTTCAATACAAAATTTACCTCGTTCCCTTTGGAATGATACCCTACTCATCATATACACAGTCTAGTGAGACTAAGGGTTCAAATAAATCCCCATCAAATATCAATCGCCTTCCTACTCCTACCATCGCATTTGACAATCCTTTTCATAAATTGTTTAGTCTGTCCCCCGATTATTCTCTTCTTAGAGTTTTTGGGTGTCTTTGTTATCCTTGGTTACGTCCTTACTCGGCTCATAAACTTGATGTGTGTTCCCGTCCCTGTGTCTTTCTTGGCTATAGTAAAACTCATAAGGGCTATAAATGTCTTGATTTATCCTCTAGGAAAATATTCATCTCACGTCATGTGCTTTTTGATAAACATGTGTTTCGTTTTGTCAAAATGGATGATACAGTGGTGTCGGGTTCAACAATTCTAGATCCTTCTTCACCTACTCACATTCCTATTGTCTTACCCACTATGCCTCCTCAAACGACACTTATACCCTCCAATATTCCTTCACCGTTCTCCCTACCTGCATCCACTTCTCACACTTCATCACATGGCCTTACGTCATCCCACTCCATTGACGTGGTGCAACAACTTCCAGCCCCTTCAGCCATTTCTCAATCAACCTTACAGCCCACTAATACCGACACATCTATCTCCCCCGGGCCTTCAATGGTAGCTGAATTGGAGGACATTGCTGCTCATCCTTATTCAGCGCCCCATGGTTCTCGCCATCCTATGATAACTAGAAGCAAAACCGGTTCCCTGAAACCAAATCGGTTTAGCTCCTTCCTAGTTGCTTCCACCCCTGAACTTGAACCAAGTTGCTTCTCTAAAGCTGTCAAGAAGGCAGAGTGGCATAATGCCATGGCTGAGGAATTCAATGCACTCATTTCCAATGGCACCTGGGAATTGGTTCCACCATCCTCCAAACAAAATATAATTGGATGTAAATGGGTTTTTAGAATCAAACGCACACCTACTGGAGCTATTGACCGCTACAAAACACTTCTAGTTGCAAAAGGATTTCACTAACTTCCTGGCATTGACTTTAAGGACACCTACAGTCCTATGGTTAAACCAACAACCATTAGGATGTTGTTATCTTTGGCTATTTCCCTTGGATGGGATGTCACTCAACTTGATATTTCCAATACCTGTCTTCATGGCACCATTGATGAGGATGTTTTCATGCAGCAGCCACCAGGTTTCATTAATGCTCAGTTTCCCACTCATGTCTGCAAATTACGCAAGTCTCTTTATGGCTTGAGACAAGCACCGCGCCAATGGCATCACTGCTTAACAGGTGCTTTACTGCAACTTGGGTTTAAAGGCTCCAAGTCTGATAGTTCATTGTATTTTGTATCTACAGCTAAGATGAAAGCATTCTGCCTCATTTACGTGGATGATATTCTCTTGATGGGTGATGATTCTTCCTACATCTCTAGTGTCATTCAATCTCTTCAATCTCAGTTTGCCATTAAAAATCTGGGTCGACTCCATTACTTCTTGGGCATTGAAGTTGATTGGCTGCCTACCGGTCTTCTCCTCCATCAATGAAAATATATATATGACCTGTTACTTCGGGCTTAAATGCTCACTTGTAGTCCCATCTCTACACCTGTTAATTGTAGTGAAAAATTAACTCTCACAGGTGGTGAGCCCTTTAAAGACCCCACATTATTCAGGTCCATTGTCGGTGGCCTGCAGTACCTCACATTCACACGCCTAGACCTCTCATTTGCAGTCAATCGCATCTCCCAGTATATGCACGCTCCAACTGGTTATCACTGGAATGTCGTGAAACGTATACTTCGGTATCTTCAAGGCACCAAATTACATGGGCTTCAGTTTCAACGTTCCAAGGCTGTTCTCACTGGGTTTGCTGATTTTGACTGGGCCAGCTGTCTTGATGACAGAAAATCTACCACGGGATTCACTATTTTCCTTGGAGATAATCTTATCTCCTAGTTTTCTCACAAATAAAAGGTTGTATATCGCTCTTCCATTGAAGAAATATATCGAGCACTTGCATCTGCTACATCTGAGTTACAATGGCTCCAAATCTTCCATAAAGAACTTGGCTTTCTTCATGTTCCTCCACTCAAGTTATTCTATGACAACCTTGGAGCCACCTATCTTACCCTTAACCCAGTTTTTCATAACAGAAGCAAACATTTGGAAATTGATTTTCACTTTGTTCGGGATCGGGTTGCTTAAGGCATTCTTCGAGTTCAGTATTTATGTTTCACCGACCAAATAGCTGATGCTTTAACCAAAGGTCTATCTAAACAACGTTTCTTGTGGCTTCGAGACAAGCTGACTGTTGTTCCACATCCAGTACAGCTTAAGGGGGAGTGTATGGCAGGTGTTACACATGACAAATAATTCTATTTGTATATATCAGTTATAGTCTTCTATATGCATTAGACTTCTTGTACTATACTCTGTGTCTGTTATTGTGTCCTAGTTGACACCAACCTCCTCTTGTATATATTACTGCATTCAATACAATACAAGCAGGTTTTGCAGCATCTTTATCAAGAAAGTGAACTCGTAGTATATAATTTTAAATGCTATATGAATATTTCTAAGACAATAAGTAGTCTTTAATATAGTGATTAATAACAGATATGGGTTTATAGAGGTTAGATGAAATTGGTCATGGTTCTAAAATGCTGTAACCATTATATCTATTGTTTATTCTAGTGAACCTATAAGTTCATTGTTATACTTTTAGAGCATGTGTTTAATTTGATGAACTTCCAAAGAGATCGTCCATAGAATATTTGTTTCCCATTAAGCTTTATAGTATAGTACGGATGTTTATCCATGTAGGTATTCAAGTTAGGATTTTTTTTTCTGGGTTGATATCTGCAGTAGGACGGCTACAAGCCATATAAAAGATTGAAAGTATAAGTTCATGTTTGATTTGCAAATTTTGTATCTGGTAGATTTTGTAAGTATGGTACATCTATATATTGTAAATTGATAAAGCAATGTACACGAGTTACCTTTTTAGCAATTGCTTAAGAATGTAATCAAAATTCAGAGGGATTGATGTTTAAGAAGTTCTTATAAACTTATATATATAATTATCAACTGAGTTTTTATCATGATTAATGACTTAAGTATAGTTATATAATGGATTATTAGATTAGGGTGTCACAAAATCACTTTTAAATTTTTGTAAAAATCAAAACGAAAAATAATTTATCGAACGTGTTTTGATTTTATTTTTAAGAAAAAAATCAAAAATCGAAAATAAAATTCTCTCTGAACACATCCTTAAATTATCTAAAGTATTAGATTGTATTTTATTATATTATTTTGTATTGAAACAATCGAAAAATCAAACCGAATCAAATTATACCAAATTTTTAAGATAATAATAATACTTAATATTTTAATATCCAAAATTTCAATATAATACCAAAATTTGCAAATTTCAAAATTTGTAAATTTTCAAATTGTACCATAACGTGTACCGTCCTAGTAACAGTTGACTAATAATTGAACTTTATGCAAGTAAATGTTAAATTTTTTTATGGTAAATTAGTTAACATAATTAAATTTTAAGGAAACATATGTAAAATAGCTTCTAGTAAAAAATTTTAACTCTTTTTTTAGATTTAAAATATAATATCAATTTACAAGGCACGCGTAGCAAATTTATATGGCTTCCATTATTCTGCTATGTGTATTTTTATTTACTTATATGGAGTTTCGATATACCGAGTGGCAAATTTAAGCAAGTTACGTAACAATAAAAACAAATATATAATATTTTTAATACTTTAATGGTAAAATTTAACCATTTATCCAATAATAAATAAGATTTATAAAATATTAGCAAAAGTAAAAAAAAACGTGAAGACGCAATCCGTTTGAAACTAGTCTCTATTTGCTATTTTATTATATTTGCTATTTTATTATTTGAAATTATAATTGTAATTTTTTTATGTTATAATTTATTTATTAAATTCTTAATGAATTTCTGTTTAGTTTTTTTTTTTTTGTAAAAAAAAAAGAATATTTGCGCTGTGATTGAATTGGACAGGTTTAGAATTAAGTCAGTTCCACATATACACTTTTGAGTTTTTTTTTGATTGAGTCAATTTTTCAAATTAAAATAAGAATCACATTTCCGGGGGGTTAATTATATCTGTAGTTATTAAATTTTGGGATTTATAATTAAATAATTATAATAAAATAATTTATAATACAAAAATAATTAAAATTTTATTTTATTTTAATTGAAGTAAAAATTATTCAAAAATTAATTTTTTTATATCATCGGAGTGACAGTTAACCATATTACGTATGATTATTACGTCATTTTAGGACTAATAATATTTATAAGTAAAACCAATAAATGAAAAAAGTTTCACATCATTACGTAAATATAAAAAAAATAACTTGTACAGAAAATAAAAAAAATTAAATAACTAATTATGATCTATTTATAGAATTAATTAGTGTTAAAATTATATGATAATCATATGTGTTATGCTTAATTATTATTTTAGTAATATAAAAAATTAATTTTTAGATTATTTTTACTTTAATTGAAATAAAATTAAATTTTGAGAATTTTTATGTTACAAATTATTTTATTATGATCATTTAGTTATAAGTCATAAAATTCAATTACCATGGATGTAATCAACTCCATTATCGGGATAAGTTTACTTTATTTTTTACAATATCAATTTACTAATTTTTAGATTATCAAATTAAATTTTCATTTTATATAATTTTTTCTTAAATATAAATAGACTTTATTAAAAGAAGATTTAGAAAAGACTCGATACATGAAAATGATAGTATTTTAATTCTTATTTTGGTGAATGTTATTATTATTAGAATATTTGAAGCATTGATTAGGCAAGTAAAGTGAAAGAGAAAAGAAGGCAACAACAAGCCTGCCCTGCCCAGTTTAAACTTTCCTTTTCTTCTTCTTCTTCTTCTCTTTTAACTTCTCCTCTGTTTGTTTGGGCTTTTATTCTCCCGCAAACCAACCACAAATCTCCCACTTTCTACCCATAAAATCACAAGTTCAAGGTCTTGTTCTCTCTCAAGTTTCTTTCCATATTCTTTTTACTTCTTACCTTGCACAAATCTTTGCTTTTTGTTTTTTTATCCTTGTCCCTATTTCTTTATTGTTTTTGTCGTTCGATGCATGAAACCGTTATCCTTTTTGTCGATCGAGATTATAAGCTTCTGAACGTGAACGTTGTGTGTTTTTTCCCTTTAATTTGCTAGTTTTAATCTATAATTAGGGTTTTATTCATCTTGGCTTTTGGTGTTTCTTCTTTTAATTGAGATCGTCGCGATGCGCTTTGATATCCTCTTCAAAAGCATTTGCTTTTTATTTTTAATGGTGCTACGAAATAGAATAATTGAAAATCTCAACTTAAATTAGCTTTAGCCTTTTGATTATGGATTGCTTTTTTTTTTTTTTTTTTTTTCATTTGGGGCATAGGAGAGAGGAACATGCTATCAATGCAGTTTTTTTCTTATGTCTTTAGATATTAATGTTGTTGGATTTGGGCCTATCTGATCTTGCATTAAAGCAATTTTAATCTATTTTGAGATTCTGTGGACGTTTATCTTTTTCCCTGTTATGTCAAAGATAATTGAGAATGTAAAATGTGGCAATTTAGAAGATTAGAGAAGTATTACCAACATTTTTGTAGATAGCAAAGTTGGATTGTGGTAATTTATTCACTACATATTAGCTTTATTCTTGGAATTAGGCAATTTCAAAACTATGCATAGAAATCTTCCTTTGTATGCTTCCGATTGAAACTTTTGCTTGTACACCCTGCGTCTGGAGTTTAGTGCGTGATTTTGAAATGGTTTATTCGAACCTAACATATTAAGTTCTCATGTCTTTGCTGACATAGGAAAAGGCCATGGCAGCAGGAGAAGATGTTGATATGTCAAATTTGAAGTCTCAGCTAACTGAGACTCATGGAATTTGGAAGCATGAGATGGAACGGCGTCAATCACAAGTGGATGTGTTAAAAGCAAAACTTCTGGAGGTTAAGGCTTGCATTCAGGGTTCTGAGGAAGATTCAAAGAAGGAATTGGAGGTATTTTGGAGAAGAGTGAAAACCACTGCCACACTATTGACCTACCTAAAATCAAAAGCAAGAATCATGGCTGTTCCTGATTTAGCCCATACCTCATGTGGTATTAAACAATTAGAAGGAGTGGGACTTGTTGACAAGGATGGTGCACCACTTTCTAGTTGGTCTAGGAACGTTGATCTTTCCTCATTTGACAGTTCGGATGATGAAACATGGACTCGACTTACTGTGAAGCATGGTTGCTATGATGATCAAGATGAAGTTTATATTGGTGAATTATTGAAGTCTGTGCAGATGGTTACAGATGTGATGGAAGCTCTTGTTAAAAGGGTTATAATGGCGGAATCTGAAACTGCAGTTGAGAAAGAGAAGGTATCCTTAGGTCAGGAAGAAATTAAGAAGAAGGCAGTCCAAATTGAAAGCATGTCTTCAAAATTAGAGGAGATGGAAAGGTTTTCTCTGGGTACAAATAGTATTCTGAATGAGATGCGGCAGAGAGTTGAAGATTTGGTAGAAGAGACATCTAGGCATAGGCAAAGAGCTGCAGAAAATGAACAAGAGCTCTGCCGTGTTAAGAGGGACTTTGAGTCGCTGAAATCTTATGTCAGCAGTCTGATGAGTGTGAGAGAAACACTTCTTTCATCAGAAAAACAATTTCAAACTATAGAGAGGATTTTTGAACGGTCAGTGATTTATCAATTAAGCAAATATGCTGTACTTAGCATTTCGTTAGTTTATGAGAATTCATTGTATATGGCTAGTATTTTAGATTTTTTTTTTTCCAGCTTCTCTGCCAGCACAAAAGAAATGCCAAACATTCATATGCTTGAGTGAATCTGTACATTCTAGCATTGCAGGATAGCTAGAGTTTGAAACCTAGGAATTGCATGACAACTTATATTAGATTTGGATGTCATACTATGTCACAGGTAACTGATAATGATTCTATGTGGTGTGGTTTCTTAGGTCTTAATTTTTTATGGTTATTATTTTCTTAATTGTTGTAATGCCTCGATTTACAAAAGTCTAGGTGAGCTGATATTTTAGGTTCTTTGGAATCAAAGTGATGTCAATTTTAGTCGATACTGATCCGGTTGATCTTTTGGCTATTCACATAATTCACATTTGATTTTGTTTTGGAGAAAGTATAGTTTTGCAGCCCTTTCTCATCTGCTAGTTGCTTTACTTGCTAGGTCAGTTCATAATCTATTTTATTCTTTCCATCGCAGGCTAGTTGCAAAAACAACTCAATTGGAAGGTGAGAAAATGCAGAAAGAAGCCGAAGTGCAGAAACTTATGGAAGAGAATGTGAGGTTGACTGCTCTTCTTGACAAGAAAGAGGCTCAACTTCTTGCCATGAATGAACAGTGCAAGGTAATGGCATTAACTGCGTCAAATATATGACTTGATATCTTGTTCTGCCCTCAGGTGGCTTGTGGTGGATTGTTGCTTTATTTAAGCCCAATTGTCAGTAGGCCAGAGAAGAGTCGGTTTAAATATTTGCTGTATTGTGAGGCATACTGGATCCCTTTGGCGAACTGTAACATTGTAAATTTTACTCTTCTCATTCTTGTGCTGTACGAAAATCCAAGCCGGAAAGCATTAATGAAACAGTGGTGCTGTGTGAATGCAAATTGTTAGTAATTAAATAGTAGATGAATTCAGCATCTTTGTTGTAATTCTTTGGGAATAGTTCCTTTAAAAAAAAAAAAAAATCTACCCTCCATTATCAAAGCTGCTACCTGCGGGAAGTATTTTTTCCCGATAATGATTTCAGGTGCCATTTTAACCCTTGGTCTATTAGCCTCTGTAAGACCACATTGCTTACTACTACATCTCATATCATGCATGGAGTTGCTACATTCCTGAATAGGTTCCCACTACATTTTTGTCTATTCATTGCATACCCATTTTTGCCCACAAAATAGTTAAAGAGTTAGAGATGCTTATTGATCTTAGTTTAAGTTGATTGGCAGAAGATGGTGGGGAGGAAATCTGCGGGCAAAGAGGGATAGGATTGTCATAGAAAGCATGAGGACCCTTATTTATTGGAAAAGAAAAAGAGATGGTAGAATAAAAGCAATTTTGCTCTTGATTTTTTTTTTTTTTTATCTCACAGATGTGCTTTATTGTTCTCAATTTTTTTTTTATTTAAATTTCAAAGCTACACATATTCGAAGTTTTAATTCTTAGATCTTTGGCCTCTTGATTTCTCATGCTAGTTATAGTGATGGAAGGTTACAATAAAGCCCCCAACTCTACTGTAGAAAAAGTCATTTTCAAATTGGCTCTTCCTAAAAGGAAGCTGTTCTAAATGCCTTAAAAACTTTCAATTGAATTTTTAAAATTTCTAAAATTTCAAAATATTCGTTTAAATAATTAATATATAATAATATTAAAGGGTTAATTATTCCTTGGTCATTAAAAGTTTAGAGTTATAACGACGTAGTCACTTAAATTTTATTTGTAAAATAAAAATAATTTAATTTTTATTTCGTAATAACATAAAAATTATAATACACGGAAAATTTATATTTCGACCAACATGGTATGTAATCCACACGAGCAAATTGTACACATCAGCAATTATTGATACGTCAACGTAGATTGGATTCATACATGGCAATTTAAAGAAAAAAAGGGTTAAAAAATCTGATTTTTCACTTTACTCTTCCCCTTTCTCACTGCCTCTCTCAACTCACCCTACCCTCTCTCGATCTCCACTTTGTCGATCTCTCCTCTCTCCATCTCTATCTCTTTACTGTTAGGGCTGTTCATGGATTGGATTGGGTTAAAAATTAAAAAATCCAACCCAAACCAATATAGACGGTTTGAGATAGTTTGGGGCAGTTTGAGACGGTTTTTTTTATTGTTATTTACAATGGTTTGGGATGGTTTTAAAATGGTTTGAAGTAAATTAACTACTTTATTCATCATTTTTTTTCAAAATTTAACTTATAAAATAAAATAATAAACAAAATAATAACTACATTAAATTATAAATTGTACTAAATTTAAAATATTATATACTATATTTAAAACTAATAAATATTAAAATTTATATACAAGCATTATACTTAAATATAATATTATCAGTGTACCTAACCTATCTATCAATTTTGTTCGTGTGGTTCACAATGTACTGTGCCAGGAAAAACCAGCAAAGCATTGCTATTGGCCTTATGCTGGAACTAACATATGCTTTGCGACTATCAATAGGAGATTTGATCCAGGAACTTGTGATCCCATTTGATGTTGAGCAACAAAACCCATCAACATAGCATAATTGACAATTGGAATGACTTGAAAACAGGTTGAAAAATTGTTCACACAAAAGGACATTGAAATGAAGTATCCATACAATTGAAAAGGAGAAGATGCAAAGGAGAGATAGCGGAACAGATAGGCTAAGCTAAGTTTGCAGTTTTACACATTGTATTAAAATGACATCGAACTTTAACAAATAAAACAAAACGATTTTCCTCTAAAGCCTAGAATTGAAGACTGAAGAAATTCACAGAACAAGTTCATCTACTCTCATTCATCCAAATAGTTCCCAATTCATAAGCAATACTCGTGTGCATAAATGCATCATATTTGTCTCAAATTGAAGAAGCAAAATAGTAATGTAGCAACACAAAGACAATGGAGCTGAAAAGTTAATAAAGGCTCAACCAAAATCCTAATTAAAAATAGATCTAACAAACTTAAAATTTGTGTTTCTCCTCTATTTATTGGTTTTAGCCATTTTACCATGTCTCTCCTAAGTTAAAAATGTTTGAACATAAAAACAAAAGGCTGGTCATCTACTATAATGAAACAATTCTAAATAATTCCTTGTTTGCTTTCTGCAAATCATAAAAATACAAGTCTCAAACACAATTCTGGAATTTCATGACAAAGTTTCATATATATTATCCTGGGATTTCCAGCATTTATATAATTTAAAGAAATCAATAATTTATTTAGCAGCAGTGACATTATAAAGAAACTGTCTAACAATGGCGATGGCTTTGAATCATTTATTGTTTAGAAATAAAATTCCTGCTATGCTATTTTACTACCTTATATTCATCTTCTAGCTAGAGAGAGATCAATGATGTTTACTTCTCATCAAGAGAATTTTTAATTTGTAGGTCAAATCTTTTCTCTACTCTCAGCATTTTTTGAGTTTCACACAACAAAAATGGCTTGGATGAAAAAGCAAAAGGCTACAATCAATCATAAGAATTCAAATGCTTTTAATTTCCTACAACAAATAACAATCTAAAGCAGAGCTTCATCATTTCGAACAACCAAATAAACATAAAAATAACCTGAAGATTCAAAGCAGAGGGTCGATCTAGATCTGTCCTATATCCAATCACTGCAGAGTAGCAGAGATGGAAGAGGGAGACGGCAGACTAGCATATAGAAGAAGAAGAAGAAGAAGAAGAAGAAGATGCGACAGAGTAGAAGGCAGATGAGGACAGTTTCTAGGGCACGATGGAGAGAGAGAGAGAGAGAGAGATGGTGAGCAGTCGATTTAGATAATAACCGAACAGATGATACATAACCCGACCTTTAATAATTTAAAATTGAAATTATTTACCCAACTCGACCAATAATCCATCTAAACCATGTTTTCTTGGTTTGGTCGGTTTGGGTTGGCTGGGTTAGTCGGTTCAACCCAAGTATTGAACAGTCCTATTTACTGTAAATCTCTTCTTTCATGCTTTACTATGGAGTCCAAATATTCTATCAAGCTTCATGTATTTTAACTTTGTGGGAACAGAAGTAGAACTTTAAGGGAGTAAAAGCTGTCTCTGTCTGGTCGTTGGAGATGACCCATCCTGTTCAAAGAAGTGATGACACGGAACCACCACATATGGTATTTAATGGTTTAAATTTTATTATTTTAATGATTAGTTTATGTTTTATAGCAGTAATTTAGTGAATAGTAACTGGTTGTATTTGTAGTTTCCTTCGTTTTTATATTTTATATGATGTTTTTGGGAAATCATGGGTGCATTTGTTTTGCTTGCTTTGTTGTTATGGGAACCAGACCCATTGAGGAATCTAACATATCAGTTTGTTCTTTTCCTTCAGCTTTAAAAGAATTACCTATCTCAAAAGAATCACCAGCTTTAAAAGGAATAGCTATATCAAAAGAATCACCAGCTGATACTTTGCTCCTGAGCTTTTAACATAGCATATTGGTTTGTAGAGAAAAGCATGCAATGAAAAATATTGATCTCACATAAGAATTTCAAATAAAGCCAAAAATAAAGAACCAATAGTAAATTAATTGGCAGAAGGCAATGTCAAACCACCTTTTATTAATCTTCTCTTTAACTTGGATTAGTTCAGTGTCATATAATAATAGGAAAAAAAAAGAATTGTGTTTTTGTTTCGTCTCATTATATTTTATTAATTAAAAGTATATTGTTGTGTTTGTTTCATCTCATTCATATTTAAATTGTTAGCTTCGTTTAATTAGAAAATGTGAAACTGTGAATGAAATTTCTTGTTTGATGTAGCTGACCCTGCATGCTTTATTTACCCTTTTATGCCTGTATATTCAAACTAATTAATTAATGCACTCTATTATTATGTATTTAAGAATCTTGACTTTACTTGATTAATAATGTCTACACAAAGGGGCAGCAAGTGACGAAGGGACCGTAAGTAAGGATTGGGGGGTGGAAATTGTTCTTGGTGAAGAAGGGGCAATAAGTGAGGAACAAATTGAGGTTGAAAATATCATTTTTAATGGTCCTGATTACAACATTCCAGCTAATTGATCAGGACCTACAAGAAGCTGTAAGTTCACACATAATACCCAATAAGAGGGGTAGGCCAATTGGCAATGCAAGTAGCCAACATCATGTTGAAATTTACATACCTGAGGTAGATTCTGAAGATGAATCTGAATACTATGACTCTGAAGAATTGGATTCAAGAGTCGATAGTGATAAGAAAGCCAGTGACAGAGTTAAATACTTTGAATTTAATGAAGAAAAACAATGGAGAAGCCTATTTTACTTCATGGAAGATGATGTGTTTTTGTAGTAAATTATGCAGCTAAATCAGTAGAAGCTGCTTTTTTTTAAATGATAGTTGTGCTGTTGGAAGCTGCTGTTTTTTATTTAAATTAGTAGAAGCTGCTTTTTTTTATTTAAATTACTAGAAGCTGCTTTTTTTATTTAAATTATGCAGCTATGCTGCTAGACTTGTGTTTATGTAAGTTCTATATTTTTTTTATTTAAATCAGTGTTTATGGCAGGTTAATATATACATTTGAATAATATTTTTTAATACCTTTATCCACCAGCGGGTTAATTTATAATAATCAGTTTTTTAAATTAACCCACCATTAATTTATTGATTTCTTAGCAAATGTGTTCCTGAATTACATGTACATAAGTTACTGGTTGAGATCACATTATTTTTTAAAAGAGTAGATTTTGCAATGATATATACAATTTTTTTGAAAATAATAGATTTTGCATTAATACCTTTACCTACCAGCTGATTAATATATACAAATTTTACACTAGCTTAGATTAAACATTTTATCATAAACTGATTAAACAATTTAGCCAATATATGCATATAGATTTATAATTCAGTACCAGAAATTTACCTTTAACCCATAGTAATGTTATAACCGTATTACAATGTTGACGGCTTGAACTAGGCAACCACAATAAGGAATAACAAGTCTTCTTCCTTCACTATTACTATAATGGTATCTACTTTCAGATGAAGAGGAATAAGAAGCCATGGAAGAAGATAAAAAGATCACGAATTTAACATCTAAAGAGAAGATGAGATCTTGAGAAAATGATAAAATGAAGAGACTACGGTGAGAAGGGAGATTGTGCGAGATCAATTTCTTTGGATTTGCAGTACATAGAGAGGCCGTGAGGAAGGAGAAGAGTAAAGTGAAAAATCAGGTTTTTTAATCCTTTTTTCTTTAAATTGCTACTTATGAGTCTAGTCAGCATTGACATGTTAATAATTGCTGACGTGTACAACTGGCTCGCGTGGATTACACACTCCGTTGGTCAGAATATCGATTTTAAGTCCATTATGATTTTTTGGTTATAAAATAAAAGTTCAATTATATTTTTGTTACAAATAAAATTTAAGTGACCACATCATTATAACTGCTAAATTTTAATGATCATAGGCAATGTTATTAAAACCGGACCGAATAAAGAACCCGCAAGGTTGGGGGTTCGTGGTTCGATCGGTTCAACCGAATTTTTTTCTATTTTTAAAATATTATAATTATTATAATTTTTTAAATACTATTGTATGAAAATTAAAAAAATATTCATCAAATATTAAATATATATCACAAATATTCTAATAATAAGTTACAAAATATAATTTTAATTTTATTATTACAAGTGATTAATTATGAATTTTTGAATATCATATGTTAGAAACATAAAAATATAATCATATCATGAAAATGATTTTATGTTTAGATGAAATACTAATGAAGTAAACACAAAAAATATTAACCTTGCATATATGAGTATAATTATATTTAATTATAATAAACTCAACTAGATAATAAGTATATTAAATTATTAAGTGACATTTTTAGAATTTAAAACTCTAGTTTTCAAATAAATAAATAATAAAAATTTAATATATATATATATATTTTAAATTTTCATTATTTATTTATTTGGAAAAAAATAGTATTTTAAATTAAAAAGATATTACTTAATAATCACTAAAAAATGTAAATTAGCAACTAAAGTTCGTGACGGCCTCTTGATTCGCGACTGTTTTACAGTTCGTCGTGGGAAGGTTATTTTTCATTTTTTTGCGACGAAATAGCGACGGAATGAAGAAACAGTCGCTAATTATTGGCGGCAAATATATGCGCCATGTTTTGCGACGGAATTAGAGACAAAAGTACCGTCGCTAACGTTTTTTAATATTTTATTCGAAAAATTAGTTTAAAAAAATTTAGCGACGGATATGTAGTCGCTAAATTAGGAGGAAAAACTTAGCATCACTTTTTGCGACGGTTTAGCGACGAAATGTAATGTCGCTAAAAGTATTATATTTCGGCAAAGAAGATTAGCGACAAAATTTTGTAGTTGCTAAGTCGTCGCAAATAAAATAAAAAATAATTTTTTATTCCTGTCACTTGAATTTAAATATTGATAACATGAAATGAATATTCTATTTTCAAATAGAAATTTGTAAATTATATTATGATTTGATAATAATTTTTTAATCAATTATCCCAAAATTTAAATTTATTTATTAAGAAAATTTATATTTTTAATAATAATAATAAACTATTTGTTACAATTATTATATAATTACATTATGAAGATTAATAAAAATAAATATTTGTAAAATAGTAATATAAAATTTATTATCTCATTTAAAATAATTATGAAAAATTTTGTAATTTATTTATATTTTGTAAACAATATCGTTAACATTCTCGCTTTGCCTTCTATTATTGAAGCATTTGCTGATTGATGCCATCTTTTTAAATTTGATTCATAATATATATCAAATGAATTCTAGACCCATCAAATGAATTATAGATAACAATTTTTATAGTTATATTTCAGTTTCAGATAAACCCATAAAATTAGTGAATTAATAAGTATTTAAAATAAACTTATAAGATTAGTGAATTAGTAAGTATTTGGACCACTTCTCAATTACAACTTACCTCAATTATGATTAGCAAATAGCAACACGTTTAAAAGCTTAATTAATTTCTTGCAATCCCATGTTCTTATAACCCATTAGGATTTTTTTTTCTTTAATTATTATTCCTTCACATCTAAAATTCAATAAATGTGTTACTCATAGAAAGTAAAAAGAAATTGCATGCACAACCTCAGTATTTTTACAATCAACCGTAGCCGTCCATCCACATGGCTTTTCATCCTACGTTGATCTCCATGCCAAGGAAAAAAAACCATATAAGAGATGAAAAGCTTAAGGAAATTAATGTCATTATAAGCCAACCCTAAGATGTACCACTATAATACATTATCCTAACCAACCAATAAAAAAACACCTCTCTATGACACAACCCAATCAAAGCCTTCTATTACATTAAGGATCATAAATTTGTAGTGAATTTATCAAACCCATAAAGATTATTATGAAAAAAATAAATAAAAACACATAAACAAACAAAAAAAAGAGCATTATTGAGAGAGAAGCAGACACAAGGGGAGATACTTGAGAGGAGTAAAAGAAAGGGAAGGTAAAAGGAAAAAAGGATGTTGAGAGAGATCGGGACAAGGACACCTTGCCGACGCCGGCGATCGACGTCGCAAGCCTCCTCTACTGCAACGTTAGACCAACTCTCCCTCTCCTCTATCGTTTGATCGGAACAACGCAGAAGCGGAGCTGCCGATTTCGGGATCTCTTCATCGAATACTTTTCTCCTTTCCTCTGGTGACTTGCGACGGCAAGCAAGGAGATAAATGGTGCTGGTGAGTTCCTTAAGCCAAGGAGTTCACTCTGATACCCTTTGTCCGACTCTAAGTGCCGGCGATGAGCTGATAAAAAATGGGTATGGCAAGTTGCTTCGATGTAGATCCCGACCACGTCGTAGCTCCTTACAGGGCATGATCATCAGTAATGGGTCCTTGACGATCCTGGCTTTGTGATGGCCGTGTTGGTGTAGCTCCAATGAGGCTCCGACAAAGTTTCGGCGAGCCTCCAACGAGCATACCAGGGGAACAAGGTAAGGATCCTAGAAGAAGATCAACAATTTTCTCCTCCAAACAAATCCTTTGAAGGTATATTCTTTTGTTTTGAATTTTCACTAGATTTCAATTATGATTTACTTGATTTTTTTTTGTTGCAGAAAAGGAAAATAAAATTGAATATTAACCACTACCTTTGATTGCTAGAATTACTGCAGTCCCTTGCTGGTATAGTTTCTTGCTGATTTTGGAGTTGCTGCCAGCGATTCAATTTTAAAGCTGAATGGTTTATTCTTTTTGTATGTTCTTTTTAATGCATTTTGATGATATTGATGAACATAGGTTGTCTTTATTCTATTTCTGTAATTTTTCTTTATTGCATTCCTTTTTCTTATTTGAACATGGGTTTTCTTATAGGAGAACATATATATGCAGTGTTATTGAATATTCCTTGATATTCTTACTATTAGTTTTTTGTCATATGCAAACATGATACCTACCACTATAGCTAAGAAAGTTAAAAAATATGCTGATTGCTGGCAAATGTAGATCACAATCTTCTAATGATACCTTCCCTATTGTATGTTTGGCCTATTTTGTGAGTTGCAGATGACTCACAAGTCTTAATTGTTGAGTTTTCTTTTCAATTAGTGTAAATTATTACAATTCGCTTAAATCTGAACTATCATGCATTCTTTCTTGCTGAAACTGAAGTTACTATGTATATTTATATATATAATTTTTCGGGTAATGCATATTGCAGTTGCAACAGAAATAAACTCAAGATTAATATCAAATTTGAGAAATATGCAGACTACACTACATTCAAAGGTTTGATATTTAATTTTATTCTAAAAGCTAATGTAAACAAAATAGCTTTGATCTCCTAAGTTGAGATGCTGCTGTTTTTCTTATCTAACCTTTGAGATGTATAATTAAACAGAGAATTTGTGCATTTAGCATCAAGGTTTGTATAATTTCATTTGCTTAACATAAGAGGTCTATAAAGCCATTAGAGTGTGGTATCAATTTATAAAACAACTTAAAGCATCACTTAGTGGTTGAAGATGGCTTCACCATGTTTAACTTGAGCACGGTTTCATTACTTAAAAATTCTTTTGATATATACTTTTAGACTCAATTTGAAATATTTTGTTCCTTTGTTTGTCTTTTTATGATAGTTCATGCATATTGATGAGCTTATCCATCAGTCGTGACAACGGGTAGCTGTCAGACTTGAGCTTTATTAGCCTTTTTATGACCTCAATTTTTTTTTTTTGAGAATTTCTTGCAACTCCTATTGCCTTAATTTTAGAGACATATCCATGCCTCCTAGATATCTAGTGCTACCTCTGTCTCAGCTTATTTGAATGGTCTTTGTTCACTACAAGAAAATTCTTAAATACCGACGAAAAATTACCGACGGAAAATTTTCCGTAGGAAATTCCCGACGGAAAAATGTCTGAAAATATATATTTTGCGACGGAATAATAATTCCATCGTAAATAAAGGAGGGAAAATTGCCGCCTAAATTTACCGACGGATTTGTAAAAATCCGTAGTAAATTTGGCGCCAATATTTCCCGGCTAAACTGCACACGAAATTTACCGACGGAATTCTCATTCCGTAGGTAAATTACCGACGGAATTATGATTCCGTAGGAAAATTACCGACGGAATTAGGTTTCCGTAGGGAAATTACCGACGGAAAAATATTTCCTACTGAACGATAATACCGTAGGTAATTTTCCGTCGGTAAATTACCTACGGAAACATTATTCCGTAGGGAATTTCCCTACGGAATTACGATTCCGTAGGTAAATTCCCTACGGAATTATTTTTCCGTAGGGAAATTGAAAAACAATTTTTATTCTTTGTCTTTAATTTAAAATTATGAAATTATAAATTTTAGTTTAAGTCACTTAATTAATTAAATTATAAGTTAATTTAAACTAAATTCATGTAAATTTTTATTTAGTAACTATATTAATAATAAATTTTTATCTAAATAATTTAACATATAAATATATAATAATAATAATAATAATAATAATAATAATTATTATTATTATTATTATTATTATTAATTAAAGTGACTAATTAATTATGTTAACATATTAATTTAAAAATATGTTAATTAGAATTAATAATTATTAAAAAAACATATTAATTATATAGATGAATATAAATATAATTAATTATAATTTTTTATTTTTTATTTTTAATTATAAATATAAATATAAATATTTAATTATAAATATAAATATAGACATTAATTTTAATTTTTTTTATAATTCACTACACGAAAAATTCTAATTTAATATAAATATAGATTCTCTAATTTAATTATAAATATAAATATAGACATTAATTTTAATTTTTTTTTATAATATACTACAAGAAATTAAGCAAAAATATACTATTTTAAATTAAGCATATATATATATATATATATATATATATATATAAACTTTAGATTAAGCAAATATATATATATATTTATAGAGAGAGAACCAAGAACTTTAACCCTAATTTCACAAACTTTAGACCTTATATTTTTTATTTTTCTAAAATTTTTATTAAAAATAAAAAATTACGAATGTTAATTAGAACTTTAACCCAATATTTCGCGGCTAAATTGCACACGAAATTTACCGACGGAATCCTGATTCCGTAGGTAAATTACCGACGGAATCGTATTTCCGTAGGGAAATTACCGATGGAATTATGATTCCGTAGGGAAATTACCGACGGATTATTTTTCCGTCGGTAATTTCCCTACGGAACAATAATACCGTAGGTAAATTACCTACGGAATAATTTTCCGTTGTTAATTTACCTACGGAAACATTATTCCGTAGGTAAATTCCCTACGGAAATTTCATTCCGTAGGGAAATTGAAAACCCATTTTTATTCTTTGTCTTTAATTTAAAACCATGAAATTATAAATTTGATTTTAAGTCACTTAATTAATTAAATTATAAGTTAATCTAAACTAAATTCATGTAAGTTTTTATTTAGTAACTATATTAATAATAAATTTTTATCTAAATAATTTAACATATAAATATGTAATTATTATTATTATTATTATTAATTAAAGTGACTAATTAATTATGTTAATATATTAATTTAAAAATATAGAAAATATGAAATTCTAATATTAATTTGTTGGGTATATAATTTGTTGGGTATAGAATTAATTGAAATTAGTTTGTAAATTTGAACCCTTTTTCTTTTTAAAAAGACCTAACCTTGAAATTATAGGATGTAATTTAATGCACCAATGGTTGGTCTAGCTACCTAAAGTTTAAATCTTATTTACAGATTTTTTTTAATTTAAAGATAAAATATTTTCCTTGAAGAAGTGGGCTATAATCTCACACAAACTACTCTTTTCCTTAAAAGAGGAGCTATTAATATTATTGTTATTCAAATTTTTATGTAGTATATAAGTTTGATTCTTCACACACAAACTTAAGAATCAACTTTCCCTTGTTTTTGTGTGATATTTTTCTGTTCCACATTTATTAATCTTGCACGACATTAATTGTATGCATTAATTAAATTGGAGAATATATATGTTAAATAAAGACGTCAATAAATTCACAAGCTTCTTAAATTTAAAATTTTTTAAGAGGGAAATTTTTTTATTGTGAAATTTTGGAGGGAGTTAAAAATTTAATTATGAATGAGGGTTTAATGGGGATTTAAATTGGGCTTAGATCCACGGGGCTAAGAAGTGAAAAATTGCTCCTACTCATTGTTTGGTTTCTTTTTCTTCTTTTCTTTTTAGGGTTTCACTTTCACTTTCATTTCTCTCTATCTCTTTCTCTCGTTCTCTCTTCTCTCCGCCGCTCTCCACCACCGACGCAGGTATGGGTTTCTTCCGCTTTCTCTCATCTCTATATTTTTCTTTTAGTTCTTGTTTTCTTTTAGTTGTTAGTTTGTTATTAGGTATGGGTTTCCGTCGAATTCGCTGAAGCCACCTCCTCGAAGATTGAGACGGCGTCTGCTTGCAGAGCCTAAAACTCCTATATCTGCTGAAGATATTGAAGCAAAGCTCGGAGAAGCCGAGCTACGTAGACAGGTGTGTACATATGTGTCCTTTTACTTTTATGCATCTTCTTGAATTCCTAAATCGATTGCTTGCTTAGAAAATTGTTTTCGTCATTTAATTGTGCAGCAATTCTATTAATTCCCGGCAAGCAAAGCTAAGCATAAGTCAAGAAGTCCTCAGCAACTTGAAGCAAGAGTAAACACTGCTAAGCAGAAACGGTAACTAAAAGTTTTTTGTCGATAGATATTGGATTTTCCATCTTTTATATTGCATTTAAGAGAGTGGAATAATAATAATAATAATAATAATAATAATAATAATAATAATAAATTGGAGAGTGCAAAGGTTTTATAGTCAGGCCAGTTGCTACTTTTGTGTGTTTAATGGCAGTTATGGATCTATAGGTTCTTAAGTTTTGTTTCTATATGCTGTACTTATGTGGGTGGGTTATTTTTATTCTGTCCCTGCTTCAAATTTCGGGAACTATATGGCTATGGCGTTTTCTTATATTAGCAAAAAGAGTTTCATGAGAGAAGGTATATCAACCAACATGTTAATGATGCTTTGACTGTTGATCTTGAATTTAGCCGCATTGCTTTAGCTGGTGCGGCTTTGAATCTTATTTACACACTGCTGGAAATGATTAAATGGGTACTTGTTTATGCTAGGTCTGGATATAGTCAACAAGAGACTGAGAAAAAACAGATGAATGGCCAAATAGAATATCAGCTTAAAAGGGTATGTTAGTTTTTGTAGTTTATCTTCCATGAAAAGTTATTATTCTTGTGATATTTTTAGATGAGAATAAAAAGTCATATGCCTTTCATCATTTCCTTTTCTTCCATTGCTTTCTATTTCAAGTCAAAACAATGCCACACGTCACCAATAGCCACACATTAGCAGTTAATATTATATTAAGAAGTTGTCTAAAAAACTTGTATATACGTATATCTTCAAATTATATATATATATACACACACACACATAAAAGCTGAC
Organism: Excoecaria agallocha; assembly: GCA_037975025.1. Taxonomy (NCBI): domain Eukaryota; kingdom Viridiplantae; phylum Streptophyta; class Magnoliopsida; order Malpighiales; family Euphorbiaceae; genus Excoecaria; species Excoecaria agallocha. Next base: position 31,609,718 of record CM075811.1, read on the forward strand.
AATTTATTGTTGATTGTTAGTTAGTTACCATTGTTTGATAATTAAAAAAATTATTGTTGACCTTCATTAGTGGATTTTTTATTATTATTTTCTTATGGAATTTTTCTAATTATAAGGAAATTATACGAATTTTTCGTATAATTAAAAAATCTCAATGTTGCCCTAGAAAATTCGCGGAAGATGGAGGGCTAAGATTCTTTAGGCATTAAAAATATGATTCAGAACAACTGTGTTTAGTCACAATTTCAAGGTTTTCACTGTAGTTCATGGATGTTTGTTCGTTATAGAGGCAGGAAAATTTGTAAATATGATTCAGAACACTTCTATTTTCTTTTATTCTTAGAAAATGATTTGCTAGTTTTCTAGGGTTAGTAAGCAGTTTTTAGCCATGAGCCTTTTTTTTTAAATGACAATGAATTATTTGAAAGTGATAAGTGAAACAGCAGCTTTTAGCACCTTTTTTTTTTAGGATTTTGAACTTTTCTGTATTCATTGTTGCATGAATTGCAATCAGTCAAAACGGAAGCCATTGGTAAGCGAAGTTCTGATTTAATCACCGTTGATAACCTTGTATACAATATCTAGCAATTTGATCATTTTTGTTTTTGCTAATTTTTGGTTACGTTTTTCCTTGCTTCATTCTTTGATCTATTGTAAATGTGATGTTGGGTTGCGAGAATTTCTTGCTTGGTTGATTTAGCAAAGCTGTTAGTATTTTAGCAATATTTTTAAATGCAGGTTTCTTCGGACTCTAAAGTTTGTGATGCTTTAAGGTGCAAAAGTTTGTTTCTGCTTGATCTCCGTGATCAATAACATGGTAAATTCCTTTTTCATACCAGATATGGTCCATATTAATTGCTTGTATCTTCTTGTTGAGTGCCCGAAGCATCTTTTTTTTTTTAAATGTTGTATTCTTCATTTTGTTTGCTTTTTCTGCTTTTCACTAATATTAATGTTTGTAATTCATTATACGCATGAGCTATTGGCCGCTTGCTTGCTGAAGAGGCAGCAATATTACTTCGTCCTTTAAAGATCTCCACTTTTTATATATGCTTGAACTCCTTATATGTCCCTAACTTCTATTTTGTTAGTTATAGAACCGAAGTCATTTTAATCCAAGAAATGCACATGAGAGATGGACCCTTTCTTTCACTGATTCAATAGCTCTACAATAGTAAGGCATTAGTTAAGTTGCCTATGCCTAGGTGGAATATGTAGTCCATTTGCCACAATCTAATTTGCCTAGTCATCAAGTGGTTAAAAACCTAGTTTACTAGGGAAATAATGTATTGGGGAATCCAAAATATTGATACATTTATCTTCTATTGCTTTAAGTCTTGCACAAAATCTTCCAAGGTTGCAAAGTGTGCACTTTCTGAGCAATGTTTTTTTGGGAATTATTATTGGCCGTTGCATATAGGATATTTTGAGGGTTTTTGTAATTTAATGCAATTTTGTTGTTTCAAATTGGGCTTTTTTGCTTATATTGTTGTTAGATGCGATATGTGCTACCCGTATATGTTTTTCAATGATGGCATTGTTTTCAGTCCTATATAATCAAAATCCACTAGTCCTTGGTGGTATGTTTGTGCTGCAAATTCTATGGTTTGTCTAGATTTCCCATTTGTTAATCCCTCAGAAATTTTGCAACAAGAAGCTGACCTTTCAGGTAACTTCATGTGTTAATATTTTTGTTTTATGTTTCATCTTAAGTTTGAATCCATGCGAGTTTGAGCTTCCGTCCAGTTGATATAAATTCCAATTACCTGCTAATTAGAATATTTTCTTAAAAATATATAATATTTTTAGTGACGGAATAATAACGGTTAATTCCGTCGTAACTTTTTTAGCAGTAAGCAAATTTACCGACGGAAATAAACTTACCGTCGTTAAATTTGCCTACGGAATTTATAATTCCGTCGGAAATTTGCCTACGGAATAATTATTTCCGTCGGTATAATTGCCGACGGACAATATAATTTCGTCGGAAATTTGCCTACGGAATAATTATTTCCGTCGGTATAATTGCCGACGGACAATATAATTCCGTCGGAAATTTGCCTAGGGAATAATTATTTCCGTCGGTACAATTGTCGACAGACAATATAATTCCGTCGGAAATTTGCCTACGGAAAAGATTCCGTCGGCAAAAGTGCCTACAACCGGATCTCCTACGCCATTTTCCGTCGCTAAATTCCGTCGGCAATTTTATTTCCCTACGGAAATTCACTCAATTCCGTCGGGAATTTCTGTCGGTAAAGTGAATTTTTCTTGTAGTGGTTAATGTGGCACCATTCTGTACTCTATTGCATATTTGGCTTAATTAATTAGAAAATGTCCTCTCCATTTCACATATGCAACCAATGCCTAAAGCTCTCTCTCTCTACATTTTAATTTTATGAAATGATTCTTTATTCTCTTTAATTGTCTAAACGGACCCATTTGAACAAATATATAAGTGATCAAAACCATAATAGTTTCTTGACTTGTAATATTTTTTTCACCTCTTATGTTCTTTTTTCTTTTTATTTTTCACCAAAAGTATCATTTTTTCCTTTTGGGTAATTTTATTTCCAAATATACAATAGTAACAATTTATATTGTTGCTATTTTTAGTGACAGATAATAATAATCAGGTTTGTCATATGATATTGAAGAAGAAAAGGCGGCCTGCAAACTTCTATGGCGAAGATGTGCTCAGGATTGTGTTTTTGCTCCATATTTTCCGACCGATGATCCACAGAAATTTGCTAGTGTCCATAAAGTTTTTGGGGCAAGCAACGTCAATAAAATGTTACAGGTTAATCACACAATCTCCTATTTCTCTATTTATGATTTGATCCTACTTTTTTTTGCCATACTTTATTTGCAAGTGGCTAACTTTTTTTTTATCCTTAATTAATTAGAAAATGTGTGTAAAGACTTAATAATGCTTTTATTAAAGTGTAGAACAGGGTAGATAAAATTATAAAAAGAGGTTGTGGATCTTTTCTTTTATATATGCATAAATTATAAAATTATACGCAGACGAATACTTAGAATAATATAATAATTTTCAATAATATCTCGATGGAGGGATATGCATACATATAAAAGTGGACTAGCACTATATATGTGTGAAGATAAAAAAAAAAAAAAAGAAAGTGCAAGATACAAATGCATCCAAAGAAATAAATGAAGGGCAGGTTTTTCCTGGTCAAATATATAGGTTGCACTGATTCACTGCTAATAACACACACACACACACACACATATATATATATATATATATATATATATATATATATATATATATATATATATATATATATATATATATATATATATATATATATATATATATATATATATATATATATATATAGTAACAATTACAGTGAAAATTACATTTATAGTTACATTTGTGGTGAAAGTGGAAGGAAACCCTTTAGCCATTTCATTTATTGAGTGATCTCTAATCCCCTTTCTTTTTCTTTCTTTCTTTTTGTTTCTTCCTTTTACAATTACAATCTCTTTTGATTCTTCAATCTGATCGAATTGTTGAGACAATTGAAAAGGGTATTTCCTTGTTCCAGGATCTTTTATCTTTGCCTTGAATCGTTGGGTTTAGACATTACTTCAGTGATTTTTAATCGTTTCAAAATGGCCGCAACATACCACTTTTTGTGATTTTGTTTTATCAAAGAATCATACTAATGATTGATTCTTGCATGATGCACTTTATTTTTTAATCAAAATAATTTAAAAAGTACTTCGGAATTGATCTCATCCTTTAATAATTTCAATTTTTCTTTCTTGAGTAATAATTTCAATTTTTCTTTCTTGAGTAATAACTTAAATCCTTCAATAAAATACTCTTTGTAAAATTACTTGTCAAAATACTAATAGATATTTCAACCTATCGTTTTCGATTACGAAAATTATATATTACGAATTATGACACAAATTCTATCTCTATGAATATCGATATAGGAAAAAAGAATAAAAAAAGATTGATTTTTATATTGTAATTCGATTCTTTTTTTTTTTCATTCCTATTCTTCTTTCTGAAAAAACAAAAAAGGGGATTAAAAAAAAGGAAAGGATTATTTCGTTTTGGATAGTCATTTCTTTAATCGGTGGGTATGTATATATATATATATATTTGGCTAACAAACATTAAAATTAAAGAATTATTGGATGGGTCGGTTTGAAAATAACTCAGAATTTCTTGTCCAAACTAAGTGTATGGATTTTTTTTCATAAATTAATGTATGAATGATAACTAAAATTCCAGTTCTTTTTCAAATACCTTGTGCGTCAGTTTTATATTTGTTTGATTTATTAGGCCTAGGTGAGTGTTTTTCTACAAAGTTAATCACTATTTTACATATATATATATATAAGTTTGAATAAGCATAACGTAGTATATTTTTTCTATTGAAAAAAGAAAAACTAATTTTAACTTAGCAAAACCAGAATTAGTTTTAAAAACTAAAATTAAAATAGAATTGAAGGCATATCAAATAATAATGATAATAAGAAAGCAACTGTTTGAAATAATTGAGAGAATTTTCATATGCGAGTCTTTAATTAGAATCATGATGTTAGAGATAAAGAGTATCTCTTCTTATACAGTATGGTTTAGTAATATAAAATTAGAATTATTTATCTGAGATAATAAAATTAGCATCAGCTGCTGGCTAAAGAGATGATATTTGAGAGAGAAAAGCTTCGATCGAGTAGAAAAGTCATCTCTGTGATGTTTTTGCTTTATTTTCCTGTTGCAGTGGTTAGTTTCAGTTAGTGTAGAGACCCCACTGCATTACGTAAAAGTAGGATTCTAATTCTATATTTTATTCAAAAAGCAAATAGTGTTTACCGTTTTTTAATTTTGATTCCTCAATGTCGTACACACTAAAGAGAATAAAGAATCATTTCATAAAATTAAACTGTAGAGAGAGAGAGAGAGAGAGTTTTAGGCATTGGTTGCATATGTGAAATGGAATTATTAGGCTAAAAAGTTATAGCTGGGGTTACTTCAATTTTTACCTTTAGTCTGCAATTGCTTTGTGGCTATATAAGTACTTTTGGAGTAAATTTGAGCACTTAATGTCAAACAAAAATAATTTTTTTCGGTGATGTTTACTGTTATTCAATATTGAGGATATGCTGATGGGACCAAAAGAGTAGCATTTGGCTTTGTGAAAAAATATACAGTGGATAATGTAAGGGTCATCCTTCTTGGGAAAAATCATGGCAAGGGAGAAGCTATTCGAAAAGTGAGTATAATCCAAACTGTTTAATCGTGTACATATTTCTAATGAGAAATTATCGTTTTCATTCTTATGCATGATGACACCCATTGAAGTGCTTTACCTTTGTGAAAGTATTGTAAAATAGGGCATGCTTCATTCTCGTGGTGAACTACTTTTAATGCTGGATGCAGATGGCGCAACTAAGGTTAATGACCTTGAGAAACTTGAAAATCAGGTTTGGCTATGTAGAGTTTAAATTCAATGTTACATTCTTTGATAAATTCTGTGTTCTGTGTATATTTCATGTCGAAGTAAATGAAGATGTTAACACTATTATTTTGGGCATCAGATACATGCAGTTCCCAACCAGGAGCTTAAAAGAGATTCATCAGCAACAGATTCAAATTTTAAAATATCTGATGTTCCAATTGCTGCATTTGGTTCTCGTGCTCATCTTGAGGAGAAGGCTTTAGCGACACAGTTTAGTTTTGCTAATACTTTATTTATTATTCATGAGTTTTTCTTGTATGACCCATCAATATTATTTATTTCACATGGCTGATCCAGTGTCCTTTGTGTGTCAGAGAAAGTGGCATCGCAATTTTCTGATGAAGGGCTTTCACCTTGTTGTTCTCTTAACTGCTGGTCCTGGAATTCGTGATACGCAGGTTATTTCTGAAATATCTCTATTATGTTATTGGTCTTTTTTTATTATTTATTATTATTATTATTATTATTATTATTATTATTATTATGGCACTTTCAAATATGCCTGATTCGCTTACAACTTCTGTTGAACAATACACTGAAATGATGTGAATGAGTTTTTATTCTTTTTCTTCCAACTCATCCCTGTCTTGCATTTTTTTTTGCTGATGCGAACTTTCATAAATTTCAGTGTGGCTTTAAGATGTTTACTAGGGTTGCTGCGAGCAAAATTTTCACAAACAGTCATCTCAAAAGGTAGATCTTCACTCTTTCAATATATATCCAATATCTTTTATGTCCTAATTGAAGTTGAATCTTAATGATTAAAAAAAATTTGAAATTTGCGTGTTTTTAAATTTAATCATTTTTTTTATGGATTCCTTGCCTAAAGTGTTCTCCTATTCATGTTGTGCTGAGTGTACAAAATGCATGGATAGGGGATTCATTTAGAATGAAATGTTGAAGAGGCAGAAGTACCATTAGGGAATATACCTGGAGCTCAATTCACTACAAAAGCGTAAAAATACTAGCACAATCACACTTAAGAAGATATTGAACCTAACATTTTTTGTTTTTGCTAGCCATCATTAAGTCAATCTTCTTATTGGTACATTTCTTTGATTGTTTTTATTTCTTTTCTGCTTGACCAAATGAATAATCCCTATTTGTTTCAAGCAGATGAGAAATGCTTGCCTTACGGGCAATTACTTGAGATCAGTAATTTTTAGCCAAAAATTAGTGTTTACTAAGTTGAATGATTTTGTTCTTTTCCAAGTCTTTTGATTAGGTCTTTAGATCATGAAATATATAAAACTCTGATACGTCTTAAATAAAATTGCTTCAAAAATTAACTCTTTAATTCATTATCTTATAGCAACCACAATGAATGCTTAACAAATATTCTACTTTTCAAATGAATTAATGGTGAAAATTATTGGAATTGGGTTGAATTTATGAAGAAAGTTAACTTGTGAAGTGAGTTAATAATGATTAAAAACCTACTATTGTTAGACCGAATAATGTCATGACTGAATATTTTTGATAAAGCTTTAATTTATCTCTAGCTAATAGATGGCATGACACTAACCGCACAGAATAATGAAAATAGGAACTCCCGGTTAACTATATAGGGAGTTTCTCTTGGAGTTATGCCTCTCCTTTCCTTGAAAATTTTAAAGTTCCAATATTTTTTCTTGTAGGTTTGAATATGCAATTATTGATTATATATAAAATATATATGCATCTCCTTTATGACTTCTATGTTTGACTTGGCAAAACAAAGTGGAGAAATTTTGGTGGAGTTGCTGCTGATTATTATTTTTTTCCACAGATGGTATAATTGGCATTAGCATTGCTGTAACAATTGTAGGAGTGGTTGCTGGTGGCATTGCTGCAGCTCTTGCATGAAGAAATTAACTTCCTTTTTTTCGAATATATTGTTTTTGTATCCCTTGATATGCTGAAGTATTCAGTTGATTTAATTTAAGAAATAATTAGCGACTAATATTTCGTCGCTAACTTTTACAGTTAATTTATAATTAGCGACGGTAAATTTAGTCGCTAAATATTATTATTTTAATAACGGCGACTACTTATGAATATAAATTAGCGACGAAAAAAACTTAGTGACGAAATTATTCGTCGCTAAATTAGCGACAGATTTTGAATTCCGTCGCTAGTACATTTGCGATTGGGCTTTTAGCGATTGTTCACCGTGGCATCGCTAAAATAAATTAGCGACGGAAATGTATGTCGCTAATTAGCAGTTTTTTTTAGTGAATTTAATATACTATTATAATGATCCAAATAGATAATAATTATATTAAATTATTAAGTGACATATTTAGAATTTAAAATACTAATTTTTTCAAATAAATAAATAATGAAAATTATATATATATATATATATGGGTGGGTGAAAATATACAAAAAAATTGATTCAAAAAAATTGGTTCTCCGATTTTTCGATTTAATCTGATTTTTTGCCAATCCAATTTTTAGTAGTTGAACCAACCAATTCGCGGTTAAATCGATTCAACCGATCGATCCGATCCAGTTTTAATAACTATGATCATAGGGGTAATTAACCTTAGTATTAAACAATGTTATCATGGGATTTTTATTTATTTATTCTATGATCTATATAGAAACAATTGGAGAATTGACAAGTATTAATTATCATCTAATCAATATGTTAAGTGTACTGAATTTTTCTTTGTATTGAAATTGTTTACAGCGTTTGACATCAAGCATTACCTATCGTTATTGTTTAAGTTCTATTTTAAGCCTTTCAATCATAGAATTGTTTCTTCAAGTTGAGATATTGTTTGCTCATAATAATAATAATTTTTTTTTAAAAAAAAAGTAGGATCATGTTGTTTAAGTATAATACTTAGCTCAAAGAAGCCCACCAAGTTTTCCCAAATTCTCATTCAACATCGTTCTACTTGAAGAGTTTTGTTCTTCCTTTCTATAACACAATTTTGCTATGGTGTCCTTGGAGCAGAAAATATATGACTTATTCTTGAATTATTATAGAATTCTTTAAATTTTTTTATTCTCAAATTCTCTTCCATGATCACTTCTAATACTTTTTATTTTGTATCCTTTTTCATTCTGAATCTTCTTACTCAACTTCTTAAAAGCTTCAAAAGCCTCATCCTTATGAGTAAGAAACAAAACCTATATGTATCTTGTGTAGTCATCCACCACATTGAATATGTATGATTTTTCACCAATACTTGAAGGACTTATTAGCCGAGTAAATCCATGTGTAGAAGCTCCAAATCCATTTTAGTGGAAATCTCATTCTTAGATTTGTGAAAATTTCTGGTTTATTTTCTAAGTTGGTATACCTTGCATACATGGTCTTTATCAATCTTCATTTTTAGTATTCCCTTTACCAAATATTTTCTAACCAGCTTCTCTAATGCATGGAAGCTTGCATGCTCTAATTTTCTATGCCATAAAATACTTAAATCTTCCTTGGAAATTAGACATTTAGCCTCACTTTTCTAAATATCTTCTATACTAACCAAGTAGATATTTTTAGATCTTTACCCTTTTAGAATAGATTTTCTTATTTCAACATCTTCCACTCTACAAGTTATACTCTTCTCTTCTTGTCATAAAGTTGACTAATACTCAATAAGTTATACTTTAAACCTTAAACAAGAGAGACATCTTTAATAATATGATTAGATTCAATGGTTCCAATACCAATTATTTTTCCTTTCCTATTATAATCAAAACTGATAGAACCACCTTTAGATTTTACCAGTTTAGAAAATCTACAATTCTCCCATGTCATATGCCTAGAGCAATCATTATCCATATACCACTTTTCTATCTTAGCGCTCTTTAGGCAAATCTACAAGAAAATTAAGTCCTTTTAGGTATCCAACCATTCTTGGGTCCTTCATAGTTAGTTAACACATTTGTAGAATTCTTAACCATCCATTTTTTATTGGCTAAATTAGCATTCTTCAAATAATAATAAAATTTTGAAATATATCCTTTTCTATAGTAATAAAAGCATATAGCAGAAGAGCTAACTACCATTTTATCATATAAGTATTTCTTATATCTTTTCTAGGTGTAATTTCTGTGATAACTTTTTGATATACTTGCATGAATATTATGAACGGATGTTCAACATAATTCTCATTACATACATAAATCTGTTTTCCTTTTACACTGCATTTTTCTTGCACATAAATAAATTGACCTTTTAAATCTAAAAAGTCATATTTCAATTTAATTTTAATTTCATTTGCATTTTCATATTCCACACATAATGCATCAAATTTCTATATGCATCTTTTTAAGTATGCAATAGTTATGATGCAAATTTTCAAAATATTTAATCATTCTTTCATATTCATCACCATTTTCATTTGAATCAGAATCACTCACTTCAAAATTTTTTGAATTATTTTCAAATGAACTTTTATCAATAATAGCATTATGTTCTTTATCAAAATTATAATTCTGCTATTCATGATCGAAAATTACCATTAGACCAACATCATCAAAATTTGCAGATTCAAATTCACTTGTGATTGAATCTTCAATATCACTCCATGAAGCCTTTATAGCTTTATTTTTAAACTTTTTCTCTTTTCTTTTTTTTATGGAATATAACATGGCATATTCATGATGATCACACAGCGGAAAAATAATAAAATTGATCATACATACCATGCAATCCATAAACAAGAATCGAAAACATGCAATTTTAGGGTTTTGAAACTTACAATTTTAGATGCACTTTAAATCTTAATTTTGATGATGACCAGCAAATAGGATGAACTTATATACTTTAGGTCTTGATCACTAATGCCAAAGAAATAGCCTTTATGCCACTCCTCTCTATGTTCACACACACAATTGCAATGAAGGCTTAAAATTGAGAGTGCTAGCTCTATGTGTAAATAATTGGCAATGGTAATGGATTGAAGCTACAAGATCTGATCTTGTTCTTTCTTTATGTTGCTATTGCTACCCAAGAACACAAGAGAACAAGAAAGAATCCTTTCCCCTTGTGTGTTTCAGCCAAGAATATGAGAGAGAGTAAAAGACGCCTAGGGTTTTATTTTCTTTAGTTCATAAATATATATCTCTTATTTAGGTAAGTGTTAATTCCAAAATTTACTACCTAAAGATAGTAAATTCAGCCTCCATCACTTCCTAAAATCAAGTGACATATATTAATTCAAACTCTTTTAAATTTTAAATTCAAATTAATTTGAAATAAACATAAGACATTTAATCAAAACCATCACTTAATTAGTATATATACATGTGCCGAAATTCACATTGAATTCATCTTTGAATTTCGGCCAATATCTCTCCTATTTAAGTGTTTTTATTTTGATTTAAATGCTATTAGGCTTTAATACTCAATTAATTTAATTAATCCAAGATCATTAATTAATTGAAATTAATCCTTATGGGCCAAATTTATCTCTCTCATAGACCAAGGTCCAATAGCAATTTTAATACCCATTGCATACATTAATTTGACTTTAAATGAAAGTCCAAATTAATGCCCAATATTCTATTTAAATATTTTAATCCCAATGCTTTGTGTGCGATCCTATAGGTCCATTTAATATTGGCAATGAATTAATGAATTAATTCAAAGGCTATATATATTCTCTACCAAGATATTATAGCATTTCAAATTAAATGAAAATGCAAATGGCATTTAGTGACCTAATGCAATTTTGCATAATCCCTTACCCTTAAATATCAGAATTAATATAAGGCATGAAATTAGTCATCCTTATATATATTAATTCCTTTCTTGATATTCCAGTGATACTGAACTCTTAGATAAATAATGATTACTCATTATTTCATCTCGGTATGGCTATACACTTCTCAGTTCACTGATCAAGTGGTCAGTGATATTTTCTCTTTTATCGAGAGGGGTAATCCCTTCACTTCTCTCATGCTCTCTAATATGGATCAGTGCATACCCAAGTATACCCATACTTGTCACCCTGTTACAAGCACGTTAGGTGTATGTCAAAGTACACAGTAATTCATAAAGAGTTTTATAGAGATTTTAGGTCTAAGAACTCCAATGCAAAACTTGCACATAAGAAACACTTATGACTTGTACCATATAGTGTTCTCATGAACGGATCGAATCCAGATGCCATGTTCTAAACATGTATCTATGATCTCTGATTGACACTCTTGTCATTATAATCCGTAAGACAGAACTAAACTTATCAGATAGAGCATACTAGTCTTAATTCATTTGTTATTCCCATAACAATGACTGACTAAGGATATTTAGAATAAAGTCTCATTTGTTTCAAGGTCTTACAACCATGTGCCTCACACATGATAACTTAAACTGAAACAATATTCTTGGATAGTTCTATCAATTGATATGTATAGGAATACAACAGATAAAAAAAATACCTCATTTATTAAGTTAAATACTTTATAACAATGTATTGGGGCTAGGGCTTACACTAACACTTTTAGATTAGGAAAGTTAGATTTGATGTGACTAGGTTTGTTGCATTTATAGCAAATCACATATCCAATAGATTTTGAAAAATTTTCTGCCTTATGATGGAAGAATTTTTTGTGATATTTTCTGTATAATTTTTGCCTTTTTTTGTACAGGTTTTTGAACTTTTTTGTAATCAAGGCCATCTCATCATCACCTGTAGAATAATCACTTCCAAATTCTACTTTGAGAGCAATAGCTTTCAATTTTCTATCTTTTTCTTTTTTTGCATCTTGAGACTTAATATAAATCTTATTGCAAATAAGAGATTTGTAAACATTATTAAAATTTAAAGTACTATGATCCTTTTCTAACAGAATTGATGTTTTTTCCTCCCATCTAGGTGTGAGACTTCTAACAAGCTTAGCAATTTTATTATGTTCATCAAGCTTCTTACCAAGAGCTTTAATTTCATTAGTTAATTTAACATACCGATTAATTACCTCATAAATTGACTCTTCTGGCTTTATTTTAAAAGCTTTATAATCAATAATAAGAACATGAAGTCTAATATCTTTAGCTTGATTTGTATCTTCATATGTAACTTATAGCTTGTCTCATATTTCTTTTGTTGTGTCATATCCAGAAATTTTCTTGAACTCATTTATATGCAGTGAATAGAAAAGTATACTTATAGCTTTAGAATTTAGCTGCACTTTTCTCTTTTAAACTTCTGTAAACTCTTTTCTAGTCTTTGGAACTGTAGCAAAATATGAAGCACCTTCTTCATTAGATTTCTTTTGTGGATGCTCATATCCATCTTTAATAATATCCCAACAATCCATATCTTAAGATTGAAGAAAGTGCATCATAACAACCTTCTAGAAAGGATAATTCTCACTATTAAACATTGGAGGACGATGGAAAGAATGTCCCTCTTTGAATGGAGTAGTAATTGGAAAACTATTAGATTCAGCTATTTTTATGATCACTCAATGAAGTTAAGCCTTAAGGAATAAATAACCGCTCTGATATCAAATGTACGTCCTGAAAGACACTCAAGAAGGGGGAGGACAGTGAATTGGGTCTCTTGAAATTTTCTTAATAAATTTTTAAAGGAACATAATGTATGCAAGTGTAAATTTCTAATAGTGAATATAAAAAATGCAACACATAATGTATACACATATTTTTGCAATTTTTTTTCCAATTCAATCTTCAATTATAAATATGTGTTAAGTATGTTGTGAATGTTTCAGAAATTCATTTTACATAATTTTGAAAATACAGATTTTCAGAATGTATCACAAAATCATAAAAGATAGAAAATAGAGTAGAAAAAGAAAGCACACACATAGTTTATAATGATTCGACCACAATGCCTACATCCACTCCTCAAGAATCACTCTTTAATTTTTCTCTCCACTCTTAACTCTTTTAAGGGTAAGAGTCAAAGCCAATATCCAACGTATATCTACCCACAATCTTTTTTCCAAAGTAAAAGATTTAAATACTTACTAGAATTTCTTTCTTAGGTTCTAGCCAACACAAACTCACAATCTTTCACAATAATAATAATTTCTCACAAATAATTACAACAAAAGCTATAATCAAATTGAGGAGAATGTATAATGATGAAGTGCAAAAGATGGAAAGTGAGATTTTAAAAAAGTAAGCTTTCTCTCAAGAGGTAGAAAATCTTTCAAAAATTATATCTAACCTTTTAAAGGGTCTTACAATATGTATTTATACCAAAAAAAAAACTTGATTTTAAGTGTTGAATCCTAAAAATAGCCATTGGAAGGCAAAACAATCAATTCTTGATCTAACTAGCTGTTATTTTATCCTGTAGTGCGAAATAGATTTTTGACCAGAAAGTTATCCAGATTTTTAAAAGACCAAATTCTAATGACTTAAAATTCTGTCAGACCAATTTCTAAAGCATTTTCAGAAAAAAAAAACCACTTTTAACTAAAAAAAAATTATGACTTAAAAATATTTTTATGCAAATTTAAAATTTAGAAAATGTATGCATGAGTGATAAATTATGCCTCAATTTGATCTTACATTTTAATGATCTAATTTTCTATATGCTAAGATAATCTTCAACTTGAGTTTTCATGAATGCATTTCTTGAAGTATCATAATTTTCATTTTTGATAATTGCATCAAAAAGACATACAAAAAATTCTGCAGAAATAGCTAAAAATAAAAATCATAACATAATTTATTTAAGGTTTGATTATAATCAACATGTGTATACAGCCTTGAGCCAAAAAGACTTTTGATAGTTTGTTAGGATATTAGGTCTTCTTTCTTTAAGAATTCGATCAATTGTTTTATTGAATTATTTTTCATAATTTTTGTTACCAGATTCCTTTTGAGAATCTATGGATTTCTCCCAATGTTGCATCCATGTTGATGCTGAGTTTTTTTTTTTACTTTGACATCAAGTAGGATGGTTCTCCCAATTTGTCCTTTCTATATCATCTTTGTGAAGATCATCATTTGAATAGTCATCAAAGAAGAGATCTTTTCTAGAGTTTTTATCAAACTCTTTCACTTTATGGATTAGATTTGAAATTGAAATTCACGAGCACTACCATGTATGCCTATGTCATGTTTTGCAACTTCACAGCTAAATGTGCTCTTCTTCTATGAAGAAGTTAAGCTTTCAAGACTTCCCATAGCGCCTTTTTTCATTTTCATTTTTGGTATGAAGTTCAAAATTCCACTGTAAGACATTTTTTCTAATTACCCCATGTTTTGCTTATTTTTTTTATCGTCCTTATGGACCCAAAATTACTCCTACTAAGGTTTGGAGTTCAGAAATATGTTACCTTCACTCTGGACTGTACCTTTTTTAGCCTTTTAGTCTTTCCTTTTAAGGTGGATCAATACTTTGGAACTCGTTGCTAGTTTTCTAGAACACTCCAAGCAAAGTCAAGGCCCTTTGTGCAACTGCCAACATTATAGATCTAGGGTTCTTGATTCAGGGAGATCCAATGATGAAACACCAGTGATTATTTATTGAAAATCAATTGAAAATTAAATTTTAATGTTCCCAGGATCAACCATTTACAAATGCGACACTAGAATTAACAATATATATGGTGAAAATACTTGATGATCACGTGGTCGTGTAACACAAGTCATAAAGCAGTCAAGCATCCAACCAATCCATCATGCTTCCAGAAATTATGTGTTGATTTTTCCCATGAAATCAATCTGTTAAAAATTTAAGCGTCATTTGTCAATTAAGCATGATCCTCCGGGACACCACAAAGATGAAGAACATTGTTGCATCTGCAAAAGAAAATGACAAAAACAATGTCATTTAACAATAATTGACACAGCATACATTCTTCTTGACATTCACACACACCGAAGCCATATGTAACAGATACTACTTTAGATTAGAAGATTAAACATTTTCCATAAGATTTTGTTCACATTTATTTTCATGCAATTTTATACCCTGGAAAGTGCTGAAAATGGAAAAACCACTGCTTGGTTTGACATGAATCTAGGGAAGAATGAGCTGATTCCCATTTGTATAGGTGTTGAAGTGAATATTTTGGCTATCTCTTTGTGCAAAAGTGACTTATCAATACTTTCCTTGAGGGCCATGATTAAAAACCCTGGCATTCTAACATTATAATAGGCCAGTCTCAAAAGTTAACAAATATTAAAAGTGATATTTCAGTTTTCTTGTTGCCCTAACCTGAGAGCATGTTTTTAGTGCAAAGGCCAAAAGGCCATCCAAAACAGGTTTCTATGGGGTAATACACAGAAAAAGCTCCAAAGTTTTATTGAGTAAACTATTAGGGATTAGGTTAATAACGTCTTTTGTTGCTCTAAAATGTCCCATTTCAGAAAATAACTTTAGATGTATGTACACGAGATAATTTATCATGAGCATCTTGATGGTATTCAAAATATATGATGAAACCCCACCAGAAATGATGGGTGTAAAATTTAAAACGAGCAAGAGAATTATATTCTGTGGTGTAAAATTTAAAAAAAGCAAGAGAATTATATTCTGTGGTGTAAAATTTAAAAAAAGCAAGAGAATTCTGTTCCGTCTTTTTTAGCACAACTCTGGGTGGGTTTAGCACCGTCTTTCTATATCTATCTTCATCAGCTAGAGACACATCAATTATTGTTTCATTTTTCTATTAAATGAGGCTATGTTTAGGTGAAATGCTATGATTTTAACCTAAGGGAAGAGGACAATGCAAGATTTTCCATGCTGGAAAATTTGAAAAACAAGCAGACAAACAAAAATTGCTCCCTTCGTTTTAATAAGCGCTCAGGTGAGAGTTTTGACAATATACAATTTAAACTAGGGAAAATTTGGCATCATATATGAAAATGGTCTAAATTCATGTCCTAACCTGTCCAGCAGCATTTTCTCCTACCTTGCAATCTGATAAGTAGAATGTCACGTTTCTTTCAAACGAATCAAAACCTCATAACTTTTATTGCCATCCATCTTCCTAGAAACTAAATTGAACATTGAAGCCAAAACTCACACCTTGCGAATATTTTTCACACCAAAAGCACTACATTTCTAAGAAGAGCAACACTATACTAGTGCATACTATTTTCACATACCTTATCAAAATCTCTCCTAGATTTCCAATGAACTGCCCATGAATAAATTCTTCAGTGTTGCCTAGCTGTAATTAGATTTCATTAATTCTAAAACGTCATAAAAAACATATCAAATGGAAAACAACAATAGCTGACATAATGCAAATGAAAGAAAGTCTAGCAGGTTGGAAAAGTCTACATGATGCAATGGAGCTAGAGCACTAGATGCTAAAATACCACCCTACTCAACTTGACCACACCTTAGTTCCTCCACAATGGGGCTATAAGAAATTTCCTTTTCTCATTCAGATTTAAAAATAATTAGATTGATAAAACAATTTATAATATATACAACAAAGTTAATTCTCGTAATTACATACTCCAAATATTTATTTGATTTGCATGTGTTTTCTATGTATCAAAGAGTTCTATCTTCTCATTGTCTCAACATTTTCCATCCCAAAAACACTCTTCATTTTATTTTCTTCAAGTTTAGTTCATGCTTCAATTCCATCTTTTCATATCCCTCTTCCTTGTTTGTCTTTTTTTGGTCAAAATTTCAATTCCCTCTTTGACATTAAACAAAACATATTTTCATTCAATGAATTGCATAATGTCCTTATTTGCACGAAATAGTTGCAAATACAAATGCCCACTACTTGATAGAGAACTAAATTGCACCTTGAACTGTTAAAGGAATGCTCAAAAGGCGAGCACATTACATTATAGCTGCATAACCAATTGAAGAGAATGTTAATCATGAGAGGTACACAAAACTGGTTTCTTCATATACCATAAAATATTTGATTTAGCATGTTTTATCATTTACTGATGCTGATAAAGTGGTCATTGACCTATATTGCACTAATTTAGTTTCACCATAGTTGCTGCACAAAGATTAGGAGAAAATAATGATTGCCTGTATGGATTCATTTAATGCTTGATTAAAAATACAAGCAACACTCAATTGGATTTATAATACCAATCCTGCAACTTTAGAACTTGTGTTAAACAAACCATGATGTTATATGCTGGTTCAATATAAACCAAAGGTAGCCAATCTTTCCATTGTAATAAAAGGTGCCAAATTAAATTGTTAAAGGACCCATCATCGAGAGACATGTTGGTCGACCAAAATGATTTATGTAGCATGTGCTTGACATCATGCAAAAAGGCAGCGATGATTTATTTGCTTCAGTTGATTTCAGCAAACAATATATATTTTCTAGAAGGGCTTAGAAATCTTAAAAGAGGGTCTTAAAAATGTTAATTTTGGTTTAGTTGTCAGCTTCTATGGGTGTAGTACTCATGTTCTCCAAATGAGCATTTTTCTTACTCAAGGAATAGCCCCACCAGCTAAGATTCTGAAGTTACAAGCATGACTAGTCAATAAAGCCAATTGACCCCAAGAATCAACTAAGTTATGCTCTTGCAGGATCAAAACTTCTACCAAATATCACTTTCCAGATTTATTTGAGAGTAGAGGCGAAGGAAAAAAGAAACCTATCTCACAGTTAACTACATGAAATACAACTGGTATATGAACAATTTTTCAACTTTAAAATTTTAAAGAAAATATGATGAGATTTAAAATCAAAGGAAAGTCTTGCTAGTCAATTAGGCACCATTTTAGTTATTCTAACAGAACAAATCATCCATCCAAGTCCAAAAGAAATGGTTTTAAAAGCCTTCCTCCATGGAATGAGGGATGACACATGGTGTGCTCTACCTAATCATTTGGTGTCATTTGAGACCACATAGCTATATGCACATGTTCTTTGGAGCTATACCAGCAAATATAGTGCAATGAAATAATGGTGAGATTAGAGGGATGAGCATAACATATGCTCAAGGGCAATTTAATATCATAATGGCACTTAATTCCTAAAGAATGAATCTTTTGACTAGAATTTATGCGGACTTTGTAACAGGGAATGCAAGACAGTGTCGTACCAGAAAACGAGTGTTCTAATTAAAGGCCCAATTGGTTCCATAAAAACAAAGTTCAATACTTCAAAAGAGCAGAAAAAATTTCTCCAAAAAAGAGTTCAGCTAAGTAAATTAAAAACTAGGCAACAAGACAATACCTGTAGGTCCATATATGAATCTACTGAAGCAAGAAAACCTAAATAAGAAAACCAATCAAACAG
The DNA here is from genome assembly GCA_037975025.1 of Excoecaria agallocha. Classification (NCBI taxonomy): domain Eukaryota; kingdom Viridiplantae; phylum Streptophyta; class Magnoliopsida; order Malpighiales; family Euphorbiaceae; genus Excoecaria; species Excoecaria agallocha. The sequence continues at coordinate 31,628,380 of CM075811.1, forward strand.
ATGAGGAGACAACTGAGTAAAAATTTCCGCAAAAAAGTATTTAAAAAAAGAAAGAAAGAAAGAAAGCAATGTGTACCTTTGTATTCCATTCCCCATTTCAGTTTTACAATAACAGTCTTTCCGGTTAAATTGTTCGAGAAAGGCTTAGGATTAACTGGTATAGTCTGTGATAATCAACATCGAAGAAAAATTGAGTACTTTAAGATACAAAATCAAACCACATTGAAATTCTTTGTTTACGTTAATTTCAAAAGTAATCAAAGATGAAAGGAAAAAAGAAGAAAATTAAGCATTTAAGCAACTACTCATAACCATTGTGGAGGAAGTAGCAGAGAGAGGCCGAGACTACTGATATGAGAACTACACACATAGTGGAGAGGGTTGGTGGCGGAGATGCTGTGTGTATGAAGTGATGTGATGTCGTTCGATTGCCTTGCATTGACGTTGCCGCTTACGGTGACCCAAACGACACCGTAAATACTGAAGTTACTTACAATGTATATTAAGGATGAGAAAAAAAATAAAAAATATTATTAACCGTAAAACGGATTTGAAATCGAACCGATTTTGAAGGTTAACCAATCCGATATATTTGATTACAATTTTTAATTTTTATATTTTTTTATTAATAATTACGATTTAAATTTTTAAGTATTAGTTAACCGATTCATATGTATTATATTATATTTTTATTTTTATATATTTAATTTTTTTATTTTTTTCTAAAATTTACATAAAATAATATTTTAAAATATATTTTTATTTTTATATCTTAATTTTTTATATTTTTTTATAAAATTTATATAATAATTTAAACTAAATTTATATTATGTCATTCTTTTTAATTATATTATAATATTTATATGTAGTATTTGATTAAATTTTATATATGTTATTATTTAATCATATATTGGTATTCATATTTTACTTAATAATATTTAATTATATTTTTTATATTTTAGAGTTTATGTTATAATAAAATTTAATATTATTCAAAATTTTATTTGATTTAGAATTAAGCATATTAATTTTCAACAAATATCAAATCTATTTTATAATATTAGCTATTAATTTATACAAAATAAATTTTATCTAATAAATTATGTTTATTTCAAAATTTTTATATTAAAGTACTTTACACATTTGAAATTGAATTAAATTTTTCTTTATTTTTTTATATAATTTTATGTTATAAATTTTAATGGTTAACCGAAAAATATTGATTAACCAAATCGAAAATCCAAAACTGCTGGGCTGATTAACCGAATGTAACGGATTGGTTAATGATTAACGATTTTAAGAAATTAATATTAATAGACTGATTAACCGGTATATGCTCGCATCTACTGTATACATAGAAATATAAATTACTAATTTCATTATATATATATATGTTGTATGTTTTTTCGGGGGTATGGTTGTGATTTTTTTCTTGCTTTTTTTTTCGGTTCAATGAGCTGATTTGTTCTTAAGGTGTTGAATTTAGAGGAAATTACACCATTTGAATTTTTTTTTTTTTCAAAAATGCCATATAATTTCTTTTACTTTTCATTTATGCATTTTCACATTTCACAGATATCTTTTTTTTTTAATTTTATAGATTTTAATATATTAAAAATACATTTTTTACATTATTTTAAAAATCTTATCGATTACTTTCTTTTCTTTATTTCTCCGTATCTGTACTTTATCACTCACTCTTCATTTACATTTGCTATTGATCTCGATATCAATATATAAACCATATCTGCATTTGCAATCATTCTTTTTTTATTGTCGATTTTTGATATTTTAGAGAATCTTCTCTCGCCAATTGTTGTTTTCTGTTCCTATCGGTAAATTTTAGATTTCATCTATTTAATTGCTCTAAGGTCGATCTCAATGCAAATTTTCAGATTGTATACATTTTATTTTTATATATTTTAATATGGTTTTTGCATTTGTCTTTGTTCTATTATTTTTTATTAATTTTTTCTAATTTGTTTGTACAAGTTACTTTGTGAAGTTAATAAAAAAAATGAATAAATTTGTATTATCAAAACTAAGGTCATATTTGGTATAAAGGATTGTAACATAATATGATAGGTAATGTATTGATTACTTTATTTATTAACTCAATTTTTTTACAATATATTATAATCATAAATATATATGTAATCATCAATATATCAATAGATGTATTTTTTTTAATCCATAATATTTTGTTTTATTTTGTAGGAGTGAAAATGGACCGGTTAACCTATCCATTAATAATTTTTTAAAACTATTTCATTAATTTCGGTTAATCGCTATATTGGTTTCAATTTTTAACTCGATTTTTTGGATCGATTTATCGGTTAACTACTAAAAAAATTTAATATATAAATTTAATAAATTATACAACTTGTAATATTATTTTTAATAGTTAAAAATGCTTTGTAAATGAAAAAAATACAAAGTAAATACAATATCCATTAAAAGAATCAAAATAAAAATTAAATTTTCATATATAATTAATTACAAAAATTAAATACATTCAATATAAAACTAACAACAGAGTTCTAATAATAATAATAATAATAATAATAATAAGGTAATTTTAATATTTATTTACTAAAAATATGTATTTTAATAATATTTTAAAAAGGTATAAATCATAATATTTATAAATTACACAAATATTAAAAAATATAAGTGTAAAATTTAATATATATATATATATATCAGTTTCGGATCGGTTAATCGTCAATTTTTAAAAATAAACCTAAAATTTTGGTTCGGATAATCTAAAAATTGGTTTGATTTTAGATCGATTTTTTGATTAATCGAAATTTTGGTTTTTTTTTGCTCACCCCTAGTATTTTGCGTTACATTTCTCTTTTTCAAATTAAACCTTATTCTCTTAAATTTAGTAGAATTATCATTTTATACGACATTGCATTTTTAATATAAGATTTAATTTTTAAATATTAAGCTTTATCAAGTTCGGACTTTTGTATTTTTATTATATAATAAATATATAAATTAATTATAAAAAATAAAATAATCATATAAAATTAGTTGATAATTATAAACATAATTGCATATATATATATATATATATATATATATATATATATATATATATATATATATAAAATTTAACCAAACATAGAAATATATTAGTATTTACATTACATTACTAATGCAACAAAACATTTTAATGTAATTATAATTCCATTCCATTATATTTTTTAATCCATTAAATTATTCATTCCATCATACCAAACATAATCTAAATACAGTGTATTCTGTTTTGTGAAACTGAATACACTGTATTCATTTTTAATAAACAAAATATAGTGTATTCAAAGAAAATAGAATACAATGTATTCAAAATGTAGAATACACTATATTTAGTTTTTTTCAAAGTGAATAGTATATTCTAAATAGTAAATACATTGTATTCATTTTATAAAAATAGAATACAATGTATTTAGAATACTAAATATAATATATTTAGAATATATAATATAATGTATTCAGTATATAGAATACACCTTTCGCAATCATTTTGTGTAAAGTTTATACAAATGCATTTATTTATATTAAATTTTATTTCTTATATTAATTTTATCTCTTGAATACATTTCTTTACTCTTACCCTTTTTTTTTTGCAATTTCTGATTTGATCAAAACTAAATGGTTAATTCAAAATTTTCATCTCATTCATGTGAAAAAGCAAGGCATCCTTCATAAATTTTCAGGAAAATGGCGAAGGCAATTATTTAAAAAAAGTTTGTTTTTTTTTTGTTTATATATATATATATATATATATATATATATATATATATATATATATATATATATATATATATATATATATATATATATATATATATTAATTTAAGGTTTGTCATTTGTTATATATTTCATATTTTATTTTTTTCAGGTTAATCCCAAGGATCATTTCCTAAGTAAACTTAGTTTTTGCATTAACTTTGATTTAATTACATTAACTAAAAAGATGTTGAATAAGAAGCAAAAAAGACTTTTTAAAGAAACCTATTTTGGTTTCTTTTTGGATTTGCCCAAAGTTATTGGTCAAATACAACTAATGCATTCATTTTTTTAGGGAGGTTTATAATGATAATTAGGAGGAATTATGGATAAGGGTGAATGGTGTATCTTTGAAGTTTGGGATAGTTGAATTTTCCATGGTTACTGGTTTGAAATTCAGTAGAAACTTCAATAAGAAAAAGTTATCAAAAGATGGTTGTAACACCCTACTTTCATGCATAATTTTATACCTTGTATATTTTTATAATTGATGTCACATGATTACTAATGTAACTAACCACTTTCATTATTGGTTAATAGCTAAATTTGTCCTTTAGGTTTTAAACTCATTTTAGCGCTATGAGACTACTTTTCATTTGGTATAAATTTCGACAGTATAACGGTTTGCAAAATGTGCTACCCAAACCTACAAATTGGCAATTTAACACTCCCAAAAGGTAACTTCCACCTCCAATGACAATAACATACATAGCATTTCTAATAACATCCATCAATCATCATCGCAACATAATCACAAATTCACCATTCATGCATACCTTAATAAATATATTTACTATTAATTAGCATCCATTATATATATATATATATATATATATATATATATATATATATACATAATACATTATATGCCAAGTATTCAAAAGCCAAATACATAAAGTATCTAAATTCCACCTTCTCAAAAGCGGCACATGTACATGCCATTCTGCTGTGCCTTCATCACGTCCTTAGTTACTTGTCCCTGCGTAGTCAACAAATCATGCGCGAAGCAACGTTGTTGCCTAATGGTAGATACAACTACACAAAATTCCATCTAAAGAAATTATTTTTAATAAATTACCGTTTACCTCTTTAATGTTACTTTTTGTTAATTTAGTTCAATTAACTTCTCTTTTTGTCTAAATTTACTACTTAACCCTCTTCATATTTATTTATTTTTATTAAATATTACAAATTCTTACTTGAATGTAAAATTTTAATTAGGTCCCTAAATTTTTTGTTCATCATGTTTAACCTTGTTTGACTTCAATTTTAATCCTTTTTCCTTTCTTTAACTGTTATTTCCTTTTAAGTGAAAAATTTACTTTTTGGTCCTTATTTTTACTTATGAAGTGTTAAATTATATTTTGGTTCTTGAAATTTTTTATTATTTACGATTTTTGCCTTCTTTACTTATTTGACTATTTTAACCTTAATTTTTACCACATTTTTAATGCCAAATTATGATTTTACCCCTGGTTTATCTCGTAATGACATTTTTTACCCCTTTTTAAACTATTAATCATGTTTTCACATTATTTCTTATTTAATCACATTTATGACATCTATTAAGCAATATTTACCATTTCAACCCTATTTTCTTACATAATTACAATTTTTATCCTTTCTGAAATTATTAATCACATTTTCACATTGTTTCTTGTTTAATCACCCTTGTGACATACTTTATGCATGATTTACCATTTGATCTCCGTTTCCTAATATATTTATAGTTTTACCCCTAGTGGTGACCAAATCATCGAATCAGATATGCAAAATGAGGACTGTATGACTGTATATCTGAGGTGACTACTTAAGCGTAGCCAACCCTTAGTAAAAATCTGATCTCATGGTGGTACCATGATATATGTATCCCTATTACTAGCCATTATATTCTATGATCTTGGATTACCCACTTTACACTAAGGGTAACTAATTATTTCACATTATGTTATATTTTTACACCATACTTTATGTTATTTCCATTGTGTATCATATCATATCATACATTCTCATTCTTTATTTATTAATTAATATTACACATGTGACTATAATATACATTATTAATAACATTCAAACATGATGAAAGCATGGCATTTCCATAAGGCATACCATTCGGCTTTATTAGGTGTTCATACATACCATGTGTTTTCATGTTCCTTCTCATGTTATATATGTTCCCAAGATCAAATTATGTAATTATATGTTGACATACATTTACTTTACATTGATAATTCTTAGTTACATAATAATACATCATTATGTTCACATGATGAGCATGATGTCCCTATATTATTTCAAACTCAAATCAATCATGGTGTATTTATTCATCCTTTTATTACCCATTTTTTGCTTAATATGCACATGAACATCAAATGTTGATATTGTACAATATAGTAAATAATTCAGCCAAGGTATATTCTTCCCTTATATGTTTTATTTTTACTCCAATTTATGCTTATTTTATGTTAGAATGTTATTTTACTATGTTATCTTAATTTATTGTACATTTCCCTTTAAATTCATATAGTTACATAATGTGATTTTAAAGTAAAATTCAAATAAAAAATGAAATAAAATGTAGTTTTGTATCCACTAACCTTAAAGTAGCTTAAAATCACCTGTTTCTCCTCTCCATTGCCTTCCTCCTCTTTGCTCTTTTCTTTCTCATTAAATTCACATTTAGGCCAAATTTAGGGAGGAGGAAATCATGAGTTTATCCAATCAATAATAATTCTAATAATGATTTTTCACAATCCTAAACAAAATCCCTAATTAATTCTAACAAAAACTCAAAAACTTACCTAATTAGGTTAAATTTTTCTCATTAAAAAGTCTTATTTTCCAAGCATCCTTTTGCTTATGTAGATAAAATTTAGGCTCAAGATTTGGTGGGAGTTAAGAGAAGTGAGAAAAATAATGGTACGAAGGTCAAAATGGATGGAATTTCAATTTTTAAGATGACAAATTTTTAGCAAAATTGTAAAGGATTCTAGACCCTTTTAGGCTACCTTTAATTCAACCAAACCAATGATCAAGATTTCTCTATTTACTATTTAATTCAATGGTTTATTTTTAAGCCACTTATCATGGTTTCATTGGTTTCTACACTTCTTCATGATATACTACTACATGTAGTTGATCATGGATCATTTACTAATGACAATTATGCCTTTAGATAAATTACATATGGCATTTAAGCTTACTAACTAATTTAACCTCAAAGTTTTGCCATTTTTTTGAAACTGATGTTTCACTTGTTAGAATACTCTAAACTTTTTCCCACATATAATAACATGTGAAGAAGTATGTGGTTAAAATTTTAAGTCATTTTGACATTGTTTCTTTATACTTTCAGCTCTGGAGGTAAAATCTACCTATTTAAAATTCGAAATTCTAAAACTGTCGAAAAAATTAATTTTCACTTCCATTAGCTTATTTATGCTATTTTGATGGGTATATATAATTGGAATAATTTTTGAAGATCTTTGAAATATTTTAAGATTCGATCAAACTTATTGTCAATTTAATTCACGGTATCGAGTAAAATATTCACTGTCTATTTTGAGGGTCTATTTAAGCTCAGTTTCTTCTCAAATTATACCATTTGACTTCATTTAATATCTATTTTCTTATCTTGTAATTAAGTAAAACTTACGCATCCTAGTATTTTCCTGGCCTGTACGCATTTAACACTTATGCGCTTTTAAAATTTACTATGCTATTCTACTATAATCACTCCAAAAATTATTCTAGGATTACTATTTATACTTTTATATGTATTATTCATATCATATAAAATTTTGGGGTTTTACAATGGTAGTTATTTGATTAAGAAATATTTTGGAGGAAATGAGAAGATATCATAGGATATAATATATAAGGTTTTTTGGATGGAAATTGACAGTCTAATGAGGATGGGGTTAAAATAGCAATATTTTTTTTGGTTCACTACTTTCTATTGGTAGGTATAGGTGATAGTTTGCTGAGAAGAAGGGATATTGTTATTATTGATAGTGAAGTAGTGAATGAATATCCTTAGAGTAAGAATATGTTTAAGATGACTATTGAAAGCCTTAAAGGAAATTTTCAGCATGGTCAATTAAAAAAGTATAGGTTGAGAGGATTTTCTTTGAATTTTCAAGTGTGATTTTATGAAGGTTGTTTTGAAATTAATGCAACGTTTATAGTATCTTCTATGCATAAGCTTCCTACAATTTTAAAATGGCATTATGCTAGAAATTTACAATAAAGGAGTTTGATGAAATACCTTTTCAAAAAAAGGTATTATTTTTAAGTTTTTTAATTTTTTAAAGAAATACCTTAAATCATTTTTTCATATTGTATTTTGACAAATCAGAATACTTTGTATTCAATTTTGAAGAGAAGAATGTAGTGTATTCAAAAAAATTATTCTGTATTTTATGTAGTTGACCTTAATAATTATTTTTTTGTTGTACAAAATATTTTTCCAACTGAAGACGAGATTGCACAATATTATTTAAAGGACTTTTCGAGAGAAATTATTGTGAAAGAAAGTTCAAATGGGGGAAGGAATTGATGTGCAGCCTATGGATGTGGATCAACACACCTCAATTCCTCTTTTGATACCTTTTCTAGCTCAACATTCCCCAACTCCTTTATTAACTCCTCTTTCAACTCCTCAAGAAAAAAGTAGTAATTTCCAATAGAATGTACCTATTTTTAAAGTGAAGATTAATGAGTTAAAATTGATATCTGATAGGCATTTAGAAATGATGAAGGATATCTTAAGTATTAAGAATGAGATCAATACAGTAAAAAAAGATATTTCCACTATCAAAGTTGATGTTTCAATTATGAAGGTTAAAACGTCAAAATTTTTTTTATAGCTTTTCTTCAATTTTTGAAAAACTTGAAGATGTTGGTAGTATCCACGATGAAGAACATAAAGAAAATGTAAATATCAAACAAAATAAAGATATTGAAGATGGTGAAAAAGATTTAAATATCAAAGACAATGATGATAGCGAAGATAATGAAAATTAAAGATGTAAAAATCAAAGATAATGAAATAGTGGAGATGATGAAGATGATGTAAATATCAAAGAGAATGAAGATAGTGAAGATATATCAAAGAAAAAGAAGATAATAAAGATATTGAAAAACATGAAGATCATATAAATATGGAAAACAATGAAGAAAATGAAGATATTTATTGTAGGGCCTTAAATAATACACTGGTAGGATTAAAACGTGTTTAAACAAGTGTTTGGCATGGGTTTTAGTGCATACAAGTCTTAATTGCTTAACAGGGACACAATCAACATTTATACTTTAGTAACGAGTGTTCGGTAAATTATGTAAATTATAGTTACATGTGTGCATAATATGTATTTGGGAATTAAATTGAAGTAAGAAATGACATTATATGTTGTTGATAAAGAATTGGCCAATGAGAAAGAGATAAATTCTAATCTTGCCTAATGCGGTTGTCCTTTGTTTTCTTCTAGTATAAAGAATAGAAAGATCTTAGGAAGCAATTAAGGAGATTGCTAAAAGCAATCTTCCTATTGAATCATAACCATTTGCATCAGATACTTCTAGAGCATCTAGAGTTGATGCTTAACCCTAAGTTCTATAGGAGACTTTACTGAAATTGGCCCAAGACATGACTTTGATAATGTAGTGGTTGACTATGCCAAAGGCTCATATCAACTCTTTAAGGAAGCATGGAGTCAAGGAATTTATGGAAAACTCAATATATGAATATAAGAAAATCAAGTATTTGTTGGAAAGAACCACTAGGGTGTTAAAAGAAATTAAAAGTCTTTCTGATCAGATAATGCCCTATGTAGTTTCTCTTCTTAAAGGCCCTACCTATAATTAGTGGAAGCTTGTTCTGAAATAGCCACAGGTTCTAGATCCGATAAATAGGAACTTTTTATCCAAAAATTTAAGAAGAGATTTATTACTATAGTTTATAGATATGAGTAGTGGAAATAATTTTTGCATTTAAAGCAAAAATGGTTACCAATGGTGGAGTAAGAGAAAACATTCAGCCACCTTAGCAAGTATGCTCCTAAGTTCGTCCTGACAGAAGCTTTTCGATGCTATCAATTTGAAGTTGGCTTAAATAATTCAATTAAGGAGCACTTGGTGGTTTTTACCTCCCTCCAGCAAGTAGATTACTACTCTTGTTATTCTAACTATGGCTAGTCATTTATCATTAAAGGAATAAGGATAAATTAAGATTAGTATGGGTTTAATTGATAATCATGAGATGATTATATATGGTGATATAAATCAAATTTATAGGTATTTGTTAAAGAACAAGGTACTGAATAGACTCATCATGAGATCACTACATAAGTTAATGTCATAAGTGATCTCATAATAGTTATTTTATAGAATCCTTAAACCTGAGATTATCATAGTTTTCTAAATAAATATATCAATAATTTAATTAAATTTTATATGTTAATCAAATTCCATGTTAGAGTTGAGAATTATCGAATATTAGCCTTGTCAAACATATGGGTTGGATTGGGCAAGTTGGGGTTCAGGTCATTTTGGGTCAATTTTTTTGGGTTATCATATTTTTGGGTTACTTTCAAATCAGGCCACATATTTTTTGAAAAGTTTGGATTGAATTTTGATTCATAATTAGGACTATAAAATCGAATTGATCCTTACCATATCAAATCAAATTGAAAATTGAATTGAAAATAATTTGATATATTTAGTTCGATTTTGAAAAAAAAAATTGAATTATATTGATTTAACTTTCAATATTTAAAAATTGCTAAAATCGAATCGGCCAAACTATTAGTAAAATTATGTAATTTTATGTCAAAACTTAGAGGTTGATGGCAATAGAGATAAAGTGAGACAAATAAGATGGTTTGATGAACAATAGAAAAGAGAAAAAAATTGAGAGATTAAAAATTCAAAATTTTGCATGGCAAAATGAGAAATAATATTGAGATAAAAGAAATTTATATTTTACTAAAATATATATATGTATATATATTAACCTAAATTATGTTGGCAAGACCTCAGCGAGTGTACTGAATCAACAGGTAATATAGTGGAGTATTTTTAAGACTTCAAAAATTATCAAACCCTAGATATTGGATTATGGTATAAGAATCAATTGATTACAAATATACATAAAGAATTTCCCAATTTTTTTGTTGATTAGGACTACAACTATTAAACTTAATCAAATAAAATTAAAGTGATATGAACTAAAATTGTAGAATAAACAATGGCAGTAAAAAATAGAGTATAAAGACTTAAGTGAAACAATCACTAAAAAAGTTATTCAGATGTGGATGACCTAACTAAGCCCAAGTTTCCCATTCTAGAGCCAACTATTCTAACTACCTGATTTTCCATTCTGGAGCTAATTTGATAGCTAGCCTAAGCACGGGTCTAAAAAACCTTGATATGGATGACTTTCCATTCTGGAGCCAACCAATCTAATACCTATTCATTTTTGCACCTATTTTCAAATCTACAATGCATCAACTCTAGATCTAACAGCCTCCATTGTAGAATTGCCATCAAATATATAGTCAAAGCATGTAAAAATAGAGCATATATGATATTTAATTCAAACAAGCACCGGCCCATTAAACTTGAATAAGATCACAAATAAATACTTGAGTAAAACCAGTATCAAGATCATCACAAGGGAAAAAAAAACACCTGAGTATATATTTAATCAAATAAATCTCATAGTTTTATATAGGTATGGGGATTTAAAGATCCCTAAGCAACAAAAGGACTACTCACTATACATAGTATTAAATGCAAAGATGAAAGAGAAGGAAACTTTTAAACCCATTTGTTGAAAATAGATCTAAAATCTGGAGCAGTTTCTTCTCTTTAAGCCAAGTAAGTCTTCAATAAAACTGCAACTATATATATTTTAAACTAAGCTAAAAATAAAGTTTTTGATAATAAAATTATAAACCCTTAATAAAATGAAGTTTTTACAATAAGGACAAAGCTCAAAAACCCTAAAAATTTGAAGAGAAATACAGAAAAAGTTAAAAATTGTATTCTAAAACTTAAAAACTCCTCTTTGAGCCAAACAAAAAATTTACTTTTGTAGTATTTGAGGTTACACATGACAAAAATTATTTAGTCTCTACCATGTGTAATTGGTTAAAAGAGTATTGTAGCTTGACACAAGATAGAGACTATTTAGTCTTTACTATGTGTACCCTTCTAGACTGAAACCCTTCAAAAGTTGCATGGCACACGGTGGAGACTAATTAGTCTCTGTCCTGTACATTAGTGAAATGGTGTGCTTTGGCAATTCTATAAGACATACTGTAAAGACTATTTAGTCTCTACTGTGTGCAAGGTTAAAATTCTGTAAAAAGTCAAAATTTCACCATGTAGCGCACCAAAACTTAATATTTCTCAAAATAAATAAATTTGGCGTAAAAAGTGGAATTTAACACACAAAATGAGACACACAAACAAAAATACATTGAAAATAAATACTAAAATAGAGTTATCAAATACCCCATACTTAGCTTTTGCTCACCCTCGAGTAAATGAATAGACCACATTCCCGCATACTCAAACTTAAAGAGAGAAATCACAAATTCAAATAAAGTTGAACAACACTATAACATAAGTCACTAAATGAAATTCTAAATTGAAAAGAGTTCAAACTAAACCATACTAGTTAGTCTCCCTTTGTGTGTGTGTGCATGTTAGGCCAAAATAATTAAAATAACTTTTAAAATCCAAAACAAACTCTAGTGCAATTTGACAATCGAGAAAAGAATTTGTATGGAAAATATTGTATATGCGATTTTGCTCTTGAAACTCAAGAGATACCATAGGCCTCTCTTTTAGCATCAAAACTCGAATGTCATTTTCGTAAACAACTCTAAACAAAGCAAGATCCTTAGGTCTTAAAAGGGTTATAGCGTGGCTAAGGTATGGCTTCAAGAAAAGGAATAATATGTACAAATGAGAACAACCATTCTCTATTTCTACTCACCACTTCTCTCTTAAGATCAAGACTCTAACTCTACCCATATATTTCACCATTATTGCCAAACTTAGATAACTATCTAGAATGTAAAATATTATTCAAACACTATAAAAAAATACAGAATAGCGATGAAAATTAGTGAGGATAATAAAATTTGTTGCTAAATGTACCATTTAGCGACAACATTGTGACGAAAAATGATTTTTGTCGTAAATATTGTTAGGGGCTAGTGGGAAAACAAATTTTGCGATAATTTAGCGACAAATATTTTTGTTGTAGCTAATTTTGGATGCCAAAATTTTGGCGCAAAAAATAGAGATGACTTTGCAAGCATAAACCCCTCACTAAAATTTAATTCATGGCTAGAATGCTATATGAATCGTTTAGCGAGGACTTAATCCTCGCTAATTCTGCGAGAAAACAATCCTCGCTAAATTAGCGAGGAAAAATCTCTCGCTAACGGTAAATGGTTTGGCATTTAGAACATGAATCGTTTAACGAGGACTTAATCCTCGCTAATTTTGCGAGAAACAAAATCCTCGCTAATTCTCTCGCTAACGGTTAAATGGTTTGGCATTTAGAACATGATTGTTTAGTGAGCACTTAATCCTCACTAATTTAGTGAGGAAAAATCTCTCGCTAAATTAGAGAGGATAAATTCCTCGCTAACGGTTAAATGGTTTGACATTTAGAAAGTTAACCGTTTAGCGAGGACTTAATCCTTGCTAATTTTGCGAGAAACAAATCCTCGCTAAATTAGCGAGGATAAATTCCTCGCTAACGGTTAAATGGTTTGACATTTAGAGTATTAACTGTTTAGCGAGGACTTAATCCTCGTTAATTTTGCGAGAAACAAATCCTCGCTAAATTAGCGAGGATAAATTCCTCGCTAACGGTTAAATGGTTTGACATTTAGAACATTAACCATTTAGTCCTTGCTAATTTTGCGAGAAACAAATCCTCGCTAAATTAGCAAGGATAAATTCCTCGCTAACAATTAAATGGTTTGACATTTAGAAAATTAACCGTTTAGCGAGGACTTAATCCTCACTAATTTTGCAAGAAACAAATCCTCGCTAAATTAGCAAGGAAAAATCTCTCACTAAATTAGCAAGGAAAAATCTCTCGCTAAATTAGCAAGGATAAATTCCTTGCTAACGGTTAAATAGTTTGACATTTAAAACATTAACCGTTTAGCGAGGACTTAATCCTTGCTAATTTTGTGAGAAACAAATCCTCACTAAATTAGCAAGGATAAATTCCTCGCTAACGGTTAAATGGTTTGGAATTTAGAACATGAACCATTTAGCGAGGACTTAATCCTCGCTAATTTTGCGAGAAAAAGATCCTCACTAAATTAGCGAGGACAAATCCCTCGCTAACGGTTAAATGGTTTGACATTTGCTATATGAACCATTTGATATAAATTAGATAATTATGTTTTAACTATTTTTATATAATTTTAATATTTAAATTTTAATTATATTTAATTTTGTAAATTTAGTAAATTTAATTTTTTTAGCAAAAATTAAATAAACTAAATTATTATTAATTAAATTAACTAAATTAAATTAAATTAAATTATTTTGTTATATTTAATAATATTAATTATTAATAATTATATAATAAAAATTTATATTGTTAGGAAACTATTTTTCGAAAAAATAGCTAGGAAAAAGTTCTCGCAAGATTTGCGAAAGGTATTCCCTAGTTGATTTCCTTAAAATTTTGAGCGGGACAAAACTATTGTTAGCGGGATTTTTTTGCACGTTCGCTCTCTTCTCTTTAACCCTACAAGCAAAATCGTAATCTGTTCTCTACTTTCTCGTTCGTTGTCCTCTATCTCTTTCTCCCACCTCTCACTCTTTCTCGCTCTTTTGCCTCATTCCGTAAATCAAAAATCACAAAGTTGCTTTGGCCGGTGAAGGTATTGCATCGGTAATTCCCGATTCTGCCCTCTCGTTCCAAGATTTTTCCTTTGCTGAGCTCAGGTAATTCCTTTTGTATCGTTGAAGCCAGGTAAGCAAAATCAGTTCTTGGCTATGCATCTCGCAAACTCACTACCGGTGCTGCCACCTGCCTCTCTCTCTTGCTCTCTCTCTCTCACTATCGGTCAAAATTGCTGAGATTCGATGCTCATTCCTTTACTTATTTTTGGAATTTTGATGATGCTCATGTTGATTGGTTTTGCATTATTTGACAGTTGGGAATATACCATATAATGCTACCGAGGAACAACTCATTGATATCTGCAGAGAGGTTGGGCCTGTAGTGTCTTCCAGGTTAGAGATTTTATTCTCAATGATTAGTTACTAGTGATGGAGCTATTGTTTCTAATTTGTTGCCCTAGAATTTGGTGGTTAAGTATTGCATTCGAGTTATTTTCTGCTGTGAAAAGGTTTTATTTAATCTTTTTTTGGGTGCATTTTTTACTCTATCTTGCCTTTCGATTAAGTAGGCATTCCAAAATTAGCTAGATCTTCTGTGTTAACTGTAAAAACTGCACACAGTAGTTTGGTAACTAGGATAAAGTTCTCGCACCAAAGTTAATTTATATGTTACTTATTTTAAGTGAGTTTGGTTTTTTTGCTAATTATGTGTATTTTATTATATATAAAATTTGATTGATAGCATTTCTTGAGTTTGTGCAGTTATCTGTATAAGATAATGAGTTTAATTTTAGAGGATGTCTGCAAATTCCAAATAAAGAAAATTCTTAGAATAAGAATGGTTGCTTATGATGACTCCCATAAACAGGGACAAATCGAGAATCAGAATTCATTGCGTGGCTCCCATAATGGTGGTTTATATGATGACTTCAGGGGGGAATACTGGAATTCTGTTTATAGTTAAGTGGAACAGTTAGGATGAACTGTCAGGTCCCGCTTGTTGTTATCAGAGTCTAGGCTTGCTGATGAAGAATTGCAATTTCATGCTTATCAATTTCATCTGAGTGGCTTCAGTGTTGGGTCGACTGTAGTGCACTGGATTGCAGCAAGTTTCTTTCTTATTTGCAGATCTTGATTGGCTGATCTTGATTCCCTCTTTGAATTTCAATTTGAGGTTGGGATGGTAGTTGCTGATCATTGTTATTCATCTAGGGAGAAGCGGATTGCATTATGTTTATGCTGTTCTTGAATTTTGGTGGTTTGTTTTTTGTATGTTATGATTGTCAGCCCTCTGGTGTTTTACATTAGGCTGCCTGAACTACCTGTTGGTTTCAGTTTGATTTCTTTGAAAGTGGTTAATTCTGTACTCTTCATTAGCCATATGGCTTCTTGCTGTTAGCAATAAAATTTACAGCTTATCAAAAAAAAAAAGAATGGTTGCTTAGTATCAAAACCATCAGAGAATCCAGCAAAAACAAGTTCTACAAAAAAATCAACAATAAAGGGAATATGCTAGAATTTTGCATCTTCTTCTTCGTCTTCTTAAAACATTTATCTGAAGTAGAATTTTGCATCTTTGATTCAGTAATCAAGTTTATTTGATGTGGCTGTAACCTATCTGATTGAAAATTTTGCTTCATTCAATTTGGTAACTAGGAGAAATAGAGCTGAAGTTGCAAGCTAAGAAGATGATATACCGAAAGTGGAGTCTATTAACTGGCCCAACAACAACCTTGGGTGGAATTGTGGGCACGTTGCTTGTTGCCAACTTTATTTTATTCGAAGATGTAAAGTTTTATTTATTTATTTTTTTTCATCTTTGGACTTCTAAACTATTAACATCCACATAAATTTAGGAATTAGAGTTTTTCATTTTCTAGCGAGTCAAAAATAGAATTTTATTGATGATAGAAACTGCTTCCTCTTCAGTCTTTGCTCTTAGAATGCATTGTGTTCCGAGTCACAATGTTTAGATCTGATTCAACAATAAGTATTGCCTGTTAAATTTTTCCTTGTTGCTTTGTATCTTTATTTGTAAATGTGAATGTTTTTCTTTTATTCTTTTCTCATGGAACTATGAATTAGCTGAGAGATTTTCCAAGGAATTATCATTGAGCCTCATTTAAGTAATTTAGACTTTATACAGTTTCATTGTTAGATTTTTCTTCAGATATGGAGCACTTGAGTATTGAAATTTTATTGGATTGAGGCATGATAAGTTGGTTTTATAGGATATTTCTTATGTGTTGGGATGAGATGCTTTTACTTGCAATCATCACATGAACACGATATGGTGATTGGCTTGGCCTGCTATTGAATGGTCTTTGGGATGAATGAGCATACTTGATATGCTAGCATGTCAAAATTTCACTCCTCTTTATCAGCTGTTAAGTGAAGAGAGGGCTTCACATATCATGTCCTTCATATTTTCTTCTCAGTTCTCATCATCTTTATTTCATTCAGAATGTAATTTATCATGTTTTTTAGCACGCCACTCAGGCTGACCCACTCTTATGCTTGGTTAAACCAAGACAGATTGGCCAAGTAGTTACTTTGATATATTTGTAATCTAAGTGCAATCATCATGTAGTCTCTCATCCTCTTGTCGAGTAGTTCTCTCCAATGTTTAGCTTGCAGAAAAAAATAAGTGTTATGTACTGGTGGAAACATTTGACATTGTGACATGAAGTTGTTAGATCATTGACTTCAAGGTTTAGCTATTAATTTTCAATTCCTTCTAGTGCACAAAGTTTTCAAGTATTTAGGAGATTAATTGGTTATCATGGTTGCTTATTTGGAAGTCATGGTCTAGCATATTCCCTTTATTGTTGATTTTTTTGTAGAACTTGTTTTTGCTAGATTCTCTGATGGTTTTGATACTAAGCAACCATTCTTATTCTAAGAATTTTCTTTATTTGGAATTTGCAGAATCCATTCCTTAATTCAGAGAAAAAGGAACTGAAATGGCAATCAGATTTGAAGAGAAACCCATGATTTGTGTTTGGGATTAGAGTTTTATATATAAATATTTTAATTGAATTTTTGAATTTTATATTTCAATGAAATCAAAATATTTTATTAGATCAATTTTTTTAAATAAAATTATAAGAGCGTTTTTATTTTTTCTTAGCTGTGGGCTCTATGGACCTACGCTAAAATGATGGTTTTATGATCAAATAGCTAGACTAAACTTCATTTGTGGAGTAAGATTTAGTGTCTTGTTTGGAATATAAACTTTACCCGAATTTGAGTATGTAAAATATAAAATAATTAATTAATTTTCTTATAAAATATATAATGTATTATATATATAATTAATTAATTAATTAATTTCCTTTTGAAATTTTGTAGTGAAACGAACTGTTGCATAGTGATTTCAGTGAGTAGGAGGAAACCTCTTCTGTAAGTACTCTTATTTGGGAAGGAATTGGAAAACCAATATTTAGGTATTGTTGTTGTCATAGTAGTTTGATGTTTTAATTGCTAGCTTCATTTACTTGTTGAAAAACTCGGTATGCATGAATTATCATATATATTAAATAATATTATATACTTATAATATGATATAGTGTATTTTGTTATTTTGTGATATTAACTTGAAGTTTGATTATCTTTTCATTATAAAATGTGTACAGTACCTTTTGCATTTCCCTTATACTGTTTGTTGTTTGCCACCATAATTTGCTCAAATGGGTTCCAACAAAATGAACAAATTTGCAATAGCATGCTTATAGTTAGACCTCTCAAAATAAACTAGAAAGCCAATTCAATTCATGAGGATTAATTCTTAAGGATTGATATAATTTTTTAAATGCATAATTTTCCATGACAGGTTATTAAATGTGAAAAACTATTTAGTTATTCTCAGTTCTTAATTGTATGTCATGATGGAGGAGAATAACCAAAAATGGATGTATGTGAGAAAAGATAATCATGGCCATATTAATCCAGATTTTGTGTCAGGGGTGACGATGTTCTTAAATTTTGCATCAAACCAATTAAGATTTATGGATGGTTTAAAGATTAAATGTCCATGTCGAAGTTGTAAAAATCGAGTTTACCTCACAAGTGAAGAAGTTAGGCTGCATCTTCTGAAGAAGGGATTTGTTGAAAATTACGAAGAGTGGTGGTATCATGGGGGAACTTATACAATGCTCAACAAGTGTTCCTGCCGAATCCCAACATTATGAGCAAGATGAGGTTAAAGATAGGAATCCATATCGCCAAATGGTATTTGATGCAGCAATGACGGGTCAAGCTTTAATGATGGAAGACCGAATGGAGGAAAATCCAAATCCCATGGCACAAAAGTTTTTCGACATGCTTGATGCAGTGGATACTCCATTGTACCCTAGATGTCAAAATCAATCTCAAATATCGATTGTTTCATGATTGCTAGCAAGCAAAAGTGATCATAGATTATCTGAGAGATGTTACGATGAACTATGTGCATTGATAAGGGATTGCTTACCACAAAACCATATGATGGTTGGAAGTTTTTATGAGACAAAAAAGCTAGTTAAAGCTTTGGGGTTGCCATATGAGAAAATTGACTGTTGTAAGTTGGGTTGCATGATTTTTTGGGGAGAAGACTATGGATTAGACAAGTGTAAATTTTGTCAAAATGCAAGATACAAAAGGAACGGGGTTTCATGTAAACAAATGATTTATTTTCCGCTGAAAGATAGGTTAAAAAGGTTGTACAATTCA
Source organism: Excoecaria agallocha (assembly GCA_037975025.1). Taxonomy (NCBI): domain Eukaryota; kingdom Viridiplantae; phylum Streptophyta; class Magnoliopsida; order Malpighiales; family Euphorbiaceae; genus Excoecaria; species Excoecaria agallocha. The sequence continues at coordinate 31,647,775 of CM075811.1, forward strand.
AATGCAACTGCTGTAGCAATGAGATGGCACGATGAGCATGCTCAAGAAGAAGATGTGATGTGTCATCCTTCTGATTCAAAAACTTGGCAGCATTTTAATGAAACACATCCTTCATTTGCCTCAGAACCAAGGAATGTTAGGCTTGGGTTGTGTACTGATGGTTTTCAACCTTTTGGTTAGTCAGGCCAACAATATTCCTCATGGCCTATAATTCTTACACCTTATAATTTGCCTCCATGGATGTGCATGAAGGAGGCATACTTGTTCCTAACTATAATTATTCCTAGACCTAACAATCCAAAATAGAATATAGATGTTTATTTGCAACCTTTAATTGTTGAGTTGCTTGAATTGTGGGAGATTGGAGTTGACACTTATGATATCTCAACAAAACAGAATTTTAAAATGAGGGTTGCACTAACGTGGACAATTAGTGACTTTCCTGCATATTCAATGTTATCAGCTTAGAGTACACATGGGAAACTAGCTTGTCCTTATTGTATGCAGCATTCACAGGCATTTAGATTAACAAATGGGAACAAGATGAGCTGGTTTGATAACCATCGCAAGTTTCTTCCAATTACTCATCCATTTAGGAGGGATAAAAAAATTTTTCGTCATAAAGTAGTTGAGAATTCTTTACCACCACCAACACTAACAGGTGAAGAAATCTTCAATCATAAAAATACATTGGGTTTGATGAAAGTCATTGAACTTGGTGCAGATGAAGTTAACTCCCAATTATCTAAGAATTGTGGATGGAAGAAAATGAGCATCTTTTGGGACTTGCCTTATTGGAAAACAAATCTAATTCGTTATAACTTAGATGTGATGTATATTGAGAAAAATGTGTTTGAATATATCTTTAATACGGTTCTTAATGTTGAAGGAAAGACAAAGGATAATGCCAGAGCATGACAAGATATGAGCAAGATTTGTAAGCAACCTGAATTAGAGAAGGATGTGCATAGCGGTAAGTACCCCAAAGCTTGTTACACACTTGATAAATAAGAGAAGAGAGTGTTGTTATAATGGTTGAAAACCTTAAAGTTTCCTGATGGACATGTTTCTAATTTGAGTCGTTGTATTGATATGAAAAAATATAAGTTATTTGGTATGAAAAGCCATAATTGCCATGTTTTTATGCAACGTCTATTGCCGGTTGCATTTCGTGAATTGCTTCCATCAAAAGTTTGGCAACTTTTAACAGAATTGAGCTTATTTTTCAAGGATATAACATCTACAGTGATTAAGGTGGAGGATATGGTGAGGTTAGAGACAGAAATACCACTTATCTTATGCAAATTAGAAAAAATATTTCCACCTGGCTTTTTTGACTCAATGGAACATCTTTCAGTACATCTTCCATATGAGGCCAAGCTTGCAGGTCCTGCTCATTATCGATGGATGTACCCATTTGAAAGGTACATAAAAGAGCTGACTTCAAATGCTTTATTCACTTTTGTAGTATAGATGCGCATTATACAAATATTCTTTACTTATATTTATCAATAAAATTAGGTACCTTCGTCACTTGAAATTGAATGTGAAAAATAAGGCAAAGGTTGAGGGATCAATATGTAATGCTTACATTGTGGAAGAGGCTTCACACTTTTGCTCACATTACTTTGAACCACAAGTTATGTGTCGGAGTAGAAATGTCCCTCGTAATGATGATGGCGGTGATGTTGATGAAGCAGATGGATATATTTCTATATTTAAACATCCAAGTCGATCTTATGCTTCGGCTAAAAGTAGGATGTTAGAAGATCATGAGTATACGGCAGCACATACATATATCTTGTTGAATTGTGAGGAGGTCTCGCCATATATAAGGTAATAATGCCATATTGCTTAGCCTCAATAATTAGGTGTATTAAGTTCTTAGTGCTTCATTGCTGATACAGCATTTATGTTGATGGGCTAAAAAAGACACAACCTTACATCACCGATGAGCAGATTGATGAAGTTCTTGACAATGAATTTGCTAACTGGTTTGAGGAATTTGTGAGTTCTATTTTATAATTAGCCAGTTGATCAATTGTAAAAAAATAAAGTTATGTAACCAATATTTGTCACTCAAATTAAAATTAACTCATCTCTTTTTATTGTTCTTAATAGGCAAGATATAATGACATGGGTAGTGATTGCTTGCGACAGTTGGCTAAAAAACCTTTGAGATTTGTCAATAGATGCAAATTCTATTTTGTGAATGGTTATAAGTTCCATACAATGAGACATGCTTCTACAAAAGATATAATGAATAGTGGAGTTTGCATTCAAGGTTCTAATTACAGCGAATCTGTACTGGGGGACTTTTATGGAAGAATAAAGGAAATTTTAGAGTTGGAATATCCAGGATTACCAATTAAAAGACTTGTTTTATTCAACTGTGAATGGTTTGATAACACCCCTAATGTTGGAACTAAGGTTCATCAAGGATACAAGCTTGTTGATATACATAGTCGACGTCGATACAATAAGTATGAACCTTTTGTGCTAGCAATGCAAGCAACTCAGGTATATTACATGTCATATCCTAGTAGACGAAGAGATAAGGTCGATTAGCTTGCAGTTGTGAAGGTAAGGCCTAGATCAATGTTTGATTTGCCAGAGGGTGATAAAAGTGTTGGATTTTAACAGTTACATGCATCACATACCTGAGCGGAATTTTAAAATTTTTTAACCATTAGATTTGATCTTGCCATGAATACACAATATAACTATATGAGAATAAGAAAAATCACCTTTGATTTTTGTTGAACAGTTGATTTTACTTCGCACCGGGTTATCGCAAACCACAGTGTCCAAAATCAAACACCTCCAATGAGTAATCCATACTAGAGAGGGATAAATTGAACCAAAAAATTGGTGTTTAACTAGGGCTGGCCGAAATTCCAAGAAGCTAGCTTGGAGTTGGCGCAAAAAGGAGAGAGAGATTAGAGAAAAGACTTTCTTTTTGTTTTAATCACTTAACCCTAATTCCTCATTAGTTGGCCTTTTATAGTTAGGTTAAAATTCCAACTCCTTAATGAGATTGGGCTCTTTAAAATTGCTGGAGAATTATTAATTGGGCCTCTGGAATTAACTATAATCATTTGGGCTTAATTAAATCCAATTTAAACCTTTTCATAAAAGACTATGCATAAAACCCACAAACTAGGCCCTTTGTGTCACTAATTGGATTTAAATACACAAATGGATTCCAAATCCAACCAAATTAAATATGTGAGTTCCATAACACTTATGTAACATATATAAATTAATTTGGTGTATGAAATAGGCCATTAAGGCCTTCTGTTCTGGACTTGGCGTGTGGCCCTTACAGAAGGGCTTTCGCCAACTACTTCATTTCTCTGGCCCTTAATAATTCTTTCAATGAAATTATTAATTATTATACCAGTCCTATAACAATTATAGTAATCCTATAACATTTATAAGACAATAATAATTAATCATGAAATATATTATTTCAATTGGATCCAATTTACAGAACATTTCTCAAAAGTTCCGTGGACAATTTTATTTGATCATAATTAATCAAACTCTTTAATTAATTATTATCATATTCACTTCTCTACCTTCATAATAATATCAAATATTATTATCCTTGTCATTTTACCATTTTACCCTTTTTCTCTATATGTGTGTGACCTATTGGGTTCCTATCCATGTTGGCAGTATAATATGTAATTGTGAGTTCTATTCAAAACTCACATGATTTGATATTTTGATACATCATTTTACAAGTCATGATTGGCCTCTAGCTAAGCATCATGACTACCCAAATGTCAGAAAAGTCATGTGGTTTGACTATACCCTTCCATAGAAACAGTTATCGTGCAATTACTCCTTTCACCACTCTTATCTCAATTAGATTCTGAGTATGGATTTATGTCAACTCATATAAATCTAATTATGTATGTTCTATTAATTTAACCATTGTTCCAAAAATGCCCTCTATGGATCTCTATCCATCTTGGCATTTTACTCTGGCCAGAGATTCTCTGAACAAGGTAATTATAGAATCATGCGAGATAACTTCCCTTATTAAATCTAGGATGGTGAATCCTTTGTCAATCACTCAACTATCTTCAAGTAGGTCATGATATACCCAATCTCCTAACTATGTTCACTCCCAGTTGGAAGTAATCAGTTATGGAGTCAAAGTATACCACTTGCTACTTAAGATAACTTTGGTGATCTCAAGTCTTAGGATACTTGCACAACCGCTATGAAGAGATTCCTCACTGATATAGATTTGATATCCATGTAAGGATTCTCTTTGCAGGTCTCCAATGAACTTGTTCTTTTAACAAGTATCCACATGTTAGCTTTTATTATCTTCCATAATCACAGTTATGAGAACTACTGCTTGAACCATTCAAGAAGCATAATATGTGCTAGTCTGTCCGAATTAATAATGTCCTATCTTGTTAATTCTATGACTAGGGATATTTAGATATTAACACATTTGCATGCAATAGACATCTCACATCATGAACACCTTCATGATTACCTTTGCACTGTGTTTATAATATCTAGGACTTCATTTATTAATTTAAGATTTACAAACTCATGTATTTAAACATGGCATTAATAAATGAATGATGCCTTTTATTAAGAATATAAATTTTATACATATGAAAAATATCCCTATTACATGGGCTCTAGGGCATACTCTCTAACAAAAAGGACACGTGTTGCATTTCAAGAAGATGAAGTTGAAGCACATGAAATCGATGTCACAGATTTGGAAGATGAACTGCAATTCCTCAATGATCCAAAAAGAATTTTATTAGAACTTGATGAAGAAGTTGAAGAAGAAAATGAGGAACCAGAATTGATCTCTTCAAGCGATGACTCTAATATTGAAGAAGGATATGATTATCATTCAACTGAGGATAGTGAATAATCTTGTATGTGTTAGTATAGTGGGCAATGATTGTATTTTTTTCACTAACATAAATATACTTATAATATGTTTTATTTTATTACAGATATGTTAAAAAGAAAGCATGTTCGAGTGGCCATGGTTCACGGAGTTAATGCAAGGTATAATCCTTTCAGCTTAGCGATTGCAAAGAAAGTAGGAGAGAGACAACGATCAATGCAGACACCATCTTCAATTGCACCTCCCCAACCTTCAATAGTGCAGCCAACAGTAGTAAATAGGGATACATCTCCACTGCCTTCTATTCCAATTTTTGCATCTCATCAACCCGATACAGTGCATCAAATGTCCCCGACAACAGATACTACACATGATAATAGAGATTCACAAGACGTTGATGATGGTAATGATGATGAAATCCCTAATCCAGAAGAAATTGTCCTTGATGAATCTGGAAAGATACAAGTCACCGTTCGAGATGGAAAGTGAGAAATAAAAATTTAATGATTTCATTTTGTGCTTTTATTAATTGATCCTTGCCAAAAACATTAATGTATTTATCATTTTTATCCTATCAAAATTTTAGAGCCAAGTAATAAGCGTTCTCGCAAGATGCGTAGGATTTTTGAGGGAAGACTAGAAGAAGGAGGATCATGTTGGTCAGCTGTTAGTCAAGAGACAAAGGATGTATATTTCGAAGAGTTTAAGGTAAATCTATACATTTTTAAATTAAATACCTATATATAATTATATCTACATTCCTTGTATTTATTTTAATTATTAAAATTTTTAATAATGGATGCAGAAATTTTTCTATTGGGATCCATTAAAAGATCCATTGGTCAAGTCTGCTTGGAAGAAAAAGGCAGCCATTAGATATGGTGATTTCCTTTCTAAGATAAAAAAGAGAAGAAATCGTCTAAATTATATATCGAAATCTGTCTGGACTTCATGGCAAGAGATGTGGAGCCATCCAGATGTTGTCAAGAGAGCAAAACAAAACTCAAAAAATAGACGTTGCGGTAATGAAGATGGTATTGCATTATCATGCCATGTTGGAGGGTCTGTCTCCCTTGCCGTGCATATGAAACGTTTGGTAAGTCGACCTTTTTTCTTAACAATGATTAATAATTGATATAGAAATTGAGTTTTTAGCATTATATGTTTGATGTGATGATTAGATGATTATCATTCCATTGAGGATAGTGAATAAAATGGTTGTTATAAATGCATTTATTTTTATACAAGTGTAAATGGAATTTGAGTTATACGATGAGCAAAATATGTTGGATGTGTTGCTTTGGGGCCTAAAAGTGGCCAAAATAATTGTTTAGATGCATTGATCCTTATAGAAGTGTAACTATGAATATTTTTTCAGGTTTGATAATTTGGATTTGTCTTATTTTTAGGGGAAATGCTGCTGAATTTTTGACAATACCCGATTCTATTTTTATAATTTTTCTTGCTTTATTCTATTTTAGGCTAAAAAGAAAAGACAACGGCCCACAGCTTGTGAAGTTTTCTTGTACACCCATACAAAGAAGAATGATGGAACATCTTTTGTTAATGATAGATGCAGAGCAATATATGTAAGTGTAAATATTGTAATTGCATACTATAAGAATTTACAAATCTTACTTCTAATTTGAAATATGGATTTTTTAGAATAAAATCATGCAGCTTCTGTAATGCCCCTCAATACACCCTAGTAGAATTATCACTCATTAATTATTAGTGATTATGCTTAATTAAGTATAAATGTTAATTGAAGGGTGTAATTGGAAAGTTAAAGTGTAAGTTTTGGGGTAGATTTTGAAATAAAGGAAGTTGAGGGATCATTTGGCAATTGTTGCTTTAGAGTGACATTTGGACCAATTGGAGTTTAGGGAGAGGTAGATATTTTGGAGAGGATTTGGCCGGCCACTTATGGTCTTCATTCTCCATTTTCATCTTCATAATCTCCTAAACCCTAAACTCTCTCTCATCCTCTCTCTCTCTAGATTTCTTTGATTTTGAAAGAAGAAAAGTTGCTCAAGTTAGTGGTAAGATCACTTATTCTCCTTTGATATGTAATTCTTGGTTTAGCTTAATAGGTTTTCATAGAAGTGTTTTTATGTCTTGTTAGAAGGAGAACCAAGCAAGAGGAAAGGAAAAGAAACTCTTCAAGGGTGAAGAGCTAGGTGGAGATCAATTAAGGTATGGGAACTTAGTGTTTTATGTATGTATGTGTATTGATTTGTCATGAGAGATAAAGCTTGTGTGCCTCTCTCATGTGTTTTATGGATGATTTATAGCTTAGAAGGGTTTAGAGTTGCTTTTATGCAAAGATTGTTTGAAGAACATGAAAATCTGTTTTAAGGGTTATTTGACTAGTCTGTACATTTTTGCTCATAACTTGAGCTATAGTTACTTAAATATAGAAATTTCAGTTGATTTAGAAACTAGACTTGCATGCCTTGATTTTGTTAGAAAGGACCAAAATCTGGTTTTCACTGTATGATAGTGAAAATCGGTATTGAAATCTGTTTGTGGTTGTGATTTTTGCCCTTATGAACAGTTTGTGGTTTTTCTTGAATAACTGGAGTTTTACAGGTTCTATTGAAATGATTTTTGATGTTTTGAAAACTAGACACCTAGGCCTACAACTTTGTTGAAGGCCATTTTGCCTGAAAATGTTGTTTTACAGATCAAAAATAGCTTTGAAGTCGAGACTGTTAATCGGTCTCGAGGCGGTTTAGGGATCACGGTTACCATGAATTTCATAGTAACCGTGAGGTGCCTAAAACGACAGTTTAAGACCAAAGGATACGCAATGGATCACGGTTACTAGGTATTTCATAGTAACCGTGACCCATTCTCGTAACATCTCACGGTTACTACCCTAGGCTTGGTAACCGTGAGGAAGTTAACTTTTGGTCCAGTAGCGAAATCGAAGCTATCTCACGGTTACTAAGGATTTCTTAGTACCGTGACCCATGTTTTTCACTCTATCTCACGGTTACTAGGAAATTGTTGGTAACCGTGAGGTATTTCGGATTTGTATCCAGAATTAAAAAGTTTTATGGATCACGGTTACTAGAAATTTTGTAGTAACCGTGACCCTTATAAAAATGCTGGGCTCACGGTTACTAGGATATGCATAGTAACCGTGACCCTCCCCTATTTTTTCAAAGATGTATCTTTTTGACTTCTTTTTGGTACAGACTTGTCTAAGCCCTTCCTAGGCTTATAAATCATCCTAAATGATAGTCATGTAGTAAAATAAATGTCCATGAATGCAAGGCTTGCTTGTTAATTGAAAGGTGAGTTTCTATTCCTCATAATAGAAACATACATGAATTTATTTTAAGGAAATTATAGCATATGATTCTTAATAATGCTATATATATGAGAATGCTTAATATTGTACTGCTTAGCATTAACAAATGCTATATATGGAATTATAATGATGATATTTCATAAGATATGAAATATAATATGTCTTGCCTGCACTTAGAGTCTTGGTTGTGGATAGATAGGCATGCCTATAGGGTACCATCGCAGCTGCTTCTGCTTGACTCTTATGAGTCTTCTGTAAGTCTCTACATGAGGCTTGTCTCTACATGAGACTTCTGATTAGGTATCTTCGGATATCCTTCTGATTAGATACCTTCGGGTATCCTTCTGATTTGATACCATTGGGTATCCATTGCACCCGTTATCCACACCCCCACGAATTTAAGCAGGCAATAATTTGATAAGATAATGAAAGGAAATTTATGCAATGAAAGATTTGCATATTCAGTTGAAAGTTATTACTGTTGTTATTATAAGACAATGTTATAATTGTATTATTTCAGTAAAGATATTGTATGCTATTATTGCTAAATGCCTGGTAATAACTACTGCAAGTAGTTATCATCATATAATTAGTTGTTCCCCACTAAGCTTTATAGCTTAGCACGGGTGTTAATCCGTGTAGGTTTGGAGGGTAGACCGTGTGTTCAGGGACAAAGCCAACAGTCTCCCAAGCCAACTTTAGGATAGACAATTGCATCTTAATGTATGAATTAAGTTTGCATCTATTTTGTTTATCAGTAATGTATTTGTAAATATAAGGCATGTAATTATAAGTTCTGTAAAGGGATGATCAAGAATATGTAATAATGGGCCCTACATATGAGTAGTATGAATGTGTGTATGTTTATATATATGCATCATTAAATGTTAAATCACATGATTAATGCAGCTTATGAATGTAATTAGTAACTGTAATCTGGTTTATCTAGTATAGTCATTACAGCTTCGGTTGGAAAGATCTCAAAATGAAGGTGAAAATGTTGATGAGAATCAAATATACTTCGATGCAGTAGGGGGTGCACATGGAGGACAAGTGTATGGACTTGGAGCTACAGCGACTCAGTATTATCCAGAGGCTTGCGCATCTCGTTCCTTTTATGCTTTTGAAACACCCACTACAAGATAGATGGAGGAGAGGTTTGAGCAGTATTTGTCCACTATACGTGTTGAGCTTCAAGCTAAGATTCGTACTGAGCTTCGTGCTGAGCTTCGTACTGAGCTTCGTGCTGAGCTTCATGCTGAGCTTGAACAAGAGTTGGAACAACAAGTGGAGTAGCGGGTCGGATAGATCCAGCAACAGATGTAGGTACAACAATAACTTTTTCAGCAACGGATTAAGGAACAAATGAGTTTATTCACTTCCCGTACTGTCTGTACTAATGGCTCAAGTGCTTCACTACATGATCCACACATCGGGTCATAGATACTTTATACCTACATTAAAGTGTTATAATAGACATATTAGGACATCTTGTATATCTTTTGTTCCTGCTATATATGCATGTATCTATTATTTTGGATATGTTCCTTTTATATATGCATGCATATATTATTTTGGATATGCAATGATATGCACTTGCAAATAATAGTTTATTTATTAATATACATATTTTTATATTAAAGATTGAGTACTCTATATATATTATTGTTATTTTTTAGTTTATTATTTAAATAGTAAAATCTCCATAGTAAATTAAAAAAAATATTTTAAATTTAGTAAATGTAATAAATAGTATTAAATTATTTTAAATTTAGCAAGTGTAATAAATAATATTATAAATAATGTTTAGCGAGGTTCAATCTCGTACCAAATTTTGCAATAAAAATATTTGTCACAAATTTGATGCTAAAATTTAGTAAGGAATTTGTTGTTGCTAAAATTATAAGTCCTAGCAAATGTTAGCAAGGACTTTAGTCCTCACTAAAATTTACATTTCTCGCAAAATTTAGTGATGAATACAGTCCTCGCAAACCTTAGCGAGGAAAACAGTCGTCGCAAACTTTTGCGAGGAAAAATTCCTGGCAAACATTAGCGAGGAAAAAAGTCCTCGCAAATTCTACCGAGGACTGTAGCCTTGCAAAATGTAGTGAGGACTTTAGTACTCGTAAATGTTAGCGAGGAATATATACATCGCAAAAGTTAGCGACGAAACATTTCTCGCAAAATTTGAGAGGACTTTAATCCTCGCAAAATTTCAGCGAGGATTTTATTCCTCGCAAAATTCAGCTAGGATGACTTTTGTTACAAAATTTTTTTCCTCGCTAAATCGTCGCTAAACTAATTTAGCAACAAAAAATCATCATTTAGCGACGAATTGTGTCCTCGCTATTTTGCATTTTTCTTGTAGTGAAAGATAAAGCTCAAAGAAGAAGAATTTTATTTAGATTTCTTACTTCAAAGATTTCTAGTTCAATCCATGCTTTAAGAGCTTAACTTTTCTCTTCTAACAAATAGAGTACCCTACACTTAGATCAAACCATGATTGCTAGTTCTAATTTTTTTTTATGAGTTAGATCAATCAAATCTAAACTTTTACAAGTAGGGACTCACTAAGATTCCTTTTAAGAAGAAAATACATTCTGAAAATTTCATAATCTCACTAGACATTGGTAATGTATCCCATTTCTAGAATCACACAATTGAAGCACAACCCTTTTCTTAGTTGAATCATCCCAGAATATATTATCCCATTCACTCTCAAGTTGTCTAAGTCATTTCTAGCCTTACTTTCAAGTTGTTTAATTGCTTTAAAGGGTCATGAGGAAGTTTCTAGCACTCTAGAATTTTTACTCAATTACTTTTATGCACTGATTTTTCTCATTTTTAAAATAGGTCTAAAGTACAAATTTATTAGAAAACCTACTGGTATTGATCTAATTGAACCTAACCGATAAAGAAAATACATTCAACAACTAACTACTCTCTGGATATTCAAACTAAACTAAAATAAACAAGTTCTTCTTGCTCTTAATTTAAGTTCATTCACAATGGGAATAACTACAAGGGCAAACTAACTATAATGTAAAAGTATTTAATAGCAAAAAAAAAACCACAAACTAAAACAAGCACAACTATACTAAAATAAGAACAAAAACTGAAAAATAAAGTAACAAAAGCTAAAAAAAATAAAGTAAACTAAAAGCACAAAATAATAACATACTATCAAATTAAAATTAAAATAATAAAAGAAAAAAAGAGATAAAATTAAAATTAAAACTAAAATAATATTAATAACATTAAAAAGTTCAAACAACGCTAATTACTACTAAAAGTAAAAACATAAAAACAAGGCTAACTGTCTTGATAAAGTTTAAAGTACGACATCTAGTAACTTATCAATAATTTTCAACAAATTTACTCTCAAAATGCATCGACCCCACACTTAAAAATTTTACTTTCCTTAACAAAATACCATAAAAACAATGAGAAGGGGGGGGGGCTAAAAGAAATCCCTAAAAAGAGGGGGGGGGGAGGAAATGAAGATCGAATCTTAACTGCATAAAGAAAAAGGCTGTGAGCATCTGGTTTATGTTGTTTTTGAGCTTAGCTTGTTCGATGGTCAGAGTGTCTAACCTGCTCATAATCTCACTGTATTGTTATGAGGATAAAGTGACTATTCAGGTAGCACAATCTTGGTCTTGATCACGTTCTCTAAATAAGTCTGTATGTTAGAAATAACTAGATATCCCTCCTTTAGAAACTTGGGATCATCCACCAACACTGGTATATTCTTCAGCATCTTTCGATCAATAAGGGTAAGGTTACCAACCTCTTTGCCTAACAGCTCTAGCTAACATTGTGACTATCCCACCCATGCGATCTTGGTTTGCCTCTTTTGGAATATTTTCATCTCATCAATCTTTGTAGCTATAAACACTTCTCCATTCAAGGGGATAAAGTGATTTATGGCATAGAGGATAATTGCTTCATTGGCATACACATTGGTAGGACCTCCAAGATGTGTAAAAATAGCCAAAGCTAGATAGCGATGTAGGATCCTAAATTGATGATATCATAAATGTTGCGCCTTTGTATTTCCTATCACAAATTCAATAGGTTCTAGCTCATCAGAGATGCCATTCCAAATCTCTTATTTATTCAAATTCTCTATGCCCCTTGCAGCATGGGGTTAAACCCCAAATAGGTAGAAAAATCATTGAAACTAATTTGATAAGCATGCCTTTGTAGCCAAAAATGCACTAAACCCTCATCCTTATGGCTATTTTACCCTATCTTAATATAGACTGTAGCTAAAAAATCCCTTTTCAGATGTAGGTGTACTTTTTCTCTTCTACTCATAAACTCTATCCACCCTACTTTAGAAATTAGTCTTTCCATTTTAGTTTTTATGTTGAACTCCTCTAGCATAGCCATATCAATATATAGAGTTACAGTGTACTCAGGCTGTGAAAAGAGTGCCCAATCCTTCTTGAACTCGCTTGGGACCTATGATGGGACCTTCATTTTGATAGTTCCCTGAGGAGCTGAAGAGGAGAACCAACCTTTTACCTCAATCTTTTTGGTGCCATTGCTATAAGATAAGCAATTACAGTTAAGCTTTATAACATCTCATTAACTTAGCAAAGTTTATCACAAAATAGAGGTAGGACAGGTACACTATAGTTTAACACAAAAAAAATATTAACACAAGTAGGGAAATCATTAGCCAAATTCATCAAATAGGATTGGATATACCTTCACCAATACATATAAGGTATCTAAGAGCAATGTAAACACTAACACAATACAATGCCTTAAGTAAAAAAAGAATTTTGTTTGATGCATTCTAAATCTCAATCCTAACCAAACCTAGTTTTACCCTAAATTACCATAACTTATGGCTATTTGAAAAACATGGTACTTGATTAGAATCAACAAAATACCAACATGTATCATAGCAATAGTCAAAGCCATCTCACAAAAGGATAAACATGGTAATAACACATGAAATAGGGCAAACAAGTTATTTAAGCAACATTTTAAGCCCACGAACAAAACTCCTTTAGACATTGGATGGATAACCAAAAATATAGCATCAAGCACACGTAAAAGCACAAATTGCAGTCCATAAACCAAAAGAAATTGCTCTTAACAATTCAGCATAAAAAAAACATAGGCTGGTTGGCCAAAAATAGGAAATAAACTTCTTTGAGACATTTTATCGAACACTAGGCATGTATATTACAATTTGTGTTCTATCTAACATTCTCGAGGTTCATTATATCTCAAAACTCTATTTTTAGTAACTAAAATGAGCAAAAGTTTTGCAAACCTCTAAGATAAGAACCAAAAACACTTAAATCCAAATTTCAACCAGACCTAGGCATGCAAACTTACGCTAAGCAATACAAAGGTTCCATAACATGCATAATCAAAGAAAAACTCACAAGAAAGTTTCTAACTCCACAAGAATCAAATAGAAGTAAGAGTATTGTGATGCACACTAGAGCCACTGCTCATTTTCGAGTTTGATTCTTGGAGGCCTGTTTTTAGGGTTCGAGATTAGATGAAGCTTGCTTAACTCATAAATTGTCTACTTCGTAATAAAAAAAAGATCAAACCTAAATAATTATTGTTAATTAACTTATGAAGGCATTTATTAGTGGGCCCAAAATGGTAGGTGTTGACCGGTATCTAGTACGTGTACTAGATCAGCTAGTAATATAGGGAAATAAGATTATGACCCAAAATATCGAACCCAAGGGAAACTTGTGCTTGTATGTGCTATTTCAATTTCAAAACCAATTTTATGTGTAAAGAGAGAAGAGAAATCCCAAGGTTGTGATGATTTGAAAACAATAATTTTAAAACTAAATTAAAATAATTGAAAAAGCTAAAGTAAAGAAGAGATTTATTGAAAGCAAGTAAATTGAATGAGTTAAAAATCAATTATAAAGACAACTTTCACTAAAGGACTATCCACCTTAACAAATATTGCTATGACTTAATTAAAAGAAAACATACAAGTGATTATGAAAAATTCAGTTTAATAAACCCAGATAACTTTATTCAAGATTATCATTCCAAGCATTAAAACTCTCTTATTCAGAACAATTCAACAATTAGCATAAAGAACTGAATTAAGTCTCCTAGATGTCTATTAAAACCTTTCTCAAGTGTTTTAACTTTCACCTATTCTTGGTCACGTGGTCTTCATAAATTCCTTCAATTGCTTTCACGTGGCCACGGTTCCTTCTTTCTCTTCTCTTCACATGGCCACGGTTTCTCCTTGTTTTGTTCTTCACGTGGCCACGTGTGAAACTCTTCAGTATTTTCACGTGGTCACATCTTAAGGCTCTGGACTGGACACTGGTTTTCTCGCCTAATTTCTTCATATTTGCACTTTTAGCCCTAAACTTTGTCCTTTTTGCACTTTAAGCCCTTTTATACCAATTTGAACCTGAAAATCAAACAAAACACAGAATTAACCTCAAAAACATAAATATTACTAAATTAACTCTAATTTAACCTAAATAAAACCAAAACAACTAAATAACTTAAATAAAAATATATCAAAAACTATATATATTTCACAATTATCAAATGCCCCACACTTAAACCTTGCTTACCCTCAAGAAAATTAGAATAAACCCTCCTTCAAAACCATCAAACTTGTATAAAGATATGCAATTTTAAAACCAAACTTAGCATTTTAACAAGAGCACTTAACATAAACTCTAAATAGATTAACTTCAACAAGAGAATATAAACTAGTTTCCCTGTGTGTGTGCAAGACCAAATCATTTTAAGCAATTTTGAAAATTAAAATATCAACACAACTAAGTAATGAAATATAGAATATATGAATGCATAAGCATACAATTGGTTTCGTGCTTGAAACTCTAGAAACACAATAGTCCTCTCCTTTAGCACCGGAACCCGTAGGTCATCTTCGCTAAACAACTCAAAACAAACTTAAAATCACATAGGTCTTACAAAGGTTGTAATGGGGCTAAGGGTATGTTTATCAAAGAATGGATAAAAGATAATCAAAATGAATATAGCCACTCTAAGACCAAATAGATTACAAAACCCTATAACTTAATCGATATATTTTGCTCATCCTTCCCTTGATTCCAAACTTCCTTTATGCTCTTTTATCAAGAAGTCAATATTTTTCCATTTTTCCTTGTACTACCCCACACTTATATTTTTTTCATATTTTCTAGTTCTCTTTTTCCTTTCTTTTTCCTTTTCTCAAACTTCAAACATTCTTTTCTCTTTTTTTTTTTAAACTAGCCTTTACAAGCTAACCTCAAGGTAATACAAGGTATATTTTCAATTGACTTCATCAATAACTTTGTTACAACTTTCTTACTACATCCAATAAAACTTTACTCTTTTCACTCATTTCTTTAATCCTAAAGTGGCCAATTCCATAAGGTGGGATAAAAGCTTTTTAGGTTATATGGTTAAAACATTAGGTGTAACAAGAAAATATTAATGATACGCATTAAGCATACCCTTATAAGCTCAAAATGGTTAATTAAAGGATAATTTCATCAAGGTAGGACACAATTTTTTAAGAGAGTTTATCAAGAAAATTATTGCCTAGATCATTTTATAAGTTGCTTGAGTTGTTCATATGCTTTGAAGGGTGATGAGGAAGGTTCTAGTGCTCTAAATTTTCTTACTTCACTACTTTATTGCATTGATTTTTTCCAAGTTAAAAACTGGTCTAAGTGCTTTTTAGAGTTTGGAAACTAACAAATATTTATCAAGTTGAAGATTAACCCATCCAAAGGCATATTAAACAACATAAATGTTCTCTTGCTAAGCAAAGGTCCAAAACATGCATATTCCATATCCAAGTTCAAAGTGTTCAAGTTTTGAAGTCAACTAGGGCAAACTAAGTTTTCATGTAAATTAAATGAAAAAGGTGAACTACATAAGTCTTTAATACATTTTACAAACTAAAAACTAAACATAAACACAATAAAAGAAAACAAAACAAAGCACAAAACACAAAAATAACAAAGTTTGATTCATGAAAAAGAAAAGTAAAGTTGAAAACAAACTCCCTGAAAGGAGGCTACCCCCTCCTCAAAAATTTGCTGTCCACAGCAAATGATGATCTATTCCGGTGGAGGTGGTGGTGGAGGAAACCGCTGCCAAAAGTGATGGATAAAATGCTCAACCCTCCTATTTCCTTCCATGACCGTATCACGAAGCATATCCATTCTTCCTTGCATTTGATCGAGTCTAATTTATTGAGCATCCATCCGGCTACTTAATTGATTAAATGGTGCTTCCCATTTCGGTGTTGTAGGCTCATTGATGGGGGAAGGCACAACTGTGGCAACATACTCCTCATTTGGTTCTTCTTGCTGCTCCTCAAACCGAATATTTTTCTCGCTTAAATACTCCTCCTGAGTTGCCCAATGACCACGAGGCTTAGGTATCAGAATTTTCATCCTTTTTAGCATTCTATTATCAATACAAGGAAAATCTCCTTTAAGTGGTTCTCCATAAATCAGATGCTCAACTGCAGAAGCTAAAACTGTAGCTATCCATCCTATAGAAATATTATCAATGTGTCCTGACATTTTCTGCAAGTCCTTAATTCGAGTAGTTAAAATGCCTGCTCCGTTTAGTGCTATTCCATCCATCATGCATCGGAGAACCATTGCTTGAGATACACTAATAGTGCTTGCATTCTTCAAATTGTTGTACAAACTCTTTGCAAGAAAACGATGAATGATTCTTAATGCATGAGACCTTAAAGCATGGACCTTGCATTGTCCCCCTACCCATGGTTCATCTAATTCAAGATCTTTGATCCTTTCCCAATTCTCCATAGGCGAAGCATCTTCCAGTTCAGTTGGGGCATTTGGCACAAATCCTAAAATTTCAGAAAATTGACTAAAAGTCAAAGAATATCCTTTCTTACCCAACTTAAAACCGACCGTGCCATCTTCTGCATCTCTCTTAAAATAATACTCAAAAGAATACAAGAAATCTCGTGCCATATCTGGATATACTTTAGGTTTCTTTTCAACGAACTTCCCCCAGCCAATACTTTGAATCAAAGGTTCTATATCATGATCCCACAAATTTTCAGCTGGGATATTGAGGAACAAGTGGCTTAAATAGGCGGGCTGGACATAGGTACATTTGCTGAAGTAGTCAAATTTATTGATCTTTGCCTTATCCACATACGATGGAATTCGTACACCAGATGAACTTGCTACATCAGGGTATTTAGTCCTTCGAGGTGCCACTACAAATAAAGGAAAACACATTGCAAGTATCAACTTTTAACCCAAAATAGACTAACTTATGATTGTATGAACATGAATGAAATGATGCACAATTGGATGAAATGATAAGTTAATAGCATACGTCATGATAGGCATAAAATGCATTCAAAAGTTAAGCACAAAGAGTATGTTAAATAATGCCTATCATGCATGAACAAAATCGTGAATAATTCTTTCAAAAGGTGAATAAATGCTCATGCATTAATGCAACTTATAAACATGCCAACCAAAGAGTGAAAGTTAAAAGTTTTCTTAAAGAAAAACTCATTGAGGCATTTTATCGAACACGTTTGGAGCACAAGTTTGAGCATGAATTTAAGAAGCATAACAAAGAGTGTTCACTACCCTATTTCATACCAAGTATCTATTACATGCACATAATAATCATAATCATCCAAAGAAGCAAAAAAAATTAACATGCAAACAATATGTTAAGTGCAAATTAACCTAAAAACCAAACATTCATGAACAATAATTGCACAAAACACAACCATGGATGATAACCAACTAATAATTAAGGAGTAATGGGAGTAAATACTTACTTAAAAGTGAGAATTACACCAAAATTGCAGCACAAATTTGAGGTGGTGTGTGTGAGTAGTGAAAAACCTAAAATAATGAAGAAAATGTGGAGAAGGAAGAAATTATGGGTAGGAGAGAGAGAAAAATGAAAGAAAGCAAATGGAAATGGTGATGATCGGTGATGAGTGAAAATCCCGTGGTCACGGGTTAATTTTGTGGTGGTGAGGCGTGGGCACGGAAGAGAGCAAAATGAAGATGAAGAAGAAGATAAGAAATCGTGAAGTGTTTATAAAAGGAGATGAGGAGGGCGTGGCCACGTGAGGTGCAATGGAGAACTACACGTGGTCATGTGTGAAGAAGCAAAAATGGGACAAAGGACTTAGGCGTGGCCATGTGAGGTTCAAGTGAAGAACTTCACGTGGTCACGTGTAAAGAACTAAAATGGAACAGACAACTTGGGCATGGCCACGTGAACTTTTCCTCTTGTAATACACGTGGGCATGTGTAATTTCAGGAACTAAGGAGTGTAGCAACCCGTGGCCACGTGATGGCAAAGGGAAAGCCACACGTGGTCACGTGTCTTCAATTTTTTTTTTGTCTTTCTTCTTTGACACACACCCATACAATTGAACTTCCTCAAATGCATTTTTTCCATTAAAAACATCAAATCTTTTCCAGGAAAAACATGTCTCCATTTTAAAACTTTGTTAATGTACTTTTTCCATGAATCAAAACATAAAAACACTTAAACATGCAGAAAACACAAATTTTGACTGAAAACATAAAAGAGATAGAAAGTTGGAGTTCTGAGTTTTTGGAGTCTTCAGCTAGACTCTCCAAACCATTTTTTAAGTATCTTTAAGAACAATGGTTGCTTCAGCAACCTCTTGTTGTCCGATTTGGTATGGTTTAAGTCGATGACCATTGACTGTAAATTCACGTCCATCTTTTAAGCTTTTGACCGTCACTACACCAAGATTACTACTTGTCATCACTTGATATGGTCCAAGCCACTTCGATTTCAGCTTTCCTGGAAATAAACGAAGACGACTATTATAAAGAAGCACTAACATTCCTGGGACAAAATCTTTTACCCTTAGATGCTTGTCATGCCATCGTTTGACCTTTTCTTTATAAAGTGCAGCATTATTATATGACCATTGTCGAATTTCCTCGAGTTCATTGAGCTGCAATTTTCTCCTTTCTCCTGCATTTCTCAAGTCAAAGTTAAGAAATTTTGTAGCCCAATATGCTTTATGTTCTAATTCGACTGGAAGGTGACATGCTTTTCCGAAAACAATTCTAAAGGGAGACATACCTATAGGAGTTTTAAATGCGGTTTGATAAGCCCATAAAGACTCATCTAACCTAAGAGTCCAATCTTTTTTAGAGTTATTTACTATTTTCTCTAAAATTGATTTCAACTCCCTATTAGATACTTCTACTTGGCCATTGGCTTGAGGGTGGTATGGGGTTGTGATTTTGTGCTTAACACCAAATTTCTTAAGTAAGGTCTTAAATTGATGGTTGACAAAGTGTTTGCCTCCATAACTTATAATAGCTCTAGGTGCTCCGAATCTAGTGAAAATATTCTTCCTAATGAATTCCAGCATAATTTTTGCATCACGTGTCCTAGTAGCTATTGCCTCTACCCATTTACTCACATAATCCACAGCTATCAAAATATACTCAAACCCAAATGAATTCGGAAAAGGTCCCATAAAATCAATGCCCCAAACATCAAAGATTTCCACTTCTAGTACATTGTTCATAGGCATCTCATCTCTTTTGGATATATTTCCTATTCGTTGGCATCTATCACAAGTAGATATAAAAGATCTTACATCCTCAAATAAAGTAGGCTAGAAAAACCTGATTGGAGTATCTTTTGAATTGTCCTATTTGGTCCGTGATGACCTCCAACTTCTCCTCCATGACATTGGTTCATGATAGCTTCTTGCTCTGATTCCGGTACACATCTTCTTAGTATTTGATCCGGACATATTTTGATAAGGTATGGATCGTCCTAAAGGTAGTGCTTGTCATCCGCTGAGTTTTTTCTTTTGTTGCCAAGTGAATTCCTTAGGAAGATAGCCACCTGCAAGAAAATTAGCTATATTAGCGTACCATGGAACTGAATTTGCATAAGTATAACAAGCACAAATATGTTCATCAGGAAATAAGTCAGAAATTTCTCCCTTTTCAATACTAGCATGATCCAATCTAGATAGATGGTCAGCCACAAAATTTTTTGCGCCTTTTTTATCTTTAATTTCAACATCAAATTCTTGAAGTAGTAACACCCATCGGATAAGTCTTAGTTTAGAATCCTTCTTTGCAAAAAGATGTCTCAATGCGGCATGATCCGACCACACCGTAATTTTGGATCATAAGAGATAAGATATGAATTTCTCAAAGGAAAAGACTATTGCCAAGAGTTCCTTCTCCGTAGTGGTGTAATTTACTTGGGCTCCGATAAGTGTATGGCTTGTATAATAGATGGTGTAGAAAATCTTCTCCTTCCGCTGTCCTAAGACTGCTCCAACTGCTTGCATCACACATAATTTCAAATGGTAAGCTCCAATCGGGTGATGCAATGACCGATGCACTAACTAATTTTTGCTTCAATAAGTTAAAAGCCTGCAAACACTCAGCATTAAAATCAAATGCAGCATCTTTAAGCAATAAATTAGAAAGTGGTTTGGCAATTTTAGAGAAATCCTTAATAAACCGACGATAAAACCCGGCATGACCAAGGAAACTCCTAATGCCTTTTATACTAGTTGGTGGAGGCAATTTCTCTATCACATCAACTTTTGCTTTGTCAACCTCAATGCCTTTTTCAGAAATTTTATGCCCTAAAACAATGCCTTCTCTAACCATGAAATGACATTTTTCCCAATTTAGTACCAAATTTGTTTCTTGACACCTTTTCAAAACCAATGCTAGATTATGCAAACAAGATTCAAAATCATGACCATAAATAGTGAAATCATCCATGAAAACTTCCATAAATTTTTCAATAAAGTCATGAAATATGGCCATCATGCATCATTGAAATGTGGCAGGTGCATTATAAAGACCAAAAGGCATTCTCCTATATGCAAATATTCCATATGGACATGTGAATGTGGTCTTTTCTTGGTCTTCCGGGGCTATAGGTATTTGCATATACCCCGAATATCCATCTAAGAAACAACAAAATTTATTTCCTGTTAATCTTTCTAACATTTGGTCAATAAAAGGCAATGGAAAGTGGTCTTTTCTAGTGGCATTGTTTAACCTTCTATAGTCAATACATACCCTCCATCCCGTTACCGTGCGTGTAGGAATTAATTCATTATTTTCATTTATCACTACAGTCATTCCCCCCTTTTTAGGTACACATTGAACAGGACTTACCCAATTACTATCGGAGATAGGATAGATAATACCTGCATCAAGTAGTTTTAATACCTCATTTTTCACTGCCTCTTGCATAGTTGGGTTGAGCCTTCGTTGAGGTTGTACCACCGGTTTAAAGTTGTCCTCCATGGGTATACGATGTGTACAATAGCTTGGGCTAATCCCTTTTAAGTCGGATATCGCCCAACCAATTGCTCCTTTATGCTTTTTGAGTACTCCAATGAGCATTTCTTCTTCCAAATCTGTCAACAAAGATGAAATAATTACTGGATTAGCATTATCACTTAAAAATGCATATTTCAAATGAGATGGAAGTGCTTTAAGTTCAGAATCTCCCTTAGGAGGGGATGGTTCATCCTCCCTTTCATTATCTTCACTATGCTCTTGTTTTAGAATTTGTATCAACTTTTTCTCCTTTGTATCCAACTCTTCTATTTTCTTTGGATGCATCAAGCAACTTTGAAGTTCATCTTTGAGAATGATTTCCTCTTGCTTTTTGTTGGCACATTCTTGAATCTCATTAACAAAGTAAATGGATTCTTCAAAATCATACGAGGGGTGTTTTAGAATTTTATTAACATTAAAAACCATTTCCTCCTCGTTAAATCTTAAAGTAACCGTTTGTCCATGAACATCTATTAAAGCTCTTGCTGTATTCAAGAATGGCCTCCCCATAATTAATGACACTTTTCTATCTTCTTCCATGTCCATCACCACAAAATCAACCGAAAATATGAAATTGCCTACTTTTACCAATAGGTCCTCGATGATTCCTTTTGGCCTCTTCACCGATCTATCCGCCAATTGAAGCGTCATTCGGGTTTCCTTTAAATCACCTAGATTCAATTTCCTGCAAATTGAATAAGGCATCAAATTAATACTTGCACCCAAATCACATAAAGCATTTCCAACAAAATTTCCTCCTAATTCACAAGGTAATGTAAAACTACCTAGATCTTCTAATTTTTTAGGAATTTTATTGGTTAAGATAGCACTACAATTACCGGACAATTGAACCGTTCCTATGCCTTCTAGCTTTTTCTTATTAGAGCACAATTCTTTCATAAATTTAGCATATTTAGGCATGTGTAATAAAGCTTCAGCAAATGGTAAATTGATATGTAGCTTCTTAAACATGTCTAAAAATCTACTCAATTGTTCATTTTGTTTCTCTTTTCTAGCTAGAACCGAAAATGATAATTGAGACCCATCAAGAACGGTGGAAACAAGTTTGTCCTTATCTTTACCCTTCTCAACTGTTGGAGATACTTTTTCAGTATTTTCAGAATTAGAAACACTTACCTCCATTGTCAGTTTCACCTTTTTAGAAGAATTCTTACCAAGTTCAGTCTTCTCTAACTCTTTCCCACTCCTTAAAGTGATTGCTTTGGCTTCTTCCTTTGGGTTTCGGTCTACATTAGATGGAAAAGTTCCTTGAGCACGGTTTGATAAAGAACTAGCAAGTTGCCCCATTTGGTTTTCTAGGTTCCTAATGGATGCCTCTTGGTTTCTCATCCAAATATCTTGCGATTTCCACCTAGCATCTTGACTAGCTAAAATTGAGTTTTGAGAAGCCATGAAATTTGCAATCATTTCTTCAATATTAGATTTCTTTTCTTGAGGAGGGGGAGGTTGAGGTTTTTGAAAACCGGGTGGTTGGTGGTATATTTGTGATGGATAATGATTTGGGTAATGATGTGGAGCTTGGTTTTGGTATGGAAGTTGATTATTGGAAGTTTGATTGTGGTTGAATTGGGGTTTAGGATTGGGGTTAGAAGAAGAACCTTGATTACTTTCCCTCCATGAAAAATTTGGATGGCTTTTCTATCCCATATTGTAAGTATTGCTATAAGGATTCAAGGCATTGACTTCTTCTACCATACTTTCAGCATTCTTCATTCCCATAGGTCCTGGATTTTCTGCATAAGAATCAACTTCATTAGATAGCATAGAGACATTTTTAGCTTTAAGCTCATTTATTTCTTTTGAATACCTCTTTTCCATTAATTCTAATTGAGCTTTCAACATAGCTACTTCATCAATATTATGAACTCCCTATTTCTTTTGAATTGCTCTAGAGCTTGCCCATTGAGCATCATTGGTGGCCATCTCATCAAGGAGTAAAAATGCATCTTCGGGAATTTGATTCATGAAACTTCCATTTGAAGCTGCATCTAACAAAGATCTTGTTGATGGATGAGCACCTGCATAAAAAATATGCATTAATTGAAAAATAGGAACTTCATGGTGAGGACAACTTTTTAATAGTCTCCTAAATCTTTCCCAAGTTTCATGGAATGGCTCCTCATAAAATTGCTGGAATTCACTAATTTGTTTCCTAATGAGGGCAGTCTTGGTGGGTGGGAAGAATTTGCACAGAAATTTCTCTTGCATTTGTTGCCAAGAATGGATGGATTGATTTGGTAGCATTTGTAGCCAATCCCTAGCTTTTCCTATTAGGGTGAATGGAAAGAGTTTCAACCTAATTGCATCAGTCGATACATTAGGAATTTGCACAGTGTCACTCACTTCTAAGAACATATCCAAATGTTGTGCAGGATCCTCTATATCCGAACCCAAAAATTGATTTCTTTGTACCATAGTGATGGTAGCGGGTTTAATCTCAAAGGGTTGGTGGTGAGGAATCCTAATAGTCCTATGTTCTTCATTCCACCTAGGGATAGCATAATCCCTTATGGTTCTAGGTCTATACCCATTCCCGGAAGCTTGGTGGGGTATGTGTTGCTCTTCGATCCTAGGTGGTGGATCATTCATAGGTTGTTCAATTTCTGGGTCATTCATATTGCCTCTCAACCTTCGAATCCTATGGAATGTCCTTTCAATTTCAGGGTCTAATGGTAAGATGGGGTTGTCTCTCACCATAAACCACTAGTCACCTAAAAAGAAAAATAAGAAATTAGATGGAGAAGAGAAGAAAACACATAAAAATCACTTTAAAATCAAAATAAATAAACAAACGCCAATGTATCCCCGGCAACGGCGCCAAAAACTTGACCGGTGTCTAGCAAGTGTACTAGATCGGCTAGTAATATAGGAAAATAAGATTATGACCCAAAATATCGAACCCAAGGGAAACTTGTGCTTGTATGTGCTATTTCAATTTCAAAACCAATTTTGCATGTAAAGAGAGAAGAGAAATCCCAAGATTGTGATGATTTGAAAACAATAATTTTAAAACTAAATTAAAATAATTGAAAAAGCTAAAGTAAAGAAGAGATTTATTGAAAGCAAGTAAATTGAATGAGTTAAAAATCAATGATAAAGACAACTTTCACTAAAGGACTATCCACCTTAACAAATATTGCTATGACTTAATTAAAAGAAAACATACAAGTGATTATGAAAAATTCAGTTTAATAAACCCAGATAACTTTATTCAAGATTATCATTCCAAGCATTAAAACTCTCTTATTCAGAACAATTCAATACTTAGCATAAAGAACTGAATTAAGTCTCCTAGATGTCTATTAAAACCTTTCTCAAGAGTTTTAACTTTCACCTATTCTTGGTTACACTTTTCTTAATCTTAACTTACTCAAATTAACACACAATTATAGCTTATTCAGATTATAACCATGCATTAATTCAACTAAATTAACCTAAGAGCATGTAAATCATTAATCAACTTAAACCAATTAATTAACCAATTCTTAATCAAGTTAATAATCAACTTAAAATTGAAAAAAGACAAGACTATGTTTAAGAACCAAGAAATAATCAACTTGTATTAAAATTTAAGAACAAACTCAAGTCATAACAATACAAGTCAAGGATTCAAGTATCCTTTAGTAAAAGTTAAAGAAAACTACTCACAAACCATTCTTAAAATTAGAAACAACGTTTTGAAAAAACTGTAAAAACAAAGAATCGTAAAAAACTAAGAAAGCAAAGCTTAATTCTAAGGCTTGATTCTAGGGATTGATGATTATTCTTCTGTGTTTTGGACTACTATTTATAGGCAAGAATTGTAGTAGACTCCTTGTTAAACTTCGGTCATAAAATAGGAATCAAATTCTGCTAAACAGGAAGCTCGTAAATCCTTCGCGATATGGGAGTCTTCATCACGTGGCCACGCCCTTTAGTGTGTATTTCTACACGTGACCACGGCTCATTTAGTTCTTCTTCCACACGTGGCCACGTGTGGTCCTTCACTGGGAATCCACATGGTCATGTGGTCTTCATAAATTCCTTCAATTGCTTTCACGTGGCCACGGTTCCTTCTTTCTCTTCTCTTCACATGGCCACAGTTTCTCCTTGTTTTGTTCTTTACGTGGCCACGTGTGAAACTCTTCAGTATTTTCACGTGGTCACGTCTTAAGGCTCTAGACTAGACACTGGTTTTCTCGCCTAATTTCTTCATATTTGCACTTTTAGCCCTAAACTTTGTCCTTTTTGCACTTTAAGCCCTTTTATAACAATTTAAACCTGAAAATCAAACAAAACACAGAATTAACCTCAAAAACATAAATATTACTAAATTAACTCTAATTTAACCTAAATAAAACCAAAACAACTAAATAACTTAACTAAAAATATATCAAAAACTATATATATTTCACACTTATCAGTTGTTATGGAGTCGCCGCTCGATAGTACATCGGGAAGTTTGTCTCAGCCTTTTGATGTCCAAATAGAAATTGATGTTCGAGATGTCACTTTTATTAGGCAAATTGGTTAGGTGTTATTTTATAATTAAGTTCTAAGATTAATCCTCTCTTCTCTCACACACGATGCAAGCGATATAATTTAAGTAAACATCCCCATCAAATAAATAAAATGATAAAATAAATAAGCAAAAAGCCCTATTTAAGTTATTATATGAGAAAATTATCCTCAATAAAATACATGAAACTTAAAGTAGCATATATAAAATGGGAAATTAATTATCTTGGGAACATTGGTTCCCTTATGCTTGTTTAAAAAATGATTTTTATTATAATGTGAATTTAGGCTAAAAAAATTGGACATTGATCCATATTTGAAAAATAAATCCAATTAATTCAATATAAAACATTTTAGTATCTTTTATCTTATCATGTACAAAAATGACATAAAAAACACCTAGGGATGCCAAAGTAGGTGAGGGATAACTAAACATAAAAAAAATGACATAAAAAACATCCAAGGATGGCTAAAGTAGGTGAGGGATAGCCAAATAGAGAGTGAGGGATGGACAGAAGGAAGGCACTGAGGGGTCCTATCCCTCGGGTGAGGGAAGACCATCCCTCATACCTTATTTTTGTTCATCACAATTGGATAGAACCAGAAGATGCATAAAATGTAAAAATTTTAAAAAAATCATACAATATGTTATTCCAGCTTGAAACATGTATTTATACAATCCAAATCATGCCAACACATATTATAATAGTGATTCATGCATAAAATACAGGAAAATAAGTCATTTATATAGTCAAAAGAACTTAAAAACATAAGCTTAATGTATACAACAATGGAGGAAATCATATTTAACACACCATTAACATGCTGATTTAGTATAGATTTGTTTTCAAAAATATCTCAGATTAATATGCATATTATTCTAAATATTATGACAAACAAAGCATGCCAATATACATGCAAACAATCCCATGATTATATAAATTAAATTATAGATAGAAAAAGTAAAGAAATAATCCTAGAATACTACCTTCAGGAGATATTCTGACTCTGTGATGGTGGTAGTCCAGATCTTAACTTTGAACCATGCTTCTCATTCTTAAAACAACATTCCAAATTTGTTTATAAGTGGTCTGTTTTTATCAAGATTTTTTTAGAGTATAAAGGTTAGAGAGAGAAAGAAACTCTTCTCCTTCTCTAATGGTATCTCTCAAAAGAAAATGACTCCCCCTTCCTCTTTTTCAAAACCCTAGGATTAAGATTTTATACCTAAGGGAGAGTTTGAGTTGAAAATCCAACTCAAATCCCTTGTAAATTAGAGATAAAACCTCTGTAAATTTGGACTAAATCCTAAGAATCAAAACTACCTTTTTTTAAAACCCAAAAATATGGGAAAATTGGCTTGCATCTTACACACGGCTGAGACAAATTAGTCTCTACCGTGTACAAACAAATTTTTGCACATTTTCAAATTTTAACACCTTCTTTCATGTACACTTAAACAACTAACTTCACACCTAACTTAGCAAGCATCAATGTATAATTAATCACCACACACTTAGCCAAAACACACTAACAAAACTAAAACTTAAAAACTAAAATAACAAATGAAATTAAACAAACTTACTAAAGAGATAGAGTTAGAATTAGTTTTGAGTTCAACAACTTGTTAGCTCAACTTTGAACACACTCATGGCACATCCAAAGGCTCAAATCTCACCAATCCTATGTTAAACCTGAACGTTTCTCGCAAAATTAGTTTGTGAGTTAAATTCTTGCATTTCTTTCTCGTAAAATTAGTCTGTGAGTTAAATTCTTGCATTCTCTTCCAAATTTTGGATCATATACTGAAATCAATCGACATGTGGGGTCATCTTGATCCTTATAAGTTCCCAACTTCTTAAATTTCAACTTCCTTTAAAATTGTTTTTGGATATTACGACAAAGTGAGACCTTCATCATCGGTTAAAACTCATTCTTCACTGACTTTTTTCATACCACTTAGTTTTTTTCTTTTTATTCTCAATAATAACATCTGTCTCTACTTTAGGATACATCAACCATTTCCTGAGAGTGTCATCCAAAACAACATCTTTAAGCACTACTTTTATCTCTCCGTGAACATCTTAAACACAATAAATTAACTCTACAAAATCACATGATGGATATTTTGTCACTTTGGTTACATTAAATACCATATGTGACTCGTACTGAACCTTATAGGCACCTAATTTGCTCTCGAAAAACCACTTTTAGGGCTCGAGATCATATCAGAGTTCATTTAACTCATGAAGGTTAGTCGCTTCGCAATAGATATGATTTTATTCCCATTTATTGTTGGCAATCAACCTATGAGGGTATTTATTGGGCATGAAAAGGTAGGTATCATAGGGTCACCATCGAATAAAATATTGAAAAAATGAGTTCTGACTTATTGAAACCGAAACTAGAGATAGTTTAGACTTCACTCTTATTTATACCTTTGGTTAATGTTATATAAATGAGTTTCTAAGACTATTTTTTTTCTCTCTTTTCTCACACAAGGTGCTATGCTGGTAAAGTAAAGCACACTCAAACACTTTGAAAAGCTATAAAGCATGTATATCAAAAGCTATAAAAGAATGAAAAGTAAATTAAAAATAATTGTAAAAATAAAATCATATATAAATTGGAGAATTAATTGAGTTCATTTACATGAGGACATTAGTATTCTAATGTATATTTACAAAAAAGGGTTTTGGGTGTATTTTGGATAGAAAATGGGGATGTTTGATCCCACACATCTTTTGAAGAAAAAGAATCGTGTTAGTTAATTTTAAGGTGAAAGAATCATTTGCATTTAAAAAATCCTTAATTTTACATTTTATTTGAAGGGTGAAAATCAAGATATTAGTCCCTTTTATTATAGAAAAATCCCACTCAAACTTGTATAAAATCATTTTAGTTAGTTTTAGCTAAACGCTCGAAAAACTATTTATTATTTCGCTTGTAATAAATAAGAAAGGCATGAGTAGGGATAAGCAAAAAAAATCGAAAAAATGGTTAACCGAAAAATAGGTTCGAAAACCAAACCAATTTTTAAGGTTAACTGAAACGAAAAAAATGGTTAAGGTTTTTAAAAATATGGATTTTCGGAGTTTGGTTTCGGTCTATGGTTTTAAAAAATCATTAGTTTCGGTTAACCGACCGATTTAATTTATTATATATATATATATATATATATATAAGCCATTTCTCAAACTCTCTCATTGGTCACGAGTCATTGCAGACACCATGACAGAGTGGTGAAGGAGTAGTCAATGTCCCAAAAGTACATATGGTAAGAAGTTGCAGGCTGAGCTGTAGATATTGAAAGACTAACTCTATTTATTCATTCTACTCAAATTGAGTGACTCAAATGTATCCTTGGAGAAAATGTATTGGAAAGGCAAAAACTTTTTAAGCCCTACGATTTTACTTCTACTACTAGTGTTCATAGGTTGAATAAAATTACTTATTAATTAGGCTTTGATTGGTAGCATTCAATTTGGATAAAAAGTGAATTCAATGTATTGGAGTAAGGGTATACATTGTTTGATGCTAAGTAAGGGTATACATTGAGTTAATTAAATGTTGCAATTAAGTGAATACACTGCATTTAATTTTTTGCAAATTAAACATATTGTATTTACTTTTGTCTAAAGTGAATACAGTATATTTACTTTTGCCAAAAAATAAACTGTATTCACTTTTACCAAACTAATTACACTGTAGTCACTTTTTCAATTATCCTAATTGAACTCAAATTCAATCTTATTTTTATTCAACTTGAATTTGTAAACTTAATTTCAATAGGATTTAATCAACTAATTCAATTTTAAATGAATCCTACAATTTTTAGCTTTATATATAAAATAAAAAAAGTTACTAATTAACAACTTATACTGATATAGGATATCACATTAAAGAGATATCTATATATTGAGGAAAGAGATGGGACAATTTACATCTGCATTTTTGACATTTATAATTGGGGCAATCTCATTAGTAATGGCTAATAATAGCATTATAGGGCTAGTAATTTATGTTAACAGTAATTTACGTTTTTATAGTTTGGCATTTAATTTTTTTTTGTAACAATTCCAATTCTTACTCACAGATAAATGATTAAATTCCTTCCTTTCTTTAAGTAATATCCCATCCGTTTCATTTATAGCTATAATTTTTGAAAGCTTTTATTTAATTTCATTTTTCATGATAATTTTTAAATTTTAGAACATATTATTTATATATTTTATTGTTTTATTTTTATGTATGATTTGAATTAAACTTAAACATGTACATAGCCAAAATTTAATATGATATACTATTAAATGAACATTAGTATATTATAGATTATTCTTGAGCTAATTCTGCACATTGCATATTTGAATTTTTTGAGATTAAGAAAATTACCAGTACATTCATTTGTAATTTAGCCAAATTTTATAAAAATAAAGAATGTGATGCATATTATAATAAATTTAAAAATTTATTTATTTAAAGAACAATTATCGAGTCAATTATCGACCGAAAGTGATAGTTCAAGTTTATTATAAATTTAATAAATTTTTATAAATAATAAAAATATTAAAATTTTTTATTGAATTTATATTCTTTGGATAATTGAATACAATGTATTTAGTTTTAACAAAAATAAACACAATACATTCAGTTGGATAGAAAATGAATTCAATTTATTTTTTGGCAAAAGTAAATACACTGGCAAAATTTATATGGGAAGAGTTACTAATGAGTTCACTAATAAAAGGACAAAATAGAATCAAATATACTAAAACAATACAAAAGTAAATAAAATAAAATTTCTTGGGTTTGTAGGCTTTCCATATTTATTTACTTTTTTGCCCTTGATTTGCTTGACATGGCATGTAGACATGAGTATACTGGGTATTCATCTTTACAAGTTTATCTTCTTAATCGTGTATCTTCTATTCCCTTACCACCCCAAAAGTCAAACAATGGGCCAATGCATGTTTCTATCAATTATTTATGCAACGTGATAATATATATATATATATATATATATATATATATATATATATATATATATATATATATATTAATTTATTTACCTTTTTAAATTATTTCTTTTATTTACCAGTTAAAGATTAAATTTTAAGTTAACCATATTAATTAAATAAAATTAATTAAATTAAATACAATAAAAGAAAATTAAAAATATTTGAATGAAATTGTATCTCAAACTTGTAAAGGTTTTTTATCACAGTATATTCTTATATTCCAAATTATACATCGGTATTTATACAAATCACATGGTTGGCCAAGTTAATTGAATAATTTGTTTCCACTTTGCAATTTGTGTGACGTTATTAGTAACAATTATATTTGATAAAATAAGTGAAATGATTTTAAAAACAGTTTGCACTAGCTAATTTGTAGATCAATTTAACAAGTAATAATAATATTAACTTTTGATTATTTTTTTTCCTTTTCAATTGTTGGATTTAAATTAGAAACCTTTTTTTTCAAGATCATTTTTAGATCCACGTGAAAACATACACTCCTCCAATGCCCTTCAATAAGATTAAAGAAAAAATAATTTCAGATTATACTGTTTGTTAAAATAATACATCAATTATTTATAAGTTTATTGACTTTAATCTCTTTTTACATGTAATAAAAATAATGAGAATGTTTATTAATTAATAAGTGTATACAGTGTACTATATATCAAAATCAATAAGTGTATACAGTATATTACGTAGTAAATTAATTATATTACATAGATTTAAAATTAATAAAGTGTATTCACTTTTAAAAACTGAATCTATAGTATTTATTTTAGACAAAAAAATCAACAATTATATATTAAAATTTTAATTCAGCAGTGAACAGCTTTACTTCTGTGGGACCAACGTGAAGAGAGGAGTGAGTGTAACTTAATCACCTTTTTATAAGCCCAACGTGGCTTGAGCTTAAAATGGCTTAAATAACTTTAAATCTTTTACTTTTATAAAGATTAGTTTTGTGCTAAATAAAATTAAAAAATATACATTTACATTATTATCCCTATTTGAGTCATTCAATTTGAGCTGTTAATTTTTTCCTTTAATAAATAAATTCATTCCAACTCTATTTACAATATGAAAAAGATAAGTGGCTCAAATTGAGTCACTCAAATGGGGACAATAATGTAAATATATTTTTTTTTACTATTTTTTTAAGATAAAATTAACCTTTATAAAAGTAAAATATTTGAAGCCATTTAAGTCAAATCTAAACCATTTTAACCTCGAGCCATATTGAGCTTATAAAAAGGTAATTAAGTCATTATTGTTATCTTCTTTTTTCTTTTTTGCTTCATATATTTGGTGAATATCAAATTAAATGTGGATAAAAGTGAATGCAATGTATTATTTTTGGGCAAAGTAAATACAATTATTAGAACTGAATGCTAAGTTGAATGCATATATAATTTATTCAGTTTGTATTCAGTTAATTGAATTTTATAATTGTAGTGATTAACCGAAAAAAATTGGTTAACCAGTCCGAAAAATCGAAACCGGTGGACTGGTTAACTGATTGCAATGGACTGGTTAATGGTTAGTCTTTTAAAAAAATTGATGTATATGAACTGGTTAATTTTTTTGCTAATGGACTGGTTAACCGGTCCATACTCATCCTTACTTTGTAATAATGAAAGGAAATAAAATAATAATTATACAGGCCCAAATAATAATAAATGAGAAAATAAATAAATTCTTAGCGATCCCACTTCATCATATTCTCCATCCCAATCCGAAATGATGATGTGCACATTAAAATATGACAAAAAATTATATTATTCAAAAATAAATTAAATTACTTAGGGAGCAATTAAATTCAACAATTAAATAAATATAATAAGATAAATTGATAAATTAAATGAACATAATAATATATATATATATATATATATAATAGTAATAGCAACAATAGTAGTAATATTAATGATAATATTAATAATGACAATTATAAATATTATCATTAAAGATAATATCAACAATAATACTAATACAATTGAATTAAAATGAGTTAAATATTACACAAAGATGTAAATAGACTATTTGATAATTAAATTATATGTATTAATTAAGCCAATAAAATAGATACAAATAAAAATAGCATTAAATAGGAAATAATAGACAATATTATAAATTAAAGATGATATAATAAGTTAATATAATTAGTTTATTTCAAATATCAATTGATTAAGCTAAATAAGCAAATAGAAATATAAAAGAATTAATATTAACACAAATACATAAAAAAGATATTAACAATATAAAATTAAAGAATTAACAAAATCTCATATAACATTAATATAATATATTAGAAATTTGACAAAAAATAACAAATTGACAAAATATGCTAAAACAATTAAAAATAAATAAGCTAATACAATAAATTAATTAACCAACAAAGAATCAACAAATTAATATAATAAAACCATCAATTAATAAATAAGTTAATGTATTAAACTAATTAACAAACAAATAATGAAATTAAAATAACAAATTAATATCATATAATACATATGTGCTAGATAAAGGAAAAAGAATAAAAAGTAAATGGAAAAAGTGCAGATGAGGAAAATGTGATTTGGCCATAGGAAAAGACAAAATGCAAAACAAAGGAAACTATTAGTCATGAATTTTCTCTATAAGGTCTATTGATGTA
Organism: Excoecaria agallocha; assembly: GCA_037975025.1. Lineage (NCBI taxonomy): Eukaryota > Viridiplantae > Streptophyta > Magnoliopsida > Malpighiales > Euphorbiaceae > Excoecaria > Excoecaria agallocha. Next base: position 31,681,556 of record CM075811.1, read on the forward strand.
GAGATTAGTTTTGAAATTTTTAAAGAATGCTAGGGAAGATGAATAGGCCACCTCCCAACCCTACCAATTTTCCCTCTCTTCCGGCTAGACAATAGCCCCATTCTCCACCGCGAGATTCCATTATAAAACCTAAAAGGTGGCTTGATGGTGGGTTCAAAGTAGCTCCTTTCGAAAAGGTTGAGCACTCAAAAAATGAACCCAAAGTACACAGGCTATTTGTTAACAATCTTCCCCTTAGATGGACAGGTTTTGACCTCAGAAAGATCTTCTCTTAGTTTAGAATAATGGGAAATGTCTTCATGTCAAAAAAAAAAAAAAAGTTTAGTGCAAGAGGTACCTAGTATGGTTTCATCAATCTCTCTACAATAAAAAAAATATTGACTTAATAGTTAAGAAGGTAGATGGAACATGGCTTAGTTACCATCAAATTCTTGTGAACCTTACTTGTCATAGCCCTAAGAACTCGAGATGAAGGGATAAGTTAGCTATTAAGCCAAGGGTGATTAAAAATCCTAGCAAAAAATTTGATTGAACAGTAGCAACATTTGGCTTGTTGAGCAAGTATGGGAATCGCAAGGACACGTACACAAATATGAATGCTAGGGCTATTAATTTCCAGTACAAGGCAACAGAGGAGGAAAGGGAGTAGTTGAGTAGGAGTTTAATAGGTTGGCTACATGATGCTCAAAATGTGATTAATATACAAGAAGCTATGCTAGCTCAAGGCTTTTTCTCTCGTGTCTGTAAACCTATAGGAGGAAATCTAGTTCTCTTCAATTTCCCTTCGACCAAGGAAAAGGAATCGATGCTAGAATTGGAATAGACTGGTTGAGTGAATGGTTTGAGCACGTTAAGCCGTGGGAGCCAAATGACATTTGCAAAAAAAAGATTTGATTGGATTAGATGTGTAGGTTTTCCCCTGCATGCTTAGAATCCAGAATTTTTCTCATCCATTGCAGCATTATATGGAAACTTCATTAGTCTTGATGAAAATACTAGGAAGAAGAACTATCTGGATGTTGCGAGATTCTTAGTTACAACTTTTTCCTCAACCACCATAAATGAAATTCTTAGGACAAAGATTGATGGAGTTATTTACCCATTCAAGATTACTGAAGAACCATCAAATTTAGGCCTTTTTTTCCAGAACAGGGTGAATAAAAAATAGGTTGAGGTTAATCTGAGCAACCAAGAGCTCTAGCAACCGATGGATTCTGGTGGTGAAGATGTGTCACTAGATTTATACTCTCCAGCTAGCTCAAGCTTCAACAATTCCCACTCTCTATCTGCATGAGACTCTATAGTGGTGAATACTTCCCATCAATATTCTCCTAGAAACTGTCCTCTCATGTTCGATGTGGAGAACAACCACATTAATTGGCAACTAGCCTAAAATAATTTAATTTTATTTAATCAAGGCAGTTATAAGGAGTCTCTAGATTTTGGGCCTGGTCAAACTAGCACCAATGAGCCCATTGAAATCCGATATTTGAATGGGCTGGACATGGTTCCCTTTGCTAGCCAACCCAACCACACCATTTTAAGAAATGAAACCAACCCCTTTTAAAATCCTTTCCAGACCGCTCCTAACAGTATTATTCTTTCAGATTTCAAAATCAAGAGAAAAAAGGCTAAGAAAGTTTGATCCTTTTACCCTCTAGATTCAATCTAAGAAGAAAGAGGATAGGAGAAAGAATCATAATAGCAAAAAGCCTACTATTGCTATAGTAGAGACGCCAGTTGAAAGCAGTGGATCGGGGAAATTGCAGAGGACTTAATTTTAGAAGGGTCAATGTTAACAACCGTATCATTAGGGAAGAAAAGCCAGTACCAATCTCCCTTAAAAGTGAAGCTTTCAAAGTTCTTGAGGTTGCTGACATGCTAGGTATTATTGGAACAGGTAACAGGGAAATGTGTTTGGCCTCTTTAATTGAATCGGAGGAAAAAGAAAGGGAAAAATGGGCAAATCTAAGGAAAAACTTATAGGATAAAGTATTTTCGTAGGTACTACTTTGGGTTTTGATTTTTTGTTTATGAATTTCTTAACACGGAACTCTAAGGGCTAATCTTTTTTGTCAAACAGAGGGTGGTGGCCTCTTGTATTATAAAAAATGATATCATTCTGGTAATGCTGCAGGAGATAAAAAAAGAGAGGCATCGATTCAAAAACATTTAGAGCCTTATGGGAAAATAGAGATATGGATTGGGCTTCCTTAGATGATGAAGGGAACAGTGGCGGTATACTGATTTCTTGAAAAGCAATGTTTTTTCAGTGTAACTCTATCCTTTTGGGGAAGAACTGGATTTTGGTATTGGGGAGCAAATATATTTTAAAATAAAGTGGAATTCTGACTGTATTTACACAATCTGGGGAGACAAAGTAGGAAGAACTATAGGATGAAATCAAGATGCTACTGGTTAAGATCTTTCATTCTTGTTAAGAGGGGATTTTAAGGCTGTGCTATACAACGATGATAGATGGAAGAGTAATTTTAGGAGAAAGGATTAAAATAGTTCACCATTGGTGGTTTCTGTATTAGGTTTTGATGTTGGCTTTGGTAGTGCTTATCAAGCTGCCTTTGTTATATTCTTTATGGGTTGCTGTTGTTTTGAAGGTCTCGCAACTTTGTTGGAAGCTGGCAACACGAGTATATAATTTGGTAGTAACCTAGTGGGTATCTAATTTTATGGTAGAGGCTCTGTGAATAGCTTCTTTGATAGCCAGTTTCTAGACAGATGTTGGTTATTGATAGTTTTTGCTTGGGAGGAGAAATATTTCAGTTTGCAGTTTATTTGGTAAAACCGGAGGCTTCCAGACTTGATGACTTTGTGGCATGGATTTATATAATCTAATAAAGGCTTACAGTTTTATTAATCTATCCTCTTTAATTCTGGCTCTATATATGGTTGAACTCCTATTTCATAATTTGGAATAACTTATTTCTGAGTGGCGAAATGATGCCTTCTCTTTGGTAGGTCATCTTACTGAATTATTGATGCAATTACTTGTTTGGGGTCCATATCTTTGGTCTAGTTGCAGAGCTTGTTTCAGTTTTTCTGGTTGAGGATGCTAGCTTACTCTGTGGTAGCTCTGCTCTTGTTGGTTTTGCAAAAGATTTTTCATTGGTTATTGAATGCATTTTTGGTTAATTATATGTCTTACAGGTGGAGTAGATATAGTGCCATATAGTCTTCACAATTTTCTGGTTTATGGTTGAAGATTTTTTTATCAAGGGTTTCGTGAAGTTACTTCCCATGTTTTGCTTTTTCCTGCTAGGAAGCTAAGCTTTGGCCGGTCTCTATTATCTCGGGGGCTGTATTTTTGGTTTTGTTTGCTATTGTTATTTTAATTTTTGGTAGAAGCTATGTTTCTATGTTTTATTCTGGGGGCTGTCAGTTTTGTTTTTACCCCTATGTATCTGTTTGATTTCCTACTTATTGCAACACATGTCTTCAGCTTGTCAAAAAAAAAAACGCACAAATGGTGGAGCAGCTAAGTGACGATGCAAGCAAGGCGTGACTAGGTTTTTAGCGATAGGTTTTTCGATCATCGCTAAAAGTCCAGAATTCAGCCAATGAGTCACATGAAGAATGTGACTCGCCTGTTGAGTCACGGGCTGAGACCGTGAATGAATCAACCCAAAAATGTGTTCCAGCCACCGAAACATGCTAGGAAGCCATAAAAATTCATACCAACTCAATTTAAAGCCATTTTAATGGATGAAAAGGCCAAAAAAACTCAATTTCATGCATGAAAAACATGTTTTAAACAAGAAAAACAAAAATTAAAGCAAGAAATATGGAAATTAAAGTTTGGGTAAAAATGAGAAAGATGATGAATAGTGATTTCTACTATAAATCATAAAACTCAATTAATTACCAATTTGCATGCTTAAAATCAATAAATCAAATATTAAATAAAATCAAACTATAAAAATGGAAAATAAAAAATTCCACTATAAATCAAGTTCAAATACTAGATTTAATTAATTTTGGGATTCAAAAATATTACCTTTAAGTTGTTTCCATCAAAAAATAAAGGAAACAAGTGCTTTGGGTTCACTTTCCCATTTTTTCTCTTTCTTCTAACTTAAAAATAGAGAGCAAGAAAGAACATAGAAGAGAGAGAGACATAGGAGAGAGAAAGAGTGAGCCTCCTAAAAAATATGCTTTTTTTCTTGGATAAATATCCAAAAGCATTAGAATTTGGATGAGCATTGAAGGAGATTTTTCCCCCTATTTTCGTGTTTAGAGTGCATTTGAGAGTGAGTCATGGCCTTATCTCATGAGTCAAGGGCAAGACTCACAAGCAAGTCACGGCTTTGACCCGTGAGTCAAGGGTGTGACTCACGCCCTTGAGTCGAGCCATGTTCTCAGCCAACTAGCCCCTAATCTTAAGTGTTTCGTAATTTTTAAGCTAAAAAATGCCATTTGTTTTGATAAGGTGTCTTCTTGACATTTTCCCCTATGTATTAGCTTTCTAATGAATCAAAAATCAGCTCACCTTGGATTTTCATATTGGGATTTATGGCCAAATTACTGATGATTGCTCCTAGAAAATCTTTAAGGACAAAATTGATATTTTGAATTTGAGAAATTACTGGAAAGAATGGATTCATAATTAGGTCAAACTCTCCGCATAAAAGTTGTTCTAAAATGAGTATAGTTTTTATCAAAATTAAATTCACCTTAAAATAATCTCTAAAAGTGGAGTTATGCTTAAATTACTATAGACTGATTTAGGTACAGGAAAAATTCGGATTATCTATGTTCAAGCCTAATTTAGAGAATCTTAAGGGCTAAACTGGGTTTAGATTTATAATCAAAGTTGTAGTTCTATATCTTAAGATTCATATGGATATGGAATCATCAAATAATGAGGTCTATAGGCTAAGATAAGGCTGTAGAACTTAAGATTGCTCTAAGTTTTTAAAACCATTTTCCTCATTTTGCCTTTTTTGAAAGAGATAAATGGGTGGACCCCGAAAAAAAAAGTTATTTTGAAAATATTAAAAAAACCTAAGGGAAAGTCTAGCACTTTCATTCTTTATTTATTTATTTATGAGCAACTACTTCCTCATAAGGTAACCCTGATCAAAAGCTACCTTAGGACCCAGTGTCTACACCATGTTCTCATCATTGAATTGTAAAGTGACCATTTTCCTATACACATCTATTAATGCTCTTTCCATGTTCAAAAATGGGTATTTGATAATTAACGTCACCTTCCAATCTTCCTTCATTTCTAGGATAATAAAATCCACAGGAAAATGAACTCTCCCACCTTTACCAGCAAGTGTTCAATTATCCCTTTAGTTTCTTGATGGATTTATCCACCAATTGCAATAAAATTTGTGTTTCCTTTAGATTCCCAAGATTAAACTTTCTACAAAGTGAATAAGGCATAAGATTAATGCTTATACCTAAATCACATAGAGCATGTCCAACAAAGTTTCCTTCTAATTCACATGATAGAGTAAACTACCAGGGTTCTCCAACAAAGTCACCTTCTAATTCACATAGTATAGTAAAACTATCAGGGTCCTCTAATTTCTCAGCGTGATGGCTTTCACCTTCTTCATTGGATTCCGATCAACATTCGATAGAAAAGTACCATGTGACCTTATAGAGATAAAATTGGCTAGTTATCCAATTTGCATTTCCAATTTTCTCATAGCCGCATCCTGATTTCTATTCCACTGCTCTTGTATCTTCCATCTTAGCTCTTAACTTAACATAAATTGAGTTTGACTAGTCATAAAACTAGAAAACATATCTTCCAAGTTCGATTTCATTTATTGAGGTGAGGGTTGTTTAGCTTGGAATTCAAGTGGTTAGAAATGTATTTGGTAAGCTTGAGATTCTTGGTAGGGTGCTTGAAAGTCAGTGTTTACTGCTGGAGGTTGATATTGTTGATGATAACTGTATTTGGTAAACTTGAGATTCTTGGCAGGGTGCTTGAAAGTCAGTGTTTACTGCTGGAGGTTGATATTGTTGATGATAACCTTAGTTGTGACTGCTTTGAACATGTGTGGATGGATTGAATAGAGAATTTGGCTGAGTGTTTGAAGTGGATGCTTAGTTGCCCTCTCTCCATAAGAAATTGGGATGATTCCTCCATCGAGGATTATATTAGTTGCTAAATAGGTCATTTTGTTTAAAGTCATGTAAAGCATTCACTTTTCCTATTCCCTAAGTGTATTAAATTTTATGTTTATGATACTAAGAAAAATTCTAATGATGTGCCTAATGTTTTTAAAGTGGATGTTACTGAACCTTTAATTAATGAATCTTTTAAATTGGGTGATAATTCTAAAAATTTGAATTTTTCATATTTTTCGGACTCTATTTTCAAAAATCCACTACAAGAAAATTTGGAAATAGCAACGGAAATTAGCAACCGAATTTGGTGAATTTCCGTTGATAATTAAAATTAGCAGCCGAAAATAGCAATGGAAAATTCGGTTGCTAATTTGGTGGTTGGTATTTTTAGCAACGGAAGGTTTATTCCGTTGCTAATTTAACAACGGAGATTAAATTCCGTTGCTAAATTTAATTCCGTTGCTAAATCTAACCACTAACATTTGGTAAATTGATCAAAATTAGCAACCGAATTCAAATTTCGTTGCTAATTTAGCAACCGAATTCAAATTCCGTTGCTAAATTTAGCAACCGAATTCAAATTCCGTTGCTAAATTCAGCAACTAGTATAAAAAATTTGTGATGGTTTTTTCGTCACTATTCCATCACTACAATAGAAAACCAACAAATTACACTAAAACAACAAGCTGTTTTAGTGTAAAATTGAAAACCAATAAATTACACTAAAATAGCAAGCTGTTTTAGTGTAATTTGGAAAACCAACAGCATTATTCAAGTAATAAAAGTTGAATTAGCACAAGATAATATGCAAAGGGATCTGTGAAATTAATTATAGATTGATATTTAATTACAAGTATTATAAATTACCTTAACGTCATTAGATTTCCAAGGTGGTAGAGACTTGAACTCAGAATTATCTATCTTTATACTCTTTTCCATCTTCTGCAAGAAAAACAAATCTTGTTTTATTAATTTAACGTTTTATTTTCGATAACTTGAAAGAATAAAAGAAAATCAATTTCTAAGAATTAAACTCACCGTTTCGTAGTCGAATTTCTCGATAGTGTCGTCTAGTAGAACAATTGATGAATGATCAGGCAGCTGAGGTTGGAAAGCTTGAACTGCAAAATTGCACCACGTATTTGAGAGAAAATCCATTGTCTCAGGATGTGCCTCAGAGGGTGTTGGCTTCATGATTGAATCCATTAAATTTTTAGTTAGGAACTAATTAATTGGATTTTCACAGCTTAATTAACAAGTGAGGAAGGCTAAACGAAATTTCTCATATAAATAACTCTTAACATACATAAAAAGAGTTTGAATAAAGCATTATATTCTGAATACGGTGTTTCTTCTTGAAACGAAGTCATCAAAGGTTGGTAAATATAATTACTCCAAAAAAGTGCAATGATGAATTGTTCATATTCATTCATCCACTGTATCATCAATTACATACTGACAAAATTAATCGTATATGGTAAGAAAATAACATGTTGACTTAGAAAAGAAAATAAAAACTAGGCTTCGTAGATAAATCTGTACAATTAGCAATCAATCACATTATTGAATTGTATGGCCACCTAATACCACAAAAATCAAAACAAAATTAGTAATATATGAAATTATATATGGTTAAAAATTTAGCTATTTATTTTATTCAAAATTCGAATTCACAATATTAGATTGATTATTAAAATAAGTTGATATTAAACTAAATACAAAAGAAAATAAATAAATAAATAAATAAATAAAAAGTCAAGGTATATGCCAACAGTTGTTGACTAATAAAGGCGAAGTATCTGATTACTAATAAAAACCACCAAACTGTATCATAATTCTAATCTTAAATTAATCAATTATCATTAGCTGGTTATTAGTTAAGTTGTTTAACAAAATTATCTCTGATGCTCTCCAAATTAATATAATAAATAATCAATATTCATAAAGTGTGATATCACAGTACTAAAATTAGATTGATTTTCTTAAGTAATAAGGCTTGCTAAGCTGAAAAGGACTGCTGGATAAAAAAGACAGAATACCAGCCAATGTTGAGACTACTTTTATTTTATTTCTTTTAACAACTATTTCTTTAATGTATTTATCTCACAGAAGATTGGATTGGTTATTCTCTTCAAACCCAAGCTTAATTCCCATGCCCCCACCAAATCCCTCCTTCTAAAACATCAATTTGTGGGCCACATATGCCCCGATATGTGTGCATAAAAATATAACTTTCCCCAATTTTGCTTTATATTTACGGGAAACCTTAATTGTGAGTAAACCTTTTTAGTCTTTAAATGTCTATATAATATAATAATTTGACATGATCTTTAAGGGTATAAATCTATTTATTCATATTTATCTGCCACAAATTTATCCAATATCTTATAATTCATTTAAAAATCAAGATAAAATCTAATTTTTCCAACTTTTCTTGCAAATATAAGTGAATATAATTCATTATTAAACAATATTTTTGCTATTCATACGGTGCCCCAAGCATATTAATATGGACATATTGCACCATTCAATTAAAATGTAATATCATTTTATTTTTAAACCAACGGTTCAAATTTAAGCACACTGAACATTTAGCATACTCAATCACTAACCCTTTTTTACCCCCAAATGCTATTAAAAGCATGAGTTATCGTGCAGAGCCTAAGTTCTTCCTATCGAGGTAAGGGTTAGCATTTAACTAGGTTCTACCCATAGATGCAGCAGATTCTTTTTACTTTTTTCTACATTCAGTCTATAGAAAATTGAAGTATAAACCTGGATTATAATCTCCAAAGATGATCTCCGCAAGTGCTTTTGGACCAGCTTCACCAGGGTACCCGATCCAAAGAATGCTAGCAATTCTTGGGTCTTCTTTGGCAAATGATACATCAACTGGTCCTCCACCAGTAAGAACTAGAATTACTGGCTTTTTACTAGCTGCTGCAACAGAAGATGCTAATTATAAGCAAGATTTTCTATGAGTTTGCCAGAAATATGTATATACAAATATTTTATATGGTCAAAATCATTTGTATTTTGATGTCAATAATGATAATATTACTGAAATAAACATTATATTATTAATATCAATATTAGTAAAACAAAGCTATGAATGATTAATTAATTTCGAGAGAGAATTGCAAAATCATTACGGACACCCAAATGGAGGGAAAAGAGTCAAAGGAAAAAAGAATATAAAAGAGAAAGAGAATTACTTTACCCAAAAGCCAAATTAATAATTAATATGTTGGACTTGAAAATTCCATTAAAAAATGCAAAATGAGAAAAAGAAAAAGCAGCAATTGATTGCAATGCAAATAAATACTGTATATAAAAAAGAATGGTCCATACAGCTCCATAATCATCATACTTAATTAAAGCTACTTTAATCTCTTTTAGCCTTAATTACTGCTTACTGCATAATTAACCTACTTTAATTAAATCATTAATTTCTCCTTTTCTTTACAATGAATTGCTGCTCTTTTTCTTTTTCTTTTTCTCTTTTTTTACACAAGCAGCAGCAAAACCACACAAAATAGAAGATACCAGCGCTTTTTGCATATTCTATGTACCTTGTTGTAATGCAATATTCTTATAAATTAGAGATCTCTTTTGCACAATTAAAATGCTAAAACTGTAACATTATGCCCCAAGTTAAACGAGTGTTCACATACATTTATGCCTTGATACAAAGTCTTGCTGACAGCTCTGCTGCCACAGCATCAATGAATTCCTCGGTATTGAGATACCGTTCTCGTGTAAGCCTACAAACAAATAACAAGCATATCACATTTGTGGATGAAAACGAAATCAGGAAGAACATGAGTATAGCATACTATATTATACTGAATGGGCGATAACAGAAACTCACTTAGGTCCATGAATAATCAATGCAAGATCCTTTGTCATCTTGCCAGCCTCCACTACTCCAATACAGGCTTCTTCAAGCTTCTGGGTGAAATCCAGGAGTCTAGCATTGTCATCCAACTTGGCCCTGTCAAAAAGAATACACTTAGATTCTCATTCATCCTTTTTATGAATAATTCCCAAGGACCCAACAAAAATGATTCCTGAAAACAAAATTTTACCTGTGTGCAAGACCTCGGGACCAAGCAAAGATAGAAGCTATACTGTTTGTGCTGGTTTCACCACCTTTCTGATGAACCCTGTAATGTCTAGTAACTGTACCATGGGCTGCCTCTGCTTCAATGGTCTTTCCATCCGGCAAACCTGCAACCACAGAAGGATTTTATAAGTTCTGAATGAGAAAAGGCATGCGTGTGCACACAAATGATGGTTTTATGAATTTAGCATAAAAAAAAGGAAGAATCGTACCCGAAATAGCCCGTCTGTGGCTAGAGAGAGAGACAGAGGGGTGACGGTGTGTGAGGGAGGAGATGTCTGCCGTCGACTTCTTCGTTAGAGAGACAGAGAGAGGGACGACGGTGGTGTGAGGAAAGAGATGAATCTCATCTAGGGTTTTTCAATTTATAGTTCCAACAAAAGTAAAAGTACTTAAATGCCCCTAATTTAGCATGGAATCCCTTTTTCGTTGCTATTTTTGCAACCGAATTTAATTCGGTTGCTATTTTTCGTTGAAAGTGAAATTTAGCACCGTTGCTAATAAATAATTCCGTTGCTAAATAGCAACGAAAATTCTATTTCGGTTGCTAAATTAGCAACGGAATTTAAAAGCCGTTGCTATTTTTCGTCCCAAATTTTATCCCATTTTTTGCCGCCTTAATTAGCAACGGAATAGAAATTCCGTTGCTAATTTTCGTTGCTAAATAATGGCGCCAGAAATTTCCTCCACTTTTAGCAACGGAAGCTAACCAAATTTTTTTCCGTTGCTAATTTTATAAAATTCAACCAATTTTAGCAACGGAAACTATATTCCGTTGCTAAATAGCAACGACATTCTGTTTGAAGTGTGCAAAGACTATTGAATATGAAATTTGAGATATTTGAAGTGTGCCTTTATATAGTTCAGAAAAAAAAGTACATTTCCAAAAGAAAAAAATATATATTTTAAAAGTATTGAGTTTGCACATGTCATTTTTCTTCAATAAATGGCGTGGCCTATTAATTAATTATTATTGATAACAAAATTATGTATTGGGGAGTGCATAATAATTTAGTTTTCAACATTCGGGCTTAGTCAGCATGAAATATTTTGCAAGACCACGGGACATAGTTTCAACTAGAATTTTGTATTGTTCGCACAAAATTATTAGTTAGAATTATTCATCACTATTTGTATCAAATTTAAAAAGGTGACATAAAAATTTTGAACTCTTATCCAAATAGGAACCTGAGGCCTAATTGAATATTGGATTTAGTAATGAATAAAGGATCATGATTAAAGAGAGACCAAAATAAAGATCTCCAAACCTAATTTTCTTATCCTGTCAGAAATATTTCAAAATTATTGTACATAAATATTGCTAATGTGCCTTAAATATAAGCATTTTATAAATTTCATACTTTTATCAAGTTAAAAACGGGTTGCACACCATTAAATCAGATGTTATCTTTCAATACGATCGCAAAAACCACTCATATCGCCATAGTTAAAATATCTTTAAAGTATAAATACTTTTCCTATTAATTTTCTTTTCTATGATTTTAATACTAGGAATCAGAAAGATTAATTTGAGAAGATATTTATTAGTTTTATCAGAAACTGTTAATATAGTTATTTTATATGTCATCTGATAATTTGTAAGAATATCTAAGCTAAAAAATTATATTGTCAGTGGTTTAATATAGTTACTTTATATTAGATAAGAAATTATTTTGTCAGTGGGTGATTCATGCCTATGGTACAAAATAAAATATCAGGATAAAATAGGCTTAAAAAAATTGGCTAAATTGGAAAAAGGAAATTACTATTGAGAATATCATTTAATTTTAATAATACTTTATAGACAATAATTATAAAATAATTTTTATAATAAATATATATTCAATATATATATATATATATATATGAATTAAATTAATAGTAATATATAGAAATGGGTCAAATTAATAGTAAGTTGCAAATTTCGTTTGGGCCATTAGTTAATTGAATGGGGATGTGGTTTGGCCCATTTAGTTCTCTGTATGAAGGACTATTAATAATGTATATTTTTTTTATTTATGTTTAAAAGCTTAAGAAGGCCAAACCCTACTGCTACTTCATTCCTCTCAGCGCCGTCCACAACAAGCAGCCATCATTCCTTCTCTTCTTCCTTTTGTGCCTTTAAATTTATATTGCTTGCATTATGAGGCTCTAGATCTGTTAGAAGAATTTGAAGATTATTTTGTTAAGAGGATCTTCAACAATTTTGCTGAGATCTTCAACAAGTAACATTTCTCTCTTTTTCTAAAGTTTATTTTCTTTAATCTTTACCTGCTTTGTTCATCTTTATTTCTTAGTTTCATTTTATGCGGGTTTTGTCTTTTAATTTTTTTGCATTTTATTTTTCTTCTTTATTGATTGCTCAAGTTTTTTAGAGCTTTGTTGGCATTTGCGATTTGGGTTTTTTTTTTGGTTCCATTTTTGTTTTGGGATATGGTGCGTGAGGTTTGAGGGTTGTCTAGTAAGGCTATTCTTGTCGCAGTTGGGGTATAACTAATCTTACAACTCTTGATTTCATATTTGAGCTGGCTTATATATATATATATATATATATATATATATATTAAATCGTATTGTAGATGGCATTGTTGAGGTATAATTGGATAATAAAATCCATGTGATAGAGCTAATGTTAATTTGTTGAAGATCCAATGCCACCAAATCCTTAATTTTGATTCCAAAATGAGAAATAAAAATCGATATTTGTAATTAATATCTAAAACTTGAATTGTCCAAGTCTATAATTAAAATCTTTGATGGCCTACATGAACAAGTAAATATCATATAAAATATTTTACTTAAATGACATTATATAATTAACTTAGTTAACATGACTAGCTAGGTGCTTAGGTAATTTAATGCAATTATAATTTATTGGTGGTCAAGAATATATATATATATATATATATATATATATTAGCTATTTTATAAGTAAAGGATTCCCTCTTTTATTTGTTTTTCCAACTGGAAAAGCTTGGCACATTTTCTTCTAGAATTAAGCCACGGTTTCATCAATACCATTGTCTTAGACTTGAAATAATTAATTAACTTTTTATTCTTTTTTATTATAAATTATTATTATTTTGGTTAGGATTATTTAATGCATTAATTCCTGGAACAATATGTTTTTATAATCAACAATCATGCAACCGCCATGCTATTAGAAATAAACGCTGATTATATTAAATAGTTAGTCTTGTTTTTCTTCAAGTTTAATTGTCTTTAGTCTTTCTGCATGTTAAACAAGAAGCAACCAAACCCAATCCATTATTTGTACATATCCCTTAGTTGGCTTTAATTTTGAAAATTGTAGTTGATGATTTCTTTTTTCAAAAGTAGATATTCTGTAAAATAGCTATGTTGAGTTTGGTTTTAACTAGATGACTTAGTAACTTAACAATATTATGAGATTAAAGGAATTTAATTCACTTCCCCGGTATATTTTTAACTCATCTCATGATTTATTTTACATAGAAAGCAATGGCATAATTGAATCCACGAACATAAGTTTATAACTCTTTTACAACGTTTAATAAAAAAAAAGGATAATGTCAAATTGATTTTTAAGTTTTTAATTTCTGGGTTTTGTTCAATTTTGTTTTGTTTCTCTTCGCCAATTGATATAAGGATTTAGTTATTAAATTTCTTGGGAGATGAAAAATGGGCTGAGGTAGCAGCAGAATTGTGAAAATAATTTCAGAACTACCCTTCTTTTTTATGTTTTGTTTCACCTGGATTTTGCATTTCTTTCTTAATAAACTCATTATCTTCAATCTCTAGTATAAAATTATAGTTATTGTTGATTGAGTGAGATTCATAGTCTCGATTTCTTGTTGTACTATGTTGTATGCATCTTATAAGTTTTTTAATTAATTTGGTATGCTTAATCTTTCTTAAATTTCTGATGTGTGGCTATAGTTTCCTCTATTCTACAAAAACTGAAATTGTTGTTCTTTTTATGTGATGCTTCTGTTATCCCTCCCTCATGTGCAGTCAGCAGCTTTAATTATTTTTTTTTCTTTGAAGTCATAGGCTTAGTTTATAAAAGAAATCAATGATAAAGCTTCGGGATCATATACTGGTGGTTTAATTTCTATTATTGAGCACATGTCACAAATGGTAAGTATATTATTATCTCTCTATTTCTATAACATCAAATATTCTGTTTATTAGATGCTGGTTATTGTTGATGATATGCCTATATGGGAGCTTGCTATTACTAATATACTTAATAGCTAGTTACTGTTGATGATATGCCTATATGGGAGCTTGCTATTACTAATATACTGAATAACTGGTTTTTGTTGATGATATGTCAGTTATTGATGATGATATGCCTATATGGGAGCTTGCTATTACTAATATACTTAATAGCTAGTTATTGTTGATGATATGCTGGTTATTGTTGATGATTTATTGGTCATTATCGATGATATGACTATATGGGAGCTTGCTATTATTAATATAATTAATAGCTGATTATTGTTGATGGTATGTTGGTTATTGTTGATGATATGCTGCTTATTGTTGTTGATGATATGCATATTGTTGCTTATATGCCTATATGGGAGCTTGCTGTTTTTTAGGCCGGTGATATTAATTGGTCATATGGTTATGGGACTTTGCTAGCCTTTTTTTGATATTTGTTTGTTTTAAATTGATTATATGCCTATGGATCGAAGTTTGTCAAATATAAGTTAAATCGTTATTGTTCAAATCTAGGAGAAGCATAATGGTCGGCCACCTACGCTTCCCGAGGCCTTCGTTCACACACACATTCTAAATCATGATGGAAAAATTTATATGGCTGAACGAAGTAAGCAATTGCATGTAAGTAATATAAAATTTATTACTTTTAGCCTTTACAATTATTTAAAGATTCATGTTTGTAAATTATGAGTTGTAATTTTTTACATTCTATAGGCAAGGTATGAGTAGCTTCGAGATGAGCGATCACAAGGGGAATCATCTGTAGATGAGACCAAGTTATTTTATGAGGCTGCACAACACAATAAAAGAAGAAGATTATATGGATTGGGCTCATATGTCCCTCATGTTGGATCCAGTTCAGCTGCATCATGCCGTAGCGAGTACAACACTTTAACCAAGGAAGATGTCAAGGAAATTATCACAAAAACCATTCGAGCATTGTTTCCTCACTTAGGGATTCAACAACCAGCTGCTGATCAGCCTAATACTGCTACTGATGGACCTGGACATGATGATGTTGCGCCTTCAACTGCACAAGATGATTATCCACATAATGATTCTCTATCGGCTCATGGTGGTGGTTCTACTTCCCAGTGATTTTAGCCGCACTATATATTTGATCATTATTTTATTTAGATGATACTGTTGGCGCTAATTAGTATAATAATATTTACTATTTTATTATTTCATGACAGATTGAGGATAATATTATGTAATATTTTAAATTATTATCTATATATGTGTATTTTGGAACATATTTTGATTTGGAATCAATATATATTTGTATGTGTGAGATCATTGCTGTTTACAGGTTGAAAATAAATAAATAACGATCATTGTATACAGGATTAAAATTTTAAAGTACAGCAAAAGAAAAATTCAATTAATAATTTAGTGACGGATTTTGCGATAGCAAATATGTCGCTAATATGTAACAGATATAATTTGGGAAATAATTAGGGACCAAATTAGCGACAAATATGTTGTCGCTAAATTTTACACTAAATTTTTAATTAGCGACGGAAAATGTAGTCTCTAAATATTATTATTATAATTTGGTGACTAATTAGGAATATAAATTAGCGACGGAAAAAAAATTAGCGACGAAATATTTCGTCACTAAATTAGTGACTGAATTTGAATTCCGTCGCTAATATATTCACAACTGGCCTTTTAGTGACTGTTTGTCGCGGCATCGCTAATTTAAATTAGCGACGAAAAATAGGTAATTAGCACCGAAATTATCTGTCGCTAATCAGCAGTTTTTTTGTAGTGTTAGGCTGAAAAAATTGAGTGTATATGGGTAAGATTTGGATATTCTCGTGGCCACTACAGTCTATGGAAGTAAATCAAGCTTGAAAAAAAAAACTCTTGGTTTCTTCTTTCCTTTATCTATTCAATTATGTGTGATTAAGGTGTCCAATTTGGTTTGACGAGTTTTCTTTATGCATTAAATTAATCTTGAATTGAGGCATAAAAATTCTTGTATGCTTAATGTTATAAAACCTTGGTGTTTATGGTTTGAAAAGATATTTAAGGAACCTTCATTTTGATATGAATTTGTGAAAAGTGGTTATGAATTCTTGTTCCATTTTGTCTTGCATTTTTGTCTTGTCAAAGTATATGGGATGGGAGCCTATTTTTAGGTAATTTAACTTTTGACAGGATTGATTATGTGGTTTGATTCATGCCTAAGGACAAACATGGAACAAGTTTGGGGGAATTTGATAATTCACCAAAATTGCATGTTGTTCCTTAATTTTTGCTCATTTTTATAAATTGTTTTTTAGCCAATTTTGATATTTTTCACTTTTTTTTTTGTGATTTTAACCATTGCAGGATTAAATTGATAAGAAATGAGCAATTTATAGCTAGGGAGATCTTTATGTTAGCCTTGCCCAAGGCTAAGGAAATATCGAACGAGGTAGAATATTTTAGCAAACCTATTTTGTGCGAGAGTTACCCTAGTAGCCAAGGGAGTTTCAGCCGATTTTTGAGGAATATTAGGCTATATTTTAGGGATTTGAAGGCAATAGTTGTAGGAAGTTTAGATTCTATTTAATATTTTATTTTATTTCCTTTATTTGGGGTAGGATTAATGATAAGTGTGAATTTGACTATAGTATTAATGTGTGTTTGGTGTGTTTTTATGTTACTTTTAATGTTAATTCAGCTGATTTATTATTTAATTGTGTAAGTTGATGTTTTAATTATTTAATTACGTAATTTGGTATTTTTAGGGGTTTAATTGAAGAAAAAGAAGAAAATTAATAGACTAATGTTAAATTTCAAGCATTGGCAAGTTTTTAAAGAAGCTGAGCTTTGTTCATGACTAACAAAAGCAAGCCACTCAGTGGAGTGACTTCTCACTCTACCGATCAAGTGGGTTACAAAAAAAGCTTAAAGGTAGATAGTATATACATGATAGAGTGAAAAATCACTCTATCGAGCAGTCCCAAGGAGAATTCCAGCATAAGCCACTCAGTGGAGTAAATTTACACTCTATCGGGTCAAAGAATCCGAATTACGATTGAATTACTCTTCTCTATTGAAGAGGAAGTTGTTTGCTAAAATTTAAAGTCTGTGCAAAATAGAAAGTTGAAGGCTTTTAAACTTCTTCTTTTTAACTATAAAAGGGATAGAAAAACACCAAGTTAAAAGAGCTTTTTAATTATATAATTTGTAGTTTTTTATTTTAATTATTCACTTAGAATTTGAAGGCTAGGATTGAAGAATTCTGAGGAAACTTCAAGAATAGCTAAAGGGTTTTATGTGTATCATTCTCTTATTTTGTTCTTGTTTAGTTATTAAGAAAATGAGTAAGTAGTTCTTTTTCTTTTGCCGAGGGAGCTTGAACCCTCATATTTGTTTATGTAATGACTTTGTTTGTTAATTCCTGAGCAGAAATCCTTATCTTGAGTAATATTTATGTTGATTGTTGATTTGTTGAGAAATGGTTAATAATCAATTGTAATATTGGCTTAAGGTATGCATGTTCATAGTTTAGCTCGTTTAATTTGATGTATGATTATTTTCTGAAAAATATGGTAACTATGTATTTACTTTAGGTGAATTAAGGCTATGAAGAGGTGAATTAAGAATGAATTGAAGTGAGATTTCTTAAGAAAGGGTCTGACAAATATTTAGGAGTTCATAAATTGGATTTTTATGCTAAGTATTAAATTATTTTGAGTAAGGAAATTTGATGCTTAGAAGGATATTTTGAGAAGTTATCTAAATTTATTGTCAGTTTTTCATAATCAACTATATTATCTTTAACTACGTTATATGCATGAGAAATTGAGGTAAAAAGTCCTTCAGTGAAGTCTTATTATCATCGAATTTTTCTATACTGTTATTACTTGCTTTGTTTAAATTTAGTTTTAGACGCTTTAGTTTCTGATTAATTGCATAAGTTTTATTTCTTTAGTTATTTAAATTTTTGTTTTAAGTTTAGTATACTCTTCAATATTATCAAAACTTTGGGATTCTTTCTTTTTTTCCACACAAGCGTTCATTTTAAGAATATGAAATTCGTTGCACTTGCACAGTTCCCTTGCATTTGATATTTAGGGTCTTAATTTATATTTTCTTATATTACTAACCGATCTAGTACGCTTGTTAGATACCGGTCAATTAAACTACCTTTATTTGAGGAGTTCTATTAGGAATAAAAGAGGGCGAGATTAGATCTTTTGGCTTCTGTTTATTCTCTATTTTTTAGTTCTATAATGGCCATGAGTGGCTAAAAGTTTATTTGGTTAAAGATTAATTCAAGGTCAAAATTCTTCAATGCTATGAGATTGTTCTACTTTAATTTTTTCTATAATTTTATGTGATGTTCATGTTATTTATTGTGGCTTAGAGAAACTATATCTCAATTATTTCTTTTTATGTTCAATGAGGCGCTATTTTTCATTTAATTAAATAACATATAGCTAATTGAAGATATTAAATCCATAATTATTTGGTAGATTCGATAACAAGTGGTAATTAGTATAACAACATTGAGAAGAGTTGTTGTATTAAGTAAAGGCATGATTTGATCTAAATTAATCAGTCTCGCTTGTAGGTTGGTTGGCTTAAGTTGGATCTTTTTAATTAGTAAACCTATCAATAAATTATTTTTTTTACTTGTTAAAGGGTTGTTTATTGGTTAGAGGTTAATTATAGTATTACTTGGTTAGCCTATTAATACAGAAAAAATGATCGAGGGTGCGAAGCCGGCGATTATAACCGATCCATCACATGATTTTAAAATTATCTTTTCAACTATGATAAGTAATTTGAATGATATGCCACGAATACCTTTAACTGAAATTTTCCATCTATTGAATTTATTTTAATTAATTTTTTGCATTTTTATTTTATTGTTTTAATTTTATTTTTAAGTATGCTTTTAGTTTCTTAGATTTATAAAATCTGCCATCATTTATTTTTAGTTTGTTAATTTTGTAGCTATTTAAGAAATTAAAACTCACCATTTCCTATGGATTCAACCCTACTCATCATTAATTAAAAGTTAGTTTTAAGTAAAAATTTTATTTTTATTGATTTCGACACCCATAAATAAGAGCTATCAATTGTCTTTAATCTTTTTAAGTCATTTAGTAACGATGGATGAATAAAAAAAAATTGGAATAAATTAAAATGCAACGTATAGAAGTCATCGAAATTATCCAATATAGATGCGGTTTTATTCACCGATGTTTAAAAGTGCCATGTACACTATAGAATTTTTCAAAGATCCTATAAAAAAAGGAACATGTCCTAATTGCTATTGGACTCATCATCTTCCTCACCGCCACTTGTTTGAGAATCAACCACCAGCTCATTCGATTCAGTAAGCATCTTGCGAGATTTCACAATTGTCATATGTTGCCAAAGCCATAAAAAACAATGCTCCAAGTCATCAATGGTGCTCTTTTGCTTCTCGATCATCATGTCCTATGAAACTGGATTGAGGAGACATACTAGCAATCACATTCATGCATGCAAGCATACATGCTAGAAACTAGAGATACATACATATGCATCTTTGCTTTTGTATTTCAACTTGCTTTTTCAAGCCCTCAAACAAGCAACCAACATAGTCATGACTATTATATAGGTTACAAATAGTAATAAGTACAAAGAAAGGAAGAGAAATACCAAATGGGTATTAGGAGTAATTGGTATTAAGGGCAAAAAATAATTTTAGAGCACATTGAATATTATCAAAAAAAAAAAAAAAAATAGTAGGCAAACTAAATGTTGTGCGTAGTAACTCACTCCTAACTTGTATTTATGTCTCCCCCCTTGCTCAGCGTACACGATACCTTTGGACTCCTTTACGACACATGAAGAAAGGCAAAAAGAAGTAGACCTAGCTACATTCTCCAAATGCGAGGATATGATCGTCTCATATTGAAAAAAATCCTTTAATTTTTTCATTTGAACACCAATAAACGCAAAAAAAAAAAAAAACAAACAAACAAACAAACGTGTTTTGATGTTTGTCATTTTCTAAAAACATTACTGCACAAAATCTATTGTCTTATGATAGTTTTAATTCTTAATGATATTATTCAACATACGATCTGAAAGTAAAAAAATGAGAAATCCAATATACTGAAAATTGCAAAAAGTAAAAGAAACATGTAATAAAAAAACTATACCTATTTTTAGGATAGTATACATAGATTATCCACCGAAAAGGGTTTCTCCATTTTTTTTTTGTCTATTAATTAAACAGAGAATGTAAACTATTAAATCATACGAATTGAGATGCCATTTCCAGCAAGCAAAGTAAATAAAAATTTTCATGGTATACTAGTAAATCGAAAAAATGTAAAAAAAAGAAATAAAAAAATAAAAATAAAACCTTTATAATTAGAACAAGCCTAATAGAAAACAATAGAATTTAACGGAACAAAAAACTTTCCGGAACAAAGTACACTAATGCACTAAATCAATAGTATGATAATATATGAGAAGGACAATCACTTTTGCAATTAATTTTTTTACATGTCAATCTATTATTAGTTTGATGCATCATGCATTGGGTCACGAAAAGAAATTTACGACAGAGAATTACATATATATTCAGAGGAAATAGTACCTCGTCATGTCTTTTTATTGGACTCGAAAACATACTTAATAATTGAATCTTTAATAGATAATAAATAAGGAAACTCCTTCTTCAACTTGGTAGCATCAAGCTCATTATTACTCCGTGGTGCTATGATCACTTTGGCTTGCTTTTCCAAACTAAAATTCACCCATTTGAATTCAGGGTCTATGTATTTCTTGTACAATTCTAAGATTTCATTGTGGCTAATGACCCCTGGATTTGTAAAGTTCCATGTTCCAATGCAACGTCGTTTTGCCATCTCTATTGAGATTGGCAAAAGCTCATCTAACACTGTCATGCTATTGGGTACGTTTACAACCTTATTGTAACGGCTAATTTTTTTGATGAAGTTTCTTGGATTGCTAAGATCCGATGATATTGGCATTCGAACCCTTAAAGTGCACACATTTTTGTACTCTAATAATTCTTCAACCTACAAGTTTTATCATGTTATTTCTTAGAGAGTTATACATAATGAAACAACTTCGTAATTAAATATAAGCAGTTCTCATAATGCATATTCGGTTTCTTGAACTTGATTACTTTTGGTCATTTTATCCTCTCAACTTTTCAAAAACTACTTGACTTTTAAACTATCAAATTTTGTTATGCATAGATCTCTAAATTTTGATGTGAAATTTTTCTGCCAATGTACCTAATTAAAGATACATGTCTATTTATCATTGGCAGAAAAATTCTACATCAGCTTTTAAGGACCTGTTTTGCATAGTTATTAAAATTGGATCGAACCGGCCGGTTGAATCGGTTTAATCACGAACCAATAGGCCAGTCAATTGGTTCAATTATTGAAAACTGAATTGGCAAAAAACCGAATTGAATCGAAAAAAATCGAATTTTTTGCTAAAAAGTGTAAAAAATCATTTTTTTATATTTTCACTCATATATATATATATATATATATATTTGAAAAAATTAGTATTTTAAATTTTAAGTATATCACTTAATAATTTAATATATTTATAATATTTTTGATTCATTGTAATCACACACACACACACAGATATATATATATATATATATATATATATATATATATATATTAAATTTTTACTATTTATTTATTTGAAAAAATTAGTATTTTAAATTCTAAATATATCACTTAATAATTTAATATACTTATTATCTAGTTGAATTTATTGTAATTAAATATAATTATACTCATATATGCAAGGTTAATATTTTTTGTGTTTACTTCATTTGCACTCCATCTAAACATGAAATTATTTTCATGATATGATTGTATTTTTATGTTTCTAACATATGATATTCAAAAATTTATAATTAATCACTTATAATAATAAAATTAAAATTATATTTTGTAACTTATTATTAGAATATTTGTGATATATATTTAATATTTGATGAATATTTTTTTAAATTTTATACAATAGTATTTAAAAAATTATAATAATTATAATATTTTAAAAATAGAAAAAACCCGGTTGAATCCAGTTGAATCACGAACCTCCAGTCTTGTCGATTCTTTATCCGGTCCGGTTTTAATAACATTGATGTTTTGTAAGGAAATTAAAAATTTGAAAGTTAAATGATTTTTTGAAAAGTTTAGAGAGCAAAATGACGGATGCTTGCAAGTTTAGGAGCCACTGATACTAATGTATTAAGCCTAAATTGTAATAATAAATAAGTAAAAAGAAATGATTTATTTGTTACCATGGCCTTGGTCTTGGAGTAAAAGGAAGCTCTAAAATTTGGGGTATCCTCTTCTTTGAAACCAATGCCTGAGCCTTGTGGATGCTCATTATCGTACTCAAATATGCAACCCGTAGCAAAATTAATCATCAGAATGTCATTCTCCTTGCAAACATCAGCCAAAGTTAGGGTGCCCACCACATTACTTCGAATTGTTTCCACCTTATGAGCTTCACACCAATCAACATTAGGCCTTCCGGTAACCCCAGCTGCATTAAACACATGTGTAGGCCTTATTTTCTTAAAATCCTCACTAATAGACCTTTTATCTTCTAATCTTCCATTCCCATATTCATACTTTATCCCTTTACTTTCACAAATCTTCCCTAACAATCCCCCTATCCAACCACTCCTACCATATATCAAGAACTTGTAACAATTCTCATCACTTGCATATCCATTCTCCAGAAGCCATACGTCGTCGTTTGAGTTAAGAATTATTGAAATGCTAGGATGTGGATGAAGTGCAGCTGACACATCACCCCACCAATTAGGGTTTTTGGTGTACCACTCCATTGTCATCTTTAACCCATCTTCCCAACAAGTTCTTTCTTGCCACCCAAGCTTCTTCAACTTTTGGTCATCTAAGAAGTATCTCTGATCATTAAAAGGTCTATCTTGGACAAAGTTTATAGCTTTCTTGGAATCTATACCAAACATCCTACAAATATCCTCAGCCACATCTAAAACTCTTCTTTCCTTTTTGGTTCCAATATTGTAAACATGCCCGATAACTCCTTTGTGGAGAATAACATCAAATGCCTCAGCAACATCATCACAATGTAAATAGCTTCTAACGTTAGACCCATTGCCATGGATAGGCAATTGTTCACCTTTCATTAAAAGAAGAGTGAATTTTGGAATAAGCTTTTCTGGGTATTGGTTAGGGCCATAAACATTGTTACCTCTAGTAGTAATAATAGGGAGAGCATAAGATCTATGATAAGCCATGACAAGCATTTCGGCTCCAGCTTTTGTGGCTGAGTAAGGATTTGTTGGAAGGAGTTGAGATGCCTCTGGATTGCCAATGTCAGTCTCCATGTCAGTTTCTCCATAAACTTCATCAGTACTAACATGAATGAATCTTCCGATTCTTTTAGTCACTTTACATGCTTCAAGAAGAACATGAGTACCATAAATATTGTTGGTGGTGAATTCAAAAGAGTTGCCAAAGGAATTGTCCACATGGGTTTGAGCAGCAAAGTGCATAATGGTATCGATATCTTCAGCTATCAAAAGATGGTTTATAAGATCTGAACTTGCAATATCACCTTTAACAAACTTGAAGTTTGGAGAAGATTGAGAGGGACTGAGACTCTTGAGGTTAGAGCAATAGTCTAATTTGTCAAGAGCCACAATTTTGTATTCAGGGTAATTCTTTATCAGCCTGTTCGTCACATGAGAAGCTATAAAACCAGCTGCTCCTGTTATAAGGATCTTTTTTGGTTCATATTCAGAGGACATGATTCTTGGATTTGCTTCTTTGTGTTCAATGTCACTGCAACTGGCAATATATATATATGAGAAATAAGTAACTGATTTAGGCAATTAAAAAAAAATCTATTAATTACTTCCTCCTGCTCATCTTTTCTTTTTAATTTATCCCAAAATTTTTTTACATTATTATTAATCTATAAATTGTCTATTATATCACTATTTATTTTAACCTATTAATTGCATTATGAATTTTCCATACTATATTGTATTTTTAATAATACTTAATTATTCATTATATATTTAGTATGTGTATAATAGAAAATTATAAAACCAATTTGTCTATTTTTTTTAGCCCGGAGAGTATTATTAATAAAGAGAACAAATTACAATCTATTAAATAAAAAAGGGATGAGTCAACATAATCAGGCAACCAGGTCAACCAGTTTTTTTGCGCGTTTAGCTAGACAATTAGCAATGGAATTCCATTTTCTAGTCGTATGCAAAAAGGAAACATGCTTTAAAGTACCCAGGAGACAGTTGATATTGTTGAATATGTTAGCCAACCATCAAGGCCTATCTTTCCAAGGGAATTGCAACCACGAAACAACATTTAAGGAATCAAGTTCAAATTATGACACGGATAAAGTATCATTTTGGCATATGAAAGATTAAAGGCAATTAGATATTTAGATCTCAATTTTGTAGGTTTTAAAAGAAAAATAGAAAATTTAAAATTGCAACTTTAGGGTATATTTATTATGAATGTTCAATAATAAAAGTCCATATCTGAATTATGTAAAAAAGAAATGTAATAATCAAAATTCAGAACAAAAATAAACTTATGTTCTTGTAGAATGAGGAAATGCAAATATTATAATGAACAAGAACATACTAAAAACAAATGATATTAAAAATAAGAAGAGAGAGCAAACTTACAAGTAGTGAGAGAAATGTTTCACATAAAGTATTCATAATCTTTAAAGAAGATCACGTAGAGTTTAAGGTTAGAGAAAAAAAAAATAAAGAGATTAAAGACTATAGGTTGTTAGAGAATAAACAGATCTCTGACTCTATATTAGCCTCAAACAAAATTAACGTGTTGCATTTCCCCTTTTACATGGAATTAACAGTTAAACTTCTATTTTGTTGCCTTTTAATTATGTATGTCGAGGCTTCTTTTACACATGATAAATTCTTACTATATTAACTTTCACATCTTTTACTTTTTTTACACAAAATAAAAACCAATATATATATATATAAACAATTTTGAAATACTTTTTTATATTCTCATAATTTTTTAAAATAATATATTTTAATATATACTCCCAATAAATAACTCTTATAATCGTATCTCCCTCCAGCATTTATGACTCCGAAATTCTTGTGAATTGGGTCCTCTCCGACCTCTTATCCTCGTACTCCTAATCAATGTTGATAAAACATAGGCAGAGGTTTAGAACTGACGAAAAAAGGTCTAATGCTTTTTTCTATACATTACTTCCACTTTATACATGAATTACAAGAGATAAAATAGGAAGGAAGCTAAAACTAAGGAAATACAAATCACGTAAAATAAACCATATTCCTATATAGAAAGTATATATTGTATACAACTCATGTCAACATATATAGAAAGTATACACTGTATACAGCTCATGTTACAGCTCATGTCAACATATATAGAAAGTATACACTATATACAGCTCATGTCAACACTCCCCCTCAAGTTGGTGCAAAGATATCTTTGATGCCCAACTTGTCTAGTGAGCTGTGGAAATTTCTGCTAGAAACTGCTTTTGTCAACATATCAGCAAGTTGATCTTTTGATCTAACAAACAGAAATTCAATTATTCCTGCCTCAAGATTTTGCTTAATGAAATGCCGATCCACCTCAACATTACGATCAGGTTGAATTGGATTTTGATCAATTGCAATTGCTACTTTATTGTCACAAAACAATCTCATTCTAGTATTGGAGTCAAAACCAATTTCTCTTAACAGCCTTCTGAGCCAAAGCAACTCACATAATCCCTTAGATATCCCTTTAAACTCTGCTTCAGCGCTAGATAAAGCCACCACTTTCTGCTTTTGCTTCTCCAAGTCACTAGATTTCCACCCACAAAAGTGAAATATCCAGAGGTTGATCTCCTGTTTGATATGTCGCCTGCCCAATCTGCGTCAGTGTATCCATCAACATTCAGGTGATTATTCTTAGAGAACAACAACCCTCTTTCTGGGGCAGATTTTAGGTAGCGAAGAATTCGAATTACCATCCCCATGTGATCTTCACTAGGATTGTGCATGAACTGACTCACTACACCGACTGCGTATGTGATATCTGGTCGCGTATGAGACACTACAAGAAAAACACAAAATAGCAAGGACAAAATTCCTCGCTAAATGATGATTTTTCATCGCTAAATTAGTTTAGCGAGGATTTAGCGAGGACAAAAATTTTGTAACAAAAGTCATCCTAGCTAATTTTAGTGAGGATTTTAGTCCTCGCTAACTTTAGCAAGGATTTAGTCCTCGCTAACTTTAGCGAGGATTAAAGTCCTCGCTAACTTTTGCTAGGATTTAGTTGTCGATAACTTTAGCGAGGATTAAAGTCCTCGCTAAGTTTTGCGAGGAGTAATTTAGCAAGGACTAAATTGTCGCTAAATTTTAGCTAGGACAAGTTCCTTGCTAAATTTTAACATGCATTTTGTGACAAATATTGTTCTTGCTAAATTTAGCATGAGATTTATCCTTACTAAATGTTGATATGAAATTTTTTGTTTTCTTAATTTAATATGAAAATTTTATTATTTAAATAATAAACTAAAAAATAATAAATTTATATTCACTCAATATTTAATATAAAAACATATATATATTAATGAATAAATTGTTAAATATATATCCAAAATAATACATCCATATATAACAGTAACAATCAAAAATCATAAATATCAATACTTCATCTTACTCATCAAAGCAATACTACATCTCCCACACAAGGGTTCCCAAAGAGAAGTTTAATTGATAAAAAATGTGGATTAAGGCTAAAAATAAAGTCATTAATGAAATGGTTATAGGCTCAAAATGGCTACCTAAAGTCAAAAAGGTTAGTTGTTTAAGCAAGCTAAAAGAGGTTACTTCTAGTGCCCTTATCATTTCTCATGCATATTATATACTAAGTGTGATCTCAAAAATTATCTAACACAAGTTCTAGAGTGATGAATACAAGAGGAATTCTCTCAACAAAGATTATTAATATCATTAAGGCTCAAAAGCTCACCATGGCTATGATAAAACTCTACATCATGTAAGACTCACTAATTTGAAAAACATCCTTAAAGAAACATGGCTTAAAAGAAATGTATACCAAAGTACTTTATCTAAACATGCTTATCTATAGAAACATCATCATATTAAAACAAAAGATCCTTAATTCTAATTTAGTAAATGTATCCAATAGACTTAAAATTAACTACACAAGGATTACCTACATATGCTACTAAGTGATTACCTCAAAAAAGAAAAACTTTATAACATAACATAACATAACATAACATAAAAATTTAAAACTAATCCTATATACAAACTAGCAACTAGCTTCCCCACACTTAAAGGACACAATGTCCTCATTGTGTAAGGAAGACACTACAAAACACACTATAATAGAAAAATAAACAAAAAGATAAATAAAAAAATGCAAACACAAAATAAAAGGAAAAAATAGGAATGAAAGGAAATGTTACTCATCCGGTCCACTAGGGGACTCTGGTGGTGAAGGAGAAAATGGCACATTCTGCTGTCGAAAGAAAGAAAACAACCTTCAGCTCAAACTTTTCTGACTTTTATACACCTTATGCATAGAGGTCTCAATAAAATCCATTCTAGCAGCCATGATTTGGTTGGTTGCTTCAATGCCATCCAAGTACGAAAGAATTTGCTGCAAGCCAGCAAAATTACTTTGATCGGCAACAGACCCATCATCCTCTGCACCAACATCTTCATCATCCAAATCATTTGAGTCCACGGATGCTACTGCGGTGGAAGTTTTAGGAGCCTTCCCTTTGCCCTTGTCCAAACTTGGACCACCAACCTGCATAGTATGAGAAACAAACTTGGGAGGCCAACCGCCTTGATCCAACATATGAGAGTTTCTCAAATATTTAACATCCATCGTGGCAACAGATGCATTCTCATTCAAAACAAAATTATCCAAATCCCCTAAACACCCTAAAATAATTCCCTTGACCATATGACACATGCCCACAGTTTTACTTCTAACTATTGATGCATGGTACAGGCCATCAAAAATAAAATCTATAGAACAAGGTGTTTTACGAGATAGCAACAAATCCAAAACAAATAAATCCTTGGTTTGAACTTTAGTACTCTCAACTCGCCCAAACAAAGCATGATAAAGATATTTATGAAATAGAAATAACACATCATTCTTAATTTGGCGATTGGTTGAATTTTTATTATTAAAAGCCTCCAAACTAGTAAGTTTATGCCAAATAGGTTTTGAATCAAAAACATGAGAATCAAATTGTTTGCCATTGAGTGGAAAACCAAACCAACTATTTATTTCATCAAAACCAAAAATATATTCATGACCTTGATTTCTAAATTTAAGTTTATTTTTTCTGTCATCAACATAAGCAAGTGTCATATAAAATTCTACTGCCCATTTCATCCGCACAGGTAAAGACATATGAAAAAACTTACCCCATTTCTTATATTTCAGATATTTTTCAAATTGAGAAGTAAGTCCTAAGTCATTTAACAAAGAAAAATCAACATGCAATATACCAACATAATTTTTCTTTGAAAAATATTGAAAATTTTCTCCCTCCTACTCAGAATAAATTGGGAAATGACATGCAAACCTATCTTAAAGATAAATAAAAGCATGGTTTGGAGAACTAGAACTCTAGACAGGCCTTTTGTCCTTGCATCCCACCATTTTTATGCATACCATCGTGAAGATTGTGAAGAACAACTCAACCAACATGATTAACCCAAAAATAAGGTGAGAACAAACCTGCAAATTCAAGAAAAGTGAGAGGAGAAGAAAAGATTTGTGAGATTTGGAGAGGAAAACCTACGAAAAATTGAAAAACAACTCAAAAAGGAAGAGTGAACAGCAATTTAGGGTATAAATCTATTTATAGAAAAAGTAAGAAGAAAAGTGTAACGGTCAGATTTTCAAATGCCATGGTTTGTCACAACCTCGCAACTCTGTCATGCTCGCGATAGCAAGGAAATGGCCAATGTACTGATCGCAAAACCCAGCATGCTTGCGACAAAAAACTTTCACTCCCTATGCATTGCACTCATGAGATACGTTGTGCTCGCGATAGACACAAAATGCCCAATCTGAAAATTTATCATCCGTGAGTGCCGCGCCTAACGCGATCGTGACATCTACCTGCAAAAAATCCTTCCTACATTGTCACGCTCACAACATTGCTTACGCTCGCAACAATGGAGAAAACTCGTTAGTTTTTCCTTTTGTTTTTCTCTCTAAAATTTATAATGAAATACTAAGTAATATAACCTGTAGAACCAAAAATAAACTATGTTAGTATACTAAACAAACTGAAAAATAAAACAATAACAAAATATGTAAATAACCATCAAACCAACTTCAAAGATATAAATGAGACCTCTCGGCCTTGTAATGTTCCATCAAAATATACCTTACATCTTTGACCATTAACTTTAAATAAGTCTCCCTTATCATTTTTAAGTTCTAAATATCCATGGTCAAAAACTTGTGTTACTTTAAAAGGTCCACTCCACCTAGATCTCAGTTTTTCAGGAAATAATTTAAACCTAAAATTAAAGAGAAGAACTTTATCCCCAACCTTAAAGCTTTTATGTCTAATATGAGCATCATGCCATTTCTTAGATCGTTCTTTATAGATCCTTGCATTTTTATACGAAAACAAACCTAATTCATCTAGCTCATTTAGTTGTAAACACCTTTTAACACTTGCCTCTTTTATATCATAATTCAAAGTTTTAATGGCCCAATATGCTCTATGTTTTCACTTAATAGGAAAATGGCATGCTTTTTCATACACCAACCTATATGGTGTCATTCCAATAGGTGTTTTAAATGCAGTGCGATATGCCCATAATGCATCATCAAGTTTATGTGCCCAATCTTTCCTAGAATTAAAAACTACTTTTTCTAATATCTATTTGATCTCTGTATTAGAAATCTCTACTTGACCATTAGTTTATGGATGGTATGGAATAGCTACCCTATAATGCACACCATACTTATGCAATAATGATACAAAAGATCAATTAATGAAATGCATACCTCTATCACTTATGATAGCTTTTGGCACTCATGAGATACGTTGTGCTCGCGATAGACACAAAATTCCCAATCTGAAAATTTATCATCCGTGAGTGCCGCGCCTAACGCGATCGTGACATCTACCTGCAAAAAATCCTTCCTACATTGTCACGCTCACAACATTGCTTACGCTCGCAACAATGGAGAAAACTCGTTAGTTTTTCCTTTTGTTTTTCTCTCTAAAATTTATAATGAAATACTAAGTAATATAACCTGTAGAACCAAAAATAAACTATGTTAGTATACTAAACAAACTGAAAAATAAAACAATAACAAAATATGTAAATAACCATCAAACCAACTTCAAAGATATAAATGAGACCTCTCGGCCTTGTAATGTTCCATCAAAATATACCTTACATCTTTGACCATTAACTTTAAATAAGTCTCCCTTATCATTTTTAAGTTCTAAATACCCATGGTCAAAAACTTGTGTTACTTTAAAAGGTCCACTCCACCTAGATCTTAGTTTTTCAGGAAATAATTTAAACCTAAAATTAAAGAGAAGAACTTTATCCCAACCTTAAAGCTTTTATGTCTAATATGAGCATCATGCCATTTCTTAGATCGTTCTTTATAGATCCTTGCATTTTCATACAAAAACAAACGTAATTCATCTAGCTCATTTAGTTGTAAACACCTTTTAACACTTGCCTCTTTTATATCATAATTCAAAGTTTTAATGGCCCAATATGCTCTATGTTTTCACTTAATAGGCAAATGGCATGCTTTTTCATACACCAACCTATATGGTGTCATTCCAATAGGTGTTTTAAATGCAGTGCGATATGCCCATAATGCATCATCAAGTTTATGTGCCCAATCTTTCCTAGAATTAAAAACTACTTTTTCTAATATCTATTTGATCTCTGTATTAGAAATCTCTACTTGACCATTAGTTTATGGATGGTATGGAATAGCTACCCTATAATGCACACCATACTTATGCAATAATGATGCAAAAGATCAATTAATGAAATGCATACCTCTATCACTTATGATAGCTTTTGGCACCCCAAACCTTGAAAAGAGTTTCTTCAAAAACTTAATTACTAGCTTTGTATCAATGATTGGTAAAGCTTTTGCTTTAACCCATTTTGATACATAGTCTACCCCAACCAAAATGTAGCTATGTCCAAAAGATGTAGGAAAAGGACCTATGAAGTCTATCCCCCACACATCAAATATCTCAACATCCAAAATATTATTCAAAGGCATTTCATCTCTCTTTCCAATATTACCAACCCTTTGACACCTATCACATTGAGCTACAAAAATCCGAGCATCATGAAATATGGTAGGCCAATAGAAACCACATTTAAGCACACGAGAAGTAATTTTAACACTACCATTATAACCCGAATACAAAGAAGAATGGCAATGTGTGAAAATGCTTACGCATTCTTCCTCACTTACATATCTCTAAATTACACCATCTCCCTTTATCTTAAACAAATAGGGCTCCTCCCAAAGGTAACTTTTTATATAACTAAAGAACTTCTTCCTTTGTGGCCATGTCAAACCATGAGGAACAATACCTGCAGCAAGAAAATTAGCAAAATTCGCATACCATGGTATATGCTCTTGTTTAATAAACATTAAAGATTCATCCGAAAAGGATTTATTAATTTCAGTGTTATCGCCTATAGGTTCTTTATCATTTTCTAACCTTGAAAAATGATCAGCCACTAAGTTTTCAGAACCCTTCTTATCTCTAATCTCAAGGTCAAATTTTTGCAACAAAAGAACCTAACGAATTAACATAGGTTTAGCATCTTTTTTAGCAAATAAGTACCTTAAAGCTGTATGATCCATATAAATTATGACTTTAGATCCTAACAAGTAAGACTTAAATTTGTCACATGCATAAACAACAACTAACATTTCTTTTTCATTTGTAGTGTAATTCACTTAAGGTGGTAACAATACATGACTTGCATAAGAAATTACATGCAAATGTTTATCTTGTCTATAACCTAACACACATCCAACAGCAAGATCACTTGTATCACACATAATTTCAAAAGGTAATTCCCAATTAGGAGAAATGAGTATGGGTGCACTCACAAGAGCTTCCTTTAATGTGTCAAAAGCTTTCAAACATGTATTAGAAAATTCAAATGGCACATCCTTTATCAACAAATTTGTTAAAGGCTTAGCAATTAATGAAAAATCCTTTACAAACCCTCTATAAAAGCCAACATGTCCTAGAAAAGATCTTACGCCCTTAAGATTAGTAGGTAGAGGTAATTTTTCTATTAATTCAGTTTTAGCTCTATCTACCATAATCCCTCTACTTGAAATTTTATTGCCTATAACTATTCCCTCTTCAACCATAAAATGGAACTTTTTTCCAATTGAGCACTAAATTAGTATCCTCACATCTAGCCAATACTCTATCCAAATTACTCAAACATAACTCAAATGAATCACCATAAACAAAAAAAAATCATCCATGTAAACTTCCATAATATCTTCTATCATATCCCCAAAAATAGAATTCATACACCTTTGAAAAGTCACTAGTGCATTATATAACCCAAAAGGCATTCGTCTATAGGTGAAAGTCCCATATGGACAAGTAAAGGTGGTCTTTTTCTTGGTCACTAGGGTATATAAATATTTGGAAATACCCCGAATAACGATCTAAAAAATAATAATGAGAATGGCCAGCTATCCTTTCCAACATTTGATCAATGAATGGTAAAGGAAAATGAGGTATGACTGTAGTTAGAAATGAGAATGAGTTGTTGAATTCAACTTTCTATAGTCAATGCACACCCGCCAACCCATGGTGATTCTAGTAGGAATCAAATTCCCATTCTCATTTCTAACTACAGTCATACCGCCTTTCTTAGGCACACAATGAATAGGACTTACCTATGCACTATCCGAAATTGGATAAATGATCCCAGCATCTAACAATTTAATGACTTTTTTTTAACTACCTCTTTTATATTTGGATTAATTCTCCTTTGTCTATCAGCCTTAGGTTTACATTCATCTACCATATTAATTCTATGTATGACAACATTAGGACTAATTCCTTTTAAATCAGAAATTTGCCAACCTATACTCTTTATCTTCTTTCTAACAACCCCTAATAATGAAAACTCCTATTTATTAGTGAGCTTGTTATAAACAATGGCACGTAAAGTATGATTAGAACCAAGAAATGCATACCTCAAATGACTTGGTGATTCTTTCAATTTCATATTAGGAGGACTTATAATAGAATGTGGTAAAGGTGCTTCATTTCTATATAAAAGCTCTAGCTTTAAACTCTCTTGCTCCACCTCTTCATGAACTTCATTCTCAATATTCACCTCCTCTCCACCTACATTGTCTAATACTTTCAAAACACACACATCAATGACATCTATTTTCATGCATACATTTTCATCCATAGGGTATCTTAGTGCTTTATTCATGTGATATTCTACCCTATCTTCCCCCACTCTTAGAATCAAAGTGCCCTCATAGACATCAACTAATGCCCTATAAGTTTTCATGAAAGGTCTT
Organism: Excoecaria agallocha; assembly: GCA_037975025.1. Lineage (NCBI taxonomy): Eukaryota > Viridiplantae > Streptophyta > Magnoliopsida > Malpighiales > Euphorbiaceae > Excoecaria > Excoecaria agallocha. Next base: position 31,715,663 of record CM075811.1, read on the forward strand.
CCTAAAATCAATGGGCATTTAACATCATATGCAAAGTCTAAAATAACAAAGTTAGCAGACAATATGAATTTATCAACTTTAACCAACACATCTTCCAATATGCCATATGGTTTCTTAATTGATTGGTCAGCCAATTGAATAACATTGAGGTAGGCTTAATATAATCCAACCCCAGCTTCTTAAAGATAGTCAAAGGCATTAGATTAATACTTACCCCCAAATCACATAAACATTTAGGAAACTCAACATCCCCTAAAGTACATGAAATAGTGAAACTACCATTATCCTTAAGCTTAGTAGGCAAATTATTAGTAATTATTGAACTACATGCCTCCGTTAACTCAACAGTACATACATCTTCCCAACTTCTTTTCTTAAAAACTAAGTCCTTAAGAAACTTTGCATAATTAAGAATTTATGTTATAGCCTCAACAAAATTCAAATTAATATGCAAATACTTTAATTTATCAATAAAATATTGAAATTGTTTATATTGATTTTGTTGATTTAAACGTTGCAAAAATGGTCGATGAGGTTGAAACACTTACAGAGAAGTGGCCTTACTAGCCCCTTCTATCATGCTCGCAACTGGTGTCATGCTAGAAACAGAGCACTCATCCTCCTTTATCTTTGCTTTCTGCATGACTTTATCAATGTTAGTAGTAACAAACTCATTTGAATAGGATTTACCTGACCTCAATTTTACTGCCTTCAAGTGTTCTCGTGGATTTTCCTCCATATTACTGGGTAAATTCCCTTGTAATCTGAAAGGTAAAGCCTTAGCAATTTGCCCTAATTGCACCTCCAAATTATGGATAGATGAAGCTTGATTTTTAGTGATTTGATCAAACTTTGTCTCCAGCCTTTTTTGGTTCTCTTCTTGTGAACTAAACTTTAAATTAATTCCATTTAAGAACCTATCCATTTTAACCTCTAAAGCTCCAAACCTATCTTGAGGTTGTTGAAATCCTATACCCCTATTTTGATTGCTATTATATCCCTATGAAAAATTTGGATGGCTTCTCCAACCAGGGTTATAGGTATTTGAATATGGGTTACCATGCCCTTGCCCTTGTGTAAAGCTAACTTGTTCCTCTGTACTACTCATTCCCAAATTACATATCTCACTTGCATGACCTTATTGGCCACAAATGGTGCATGTTTTTTGTGAATTTTCTCCCATTCCTAGGCTATTAATCTTTTGAGTTAATGCCTCTTTTTGGGCTTGCAGTGCTACAACAGAATCTACTGAATGTACCCTCCTAGCATTAGAATTAGGCTCCTTTACTCTTTCGGTTGGCCACATGCAATTGTTCATGGACATTTCTTCCAACAACTTAAATGTAGCTTTCGTTGTTTTTTTCATAAGAGAACCACCAGCTGCAGCATTTATAGTACCTCTAGTGGTGGGATTCACTTCATTATAAAATGTTTGCATTAACAATTCTCTTGGAAGGTTATGGTGTGAACAAATTCTCTGCAATTCCTTAAATCGCTCCCAAGCTTCATACAAAGACTCATTTTCATATTGAACAAAGGTAGTAATATCCTTTATAATTTTTGTAGTTTTGGCTGGAGGAAAATATTTAGATAAGAATGCTTGGGCCAATTGATCCTAAGTTGTTATGGATCCTCTAGTTAGGAAATTTAACCAAGCCTTTGCGTTATCCTTCAAAGTGAAAGGGAAAAGCATAAGCTTAATTGCATCTGCTGAAACTCCATTAATCTTAAAGGTATCACAAATTTCTAAGAAATTTGCCAAATGAGCATTAGGATCCTCATTTTCCAAACCATAAAACTGAATACTATTTTGAATCATTTGTACAAAAGAAGGCTTAATTTCAAATTGGTTAGCATTTACCGTAGGTCTTACCACCTGATATGAGCTTGAAAAGCTCATAAATAGTATGCTTCCATGTGTAGTTTTGTTGAGTATAGTGTTTATTATTTTGGAATTTTATGTGTATTTTGTTGCTTTTATGTGTTTTGTGTGTTTGTGGATGTCTTATTTATTTTATAGGAGAAAGGGAATGGTTTGGAGCTTAAAGGATATCATTTGGAGAAGAAGGTGAAGAGTTAGGGCTATAAAAGTCAGTGTCGCGACGGCAACAATGAAGAGGTCGCGACAGCAAGCGGAGAAAGCCAAGCAAGCAAAAGTGAGAAAAAATCGCAAGCCAAGTCTGAGTGTGTCTTGTCGCGTGTGCGACATCCATCGCGAGTGCAACAAGAGGCAATTAAGGAAGTTAGTTGAATGTGAAGAGTTGAATTTTTTTCATCCACACTTGCAACCTTTTGGAGAGTCATTTGAAGGGACATCTCTTTTAGAGATGTATATATATATTACTTTGAATATAATTAAGGAGGAGGATTATTAGATTTCATTTTACAACTTAAGAACAATAGTTTTAGCATTTTAATATTTAGTATAATTTTCATGATTTGAAGAGAAGGCAAGCAAGGAAGAAGACTACCTTTGGTGAAAGGGAAAAGGGTTGAGAAATCCCCTTCTTTTATTTCTTAATTTTATTTCTTCCTTGTAATCTTTAAATGAATGTTATTTTTTGCCTTTGATTTATCTGAATAGTTTTCTATTTTCCATTTACATTGTTAGTCTTTGAATGTAGAATTTGCTATTAATATTTTATTACTATTATTATAAGTTAAGGAAAATGATCTTAGATGGCAATTCCTTTTCTGAAAATCAACAAAGTGGTTATAAGTAAGAGAGTTAGCGAGAGCAACATCTTACTGATAGTTAATAGGGAATTCATTATCAAAGCATAGTTTGAGAGATCACATATGGAGATAATTGCTATAGGTTGGTGAATAATCTTAAAATGGGTAATTAGAATCAACTAGTTCACTAACAAGAGTTAAGTATTAGCATTTTAATTGCATGTTTTAGGCATTCTAATTCATGTTAAGAGAGTGGATTAGAAATAAATTCCAATTTGGCTTACTGATAAAATTAAACATATTAATTGAAATAATGGATTCAATTGCATGATCATTAGTTGTTCATTAATAATATTATCTTCTTTGATCATATTCAACTAAGATTTAATTAGCTTACACGATAGAGTAGCTTAGAGTTAATTATAATTTATGAACTTTGTAAACAAGATTAAAATTAAGTAGTAATAGTTAATAATATTAATTAACATTCCTCGTAGGATCGACATCTAAAGTACAATAATCGGTACACCATATACTTGCAGTATTAATGCTTATAGATATAGCATAACAAGTTTTTGGCACCGTTGTCGGGGAATAGTATGATTGATTTATTGCATTATGAATCTTAATTTATGATTTTGGATTACAATATTTAATTTCTTTTTGTTTGTTTTATTTTTTTGTGTATTTTCAGGATTTGACAGTTCATGCCTCATACAAGAAGTTCTCAAGAAGAACTTGAACCGTTGAATCCAGAAATAGAAAGATTTATATCGAGTAAACACAAATCTAATAAGAAGAAAAATAGGACTAGGAGATTGACCATGGCTAATGAAGAGAATCCACCACGGCTGATGGATTTTACCACGCTGGCATTGAGTGGGGCTCAACAAGGGGTGGTAAGACCCACGGTAAATGCTAATCAGTTTGAGATTAAACCATCGCTTTTACAAATGATTCAAAATAGTATTCAATTTTATGGTTTGGCAAATGAGGATCCTAATTCTCATTTGGAAAACTTCTTAGAAATATGTGATACATTTAAAATAAATGGAGTTTCGGTGGATGCAATTAAGCTTAGGCTTTTTCCTTTCACATTGAAGGATAAAGTAAAAGCTTAGTTGAATTCCCTAACTAGGGGGTCTATAACAACTTGGAATCAATTAGCCCAAGCATTTTTATCAAAGTATTCCCCCCTAGCCAAAACTGTAAAGATTATAAAGGATATCACTACTTTTGTTCAACATGATAGTGAATCTTTGTATGAAGCGTAGGAGAGGTTTAAAGAGTTGCAAAGAAGTTGCCCACACCACAATCTTCCAAGGGAGTTGTTGATGTAAATGTTTTATAATAGGGTGAATCCAACTACTAGAGGCACAATAGATGTTGTAGTTGGTGGTTCTCTTATAAGGAAGACAACGGAGGTTGCGTTCGAGTTGTTGGAGGAGATGTTTATGAATAATTGCATGTGGCCAACTGAAAGAGCAAGGGAACCGAGTTATTCAAATGCTAGGGGAGTACATTCGGCAGATTCAGTAGTAGCTTTGCAAGCCCGGGTTGAGAATTTGACACAGAAAATTAATAGCCTAGGTATAGGAAGTAGTTCACAAAGTGGGTGTAACATATGTGGACAACTAGGTCACGAATGAGCAAGTTAGTTTCATCCAAGGGCAAGGACGAGGAAACCTGTACTCAAACACTTATAACCCCGATTGGAGGAACCATCCTAATTTTTCCTGGAATAATAGTAGCAACCAAAATAGGGGTGTGTGGTTTCAACAACCTCAAGATAGGTTTGGAGACTTAGAAGTTAAGATGGATAGGTTTTTAGAGGGAATTAATATAAAGTTTAGTGCTCAAGAGGAGACCCAAAAGAGGCTGGAAACTAAGTTCGATCAAATAACAAAGAATTAAGCCTCTTTAATTCATAATTTGGAAGTTCAATTAGAGCAAATTGCCAAGGCTCTTCTGTCATTATTACAAGGAAATTTATCAAGTAATATGGAGGACAACCTAAGAGAACATTTGAAGGCGATAAATTTGAGGTCAGGGAAATCTTATACTAGTGAATTTGTTTCTACTAACAAGTTTGGTAATATGCAGGAAAGCAATAGGCAAGATAAGCCTCCTATCGTGAGCGTGACAGAGAAGGAAGCAGCATCTCTCACGAGTGAAGTACCTATCACGAGCATGCCAGTTTTAAAAGAATTGCCTTCTGTCGCGAGCACGACACCTATCGCGAGCGTGACCAATGGGGATCTACTAGCAAAAACTCCAAAAGTGTTTCAACCTAGACTACCATTTCCACAATGCTTGAAGCAGGAAAACCAAGATAAGCAATTCCAATCTTTTCTTGACAAGTTGAAGCATGTGCATATTAATTTGAATTTTGTTGAAGCTATAACACAAATTCCTAATTATGAAAAATTTGTAAAAGATTTAATTGCTAAGAAAAGGAGTTAGGAAAATGTTTCTACCATTGAATTGACAGAGGCCTGTAGTTCCATTATTACGAATAACTTGCCTACTAAATTGAAAGATAATGGTAGTTTTACAATTCCATGCATTTTAAGAGATGTTGAGTTTCCCAAATGTTTATGTGATTTAGAAGCAAGCATAAATCTTATGCCATTAACTATTTTCAAAAAGTTGGGATTAGATTATGTTAAACCTACTTCAATGGTTTTACAATTAGCTGACCAATCAATTAAAAAACCTTATGGCATAGTGGAGGATGTGTTAGTGAAAGTTGATAAATTCATTTTGCCTGCTGATTTCATTATTTTAGACTTTACATATGATGTGAAATTCCTATTGATATTAGGGAGACCTTTTATGAGAACTGGTCGGGCATTGGTTAATGTATATGAGGGTACTTTAATTCTAAGAGTTAGGGACGATAGTGTAGAGTATTGCATGGATAGGGCATTAAGATACCCCATAGATGAAAATATATGCATGAAAATAGATGTCATAGATGCTTGTGTTACAGCAGTTTTTGATGAAGCAGGTCAAGATGAGGTGATTATTAAGGAAGAAGTTAGTAGAGAGGAAGAGCAAGAGAGTGCAAGGCCAAAATGCTTATATCAAAATGATGCACCTTTACCACCTTCGATAAGAAGTCCTCCTACGGTAGAGTTGAAAAAGCTACCCAGTCATTTGAGGTATGCATTTCTTGGTTTAAATCACACTTTACCCATTATTGTGTCTAGTAACCTTACTACTACTCAGGAAGCTTTATTAGTAAAGGTGGTTAGAAAGAGAATAAAGAGCATAGGTTGGCAAATTTCAAATTTAAAAGGAATTAGTCCTAATGTCGTCATGCATAAGATTAATATGATATATGAATGTCAACCTAAGGCTGATAGACAAAGGAGACTTAACCCGAATATGAATGAGGTAGTTAAGAAAGAGGTTATTAAGTTGCTAGATGCTGGGATTATTTATCCAATTTTTGATAGTGCTTGAGTGAGTCCAATACAATGTGTACCTAAGAAAGGAGGCATGACGGTAGTTAGAAATGAGAGTGGGGATTTGATTCCTACTAGAACCACCATGAGTTAGAGGGTTTGTACTGACTATAGGAAGTTAAATTCAGCCACTAGGAATGATCATTTTCCTTTACCCTTCATTGATCAAATGTTGGAAAGGGTAGCTAGGCACTCTCATTATTATTTTTTGGATGGGTATTCAGGGTATTTTCAGATTTTTATATATCTTAGTGACCAGGAAAAGACTACATTTACTTGTCCATATGGGACTTTTGCTTATAGACGTATGCCTTTTGGGTTATGTAATGCACCTGTAACTTTTCAAAGGTGCATGACCTCTATTTTTGGGGATATGATTGAGGACATCATGAAAGTTTTCATGGATGATTTTTCTATCTATGGTGACTTATTTGAGTTATGTTTAAATAATTTGGATAGAGTGGTTGCTAGGTGTGAAAAGATTAACTTAATACTTAATTGAAAAAAATGCCACTTTATGGTTGAAGAGGGTATAGTTTTAGGCCATAAGATTTCAAGTAGAGGCATTAAAGTGGATAAAGCGAAGATTGAGTTAATAGAGTAGTTACCTCCACCGACTACACTTAAGGGCATTAGATCATTCTTAGGTCATGCTGGTTTTTATAGAAGGTTCATTAAGGATTTTTCATTAATAGCTAAACCTTTAACTAATTTGTTAGTCAAGGAAGTTCCTTTTGACTTTTCTGATGAATGTATGCATGCTTTTAATACTTTAAAGGAAGCTTTATAAGTGCACCCATAACCACTTCTCCTAATTGGGAACTACCTTTTGAGATTATGTGCGATGCAAGTGACTTAGCAGTTGGTTGTGTGTTGGATCAAAGAATTGGTAAACATTTGCATGTTATTTACTATGCTAGCCATACATTATCACTGCCTCAAGTGAATTACACTACCACTAAAAAAGAAATGTTGGCTGTTGTTTATGCATGTGATAAGTTTAGGTCTTATTTGTTAGGATCTAAAGTCATAATCTATATGGATCATGCGACTTGAAGATATTTGTTTGCTAAAAAAGATGTTAAACCTAGGTTAATTCATTGGGTTCTTTTATTGCAAGAATTTGATCTTGAAATTAAAGACAAGAAGGGTTCTAAAAATTTATTAGCTGATCACTTATCTCAATTAAAAAATGTTGAAGGACTAATAGGGAATAGCACTTAAATCAATGAATCCTTTCCAAATGAATCTCTTATGGAAATAACTTGTGAACATGTGCCATGGTTTGCAGATTTTGCTAACTTTCTTGCTACAAAAATTATACCTTATGGATTGACATGGCAACAGAAAAAGAAGTTTTTTAGTGATGTTAAAAACAACCTGTGGGAGGAGCCCTATTTGTTTAGAATAAGTGGGGATGGTGTCATAAGACGGTGTGTGAGTAAGGAAGAGACTGTGAATATTTTAAATCATTGTCATTCATCTTTGTATTCAGGGCATAATGGTGGTGCAAAAATTGACTCTAGGGTGCTTGAGTGTGGATTTTATTGGCCCATCCTATTTCATGATGCTAGGAATTTTGTAGCTAAGTGTGATAAGTGTCAAAGGGTGGGTAATATCGAAAAGAGAGATGAGATTCCTTTGAATAATTTTTGGAAGTTGAGATTTTTTATGTGTAGGGAATAAACTTTATGGGTCTATTTCCTATTTCTTTTGGGAAAGCTTATATATTGGTTGGGGTAGACTATGTCTCAAAGTGGGTTGAAGCTGAAGCTTTACCAACCAATGATTCAAAGGTGGTGGTCAAGTTTTTAAAGAAACTCTTCTCACGATTTGGAGTGCCACAGGCTATCATAAGTGATGGAGGTACGCCTTTTATTAATCGATCTTTTGCATCATTATTGCATAAATATGGTGTACATCATAGAATAGCTACTCCCTACCACCCACAAACCAATGGTCAAGTAAAGGTTTCCAATAGAGAGCTTAAATGGATACTAGAAAAAATGATTTTTAACTCTAGGAAAGATTGGATGCATAAGCTTGATGATGCATGACCAGTGTCTAGCAAGTGTACTAGATCGGCTAGTAATACAGGGAAATATAGATTAAAACCCCAAATATCGTACCCAAGGGAACATGGATTGCTAAGAATAATATCTATGTATGAATTAAATTAATCTGAGATTATTTCCCAAATGTTTTTGATTTAAAAGCAAAAATTAAACAAAATAAACAATGAAACAAAACAAACGCTAAAAATAAATTAACATGAATTAAAAACAAAACAATAATTGAAATTCTCTTGCTAAAGAAACTATCCACCTTAACTTTCATTGTAATGACTTAAATTCAAAAGGAACACCAATAATTATGAAGAATTCAGATAAATAAAACCAGATAACTTTACTCAAGATTATCATTCCAAGCATTAAAATTCCCTTATTCAGAACAATTCAACACTTAGCATAAAAGTCTGAATTAATCCTCCTAGATGTCTATTAAAGCCTTTTTCAAGAGATTTAACTTTCACCTATTCTTAGCTCTTCAACTCTTAGTATTAACCAATAAAATTAACACATAATTATCTCATATTTCGAATAATAATCATGCATAAATATTAAAGTGTTAACCCAAGAACATGCAAATCATTAACTATGTCAAAAACAATTTTTAGTTATTTATTCAATAAACCAACAATCAATCTAAACACAATCAAAGATAAGAATATGCTTAAAACCAATAAATAATCAACCGATATTGAAATTAAGCTCAAAATAAATTCATAACAATGAAAATATAAGATCTCAAGAATCCATTAGCAAAAGAAGAAAAACTACTTCCTAAACATATTTAAAAACTAAAACAAAGTTGACAAGAAAAATAAAAACAAAACAACAACGTAAAATAAACTAAGCTTAATTCTAAGATTGGATTTTTCCTCCTTCATTGATCCTCTTTCTTTGGTGTTAGAGTTGTCTATTTATAGGTAAAATATGTTGTAGAAGCCTTCTAAACTTCCCAAATTGGAGTAGGAGAAGAATCCTTCTTGAATTGGAGAAAATCGGGAATCCTTCGCTTCATGGGAGAGTCTACACATGGCCACATGTCTCCCAATGTATTTCTACACGTGGTCACGTGTCCCTCTAGGTGTTCTTCACACGTGGTCACGTGTGGTCTTCCTTTGTTCCACATGTGGTCATGTGTCTTCTTTTGGCTTTCATCAATTGTCTTTCACGTGGCCATGGGTCTCTTAGCTTCAACCTTCACGTGGCCACGTGTTTGTCTTCTAGACTTCATGATAATATCTTAACATGAATTTTCCAATTTTACAATTTTGGCCCAAATCTTCTTGCCTTTTTACAATTAAGTTCTTTTTCTTGCAAATTAACCCTGAAAAATACCAAAATTTATAATTAACTCTAAAAACACAAAATTAACCTAATTAAACAACTAAAAGCATACTAAAAACACTACATAAATCATCATTATCAATGCATTATGGGCATATAGGACGGCTTTTAAAACACCTATTGGGATGACTCCATATAGGTTAGTTTATGGGAAAGCATGTCATTTGCCTATCGAGTTAGAACATAGGGCTTATTGGGCTATCAAGACTTTAAATTATGACCTGAAAGATGCTTGTTTTAAAAGATGTTTCCAATTAAATGAACTTGATGAATTGCGTCTTCTTTCCTATGAAAATGCACGTATATATAAGGAAAGGTCTAAGAAATGGAATGATGCTCACATTAAGTATAAGAGCTTTAAGATTGGGGATAAGGTTCTACTTTTCAATTCTCGATTAAAATTATTCCCTAAAAAATTAAGATCTAGGTGGAGTGGACCTTTTGAAGTAACATAAGTTTTCGATAATGGATACTTAGAACGTAAGAATAGTAAAGGAGACTTGTTTAAAGCCAATGGTCAATGATGTAAGGTATACTTTGATGGAGCATTACAGGACAAAGAGGTATCTTTTATCTCTTTGAAATTGGCTTAGTGGTTATTCGTAGCTTTACTTTCTATTTTTATTTGAGACAGCGAGTTCTATCATGATTGCAACACAGTCGTGAGGTCGTAACAAGAAACGGCTTTTAAAAATATGGCTATTTCCCAGCTTGTTCATCTTCCCTATAAATACTTAAAACCCTACCCTAACCGTTTTATCTTCCCATTTCAGCAGTTTTTAAAATTTTCTAGGGTTTTTCCTCTCTAGTTCTCCTTCTTTTTCTTCTCTTTTCTCCCTTACTTGGTTGTGGGTGTGTTTTACTTGGTTTGGTGGTTGTTTTTCTTTCTTATTTACTTGATTTTGTTGTTTTAGTTCATTTCTCACAAGAAGTTCATTGTGTTTTCATTTATGTTGTTTTTATATGCATGTTAGATTTGCTAGGTTGTTGTTAGTTTGCATAATTTTGGAGCACTTGTAGTTGATGAATGTTTGGTAGTATAACATGAGACAATTTCATTGACACAATATTTTTGGTCTAGTTAGCAAAACTCTTGAGGAATATTAGTGTTTATTTTACTTTGACATCTTTATGTGCATAGTGAGGGTTATGATGTGGCAAAGCACTTTAGTATAGGTTCTTTTTAAATTGTTTATCTTTTCACATGTAAATATGATTATTTTAGCAAATCATTGGTTAGAGTAATTTGACCTATAGCTAAGTGAGCTTTTGAAATCTTTTACATTGATAATTTCTTTGTATGAGAGCCTTGGTATGCCATATCCTCTAGAACTTATTTTTGGTAAACTTCGAGATTACATTTAGTATGAGTTATGCAGGAGAAATGATAAAGGCACTAGAATATAGCCAATTTAACTTGCTTAAATAGACCAACCTTTTTTTGACCTTAGGTAGCCAATTTTGAGCTTTTAACCAATTTTTTTTCGTCGTTAAGCAGATAGATAGCCTTAATCCAATTTTGAACAATAAACTTTTCTTTTGGCACCCTTTATATGTAAAGGATTAGGATTACTATGTCATTTGAGACAATTTTTGTTAAGTATAACCATGATGAATAGTTAGCTCCCTTTTTCTTTTATAAGTCCAATATTTGAACAAAAGCTAGTATAAGAAAAAAAGAAACAGAAAATAAAAAGTTGTTTACAATGCTCATTAATTTGAAAGTTAAATACCATCACTAACACTATAAACCACTAATATAGATTTTATTCCACGCTAATGATAATTAGAGAAGACTTATGAAAATGATTAATGTAACATATACATAAATATGGAACTTGATATTTCTCTTTTACTTAGAATTTAATCTTTATCATGCATGCCAAGTTGGAATAGAGTTCTATGTCGCGACAGAGCACGCTCACTCTTTGCTTCCACTTCCCTCATGCTGGCTGCCTTACTCTCCTTCGTAACCTGTCGCGACCCAGCTTCAACTATCGCGCTCGTTACATAGCTTCATCTTCACACCTTCATTAATGCTTCCTTGCTTCTACTTAGCCAATTTTGCCCATTAAAACTCCAAATTGATTCCTTAACTCCTATAAAACAAATAAGAACACACAAAATACATAAAATCAACAAAATACACATAAAATATATTAATATTATACACTATACTTAATAAAACTAAACTCATATAGACACTATTTATGAGCTTTTCAAGCTCATATCACTGCCATCTTTTGTGTTTGACTCAAGTTTGTCTAAATGGTGTGTGTTTCGAGATGCATATGGCATGTGAGTATTTAACTATCACCTGCTCAATTCTAATGACAAGCAGTTTAGAGAGTTGTGAGATGCAAATATCACCACTGATCTTGGGGGCACACTCTAAAGAAGAAAGAGTACTGGATGTTAAGAGACTTTTCACTACCTACACTTGTAGTGGAAAAAGATGCATATAGCTTACTTTTTGCTAATGTAACATGTGTTTATATTCCTTTAATAATGTTAACAATATTAGTCTTTCTTATAAATGTTATGTCTTGTTTTAGTGCATTATGTAAGGCAATGATTATAGCATTTATATAAGACAATAATTCAAGAACCATTGTTGTATTTAATCTCATGGAAAAATAACATTCTGATCGCATCCAATATGACTCTTGAAGTGAGAATAGCTTGAGAGAATAAAAAATTAGAAGAAAAATGCTAATCTAATCTCCCGCTTCGATTCTCCAACCTAACGCAGAAGGAAATTATACATATAAAAAATATGACAAGAAAAGATCATTAAAGTAAAATAATAATATTAATGATAATATCAAATAATAAATATTATCAATAATAATAATAATAATAATAATAATATTATTATTATTATTATTATTATTATTATTTGCAATAATAAAATTGACACAAATTAATAAAATCAAAAAACATCATCATAATAGTAAAAGAATAATTAACAATATTAAATTAATGATAAAAAGACTAACATTAATAAAACATCAATAATCGCAATATTAATATTAGTGCAACATTAATTATCATAACACAATAGTAAAAATAATATTAATAAACAGTAATAATAACAAAAATAATTATAATAATAATAATAATGATAATAATAAATATAATAGTAGGAGTAATAATAATAATAATATTAACAATAATATTAATAATGACAATTAATATTATTATTGTAAGAATCAACAATAAAATTAATAATAAAATTAACAAGACAATAATATTAATAATGCAAAAATAGTAATAATTATGGTAATATTAACAATAATTCATTTAAAATAGATAATAAACACATTAACAATAGTAACAAATAAAATAACACTAACAATTGAAATAATAGTCAAAGAATACAATAAATAAAATAAAAAAACTAATCTAATATATCAAACACATAATTTACAAATTAAACTAATAATTTACCAAATTAACATAAATAATTAAAAAATTAACAAAGTGAACAATTAGTTTATTAACCAATATAATAAATCAATACATAAGATTAATTAGCAAATTACCAATTAATTAGCAATTAATTAACAAAATTAAGATAATAAGATAAATGAATAAAATTGAGATAGATCTACAAAATTGATAAGACAATAAACTCAGTTCAGTCTTTAAGATTCTCAAAAATTAGGCTTGAACATAAATGACCCAAATCTATCCCTACATTTGGATCAGTCTATAATATATTGGACATAACTCCCTCTGTAGAGCTCCTATTAAGATGAATCCATAATTGATAAAACTAGACTCATTTTGGAGCAACTTTTATGAAGAGAGTATGATTAGATTCTGAACCCATTGTTTCCAATAATTTTTCAAAGTCAGAACACCAATTCTATTCGTGAAAATTTCCTAGGAGCAATAGTTAGTATTTTGGCTACAAATCCCTATCCATAAATCCAAATTAAGTAATTTTTAATTCATTAGAAATCTAAGACATAGGGGAACAAATGTCTAGAAGATACCTTATTGAAAAAATGGCATTTTCAGGCCTAAGAATAGTAAAAAATTTTAGATTAGAGGTCATTTGGCTGGGAATAATGAGGGCAAAAGGAAAAAGTCAATGGAAAAGTCAATAGTCCATGAGTCATTGTTGAATCACGGACTAGGTCCATAAGTGGAGCCTATGAGTCACTCTCAAAGTGTATTTTATACCCGAAAGCATGGGAAAATTTTGAAGAAAAAATTTAAATTTTATACTTATCGCATTCTGGGATATTTAAGGTTTGGTATGTGCATATGCCTATCCTACATGTACGTAGTGATGTTTTTCATGGCATGTGGGTATTAAATATATCATAAAATATGCATATAGGTGTTCTTTATACCATCTACCCTTCACATATTGGCCTTTACATGTAAATATTTACTGTCACACACATTTATGAGTATTTTAGCATACATTATGATAGGACATATGTCTATCATTTATGTGCATTTTGATGTATGGTATGAGCATATAGATATGCATCTTGGCACGTATATGGTGATATATAAATGTACATTATAAAAGGAACATAATGGAATTTGTCATGACTTGAATGTATAAACATTCATCATATTATAGTTGTAATATGAACATATATGAGCCATGGCATTTATACTTAAATTTTCATCATACATTATGGCACATGCATGTACACACCCGCCATCATATTGGTATTACACCGGTCATTGTATATGTAATGCCCGCTCTTATTATCATTTAAAATACTTATTATTTTATTAAATCACTTGCACAAAATACATTTATACAACTGGCACACATACATTTAAAGTACAAATATAAATTTAGTTCATTACATACATGTTCAAATCTTTTACATTATACATTTACAATAATAATACATTGACTGAAGTAACCTTTACTCACTACCCTTCTAGTGGCCTTTAGATGTTGACTCTAGCAAAAGCACCTTCTTACACTTGAGTACCTACACGGGAAAACACCCGTGCTGAGCAATGGCTCAGTGGGGAATAAACAGTATAATTGACTTCTTATCGAAGTCGCAAATACAATCAATGTAACATGGCAATACATATAACATAATAACATGTCACTCTTTATTCAGTACATGCATTTAATCACGCTCAATAACAATTATACACTCACTAACAATCGCAATACAGTTTTTCACTTACTCTTCAATATTCACTGCAAAACACTAACATTATCATAAAACACTAACACTAACAAAGGATCATGTAACACTTAAATTATTTGTCACTTATCACTATTTGATATTCAGATCACTTCATTGCCCGAATTCTCATAAATGGTGGATACGGGTACAAACACTAGAGACATAAAAGTCTCGGTTCACTAGATACCAAAAGGTATCAAACACTACACTAGTCACACTTTGGTGACATCACTAGCAGCTGCAATCACTATCCCCTTTATAGGCATGCCTATCTATCCACTACTATGTGAAATTCAGGCTTACAAAATAGTCTTTAATCACTCAAAATTATTACACTTCATACCACTATATTCATAGAAATAACACATCAACTAAAACATGTAACAAAACCACTAAACAATAACTTATTCACTTAAACTTCAAATACACTTAACATTAACATTAATATAAGTATTAATTGTCATGCAATTAGTAACATTATACTTACCATTTGTCATGTTCACTCTCATGCATTACATGTACATTTTATTGCACACTTTTATAAACATAACACTAACACATTCAATAGATTATGCAATCATTTTACTCTACCATGTCACTCATATTCATGTTCATTTATATTCATTTATTATACAAATTCTTATGCATTAAGACTTTAGTATATGTTTAACTCTACTTCATTAATTCACTATGCTTTACACTCATTTCATATCATTTCTTACTCTTATTTTGACTCTTAAAACACTCTAAAAGCATTCAGGAAGGCTTAGACATGTTTCAATAACAATTTGAGACTTTAAAATCAAGTTCAAGAAAAACAGGATAGGGTCACGGTTACTACCAAATTCATGGTAACCGTGACCTACTTGCACTCTCGAGTCTAGACTACGCCAAACTACCTCACGGTCATTACCGGAGAAGTAATAACCGTGTTATACACTTTTTAAATGGGTCACGGTTACTATGAAATGCTTAGTAACCGTGAGGTAGGTCATCTAAAGGTTCTGGACTGAAAATGGGGTACCTCACGGTTACTATGAAAATCCTAGTAACCGTGAGGCTCAAATCGCTCAGAGACAGATTTTCTGTCTCGACTTGTAAGCCAATTTTGACCAAGAAAACATCATTTTCAGGAAAAGTTGTCTTCTAAAAAGTTGTTCCACTATGTCTCTAGTTTTTAAAACCTTAAAAATCACTCAAATCAGACTTCTAATTCTCAAGTTATTCACTAAAAACCGAAGACTGCTCACTTGGGACGGACAGCAGGGGGTCTGTCCACTTCAAGCTCATTTTTGGACACTCTAGAGACAGATTTAGATTTTGTTTTCTTCTACAAAGTTGTAGATACAGGTCTTATCTTTCGTATACAACTAGAATTACATCAATCAGACCTCTATAGTGGGAGTTATTTCAGTTTTACTAAGACTGGTTCATGTGAACCAAAAACAGATTTTCATCTTAACACTTTCTAAGGCACAAATCACAATTCTCTTGAATCCAATCATCACTCAAGATCTCTATCATCACTAACATAACATCTATAACACATATATCAACTTAAATCAATAAATTAAATAGCAAAGAAAATAAAAACTCCCAAACCTTATTAAGGCACCAAAGTCTCTTTCTTTCTATCTCTCTTTCTATTTCCTTTCTCTTGCACTTCATCTCTACCATCTACAGTTTTTTTTCTCTACTTGAAGCAGCCTCTTCGTGGACTTGAGGAGAGAAGGAGATGAAAACACCAAAAGAAAAATAAAAGAAAAGAATTTCTTGGCCAAGTATGGCCGGCCACACAAAACACACACACACTCTCTTCTTTTTTCTTTTAACTTATCATTTACTCTTTCTAGAAATCCAAATGTCAAGTCTCTATTGGCTACTCAAATAAAATCTTACACAATTTCACTTTAATCCTTCTCTAAACTTATGTTTCTTAATTTAATCTCTCATCTTTCTTTATTTCTATTTTTGCCACAATTCTTTTACTTTGTCTTCTCAATTAAGTCCCTACATTAAAATTTTCATTTAATTAACCACAAAATCAATCTCTTTCTTATGCAAAATTACCATCTATTCCTCTTGGGGTATCATTAGGGGCATTACAATATATGCATATTAATATACATTGTAATGATATACATCCACTATCATGAGTATGTATTAACATACATGTAACATGTGTATGTAAGCATCCAACCTCATATGTGCAGAGTTAACATGTTTCATAGTACAAGTATATCAACGTGTGTCGTATCATGTACATACAAGTTGTTGAATCAAGTTTTATGCATGCTACCCCTTGCATGTGTACGCAAACATCACATTTGCCTCTTGTCAGATCAAGCATGCAAGGAAAGTGCCATCATTATCCCATGTTAAATTTCATGCCACATTATATGCATTTCACCATGATATAACCTCCCTTCTAATGTTGTATGTGTACATACCATTATATTGCATACCATTATATGTAAAGGGTGTCATGAGTATGTGTTTTATCCTTTGTAGATTGTTATGCCATGTGTCATACACAACCTATACAATGGAGATATATGCCATATATCATGTATATAGTTTCCATGCCATGTCATACATCATGTATATATCATATCCATCATATACCTATATGCTTATAACATGACATACACCAAATACATATGCAATTCATTGTTCATTCATATACCATGTCGTGTCTCACGCCACAAGTATCTTTGCATGTAACTTGTACTTTTGCATATGCAGTTTTCTACCATACCAAACAATTCATTAACATGCATCATCTTGCCACATTTCATACATCTTACACCATATCACATACGTGCATTGTAATAATGTAAGTCCTGTTATGTACCTGCATATCGTATGTCACGTGCATTTATTCATAGACCTTGTGTATAGAAACCATGATGCTTGAAGCATGTCATGTATTGTACCACATTTCATACACTCACCCTCACTACACATATGTCATGCACATATGCATTGCTTGTCATGTCATATTGAAATTTGTTTTCATTCCTTTATTGTATGCCATACATGTTCTCCGCATATATGTGTATCATGTAAATGCATTTTGGAAATAAAATGTAAGAAAATAATAAAGTTCATGCATCCCATTTTATGTGTGCATTTCATTTTGTGTATAAATTCTTGGCATGCATCATTCTAACTCTTTGATTTTGTAGCCATCTTAGACAGCTCACCTAGTTAAAGAATTAGGCGACCACTCTATAAGGATGTTTTTAGAGAAGTCAGGACCCAGCAAGTTAGAATTGGGTCCAAGGTTAGATTTAGACTCAAATAGAACCTCCAAGCAGTCAACAGAGTACTTAAAAAAGTAACAATGGTGGATCCTCTGTAGAAAGCTAGTACTTTTGATCCATACAATTTGGATAAAAGATTTAAAGAACGTGAAAACATAATCATATTGATAGTAAATGACCTTATAGCTACACTAGGTAAAAGGATCGATGACCCTTAAAAGAAAACCATTGCTGGGTTAACGGCTAATTTAGCTTTAGTCTTAGGCACTCAGCCTTTGAAACCAAACATTGTAATACACCCAACTGATTGGAGTCGTTGGCCATATAAAGAATCAACAAATGATTGTGAGTCTTTTAAATATACATTCATAGAAGCAGAAAGGATTTGTTCCCTTAATTTAAGAGGTGGAAATCACGACAATGACCATTAAAGCTATAACAGTGTTAGGCCTAGCAATATACTTTGCTCAGGCAGTGGTAGTAATGCTCAAAATACAACAAGGATATCAGCCATAGAAGTAGCTTTAAAAAGGTATTTTAATTTGGGTATACCTCTATCTTAGGTTTTGGAATAACTAATCAAAATAGGGAAATTGCAACCCTTACCATCGAAACCAGCCAGAATATAGGGCTTGCCAAGTCATCGGATTAATTATTTTTATACTTTTCACCAGCTCACTGGCCACTTGACAAACAATTATCAAACTTTAAAAAGCCAAATATAAGACCTTATCGATACCAAGCAAATTGTAGACCTAGAGGACAAGAGGAAGAGATAAGTGGTGTTGCTATTATGCCTTATTTCTAAGTGTTAATTTCGCAAGTATACAATGTACCAATTATAATACAAAACATGTTGATCCCATAAGGAATGCTGATTAAAATTGTACACTATTACTGCTCAATTTTAATTTTGTTTACAATGCTCATTAATTTGCAAGTTAAATACTATCACTAACACTATACAACACTAATCTAAATTTTATTCCATGTTAATGATAATCAGAGAAGACTTATGAAAATGATTAATGTAACATGTATATAAATATGAAACTTGACAGTTTTCTCTTACTTAGAATTTAATCTTTATCATGCAAGCCAAGTTGGAATAGAGTTCTATGTCGCAGCTCTCGCATCTAGACTAGATTATGCCTAAAATATGAATTTATGGTTCTAAATCGCAGCTCTCGCATCTAGATTAGAATTACATAAACACATATTCAAATAATAAAAACCAACCTATAACAATTATCTCAACATCTCAATTTCTCTAGTTATGATTTGATAATGAATTTCCTATTAACTATAAGAAAGAGATTGCTCTCACAACTCTCTTACTTAGAACCACTTTAGTGATTTTAAGAGAAGGAATTGCCAACTAAGGTCTTTTTTCTAAACTTATACTGATACTAAGATGTTAATAGAAAATCCTACATATAAAGATAAATGAAAGAGAAATGAATAAATATGAATATTGTCATTCAAATTCCTAAAAGAATATTCATAATAATTACAAATAAGAAAAGTAAAAAGAAATTAAGTAAGAGAATGCTAATCCTTTACTCATGAATGATGACTTCCTCTTCCTTATTAGTCTCCTCTTCAAACCATAAACTAAAACTACAAAGTAAAACCTAAAACTATTATTCTTTAATTACACTTTCAAGTTAGAAAAATAAAATGATTGATCTCATCCCCTCAAATTATAGTTAAAATTAATATTTATAATGCTCTAAAAGAGATGTCCCTTGAGATATCCCTTCAAAAGGTTGCAAATCTTGGTGGAAAAACACAACTCTTCAAGGCAATGATTCAAATCCCTCAAGGCTAATGGCTTCTTATGTCGTGATCGTGGTGCTTGTCTCGCTTTGTTGTGCTTTTTCTAAGCATGAATTCCACAAGCATACGGTGTACCGAATATAGTACAAAAGATGTTGATTCCACGAGAAATGTTGATTAAGATTGTACACTATTACTACTCGATTTTAATTTTGTTTACAATGCTCATTAATTTGCTAGTTAAAACTAATACTTTACTACTCTAAACTAAATAATATTATACTTTAATGATAATCTAAGAATACTTATGAGTATGATGAATATAACATATACATAAGTATGGAATTTGATATTCTTCTCTTATTTATAATTCAATCTTTATCATGCAAGCCAAGTTGGAATAATGTTCTATGTTGCAACTCTCGCATCTAGACTAGATTATGCCTTAAACTTGCATTTATGGTTCTAAATCACAGCTCTCACATTTAGACAAGACTTACATAAACACACATTGAAAGAATAAAAACCAACCTATAACAACTATCTCCACATGCGATCTCTCAAACTATGCTTTGATAATGAATTTTTTATTAACTTTCAAAAAGATATTGTTCTCGCTAACTCTCTTACTTATAACCACTATAATGATTTTTAGAGAAGGAATTGCCATCTGAGGTCGTTTTCTTTAACTTATAATGATACTAATAAAGTTTTAATAGCAAATCCTAAATATAAAGATAAATGAAAGAGAAATGATTAAATATGAATAACAACATTCAAGTTCCTAAAAAGAACTCATAATAATAACAAAAAAGAAGTAAAAATTAGAAATAAAAGAAAGGGATCTCTCAACCCTTCTTCCTTTCACAAAGTGTAGTCTTCTCCCTTGTATTTGCCTTTTCTTCAACCATAAAATCAAAACTAAAATCTACAACTATTGTTCTCTAATTACAATTTCAAATAAGAAAAATAAAAATGATAGATCCCCCCCCCTTTTTGATTATAACTTTCAGGGTATTTATAGATTTTCAAGCATTAAGTCCCTTCAAGTGCCTCTCCACAGGTATGCAACCCTTGGTGAACCTCGGTGTCCTTATAGGTGACTTTTCAAGTTCAACTGCCTTTAACCACCTTTTGTCGTGATTGCAGCACCTGTCGCGCTCGCGACAGACCAGTTTTCTTCTTCTTCTTCCTTATTTCTCGGCCCAGCCTCGCGGCACCTGTCGCCCTTACGGTAGAACACTCTTTTTCTTCACTTAATTCTACTCCTTCTCCATATTTTCCTCCCTTTTTCTCCTACATACACAAAACTTGGAAAAAACATTAAACGCACCTAATTCTAGCACAATTTATTATAACTAAACCTTATTTTGGTAACAAAATATGGATTAAATATGAGTTATTTAGGCTTATATCAAAACACAAACATACAATTTTGAAGGTCAAATTTATATTTGGCAAATATTTGAGAACCACATGCAAAAACGGACATCTCTTCATAAATTTAGTCCAACTTTGCAAAGTCTCAAACAAAACCATTCACCATTAAACTTAAACAACCATGCACATTTGAAAAATTATGAAGTAACAAAGCACAAGAATGTATGAACTTAAGAACTTGAATATCTTAACACATGTAAACATTATTTCACACCAAATATTGCCTAAAGTAGTTCTCACTCAAACACTATATTTTTAAAGCACTTAATCACTCGATGTGTTTATGGGTTAGTGTTTCTCTCATTCCCTAAACATGACATTGCCTACCATAAGCTTGTAAGTAGTAAACATCTCTACTACTAGTATAAAATGATATATGAAATCAAAAGGGTCTTATAAGGGTTGTAACTTGGCTTAGGTTGAGGTAGGATAATTTTTTGATTTAAGTAGTTTAAATTGTGAAATAGAAACAATATTACCATATCATAAGAGATTTTTTTAAGAATCAAAGCATCGGATGATGTAATTTACTTCTCATATTCCCTTCTCAATGGCACACTACTACTAGTTTCTCTTATTCTTTCTTTCTTCTTTTTTTTCTTTTTTCTTCTTTTTTTCTTTTTTTTCTTTTTTTCCTTTTTTTCCTTTTTCTTTAGAAACTAACCTTGTTCTAATATTGATCCTAGAGAAGAAGGGAATTTAACTCTCATTTTAAATACCATCATGCTTATATTAACAATATATATCTCCTAAAGATATAGCAATTTATCTCTCTTCACAAAAAAGGTAACACAAAGAAATGGATTTTTGTTTAGCAAAGGATATTGGCTAATTATAGGTTACTCAACAAAAATAGGTTTAAGGCTCAAAATTGGCTACCTAAAGTCAAAAAGGTAAGTTTTAAAGCAAGCCAAAATGGTGTAATCTAAATGCCCTTATCATTTTTCATGCACATCTAATGCTAAATGTAATCTCAAAATTTACCAAGAACAAATTCTAAAGGAAATGGCATATTAAAGCTCTCATACAAGAAAAATATCAATGTACAAGGCTCAAAAACTCACTTAAGTTATAGGTTAAATTACCCTAAGCAATAAATTGACAAAAGTAATCCTTTTATACATGTGAGAAGATACTCAACTTAAAAAGAACCTACACTAAAGTGCTTTGCCAAGTCATGACCTTCCCTATGTACATTTAATTGTCAAAGTAAAACGAAAATGATTAGCCTAAAAAAAATTTGCCTAACTAGACTAAAAATGACAGAAATTCAAGCTAAAGCATGCATTTATTCCCAAATAATTACCAAATACACAAGCTCCAAAATTAAATTCACACACAATATACACATATAAATTTATTAAAAATAAATAAATATACTAACAATAAACAAATATATGAAACCAACATAACATGCATACCCCCCACACTTAAAGGACACAATGCCCTCGTTGTGTGAGAATGGTAAAACAAACAAAACACCAAACAAACAAAATCACAAGAAATGTAAAAGAGAGGGAGAAAATAAACTCAAAAAGTTAAAATTCATAGCCTGTCGCGACATCACGACAGATCCAAAAATCCCCTATGTTTTAACCACGATATGGGCACTCTCGTGATAGAAGGCTAATACCCCTCTTACATCGTGCTCACAAGGAAAGTTGCGCTCGCGATATACCAAACTACGTAATCACAAAGATTTGCAACCACGAGGGCTACGCTAGCGCGCTCGTAACAGTACTTGCAAAAAAAATTTTCCCTTCACCGTCGCGCTCGAAAAAAAGAAGAAAATATCATTAGTTGTGTAATTTTCTTTTCTGAAATTTTTAATGAAATACTAAGTAAAATAACCTGTAAAATAAAAAATAAACTATGTTAGTATACCAAATAAACTTAAAAATAAAACAATATAAAAAACAAAACCAAACAAACTCCTATAAAAACAACACAAAACAAAACTAATTAAATATTATAATCCAAAATCATAAATCACGATTCATAATGACAATACATTTAATCAAGCATTCCCCGGCAACGGCATCAAAAACTTATTATGCTTTTTCTAAGCATCAATTTCGCAAGCATATGGTGTACCGATTATAGTACAAAAGATGTTGATCCCACGAGAAATGTTGATTAAGATTGTAAACTATTACTACTCGATTTTAATTTTGTTTACAATGCTCATTAATTTGCTAGTTAAAACTAATACTTTACTACTCTAAATTAAATAATATTCTATTTTAATTATAATCCGAGAAGACTTATGAGTATGATGAATATAACATATACATAAGTATGGAATTTGATATTCTTCTCTTATTTATAATTCAATCTTTATCATGTAAGCCAAGTTGGAATAATGTTCTATGTCGCAGCTCTCGCATCTAGACTAGATTATGCCTTAAACATGCATTTATAGTTCTAAATCACAACTCTCTTACTTATAACCACTATGATGATTTTCAAAGAAGGAATTGCCATCTAAGGTCGTTTTCCTTAACTTATAATGATATTAATTAAGTTTTAATAGCAAATCCTACATATAAAGATAAATGAAAGAGAAATGATTAAATATGAATAACAACATTCAAGTTCCTAAAAATAATTCATAATAATAAAAAAGAAGAAGTAAAGATTAGAAATAAAAGAAGGGGATCTCTCAACCCTTCTTCCTTTCATAAAGTGTAGTCTTCTCCATTGTATTTGCCTTCTCTTCAAGCCATAAAACTGAAACTAAAATCTACAACTATTGTTCTCTAATTACACTTTCAAATAAGAAAAATAAAAATGATAGATCTCCCCCCTTTTTTATTATAACTTCTAGGGTATTTATAGATTTTCAAGCATTAAGTCCCTTCAAGTGCCTCTCCATAGATATGCAACCCTTAGTGAACCTTGGTGTCCTTTTAGGTGACTTTTCAAGTTTAGCTGCCTTTAATCGCCTTCTGTAACGATCGCGGCACCTATCACACTTGCGACAGACCATTTTTCTCCTTCTTCTTCCTCATTTCTCTACCCAGCCTTGCGTTCTTTATCGCCCTTGTAGCACCTTTTGCCTTCACAGCAGAACACTCCTTTTCTTCACTTAATTCTACTCCTTTTCCACATTTTTCTCCCTTTTTCTCCTACATACACAAAACTTGAAAAAAACACTAAACACACCTAATTATCGCACAATTTATTATAACTAAATATTATTTTGGTAACAAAACATGGATTAAATATTAGCTATTTAGGCTCATATCATGCTCATTATAGAGCACGCTCACTCCTTGCTTCCACTTCCCTTATGCTGGCTGTCTTACTCTCCTACGTAACCTATCACGACCCAGCTTCAACTATCATGCTTGCAACCTAGCTTCATCTTCACACCTTCATTAATGCTTCCTTGCTTTTACTTAGCCAATTTTGCCCATTAAAGCTCTAAATTGATTCCTTAACTCCTATAGAAAAATAAAACACACAAAACACATAAAAGCAACAAAATACACATAAAATATATTAACACTAAACACTATACTTAATAAAACTAAACTCATATAGACACTATTTATGAGCTTTTCAAGCTTATATCACTGCCATCTTTTGTGTTTGACTCAAGTTTGTCTAAATGGTGTGTGTTTTGAGATGCATATGGCATGTGAGTATTTAACTATCACTTGCTCAATTCCAATGACAAGCAGTTTAAAGAGTTACGAGATGTAAATATCACCACTGATCTTGGGGGCACACTCTAAAGAAGAAAGAGTACTGGATGTTATGAGACTTTTTGCTACCTGCACTTATAGTGGGAAAAGATACATATAGCTTACTTTTTGCTAACGTAACATGTGTTTATATTCTTTTAATTATGTTAATAATATAAGTCTTTCTTATGAATGCTATGTCTTGTTTTAGAGCATCATGCAAGGCAATGAGTATGGCATTTATATAATACAATAATTCAAGAAACATTGCTCCATTCAATCTCATGAAAAAATAACATCCTGATTGCATCTAATAAGGCTCTTGAAGTGAGAATAGCTTGAGAGAATAAAAAATTAGAAGAAAAATGAAAAATAAAGAAAATTTTTTGCTTTAACCTGATATGACATTATGAAAATCAACAGAGATATTATAAGATATGTTGTCCAAGTTTATCTGAATCGCGGATCATTTAAGAGGCAAATTCGAAGACCTGGATCAGAGAGTAGAGGAGAGAAGATAAAACTTCCATGTGATAATCATCTAGGAAACTGATAGGGACTGATAGCTTTATTACTTGGAAGTTCCTTAAAAAATAATAGAAAAATGAGCCATAAGTTGTCGACCCGATTCATTATCTTGAGTGAAGCATAATGGTGAGCTTGTATGGAAGTTTGCATGGCTAACATGAATGAAGAACAAGATGGTAGGTGAAGTTTCAAAGACTGATAGGCACATCGCAGCCAATTGGGATGGATTCTCAACTATGAAAGCATTGCTTCAAGAGCTCGATTGTCAAAGTCAGACGAACAAAGTAGGATCTCCTACAACTGACCGATTGGTGATATATGTTCAAAGAATTACCCGATTGTTTGTTGATTTTGTTGTGTGTGGTGATAAAAACAATTCATATAAAAAAAAGGCAAGGTATGAATTAACAACGCAATTAAAAGCAGAAAATATAAGATGGATAAATTAACAATGGCTAAAAATGTTGTTCAGGAATCTAATCCTCCCCATCCCCATGCAAGATTCATTTTAACATAATATTCATGCATTTCAGATATGGATAACCCATCTAAACCCCCAATATCTCATTCCAAAACTTACTACTCTAACTACCTGATATCCCATTTCGGAACTTACCCAATAGCCAGCATAAGTACAAGTCCCAAAACCTAGATATGAACTAGTATCCCATTCTGGAGCTTACTATTTCAATACCTATTCATTTTCCTCTCTTATTTTTGATTTTTCAACACACAAACCCTAGATCTAACAGCTTTTCTTTCAAAAATGCCATCAAAACTATATAATATGTGAAGAATAATAGAGCATGATGATATAAACATTAAAATAATAAATCAATCAACTTGAATAAAATTACCAACATAAATACTTGAATAACATCAATACCAAGATAAGCACAAGGAAAAAGAAACATCCGAAATATATATTAAATAAATAAGTTCATATTCCTTACATGGTTTAGGGGATTCAAAGATCCCTAAACAACAAAATGACTACTCATTACTCATAATTAAAACAATAAGAAAAAGGTAAGAAGAAACTCTTAAACCCATTGAAGATGTGGATTTGAAGTTGCAGTAGTTTCTCCTATTTTTTTCCAAGTTGAGCTTGATTAAAAACCAGAACTTTAACCTATGAACTAAACTATAACTATGTATTTTTTATGTAAAACTATATTAAAAGTGTAATTTTTACAAGTAAATTTGTAGAAACTAAGTACAAAAATCCCAAAATATGAAGAATTATGAGCTAAAACTACAGAGGAAAAAACCCTAGTATTTAAAAACCTAAAAAGATCCCCCTTTACTACCAGATAGAATGCAACTTTTATACTAATCCAGAGTTAACACATTGGAGATGATTGGTGTTAATCGAATCCAATCGGTTAAAAAAGTACTATAACACCAACACGTGGCGGAGATACTTTGGTCTCATCCGTGCATACCTTCTGGACTAAATCAACCTCGAAGTCTACATTAGACATGGTGGAGATAGCTGGTCTTAGCCGAGCCCCTTGGTGAAATAGTGCATTTTGAGGATCTGCATGGCGTACAGATGAGACAAATGGTCTCAGCTGAGTGCTAGCCATTTTTTCTACATAAAATTCAAAAATACACCATTAATCACTCAAAAACATCATAAATTTCAAAATAATCCTATTTTGGCATAAAAAGAAAATTTTAACGCTTAAAATTCGAAAATATGCAAAACAAGATGTAAACACGGATAAAAATATACTAAATATAAACACTAATTCAGAGTTATCAACTGCCCCACACTTAGCTTTTGCTCACCCTCGAGCAGCTGTATAACCAAATTCTGGCATACCTAAACTTAGAAAAAAAATTACAAGTTTAAAGAAAGCCAAATAACACTACAGCAAGAGTTGTTAACTATTGCCCTAAATCAAAAAAAATGTAACTTAAATCATATTAGCTGGTCTCCTAGTGTGTGTGTGGTAGGCCTAATGATAACTTTTGATTTTTAAAACTCCAGTGCTATTCGATAACCAAGAAAAGAATTCGTATGAAAAGTTTTGCACATGTAGTTTCGCTCTTGAACCTCAAGAGATGCCATAGGCCTCTCCTTTAGCACCGAAACCCGGAGTTCATCTCTGTAAATAATTCTAAACAAAGCAAGATCATTAGGTCTTATACGAGTTGTAATATGGTTGGGGCATGGCTAACAAAGAAAGGTACAAGATATTCAAAATAGAATAGACATTCAATAACTCCATTCAACCTAATAACACTCTAAAAAAATTTCATCTCACATTCTACCCTTTTCTTAATTCAAAGGAGATGCTAAATGTTAGGCTACCCAGAATGTATAATGCAATTGCACAAATTTTAGATTTTTAAAATACACTAAAATGCTCACTTGATAGTGGCATCATTCAATTAAACTACAAGTGCTAAAATTCCTACTCTAACTTCAACAAGCTACCCCACACTTATTTTGAGCTATAATTCAAAACTTATTTCACTCTACTATTTTTTTTCTTCTCTTCTTTTTGGATTTTTTTCAAGAAAAGGGGGACTTGCTAAAATCGACACCAAATGCACTCCATTCTGGAAATAAATCCTAGACATTCATAAAATAATCCCAATCTAAAATTCTCCTTAACATTCAACCCTCGCTTAACTCATCTTTTTTTTAATCTCGAAATAATTTTCTCTCACTTACTTCAAGAATGGCTAGTTCTAAAAGGATAAGAAAAAGGCTTTAAGGCTAGGATAATTTTATTAGTGTATCAAAAATTAAAAATTTGGTACGCAATTAACATAACTCAATAGGTTCAAAGCGGTTATGCAAAAGGAAATAATTCAGTACCGAGTAGGTCAAAAGTCTTTTAGAGGCTTACAATGAAGACTTGCCTAACTCATTTCAAGCTCTATATTCAAATTGCTATGAATGCTGTGAAGGGTGATGAGGAAGGTTCTAGCACTTTATAATCCCTATTTGATCACCTTCATGTATTGGTTTTTCTAATTTTTCTAAAAATATGGGCCTAAAGTGCATATTATTTTTGGAGATCTACTGGTATAGATTTAATTAAACCTAAATGAAAAAGGCAAATAATCAACAACTAACTACTCTCTAGTCATTCAACTACCCTAAACAAGCTTTTCTCAAACTACGTTTGGTGTGTCCACAACAGGAAAACTAAGGGAAAACTAAGCGAAAATGTAAAGGTTTTTTACAACAACATAAGATAACAACCTAAAAAATGAAATAATAAACTAAAGCAAACATTAAAGCTATAAAATGAATAAAAGAGGTACAAAAATAACTAAAACATAACTAAAAGCTAAAACATAAAAGGATAAACAAAAACTAAAGAAAATATAAACACACTAAGCTAAATATAAAATAAAACTATAAAAGATAAGCACAAACTTAAAAACTAAACATAAAAACATAAACAAAACAACTAAACATTAAGAAAATTTAAATAAACTACAACTACTAACAACTACAAATAACAAAATAACATAAAAGAAAATTAACTAACTAAAACAAAGTAAAAGAAAAGAAAATTAAAATTAAAATTACTTTAAAACTATTGTGGTTTTAGCATTAAACAAGCAAAACATCCAAAAATCCAACATAAGTTCATAATCATCTCCACAAAATATGCTTACCCCCACACTTAATATTTTTGCTACCCTCAATAAAATACAAAAATAAAATTCACAAAATTTTGAGGGTTGAGGAAAATCCCTAAAAAATCACTCCTAGGAAGGTGGATGAGGAAATTGGGCATCAAAGTGTGACTGCATCTTCCCCAAGGCAGTAACTATCTGGTCCATTTGCTCAGTCATGCTATCAATGTAGATCGTAATTGTTGTGTATTGCTCCAAAAAAAGAGTAATGGTTACGGCCTCTGCTCGCTAAAGCTTCATGGCTCCCTTATTAACGGCCTCCTTATATTGTGCTTTAGTGAACATTACTGTGTAGCCCTGCCTTGGAATCGTAGGTCATCTATCAAGACCGACATATTCTTCAATATCTTTTAGTCAATGATAATTGGATTCCCGATCGATTTCTCCAAGCTGGTGTAGTTGACTGCTCTACCAAAGTAGTTACAATTCCTTCAAAAGCAAGCTTTGAATCCTTTTTCTTATAAATTCTCAAGTCATCAATCTTGGCTAAAATGAGCATAACACAATTGAGGCGAATTCCATGTTCCATTGCATAGAGGATGGTGGCCTCATTTGCATTTACATTACCTAGACCCCCATGATGGCTGAAGACTGCCAAAGCCAAGTACCTATGCATGACCCTCAAATGGTGGTTCTTCAAGTGATGGGCCTTTGTATTACTCGCATCAAACATGGTGGGGTCCTTCTCATCACAAATCTCATTCCAAATCTCCTGCCTGTTTAAATTATCAATTCCCCTCGCAGTATATGGATTAAAACCCAAATAGTTGGAGAACTTATTGAAGGTCATTTGGTGTGATGATCCATTAAGCTAAAAATTGATATGGCCTCCATCAATATGACTATTTACCCCTATCCAAATTTTGATAGTGGTTAAGAAATCCCTTACGAAATGGGGATAGACTTTCTTTTTCCGCTCTATAAATGTCCTCCAGCCAACACCATCGATCAAATGATCAATCTAATCCTTCATGTGAAACTCCCGCATCAACTCTATATCAATGTAGAGAGTGGACAAGTATTCTTATTGATTAATATAGGCCACACTTTGAATTTAGTGGGCACCCATCCTAGAACCTTCGATTTTCCAAATTCTTGGGGGGTCGAGGATGAAGATCTTGCCTCCATCCTAGTGCCACTGCAAAAGTAAACCATTCTCAATAAGATTTTTACTCATTAATCTTAAACATATAATGTAAAAGAGGGAATTTAACAAATAAAACACAAAAATTATAGCATAAGAGGATAAAAATTCCATAACATATACAAATGGGTAAATGTGCTTTAAGCAACAACCAAAAAACATACAAGTGCAAATTAAGCTATAAGAGTTACAATGCCTATCATAAGAAAAGATTTCGATACCTCTTACATAAAAATTATGACAAATCCTAATTAAACAAAACTACTACAAACACGCCATGATACCAACAAGACTACATTAACTAAAACATGAATAATACAAAATCCTAAGATGGAACTATCAAAAATAAACAAAAATTTTAACAAAAATATGGCACAAAACATGGTAGAAAATAAAACATAACACATGAGTTCTAATCTAGCACTAAAACATTAAAGGCATCAAATAACTAAACACATAAAATAGCATTGTATAATTAT
Organism: Excoecaria agallocha; assembly: GCA_037975025.1. Lineage (NCBI taxonomy): Eukaryota > Viridiplantae > Streptophyta > Magnoliopsida > Malpighiales > Euphorbiaceae > Excoecaria > Excoecaria agallocha. The sequence continues at coordinate 31,746,393 of CM075811.1, forward strand.
TTGAACGTAAACATCACATTGTACTTAGTACAACATTCTTGCTTTAAAGAAAATCATGCACACTAATGAGCAAAAGCTGGGTAAAATAGAATATTTCACTTTTTTTAGGCATTTTAACGAACACATAGCATACATTTACAGGACTTACACGAAAATGCATCAATTCAAATGAAGCACAAACCATTTGATTATAAAAATGAGCAAAATAACAAGTTATAAAGCATACCTCAAAGAAAAAGAAGTAAAATAGGAAAAAAATTCAATTTAAACCTAACTTTACACATGGAATAGGTATATAAAAACTCAAAACACATCTCATGCATTTCAAAATTCAAAATTCTCAACAAAAAAAGGATTTTAAACTAAACATACTCAAGAAAAACTTAAAATTTAAGTAGGGAGATGAATTTTAAAGTAAAACACGTTGGATACTTACTTGTTTTGATGCTTAAACAAGACCAGAGTGCACAAAAAGTGGATAAAAATGTGAGAGAAGGTCAAATTCTACTAAAAGTTTTAAGGGGAAAAGAGAGAGAATGTAAAAAGATGTGATTTTTTAGTCTATTTATAAGCAGACATGATAGTGTACCCTAAGCACATGGCTGAGACCAATTGGTCTCCATCGAGTCAAGCACAAAAATTAAAATGCATAGTTTTGAAAATTTAAAGGACACAGCTGAGACCAATTGGTCTCGATCGAGTCAACCAATCTTTTTTGAAAAACCCCGATATCATACGGTTAAGACCATTTGGTCTCAATCAAGTGACCTCTTCTATACCAAAAATTTCTAATGCATATGGTTGAGACCAATTAGTCTCGACCGAGTAACTCAAAAATACACATATTCACTCTTAATGGCACATGATCTAGTTACCTCCATTGGACTGAAACATTCATGTTGCACACGATTGAGATAAATAGTCTCGACTGATAAGTGTGAATTATATATAGTTTTTGATATATTTTTAGTTTTTTTATTTAGTTATTTTGGTTTTATTTAGGTTAAATTAGAGTTAATTTGTTAAAATTTATGTTTTTGAGGTTAATTTCATGTTTTGTTTGATTTTCAGGATAAAATTGATATAAAAGGGCTTAAATTATAAAAAGGGCAAAGTTTAGGGTCAAAAGTGCAAATATTGGAAGTTGATGCAAGAAAAAGAGACGTTCAGTCCAGAAGCTTTTCACGTGACCACATGAAATCAGTGAAGAATTCTACCCGTGGCCACGTGAAGACATAAAACTTGGAAGACATGGCCACATGAAAGGTTAAGCTATTTTTACCCGTGGCCACATAAAAGAGAAAGGGAAGGAAGCATTGAAGACACGTGACTACGTGTGAGGGAAGGCATAATTCACACGTGGCCACGTGTGAAGGAAGCTTTATGGAACACGTGACCACATGTTCAACTACAAAGGAAAGGACGTGGCCACGTGATTCCTACTCCCACTTCGCGAAGGATTTTCGAGCTTCCTGTTTTAGCAGAGTTCACTTCCTATTCTATGTCTAGAGTTTAAGAAGGAATCTACTATGATTTTTCCCTATAAATAGCAGTCAAAAACATCAGAGAAAGAAAAGAATTAGAGATCAATTAGAGAGATCAACTATAGAATTAAGCATTATTCTCTTTTAGTTTTTTTTTACGTTACTTAGTTTTTACTATTTTTCTTCAATTTTTTGTTTTTATTTTAAGAATGTCTTGTGAGTAATTTTCTTTAACTTTTGCTAAAGGATACTTGAATCCTTAACTTGTATTGTTATGACTTGATTTTATTCTTCAATTCAATATAAGTTGGTTATTTCTTAGTTCTTAAACATAGTCTTGTCGCTACTCAAATTTAAGTTGATTTTTAACTTGATTAAGCATTGATTAATTAATTGATTTGAGTTGATTATTGACTTGCATGCTCTTAGGTTAATTTATTTGGGTTAATGCATGATTATAATCTGAATAAGCTATAATTGAGTGTTGATTTGAGTAAGTTAAGATTGAGAAAAGTGTAAATAAGAATAGGTGAAAGTTAAATCTCTTGAGAAAGGTTTTAATAGACATCTAGGAGAGTTAATTCAGTTCTCTATGCTAAGTGTTAAGTTTATCTGAATAAGAAAATTTTGATGCTTGGAATGATAATCTTGAATAAAGTTATATGGGTTTATTAAACTGAATTCTTCATAATCACTTGTATGTTTTCTTTTGTTTAAGTCATAGCAATATTTGTTAAGGTGGATAGTCCTTTAGTGAAAGTTGTTTTTAATATTGATTTTTACCTCATTCAATTTGCTTGTTTTCATTAGATCTTTATTTATTTTTAACTCTTTATTTTGTTTTAGTTTGTTTTAGTTTTAAAACTTCAATCATCACAACTTTGGGATTTCTTTTCTTTCTTTTGCACACAAAAATTGGTTTTGACATTGAAATAGCACATACAAGCACAAGTTTCCCTTGGGTTCGATATTTTGGGTCATAATCTTATTTCCCTATATTACTAGCTGATCTAGTACACTTGCTAGAATCCGATCAAGTTTTTGGCGACTTTAAAATTTCTTAATGAATCCCAAGACAATGGAAGAGTTGGATACAAAGGAGAAAGAGTTGATACAAAATATGGAACAAGAGCATAGTGAAGATAAGGAAATGAAGGATGAACCATCCCCTCCTAAGGGAGATTCTGAACTTAAAACACTTCCATCTCATTTGAAATATGTATTTTTAAGTGATAATGCTGATCCGGTAATTATTTCATCTTCATTAACAAATTTGGAAGAAGAAATGCTCATCGGAATCCTCAAAAAGCACAAAGGAGCAATTGGTTGGGCAACATCCGACTTGAAAGGGATTAGCCCCAGCTATTATACACATCGTATACCCATGGAGGACAACTTTAAACCGGTGGTGCAACCTCAACGAAGGCTCAACCCAACTATGTAAGAGGTAGTGAAAAAGGAGGTATTGAAATTACTTGATGCAGGTATTATCTATCCTATCTCTGATAGTAATTGGATAAGTCCTGTTCAATGTGTGCCTAAAAAGGGGGGAATGACTGTAGTGATCAATGAAAATAATGAATTAATTCCTACACACACGGTAACGGGATGGAGGGTATGTATTGACTATAGGAGGTTGAATAATGCCACTAGAAAAGACTATTTTTCATTGCCCTTTATTGACCAAATGTTAGAAAGATTGGCAGGAAATAAATTTTATTGTTTCTTAGATGGATATTCGGGGTACATGCAAATACCTATAGCCCTGAAAGACCAAGAAAAGACCACATTCACATGTCCATATGGAACATTTTCATATAGGAGAATGCCTTTTGGTCTTTGTAATACACCTGCCATATTTCAACGTTGCATGATGGCCATATTTCATGACTTTATTGAAAAATTTATGGAAGTTTTCATGGATGATTTCACTATTTATGGTCATGATTTTGAATCTTGTTTGCATAATCTAGCATTGGTTTTGAAAAGGTGTCAAGAAACTTATCTTGTGCTAAATTGGGAAAAATGTCATTTCATGATTAGAGAAGGCATTATTTTAGGGCATAAAATTTTAGAAAAAGGCATTGAGGTTGATGAAGCAAAAGTTGATGTGATAGCAAAATTACCTCCACCAACTAGTGTAAAGGGTATTGGAAGTTTCCTTAGTCATGTCGGGTTTTATCATCGGTTTATTAAGGACTTTTCTAAAATTGCCAAACCACTTTCTAATTTATTGCTTAAAGATGCTACATTTAACTTTAATGCTGAGTGTTTACAGGCTTTTAACCTATTGAAGCAAAAATTAGTTAGTGCACCGGTCATTGCATCACCCGATTGGAGCTTACCATTTGAAATTATGTGTGATGCAAGTGATTATACGGTTGGAGCAGTCTTAGGACAACGAAAGGAGAAGATTTTCTACAACATCTATTATGCAAGCCATACACTCACCGGAGCCCAAGTAAATTACACTATTACGGAGAAGGAGCTCTTGGCAATAGTCTTTTCGTTTGAGAAATTCAGGTCTTACCTCTTAGGATCCAAAATTATAGTGTGGTCAAACCATGCTACATTGAGATATCTTTTCGCCAAGAAGGATTCCAAACCAAGACTTATCCGATGGGTATTACTACTCCAAGAGTTTGATGTTGAAATCAAAGATAAGAAATGAGCATAAAATTTGGTAGCGAACCATCTATCTAGATTGGATCATGCTAGCATCAAAAAGGGAGATATTTCTGACTTATTTCTCAATGAACATATTTGTGCTTGTTATACTTATGAAAAATCAGTTCCATGGTATGCTAATATAGCCAATTTTCTTGCAGGTGGTTATCTTCCTAAGGAGTTTACTTGGCAACAAAAAAAAAAGCTCATAGCGGATGCCAAGCATTACCTTTGGGACGATCCATATATTGTCAAAATATGCCCGGATCAAGTACCAAAAAGGTTTGTACCGGAATTGGAACATAAATTTATCATGCAACAATGCCATGAAGGTGAAGTTGGGAGACATCACGGGCAAAATAGTACAGTTCAAAAGATACTCCAATCAGGTTTTTTCTGGCCTACTTTGTTTGAAGATGTAAGATCTTTTATAATAACTTGTGATAGATGCCAATGAGTAGGAAATATATCCAAAAGAGATGAGATGCTTATGAACAATGTGCTCGAAATAGAAATCTTTGATGTATGGGGCATTGATTTTATAGGACCTTTTCCAAATTCATTTGGGTTTGAGTATATCTTGGTAGTAGTGGATTATGTGAGTAAATGGGTAGAGGCAATAGCTACTAGAACATGTGATGCAAAAATTGTGCTTGAATTCATTAAGAAGACTATTTTCACTAGATTCGAAGCACCTAGAGCTATTATAAGTGATGGAGGCAAACATTTTGTCAACCATCAATTCAAGACCTTGCTTAAGAAATTTGGTGTTAAGCACAAAATGACAACCCCATACCACCCTCAAGCCAATGGACAAGTGGAAGTATCTAATAGGGAGTTGAAATCAATCTTAGAGAAAACAGTAAATAACTCTAGAAAAGATTGGTCTCTTAGGTTAGATGAGACTTTATGGGCTTATCAAACTGCATTTAAAACTCCTATAGGTATGTCTCCCTTTAGAATTGTTTTTGGAAAAGCATGTCACCTTCCAGTTGAATTAGAACATAAAGCTTATTGGGCTACAAAATTTTTTAACTTTGATTTGAGAAATGCAGGAGAAAAAAGAAAATTGCAGCTCAATGAACTCGATGAAATTCGACAATGGTCATATAACAATGCTGCGCTTTATAAAGAAAAGACCAAACAATGGCATGACAAGCATTTAAGGGTAAAAGATTTTGTTCCGGGAATGTTAGCATTTCTTTATAATAGTCATCTTCATTTGTTTCCAAGAAAATGGAAATCGAAGTGGCTTAGACCATATCAAGTGATATCGAGCAGTAATTATGGTGTAGTGATGATCAAAAGCTTAAAGGATGGACTTGAATTTACAGTCAATGGTCATTGGCTTAAACCATACCAAATCGGACAACAAGAGGTTGCTGAAGCAACCATGGTTCTTCAAGATACTTAAAAAACAGTTTGGAGAGTCTAGCTAGAGACTCTAAAAACTCAGAACTTCAAATTTCTATCTCTTTTATGTTTCCAGTCAAATTTTGTGTTTTTTTGCATTTTTGTGTGTTTATGTGTTTTGATTCATGAAAAGAGTACATAAACAAGGTTTTAAAATGAAGACATGTTTTTCCTGGAAGAGAATTGGTGTTTTTAAAGCTTGAAATGGCAAAATTGCATTTAAGGAAGTTTAATTGTGCGTATTTGTTTCAAAAATGCAATTGAGGTAGAAAAATGCAAATACACGTGACCACGTGTGGCTTTCCCTTTGCCATCACATGGCCACGGGTTGCTGCACTATCCCAAGATCATTTCAATCACGTGACCACGTGTATTTCACAAGAGAAACATCATAAGGCCACGCATGGAGTTACTGCCCTATCTTTTTAACATCACGTGACCACGCATATTTCAAGAGAAACAATCACGTGGCCATGGCTTAAGACACTGCCCTTTCCATTTTTAATTCATGTGACCACATGAAATTCAAGGGTAACCATCACATGGCCACGCATGCACAAGGAACAAAGGCACACGTGACCACGTGTGGTTCTTCCCATGAACTTCACGTGGCCACGTCCCACACTTCTGCCTTATAAACACTTCACGCGATTTTGTTTACTTCTTCTTCATATAGTTTTTGCTCTCACACCGTGCCCACGTCTCACTAACACAAATTTCACCCTTGACCACGGATTTTTTACTCATCACCGATCATCACCATCTTCGACCACCATTCTCTCTCTATTTGTCATTTTTCTCTCACCTACCTATCATCTCTTCCTTTTCCACACGTTCTCCACTAAACTAGGGTTTTTTGCAACTCACATGCACTACTTCAATTTCGTGCTGTATTTTGGTTCAGTTCTCATCTTCAAGTAAGTATCTACTCTCCTTGCTTCTTATTTGTCATTTCCATATCATTCATTTCATTGTTTTGTGCCTTATTGCTTATGAATGATTAGTTCTGAGGTTACTTTACACTTAATATTTTGCTTTCATGTTAATTCCTTTTGTCTCTTTGGATGTTTATAAGTCTTACATGCATGTCATAGATGCTTGGTATGCAATTAGGTAATGAACAACCTTTGTTATGATCTTTAAGTTGATGCTCAAACTTGTGCCCACAACATGCTCGATGAAATGCACCAATGAGTTTTTCTTTCAAAACATTTAACTTTCACTCTTTGGATAGCATGTTTATGATTTGCATTGATGCCGTACAACCTAGTTCACTTCCTGCAAGATTGGTTCATGACTTTATTCATGCATAATAGGCATTATTTTGACATATTCTTTGTGCTCAACCGTTGAATACATGTTATGCCTATCATTTTGATCTTCACATATATACGGTGCATTTATGCTATCAATTTTTCATTTCATCCAAGTATGCTTCAGTTCATTCAATGTATGATTCATGTGCTTACACCCTAGTATATTTTGGATTATGAATTGACACTTACATTATGTTTTCCTTTCTTTTTAGTGGCACCTCAAAGGACCAAATATCCTGATGTAACAAGCTCTTTCGGTGTACGCATTTTGTCATATGTGGACAAGGCTAAGATCAATAAATTTGACTACTTCAGCAAGTGTACCTATGTCCAGCCCGCCTATTTAAGTCAATTGTTCCTCAATGTGCCAGTTGGAAATATGTGGGATTATGATATAGAAACATTGATCCAAAATATTGGCTGGCAGCAGTTCATTGCAAAGAAACCGAAAGTATATCCAGATATGGCATGAGATTTTCGGTATTCTTTTGAATGCTACTTTAAGAGAGATGCGAAGGACGGCACAATCGGTTTTAAGTTTGGTAAGAAAGGATATTCCTTGACTTCCAGTCAGTTTTATGAAATTTTAGGATTTGTGCCAAATGCCCCAACTGAATTGGAAGATGCATCCCTTGTGGAGAATTGGGAATGAATCAAGGATCTTGAATTAGATGAGCCATGGGTAGGGGGTAATGCAAGGTTCATGCTTTACGGAATCATGCATTAAGAATCATTCATTAGTTTTTGGCAAAGAGTATGTACAATAATTTGAAGAATGCAAGCACTATTAGTGTGTCTCAAGCAATGGTTCTCTGATGCATGATGGATGGCATAGCAATCAATGGAGCGGTAATTATAGCAGCTCGAATTAAAGAATTGCAGAAAATGCCAGGACATATAGATACTATTTCCATTGGGTAGATAGCTACAGTGATGGCAATTGCAGTTGAACATCCGGGTTATGGAGACTCACTTCTAGGAGAATTACCTTGCATTGATAATAAGATGCTCAAGCGGATGAAAATTTTGATTCTTAGGCCTCGAGCTCATTGGGCAACCCGGGAGGAATACCTAAGAGAGAACAATATTCAGATTGAGGAGCAGCAAGAGGAGCCAAATGAGGAGTATATTGCCACAGTTGTGCCTTCCCCCATCAATGAACCTACAACACCTGAATGGGAAGGTCCATTTAATCAATTAAGTAGTTGTTTGGATGCTCAACAAATTAGGCTAGATCAAATGCAAGGAAGATTGGACATGCTTCGGGATACAGTGATGGCAAGCAATAGGACTATTGAGCATTTTATCCACCACTTTTGGGAGTGGTTTCCTCCACCTCCGCCTCCACCGGAGAATATCTTCATTTGCTGTGGATAGCAAAATTTTGAGGAAGGGGTAGCCTCCTTTCAGGGAGTTTATCTTTAACTTTTCTTTTTCTTTTTCATGAATCAGGTTTTGTTTTGTGTGTTGTGTTTTGTTTTCTTTTATTTTTTTTTTGTAAGTTTGTTTGTTTTCTTAAGTATGTAAAACTTATTAAAGACTTATGTAGCTCACCTTTTCACTTAATTTGCATGATAACTTAGTTTGCCCTAGTTGACTTCAAAACTTTAAACAATTTGAGCTTGGATATGGAATATGCATGTTTTTGAGCCTTTGCTTAGCAAGAAAACATTTATGTTGTTTAATAAATCTTTAGATAGGTTAATCTTCAGCTTGATAAATATTTGTTAGTTTTCAAATTCTTGAAAGCACTTAGACCAATTTTTGACTTAAAGAAAAATCAATATAATGAAGTAGTGAAGTAAGGAAATTTAGAGCACTAAAACCTTCCTCATCACCCTTCAAAGCATATGAATAACTTAAATAACTTAGAAAATGATATAGGCAACAATTTTTTTTTATAAACTATTTTAAAGACTTTTTGTCCTACCTTGATGAAATTGTCCTTTGTTAAGCCATTTTGAGCCTAATGAGGTATGCTTAAGGCATACCATTAATATTTTGTTGTTATACCTAATGTTTTAACCATATAACCTAAAAAGCTTTTATCTCACCTTTTGGAATTAGCCACTTTAGGATTAAATGGATATGTGAGGAGATTAAAAGTTCTATTGGGTTTAGCAAGAAAGTCTTATCAAGTGAGAAAACTACCTTGTGTACCTTAAGATTATTAGAAGTAACTTGTGAATGCTAGTTTCTTAAAAAAAAACGTTTGAAGTTTGAGAAAAGAAGAAAAAAAGAAAGAAAAAAAAGCTAGCAAATATGAAAGAATATAAGTGTGGGGTAGTACGAGGAAAAATGAATGAAAAAATAATGACTTCTTGGTAAAAGGGCATATTATCTCTTAAAAGAAAGTTTTAAAGTGAGGCAAGAATGAGCAAAATATGTTGTTGAAGTTATTGGGGTTTAGTAATCTATTTTATCTTAGAGTGGCTATTCATTTTGATTATCTTTTATCCATTCTTTGTTAACCAATACCTTAGCCCCATTACAACCTTTGAAAGACCTAAGTGATTTTAAGTTTGTTTTGAGTTGTTTAGCGAAGATGACCTGCGGGTTCCGGTGCTAAAGGAGAGGCCTATTGTGTTTCTAGAGTTTCAAGTGCGAAACCGATTGTATGCTTATGCATTCATTTATTCTATACTTCATTATCTAGTTATGTTGATGTTTTGATTTTAGAAATTGCTTAAAATGATTTGGTCTTGCACACACTCAAGGAAGCTAACTTATATTCTCTTGTTCAAAGTTGATCTATTTGGAGATTATATTAAGTGCTTTTGTTAGAATGCTAAGTTTGGTTTTGAAATTGCATATCTTTGTACAAGTTTGATGGTTTTGAAGGTGGAATTGTTCTAATTTGCTTGAGGGCAAGCAAGGTTTAAGTGTGGGGTATTTGATAAGTGTGAATTATATATAGTTTTTGATATGTTTTTAGTTTTGTTATTTAGTTATTTTGGTTTTATTTAGGTTAAATTAGAGTTAATTTGTTAAAATTAATGTTTTTGAGGTTAATTTTCATGTTTTGTTTGATTTTCAGGATAATATTGATATAAAAGGGCTTATATTACAAAAAGGGCAAAGTTTAGGGTCAAAAGTGCAAATATTGAAAGTTGATGCAAGAAAACGAGATGTTCAGTTCATAAGCTTTTCACGTGACCACATGAAATCAGTGAAGAATTATATCCGTGGCCATAAGAAGACATAAAACTTGGAAGACATGGCCACGTGAAGGGTTAAGCTATTTTCACCCGTGGCCATGTAAAAGAGAAATGGAAGGAAGCATTGAAGACACGTGGCCACGTGTGAAGGAAGCTAATGGAACACGTGACCACGTGTTCAACTACAAAGGAAAGGACGTGGCCACGTGATTCCTACTCCCACTTCGCGAAGGATTTTCGAGCTTCCTATTTTAGCAGAGTTCACTTCCTATTCTATGTCTAGAGTTCAAGAAGGAATCTACTACGATTTTTCCCTATAAATAGCAGTCAAAAACATCAGAGAAAGAAAAGAATTAGAGATCAATTAGAGAGATCAACTATAGAATTAAGCATTATTCTCTTTTAGTTTGTTTTTACGTTACTTAGTTTTTACTGTTTTTCTGCAAACTTTGTTTTTATTTTAAGAATGTCTTGTGAGTAGTTTTCTTTAACTTTTGCTAAAGGATACTTGAATCCTTAACTTGTATTGTTATGACTTAAGTTTGTTCTTCAATTCAATACAAGTTGGTTATTTCTTAGTTCTTAAACATAGTCTTGTCGCTACTCAAATTTAAGTTGATTTTTAACTTGATTAAGCATTGGTTAATTAATTGATTTGAGTTGATTATTGACTTGCATGCTCTTAGGTTAATTTATTTGGGTTAATGCATGATTATAATCTGAATAAGCTATAATTGAGTGTTGATTTGAGTAAGTTAAGATTGAGAAAAGTATAACTAAGAATAGGTGGAAGTTAAATCTCTTGAGAAAGGTTTTAATAGACATCTAGGAGAGTTAATTCAGTTCTCTATGCTAAGTGTTAAGTTTATCTGAATAAGAAAATTTTGATGCTTGGAATGATAATCTTGAATAAAGTTATATGGGTTTATTAAACTGAATTCTTCATAATCACTTGTATGTTTTCTTTTGTTTAAGTCATAGCAATATTTGTTAAGTCTATCCTAATTGTCTTTTCTTGCCATATTTTTATATGTGTAACTTCCTTCCGTATAATGTCCCGATTACATAATTAACGATTATTTCACACGAAAACTTTTTCGACCTTATATTCAACTACATAATAATTCTACTAGGATATACTTTGAGGCCTCACATATCGGGCCAAGGCTTTTATTATTTGGGGCCATTGGATCCCCCAACTTGTCAAGCATCTTCCTCTTCAAGTGATTGCTTAATAAAACTTTACGAGGCAGTAACTTTTTGCTCGATTATCCGATTAACATGAATTTTTTTTTCATTTCATGTATCTTTTTGTGATCTACGCAATGGCAAGTTGCCAAAGGCGGCTTGTCCCTGTTTCATCCCCAAAAATAACGTTTTTTTTGCTAAAAAATGGACATTTTCGGTCAAATGGAATTTAAGTATTTTTTATAAATATATATCTAATTGATTACATTAAAAAAACATCCCTGACAATACTAATTTACAAAATAAAAGGTATTTGAATAATGAATAAATATATGGATAATTTAGTAGTACTTAAAATAATAATGGAAAAAATATAAATTATCACAATTTTAAATTAATCATGAGACTTTGGTTAAATGGTTCATTAGACTTTTAAGTTCAATCTTTTTTAGAATGTCACAAGTTCAGTCTCCACCATGTTAATATAGTCAATATTTTTCTATATACGGTAGTTCGTTGTGTGTTGTACGAAAACACCCGCACCTCGCGATTCCCGTTGCGAACGGGGACCGATGCACGGGAGCTTATGTACGAAACCCGTGCATGGAATGACGGGTGCGATCATACCAGCACTAATGCACCGGATCCCATCCAGAACTCCGAAGTTAAACGTGCTTGGGCGAGAGTAGTACTAAGATGGGTGACCTCTTGGGAAGTCCTCGTGTTGCACCCCTATTTTTTCCTCCCCGTTCTTTTCTCTCCCTCTCTTTTTTTCCTCCCACCTCGGTTGCATATCTCCTTATCCGGGGCTCCGAAAACGGAACGAGGCCTCCGGAGCTTGTATTTTTCGGATCGAACCTTCCGTTAAGTTTTTCGGTTGGGAACGTGACGGAAGGACGTTCGACGACGGAACAAATCCGGCCGCTGAATAAGAGGTGCGGATGCGTATGCACGCAGGACGGATGCGTGTCATAATCCATCGCTAAAAGTATTCGGAAAGGCGACGGAAGAAAATAATATGTTTCCGGAATATCACGCGTTTCGCTTTAGAAAATAGTGCAACGGGGAGATCCGAAAAATCGATGCGGCGGAGCATAAACGGGTGTTGTACGAAACACCAGCACCTCGCGATTCCCGTTGCGAACGGGACCGATGCACGGGAGCTTATGTACGAAACCCGTGCATGGAATGACGGGTGCGATCATACCAGCACTAATGCACCGGGATCCCATCAGAACTCCGAAGTTAAACGTGCTTGGGCGAGAGTAGTACTAAGATGGGTGACCTCTTGGGAAGTCCTCGTGTTGCACCCCTATTTTTCCTCCCCCGTTCTTTCTCTCCCTCTCTTTTTTTTCCTCCCACCTCGGTGCATATCTCCTTATCCGGGGCTCCGAAAACGGAACCGAGGCCTCCGGAGCTTGTATTTTTCGGATCGAACCTTCCGTTAAGTTTTTCGGTTGGAACGTGACGGAAGGACGTTCGACGACGGAACAAATCCGGCCGCTGAATAAGAGGTGCGGTATGCGTATGCACGCAGGACGGGATGCGTGTCATAATCCATCGCTAAAAGTATTCGGAAAGGCGACGAAGAAAATAATATGTTTTCGGAATATCACGCGTTCGCTTTTAGAAAATAGTGCAACGGGGGGGGAGATCCGAAAAATCGATGCGGCGGAGCATAAACGGGTGTTGTACGAAACACCCGCACCTCGCGATTCCCGTTGCGAACGGGGACCGATGCACGGGAGCTTATGTACGAAACCCGTGCATGGAATGACGGGTGCGATCATACCAGCACTAATGCACCGGGATCCCATCAGAACTCCGAAGTTAAACGTGCTTGCGGCGAGAGTAGTACTAAGATGGGTGACCTCTTGGGAAGTCCTCGTGTTGCACCCCTATTTTTCCTTCCCCGTTCTTTTCTCTCCCTCTCTTTTTTTTCCTCCCCACCTCGGTGCATATCTCCTTATCCGGGGCTCCGAAAACGGAACCGAGGCCTCCGGAGCTTGTATTTTTCGGATCGAACCTTCCGTTAAGTTTTTCGGTTGGGAACGTGACGGAAGGACGTCG